>OY776675.1:11906614-13342614 GCA_963675555.1 Leptura quadrifasciata
TTTTAGCTTGTTTCCATAGGTTAGGAAACATAGGGGTTTGAAGAGATAACTTGAAAATAATATATTACATGCACCCCCAAAAGAACTGTACAATTATACATATAAAATATAACCAATGGCCTATCGAAAATGAAACAAATGTGTTTTCTGCTTGTATGGCCATTTTATCGAAAACTCTTTAAAAGACAAGGTACAGGTGTAAACAAAATTTAACAAACTTGAAAGGGATGTGCTTGCAACTTGATACTCTTTGTCATTTAAAATTCTGCGGGTGGGTCTTACCATCGTATGTGAGTTCAAATGGCACAGTCGAAAGACGCAATAAAAGATATCCCCCTTGATAATAACATCGTTGGATTCGAGTGTTTTTCGAGAAAATGATCATACAAGCAGAAAACACGCCTGCTTTATTTTCGGTGAACCACCCGATATGCGTTATAGTATAAAGTACGTACACAAAAAGAGATGTACGCATTACACACATACTTGTATATTGTATACACAGCAAAAAGAAGATTGTGTATATATTATAAGTACATACAGAAAATAACCACAACATATATATCTTATGGTTGCTGTATTTTAATAGAAAGATATGTTTTTTTTCCATGGGTATAAACGGTATATACACATATGTGGAATGCTTTGTTAGTTAAGAGAAGCGATAATCTAACGAGAGATGAGAAGGTGCTGGGACGTTAAACATTTAAGTAGTTTCAAATTATTTATTAACAATAAATAGCTGAGTAAATATTGAATTTTTAAAAGGATAATCGGTTAATAAAGACTATGAATTATTACCCATTTAACTTAACACTATAGGTTTGTAAACACACTGTATATTTCACTAAATAATATTTTGAGTAAAAACATGTTTTAGGTATCAATCAAATGAATTTCTGAAAGATTACCTGGTGGTTCTTATATAAATTGTTGTCTTAATCTTGGCACTAAACATACAAGTTAGGTAAAACGCTCTATTGGAGAGCCAAAGAAAACAACTACTCTTCATGTTAGTACTAAAAAGCATTGAATTACATGGCAGAATTGATGCAAACATTAAATTATGATTAGTTTTTCGAACTCCTTTGTTCTTATCACACGGCTATAAAACCTTTTATTTTCTATTTTCATGGTACTGGAACCTCAATATGTGTCATAACATAATCGTAAAAGTTAATTACGATGAATGTTATTGTGATACATTGTTTAAATATTGAATCATTCAACTAATACCAGGAATGTAATCAATTTCTATAAATAATTGTCAATATGTTATATATCCCTCATAAACTCTACCTTGTCTAATATTTTATATGCTGGCGGGAACCACCATAAATTATTTTTGTGTAGACACCTAATTTTCTGTACTTGTTTTAAAATTGTTTTTAATTATTAACAAAAAAACTATACCACACGGAATATGCAACCAGGTGTTTATGTCCTGTCAAGTGGCTTGGATATAAAATTTATAGTTAAAGTCCACATTAAACACATTTTTGTTAATGTCACATGTATTAGAAATTGTCAAAGAGAGAAAATGGTAAAAACAGTCATGATCACTTGTGGTGGTGCATTGGGTTTGCTAATGTGTTGTGTTGTTGAGCAGCACGAGGGGGGTGCAAACCCCACTGAGTCTATGACCAGAGCCCTCATTAGTGACGACTGTATAGCCCGACAAAGCACCTTAGGCCCCGTGCAATTGGGGTACGTATCATTGCCTCATTAAAATTCCTAATTATACAGATCCTATCTCATATCATACACAACATTCTCACTTTAATTTTTTTGTACATTATAAACACTTGTTCTAAACAGTTTTAGTCCAACACTTTATAATACCATATTAATTTATCAAGTTTAGTCATCACATAATTCATTTCTTGATGGATAGTTTTGGTTTTGAATATAGTACAAAAAGCAATATTATCCAGGCAATATGTATGTATTTGTATAAAGCTTTTAATAAAAATATGTTCTTGGCCAAGAGCTAGAAAAGAACTAAGAGCTAGCTGCAACAAGATTCAATTTTACTATGGTGTAATTATTTTATAAAGGCCATGTCTGAAATAGGGGCGAGTATAGGTGCGTCTTTACTATGTACGTTATTTCGATATGTGATGTAAAGCAGGGCCAGGCACGGTTAGTATGTGGGTGGGTGACAGTTTCAAGAGAGACAGTGCCCTCGCCTTACATCTTCCAGCGGCTTGTATATCAGTTTATGCGTGAAAGCTATGCAATCTTAGGTGATGATTGCGTAGTGGATATACCCTCCTTCGGAGGGAATGTAAAGCTGTCGGTCTCTTATCTATTAAATGTAAGGCAAGTAGAAGATTCCTACTCTTCGAAAGAGAAGAGGTTCGGCAAAATTCCTGGCTGGGGGTAGCTCATCTACAGACGTCGGTCTTAAGCCTCAATAACGGAAATAGGCCGTTAAATAACTGTTAAACAAAATGTCTGAAATATAACTTCAAAGACAGGCGCGTACTGGCCCACCTTTAAACGGGAACTTCTCGGTGGGCCCACACACAGTCACTTAAACCCTAGAATCGAGCTAAATTTTAAAATTAGCTTTAATAAAAATATAACCTGGGGTCCTCTTTAGATCATTTGCATGGACCCTAAGATTGTCCCAGCAAAAATGTATATCTTACCTTCTTCCGCGCTTTTGTGCAATAATATTACAGCTTACGCCTTTTTAAATTTAAGATTATAATCAGGCATGTATTGAGTGTTTCAATAATTATTTATTTTTTCTAATCTAATATAAAGAACTCTTTAGATATACTGTTGGTCTAAATCTGACACTAGCACATCAAAAAAGTTAAATCAATCCAAATATTATTTGATGACATCCTCCTCACGAAAAGTCAATACGTTTCTCAAAAAATATACCAAAAACTTTCGTACACTCAGTATCTAATTTTCTAATATTTAATATCAATAAAATAGTCATCTATTGTTACTTATTCATAATGTTGATCCAAATCTGAACACACTTTTATTGCCTGAAAATACATTTAACGAGTTCAAAGAAACTTTTAGCTTATCAAATATATTTTGTAAAATAATTATACACCAAGGTAATATTGACACTGCAAGATATAAATCCTAACTTTTTGATAGAAATATGGCATAGGAAAAAAATACTAATAAATATTTGGAAATATGAAATTGCAGAAAATTAAATGGAAAGAGATAAATAACTGAAGAGACTCAGATAATGCAATTTTCTATTATATCCAGCCTCACATGATATTCTGTGCCGAAAGTTCCTACACATTAGACACAACAATCATCACATCTAATAGTGTACACTGTACAGCTACCGATTTATTTAAAACTTTATGTATAAACAAGAAGCTATAAAAATATTTCTGCAAATCGACACATATACACATTTCGGATCAAGTGGCAGAATAGCCTATACTAAACTTTGCCCTTGAAACATTATATTATTACTTTGTTTCAATAAAGCCATTTATTATTATTATAATCAGCTGAATGGAGAAACCTCATAAAAGTTTATTTTCATCACTAATTATTTGACCAATATCTACATGAATGAATTGTAATTGTTTTGTAAAACGTGAATAATTACTCAGAATTTTAATTGAAAACTTAGTACCTTTTAATGTGTCTACCAAGCATATTGAATCTATAAAATAGCTGCTAGCAGATATAGGACTACAAATCTGCATTGTTACATACCTAAATGATTACTAAAGCTATGTGATTTTTTAAAAATGTAATTGATTATAACTGATTGTGCCTCATTTTGAATAACATGCTAACTACTTAAATAAACAGTTATTATTACAAATTAAATGATGACAAGTTATGCTGATTGTTGGATATTATTTATCATTAATTACCACCTGATTGAAAATTGCCTTGATGAGCGAATTTTTTTAAACGACCTTAAAGTTTTAACAATTACAAATAGCATTGATTCATATTTTTGGTATTAACTTTTGCTGTTTAAAATTGCAGATATAATCGAAAAATATCACTGTCCAAGATTTCTTTAGATTTCCTTTTTCACTATGTAGATTACGGAATTCTGTCTGCTGTCTGTCTGTTGACACTGTATCCTAAACCACTATGTGATAGAGAAGAATAATATTTAGCAAATAGTTAACACTATTAGTAATAATAATAATAATAATAATAAACTTTTATTGGTATAATAAATTATCTACAATATAGGGCGAAGTTTATACAGCGTGTTTCACTTGAATGGTAACACCTCAATAATTTTTTATTTTTCGTTAAATTAAAAAAAAAATTATTTGTAGCTTTTATTGCTCTTTTAAAGGGTTAAAGAACATTTTATCCTAATTAGCCATAGATAGTAGCCTACTGTGATCAAAATTAAACCGAAAGAATTGAAAAAGCATGTTAGGGATTTTTCTTCAAAAAAGTTTATTGAGAAAAGTTGTTCGGAACGACCTTAAAACTTCAATTCTCACGTTTGGTTGAAAAGGAAAACAAAAAATTTTCACTTCAAAAAATAAGCTGTAAAATTAATATTATTATCAAAGTTCTCAGCCCTAAAATAATATTTTTTATAAAAAATGACTAAAATGGTGTTTTTTTTTACAAATGGAGGGTTTATAGTACGAGCCGAGGACGAGTGCTATAAACCGCACTAGTAAAAAAATAGCATATCATAATACAAGTGTATAAGTAAGCCTTTACAGCACGCACGGGTTTAGGTAAAGGAGTAAGTGCTTTAAAGGCTACTTATACACATGTATTATACACTATTTTTTATTATACCTGCACTGCAAAGTAAAAATTAGAAAAATTGATTAATGTAGATTCATTTTACAAGGCACTCTCGGAATTTCATTTTTAATCGGTGACATGGAGACGGTTACAATTTTTTTGTTGTATTTATCGTTGTTTAAAAACAACTTTAAAGCTCTAGTCCTTTAAAGGTCCGAAGGTACACTTTTTAATTTCAAAAATATGGATTATGATTCAGGTATTATAAAAAACACATTTTAGTCCCGAGTTATGTACAAAATTTTTTGTATCGCCATTCGAACTTTGGAAACAATATAATTTTGAAAAATATCGCAGATTGACAAAGTTACCTTGTCGTAATGACTAAATTCTATGTTTTATTTCACACTTTTTTCTTTACTTTTCACTTGTCAATAATGACATTATTTTGATTCATTGAAATTGTCAAATAGGACAAAAAGTAAAAAAACAAAAATACTACAAAAAGTAAATTAAATAATAAGCTGAAGAAAATTTTGTAACGGTCTGGTTAAATAATGGTTTTCTCTACTAAATCACCATTTAATATACATTTTTCTATTGTTATTTACTATTCTGCGTAATCCAGTTGACGTAATCCTTATTAGGGTCTTGAGTCACGAAGTTCTCCTAAATTTTTAGTCAAGTTTTGTACATTTTAGCTTTAATATTTCGCCATAAATAAAAATCTAGCTGGGTTAGCTCGGGAGATCTAGGCAGCCATAAAATAAAAGGACTATTTCCTATCCATTTTTGAGGATAATTTTGACCCAGCCATTGTCTAACTGTGACTGCATTATAGATAGATGATCCATCGAGCTGAAATACAGAATCCAGTCGCACTTAAAGTGGAAGATCATGTATTCCAAAGTTCATTGTTTAAAAACTCTAAAAGTCGGGCAGCATTCAAAGTATGGTGGAAAAATGAGTCCTATTTGTATCACCTAATATTCTAAACATATACATACATTAATTTTTTGTGAATATTGCCTCTTGCAGTGTGGAACCTGTATGGCAATTTTGTGACCATTTGTTGTAAAGATAGTTTCGTCTGTATACAGAATATTCTTCAGAAAATTCCTGTCATTCGAGTATTCACTTTGAATCCACAAACAATATTCCAACCTTCTAAAAAAAATTGAAATTCAACGAAAAATAAAAAAAATTATCGGGGTTTTTACCATTTCAAATGAAACACACCTTATAATATATATTCTTGTTCTGATTGAATCTCGTTTGTCTTACGTTTAGGGACGACTTATAAAAATTTGCTTCGCTCATCCATCAAGGTCATCCTCGCCACAAAAAATATCACTTTTACCCCATATGAAACAATATACTATTATGTTATAATGAAAGTAAATTGTATCTTTAAAAATAGAAAAAGTACATTTTTGTTTCTGTTTTTTATTTTTATCTTATTCTTTTTATTTAAATTAAATAGTTTTTTCTTTTATTGATTTTTGTTTAGTAAAATTTCATTACAATATTATAATTAAGAAAAGTTTAAGTTCCATTGTTTGCATATGATTTATAATCCACTGAAATAGAACTATTCGGTATGTTAGTCTATGTTAAGGAAATAGCGGATTGTTTATGTTTAATTACTTGCACATTTGCTAAAGAATATGTGTACTTTCCTTACTTACAATCTATAAATAAATGTTATTGTTATTATTACATAACTGCTATAAGGTTGGATAAACTAAAAAACAGTTACATTTTTTTATGTAGTACAATACTTACCATGTAGTTGCCGTGAGCGCACACACAAGAGAGGCGCAGTTGTTGGCCATCTTAGACTAACTGCGTTGATCAAAGTATAAATATTGAAAATTTTAAACGAAATTTCCCGAAATCTTGGGAAAAAAAGTACAGGATTTACCTACTTAATTTTCATCTCTATTTCAGTCAGTCGTAAGTTTTAACTTTTTAAATGAAAATATACAGAGTGTTTATTCAAAAGTAAAAAATAATTTAAAAATGTCAAACGAGGGGGGTGTTTTATGTAAATAGTTTTACAAACTTGATGGCATTTATTCTCCGATGAAATGAGTTGCTTGTTATTGCATATACATACATATTACGCATGTGTGCCTTGATAAAATTATTCACCCTATTATATACATATTGATAAAGCTTTTAGAACAGTGTTTAAAATCACATCATTTATTACATACACACATACATCCATATTGCTCATTTCTATTATCAGTAATTTATAATGTACAAACTTTTACTTGAACAGTTTTCCGGAAAAACATTTTGACCCAGAGGAGTACTTTCCATGGTCAGTACATTTGTATTATTTTTAATTTATTTAGATGTGAGTCTTATGACCAAAATTTAATTTTTACTAATTAATGTGTTAATAAATTTTATTTTGGTTAACCTGTGGTCAGTTTTTACTTGTGCTGCTCTGTGTAGTTTGTAGTTTTAGTGGCGAGCACCTATAAATCCTTTTGTTCTAAGAGATGCTTAAAATTTTTAGTTTGCCTCTATTTGTAAATTGTGTAACACTCAGAGTTAATAATTAAATTGGCTGTATTTCTAAAAATGACGAAATTTTTATGTGCTGGTAAGAACAACACAGATTTGATGACAAAACTGTACGTTTGTGTTTAAGAAGTAAAATAGACAGAATATTTACATGTTGTATGAGTATCATGTCGACTTAAGACATTTTTATAATGCTCTTTAAACCCTTCAATAAGAATTGAAATTACATAATTTTAAATTATCTGTCACATTACGTGGCAAGCTTACAACATTATTAATTCAATGTTAAAGTGATGTGCAACAGTAAATGTAATATTTTTAACCTACCTACACCGAACTCATATAATATATAAAATCTGAATATCTTCTTTGAAAAATAGAAATAATGTATCATTAGTAATTACATGTATACAAAAAAAAAAATCCTTTTTCAAATCTACAGTTTTGTTTTTTGTAATAAGAAGCTTGCAAATTATTTATATGCCACTAAATAAATGTATGTATAATGTGCATTTGTGTGTGTATTTAGTTTTGTTGCTGGTGTCATTCTACGGGAACGGATTCCTGCATTTGAACGTATGCTATGGCGTGCCTGCAGAGGAAACGTCTTTTTGCGCCAAGCAGAAATTGAGACTCCCCTGGAAGATCCTTCAACCGTAAGCAATCTATAGTGATTATTTAATTCATTTAATGAGATGCTAATTATTTTTTAGAGCGATCAAGTTTACAAGTCTGTTTTCATCATATTCTTCCAAGGCGATCAACTGAAAACTAGAGTTAAGAAAATATGTGAGGGTTTTAGAGCAACACTTTACCCATGCCCAGAGGCGCCGGCTGACCGCAGGGAAATGGCAATGGGAGTCATGACACGCATTGAAGATCTGAACACTGTTAGTATTACAATTTGTAATTTGATAATGTTAGTTTTGATACTGATATTTAAAAAGAGGAGTCCACAGACTGTGCAGGTCCAATTTGTAGATTATATATAATAATAATAATAAACATTTATTATCCACAAGAATACATAGAGTATTATAAGACTAGTCAAAATATAGGTAAAAAATACAAAGAAAAAGTATAAAGACTTGTGCAACTAGCTGCTGGTACAGCCGGACATCAAAACATAACATGACGTTTAAGACACAAGCACATAATTAAAAGAAAAAATGACTGATAAAACAGGCTAAACGAAGTGGCCGACATAATTAAAATTTTAGACCGTAGTTTGTATGAATTCGCCGATGTTGTAAACACACAAGCCGAGTAGCAGATCTTTTATTTCCTTATTGAAATGCTTTAAGTATGATATGTTTTTGATATTATTTGGAAGCTTATTAAAGAGATTTAATCCTAATATAACATGGGATTTATTTGTGAGACTAAGGCGGTGTGTTGGAATGGTGAGATCATTTCTGTTACGAGTTTCATATGAGTGGAAATTACTGTTTAAATTAAAATCATTTTTATTGATGAAAACATACCGAAGAAGATTATATATATATAGTCCATAGATAGTTAGTATGCCGAATTGGCGGAAAAGATTTCGACATGAATACCTTTTATTGACACCCGCCATACACCGAATAATCCTTTTCTGTGCTTTAAAAACATTTGGCATTGATGCACAAGAGCCCCAGAAACAGATTCCATAAATTAGTCTGGATTCCACTTGAGAGTATTAAAATGAAATGAGCAGTTCCCCATTAATAACATTTTTGAGGTTCCTTATCTGATAACAAACAGTATTTAGCTTGGAGATGAGATTATTACAGTGAGGTTTCCAAGTTGAACACTCATCTATAGTAAGCCCAAGAAATTTAACAGATTCCATTCTTTCCAGAGAGATGTTATTGTAGGCTATATTTAAATCCATGTTGTTTTTATTATGATTTGTGTGAAAATGTACATAACCAGTCTTTTATATGTTTAAGAATAGTCCATTCTGATTAAAAAATTGAGATAACTTGTTTACTAGGACGTTACTTTTGATTTCATTTTCGTTGTTGTTGCTACCGGTGATAAAGAGTGATGCATCATCAGCATACAATATGATGAAGTAGTCTTTTACAAAATCGGGAAGGTCATTGATAAAGAGTAGAAATAACACAGGGCCTAAAATAGAACCCTGGGGTATTCCCACTCCCACGCTGGTTGTACCCGAGTTAAACTTTTCATAAACGCCATGTGTTTTATGGCCGATTTCAACAAACTGCGATCTGTTTGACAAGTAAGAGTCAAACCAGTTTAGAGCAACACCACGTATGACATATCTCTCCAGTTTAGACAGGAGGCCGCTGTAGTCAACACAGTCGAAAGCCCTGCTTAGGTCGCAAAACATCCCAGCAGGGCTCTCACCTGCATCCAAGGCAGCAATCACCTGTCTAAGAAAGGAGTCCACAGCAGTCATGGTAGAATGGGATGATCTAAAACCATGTTGAGCGGTAGAAAGGATTTTATGTTTATTCAAAAATTTCCATAGCCTATCAATCATACTGTATTCAAAAATTTTTGAGAGACTTGATGCCTCAGCAATTGGCCTATAATTTTCGGCTTTCGTTTTATCATGCTTCTTATAAACAGGATTAACTTTACTAACTTTCAGTTTGTTAGGGAAAGAACCGATGGATAAGGATAAGTTAATAAGGTAAGTTAAGGGTTTGAGGATGTGACTTGCACATTTTTTAATAACAGCACTGGATAGACCATCAGGACCTGATGAAAATTGATTTTTCAATTTGTGATTGATGATGTTTAGGATTTCAGTTTCAGAGAATTCCTCCATGTAAATACTATTTTCTATGGATCTTATGTGATTTATTTCCTTTTCTCCACTAAAGTCTATATTTGAGATAATTTTTAGAGGTGCTTCGATGAAAACGTTGTTGAATTTTTTTGCAATTTGATTTGGATCAGTGATTGTATTGTCATTTACAAGAGTTATATTTTATACAGTGTTTTTTTATTTGTTAAATCTGAGATTATTCTCCAAGCGGCTTTGTTTTGATTATTTTTGTTTTTAGGATTATTAAGAATGTTTTGATAATAGTCTTTTTTTGTATAGTTAACCAGCAAAGTATGTTCATTTTTAGCTTTTTTATATATGTTATCTAGATCTGGGTTTCATTTTTTGAGAGAAAATAGATGCTTTAGGTTTTGACTAGAAATTTTAAGTTCATTAGTAACCCATAATTTTTTTCCCGAGGTTTGTTTGTGAGACTAGTATTATATACATTATAGTATAGTTTATAGTTATATACATATAACATACGACAAAACTAAAACTGTACTCGCTGAACTTGCAATTGTGTTTTATGTTTATCTATAATGTTCTAAATTACAATTTGCATGACTGCTACAGGGTACGAGTTCTGAATGTGGTTGTTTACGACCCTAATTGAAATGTAGATTATTTTCTTGGTTTTCAATTCTGTATAACTCAAAAATATTTAGAATTAGAATTTTCGTTGACTGAGCATCAGTTTGTTATTTTAAATAGAAAACTGTACATTTTATTCCTTTTTGCTTTCTCACCTATAAAGTATTGACATCGTGTAAAAACCTAAATTGTAGATTATGATGCAAATGAACGTTTTGAGGCCAAAAAATACAAGATAAGTATGTCTGAATTGGCATGCTGTCTGTGTGTCTGTCTGAATATTTTATGTTGTGTGCTCAAACCATTCCTGCAAACTATAGGCCGTCTCTTATTTCATTTCTTAATATTGCTGTGTCGTTAATGTGGAAATTGGCAAGATATTGCCCATGAATATCTAAAATGTATCCAACGGTGGTATGCGCGCATTGAGTGCCACCTTGCTGCATCCAATGTTGGTAGCAACCGTGCTAGGTTAGACAATTTTTTTGAGGTGGATTTTATAAAAAGCTCGTATCTCAGCTCGTCCAGAGGCCCACTGTGAATCTGTTCGTACAGTGCCAAGATCAGCTGTGCCCCTGCCTGTTCTATCAAGTCTTGAGAAACAGATGGTGGCTCAAGAAATGTAGCTGCTTGTGCCTTCAGGTATGGATATTGCTCAATGAGGGATAAAAATGTTCCTTTCCCGTGACCAAAAAATGATGACTTGGTGTCACCCAGTAAATGAAGATGTGGGGTCAAAGTTGAAGGAAGTGTTTGAGTACCATAAACCTGGTTTTTCCTTTTTCCTGGTTTGTGGAAGTACAAGTTCTCGTACTTGCTTCCGAGGCCCATTAGTAGAACGAGTACGTCAATGTCCTGTCGGATTTTATAAGTTGGTAAAAATTGTTGTTATTCGACTGCCAATAACCTCCCCAACCTCTTGATGAAATTTCAACTTTGAGGTGCTCATTTGAAGCTAAATTTAATGATCTCTAATTTTGATAACAGATGACTTTTCAATTGGATGCATTGGTTTTAAGTTATAGGCAATAAACTGAAGAAAGTGCCAAAAGTTCATGGTTTTTTCGGCCACACAAAAATTTGCCAAGGATTTGGAGGTCTAAAACTTGTATTCTACATACTCTCTACAATATGTACAAGATGATAAAAAAATCTACCTCGTTTGTCATAACTATAAAGTTCCCCTTTATTATTAAAAGAATATATTGAACGTGTTGGAATTTGAAATCAAATTTCCGTGACTATAAATATTTCACCCATCGAATTCTAACATGAAACTCTTAAGGGTATTTAAAATTTGAACATTTAAAGCTAAACTGAACGATTTTCAGAAAGATTTCTTTATTTACTGATCCAGAAAAAGACATTTCAAGAAATTCTGGTGGAAAATTGATACTCAGGGTAGCAAAAAAATAACTAAATTTACATATAAATAAATAATAAATCATTTGGATTAAAGTTTTCAGAGTTATATAGATTGACTTAGTAAGCAGATATATTTAAACAAACATGGATTAAGTTCTTTTAACCTTCATATTCTACGCTTTTTTGTATACTTTTTACTAAAAGAAAAATTGCTATTTTAAAATCTTGTATGTTTTTAGGTTTTGGGTCAAACTCAAGATCATCGTCATAGAGTACTAGTAGCTGCCGCAAAAAATATTAAAAATTGGTTTGTTAAAGTCCGTAAAATAAAGGCCATATATCACACACTCAACTTGTTTAATTTGGATGTTACTCAAAAGTGTTTAATTGCTGAATGTTGGGTACCAGTTCTTGATCTTGAAAACATTCAACTTGCGCTTCGTAGAGGAACGGTAAGTAAGACATTTGTTGTTAAATGTGTCTTAAAGCTTTGCTTTCTCGAATAGAGCTTTTATTGTCACTGGTATTTTACAGTTATATTTACAATTTTAGGAGCGTAGTGGTAGTTCAGTACCACCTATTTTAAATAGAATGGACACCATAGAAGATCCTCCGACTTATAACCACACCAATAAATTTACATCCGCATTTCAAACGCTTATAGATTCGTATGGTATTGCTTCGTACAGAGAAATGAACCCAGCTCCATACACTATCATCACTTTCCCATTCCTTTTTGCTGTGATGTTTGGTGATCTTGGACATGGCTTTCTTATGGCCCTGTTTGGAGCTTGGATGGTCTTAAAAGAAAAGCCATTAGCGGCCAAGAAATCTGATAATGAGGTTAGTTACAAATTAATATAGAGGAATGTGAATAATACGGTGGCATTTTTGCCAGTCGTCTACCATAACACTAAATCATACGCTGTGCCAAAAATCATCAATTGGACTAAAAAATGTTTTCAATCTGTATATGACGCTTGTTTTTTTAATGCCATATATTAGCTGCTTTCGTTCGTCTTGAACAAAGTCATTGTGATTAGTAAACAACCAATTGAAATCAAGCATTTGAAAAATATCTCAACTCAATTGGCTGTTTAGTGATTGTGTTCAGTTTGTTCAAGACGCTCGAAAGTACCTATTAATAAACAAAATAGAAAATAAATAACTGTCGATATTCGTTATAAAAAGTCTGTCATCATTACTATTATGAAACTTCTTACTGAAATTACTTTTTGAGTCACTCATTTCGTTATAATTATTAATTAATGTTTTGTAATGGATTCTTTTATTAAATAACTGAAGGTGTCTTTAAACATTTTTATTTCAGATATGGAATATCTTCTTTGGTGGTCGATACATTATATTGCTTATGGGATTGTTCTCAATGTATACCGGATTGATCTACAATGATGTATTTGCCAAATCTCTAAACATATTTGGCTCTAGTTGGAGATTATTTAATATAACAGAGAGAAATATAACGCAAGATTTGAAACAAGGATACACGCTGAACCCGATGACAACGCGTGACTATATAGGATATCCATATCCTATAGGAATGGATCCAGTTTGGCAACTTTCGCAAAACAAAATTATATTCCAAAATTCGTTTAAGATGAAAATCTCTATTATTATTGGGATCCTCCATATGCTGTTTGGTGTTGTCATGAGTCTCTTTAATTATTTGTGAGTATTTACTTAGTATTATTAAAAGTTGAAGGATTTGGTATTTCCCCAAAGACGATATTTAAATTCATATTTATTTCCATAGAAATTAGATTTAAAAAAATGGTATATTTATTACAACATAAATAAAATACAAAAATCTGATTGCACATACTTGCACATCATCCCAACTAGGAAAATAATATTTATAATAGTTGTATAAACAATTACACAAGGCATTTTGATAAAATTAAATTGTTTTAAAAGCATTTTTTAACTCTTAATATGATAGCTGCAGAACCAAAAAAGGCCCATTTTTATAAAATATTTTAGTTCTATAGTGTCTGTATCGTGGCATTATATGGTCATTACTCAATAATATAAGCATAGTTAAATAACAATTTTAAAACTGTTATATAAACATCATTTTGGGCTACTGTAAATGAATTTGTTACAACAGTCATATAAAAATTGCATTATAAACATATTGTATAAGTATACTATAATACAGTACATGATGTATTTAAGAATATTTATACAACTTTTAAAAAAGTATTACAAACTTATCATATAAATCTCGTATAGCTGGTTATAAAATAATTATAAAATACACAAAGATCATGAGAATTCAGTTGCATAATGTTGAAGAACTACATCAAAATATCGTAAGAATAATATATAACCTATTTTCTGCGAGTATGGTGTGAATGACATACTGTAATAATAAAAACGGCAATGTAGCTATAATATAAAATGTGTTTAATATGCAATCATAGAAACTTTGAAAACGGCATTCCAATGGATGTTTTATGTGCGCGGCAAATTTTTCTGACAAAATATATATACTTTTGGCGTGAAAAATGTAAGCACCTCCTCTTTGGCATAAATTCAGTATTTTTAAGGTTCATTTTTGGAAAAAATGAGATATTTTAATATTTATTATTTTAGGGCAAGATTTAATAAGTAATTGATAGAAAAACAATATAATTATGGTCTTTTTCCAAAAAAAATATAATATTAATGGTTTTTTTTTCTAGGTTACAAAATATATTGTGCACAATGGTGTCAGTCAAAGGCGCAAAAATGCTGATAAAAATATGGCGCATTTTAATACAATGTTTTTGTTATTTTTCAAGTCACTTACGAGGTTTTAGTTGAATAACGTTGTCTAAGTATGTGCTAAAAGTAGCTTTCATACATAACGTCTTTACCTTTTCTCAAGTGCTGCCAAATCTAAATTAAATAATTGCAATGCTGGACAAAAAATGGAGAAACCTTTTAAGCTTTTGGCCCACCGTGACCAAAATAGTTTTTTACTACAGTCAAGGAAAAGAAACTAGTTTGCTTAGTTCTTACCTCTAGCCAGTTTTTATTTGATAAAAGATATATATTATTTTGTTGAAAATGACATACAAGAAATTAAAACTATCCCCCTCCTTTTGCACCCCATCCTCATCCCTTTTATATGTCATCTTAGGTACAACAGCACTAATTTCATCAATTTATGTGTATAGAAAAATTTTCAAAAAACGCCCATCGTCCGTTTACTTTCTTCTGTTCACCTTATTCTATATTGCACAAAAACAATCCGAACAGACACACCCAGACGAAAATATTTTTTGTCGAAATTATTTTCTCGATCTTTCGAAACTAATCTGAATCTTAAAAAAAAAACAATTTTTTTTTATAGATACAATATTTCCACTAGAACCAAATAATAAAATATTAAAATCGTTCAACACGTTTGCTCAAAATAATATTCATATTTAACAAAAATGCCGCTAAAAATTTCAAGTTGTATAACTGTTTTGTACTTTCTAAGATATATTTTGGCGAACCAATTATGTAGCCATAAAGTTTTGCAAGTATTTAATTTAATTAACAAAACAAAACTTTAATACACAACATATTCTTTCTAAAATATTTACAGTTCGGCAACGCTGTTTTCAGTCTCATCCTAACTGTCACATAACTTGTCGATAGCCAACTTTATACAACAGAATAACCGTACAAAGTATGAAAACAACAACTTTAAATGAGTATTTTGTTGTGTTGTGTTGGATAGGCCAGCAGTTATCTACCTATTTTCAGGTTTTCCAGTTCCGCTATAAATTTCAATAACTACTGGCTTAACTTGTGGAATTTCATAGATATTACATAAAATAGGCCAGAATTCACATTTGGAACTTTTATAGATAGGAAGGCCGTCCATGTTGATATTAAAGGAAATTGACTGAACGTTGGGGTCAGGGTTATTTTCCAGTGAGCGTATTAAATTTTTGTTTAGCCCATTGTGTCAATAAAGTCCATTATCTAGCATTGTTATTAAGTTTATTATCTTGGGAGTGTTAAGAAAAGTTCTAGGATCCTTAGGAAATATGTTGGGTATTCTTTGATTCCATATTTTAAACAGTTCCCTTAGGGCAGAATGGGTAATATTAAATGACGTCGCCCAAATCCGAAGCCATTAACATTATATTTTGCTCAATTTGCGAAAAGTCTTGCATTTTTTCATCTTCTTCATCACTAGAATTTTGTTTATCCTCCTCCATGGTACCTGTTTAATCAAAATTAGGTATTTCTTCATTTTCATGTAAATTGGCGTCCTCATTTAGCAAAAATTCTTTCTTGCTGGAATTAGTGAAATTAGCAACATCACTACAAGTAGCTACTACATTCATAGGTTGAAGCACGAAAGTATTAGATCCTTTAATGCGTTCATATATATTTTTTAAAGTTGTTTTAAAATGTCCACTTTGTTTAACTTTTTTCCACTGGGAAATTGTTGGATTCATATTTGTATCGAATAGGCAATGGTAAATGAGGTTATGTTAAGTATAAACAATGTTGTGTTGCGTAGTTTTATTTCATATTTTCTTCTAATAAACTACATTTCAATGCTATAAGAATTTTATAATAGTGGTAATTGCTAGGATTATGTACGTTATAAAATAGTTTTAAAGTAGTTCGTTAAGAGTTGTATTATATAAATATATAACACTTCTATTATATGGTTTTAAGGTGGGCTACACAACTTATAAAATGTACATAAAACTATTTTATAGTAGTTGTGTTAGAAATTACTAGACTATCTATACAACTCTTATATATATTTTTATAGCTGTTTTAAAAAGGTTTTGTAAGAGGTGATATAAAGGTTTATACAGCGCTAATAAAATGCAGATACTTAGATTGCCGTTTGTAATTATAATATCTGTCGTATATTTCTTCTTACAACTATATTATGTGACAATTTGGTTTGCTTGCCAAAATGGTTTTAATTTTTGCGGTTATAGAATTGAACTCTTCTATGAAGAGCACTAACGAATATTTATATAATAATTTTGTTCCTTTAGAAATCCATTTTGCTAGTTGGGCATGTCATTGTGGCGGACCATTTTTGCCTTTGTCATAGGTTAGTAACTTGTGGAGATCCAACTTCAGGTACCTGTTTATTTGTTGAACTGTGGAAGTGCATCATTGCCTGTGATATACTATGGAATAAAAAAAACGTAAATGCACATGCTAGGGAAAAATGTTGAAATATTCCCATACTGCCAAAATCCAATTTATAGAGATAATAGTTATCTGCTGAAAGTAACCAATTTAACGCAGTCAATATAGCACCAAAAATCAATATAAAGAGACTTTTTCCATAAGCAATTTTATTGTTGGATCTTGTTGGGGAGGTGTAGTTCAAAGACCTTGTGATCCAATCGTTATTAACAATTTAATTTTTTTAACCGCGTTTTTTTCAACTTAAAAATGTGAATAAGTAAGATATATAGGTCTGACTGGGACAAAAAAAACCAAAATTTTTGCAGTTAAATTTTCGACAAATTTACGTTTAGTGTAGTGGGTCTTAGGAACACAACCTAAACTTACAAAAGTGAAAAAACTGTTTTTTTTTTTTCATTTTGTTACCCAGGGCCGCTGAGAACCGATCAGCTTCAATCTTCCAGAAAATCTGCCTTTTGCTCTAACAAAAACACCCTGAACCATCCAGTGTGCGCAACTGAATTTTGTTATTTAAAATTTGAATTGGCCGCCATTTTATGCCATTAAATCCAAGACGGATCATTTTTTTTCCAAAGTTTTTTTAAATCTATTTTGGCCATTTTTGCATTTTTTTTAATCCAACAAAAAATGAATTTTTTCGGCAATTTTGAAAAAAATTTAAAATTTTTTAATACCTTTATTTTAATTTAAAAAAGTAGATTTGTAGAAAATTTCATTACAAAGATTTTTTTGTCCCAATCAGACCTATGTATCTTGAGTTATTCACATTTTTAGGTTGAAAAATGCGGTTAAAAAAATTAAATTGTTAATAACAGTTGGAGCACAGTGTCTTTGAAGTACAAACATTTTTTGGGTACTCCATAGCACCTCCCCAACAGGATCCAACCATAAAATTGCTTATGGAAAAAGTTCCACTTCAAATCCTATTTTGACTGCATTATTTGAAAAGGCTCTTATAATGAAAATAGGTAATAATATCATCTGGATGTGTGTTGATGAGGTTACACGTGTTGGAGCGGAATTACTTTTAATACATTCATGTCTAAGAGATCCAAATGCGTAAAATAAATTAGCCAAGGTCAAATTGAATTAACAATTAATAACAATTTTGTAATAAACTTGATTGATTGTACTGTCGTGAGCAGAAAAAAATAGGAACTTTTTTTTCTCATGTAAATCTGTCTCTATTTGAATATGTAATGAGTAGCCGAAATAAAACAGATATCTCTTTTAACTTATTTTATATTTTAATGCTGTAGTTATTGCTATAGTAAATGATGGATGGTTAACGAGACAAATTGCACTGCGGTGTAACATTAACAAGAATTTGGTGTGTAACATTTTAAGAAAGTGAAGAATAAACGGTACGATTAGTAGAAATCCTGGATCAAAGGACAAAGGATACCCTACTTAACAAGAAACTAACTATTAACATTTCGTTATTGCACCATTTCTATTTATAACTTCTATAAGTCTGTTTGACATAGAATTAAATAACCTTATACAATAATCATTAGTAAGAATATTTTCCCATGCATTATTTACTATTTCCAGTAATTCTTCGGCATTCCGTGGTCTCACATTTCGTTTTTGGATACTTACGCGTAGTCTCCATACTTCTTTCACATGGTTAATATCTGGACTATGACGGGGCCAGTTAAGACCATTGATGATATCTTGAAACCAGTTAGTTACGGTATGAGCGGTATGAACGTAACAATTGTCTTGTTGAAATATGAACTCATTAGGAAATAATTGTGACACAGAAGGGAGCATAATATTGTCTAAAATCTTAATATACATTTCACTATTAAATCGTTCCTCAATATGCCACAAAACACCAGGACCACGTGCCGATATCCAAGCCCACATATTGACGGAAAATCTACCACTTTTATCATTGTTAGATATATATTTCTCATCGAATCGAGTATTCGAAGGGCGGTAAACACGAATACGACCGCTGTGTGTTGACTGGAAAGTTTTTTCGTCTGTAAAGATTACATTGTTCCAAAAATTTACATCATGCGCTAAAAATTCAAGCGCAAATCCTACTCGAGCTTCTTTATGTTCAGCTTTAAGTAAGTATTTCTGTGCTGCTGCATGATAGGGTAGCTCCGATTCTCTTACTCGCCGGCGACTAGTACTACCCGATCCAGGAAAATTCGTTTCTTCAGCAGCCTGAATAACTGAGTAAAACTGATTTTCTGCTAAAGCATTTGCCAATTGCAAATCTTGTTGTTGAGTTGATATCCTTCGTCGCCCTGATTCAGGATTTCAACTAATCGTACCGTTTATTCTCCACTTTCTTAAAATGTTACACACCGAATTTTTGTCAATATTATAACGCAGCGCAATTTGTTTCATTGACCATTCATCTTCTGCTTTAGCAATAACTCCAGATTTAACTAAATCGCTTATATGAGGCATATTAGTTTTTTGCACACTTGCAATAAATTATGACAACTAACTGACAATGTCACAAAAATTAAAGTTAGATGTACACAACTAGATTTTAGCAAAATACCGTTATAAGACTTGTCCTATTTTTTTTCTCACGACCGTATACACATATGGTGAATAATAAATGTATTATTATTATTAATTTGGTTTAACAATGGTATCCTTGGATTTTGAATGAACGTCAACTGAATTTTAGTTGATCCAGTGACGATTTGGTTCCATTTCGACTTTTAACCCATAACAATTATATTGTAACAAATGTGAGGCCAATTATAGGTATTGATGTTAGCGCAATGAATAAAGATGTTGTGCGTAAAGCCATTTATATATTACAGGCAAGGACACATTTCTAAATTTTGCTTCCTGAGCCGCCAGAGTACCGTACCTGATTTTATTGTGCCCACATTAATTAACAAACAAAAACACCAACGTGAGAAGTAGTCACACCTACAAAATATAATATTCCTAAACCGACTCTCTTATTTTGTGTGAAATACCAATTCCTTCAATGTCATAATCATTAAGTAACATGCAAGAGCAGTTAATATAGCGAAACTTAATCTCAAAAGTTGATAACTACATGTATACATTTAATTGCAGATATTTTAAGAATAAAGTGAGCATTCTGGCTGAATTCGTCCCACAAGTTATTTTCCTCGTTTTCTTATTCTTCTACATGGTAATCCTGATGTTTATCAAATGGTTTAAATATTTCGCAAATGTAAGAGGTATGTTTTGGCTATTTATATGTGTTGCTAAAATTATGCTAAAAACTAATGTGTTTTACAGATGAAGATATCGATCTCGGTACAAGATGTGCCCCATCTATTTTAATAACCTTCATTAACATGGTCTTAAATAAGGAGACCCCTCACGATCCACATTGTTCTGGATCTACTATGTACGATGGGCAGCCGTACATAGAAAAATTCCTTCTTTACTGTGCCCTTATATGTGTCCCATGGATGCTACTTGCCAAACCTATTTATATTATGAGAACCCGTAAACAAGCAAGTTATTCTGTAAGTATTTATTCTGTATGTCAAAACGTTAATGCTTCGATTGCAACATGGTAATATGCAATGATTACACTAAACGCGCCAGGCTTGTAACTTGTAATTCAGCGCTCGCCGGGGCACATAGCCTGAAGAGTAACTGTTGGTTGCAATCTGGTTACATCCCTCATAGTAATGATAATAATTTATTAATTCTGTAGATTGTGGTTACACAATGTAGAATAAGCCAATCAATACAAAAATAAAATTATGTATTAGTAAAATAAGGATTTTATAGAGGAGTTTGTGACTAAAAATATTATACTTTAATATTCCGCCCCCTAAAAGCACATTTGAACTGTATTTACACATTACAAAAACAATCTGGAGTAATCCACATCTAAATTTTTCATTGTCCTTTTTACACTCTGTAAATGATTAAATTTTAGATCGAATATGTATGTTTTTAAACTTTATTAGGAAAAATTTTTGCTATTGTGCTATTTTAATTTGTAACCGTTTAATTATATTTTACTTTATTTACCAATCAGTGACGTTTCATATCAGTTATGTACAGCTTACTTGAATAAAGAGTTTATTATTATTATTTAATTTCACCACCATCTGTCTGGCTACTGCATTGAATTGATAGAGAAATAACAGAATGCTGAATGTCGATTGCGGCTACGACATGCCTGTAATATCCCTTTGTAAAACATATCATTATGCTCGGAACTTCTGTCGTAGCCTCAGCAGACATGATTTTCTGTTATTTACAACCTATGCGCTTTGTATTTACAAAAATATTCATGATTTCAACTATGGATTAGTACAGATGCCTTATGCACTATATTTAGTATACAGGGCGATAAATTTCCACTTTTTTTTTTTAATCTTCAAAACAACAATTAAGCTACTGAAGTGAAACTTTTATCAAGCAAGTTTTCACGTAAGAGGTCTATTGTAATAACTTCTGTGTTTTTAAATCAATTAGAAGTCGAGCCATCAGTGGCGGAACTTTGATTTGTGTCCCCCCTCTGCGAAAAATGACTGCACTTTTTTAAATTTAAAACTTTTATAAGCCTTGTGGATGTTTGAAATAAAGTGTTCTATAATGGACAAATATTGAAATTCGAATTGATTTTTGTCTGTTCTTCTCAGACCCGGCGCCCCGAATCACACCCTGAAATCCAGTCAGAGAGGTTGTCTCTGTTCAAGATTGTTTATTAATCTTGGTCTCTGTTAACATAACATAACCTCTATTTATTGACAGCACTCAGCACTTTTCTACTTTAGGTAAATTATCAGCGGCACCTTTAACATATCCCTCTTCCACTTGATTCCATTTTGATTGTAGAATTAATAAAACATAAACCAGAAACTGATAAAATAATATTTTCACTCCAAACAATACAAACATAAAAATATAAATTTAACGTTTTAGGTTAGTCATCTGATGTGTAATGTGGGTGAAGGGTAAACCAATCTACAGTACAAAATATTAACGTCCGACGCTTTCACGAATAACTTGTGTGGTATTTATCTGGATTCTGATTGGCCAATATTTACACGTCCACTGCTTTAGACCAATCACAGTACAAGCATAACAAATTGAAATTCTGAGAAGTTTTAGAGGAAAGCTTTCTTTAACACACAGTTAGAATCTATTACAAACTAATTATATCCATAATCTCATTGATTTTCCGGGTAGATACGTAATTCTGGTGCGTAAAAATGCCCGTTTTAAAAAGCAGTGAAATTATCAGCAAGTTGTTTTAACGATATTTTCTTAGAAATAATTCTTATTAGAAAAGTAAATTGTTGTAAATTAATGTTTTATTATATCATTTTCACGACACAAATTGTTAAAATAAAATTAGTGGGAAAACCCTATTCCTCTTCTGTAAAATTGTTAAATAAACGATATCTTTACAACGGGCGATGATGGTAAAAAATGTTGTGGTTTTTCGATTTTACTGTTCTGATACTAGCCAGCGACGATCTCCTTGAACAAATCAAAGCTTCCAGATATTTTCGAATCTACTGTTCTACTAGGTGCAGTTGTATGAAGGCAAATATTTCTCAGACGCCTCGGTTCCCAACTAGAATAATCGATGGGCATTAAAATATGCCTGTCAAGACGTGAATGAGAATAATTAAGATTACATGTTAACTTCAACTATTTTTTTAAAAAAACAAACAAAGAATGAAGGCTACATAACTGTTGATTAATACCCTATATCCCCAAAAGGCCCACAGTGTTCATAGGTGTCATTTTTTTTTTCGTTTACTTATGTAAAATATTAACGATGATATTAGGACGATATCGTACTCAAAAAAAAAAAAAAATTATCTTTCCTTGTAATTTAATGTGGTAATTGTAAATCTTGGTGTTACTTTTAAGAAACTTGTATATGTTGTGTTTTAGATCACCCATCAACAAATGCAGTCGGCAACGGAAAATGGTGATGCTGAGCAACCAATTCACAATAACACTGCCCAACCTCCTGTTGCACATGGAGGTCACGACGATGAACCTCTGGGTGAAATATGTATCCATCAGGGTATTCATACCATAGAGTATGTTTTAGGATCTGTGTCCCACACTGCTTCTTATCTTCGGTTGTGGGCATTGTCCCTTGCCCATGCACGTAAGTCTTTAATTCTACATCAACAGTATTGAAAAGTATTTAGTTCTGAATGCAGACAAAGTAGCATGTTCAGTATATTATAAATATACAGGGTCTTTTAGAAACACTGCGATTTTTTTTTATAGTAAACGTTTTAACTAAAATAAGGTTATAATCATTCAATAGAAGCTTACTGTTGATTTTCCAAGGTAACTTTTAATTTGATAGGTCTGCGATCTCTAATTTTGAAATATTATAGATGCCTCATTGAATATTAAGGGCGTAAAATAGAATAAACTGGCTGTACTAGTAGTGAAGTAAATCTGGATTTTGAATGGCATTGTCTGGAAAGTGAATTTTATCAATGAAATCAATAGATTGGGTGGGTAAAAGTTGTGAAGACATAGTTTGTCCTATGCTGACATATTTTTTCAACCACATTTTTTCTATTTTCGTATCTCCAGTTGTATTTGTCATGTGGAGAAAATAAAAATTTAGCTTCTTTCAGAATTAAATTTTGAATAAAACTAATGCTATGAACATTGTTTTTGTTATTTCAGTTGAGAAAAATAAAGACAAAAAAAAATAATTTTTTGAAATTGTTTAAATCAGTATTCATTATATTTATAGTGGGGTCGATCTGGCATTAAAAGTGGCTTGAAACGGACTCGTTTTTTTCGATTTTTTTTTTGTGATGCTATGAAATCGGACCTCTCTATCATCCAGAAAACTTTCCTGTCGAACATTTCATGGGGGGGGAGGGGCGGTAGAAGTTACATGTAAAGATAAGGAAAATCAGTTTTTCGGGCATAACTCGTTTAGTTTCATTCTGCTCGAAAAAGTGTATAGGGATAAAATGAAGCGCCCGCGAATGCGCGTAAACTGAATTTTGACTCGCAGAAATCGATCCAGCGGTTCCCGAGATATTGCCATTTGAATGTACGGATTTGGTTTTCGCGCTTTTTTTTCTTTTTCGGAAAAGAAAGTGACTTGGTGACTTTTTTTTTCTTCCCCGATAGACACTCAGGGCCTAAGTACTGCATCCAAATTTCAAGTCGCTAGGAGGGGGGGGGGGTGAAAAGGGTAAACATAAATGAAATTAAACCTGCTGTAACTTCCGCAATTTTTTTTGTGTACTAATATGCCTACTTTGAGTTCCGCTCATGTATTTTTAATTTTCGCCATAAATAAACAAATGGTTGCGAAATAACCAATTTATTGTTGTTAAGATTTTTAGAAAAAGTCATTTTATGCCAGGAAGGAAAGGGGTGGGGGAGATTTTTTTCCGCCATCGAATGTGGAATTTCTTTCTCTTTGATTTAAGACCGGCCAGATTGCAATCGGATGATTAGGAGGGGAGAGGGGGCCTGCAAAGTTTTTGCTCTGAAGAAGAGAAAGGGTTAGGGACTACGGACCTGGCTCATTTTCAAGGGCAATCAATTCTCTTGCAAGATTTTTTTACCCCGAAGTTGTAACTTCATTAGGGCCTGCACACGGGCATGATACATTTATAAAAATAATTGCGGCAATTCAGCAACCGTGCAGCAAGATGCTGGGGGAGGAGCCTAGCCCTCCCACTTCTCTCCCTTCTCTCACACAAATACACGTCCCACTCCACTTCATCCGAGAAAATATAAGTACTTACATAAATATGAACTAAATATAAAATTTTCGTGTTAAAAAGAACAATACGCATAAATTAATGCATTGATGTGTAGTCAAAACTTTTGTGTTTTAAATGTTAAAAGAGATTCAGAATTCATTTTTTTCTTAATAAGTCGATGGATTTTTTTGAACATTGACTTTTGAAAGAGTTCAGCTGGAAGTGCTTTTACATGTGGTGCCAAGTAAGAGGTGATTAGGTAGGTCGAGTGTATTTGGGTTGTGTCTGAGAGCCCGCTCGTGGATTTACGCCTTACTAGATTATTGTATAAGTAGTGTGGCAGTGGCGGTTCCTCAGTTTTTAAACTGGGGAGGCAGGGGATAGATAGGCCTGGGTGGTTCCGAGGGGCGGGAGGTATACACATGTGCGCCGCGATGAAAATTTTGCGAATATCAAGGTCAACTTTTAAACTTTACCATTACACAAATATTAGTAATTTTCTCTTCATGTTAGTCAGTATAATTTGTTTTATGATAAGTATCAAAGTATAAAGTAAAAAACAAGTTCTACCGTCCAGCAAGAACCAACGTGGAGGTCTGAATTATATCTTGCCAGGAAGGGATTGTGGGGTAGGGGTGCTTTTAATAGGTGAGGGAGTTAATTATTAATATAATAATAGTAATAATAATATGGCACAAATGCTACCACAATCAAAACAATTATATAGTAATATGAAATAAATAATAAACTCTGAAACGATAACATAAATAAAAATATTCTCAAATTAAAAATAGTTAAATAATAACAAACTGAAAAACAACACAAATAAAAATATACTTGGTAGTATACTTACAATCTACAGAAGTAGAATAATTGCTGTGGTGGTTTTTTAAATTTTAAACAAAAAAGAAATTGAACAAAAAAACTACATGTCTAAATGTTCTTGTAAATTAATGAAATCCGCCTATCTTTTTGTTTGGCAAAAATATCTATTACTTCGTCATAAAATGTATTATTCTGTGTTAGTTCCTTAACAAGCCGTTTTTCGATAGAAATGATAGAAATATTTTTTAATCTTTCTTGCTCAATAGTATTTCTAGTAAATGATTTGATTCGTTTGAGGGCGGAAAAACTCCTTTCTACTGAAGCAGACGTAACAGGAATTGTGACAGCTAAAGTAAGTAATCTATAAAATTCTGTTAGACAAGAAATTAAGTCATTATTATAAATAAATGAAATCATTTCGGTAGGGGTTTGACAATTTTGAAACAATTCTTTGTCAGCGTATACAGTTGTTAATTCATTTTTTAGTGCTATTGAATCAAAAAGGTTATATTGTTTTAATAATGATTCAAATTTATCATTTGGAAATTCTTTTGAATATGAGAGAAAATTATCTTTTCTTATTAAATCGAAAAATTCTAATTTATCTAAATCGGAAAATCTTATCTGTAGTTGATTAATTATTGTATCCAAAATTTCATTGAAAATCTGTTTACAATTCAGTCTCAAATCTTGAAGATTTAATGTTGTCTTTCTTTTCTTTGGCGCCGGTTCACCACTTTGGAAATCTTCAGACAGTTGGTTGTAAAGATCATTAAAATGAATTTCATTATTTCTAAAATTTTGCAATGTAATAGTTAATGCAGTCAAACGTTTCCTGGCGTATGAAATGTCTGTGCTTTTATTTGTAAAATTGAAAATACAACATCGGTGTGTTTAAAGATAAATTTAAAAGTATGTAAAAGAAAGAGAAAATGAGGATCTTTAAGATGTCTTTTTAAGCCAACAGCTTCTCTTAAAGTTGGCTGATCTTGTTTGAAATCATCGTGTGTCAAAATATAATCAAAAACTTCTATTAACTTATCCCTGTTTTTGAATACCGTAAAAATTGCTCTAGATGTAAAATTCCACCTTGTTGCCACATTTGACGGTAAATGGTCGTGTCCTATGGTATTAAGTACCTCTGTTCTTTTAGTTGATTTTGAAAAATATGATGAAAATCCAGACAAGTTGGCAAAAAAAATTTTACATTCTTTGATGCTATCTGTGCAGGCTTTACTCAATACTAAATTCAACAACGTATGCGCATAGCAATGTGTAAAAAGTGCCTGAGGGGCCATTGTTTTAATTTTTGCCTGTAAGCCATTTAAGTGACCAGCCATAACTGATGCCCCATCATATGTCTGAGCAACAAGTTTATTTTTTAAGTCATATTTTCCAAATTTTTCTGTTAAAAAATTAAATAAATCATTTGCTGCTCGACCTGAACTAACATTGTAAAAACCTGCAAATCGTTCAGCCACTTACCCTTTAATAACATATCTGAAAACAACCGATAACTGTGAACAGCAGCTGATGTCTGTGGTTTCATCAGCTTGCCAAGAAAAGAAAGGTGCTTCATTTAATTCGCTTTCAATTTTTTGTACTACAACACAACTAATTGATTCAATTAAATCGTTTTGAATAGCTTTAGAAGTTCCCGAAAAAACTGTAGCTTCGTTTAAAAATTGTTCCATTTTGCCATCGTATCTGCTCAGAAAAGAAATAAGCTCTTGAAAATTTCCTCTATTATCTGAATGCACATTCTCATCATGTCCCCTAAAAGCCAATTCTTGACAACATAAAAAATTTACCGTATCAATTAGTCTATTTAAGATATCTCTATTTTCTTTAACCTTTACATTATGATCAACAATTGACTGTTTGTGCCCTTGATCAATAGAATTTAAAATATTCTGTTTGCCAAATAACTTGAATTTTATTGAAGCAGTTAAATGTCCTTTTGACCTAGCGTGCCTTTCAATTGATCTGGGTAAGTTTTTTAAATCATTATATCCTAATTTTGACCAAACAGTGTTCTCTGGGTCATTAGAAAAAAGTAAACAATACCAGCAATATAATTTATTTTGTACTGGACATCCAGTTAACCACTCACATTTATCATACCATTGTACACAAAAAGAACGATTATGTTTTGAAGTTACTATGAGATTTTGCATGGTAGGTTGGGGCCTTTTTAAAGTTTTTATTATAAATATCTTGTCATCATATGTTAATTGACTAAAATGAACATTCTTCAAAAGGAAATTTACAATATCATCTACAGATTTAAACACTTCACCGATACTGACATTACCATTGTTATTGCTTGTACTTACGTTTAATTCCATTTTTGACGTTTTATCAATATTTAAACAAAAATTTTAAATGAATTTATTGTACTTAATAAAATACAACCACCACTTTTACTTCCAATTAACCTAAACGGTAAACGGTACGACTGTCTGGACTCAGGAAGCGGGAAAATAAAAGTCAGATGTTTATTAATCTTTGTTCCTATTGGTCCGGAGCTTGGCCTCCGGCACGTGGTTTTGAGAGCAGATTTTAATGGGTAGCTTCAAACGTTTCAAATTGAACCATTCTAAACGCGAAAGCTATGTTAGAAGCCTGCCTCACCAGTCACCATGGATAGAATGTTACAGTTGTGCAGCGTTGCCGGCTATAATAATAATAGTTTAAATTCGCAGATTTAGGGAATATTTCTGTTAATTTAAATTTGTCGTTTCATAAAGTATATTTATATTTATAATAATGTAAATATGTAAAGTAACTGTAAAGGCAAATCAGAAGTAGGCAGGCCCTGCCTCCTCAGAGAAACTGCCACTGTAGTGTGGTTGTTTAAATTTTATAATATTATATAGAAGACAGCAGAAATGAACAACTCTTCGCGCCTGTAATTTTAAAAGTTCAAACTGACGAATATATGGTGTCATGTGAGCGAACAGAGGAATATTTGTAATAAATTTCATGCGCATAGATTTTGCAATTTCTGAAATTTATTTTTATCTTCTACTGTTAGACAAGGTCCTACTATGGGTGTCACATAATTTAAATTTGACAGAACCAGTGATTCAACTAACATAATTTTTGCCTTAGCGTCTAAATCTGATTTGAACACAAATAAGTATTTAAGCTTGTAATAACCATTTCTTAGGCTATTTTTGACATGTTCAGTGAACTTTAAATTGTTATCCATTATCAGACTGAGATTCTTTGACACAGTGTACGGTTTCAAGGTCTGAACCGTTCAGTTGTATTGCTGGCTGTAAGCCTCTTTTGGGGAGTAATATGTGTTTACATTTAACCCCATTAAAATTAATGAATTTAGTTTACACCAGTTGCTAATTTTTGATAGGTCAGTATTTATTTTCGCTTGCGCATTCATAATATCAAGAGTTGAATAGCTATAAAATATCTGTATGTCATCTGCGTAGAGTTGCATCCTACAGTAACTATATAATAATAATAATATATAATAATAACTGGGTATATTTTGCAAATCAAAGGTAAATATACTAAAAAGGAGGGGACCAAGAAATGAGCCCTGGGGTACTCCAGATATTAAGCCTTTCGGTTGTGAAAATTTTTGATCAGTAGGGCTATTTAAGCTAACGATTTGTCGCCGATCTTTTAGGTATTATTCCATCCATGCTAAGAGATTATTACTAAGAACGTATTTTTTTATTGATCTATAGTGCCTAGAATATTGTCTACAACTAACTGTTGTCAATGCAGTGGCGATACTGTGCTTTTACTACTACTATTTGTTGTTGCATATTCGTAAGTTGTTCATGTAGTGCAGCTTCTGCAATTTTCAGAGGTACTGATAATAGACTTATTGGCTTTAGATCATTTAAATTATCTGGATCTGGCACGTTAAGTGTAATAATTGCATATTACCATCAAAATACTAATGCTTCAGTAATTCAGCGCTCGGCAGGGCACATAGCCCGGTGAGTAGCTGTTGGTTGCAGTCTGGTTACGTTCCTTATAGTAAAATAAGGATTTTATAGAGGAGTTTGCGACTAAAAATATTACGTGTAATATTCCGCCCTCTAAAAGCACATTTGAACTATACTAAGCCCAGTCAGGCTATTTATTTTTCGATTGCAACAGACACTGGACCGCTAGATGGCGCCTGCTGACTATTTTACGCTATTGTAAAAATACCGGGATGTACCAAGTAGCCAAAGGATCCTCATGCCGGTCGTCACATGCCTACCTTGCACTGACGAGAGCCAACAGCTCGAAACTGCAGTCTGCAAATGGTGTGTGACGACTGAGAGAGCACCTTTAAGTAGGCTCAGTCTTTCGGCTGGTGTGTGTTACAATCGAAGCATTAGCGTTTTGATGGTAATATGCAATTATTACACTTACGGGCCAGACTTGTAACTTGTAATTCAGCGCTCGACGGGGCACATAGCCCGGAGAGTAGCTGTTGGTTGCAGTCTGGTTACGTTCCTTATAGTAAAATAAGAATTTTATAGAAGAGTTTGCGACTAAAAATATTATGTTTAACTTGATAAATTAACAAAAATATGTTTACTGCTTCAGTTAAATAGCGAAGAGGCCCGCATTCTTATTTTCGCGTTATGGAAAATTCACTCAAATATATTGAACAAAAAAAAGATGAAAAGTAGTAGATTGTTTTAGAAAATGTTCCGTAGGGTCAAGATTGAACAAAATATCTATCCCAATTATTATTTCATAATAATATTCGCCTTTCCAGATATATTCCATATGCGGCAATAATTTTGAATAGATTGACTGTGTAATTTTTTATTTTGGTTTTATAAAATAGTACTTTGTCAAAATAAACTTGCAATTCAAACCAAACAAAATAAAAAGCAAAAAAGTCTTATTGCAACAACATTTTTTAGAGCTGTCAGAAGTGTTGTGGACCATGGTATTGAGTAAAGGTTTAAAAGTGGATGGATGGCCAGGTGGAATTGCCCTCTATATCATCTTTGCTCTATGGGCATCTCTAACGGTGTCCATTTTAGTCCTGATGGAAGGACTTTCTGCATTTTTGCACACCTTACGTTTGCATTGGTAAGAAATAAAAAACAAAATGCTTCCAATCATATTTAACATTGTGTTTATTATTTTAGGGTGGAATTCCAAAGCAAATTCTATTCTGGAAATGGTTACGCCTTCCAACCATTTTCGTTTGAAATCATACTGGATTCAGCTTCTCTAGCTAAAGAAGAAATATAATTGATCTAATAGTTTAATAGTTCCTTATCTCTTCTCCAATCCCTTTAAAGGTTATAGCTATCGTATATATCTGTACTTAATATTGAAGTTACATACTTCTGAGGAACAATGCATGTGTAGTAACTGAATGTTTCTTGACAATTTTTGTTCTAATAAATTTAATAATAAATGTGTTATTTGATGTAAACTTATAACCAATAAATTGCAATTTAAGGCAAGGTTTTATTCGTTTTCTTTACATGTAAAAATACACCTATCGCCTAATTTTGTAAGTTATGAGAGCAACGAGGCCAAATGATGTACCTACCAAAGGTTTGCGCTCGGTACACAGCAACCACTCGACCAATTCACAAATAGAAAACGAATTGTTATTTTCCTTTTCAAATTTTACTTAAGAAATTTAGTATTGCTGAACCAATCAAAGCATTTTTCACCTTTAATTATATGGAGACGTTGATTTTGACCAGAAGCAGGTAACGAGAAAGATAAAGGTACAATTTTAAAGGGCACAGGTGAAAATACGAAGCTGGCCAAGTATGCCGATGACACGGTCATGTACGCACAAGCAGTGAACATGCTGCTGAAAGCGCACATGGCTCGTGCCACGGCTTATTACGACCAGTGGAAGATTCGGGTGAACGCTAAGAAGTCCGAGGCGATAGTCTTCACGCGTCGCTTTACTGAGAATAAAATTATTACTCCAATTTTGATCAGGGGAAGCAAAATTCCAACCAAAAGATGCGTGAAATACTTGGGAGTGAGACTTGACCAAAGACTGACGTTCAATACGCACATAAATGAGACAGTACGGACGGTCTACTCCCTATCCAGGAGTCTGTATCCGCTCATGGTCAGGGGTAGCAGACTTAACAGACAAAATAAAAAACTGTTGTACACGATGGTGGTCAGACCGTCCATCACATACGCGGCGCCGGTGTGGTGCAGCATACCGGCCACGACAATGAGAAAACTTAAGGTGCTAGAACACAAATTTATGCGCCTCATTTCAAACTCTGGAAGGTACACATCCCTCAGAGACCTATATGCACGTTGCAACGACATAACCCCGATAGCGGATTACGTCCAACAGATCTCTCAAAACTTCTACTCGTTCAAACTGGACGATAGTCCGCTAACAAGACATATAACACAAATTAGACAGCATAATGCCCCATTTCGGATTAAACACACTCTACCATACCAGACGTTACCGATTTTCCGGCAACCACTATAGCCAAATTTCAACAACTATACCTTTCTCTAACCCTATCCACCTTTTGCTAGTATTTCATACCTTTCGCTCATCTCTACTCCTTTTCTGTCCCCCTCTTCCTTTTTATTTGTGTATTTTTGTCGCGTTTGTTTTTCTTAGTTTCTTTTGTACATTTTTGTTTCTAAATTCATTTCACGTCAATCTTTTTCAGAAAGCAAACCTTTTCGAAATCAAAATTTTTAAAATCAAAGTTTAGGCCAGCCCTGCGCAGCCCCGCATTGCAGTATCTCGCGGAAGGTACCTCGTTTGAGTTGTGGTGCTTGCGTCCAGATACAAATTTTAATAGTGTTTTTTGTGCGCGAGTTCTTTAAATGTAAGTGTAGTTTTAAGTTTTGTTAAGCTTGTTTTTTCAAGCATAGCTCAATGTTACTGCCTATTTTAATTTTATATTTTTGTAAAAAGGAGTTTAGGTTTAGTTGTTTTACTTGTCGTTTTCGCCGATCCAGACCAGTTCCGCCCGATCCTGCAGTCCTCCACCGCGTCAACGCAGTGGTTGCACGATCGGTTCCGGAGCAGGTTCTGGAGAGGCAGTTGTTTATATGTTAATATGAATAAATATCTTTTGAATTGAATTGAAATTGGTGAAAAAAGCACTTATTCGTTTTTACTTGGTGCATACTTGCCTCCCCTAAAAGGAAGTATATTTTATCAAGAATGAAGTCTGGATGTTAATTCCACCGAGGCAGCAATACAGTATCATTTATTATTTCCAAATAAACGCATTTCTCTAGGCAGACGACCAGTGGTTTTCAAAAGTTGCAATAATTTTAACTAAGGTAAGTCAGTTTTTATTATCAATTCTTTTATAAGAAAAAGATTGTTGTCCATTAATTATGGGCAATCAGCTGTTAGCAGAAGTGGGAGTACAAAACGAATAAATTCAGCCTCTATACTGGGTGTCAACGGATTAGATAAGCTATAGTTTCTAGGGTTTTCATGGGACTCAAAGTTGGCAGAAGTAATACCATTACCCATTATCATTATTTGATACTTTTCCATTACTTCCGGTTTCCCTGGAAATAGCCCCAATTTGGAATTGTAAGTGGAACATCCTGTATATTCTTACATTTTTGGATTCCGAGGGCCATTTTAAATACGATTGCATAGTTTAAAAAAGTTTTTGAGACTACTTGATTTTTAGGATCATTTTTATTTTTTCATTTAGTATAGTGAATTGCACTCAAAGTGATCAAATGGACCAAAACAATAAGAGAAAAATGTATACGTGGATTCTTCAAATTGGTTTAATAGCTACACGACCAACCAAAAGATCCAAAATCACTAATTCGTAATTGTCAATATTTAAAAAAAAAAAATTTATTTATTTAATGTTGCTGGTCTATTTCCTCTACCGAGGCCTAACACCGATGCCTGTAGACGAGATACCCCCAACTAGGAATTTTGCACAACCCTCTTAAGAAGAGTAGGGATCTTTTACTTGCCTAACATTTTCATTTAATAAGCAAGGGACTGACAGCTTTACATCCCCTCCGAAGGATAGTATATCCCCTATACAATCCTCGCCCAAGATTGTATAGCTTCCGCGCATACACGATATACAGGCCGCTGGAAGATGGAGGCGAGGCCACGGTATATTCAATACTATTTTTCACGACAAATCCATTGATACTTTCTTTCTACCTTTGATTCCTCTTTGGTGAATAATAATTAAAAAATCGCGAACAGTGTGTCATGGAAATTGGAAAAGTTTCTTAAAAGATATGGTTACTGCTCGTTTAAATAACAATTGTACCAGTATTTGTAAGAAGGTGACTTTAATAGTAGTTTGTGCAACAAGAGGGGATATGATAGCCAATCTTTCGAGTGCGATATGGATAATCCAATCGAGTTGTACAGTATACTTTTTCTACGACCAAATTAAGAAAAAACTACAAATAATAGTTTTAATCAAATTTTAATATACAAACTTAGCTTCTGCTAAATCTTATGCTCTAGGTGCAAACATTTTTTAAAAGCTTCAGTAGCCTAGCGGTTATATGCACGCTTCGAAATGCAAGAGATCATAGGTTCAATCCTAACATATAGCTACTTTTTTTTTGTCATAATATATCTCTAAAATTTTGTCTGTATATAATAATTTCAATAAAATTTTAGGTGGTATATCGTTTATCGATTCTTCACTGGAATCACTCATTTTAAATTATTTTTTAGCTCAAACTGCGCGAATACACACTGACAATTACTTTGACAGCTTATGCACTAACTTGAATTTTTTAAAACGAATAGTTGCCTATGTACTTAATACACGAACTGTGATTGGTCGATTTCATATCCATCCTAGAACGTATATGAAATATATCTGTTCAGTTAACTGGAATGGTCCACTTATCCATTCTACAGACTGTACGGAAAACAGCAAATTTACATAAGGGAGTAGAAAAAAATGATACCGCTAATCCGAATTTCCTTTCTTTTATATTGTTTTCTGATAAGTCGAGATTCACCAACAATGGAATGTTCAGTAAACAAAACTATAGATATTGGGTGCAGGAAAATCTATATTTTATGAGGCAAAAGATAATTTTCAGGAATAATTTGGAGTAAATGTGTAGGCTAGGCTGATTGAAACAAGAATTATTGGACATATTTTCTTTCAAGGACCTTTCACAGGGAAGAGATATTTAGAATTTCTACAAAATAATATTGAAGAAGTGTATTATCGACAAGATGGGGCTCCACCTCATAATACCTCTTGAAACCGGTATAATGGGCTTAGGAAATTTGAAAGAAGTATCGATTTTTTTCTTTATTAAAAGGCAATACAAATCATTATTATAATTAAAATAGCGTTTAAATCAAGTTGATGCGATTATTAATTAGAGGTATAAGGTTTTGAAATCTACAAATAACGATACAGCTCGCTGCAATGCCCGAAACGAGCTAGCCTAGCTGTGACATAACCGGCACCGATGTTCACCTTGTTTAAATAAATTTATATGGTCTAAGACATAGGTGAAACAGCCTTACTTTGACCTGTGACAATAATGGAGCAGGGATTTGTTCGTGGACAGTCAGATAACTTGCCAAAAATTGACTCGGTTACAACGGCGAGTTATTTTGTTACAAACGGTAATTTTATAAGTGCTGAAATCCGTGGTTTAAAAGCATCAAGGTAAAAAGTTTAATAATTCATTATATCTAGTATATCATTATCATTCATTGATATTCTTTTATATATACTACATTTATATGTCGGGTGCCCACGAGACCAAGTACCCCCCACTTTTTTCTTTACTTTTCAAGATAAAAATTTGAACTTAAGGTACAGGATATTTGGAGTGAACTTACTGTACTGGGTGTCAACGGAATCATTAGACAGGCCATAGTTTCTAGAATTTTCAAGGTATAAGATTCAAACTTGGCAGGGGTAATACATACTAAATATGACCAATTACTACTTATTTGACACTTTTTCATCACTTCCTGTTTTTACAGAAATGATCCAAATTTTGAAATTTTAAATGGAATATCCTGTATATTTTTACATTTTTGGATTCCGGAGACAATTTTAAGTCCGATTGAATTTTTTTAATTGAGACTATGTTTTAGGGTCATTTTTATCTTTGCGTATTTGGATTAATATCAAACCGATTTTTGATTTGAAATTATCAATGAATTTGTCATGAAAATTAGTATTTAACTATTGAGTGTCTACAAGAGGTTTTCGTTTGAAAAAGTTGACTTAATTACAAATTAGTTATTTCGGAAGTTTTAGTTGGTTGTAGGCACTGAATCAATTCGAAAAATTTCACGTTTAGATTTTTCTCTTCTCGCTTTGGTACATTTGATTAATTTAAGGGCATTCACTGCACTCTAGATGTAAAAATAAAAACGACCCTAAAGATCAAGAAGAATCAAAAATTTGTTTAAAACAATGCAATCGTACTTAAAATCATCTCTGAAATCCGAAAATATAAAACATTTCAAAGTTGGGGTTATTTTCGGGAAACCAGAAGTGATGGAAAAGCGTTAAATAAAGAAAAATTTGTCCTTTTTGAGATATATTACCTCTGTCAAGTTTGAGTTTTATATCTTAAAAACTGGAAATTATAGCTTGTCTAATCATTTCATTGACATCCGCTATAGAGTTTAGGGATATTTGGCATAAAAATACATTTTTGGTCTCAACCAGATTCAAAAATACATTACACTATAATTTAAAATTTGAGATGCCATGGAATTAATACAATCGAGAAACTCCAAGATCTTACAAATACGACAATCTCATGGTTCAACAAATGGAGACTTAAACCAAACCCAGAGAAGTCGCATTTAACAATATTTTTCCACACACCATATGAAACTTCACCAACGCTAAGAATGTATAATCATATTATTAGACCTGAAACCTGTGTTAGGTATCTTGGGATAAGTATCGACTATAAAATCAATTTCAATTACCATACGAAAAATATTTAAAAAAGCATAATATCGAGTGCTGAATATTTTAGATGTCTCTCATGGAAAAGCAATGGTATAAATCTAGAAACAAAGTGTAAGATCGACAAATTGATTTGTAGACCCATCATAGAGCATGGACAAGTCATTGGCATGGACATATAATACTCCTTAACCTGAAAAATCCTGCTTTACAAAATTTGAAAGTAGCTGAAATTAGTTTCTTCGTATTTTTTCACCTTTTGGCATACTCATAAATATTTTGTTTGGGGTAGTGATTATTGTATTGGTACATCGAGGCACAATACAATATTTATAATGACTATTTTGTGAAGACATCGCGATAACATCACAGCAAAGCGTACACTATAGCATCGATACTATCAAATAAATGAGGGCCGATGCCGTAGTTCACTCAGTCGAGCTGCTACAAGGAAGAATGTAGGCATGGACTAATTATTCAAACTTCAACAATTAACTGTGAAACCATTTTAAGCGCTAGAGAGATAAATTAAATTGCAATATTTAAGTTACGATGTGCACATTATTATAAAAAGATAAAAGAAATATCGTTTTTAGGCCCATTACAACAAATGGACCTGTACCTTGACCTACCCGTTCGCCAGATCTGTGAAAGTAAGAGATTTTTTATACATCCTCTCGAACACTTGAAATTTTTCAAAATCGTATCCGCAAAGTGTAAGTATAACTTTTGCTATGCTGCGAAATGTTATGTGAAACACCATTGACCGGTCCAAAAAATGTCAAGAAGAAGGGGGATGCACATTGAACAGTTACTACCTTTTGATTAGTCTTTTAAAATGTCTTTGTTAAAATAAATCATTTCGGACAGAACACTTGTTATTTGCGGCGTTGTTTTGATAAAATGAATGTTTTGAATCTAGTTTTATTCAATTTCTGTGGCATACTTACGTGATAAAGCATATTTCCTCGATATTTTAAATATTATCCACCAAAGAACTTTTGTATTTGGGTTAATATCACACCGATTTTCGATTTGAAGGTGTCAATGGATTTGTCATGAAAATTATTATTGAACTATTGTGTGTCTAAGAGATGTTGCCATTTGAAGAGGGTGATTTAGGAAATTTTGGTTGATCGATTCGAAAAATCTCACATTATATCTTTGACTTATATCTTGATAACTCTGGAAACTATGGCTTTTCTAATGATTCCGTTGACACCCAGTAGATTAAATGTTATGAACTGTTCAAAGTATCCGCATCAAATTTGGTATGAACATTCATCAACACCCTAAAAAAATACTGTAGAGTACAATGATTAGAGAGTTATCTGTAAAAATAACTGATATACATATATATTGCATCGGAGATGACTTCCTCCAAGGCTGGCGTCGGTCTCGGCATCCTCGAAAACGGGAATAAACCAATATTTGTCAGAAGGAAGTCCCCTCCTTCGCGTTTCAACCCCTTTTCCGGGGCGTTCTTGGCTCTGTGGGGGGGTGGATTTGCATCAGGGATGATTTTAAAGGCTGGCGTCGGTCTCAGCATCCGCGAAAACGGGGAAAGCCGGTGTTTTTCCGACGGAAGCGCGCTCCTTTGCGTTTCACCCCAATTTGGGGGTGTTTTCTGGCCGTTTGGGGGTTGCGCATGCTTAAAAGGAATTTTGCCCACCAGCATCCTCGAAAACGGGGGGGGGGGGAGGCGGGGTGGTCTGGTCGCATCAATAAATACTATTGCGTTTTTCGGGTTTTTTTCCGATTCAAAAAATCCACTATATTGCAAAGAAGTAATTCTGCACAAAGTAAATAATAATGTAAGGTGGCAATCGCGATTAATCACACGGGTATCGCGCCACCGGGTTCGAATTCCAGCTCCGGCACTGTCGAAGAAAATGGTTGTATGTCCGCGTTTTTTCAATGTGTAACCCCCTTCTGCACAAGTTTCTGGCTTCTGAAGTTGGGGGTGTTGTCTAATTTCTGTGGTGTTTATTATACCTATTATAATTTTTTGTATTCGAGAGTGATCACAAAATCCATTTTTGTTGGTGATTATTTCATATTCTGGAATATCTACAATAAGTTAATGACACTCTTGTTGCTTTATATGTAGGCATTATGGTAAATGATGTCATTAAATCGATAAAGGATTTTACATTTGTTGCAAATGAGGATATACCTAGTATCTCTAAATTAAAATCTCCATGTTATGATTTTTGGTTATTGCATAAAATAATATGCCTCAAGTCTCATGTATATTTAAAAACTATTATAACAATACTTATATATAACAATAAGAGTGACTAATCTTGTTGTGATTGATTATATTTTAATAAACATAACTTGCATGAGCAATCATCTCTCTGGCCTATTGGTAATGGGTATCGTTTGAGTTGCTTGGATGTGATAACCTTACATAGGTAGGTACCTACCTAAATTAGCCAGCAGAATGTGAAAAATTGTTTTTAGTATATTTTGTGAGTGTTGCAATATACACTTATTTTATATAATAGTAAAATGAAGCTAAAAATACTCCTTAATTTTGAATTTCAGTTTATGCATCTGTTATTTTGCCTCGCTCTTTCTTTGTCAGTGTACATATAATATGGCATGTATATACTATATGCACCTTTGCAGAATTTATGGTTTGTAATTAATTACAAACATCAACTTACACCTTGTGTAAATTATGACAGAAAATCTGTCCATTGTATATGGGAATACCTTAATTATGGCAAAAGAACTATAATATACAATTACTACACCTTATTTGTTTTCACAATATTATGAGAACACCTACTAACTTGCCCTGGGAACAGCTGATTAGACGTCACTAGAAACAGCTGATTAGGCGTGACGTCACTCTGCTACTATATGGAATATGGGTATGGGGGGGAGAAGACCCGTGTATTTTTTACACACCATTGGGGCGAGACGTATTTATTTTTTCCCATTCAGCCCGTTATTTAAAAAAATTGAATCATTTGGTACATTATTTTTGTTAAAATCCTAAATCACTTTTGTACTGTTTTTATTTTTTGATTTACGAAAATGTTCAATGGGCCTCTGGGTCCCGCAAACTCTAAATCCGGCCCTCATACCTATTTTTATTCTGTGATACATTCTCTTATATAAACCATATATTTTTAATTCACCATGTATAAATACACTCAAGGCTAATAAAAACGAGTCTCACCGAGTTGTAAGATAAGTCTTGACCTTTTCTTAGCCTTATGATTGGCATTATAAATTATAATCATAATTTCATTGGACGGGTCGTAATCGCCGCTAAGCGACGTCAATTTTGGGCTCTATGCGGTATACACCCTCACCACAATAATTATTCGTTTAAAGTAGTTCTAACGAATCAATTATCGCGGTTGTTCAATCGGTCGCAGATCAATTGTTTCACATCAAAATTCGCGTTTGAATATTCAAAAATGGCTTGTACAGATCCAAAAAAAGTGTGCATCATCGGTAGTGGCAACTGGTAATTTTTCCATTAGTCTTTTGTTTCTGTTTCCAAATAGTTGTGATAACCATAACCTTACTTTTAAACGTATTTTTTTTAAGAAAACGTTAGATAACAACTGTTACCTTGACATACTGATTTATTGTCTTCCTGTTAATTATTATTATAAATTATATACGTTGTAGGGGTTCGGCTATTGCCAAAATTGTAGGAAACAATGCTGCACAACTTAATTATTTTGATGATAAAGTCACAATGTATGTTTATGAGGAAATTGTCAATGGGAAAAAGTTAACAGAAATTATAAATGAACATCATGAAAATGTGAAGTATTTGCCTGGCCATAAATTGCCCCCTAATGTGGTGAGTACCTATATATATTTTTTATTTTGCTAAACCTTGCATTTGTGTTTTGCATAATCATCGTTTGAGGGATGGACTGGGGAAAGTTTAATTATGCTCCAAGGTGTAAATTCCTAACAGAAATCTGCAGTAGTGTTATAGGATACATAATTTATGGTACTCAATTAGCGAGTTGCCATAAGAATATTTTATTGATACATACTTAATTATGAAGGAATTGAATTTATCTTAATATTTCATGTTTGACAATAGGGGGACGGAAGCACAGTGTGTGTTAAAGCGTCTGGCTAGCAAACTGAGTTGCTTAGCGAAGTGGGTTCGATTCCCGCAAGGTGAAACAATTTTTCATTAAAAAAATTGCCCCACGAGCGGTTCGAAGTCCACATTAGGTCATTCTGGAGGATACCGACTTCTATGCTAGCAAAAAATTAAAAATACTCACGTGTCACATGTTATGTCCGTAACAATTTCCCACCTACTGTTGTGCAAATGCTGTATAACCCGACAAAAAATTCATAAAGTTTCACCATTCACTGTTTACATTGTGCACCTGCCATCTTCAAATCGACATCGCACGCACTTGTACTTCACATGGTCGTTTCCAGTCCAAATGCGCTGTTGCCACGTACTATCTGCTTTTTACTGTCTAACGTGCCATCGACTTTGCTCGATAAAATTACTCACAATATGTCCATTTAAATCACAAATGCGTCCAATATCACATTAGCAACAGCACAATCAATGTAAGTACGTTATCACATAGCTGCATGTTGTACATCTAATACCACCTCCCTCCCCACCCCACCTTCAACAAACCCAACAATATCAAGAAAATTTTCCTTGCCCTTCTCGCATGTAAAAAAAAATGCCACAATAACCCAAATTTGCTATTGTCAGCCGTCTCCTCTAACGTTCTTTACCCCATCCAGCACCCCTATTCGCTCCACGGTCCCGTCAATTACTGGGGTTACTATTCATTTGCACAACATATCGATATACACAAATTACTTCTTATAATGAATACTACATGAACCAACCAAAAAACCGTGAAAAACCCAAAAGTCGCTATCCTCCAGAATTACCACACATTAAACTGTAGGACCTCCTCTCTGTACCTAGCACAAGATCCTTGAGATCTTCCAGGGGGTTACTTCGGTAACTTGAGAGGCGGTTAAGAAAATATATTAAGAAAAAACTTATTCAGGTACCTGGCAATAATATAATTCATATCTAAAAGATGACAGAAAACTTTGTTAATTTCGGGATAGTTTGAAAGATAAATCATTTAAAAATTCAGTTTTTATATAACTGTGTTTCTGTCCCCCACCCCAAAAGATTATTATGAAAATAAGTTGAACTTTAAAGAAGAGTTTTAGGATGTTAATTTAGCTCAAGAAACACTGGTATAATAATATAAGAAATATACTTACTAAGATTTGACTTCTCGGTCGAAATTACACATGATGTTACACTCTGACTGTCAACCAGCAGTATATTATATGGATAAAGGAGTATTAAACCAAACAATAATTTTAGTTCCTGCTTGGTTACATAATTACCTTTTTAAAAAATAACGCTCCATTGTTATCCTGTTTGCATACATTTAGGTAACGTGAACTTTAACAATATGTTTAAGATTTTTTTTTTTTTTGAGTGAAATAAACTTTGATCTGTGAGAGAACTGTGATGGATTCTCTATTACAAATTGAAAAAAATATATGTTTATCTAAATATTTGCTGCAAACCTCTCTGAGATATCAATTAATATGTTAACAATGTGCTGTCTTACTATAGCTATTAATGTTAAATTTTAGCACCAAGGTCCAAGGCCACTGTTAATTTTAAAAGATAATTGAATCGAATGATAAAAGAAATTATAGAAAATATGTCTTATTGTAAACTTTGAACTGTTAATTATTTAATAATGATCTTGCCATTTCAAATTAACAAAATATACCTGGACTATGGGTTTTTTCCTTACCAATCCATACTATTAATTTTTCCATCAGAAATACTGAAATGTTTTTTGTGCTTGACAATTTGTATAGTGTATACGAGCACAATTGAAACCGTATAAAAACTAAAATCCGGCAAAAACAGTCAGTATCTCTTTATTGTACATGGGCAGAGGCAAATAGAAATGTTTGTCATAAGAAAAACAAGAAAAAGATGTCGATTGTTTTTGCCGGCCTTTAGTTTTTATACAGGTTTGATTGTGCTCGTATACACTATAAATAATGTAAAATCAAAAAAAAAAAAAAAAAAAAAAAAAAAAACAGACAATACTATGCATAATAACAAGATTTATCAAGGTTCAACTACCTGTACATGTGAAATTTAGCTTATAGCTGTTCTTACACTTAACATGCTGTAGGTAACATAATAGCAACACATTATTAATGTCAAAACATACAATTAGAAAATAACAGTGACTTACAGCAGAGTACTTATATAAATAATATACATAAAATAAAGAACCAAACTATAACTCTGTATGTGGAAAGCAGTTCTATCTATCTAATCTCTATCCAGTTTACAAATAAGACTGCCATTTATACTTTGTTGTCTTCTCCACATTAAAACTTGTAATTGGAATAAGATTTCATGAAACCGCTTTCTGATTTACCTTTACAAAAGTGCAATCCTCAGAATATACATAAAGCTTTCTATTTTTCTAAAAAGAGCAATAAACCCTGACATTAATTCAATAAAATTATTTGAATTTAAATATTCGCCCACAGAGTAGAAGCAGTTTCTAAACATAAACGATTTCAATGTACGTTTAAAACAGTGGAAATTCAAGGATCTCATTTTAAAAGGCAGTTTATTGTATAAATCTAAATTAGTGGAGCTTTTCTCTGACATCGCTAATCTAAATCGAGGCTTTTTTAATAGAAAACCAGATCTTGTCCAGTAATTATGAGAACTTGACTGTATGTCATAGTCATGTTATTATGAATATCTAATAAAGTGGAGTAAATAGAAACAGATGGAAGAGGCATTATGCCAAAACTGACAAAAAAAGGGATGACAATGATCCTTTATTTTTTTCAAACGAAATATTGTTTGTGCACTGTATGAATTTCCCCAAAGTAGAGGGCTGTGGAATAAGGAAAAGTATATAGATTTAAGAATATCAAAATTCAATAAATTCTTCAACTGACGAATGAGGAAGATCACACTGGCTAGCTTGTGGGTTAACTGTTCTACATGAACGGACCAGTTTAGTTTGTCATGCAGGACGATACCCAGTAATTTCGCACTCAAACCTTGCGTAATCTCCATGTGTGAAGAAAATATAAGGTTTTGAGTTTTTTGCTGATTTAGTTTTAGCTTATTAGCGATGAACCATTCTTCAGCTCGAGAGACAATGTCATTTGATGAGTCTATTAGCTGATTTATATCTTTATCAGAATTTATTAATGTTGTTGCATACAGCACACAATTTTTAGGCAACATGAAATAACATAAGTCATTAACATAAGTATGTTAATGAATGATAACGGCCCCAGAACAGAACCCTGGGGAACACCATGATTTATCTTATCTAGTTTTGATTGCTTATTGTCGATTTCTACACACTGTGATCTGTTGTTAAGATAGGATTTAATAAGTTCAAGAGGTAAACCTCTAATACCATAGATATATAATTTGTCTATTAACAAGTCATGTGTGACATAGTCAAATGCCTTGGTGAGGTCACACATTGTGATAGCTGAATGTTTACCTTCCTCGAGATCACGAACTATTTCTGACACTATCTGCATTACGGCTTTGGTTGTTGAACAATTTCTCCTAAATCCATATTGGCAGGAGCACAAGAGTGAATTTGATTCAAAGTACTGGGTAAGTCTGGACTTTAATATGATTTCAATTACTTTAGCAAATATAGGAATAATAGATATCGGTCTGTAATTATCAACCAGTTGTGTATCACCCTTTTTAAACAATGGTATGGCTTTCGAAATTTTTAATGCGTCCGGAAATACACCCTGAGCAAAACATTCATTAATTATAACTGTTAGTGGATACACAAGGATATCAGATGTTTCTTTAACAATTTGACTGTTTAATCCATAAATATCAAAGCAATGAGAATGTTTTAAAGCTATCCTCATTTAAATTTGTTAAAATAGTGTTAATGCAACTTGAAGATGTTGCACTAAACTCTTGTAAATTGAGAAATTGAGACAATTAAACCAAATGACGTTGTTAGACTAATTAGTTCTGTTAATTTTGATGAATTGCTAAGAAAATTGATATTGAAATCACCCACTAGTATGACATTTCATTCCTACTTAGGCAGTTAATTAAAAGTTGCTTAAAACGCTCAATAAAAACCTCAAAATTACCAAGACAAGATCTGTAAATTGTTAATAATTAACGTTTTTGAAAACTCGATTCCGCAGATTTCAATGTCTAATTTATTACAAAATTGTTTACAGATTAAACAATTTTTTAGAAATATTGCTACTCCACCATGAGAATGAACTTGTTTACAATAGGAGCTTACAAGACTGTAACCTGGTATATTAATTGATTCTAAATTAGTGTAATTTAACCAATGTTCTGAAAAACATAATATGTCAAAACTGTGTTTATCAAGAAACAGACTTAACTCATTTATCTTATTCGAAAGACATTGAACATTAATGTGAAATACACCTATCTGGTTTGAATAGACTGAAAAAGTGTTTGTATTTGTTAATTTGTGGGTTGGATTATATTATATACTGTATAATTCAGTTTAAACATGTTTTATCCTATTGCTTATATGTATTTGCATGTTTTTTGATATTTTATGTTAATATAAACTTATTATTACTATTATTCTTATGACAACGGTGTTTACAACACTACACAACAATAAAATTTGTTAAAATTTCTGATGTGAAGTAGTTGTTCCATGAACTACAAAAATGTGTGCACATTGGCCCATAATTGTACAAATCTTATGACACATTTTATTTTTCATTTGTTTGATATTCACCTCGTAAAATTAACACCTGTCATTGCACTAAAGGACAAATCTATACATACGCATGAGTATGCCTCTGATACAGTTTCATGTTTAGTTGTGATATAGAGAGATAAGGTATATACGATTTACTATAGATCAAGCAAGCCATGCTCACTTGAATAAAATTCTTAAGTAAATACAAGCCAATGTCTGACAATCAACGTGGATTTATTAAGAATACTTCAAACAATGATAACTACTGTACTGGTTACCTTCGTTTTATTTGTGAATTTATGAAATTCTAGATAAATTTTCTAACATTGTATAGTCGTTTGCAACTTAACCATGCAGATAAAAAACGCAACATTAACTTTACGGTCTTATTAAAATACCGTTACTGACTGGTAGGTAAAAAAAAACCTACCTTTTTTTACTTAACAAGTCTTTTTTGACCGTTTGAGACAAGTTTTCAAGTGAGAATTTCCTAACCCTAAAAAATGGAAGAAATACCAATGATTTAAAACTTTATTTTTTTTTACCCAGGATACTTTAAAGCATGAAAATTAATCTTAGATTGAAGTTTAAGGTATAAACAAGCTGTATCTACAAGGATTTTTTTAAAATTAGTATTTTATTTAATATTTATGTAATTTAATATAGAGTGGAAAAAAATGATAAAGCTTAACTTTCTGGTGCAATTTATAAGAAATAAAAATTTAAAAAATTAAAAGTAAGCATACCGTTGGAAAGCTTTATTCTTCCTCTTTACAATGTTACCTTTTTTTCTTTTTTTTTCGTTTTTAATGGGTACAAATTGTCTGTATTATGTAGCGGCGGTTCATTTCCCTGTGCAACGCGCTTGAAATATTGAGCAAATTGTAATAACTTCTCATGCTAAGGGAAAAAATTATTTAAAAAAACTTTTATACTATGTTTATATAAAATTTCCCGCTCTTTCACGTGGTGCTATTCGTTTTTATTATTATTATTTTTCGAGATATTACCAAAAACCTGAATTTCTCCGTTTCAGAGGGTTGTTTGTAAGGGTTCGCAGGGGTAGATTTTGGTAAACTTTTTTGAGCCACTTTCTATTAGCGAAAAATTTGCCTTTTATGAAAAAATTAGCGAGGTAACAATTAATTACGCCTTAAAACCCCTGGCAACTGAGCTAATAACCAAATATAAAGGTAGACAAAGTACATGTTGAATTTATAAGATATATCAGTTTTGAGTTAAAACTAGAAATAATCTAAAAAACTTGCATCATAAAAGCTATGGCTGTTAAGAAAGTCTATGATTTTTCTTTTTAAAGCCTTTTCCATTTCATGAGGATTTTATTAAATAACTTTAGCAATAGTGAACCTCCTCTGGTGACTATTCTGTCCAGTTGGACAATCTCAACTTATGTTTATCTCTAGTATGACATTCATGAACATCTGTAGTCCTTACAAAATGACATTTATTATTATGTCTGGTCGATAGCCGAGTGGGTTAAGGCGCGAGGTGGCAATCACGATTAATCACACGGACATCGCACCACCGGGTTTGAATCCTGGCTCCGGCACTGTCTGAGGAAATGGCTGTATGTCCGCGTTTTTTTCAATGTGTAACGCCCTTCCGCACAAGCCTCTGGCTTCTGGAATTGGGGGATGTCTAATTTCTGTGGTGTTTATTTATTTATTATATAAGTATAAAACGAAGTCTCAATATACGTGAAGGTGACAGTTAAAATTCTCAGACTTTTGAATAAAGAACGAGCATGTTGGTCGACTCTGCCGCTCCACACATTTTTATTATCAACTTCTTTCATTATATTCATGTTTTGAGAGCAGCTAAACTAAGACACCATATGCGAGGTGACAATTGGCAAGCCCAAAATAAGCTTCAAACCTCCTTGAACACAACCTTCTGTATAAAGCCATTTAAAATATGATTTAGCCATTTGCTTGTTTTTTTTTCAATTACACATACTTCATTTCAGGTAGCAGTGCCGGATGTTGTAGATGCAGCAAAAGAAGCAGACATTCTAATTTTTGTAGTGCCACATCAATTTATTAGAACATTATGTTCCACACTTTTAGGAAAAATTAAACCAACTGCAATTGCGTTATCCTTAATCAAGGTAAGTTATACTATTATTATTTCTTAAAATCATAATTAAATATTGCGTAATTGTATAATTATGTAAAGTGAGTGAATGGGTTTATATTATTATAGTTTATATTATCTATCCACACAGATAAAAAATCCAATTACATACAATATTTATATATAAGATTAGTAATATTTTTAGTTTAAGTGCAATACAGATTGCTTAATTTTATTAATAGCAGTACAAACTGATATCGTTCTCTATATATGCATAATTTAAACACGAATGTGGTAGAAAAACCCATAAAGAAAAGGAAAGAATATGGATAGAATGCCACAATTAACATTTGGACAAAATTTACCAGATTATTTAAAATTTTACATACAAATACAACAACAAAAAATACGACGGAATTCCTAATCATGCATTTGATATCTGATTCAGGATTCCATATAATGGATGCGTATTCTAATTTTGATCTAACAAATGCATTGAACAAACAGCAGTATCAAGTTGTCATAATCCACAAATTCTTAGGTATATCTGATTATTCTGATTATAAAACCTGTGTTTCTACAAGAACTGGTCACAACATCATTGTGCAACTTTTAAGGGATAATAACTTTAAATCATATGAACAAAATGCTTTGACCTGTGTTATCTAATTTTTTAAGTAAAATCTGACCTGACTGGAAAAACAATTAATGTTGAAACTCTAAACAACTGATAGGTATATTTTTTAGAATTGTTTACCAATTTACATTATGACACAATAAATTATACCATTTCAGGTTTTATCAAACAATTGTTTATGACTTGTTATGTGGAGAACTTTATTTTTAGCATTATTGTTGATATTATTATATTAGTTAATATTTACGATCATGTATTTAAACAATGCATACTGTTTATTGAATGTACCACATTCTGCAAATAGTTTTATTTCAAGGTTGTTGTTTGATAACAGGTTATTGATGTTGAAATAAAGGGTGAATTTTAAAGGCAAATAATAGCATATCAAATTTAACCTGTAAGTTTTTTTCTATCATTGGCATGACATTAGTGTTAACGAGGTATAATAGTATTTTTATGTAAATTTGTTATTTTCTGCTGTTGACTCTTAATGAAAAAATATATATAATTTGCTCTCGTGGACATGATACATTTATAAGGCCAATAGAATAGAAACTTTATGCTAGACCTGTATAAATAATGTTTACATACATACGTCAGAAATACCTATACTTAATATAAAATAAAAGATTCTATATATTGGTTAATAATGATAATAATAACAGCTCTTATTAATGAAATACAAAAAAATAAATAAATACCAATTGGCCATGGACCGAAGTCATTCAACCTATGTTGTATAATTACATCCTATAAAACATCCTACGGTTTACGGTTTACATGGAAATGGCGTTATTTTTCCCAAATAATAAATATAAAATCGAAAAATTTCATTTTCTAAGAAGCCCATTATTATTAAATTGTTGAAATTTTTGAAATATTTGGAAGAAAATAGGCAATAATATTTTAGTTATTGTTTAGCTTTTTGTATTTCTCTGTTCTTGAAATAAAAACGTGTAAAGTAAAAAAAAATTGAAAGTCAGTTTTTAAAACTCTCACAAAATATCAATTTTAGGCACATATTACCTACCTTATCATTTTTTTACTAAGAATTGTGTGATTAATGTAACGATATGAAAAAAAAAAAGAATGGGGTGCTATTTAAGAAAAAAACGAAATTTTTTAGATTATTTTCAATTCATAACATTAGAAGGTACTCTCGAATTAGCATTTCACTTGGAACTTTGGATAAGTGGTTGGATTTTCATGAAACCTTCTATATTGTGTTTGTATTGTTATTTATAAAAAAAGTCCTTAACTTGGATTTTGCCACTCTTGTTCAGAAATTGTTATAAACAATAATCGTGTTGTTAATTTGCTAACTTGCAAAAGACGAACAAAGTAAAACAATAAAAGAATTTTCCTGTTTTTTGCTAAAAGCTAACGACTTTTTACTCGTTAAATTTTTGAAAAAACGCGTAGTTTCCAAGGTTCAGTAATGTGAAATTTTCCAAAAAGGGGAGAGGGGAAACCATAATATTATATAAAAAATCCGAAAAAAATCACAATGTAAGCATATTTTTAAAATACAAAACTTTTTTCATTATCGGTTTTTCCATAAAGGCATAATTTTGCAAAATTTTCTCGGAAAACCGTAATTATACCTACCTAATAAGAACTTTAATAAGGAAAATAACTGAAAAACATTTTCTTAAGTCTGAAAAAATTCACAATATAATAATAATAATAATAAATCTTTTTATTTTGTAAATACAAGAAATCTACAAAACAAGGCATGTTACAATTTGAAAAAATTGGTTTGCCTTAGGACCCATACAATTTTAATGTAAAATGACAACACATAAATTAACGAACACACAAAAAATTGTGAATGAACTTGCAAGAACGTATAAAATTAAGTATAGAAATGTCTCATGTCAACATATTATTACCGTTTAAGAGGTTAGAAGGTTAACACTAATAAGATGGAACAACTTTTCCTTGAACACGCTTATACTAAGCTTTTTAATATTAGTATATAATAATAATAGTATAAGTATATTTTTAAAATACAAAACTTTTTTTCGTTATCGGTTTTTCCATAAAAGCATACTTTTGAAAAGTTTTCTCGGAAAACCGTAATTATACCTAATAAGAACCCCTAATAAGAATTTTGATAAGGAAAATAACTGAAAAACATTTTCTTAAAAGCCTGAAAAAATTCACACTAAGACAACACTTAATTTTAAACAATTTTCGCCTCAAGAATTTTTTTAAAGTGTATATTTTGCGAGATATGAGCATTTGCGAGTGAAATAATTGTAATTTTTTCCACCAACAAATTCTGGTATCTCGAAAAATATGCATTTTAAAAAAATAATAATAGAGATGGAAATTATTTATGTATTTTTTCAGATTTTTCAGAAAAAATGTTTTCAGTGATTTTCCATCTCAGTTTTGCAATTTTTATAGGTTATTTCGGAAAACCTCACAGGTATGCTTGATTCGTGAAGGACCCTATAGAAATATTTTACATTTCTATACTCATTTTTAATATGTTTTAACTACCGGGAATATACGGGAATTTCTAGGTTAGGATTTGCTAGACATCCTGATATTGTAGGATATATACTTTGAGTTCATTTGATCATATCTAAGTTAAATTCTTTAAAATTGCTTTATTTGCTTTGAAACTAAAGGGTTCATATATTTTACGCTTCAGATTATGAATTTGGAATGAAGTCGTAATTCTTGTCTTGTCATTTTGGTTTCACCATCTTTCATTTCTATAAAATTACTCAGGTGTCGGTGAAATTAAAAATAGTAGTGTTTCACCATATTACACGTATTGCACACACGAGTCTAGCTGTTCCTTGCGGCTACCGCCCACAAGCATGACCACGCTGAAATAAACTTCATTCTGCTAATTACCATTTACATCATTCAAATAGCAAAAAGGGTACCACTTAATACATTTAAAAGTTTTATTTAGTTACATTTATGTAATATTTAATTAAAATATAATAAAAATTACAATATTTTGATACATGATAAAATTTTATCAGTCTAATGAACACGTAAACATTGTATTTTCAGGGGTTAACCATTAGAATGTCCAGATACTTAATTTCTAATTTCCATGGAATTTTTTGTATTATTTTTCGTTTTCGTAATTACTTCAAACATTTACTCATATCGTTTATACATCAAATTGCATAGCAGTTAAATCCTCAGCCTTTGGGATACAGTCGAATAAACTTAATTTAATTTAATAAACTTCAAACAATATTATTTAATATGCTTTACTTCTTTGACTCTTAGTTCGAATACAGTAATACAGATAATATGTAAATTCAAGGTTGCATAATTAACACGAATCTACATACATAAGTTTCTCTCAAGGAGTAATAACAAATATAAGCTAATCCACTCTTATTGACTGACATGCCATGAATATTAATGTGCTCTGTGTCGCATAGCTCCGTCTAGATTGCAATTTTTTTGTTAAGAATATGGCACAAATTCAAGATGACGATTGTCTACCTACATGCAAAATTTCAAGTAATTTATCTATATGTAACAGTCAAACTCGCAACCTCAATACTAGTGGGGGTTTTGTCAAGGAAAAAATAAAATAGATAATCTATTCTTAGCCGAAATTTGTTGACACATGTACTCAGGTATTTACTACATTGCATTTTTGTATCATGTCAAGGTTTAACATGTTTATGTTTTAGACCAATGATGCAATATTTTTACAGCTTTCATTAACAGTTTGTTGACCTGTTGGTGCTTTATTTTCATTTCTTAATATATGTAATTTTTCTATTTTATAGATATGTAGGTATGTCCCTCTAACAAGGGGACCTTACTGCTAATAAATAAAACTTGTTGTCATACTTCTAGTAGAGTACAAAGTGCAGTAGAAACAGCATTACTGCATTACATCTTATGGTGGCCCGAAGGACTTTTATTAAGTTTTTGTATCTCAAAAGGACGTTCATCTTTTTATTTAGATAGAAGAATGAAATAAAAAATACACAATATTATGCTACGATATCTGCCTCAACAGTAACTCTTGCAGACAGCATCAACTGGGACTTTCACTACATTTTCCTATTGTCTAACACTTCTTATTATTACTTTCTGAAAATAGAAGTTTTAAACACAAATTCAAACTCGAATTAAGGAGGAGATTTTGATGTAAATAAAGTTATAATATGCTCTTTCAAACACTACAAATGAAAAATTATGAGTCTGAGCCTGTTTCTGTGTCTTTAGTGTAGTGTGATTGGAACAGTGCTACCACTACGAACAGCGTTAACTTCTGTGCTGCCATCTATCAGCAGAATATTATTATTATTATTATTATTATTATTAAACATAAATAAGAGCAGAGGAAAATCCTATTATGCTCACATCTAACAAAATTTAGTTCACAGTACCATATTATCAAGTCTAGCTTTAAAACTGTTCAAAGACGGTGCACAAACTATTTCATATGGCAAAGAGTTCCACTTATAAAACACTCTCAACGTTAAGAAATTTTGACGGACCACTGATCGAAATGGATCTCGCGAAAGCTTCAAAGGATGACCACGAAGACGCTCATCATTGTTCAATTTATAAAGATGTCGAATTGATGATGTGTTGCTATGAAGTGTCTTGTATGTAATAATTAAATCCCCTCTGATTCGTCGAGTGCTGAGTAGAGGCAAATTAAATAGAAGTAGGCGTTCTTCATATGGCGGGCGATTCTGACCAAATGCCAACCGTGTATATCTACGCTGTACATTTTCCAGAAGATTTGCATCACGAACTAAAGATGGGAACCATACACTGTTAGCAAATTCAAGTATAGGGCGGACGTATAGTTTAAATAGTTTAGATAAGGTGTTATAATCAGCATTCTCAAAAACTTTCAGTATCAAATACACCCTACTGTTGGCTTTCTTGACCTGACGTGCAATATGGTCAGACCATGTCATGTTTTCCGTAATCAAAACGCCAAGATCATCATGTGAATTTACCGTAGACAAAGTTGAGTTATTCATGCTGTAAGATAATCTTGGGTTGCAATATAGAACAACTTTTACCGACATTTTAGTTTGACACTAATCTTTAACACATTCGCTGCAGAATCGGTTAGTGGACTCCATCACAGTGTGATCTCACTCTCAGTGGTCATTAAAATATGAAAAATTCATATTGAAAATAGATTCTAGTCTGATATTGGCCTCGTTTTTCATGTGTCATTGAAAAATGTCAAGCAATACGTTGTTAGTTTTCCTTCACATTGCTCGCATTAGAGCATCACTTGTTTGATTGTTCTGACTCCCTCTTTAGTAATCCTTGTCTTTCTCAAATTTCATAACATCCTTTACACTTTTATTAGGTCCATAAAATTTTCAACTTTTTAATATTAACATTTCTTTATGAGGTATTAAATTTTGTTCAATTATTTAAGTTCATTTAAATAATATAAAATAATATGACAAATGTAACAGGAATGAGTGGCACATTCATTCTCAGTACTCAAATGGAGAAAATTTCATCTAAGAAATAGAAATATAATCAATCAATGCTTTAGGTTTTCTAGTATGTATAATTAAATCAGTTCTGAATTCTGTTCGTTTCTAAGAATTGCATCATACAAGAATGTGAATATTGAAAGCAAAACTTGACCTTCGTCACAAACCCTTAAACTGTAGTTTAGACTGTCCCATTAAGCCATTCCTTATCCAATCTCCAAAGTGTGATTAGACTCCAAAGCCTGATTAGGTTTACCGAAAGTCAAAACAATCTATTAATTCACAATTTATTGATATTATGGTATAGTTATGTACTTTAAGGATAATCATCTGATAAATAATTTATTGATGTTTTCTATATTATATATTATTAATTAAGATAATAACAAATTAATATTTATTTTATAATCTAAAACCTGCTGATGATAAAATTGTTTTTTTACATCAGAATGACATTGTAGAGCTATGTTTCTCTAACAATAATAAAATGCATTTTTATAAACAGGACACAAACAATAGTATTTCCATACATCAGGGACATTAACATTAGGGAGAAATTTAAGTGGCTATGCGAAAATGTGTACACAATCCTTTATTATAAAGGCAGTTATATTATCTGGACCTTCAGTAAATTTAGGTTTAATGTTCTTGAGGGATTTAACTAGTTCAATGCCAAACATGTTAGGCATAAATTATTACTGTTTATATCACACTGGGGATCTTAATTATTTGGTTTGCAGCTTTATTCTTTGTTGTTTATGGCGGACGTAGATGGGCAGACAACATTCTTCTATAATATATACAGGCTGTCCATTTTATCAGGGCACTCGAGAATATCTCACTTAATATCGATCGTAGAAAAAAAATTATTATATATAACCTACAAAATGGTTTTAAAAAAATGTTTTTATAATTACTAACGTAGCACCAATGAATAAATATGGCATGTGATATATTGTTGAAAAGGGAGGAAAATACTCTATTTAATGGCGCCATTTCCCGCCCGTTTCAAAATAATTTTTTTAACAGCCTGAAGAGTAAATCTCAAAATACAGCGGTTTTGAAAAAAATTAGATAAAACCTCGTTGAAACACTCTGTTTTGCAAAAAATTTTCGCCTTAGAATTTTTCTCGTATCTCTTCAAATAACCGAGATATTTGGCCTAGACGTTTTCCGCATTTTCGATATTTTCCGCCATAACTCTTAAAGTAGGCCATGGATTTCAAATGTCTTTAAACCATTTTGTAGGTTATATAAATCGGCACAATTTTCGTAAAAACAATTTTTTTTGTACGACCAATATTAAGTGAGATATTCTCGAGGGCCCTGATAAAATGGACAGCCTGTATATATTATATATTAATTTTCCTCACTATATTATTATTATTATTATAAGGTCCTATCATTATCATTCTTGCAAGTTGTATGTTTTGGATGACAAAACTTTCATAGAACTAATGATGTTTGTGCTGATTTCTAAGTCTTTTTCGATGTAGAGTTTACCAAATTCTTGACATTTCAACTATTTTTGTTATGGTCTCCTTTTCTTTAGAAGACAACAACAAAATGGTTGAAACAGCAAGCATTTATCAACCTCAGTATGGAAGACCACCCACAGAGTATTCTTGCTACGTCTTAATAATATACTTTAAAAAATCAACGTGGAATTATTTTCTTCAGGAAAAAATACAATATATGTTTTAAGCCAACAGGTTATACAAATTTTTTTCTGGTGTCATAAATCCTGATATAAATGTTTAACTCTAGTGTGAGGAAATCAATATGCTATTAAAAGATAATTATTTTTATCTAAAAAATATAGTAATTGATATAATGTGTTTTTTACCCATGATATAATATTATTTATTATCTGTATAGTGTATGTTACTCTCTAGCATATTTTTATATTTGACCCTTGAAATTTTAAAGGTTGTGGATCAGTGGTCAAGTGTATTTGACATCTTTGTTGTCTTCTATATATCAGCAGCTATCCATGTGATTCAATTAAAATGACAATGGTTAACAGATTAATAATAATAATAATCGACTTTATTGAATGAAGCAGTATAACAACTATTTAATTCATGGGCGAAGTTTAGCCAAAAGCTACTCTTATACTTAACCCTAGCTACTATCATTTATTCATACTACTATATCTTATTTGTATGACTGAAAGTTAACACATCATCATTTAATTTTATTATCATATTTTGTTTTAAATAAGCACGTTTGGGCTCCGAGCAGAATAGCATTATTATTGATTTCTAGGGGTTTAACGTTAAGTTATGGTTACATGAAAAATTATAGATGTTTGAAAAGTCACTATTAATAAGCACTGTGGCATTGTCGATATCAGAATAATCAAAGTTGAAAAAATCTGCAGTGTCATCTGCATATGCCTGGATATGACAATTATTGACACATTTGAACATATCAGCTATATAGACTAGAAATAGCAGTGGGCCCAGAATTGAACCTTGTGGAACACCTGAACACACTGCTGTACTTTGCGTAATATTGTTGCCGATTCTAACTGTTTGTGTGCGGCTGTTTAAATATGAGTAAACGAAAGCAAGTGATAGTAAATCAAAACCATAATAAGACAACTTGGCACCAAGTAGCTCATGATCGATAGTATCGAAAGCTCTGGAGAAATCCAAACCAACTAATACTGAGGCATTCTGTTTATCAGAAGCCGCTAGAATATTAACTGTTAAATTAAGCAAGGCAGTTGTGCTATATGAGGACTAGAAACCCGACTGGTGCTTGGGCAGCATACCATTATCTGAGAAATAAGCATTTATTTGCCAAAAGACTATTTTTTTTAAGATTATAGATAGAAATTTAGGAGACTTGTAGGATGTAGGTCTTGACGAGTGGTAGGATTTTGAACATTAGGAATTGGAAGAATTTTAGCTTCTTTCCAGCATAATGGAAAGTAGCCTCTTTCCACGCAGCAGTTAAAATTTGTGTCAAATGGGGCGATAAAGGTAGACAAAGTTTTAACATTGTTGGAGTAATTTTGTCGCTTCTATGTGCATTGAATTTAATTTCATTCAAGGCCTTCAATACAAGATGACTATCTACCATAGTAAATGAAAAGGAGGCATCATTGAAACGTGAACTATTATAAAACTGTATCGTATTTAAGCATTGATCGCTTTTATGATAAACTGAAAGAGAAATATTCATTTTCTGTTGGTTCAGCAAGATTATTAGGAAATGTTTTATTACTCAGCGTTTGAATATTCAGCCGCTTAAAATTTTTCCACAACTGAGCAGAGTTGTTTTGGGAGTTGCATATAAATGCTTCTTTTTCACATCTAATTGATGCTAAAGTAAGATTTTTGTAGTGCTGCCAATTTGCAGGACTTTTATCTTGTTTATATATCCTATAAGCCAAATCTCTTTCATAATTCGTTTAACTGCAATTATCAACCAGTATTATTCTCATATTTACATTTTTTAAAGAAAATTTGTCTGAAAGTCCACATTTATTTCTTCATATATTCATTCATATATCTAAGCTGTTAAAATTAAGAGATGTATTCACTACACACACATTGAGAGTGAAGTTATATGAGCAAAACAGTGAATGTTTAAACGCTTTAAAGACAACTTGGGTTTTTGTTAATCTTTCACCTGAATTAACCTAAGTTTCATGGACGCCATAGCATTTCTTAAAGCAATATTTCAATCAAGATTTGTTTGTCTTTTATAATTATTATGTAATAAAAAAATTGTTTACAACTATTTTGGATAAATTGTTTTCAAATTGTTTTTAGATAAACTGTAATTTCAAGTTTTTAATCATTGTTATCTTTATAATTAGATAAGATCAAATAGAAAGTAATCTAGCCAGAAACAGAGGTCAATTTTTTTATACTGCTCAATGTCAAACAAAAATATCATCACTTTAAGCATATTATTATTTTATTTTTTATTTATTTACGGGAGAATCCCTTTTCATTTGTAGATTAAGGTACCCTAAATACATAACATATCACTCAGTAATTTACAAATAATAAAAAATGGTTACAATTGCTTCATTGATTTCTTAAATGAAAACGATCCAAAAAATTCGACATTATTTTGAATTGCATTAGCAATCCTTAAAATTCTGGTCATCGTCTCATTCTGTTCATAATTGGTATGATGAAATGGTACATAAAGTACATCAGAATTTCGAGTTCTTCTATCATTGGCATTAAATCTTACTAGGCTAGTGAGGCCTGAACAATGAATATAACCATTAAGTATCTTATGCAGAAAGCACATTATCAGCCTCCAACCTTCTATGCTGTAATGCATTGATATTAAACTGAGCAAAAATGTCATCATAATCATATTATTTTCTTAAATACCCCAACTTAAATGCACAGTATCTTAGAAACTTTCTTTGAACACTTTCAATATTATTTGTATGTTATAATTGGGGCGCCAGATTATAGAGCAATATTCTAATATTGAACATACCAGTGAACAGTATAACAATTTTAAACTGTTCGCGGAAAAATAGTGAAAAATGAAGTAGCATTGGTTGAAAGTGACTTATGCACTAATTATTATAGCAAATAAATTGAAACATTTTGTATATAAATCTGAAGTGTGTAAAAGTGAAACCTTGTTTCATTTCTAATGGAGATAACATTCCAGAATTTTTACTTCCACCTTAAGCATACAAATTGACAAATTAGAAATTGTGAACTTTCCTAGTTTTCCAGAGAAAAATTCCCAGTACACAGGGTTTTTCTACAATGAACTGTATTAATTTAACAGTATAATGAAAATATCCTATACACATATATCCGAAACAATTAGTTTTGAAGAATAACTGTCAACTCCCTGCGGATGAAATATTTTTTGTTTAAGGGATTTGACCGTGCAGAAGGTGGTGGTATTGATCTAATCTCTCACATCATCACTCGTAACTTGAAAATACCATGTTCGGTTTTGATGGGTGCCAACCTTGCTGGCGAGGTGGCGGATGAGAAATTCTGTGAAACTACCATTGGTTGCAAAGACACCAAACTGGGTCCTATCCTTAGGGATATTATTCAAACTAATTATTTCAGAGTTGTAGTTGTGGATGATGAAGACACCGTTGAAGTTTGTGGAGCCCTTAAGGTTAGTATTATTAAAGCATAAATATGGTTGCCAGGTTATACATTTTGAATACTATTTTCGGACTTATTTTTGATCAAACTATTACCAATCCAAGTATAGTTTTGAAATAACGAATGTTTTCGATCACGTCATCAATTTATGTACTTATCAATGACATGCGATTTTTCTATCTTTGCAAATAGAAATCGCATAGGATGTGAGTAACAGAAAGTCGCGTCTGCTGAGGCTACCAAACAATTCATTTTACAAATTAATATTGCAAGCGTTATTAGTCGTAGCCACAATCAACGTTCAGCATTTTGTCAGTTCACTGTCAATTCAGCAGCGTGCAGTGTATAAAAGGCAGAATGCAGTAGCCAAAGACATGGTGGTGAAATTAAATAAGTACGTTAATCAGGGAAAACGTAACGGATGTTCCCTTTTACCTTTGCAAGAAATTCATGAGGTGAATTGTAAAATTATATGCAGCAACGAATGTTAAAATTCATTGTATCTCATGATATTATTGTCCATATATTTTCATTACAAAACATTTGTGTATAGCCTACGTTGATACACCCATGCGTGCCATTCTGTGTGACCTTGAGTTGATTTGATTCGGGAATTAAAGGATGATGACGTAATGGAAAACATTCATGATTTCAACTATATATACTTTTATCTTAAATTAATTTGATTTAATCTTATTAATTAAAATAAAAAGTTATGAGGTACTAGCTCGATGACATTAAAGGTTTACTTATTCATTATTAAAACTTGTTTAAAAGTTAAATGGATTTTGGAGAAATAAACAAAAATGAAGGATGTTGTTATTGAGAGTAACTTTTTATTTAATTTTTGTCAGAATATTGTAGCTTGCGGAGCTGGATTTGTAGATGGGTTGGGATTAGGGGACAATACAAAAGCTGCAGTCATCCGTCTAGGATTGATGGAAATGGTTAAATTTGTCGACGTTTTCTACCCTGGTGGTAAATTATCAACATTTTTCGAGAGTTGTGGTGTTGCAGACCTCATCACAACTTGCTACGGTGGTCGTAATCGTAAAGTCAGCGAGGCTTTTGTAAAGACAGGAAAGTCAATAAAACAACTTGAAGATGAATTGCTAAATGGTCAAAAATTACAAGGACCATTCACTGCAGAAGAAGTCAATTTCATGTTGAAACATAAAGGCATGGAAGATAAGTAAGTTCTTTTAGCTTTCCTATTTTTTTTTGCGGTCAATTTCTGAAACACCAGATATATATTCTATAGCCGTAATTAACGTTCGACAATTGACATCAATGTGTTAATTTAACAAGTAAATATCTTGTCAATGTTGGTGGAAGGAACATCAATCTGCTTATACTATCAGGTGTGTACAGAATTTAAAGATATTTGAGTGTTGAAATCAGTTTTTTTACTGATATTTCTAGCCGAAAAAAATTTATTGCCTGGCATAAGAACTGAAACGTATTGTCTTAAAACTCATAGATTCTTGAGCACGTGCCCATGGAAACTCATAGCATAAAAACTCTCTCTGCCTATTAAAAATGTATAAATCCTGAAGCATTTTTTAATAATAATAATTTTTATTGGTCATTTAAGAATACACTGTAGTGTTTTGACAAATCAAGAGTAAAGGATTAATAGATATAGAAATATGTAGATAACAAACTGAACTGATAGAAAAAATAAATAACACTAAAATAACAAACAAAATAGATGTAAAAACACTAAGACATAATTCTAGTACAGTCAAAAATAAATTCAAAACAATAAATCCAGTAAAAGAACCAGAAGACAGATCTTAACCTAGATTTACATATATTTACCCGTTGAACAGCTCAGAATACAATAAAAATTAGTACTGTGTATTTTCTTACAAGAACTCGAATATTAACAAGAGTTTCATGTCTGATGAAAACTTATAGGATTTTATAAAATATTAATAATCGGTGATTTTTTTAGTGTGTCTGAACTTCCGATATGTATCACTATTAAACGAACTGTCAGTTTTTGCACTTCTAGTGTCAAAGTTATTCAGTATAGTCTGTCAAATCATCATGGAACATTTGACTTCAGAGCAGCGTTTGCAAATTTGTCGAAATTTATTATCAAAACCAGTGTTCTGTGCGCCAAACTTATCGAGCACTTCATGAATTTTATGGTGCACATAATCGCCCAACCGAGCGATGTATTCGCCGAATTATTTACAAATTTCGAACACACATTTTATGCTGCTCAATATTAAAACAAAAACAAGTCGAAAAAGTGTGCGTTCCCAAGAAAATATTACCGCTGTTGCTGGCAGTGTTGAGGAAGACTCAAATTTGTCAATTCGTCGATGTTCGAAGGAAGTTGGGCTTTGTTATTCGGCTACATCTGGTGCCTTACAAAACCAGCTTGTCCAAGAACTCAAGTCGCAAAACCATGGTCGTACGTTCGCTCAATGGACTCAAAATCAATTGCAACTTGACCCAGAATTTAACTGCAAAATTTTGTTCAGCGATGAAGGTCATTTTTGGCTAAATGATTACGTTAATAAACAGAATTGCCGCATTTGGAGTAAAAATAATCCGCAAATGACCCAGAAAAATGCACGGTATGATGTGGATTATATGCCGGTGGCATCACTGGGCCATATTTCTTTAAAAATCAAGCTGGAGAGCGAGACAATTAATGGGGATGGAGATGTGGTTCCAACAGGACGACACCACATGTCATACAGTCAATGCAACAATCGATTTATTGAGGGTACAATTTGATGAGAAAATTATTTCGAGGAACGGGCCTGTTACCTGACCCCCAAGGTAGCGTAATTTAATGCCTTAAGATTATTTTCTTTGGGATTATGTTAAACCTTTGGTCTATGCCAATAAACCGGCAACTATTGTCTCTTTGGAAGCCAACATAACTCGTACAATTTGCGGACATAAGACCCCAATTGCTTCAAAAAGTGGTGGGAAGTTGGATTGACAATGCGCTTTGTTAGAAGTAACCGCGGAGGACATTTGTCTGAAATTTTTTCAAACATTAATGCCATTGAATGTTATTTCACATAAAATAGTTTCAAGACATCTAATTTGGTTGTTATTTAATATGAATTTGAAGTTCGGACACGCTAAAATAATCACCCGTTACTACACTATCTTCAAAACTGATATGATAGACAGGTAGACATTAGAACTATAGTTGCTTTTAAAAACTTTTAAATCCTTGAGTATTTTTTGCTGGATAATTGTAGATAAATATTTAATCTGTGTTGTCTTATTAAAAAACTCCCTTACATCACAGAATTCTTTTTCTAATATACAGGGCGTCTAGAAACTTTCGGACATTTTGATTTTTGAAGTTTTTTTTTTATATTTTGAAACTTCAGTGGTTTTTTAACATCAAAGTACTCTTGTTTGTTGTAGCTATGACACACCGTTTTCGAGTAAAATCGATTTGAACTTTTCATGTTTCTTTACATAAGTTCCCCAGTGATTACTGACAATGAAATGTTGGCTTTGGAAAGTCAACAAAATAATAAATGTATGAATGTCAAACATTTTCTCTTGGAAAAAATAATTATTGATTTATTGCTTCTAAAGGACCCATTAAAATTTATTTGTTAATTTTGTGTTATATCCTCATTTGTAAGTGATTATTTATTCAAATTAATTCCTTTTCAGATTTCCACTCTTTACAGCCATCCATAAAATATGTACTGGTCAGTTAACGCCAAGTGATTTTATAAACTGCATCAGAGAGCACCCTGAGCACATGTAAGTGTGCAATTTTTTAAAATTTTGCATGAAAAATGTCTGTATATGGTAAATAACTCTCATTGAGCAAAATTAAAATAAGAGTTTCTCATATGTACCACCATTATAATTCTGAGTGGCAGCTTGGACTATTGACCTGTCCTGATTTATATTTTGGTACTTAGCGCCATTAACACACTTCATATTCTTATTTTAAATTTACTCTACACAGAATACTAAAATCAAAGAATTATTTGTTATAGTTTGCCATAATTTGGACTTAGTTACCATTTAAGAGTAGGGTTTATTTCATACTAATAATCTGTCAGATATAACTATTTAATGAAGTAGTTAGTTGCGGGTAAAAAGTTTGGTGTAGTGTTTGTGCCTGAGATTGGAATGAGTTGGAGTAGCTCATAATAATAAATGGTTAATATAATATTTAAAGCAAAACTTAAGCTGAAGAATTATTTAAATTATACTCAGTTTGATAGTTAGCATAGAATTATTTTTGTCAGAATATTCAAGTCCACCGATATTGTCATTTCAAATATCACATGATCTGAGTTTTGGCATATTTTGAGATATAAGCACCATGTCGGGAGGAATGAGACGTGCATTATACAAAGATTAGAAGAGAAATAGTAAATTTTTGAAAACCTATGAAATAAATAAAATACCTGCAATAAAATTGATTCAGTTGTAAACCAGCATGAAAAAGAAAATGATGAATTTATTTATATACAGTATATCCACTGATGGGGTTTACAATAGGTGTAATGGCTAAAAATTTTGACTTGTCGAGAAAATGTTATTCTTTATAAACGTTTTTGCTTGCCTAAAAAATAGTAATGACGTTGAGAAAAAAAAATATTTTTTTATACAGGGCGTTCAAAAATTACAAAAACTTGGAATTCCGTAAGAGTAAACTGGTTCTATTTTTTATTTTGGAACAGAATGTGAAATAAAATAGTTGTATCAAATTATATGATCTGTCCAATTCCGAAATTTCATTTGAATATTGCAATTTTTTCGAAATTGCAACCTGTCGGTGTTGTCAATTTTTTTTTATTTTGTTTTATTTTGACAAATACTACAGGCTATAAAAATTTGAAATCCTATTTTAGGAACATCCTATATAATTTCTGTAATGTTCTATTTGATTGTTAGTTGCATTGTTAAGAATTTTTTAGTAGAGTGTTATTGAGCGGTGACAGTTCATACTGTTACTTTCTTCAACAACTCAGTGAGAGATTTCCCAATGTGTATGTTTCAAGAATGGCAGTTCTTAAATGGTTCATTACGGAACGTAAAGAAAAAATAAAAAAATGTATGATCAACATGACGCCTTCACAACATTAGTGTGAGAATCCCCAATTTTAGTTAAGAAATCAACCCGGCATTTGGAGGTGGTTAAAGAAACTTGCTTCCAAAAAATTTTGAAAGAATAAAATATTTTCATACAGATCACATTTTAACCATACCTTAGAAGGAGAAGATGAAGCAAAACGACTAGATTTCTGTTTAAGGGTTGGAAATGAGATTTTAAGTGGCAATGCGAGTTTTTATAAATTTATCATGTAGGGTTTCTGTCTTGGGAATCCCGGGAATTATGTCACTTTTTATTGTTCCCGGGAAATAACAGTCAGGATTTCCCGAACCCACGGAAATAAAAATAAGTTTTAAAAATATTAAATTTCGTACTCTCTTCACATAAATCGACTCTGCAACTACTGCAACGAGTGAGCGTGCGCGTTGGACAGACTCTCACTCATTCGCTTTATTTAACGTTTTTAAAAGCATTATTTACCGCATTATTTAGAAGAGTTTTTATTTTGTTTCGTATTTTGTTATTGTATATTCTATTTTTTGTAAAAATTTTAAAGTGTTTTTTATGATTAAGAGTGTATCTTTGGTTCCTAGGAAGTTTTATTTAATATTATTTCGTTATTGTGTTATTTCCTGCAGTTAGTGTTGTGTCTTTTTAATTATAAATAAAACAAAACTGACGGATTTATTTGTTGACCAAAGGAAGAAAAGAAAACAAACATTTATAAAATTGATATTTGAATGGCATGACATGTTAGTGGAGTCGGACAAGCAAAACATAAGGAACTGTTTCTAGTCAATTTTTTTTTTGAACCATGTTAGTTACATCGAATACTATACGAAAAAGACATTTTCTACCTCTATCAACCGCCGCTACGCAAGTTACCGGCCATTTTGTGCAAAATCGCCCATTTTGGTCGTTCTTTCTAAATATAGATGAATAGATTTCGGTATGTGTAGGTCCAAGAAAATCGAAAAAAATTGAGATTGTTCGTTATGATACGGCTATCAGCGTTACAATATGAAATTTTTATCTGCACACATACTCAAAAAAATAAATAAATAAAAACTGACAAAACTGCTAAATTTTGGTTTTTTGATTATAACTTCGGACATTTTAAGTGAAATTTGATGAAATTTTCAGAAATTATACTTTATAATGTGAACAAAAACTGGTTGAAAGTTAAAGCCAAAATATCTAATACAAGTCTCAAAAATTGACTTCAAATTTTAAAAAAATTGACTGGAAACAGTTCGTTATTCATTAAAATTTGATGCTTGTCTGACTCCACTATGTTAGAATAAAAAAAAATTGTGTTTTTCATGAATTATATGAAAAATTTATTATTTCCCGGGAATCCCGAGATTCCTTGGAACGGCAATTTTTATTTCCCGATTCCCGGGAATGAAAAAAAGTCGGGAAATCAGAAACCCTCCTGGTAAGTTAACGTTTTCATCAAATGGGACTGTAGCTTCACAACATGTTAGGTATTGCAGTAAGACCAACCCCAAATTTAGAATTTCTTCCAGAAGACAATATTTAAAAAAAATTAATGTTTAGTGTGCTATTTTGTACCATGGCATAATAGGGCCATACTTTTTTGAAAATATGTGCAATAGTAACAGTAACTTTTATTTACATATGCTAAATACATTTTATTCTGATCAGTTGGAAGACTTGCCGTTGGAATATCGCAATAGAATGTATTTTCAACAGGATGGATATCTGATACATCATGCTTGCTTCCTACCTAATTGGCTTAATAGCAAATTTAGACGATGGTGTATTGATCACAATGGTCCAGTTTTGTGGACCCCAATAAGTCCAAATTTGATGATACACTTCTCTGGGGGCGTCAAAACAAGTTACGTACCGATAACCTTTAAACAACGGCGTTGAAATTCTAAACCAGCGCATTTCGGCAACTGTGCATTCAATTTCCATTGAGGAAGTTAGAAATAGTTTTCACAACATTCGGAAACAATTGGAAACGTGTTCAATTTAAAGGAGAAATTTTTATATTGTGATATTTAATAAAGTCGGAAAACATATTTTTATCCACCGTATTTTATTGCCGTACATGTATTAGTTTCTAAAATAACCATAGTAGTTTCATTATTCTGGGAATAATCAGAACCTTCAAAGATGTATTTACTTTTGCAAATTCAGAATTGTTTATCTGATATTTATTCGCCTTGTTCGAATGCAATTAGCTAAATAGAAAATGTAGCAAAAACAGACTATAAAATTCACTTATTTCGTAAACATTGCAATATTCAAATGAAATTTTGGAAATGGACAGACCATATAATTTGAAACAACTTTTTGATTTCACATTTTATTCCAAAATAAATAAATAGAAGCAGTTAACTCTAACGGAATTTTAAGTTTTTTGTAATTTCTGAACACTGTAATTTTTCTCAACGTCATTACTATTTTTTAGGCAAGCAAAAACTTTTATAAAGAATAAGATTTTCTCATAAAGTTAAAAATTTTAACCATTACACTTATTGTAAACCTCATCCGCGGACATACTGTAGATGTGGCATAACAGATTCTGGGATCTACAACCACTGGCGCTGTAAGTTATGGAAAGGAACTGCGGTTATTTTGTCAATACAGCAATTTCATGCATGGATTGACTGTTCACTGTTCTTTTATAATTACTTTCAAGTTAAACATAATATTTTTAGTCGCAAATTCCTCTATAAGTCCTTATTTTACTATAAGGAAAATAACCAGACTGCAACCAAAGTTACAAGTCTGGCGCGTTAAGTGTAATAATTGCATATTACCATCAAAACGCTAAAGCTTCGATTGCAACAAAAACCAGCCGAAAGACTGATCCTACTTAAAGGAGCTCTCGAAGCAATCGAAGTTTTAGCGTTTTGATGATAATATGCAATTATTACACTTAACGCGCCAGACTTGTAACTTTGGTTGCAGTCTGGTTATTTTCCTTATAGTAAAATAAGGATTTATAGAGGAGTTTGCGACTAAAAATATTATGTTTAATATTCCGCCCTCTAAAAGCACATTTGAACTATGCTAAGCCAAGGCAGGCTATTTATTTTTCGATTGCAACAGACACTGGACCGCTAAATGGCGCCTGCTGGCTATTTTACATGTCGCTATTGTAGAAATAGCGGGATGTACTTAAGTAGTCAAAGGATTCTCGTGCCGGTCGTCGCATGCCTACCTTGCACTGACGAGAGCCAACAGCTCGAAACTGCAGTCTGCAAGTGGTGTGTGACGACTGGCAAGAGAGCTCCTTTAAGTAGGATCAGTCTTTCGGCTGGTGTTTGTTGCAATCGAAGCTTTAGCGTTTTGATGGTAATATGCAATTATTACACTTAACGCGCCAGACTTGTAACTTTGGTTGCAGTCTGGTTATTTTCCTTATAGTAAAATAAGGATTTATAGAGGAGTTTGCGACTAAAAATATTATGTTTAATATTCCACCCTCTAAAAGCACATTTGAACTATACTTTCAAATTGACGATGGCAGTGTAGAAGTCCTATTTTATAAGGAGGTTTTAGGCGTCCACCCTGTCCATTCTCTTCATCCATCTAAATCAAACTGTATCCTTAGGCTGATTTTTTAGCATTTATTTTCTCCCTACTTCCCCAAATAAGAGTAGTTCAAATTCAAATCAAAATAATTAAAAACGTTCGTTGTAAGAAGGTTGATTAAAACATAATGTAGATTAAACCGAAACCCAGATTATAAGATGACTTGGCGGACACCAGATTTCATTGAAAAACTGGCATTTTTATATATCATTGACTTTTTGAAGAGGAGAGGGACGGAGAGAAAAGTAAAACTATTTAATTTCAAAACAAAACTAAAGATTTTCCTCAAAATCGTGTTTAATTCCATTGGTATTTTTAAATTGTTTATTATGTTTTTAAAATACAACATGGAATATTGCAGAATATGCAGTGCAGAATATGGCCCACAAAATTTTAGATCATTATGGGCCGTTGGGACAAAATATGAATCACCATTTTTTTCTGTAAATAGTTTTTTTTTTTTAATTTTTGTACATTATATAACAGTTCTTTTTAAATGCATTTATATGTTTAATTTTACAAAATAAAAAAAAATTAATAAAAAATCTGTACCTGTAGGGTTTTATTTTTCTTCAAATGTTCGTACCTTAAAGAGTTAAATAATTCATGCAGCTAAATTGATCTAAATGTAAATATCTAACTTTTAACCATTTATTATTATGAACTGATTGCCTAAATATGTGTACTAAAACATAAATGTTAAGGTGAAAATAATGGCGATTAATTATCATGAATAATCATCATGTATTCTATAATTGTAGAACAGAATGATACAAGGCATGAATAATATAAATAAATATTAATTTGTATATAATTTTCGGGATTTGAAATAACTATTTTCTTTCATTCCTGATGTTTTTAAAGTTGAAATGTATATACAAGGTATGAAAAGTTGTTAGTTGTTAAATAAAAAAGTAAAGTTTTATTTTAAATAATGGCCATATGTTATTGTATAAATGTTACTGCCCTTTTGCAATATTGCATCTATACTGTATTACGTAGGTACCTGATACATATAGGCATCTAGTGGTCAATTAATTGAATATTCCCGAATTAATTTATTTATATCTTTATATACAGAGTGATTTACCTAAAGATGCGGAAAATTATTCAATAGGTTGTCTTCACCAAAAGGAGTTAAAATAATTAAGAAATAAAAAAGTATGGAAAAAAATTACCTTATTTTTTTATAGGAGTGTGCCGCAATGACTAACCAATCTGACATAATACAATGCAACGAAATCACTTCCTGTCTTATGTGGTATGGGTAAAAACGGTTTTCGCGTATAATGCCACACCATAGTCCGAGTTAATCCTAACCGATAAACTAATAACATTATTGAATGGTCTTGTTCTAGTAGTTCTAGAACTTCTTCATCTACTTCAACAGGACGATTTACTGCACGTTCTCTGGGGCCTGGTAAACAAGACCTGTTGTCACGAACTCGTTGCACTGCACTTAAAATTGTTATCTCATTAGGTTTGCTCCTTTGGGGAAATTTTCTCCCATATTCTTGTACAGCCCCTGCAAGTCTTTCATTCATTGCACCATAGGCTAATATCATGTCGCAGTACTCTTACAACGTGAACTCCGGCATACCCGATATTTGCGAATACAGTTTAAAATTTAACAGAAATGCTAAATGCTTTAAATAGAAGTTAAAGAGACACTGAACGCATGCAGCGCTAACCATAGACAACTAAACAGCTGATGACTACTTACAAAACGAACAAGCGGCATGTGTGTGAACATTTAACAGCATCGAGATAGCAAAACTCCGCCATTCAGTAGCGTATCTTTGCAAGTTTTAATGCAAAAAAATATAATAAATTACCTCGAATCGCTTTAAAATTTTACTATTTTTCCCACATAAGAGACTAGTATACCATTTTATTTTCCGCATGTTCATATAAATTACCCTGTATTATGGTCATTGATGTTATACAGATTTTTAATATTAATGGACCGATTGATAATTCACATTATTGGTCATGCATTGCTGTAGATAGTAGGTTTTATTTAATTGTTAATGTCTAGAAAATTTCGTTCTTTTCCATATCTAGGCCAATTGCACTAAATAAATATGAGTATGTTCATAAAATCTTATAAAATGAAGCTTATCTGGTATCCACCATTACTTATCAGTCCAAAAAAATAATAAGATCTTCAGATGATATCTGTTTTATTTGACAGACTCAGACCAATTTATAATTTACCGTCTTCTTGTTTTATTCCCAGTATCATATCGCATTCCCTGTAAAACATATAGTTTCAACAAGGTTGAGTTCCTTCATAACATCCGCTCAATATCTTAAAGAATGTCCTCTTCGCCTCTTATTTGGTTTTCCTTTAACCATTAATCGTTCTGAATGTCTGTGGTTGATGTGGCAAAAAAAAATGATAAGATTGGAGAGAATATGAAGCTTTACAGTCGCTTTCCGAAGCGTATTCCTTGGAAAATCAACTTGTTGGTACAATAGACAGCCCAAGGGATTCACAAGATCTCTAACCCACATCTTGTAATCATCAATATGACATCTGTCTGCCTCCCGAACAGTATGTGTCTCAGAAGCTTCAATAAAGATCGAAAAAACTAGGGCACTAGCAAGCCTGATATTTGTGCATATGTCTATGATGTCAACTTTTGTCCAACATATTACGACCTAAAGTCAGGCAAAGACAAACGAGTTCCCAGATCTTACGAATCCTTATAGTGAGAGCGAACAATATAAAAAGAACAAGTAAAACAAATACAATTTATTATATCAATAAGTATGCAATGTACAATACAAAGAATATTTAAAGGTAAAAATCCTACAATAAAATAAATATCAAGAATATAGCAAAGTCTGGGGTTTTTAGGCTAACGCTATGGAAAAGAAGTATTTAGTTTAAGCAATTTTTATAAGAAAAATGATATACAGTAATTGGGAGATTTTCCAGGCGCTTGAGACTTGAAGGTTGTTGATCGAGGTCCTTGCTGGTTGTAGAAATCCTCACAATGATTAGATAGGTATTTTTTCAATCGTAAAGTATAAATCAGGGTAAATTCATGTACCAAACAACAGCAAATGATCGAAAAGTCCAAATCCAATGATCAAAAACAGAATAGTTGGTAAGGTCTCTACCCAAAATCTAGCAGTGCCCAATCGAAATCTGGCCTTACCAAAATTGTCTATAATTAAATTTGCAAAATTAGTCTCAAAATTAACCTCTAATGTGAGCACTTGTCTATAATAATCTAATTAATACGAATAAATCGAAATTTGAATTAAACAAACCAAAATATTAATTGAAAATTATGTTAAAGGGCTCCAAGGTAATCTCGCATGTACAAATCTTTTACATTTTTGGATAGTTCTCATTTAATACTCGGTTTACAATAATGATAAATTTTGTTATAAAATTAACACTTAATTTGTGTTTTGGGTTTTTTGTTTCAAAACTCTCGAGCAGGTGTATGGGCTTATCATTACCAATTTCCAATAGTATTGTCTACAAGATTTGCCTTATTTAGATTAACATCCTGGTGGAGTTTATCATGAGGTATTCCACCACTCAATCAGGACACATACAGACAATTACACAATGACCATTCCCTCCAACATTGCCATCTGCTGCAGCTGGGACTTGAACTCAGGAGTAGTACAGTGACAAGCTGTGTTGCCTCTCACGTAACCTCACTCTAGTCTACTGCTACCAACACGGTAACACATGAAAAATGCCACTAAATATCCATACATTAGCCAGGATTCGAATCCAGGACTTCTTGGTTGCAAGCCTATCAAATGTACATGATGCTCTCTGAGACCTCACCCAGAGCCGGTTAAGCCTAACACATAAGCATTAAGACACTGAGCCTGTTATTTGTTCTCTAGTACTGCAACCTTTAATAAAGTCTTCTTGCTCAGTAGAAATCTACCAAGATAGATGATGCTGAAGTTTTAAAGAATATTCAGCGTTATTTTTCTAGCTTGTGATATTAATGCCAGCAATGTGTATTATCAGGGACATCTGTTTTCTTTTTGTGTAGTGTGGCACAAACATTCGAATTGTAGGCATATAAAATTCAATAGAAATATGGAAATCATCTCAGACACTTCTCACAACAAAAGTTAAACATATAGGTATGTCTACTCATCAACAACATCCATCTCAAATGCAATCTCAGTCGTCACCATGGTAGATAGATGTAACTTGAGAAGCTGGCTGATTGGCCTTAACCATCGTGACGTGACCTCTTCAGATCTACTGTGGCGCTCATAAGTAATTTTCCTCACAGTACCTCATCCAGTTTTGTCTCTTGTACAAGACTTCCTAGCTATTGTCCTTAGTGTAGTTGTCTGTCCTTGGGTTGAAATCTCAGCCTCACTAGGCCTTCTCAGTAGCACAGTTTATGAGTTAGAGTTTCCTCCTCCTCTTGGGGAAATCTGCACATTGCATCCTCTACCAAGCTCATGTGTCTATTAAGCCTGCAATGTCCAGTTAGAAGATATACCGTTACTTAATGGCCGATCACCTTTTAATCAACTCCTTAGCCTGTCTACTTTGGAAAAATCCTCCCTCCACCTTTCCAGAGATTTATTTTGCACCTATTTGTTAATGGCTATTTGTATGCATGGCTTTGTAACACCGAAGAAGGGTTCAGGTACTATTAGGGCTTTAAGCCTTCCTTCTCTTGCTAATTCAACTGACTTTTCATTTCCTCTGTCCCTTGGACCCTGATATCTACGGTAGACTCACTATTCTGGCTTCCAAGGTCCACAAAGGCCATCAAACAGTCACACACTAGCTTCGAATTGTCCATGGAACCGGTTGCTTCTATCGCCACTTGGCTGTATCTTGCCTTATTATCTCCTTTGGACAACAATGTATAGCAGTGATTTCAGTTTGGAAGACTATTTTCATATATTTATTAGGATACTGGCTTTTGGTCTTGTTTCTTATATCCCAACTGCAACCCCCTATTCTGTCTTAAGCCATCCATGTACCAGACTGTTTGTGCTGATATTGAGGACCATAGTAACTTTTGGTGTTCTATTCCGTGTTGCTGACTAATCGTCGTTGAGCCTTGCATTAGTCTGTCCACCATTGACCGAGCTTTTTCTTGTATAAATGCAGTGATGGCAAGTCTAAGAGTACCCCCAATGCAGCCGTAGGAGCGGTTTTACTGGTCCCTGTGACGCACAGGCAGGCCAGTCTTTGTAAGCCACTTAGCATCGTTATTGCTTCCGTTTAGAGTGATACTTCTAAGTGGTTGTTAACCGTTAGTTAAATTTCAGCTAATGAAAAACTAGTGTACATATTTCGTACCTACAAACTAATTAGTATGTTTTAGGCATGCGCATATACCACATCCCGTAAGACATTTGACATATACTATCTTGATATATACCTGATCAATAATGTGAATTAACTTATGTTAAAAAAATTAACAACAATCACCTAAGTAAAAAGTTTATGCGAGTGACATGTTTATAAAATTAATAATAAGAAGAATGTATATTGACTTCATTGACCGAATATTATCAAAAGCAATCAATTAACAACATAGATTTTAACATATATACATATATTAGTGATGAAATGATTACAATAGGTTATGAATTCTCACTGGTAGATATCGACATTTTCCAATAATTCGTTATTTTTTTTTATTAAATAGAATAAATTTTATTCAGATACAGTTTGTTAAGTTACAATGCCTTATAGATCAGTGCAATGCTAGAAACTCGAGATTGAAATATTGTATGCATGATCTAGTAGTCCAACGGTTGCGTATATGGTATATCTTGATCCAATGGACCAGATTAGTTTAGACATATAGGCCCCTGAAAGTAGGCAATCTTATATTACATAGGGTCACAGTGCGTTCACGAAAATTCGTCATGTATTATTGATTGTGCATTACACATAAGGACCAAGATTACATCGCATAGACAGTCGTCCCATATTTCTTATAAAATTCATATTTATATAGGTTTTTACTCACATACGATGAATTCTGCATCTGTTTACAACATTATGTAGTATATAGAAATAGTTAAATATTTTGTATAGGTTCGCTTTTCAGTAAAATGTAAAGTCACAATTTTATAGTAGCAAAGTCGACCTAAGATACATGCATCATAAGGTTCAATTTGCTTTTACTTCCACCGCAGTATACATTCATGACTCGCAGTAGTGTGAGATTGCATACATTCTGGCACCTTTAACTAGTCTTGACGTCACCACTAAAGAGGTCCATTAAGCACAGAAGTTTTCTAGCTTTTGGGAATATACATTTCGAATATTCCGAAAAGAAATACAAAATCTGATCAGCCCACCATCTTGGTAAAATGGCGCCAAAATAAACTTTTTTGAAAAATGCCTTACTATGGGTATGGCAACACTTAAATTTAAGAGGCTCATGGTCATAGTAAACGTGCGTTTAATTTAATTTTGTCACTCAGACCATCGAGAAATTATATTAGATTATATGAATATATGTCCAAGAGTTCTCGCCTCATTCAACGATGTTGAAGTATAACAAAAAATCCCTTGTTAAGCTGTTGCAAAAATGCTCAATTTGAGAATTCCATGTCATCTAAAAATTTGACATCTTTTGCAAACTTTATATTTATCATAGATAGCAAGTCTTCTCAGAGCAGTTCTAGGCAACAGTTTAAGCAGATGGCCTTTTTATTATTCCATATTAATCTATTTTAATCACACTATATGATGAAGTCTTCTACATCCTACAACTGTTCTATAAAACACTGGGTTTTATTGTTTAATAAATATGATAAAGTAAGTCTATTATAGCTTTATTAAAAATAACATCAGAGCTTACATAGACACATCACATCAGCCCAAAATTAAATGATATTTATAGCAGCATTGCAGAAACTTTAAAGTGCTTGAAAAACACTGACCTTGGAACTTTCCAAAAAATTTTGAGATGCAGAATTTGACAGAAGGCTACAGCCCACTTACCAAAGAAACTATTCACTTTGGGAAAACATGTTTAGAACATGGTTTGTTATAAATTTATTGCTTTGTTGCTGTTTTATTAACATTTTTTCTTCTTCTGTAAGTCGGTGCCAAAGTAAGAAATTTTAAAGAACTGACTTTAAGCGCCGTTTTACCAAGATGGCGGCAACGGTTGAGATTTACATCTTTCCGCATTTTATTTGGGGCGTCGATATCTACAATACCATAATTTGAAAACTTAGCCATATAATCAGATCAAACCGCCTACAGCTGGAAAATAATTTTAATATGTAAATATGCACTATTTTTCTTCACATTTATATGAATAATCATATATTTATGGTTTTGTCTTTGATCTATAATTGGGTAAATAAGAATTATATAACCACGAATAACAAATTTGGATCATGGTTTTCGCTTCTAACTGTTGGTGAAATGGAATAAAAAAAATTATGTTCATAAAACTAAACATTCTATGTTCTTCTAGTCAACAATTTGTAATAAAAAAGGTTTTAGTGCCAAAAACAGCATGTAATTGTTTTAATACATACTTACAGCAATTCGTACTGTTTTATATTTAAGTTGTTTTTGTTTTGGAATTTTTATTGGCAAAGAAGTATGATGCTGTGATAATTGTTACTAGTACAAGTGTAAAAACTCAAAACATTAACCGATTTAGACAAAGCGTACATAATATATTATAATCATTAATAATTTTTATTAGGTTCTATGTTCATATGTCTTTCGCTCAAATAAGAGAATTAAAAACAACAAAATTGTACCTGACTTATTAATTAGTTCTGTTTCTCATTTTATCTAATTTATAATTAGCAATAATGAAAATATTGCACATATGCCCATTATTTTTACTCTTTATTTGTTGTTAACATTTATAATAGCAATATTTAATTTTGCAATGTTATTTTGTTTGTTTGTTTTTATCTTGTTAACCATGTTAATATTTTTAAATCTCAATGCACTGTATTAATTTTTTTAGAGATAATAAAAAGATCGTATTTGTTTTAATTGTACGAGTATTGTATTATCTGGATTTTTTTCAGATATATCCCTAAACATATTACATTCAGTGACTAACCTCCCTATCCACGTTCCCGAATTCTTGCCCTACCGAAATGTATGTTAACAATTTTTTTATAATCACATAAGATTTACAGGTATGTGTATGGCCATAGCCTGTACGAAAGATTTTTAAAAGTTTGTTAAAGTTGTTAAAACCATATCCTAAAGTTTCTGAAATACATTGAACTAATATGAATAGCAGTGATGTAAATTTATCCAAACAGAACATCATGAAACCATGTAGCCTCTGATTTAGCAGAACTCATAAAGTACACCCATTTGTATTTTTTAGTGATGCTGGGTAATTTTTTTTTAAATAATGCAAGTTCGAAAAATTGGATTTTTTGGTGACTTTAGAAAATCCAGATTGCTATGGATATCAATCATCAACATTACGTCAACTTTGAAATTAACAATTAATTCTAAAAAAGGTGTAAAAGTTTTATTTTCAAAAACCATTTTACATTAGTTGGCAATTTATTTAATTCAAGGAAAACCGAACACAATATGAACGAAGCTAACAATAATAATTATCTGAAATGTTTTTCCACACAAAATCTCCTCCGTTTTTTTTAACATTGACCTATTTCCACTACTGGGGCCTAATACCTAGACGAGCTACCTCCAACCAGGAATTTTGTCAAACCTCTTCTTTTTCGGAGGATAGGGATCTTTTACTTGCCTAACATTTAATAGACAAAGGACTGACAGTTTTACATCCTCCGAAGGATGGTATATCCATTACACAATTCTCGCCTAAGATTGCATAGCTTCTGCGTGTACACTGAATACAAACCACTGGAAGATGTGAGACAAGGACACTGCCTTTCTTGAGACATGTATATAGTAAAGACGTACCTACGCTGGCCCCGGAATTAGAAAATAGCTTGTTAATTAAATATTTCCCATACAAATACAACTTATTATGCTTTCAACCCCTTACTCGTGCAATAACACCTAACACTACAATTGTTTAGTTGTATTTCAAGAGTAGATTACTAACAATTTTTCATACAAATAGTGGGTAGGTACCTCGCTTTGCTCACTGAATAAAAGCTACTTACTGTACAGGACAAGTCCTTAAGTGCATTTTAGAGTTTTTCATTAAGCATGCTAGTAAATAACCTAAATTGTCTTCCTTTGGGACATTTCAAAAGGTAAAAAACTACTGCTGTGAATCCAACCACATTCTCTTATTAATGGTGTGGGACTTGACAAAATATTTTGTAACGGAGTCTTAATTATAGCATATCAAGAACTACTGAATTTTTCAATGGGTATCTGAGAACCTCCTTCAACTTGTATGGTGTGCATTAAATGGTTCTATATAGGCCTATTTGTAAATTTCAGGAAAGTTATACAAAAAACTGAAATATCATTTGATGGTATTTATTCATGTAAACGAGCTATCCCCAACAAACCTCTTCTCTTTCGAAGAGTAGGGATCTTTTACTTGCATAACATTTAACAGACAAGGGATCGATGGCTTTATATCGCCTCCGAAAAATGGTATATCCACTACACAATTCTCGCCTAAGATTGCATAGCTTCCACGTATACACTGATATACAAGCTGCTAGAAGATGTGCAGTGAGGACAGATATTTCCTTGAAACGGTCTCCCATCCAAGTACTAACATTGCTTTACATTACATATTGAAATATGTAGAAAAGACGCACCTACGCTCCCTCCATAAATTTCATATTTTATGAGGTAATTCACATCACTGTCATACAGTAATATATACTTTAATCAATGGGATATTCTTTATCAAAGCAAATGAAGCGTGGATTTAGATTCATGTGAGAGCCGACTCTTAGGATGTGGTATTAACTATATGTATTATATTACAAATACATATTATAAGTGTTTTTTTTTAATTACTGTAATCCCTAATGTTTTATTTATTTTCTCTTATGTTTTTTAGTTTTGTTTTAATAGTACCTGATTGTTTTGTTTTAGGAATTCTAAATTAGACAGTTATGAATCAGACAGACCCACTCATCATCATAATATAAGCAAACTTTAACATTATCCTTTTTAAGAACACTAAGAACATAACTAATAAACTGCTTATTCCATTAAATGCATTTTGGATTTGATGTGTTGTCAAATAAAATTAGTATTACCTGCAGTGTGATTTGTTTTTTAATGTTGAGTTGTCCAGTATTGTAATTTTTGAGACTGAGTTTTTTTATCTTCTGGGGTGCAACAAATAAACAAATGCATATGTAACCCTGTTTGCATTTTCATATATAACACCTCATTTTCATTGGCTTAAACACTAGGTACTGCTATATTTTATATTTACTAATATTTTATTTACCGAATTTACATACTACTAATATTAAGTGAATTGTTTTTGTTCTATTTTCTCTCAGGAATTCATGAGAAATCAAATGGTAAGGTACGTTTTGTGATCTTTAAGAAGCTCCTGAAATAAATTAACTTGATGCATAGACTCCTAGGATTTTTTGGTCAGTTTACATTTGGGTTTATTAACCATTGCCAGGGGAATTGTTATTATTAAATTTTTCGACACTTATAGATCTGTCCACAAAAAACCGATTTCATTTAAAAATGGTAGATTTATTAGTGTTATAAAATTTAAAAAATCATCATGTTTTTCTTAGTTATTTGTCATAGAAATCATGGCAATGCAGCAAGGCTAAAAAAAGCTTCCAGGGTAGAAGGTAGTAGTATGACGTAACATTCTGAGAAATTTACAAAAGATTTCTTGAAGTGAGGAGGTGCATTGAATATGGTGAGTAAATACTGGCATATGTAGATATTTTCCACTCGTAACCAATTAAGGATTTTTGAGGAATTATCAAATCAGCAACAGTTCTATATTTTTTGCAAATGATTTTATATTAACCTCTGTTTTCCAAATAGAGTTAAGGCCTAGACTTTTCACTTTTTCTGCAACAGTTAGCGTATTATCTGATATATAGTGTGGCCACTTTTTATATCGAATTGCATTGCTATCTTGCAAACCACAATAGTTACAAAATTGGTTAAATAGGATAAAAGTTTCGCATTTTAAAGGCCAATGAAATGGGTTATAGAAATTGAAATTATTCAAATAGGTTCCGAAGATATATGGTAAAATCCGAAATAGCTCAGATTCTTTCTCTTTACGTAGCATTGTTATTATACATAAGATATTAAAAACCTTATAGGAATTTTTTATTGGGCATTAACTTTGCCAGACCTTACCGTATCAAACTTTGGTGATGTTTCGTCTCTTCGGGGTCACCATCAACTTTAACGAGTGTTCATGTAATTTAAACATTGCAAGTTATTTTCATGTCCGCGATTATTTATAATTAGGGTAATTTATTTTTACAAATAAATTTCACATATTTGTAATATAATGTGTAATTTTAAGTAATAATGTAAAGTTCAAGTAGGAATAAACTGAGACAGAAAAAACGTAACAAAAACTTTCTGACCTCATTAAAATACTATTACTCTTTGTGCTACCTCGACCGCAAAGCATCTCGCTCGTTTTTAATGTGCGGCGAGTCGTTTGATGTTAGGCATGCCGCCGGTGGCCTGCGGCGATAATAATGGTGTCGTAAAGTTTTTGTTTAATTTTTTTTGTCTCAGGAAGTCCTTACTTGGACTATACATTAATTTTTTTGTCGACATGTCCATTTTACTTCTAAAAAAGTTAAATAGAATAGAATAATTTATTGGTGTTAAATACAGCAAATGTGTTTACACACGTCAATTTAGAACATTACAGTATAAATCAATTTTACAGTGGTTTAAAATAGACACATATAAAATAGAATAAACAAAATGCTTAATTATATAATATAAAATGGAATAAAGGACAAAACATATTGTATAAAGACAGAAATACGAAATGTGCATACTACATATAATATAAAATAAGTGTATTACATATACAAAAAATGAAAAAAGTACTATTAAAATATCTCACTAGATATGCATCACAAAGTTATAGATTACTGTTTAAAAATTCAATCAAGGTATAAAATGCTTTTTCATTTAGTAAATTTTTTATACAATTTTTGTATTTCGTAAAAGGCAAATTTCTCATTGCTTCCGGGAGTTTGTTGTACAGTATTGGTGCATAGTAATTTGTAGAGACTTTACTTTTGTCTACTCTATGGTATTCAATTTCAAGATTCGTGTTTTGTCTTGTATCGTGATTATGTATATTAACACGCTGCTGAAATAGGTTCAGATTTTCTTTAGCCCACATCAGGCATCTAAAAATATACAGAGATGCCAAAGTCGATATCCGCAGTTCCACCAATTTAGGTCTAATATCATCCCGGTATGCTAAGCCACTAATAATTCTTACAGCCCTTCGTTGTAACTTAAATATTTGTTTTGCATGAGGCGAGTGCCCCCACGCAAGCAAACCATACCCCATATAAGATTGAAAAAGGCTGTAGTAGGCTGTTATAAGTACCGATTTATTTACTGACTGGTATAAATTCCTTAATAGATATATATTTTTCGATAGCTTAATTGGCAGCTGGTCTGTATGTTGTTCCCAGCATAATTTGGGGTCTAAATAAATTCCTAAAAACTAATAGAGGAAGGATTGTTAAAATCACAATTTTTCAAGGTGAAGATGCATTGCATAGTTTTGTCTTCATTAAGACTTAGTTGATTGGCACTAAACCAAGATGTTGCATTTGACTGTTTCTCACTCATGGCTCTTATAAGATTATTCAAAATTTTATCAGAATTTAAGGTTGTTGTGTCATCTGCATAACACAGGATATCAGTACCCGGAACACTATCCAATAGATCATTTATATAAATGAGAAATAGCAATGGACCGAGTACCAACCCCTGTGGTACTCCACATTGTATTAACTTTATTTCCGACATTTCATTATGTTGGACTAGTTGTTTCCTGTCTAACAGATAAGACTGAACTAATTTAGTGCTTGTGTGGCTGAATCTGTAATATTTTAATTTCGATATAAGTGTGTTGTGGGAGACACAGTCGAACGCTTTGCTTAAATCACAAAATGTTGCTCCTACATAAGTACATTCATCAAATCCCTCAGAAATTTTGGTAACTAATTCAAGTATAGCCATCTCTGTGTTACGTTTTGCTCTAAATCCGTACTGCCTAAATATAAAATCAAAAGATTTCATAATAATAATAAATTCTCCTGACGATTAGTAAACCGAAAAAAACAAAAAACAATTCTTATTTAAAATGAGCAAAAAATCCTAGAAGTCTATGCATCAAGTTAATTTCATATCAATGGTTAATAAAATAAAAGCATTCCGAAATAAATTGGCCGTAAAAGCGAGCTTTAAATTTTTTCAATTAAAAAGGTTATGCCTTGGTTTCTGATTCCTGGCTCAATTGGATAAGTCGTCTTTTGCAATTAAGATACCGTTACCATGTGACAGTTTGCATTTTATCGCAAAATTTAATGATTAAGAATTATACAATAATTTAATGATGCGTATTGTAAGATGTACAATGATCACATATACCTTTATATTGGTCACATCTGCAACTATCCCCTCGAGTCAAACATAACATTCAAAATATGAAATGCTGAAAGAAGAAGTTGAGGTGGAAAGCAATAAAATCGTGGACCTATCAAAAAGAGGTTTACAGAAGTTGGTTAAAAATAAAACAGAAATATTAGTAATGTAAGTCGGTGCTTATTTTTTAAAATGCTTAACCATCTGAAGTCTACTTGCTTTATTTAACAAAATTTTTACGATTATAATTTCTCATTGCACATAATTGACTAATATTAATAATAGGAACAAATAAAGTAACCTTCCATCCTTTGTGTAACACAATTTTAGCATTAACCACTTTCTTAATGGTCTGATTACATACATAGATATTTAAGTTTCTAAGGGCCAGTTTATCAATACAAGGTTAACATCCTTTGGTTACGAGTTAACCTTGCCCGGCCCTAAATCAATAGTATAATAATAATATTACTTGCATACTAATTGCAAATGGGCAATTTTTTATATTCTTGATATGGATCAGAATTGGAAAGGGATTAAGAGAGAGAGAGAAATGTTCAGAGATTTTCACACTTTTCTAACTCATGAGTAGTTTTGTCTCGACTGCCAGCTTCTGTTTAGTATAGAAACACCATTTTAGCTATCGACACAGATAGCTACAGAGATGGCTGGTTTTGTCCAGAAGACTAATGTGTTGGCTGCCATTTCCTTTGATGGGATGATCAACTGTAAACTTTTCTAACACTTTTATATAAATAGATCAATAAACCATGATTAGTAGGTCCATAGGGACTCCAAATAGTTTGCGGGATTTTTTTTTACCAATTCACATGTATTACAAACTAGGTACATGAAAATTTATTTAAATCTTAAAATAATTATATACAGGGTGAACAAATACAAATATGCGGTGACAAGCAAATAAATGTATTTTATAAACTAACTTAACAACTACCTAACAAATGTAATTAATTAACTCATTAATTACCCAAGCTTAGGAGGTCTTATATCAGTGATAACGATGTTAAGAATATTACCAAGTATCTGGTTTAAAGATTTTATACGAAATAAATAAAATGGCGATTTGTAAGCAGAGAGCTGTTCCTAAGCAGTGTTTAGTGCCCTTCTAAGCAATGAAGCACTTCTGTGCTTAGAAGCAATTTTTAAAATTGATGTTTAGTGCCTCGAGCACTTCACGAAAGGACTTAGTGCTTAGTAATCGCCCACACTTTTGAAGCATTTTCAAATTGTGAAATGTGCATCAGTCAGAAATAGTTATGCCCCTCCATTTTGTCATCTAGTTTAAGAGGATTACCGGAATTGGGGCTGTAGGATGACAAAAAACAACTACCTTAATTACCGATGGTTTAGTTAACCTTTTATTTTTATCTTCATGATTTTCGCAACAAAAATTTGCTCAAGTAAGCACACAATAAAATAAATACAACCTATGACACCTTAGGATGTAACAAACAATAGTTTTAGTCAGATATTACAGATTTAATTTATTTTATTACTTGCGTAGTTGAATCCTGAAGAAAATAAAAATATTGGATTGACCGAAATTTCACTAAAAGACTAAGTAGTTTTTAATTCTGCAGTCAAAATTCTCAGTATAGTATAACGGGGGATTAGTGCTTCAGAATCTGTACTTGTCTTTTTGTGAGTACGATTTAATAGTTTGTCGTTTGCTGTATACGGCGTTTTTATGAGCCAAGAATAATCACGGTAGCTCAACGTATCAAGTGTCAACCAGATCAGAGTTGATATATGCCCTACCCATTGTTTGAAAATATATTAGCCTCTATACAGCAGGGGGACAGCTGCTAGCTGTATAGGGAAATCCGATACATTTATGTACATATGCAATATGGATGAGAATGTCATCTAATGGAATGTTGATTAGGGTGGGGCAATCCAACGCACTGTATTCTGGCGCCGCTGTGATTGTTGATGGTACGGATTTATTTATTACTTACTAGAGTCCGTTCGCTTAGGCCATAAGTAACCTTACCAAACTTAAGTATTATTACACTCAAAATAATATTAACCTGTTAAAATGAATATTTATTTAACAAAAGAGGAAGTACAAATAATTAAATGATACTATGGCGGGCATTCACTGCGTGATACAATGAATTTATTTATTGTAGCGTACAAAAATCGACCCACTCCTTCTAAACGTACAGTTAGGAGAATTATTAAAAATTTTGAAAAGTATGGATATGTTCCCCAAAAAATGCCACTGAAAGTAGAGGAAAGAAGACAAGAACGGAAATTATGGCTTGTGCAAGTGTTGAAGAAAATCCACGTCAGTCTAGTAAAGCTATTGCCCAACAATTTAGTATTGATAAAAAAACAGTTTACACTATTTTAAAAAACATAGATACCATTCTTATAAATTTAAAAAAAACCATGCATTGTTTCCTGATTAAATTCGAAGGATTAATTTCTGCAAAACTGTAATGGAAAAGGCAAATGCTGATGAAAATTTTATTGCAAACATTCTTTTCGCAGGTGAATTAAGTTTATCATTACACTGTCGCCACAATCCATCGATTTCTCAAATTTGGTCTCGATAAAATCCACACGAGTTTTACATTTCCCGGACACAGTATCCGCAAATACTTTGTTGATCCTTTTTTTATTGATGGCAATTCAAAATCACAGAAGTACCACAACCTTTTGCAAAAACATCTTATTCCTGCTGTTCATCAACTTCCAGGAGTAAGATTTGAGGATGGTTGGTTTCAACAAGATGGGTGCTATGTTCACAATTCAGTAGTGGTTCAGCGATACCTCAATACCCATTCCTGAATCGTTTGCTGAGTAGATTGGGAATCACACGTTGGCCCACCAGGTTCCCAAATCTTACTCTAAAGATGATTTTTTGTGGGGTTACATAAAATCTCAAATTTACGGTTTTTAGCAGGTTATGTTTAATAATTCGCAATGACTAAGTGCATTCCAGAGTGCACGCCATTTTCAACATTGGGTGGACTCCGGTATATTCGCCGATCCTACTATGTACAGAATAGGGAAATAAATGTGGGGCTATGATTGGTGGGAGCCCACATAGCGCGAGCACTCCACACTACATCAAATAATATTAACATATTATTTAACCTAACGAACTAACCTAAAGAAATGTTCGTATTACGTATTTTAGTTGTTAACAAAATGTTAAGGACAAGGGAAATTATCTATCATAAGCAACTATACTACATCAAGTAATATTAACATATTCAACCTAACGAACTAACCTAAAGAAATATTCGTATATTATGTATTTTAGTTGTTAACAAAATGTCAAAGGCAAGGGAAATTATCATTTATCTATCGTGCAACCTACCCACTCCAACCAAAGTGTTCGTGATTTGGAGTGCACCCAATGCTGAAAATAACGTGCACTCTGGAGTGCACCTAGTCATTAGGTTAATAATTTGGAGGAACTATAATTAAAAATTGTATTAATATTTTGGGACAACACGTGGTAATTAGTAAATTTCTTATTTGAGGACCGGTCACCTACATCTTCCGCTCCAAATACATTTACTACTGCAGCGGATCGACCTCGACCAGTTGCCATGCCTATGCCCCACCATCCATTTCATATAATCTCGTGATTCTAATCTATATTGCACATGTATGTAAGTGTATATAGGATTCCCTTATATGGCTAGTAGCTTTCCCCGTACTGTATACTGAGTTACCGTGCTTATTTTACCCTTACCTCCTGATGAAGTAGCATATAACTGACAGCAAAATGTCAAGTGACACTGTAGTTGTAGAAACCTACGTTTTTGTAGAATATAATCAGTGCAGTCCATATATGCCACCAGATGAGTACCACTTCTACATTGCTAAAGCAACTGACGTTATCGGATTTTCAAATACGAAAAGTATTAAGTTTCACAAATGATTAGACTCGTTACTATGAGTCACACATATATTTCATATGGAAACTAATTAGTGATTATTTTTAATTACGATTAGTGTCTTATTTTAAGAAGCTTTCTTCATATACTGATGGTTTCATTTACATTGGTTAACTACTATTATCAAAAGCGTAGTTTTTTTTTATTAGAATTTCACTATTTTCGTTTTTTAATCCCTCTAAACATTTCAATCACCAAAGACTAACAAGTTTCTATTAAAATAGCTCATATATTTTATTTCTAGTCACATTTTAGCCAAAATTTCAAAAATCATAGTACATTCAGCAAATTGCGATGCTCTTTCTACATTGGCCAACAAAAACCACCTAGGTTTTTGTTGGCCTTATCTGTTTTTTGTAAATAACTTAAATTGAATCTAATTCTAGCCTCAATTGATCTTTAAATTTTTAAAAAAGCTTAGCATTTGAAAAATAAGAGCACTTTTTTGAGTGCTTAGTGCTCTGCACAGCTTTAAGCCCCATTCAGATAGTTGCGGAATGCGAATTTCGGCTTGCGGATTTTTATAAAATTTGTTCTAAAACAGTCTAATTTTCTTGCAAGTGTGGCGAAATGTTCGTAAGACAATTCGTTTACTTTTAACTCGAAATTAAATCAGCAAATTAAGTTCTCCTGGAATGCATATGTCAACTTAAAAAAAAAATCGCAATCCGCAGTTATGAGAACTGGGCGTTAGTCATCAAAATATTTAACAATATTTAAGTCTATATTACACAAATACCTAAAGTATTTATGGCTAGCCCAAATTGTCGTTTACAATGTACACAGTACAGCCGATATAAAGATAACAAAGTTTATTATGTTAGAAAGAACTGCATATATTTCAACATTAAAAAAATGCAATGGGCTAGTAGACAATAATGAAAATGACAAAAGTAATAATATAGCATTATAGTATGACTCTTCAATGTGTTAATATAATTTCAAGGTAATTTTACCGACTATCATTGGTTTTATTGTAAAATGAATATGCGTAAGATTAGAGTGGATTTAAAATAAGACAGTTTGCCGGTTATCTCATGACGTAATAGCGTAACATGCGCGCGCATTCAATATAACACCGACAGCTCCGCACATACGTTTTGCACAACTTTGTTGGCTCCGCTCTTCTACTAGCACTTGTTTCACTGCTGATTCCGCTGTTATAGCCAATAGAAAAGCCCGAATATTTGAGGCAATATCTAACCATTTAATCATAGTTTAAACTTCATGATTTTTTTTTACTATAACGCATTATTAAAAAAATAAAATAAAAATACGGGTCAACTGTTTTTATGTGTAATGTTATTAAAGTAATAATAAAAAAAATTGTCTGCTTGCCCATTATTCTGACCAATATTACAAAATATGCATTTGTTAATAAGCTATTTGTAGAAACAAAAATTTAAAAAACTTATTCTCTGATCCTATTTCTCTGCTCTGCTCTTTTCTTTTCTCACTACACTGATTTTTCCACCTTACTTATTTATTTATCCTAATTAAACCACTAATATTTCCTGTAAAACTTAAAAAGATTTTGCGAATGTTAATTGCATACATGTGCATCACATCTCGATGCAGACTCCAAAGACAGATCGATATGGACTTTCACCATAAAAGACTAATTATTATGTATTTTTGTCAATGTATGTAATCAGATCAGAAGTCTATTGTACATACTTTTTGCTTATATGAATTTGTTTTTCAGGGTTAAATATGCAAGCAGTTGATTATTATCTTTATACTTTTCATAGCTATCATCTAGTAGTGCTCAATATAGGTATAATCCATGATTGTACGTACATATAAGTATATTAAAAAGACTATATTATATAACGTTGAAAATTAAACTTTAGTTATGATATTGCATAATACCTGGAACTTCAGAGTCATTTGAATTTGTAATATTGTAGTTTCGCCAGTTATTTATTGTTAGTTGGAATAAGTACAGTATCCTTTGATTTATAAATATATTAAGTGTGTAAACTTTTCATGTATACTGCCATCATAGATGAAATCATAGATTGATTTAAGGAAAGTATGGTTTATGTAGGTTTTACGCAATCTCACTGGACCAATTGGAATATATTTGTTTACGATGAATATTGGAATGACCAGGTTAAGTATCATCCTTCTGAAAAATCCATTAATTGCATAACGCCATTTTTTTAAACTATAATTAATTATATTTCTCGTACACGTAACATATCGGAAGAAAATGGATCGTTTTATTTTAATATTATGTGTACCTGTTTAGAACTATTTGATGTAGCATGTATTTTTTTCTTACGCTAGACTAATACAAATAATAGTTTAACCCTAATGTATGAACTAAATCATTCCTTTTCGCCGTATTTCTCACTACTATTAATATCTGGGAAAAATCATGTGAAGTATTGTTAATATCAAGAAGAATTATCGACAAATACATTTGAACACACAATTCGCAAAATAAATAAATCGTTTATTATTAGAAAGACTGAAGCAGATTCTACATTTTGGGAAAAATCAAAGGAAACGATCTGATAGTATTTAGTGTAATGATATTGCCATTTTAAAAATCATTAAATGGATAAATAGAAAAACAGTAATGATCTAGATTAGAACCAAAGTTGTGAATAATTTTATGATAAAATTAGTCCTTATAGTAACAAATAGATTTTAATCTTATGTCCTTATTCACAATGTCTCGACAGATGTGGTGTAACATGTATTTTTCTGGTAACATCAGTTGTCTACTGGGCGTACAGCATCGCCAAAATTCTTTTCAGTTTCTAGAATGTTTTTCCCAATGCTTTATAAGACATCCTCTTCGGCATTTACCATCTGCTTTTTTTCTGAACCGTTTTATGTTGTTCTCCTTCTCGTTGATATAGCTGAAAAACATGATCCTGGAAAAGAGTCTTCTTGGAAAATTGAGCAGTTGATGCAAATGGACTATCCAAAGAATTCACAGTTCCACATATGGCAAGCTTCTACTAAATTTGATCATAACTTATTTATTTTTAACATTATAGCAAGTATGAAATACAATTTTCTTATTTTTAGATTTGGTTGGCCATAATTTTTAGTAATATCTTTACAAAGTGTCTTGTGGTCATCAACCACCCACTAGATAGATCAAGGATTGTGACATTTCTTGTATTTATGATCATTTTGAATAATTTTATGCCATTTTTTTCAAAAAACATCTGCATTTCTTCTTTCAGGTTCTCCATATATTCTGACATTTTTATATACGAGCAAATGAATTCTAATATATTTTTCAGCAAAAACAGTCGGTATGAAATGAACACAAAATACAAAAACCGTACCGTCAAATGGGTATTTATGAAACGATATTTTTAGATTTCTTCAAATTACATGTCTACTTTATAACTTATTTGTAAAAACTGTTTCGGGTATTATGAAAGACACCATTGTAGAATCTTTACCAATACAATTAATTTTTATTTTTCATATTTACTATTTTTTTCTCTCATTTTTGTCGTTTCGTATAACCCAGGATTTCGCTTTAATTCAGCAAAACGTTTCATATACACTTTCCTAGGAGGTTATATGAACATGTAAATGTTTTTTAAAAATCTCACATTTTAACTACTAAGCCAAAATGACAAAATTCCTTACAGTAATAAATGGCAAGAAATTCCACAAAATTCTTTTAGTAGTAGAGATTAAATTGTTTACATTTTCTAATCGCATAGAACGAAATTTTCAACTAAAATATAACTTTAGATGATTCATCAGCTCTAATTTCTTGCCTAAAGCGTTGGAAATCTTACCACACATTTACACAGAGCAACAGAAAATGTGACACTACTGGATAAATACCCACAATGGATTCAGAAGAATTTAAATCATCTCATGTAGTCTCATTCACTATGTAGTTAAGGAAAAATATTTAGTTTTATGTAAGTAAACAATCAGTAAAGCGGTCTCTTTTATTTAGTAAATGTCCTCATGCACGAATTGCAGCACTGCACAATCCGCGTGTGAGGGCATTGACCACCGTCACTTTAAACGTTATTATCCTCGTGGTAAAAAAACGTGATTACTATACATTCTTATAATAGATATAAGATATAAAAAGTATAAAATTTGTTGTTATATATGGTATGGATCATTAATAGTTGTGTAGGTAGTTTACTATTTTTGTATCAGAATCGCTAACAAAATCGTATATAAAAAATCGTATCAGTTTCCATGATTTAGCTTATGGTGGTGGTATATAGAAACATAATTGTTATGAACGTGTTCATCTAAAGTTTGCCTGGAAGTGGTATTTGTTATCAATGTGATTAAATAAGCTTATATAATCATATACGTATTATTTGAACATATCTTATAGATGTAGCTGTACAAATATTCTGTAAAAAAATGTCTCCCAATTTGTAGTTTAATATAGCAAAGCCCAGTCTTTATAGGAATACCAAAATTATAAAATTATTATGCGAATTAATTGTGTTTTATTTCTTATATAGACTTTTCGACTTCCAATGTACCATTTTGTTGTCTATGTAAATTAAGCGCGTTCCTTATTTTTCCATTTTGAATTTTTTCTGGTCTCACCCCCTAAAAATTTACATTTGATATAAGAATAATAAAAAATGACTGTTATTTGGTATAAGGTAAGAATATCAACCCTATATGGTCAATTCCTTCCTTTATAATCAGGGTAGTAAGTGATTTAGTTGAGTTCACAACAAATGCTATGTGGTTTTAAAAAAAATGGTGCTGCAAGTGTATTTCTAGAGAAAGCATTATAAAATTAACGGGCTTCTTGCAATTAAAATCAGTGAACATGTATGTAGTGGGGTCGGTGTGGATTTGCAAACGGACTCGTTTTTTTCGATTTTTTTTTTTGTGATGTTATGAAATCGGACTCCCTTCTATATCATCCGGAAAATTTTCCGGTCGAAATTTTCACGAGGGGGGGGGGGGGGAATTTACATGCAAAGATAGAGAAAATCATTTTTTCGGGCATAACTCGTTTAGTTTGAGTCGGATCGAAAAAGTGTAAATGGGATAAAATGAAGGGCTCGCGAATAAACTGAATTTTAACTCGCCGAAATCGGTCCAGCGGTTTGAGAGATATTGCGATTCGAAAGTACGGATTTTTCGCTGCGGCGAGAGCCGTTTTCGCGATTTTTCGGGGAAGAAAGTGACGACGACTTTTTCTTTCTTCTTCCGATAGACACTCAGGACCCAAGTACTGTGTTCAAATTTCAAGTCGCTAGGTTGATTAGGGGAGGAGGCGAAAGGGTAAATGTAAATGAAATTAAAACTGCTGTAACTTCCGCAAATCGAGCAGCAAACGGGACATTGTGTACTAATGTGCCTACTTTGAGTTCCGCTTATATATTTTCAATTTGCGCCATAAATAAACAAATGGTTGCGAAATAACCAATTTATTGTTTTTATTATTTTTAGAAAAAGTCAATTTCTAATGTATCACGCGCGCGTGCAGGCCCTAATGAAATTAGAGCTTCGGGGTAAAAAAAATCTTGAAAGAGAATTGATTGCCCTTGAAAATGAGCCCGGCCCGAGGTCCCTAACTTTTCCCTTGCCCTTCTACAGGGCAAAAACCCTAATCACCCGATCGCAATCTGGTCGGGCTTAAATCAAAGAGAAAGAAATTCCACATTCGATAGCAAAAAAAAATTCCCCCACCCCTTTCCTTCCTGACGAAAAATGACTTTTTCTAAAAATTATAAAAACAATAAATTGGTTATTTCGCAACTATGTGTTTATTTATGACGAAAATTCAAAATATATAAGCGGAACTCAAAGTAGGCACATTAGTACACAATGTCACGTTTGCTGCGCGATTTGCGGAACTTGCAGCAGTTTAAATTTCATTTTCGTTTACCCCTCCCCCCTAATCAACTAGCGACTTGAAATTTGGACAGAGTACTTAAGTCCTGAGTGTCTATTGGGAGAAGAAACAAAAAGTCGCCAAGTCACTTTTCTCCCTGAAAAAAATCGCGAAAACGGCTCTCGCCACAGCGAAAAATCCGTTTACAAATCCGTACCTTCAAATTGCAATATCTCGGGAACCGCTGGACCGATTTCGGCGAGTCAAAATTTAGTTTACGCGCATTCGCGAGCCCTTCATTTAATCCCTTTTACACTTTTCCGATCCGAATCAAACTAAACGAGTTATGTCCGAGAAACTGATTTTCCCTATCTTTTATATGTAAATCCCCCCCCTCCTCGTGAAAAGTTCGACTGGAAAATTTTCCGGAATCATCTGGAAGGGTATATCAAGAGAGGGTCCGACTTAATAACATCACAAAAAAAAGAACGAGTCCGTTTCAAGCCATTCTTAATGCCAGATCGACCCCACTAGTGATAGTGAAACTGAAAATTTAACCCCGTTATGTGGATCCTTGATTTTTTCACATTTGTGTTCCATTTATGATAGTTTTTATAATATTTTCCAAATTGTAATCTATTAATAAATTTCGGAAATAAAGTGTTTCTATTTTATTATGACTGATTGTAAAAGGAATAGTGTATGATATGCGATTCACATGTAATGCCTATTAAGACACTCGTATCGTATTTTAATTCTCATACTCGTGTCTTAATAGTTATCATTAAATGCTTGCATAGCATATACTTATTTTATATGCAAGCAATAAAAGGGTCGCCCTGTTAGTCTAGGACCTCTCCTCATACCGATAACTACTACGCCACTATTTTCCGCGACAGGTAAGGATAGTTCATTAGTGTTTTTTTTTTCTGAAATTAATAACTCATCCGTACTTGCTATTCATCAATGGTCTTATTAATTTCATGTAACATTTAACGAAAATAACGTGGGCTTGGTATAGTCCAAGTAAAGACTTCCCTACACTCAAAAAATGCAACAAAAGCTTTACGACAATTATATCGCCGCGGGCCATGGCGCCATGCCCGTCATCAAAGGACCCGACGCACATTAAAAACTTGTAAAGGTAAGCGAGTCAATTTGCGTCAATTTTAAAGGTCGTAAAGTTTTTGTTACGTTGTTTATTTGCCGGAAACTGATTACTTCAACTATACCAATGGACTGGTGAAGTCATGTATTAGGCAACCCAACATACTACTGCCATAACGCTAATGGCGCGACTCTCACCACGCAAAGGTAAATCAAACGCTCGCTAGGCTAGCAGTTTCGTGTAAAATAAATAACTAAAATCTACGGATCTAATACCTACAGATTACTGCAAATAATTACATTTTTCACCTACCTTCATTTCTTCAATCAGACTGCATTAACTCTCCACTATATATTTTGCTTTGCCACGTTTGTTCAAACTTTCCCTTCTTTTAACACCCAAACTCAGAGTCTGTTTGAGATGACTGGTGTCGCCGACTCACGGCGACAGAAATCAAATGGAAAGCACTTTCGGCGACACGAGTCGACTTGTGTCGGTAAATGGAAAGCACCCATTAGTGCTCTAGTTAATAAAAAGGGTTAAAACAGCTTAGAATTTCATTCTATTTCTACTTCACAGAAAATATTTAACACCTTATCTTGCGTGACATATATGTAACAAGTCACTAGCCTACTAAATAACAATTACATCCACTTTCATTATAGTATGATCACATTCAGTAACAAAACATAAACAAATAATAGTTTAAACAATTCAAAAAGAATACAAAATTCGATTGGATTGGGAGTTCTTAAATATTTCTTTCAACCAAGAAATTCAATAAAATGTATGGCAATGTTTCAGCATAATATTTTATAGTATTCATGAACGCCGTAATAAGGCTCAAATTCTAACGTTATTCGATGGGATCGAAATTTCTATGACAGTAGTATGTTTGGTTGCATAAGTTGAACGTCACAGCCTTCCTGGTCACAGCTAGAGATATTGCTCCTTGGACCATTCAATGGGTGCTTTCCATTAACCGACACGAGTCGACTCGTGGCTCCGAAAGTGCTTTCCATTTGATTTGTGTCGCGCCGTGAGCCGGCGACACCAGTCAGCTCAAACAGACTCCGGTAGATAGCTGAGTTCACGCTGGGTTTGGTGTAAAAGAGGCGGAAGTTTGAACGAATGCAGTAAAGCAAAATATCTGATTAAGCAAAATGAAGGTAGGTGAAAAATGTAATTATTTGTAATAATAATCCGTAGAAATTAGATCCGTAGATTTTTAGATATTTATTCGTAAATACCACACACACACACACATTCATCTGAAGTGCTGAATGCGTGAAATAAATAAATTTTACACTATTTACTTACATTAATAACATTTCAAAAATTGTAAGGTTTTACATATATACGTACTTTAAAAATGTGTATTTTTTTAAAGCGATTCACGCTAGCTTAGCGATCGTTCCATTTACCCTTGTGGTGAGAGTCGGCAGTAGAATCGACATAGGAGTCGTATAAATGGAAAACACCCATTATGTGTCACTCATAGATATATGGTGTCACTACGCTCTCACACACACATATTGAATGGTCTAAAGCCTATACTACGCGATACGAGCGGTAAACGGTGGTAATCATCAGAGCGGCACCGCTAAAGTTCTTCGTTGAATGATTTTGAACAGAAAGCGCTTTCGCCTGGCTAGGATAATGTGAAGCCGCAGGACAATATATCACTCATCGACGCGCACCTAGTACCGCCCGCCGCAGGGTCCAAACACTAAATTACGAGGTAGCCGCTCGCTGCCATCAGTACAGTTCAGTTCAAGCAGATGTCATCCGCAAACATTGGGCCTCCTTTGAAACGAAAATTTTGCAGCCGAAATGAGGATGAAGTTATCGTACGTGATAAAATCCAAGACGAAAGGTAAAAAGGATCCAAAAAACGAAAATAACAAGGCGAATCTGAACTTTCTTTTCAGCCGACGTAACAAAAACAAATACATTCTCAACTGCTGAGGACGTCATAATATGAACTAATCGCGCGACTGATGCGCAGGAGTATCGCAACCCGTATTGCCACCGGCACCGTTTACCCCATTGCCGCTCGGTATTTTGACCGCTCGTATCGTAGCCTAGGCTTTAGTGTTTTGTATATGTCAATGTTCGCGGTGTCTACGAAAACTATATCTGAAAACAATCTGAGCGGATCTAGCTCTGATATCATGCTCATGAAAAGAAAGTTTTAATTAGAGCTGCGGCACAGAAGACCTATGCGGCGATAGGAATGAACGAGATCAAGGATGAGTAAGAAAAGTGGCGGAAACGAGCCAAGTCTCAAGTCAGCATAAATCAGATGTAGAGAATATCGTTCCTATGATAGACGGTATATTATTAATTATTGTAAATTACTGAAGAAACGATAATAGTTATATGTTTGAATTGATATATGTCTAGTGAAATAGCTTATCAATTTTTCGTGATATCCGATTCAACACTGTTTAATTGCCATTTAGAAATCAGTAGATAATATGCGTAAATTCAGGTAATATCAATTCAAAGATTCCTTTCTCACATTACTTTCCATGTTATAATACGTTCAAAATAGCAATAGATATATCAAATATCAACGCCACGACAAGAAATAAAGTCCTTAACACAAATCACAGGAGTGAGTATAGTAGTTTGTAAGTTTGTGGTCCTCAAAGTAGACGATTTTTTTTTTGTTTAGCGCAAACGTAAAATACTAGATCCTTGGGATTATATTTATGATATGACAATGGAGAACAATCCTAATCTTAAGGGTCTCTAATCTATTATTCGTAGAAAGAGTAGTAGTAGGGGCGACCAGAATACAGATCAACCCGGATTTCGTTAGCAAGTGATCCTGATCAGAAGCTACTACAAATGAACGTACCTATTAATTGTTAACCTCGTCACCTCGTTACTTAACTGGATGTTATGTACTGTCACAGACGTACTGTATTGATTCTACCGCCGACTGTACATTTAAAATAATAATTATGCCTATTTAATAATAAACAAGGATTATCTGTTTATATAAAAAATAGAGATGTTGGGTATAGAAGAAAAGTTTTAGTAACAAAAAGTAAAACTGTTTTCTTGGTGTTTTCGTTTTCTACATATAATAAGAACATTACTGGTACTGGACTACTAACGGTGTTTCTAGAATCTTCACATAATATTCTAAAACTTCGTTAAAAAAACTATCTGTCATGGATATTTTGACTTTGGCCAGGTAAATTTGTCTTAGCTAATGTAGTATAAATATTAGTAATGGAGCGATATGTGGAGAAATACCTATTCTTTCTCTTCACAGTGGCGGTGATATTATTGGAGCCATAGTGTATCCGTAGATTGAACAATTTAATCCAATAATGATTACGAATAACCTCAGAAAGATGCAAATGAACACACAGGATGAATTAAAATAGCCTTCCACAGGCTACTCGTATGAGTAAAGCTTTTGAGGCCGACTTCAGATAAATACAATTACTTATTATAGTAGCTGTTTTCTTTCGCTCTGAAGAAAGTGAATGCAATCAGTAAGCAACCAATAGAAGTCAAGAATTTGAAAAATATTTCGGTTCAATTGGCTGTTTGGTGATGGTATTCAGTTTGGTGATGGTATTCAGTTTGTTCAGGACGAAAGAAAACAGCTATTATGGTTACCTTACTTCCTTATAGTAGCACTTGTTTTTATTTATTAAATTTAAAAAACGGTAATCTGTTTTACTATTTCAACATTAGATACTACGACTTCTTTATTCTTCCGTAAATTTAATAGCATTTTTTAAAATTTGTTTATTTATCTAAAATTTTTACTCATCAAGATTGATGCATTGTTCAATCATTTTACCATTATAAGGATATTCAAATTTTGAGCTGTTTTTCAAAAAAAGAAAGATGGTACTTTTTGTAAATGTTTTATTTATGAGGGCTGGAAGTACCTCCCTGCTCTGGGCCCATCTTCAAACTATCTGATATACCTATTGCGTTATTGTCATGTCACTGATATATGTCATAAAATATATTGCAAAACAAGGATCTGATCTTATTTTAGAAATGAAAACATATTTTGTAGACATTTTGATGCCATAGAAACTATCCATGTGGAAAGTAATATGTCTTCCAAATATTGTACCCAGCCTTTCGGTTATTTATTAGTGCTAGATTTTGAAGCAACATGCTGGGATCAAACGGATATTAATAAAGGATCGCCAGAAATTATTGAATTTTCATGTGTTTTGTATGACATAAAGAAGAACGAAATTGTAGCTGAATTTCAACAATATGTAATGCCTACAGAAAATCAAAAATTAAGTTCCTTCTGTACACAATTAACAGGCAATATTATTTTGTTAATCGTTTCCCAATTTTTAAATAAATATCATTTTAGGTATTCGCCAAAACCAAGTAGACAATGGTGTACCTATAAATACTTGTTTAATGTTGTTTAAAAAATGGTTAAATGAACAAATAGAGCGGTACAATGTTTCATTTGAAATTTCCACATGTTCGAGGGAAAAATGTATTTTTGCTACCTGGTCAGATTGGGATTTGGAAATATGTCTTAAATGGGAATGTAAAAGGAAAAGAATTAAGTTATTGGACATCTTCAGCAGGTGGATGGATGTGCGAGCATTATATAGGGTATTAAATATTTTTCATACTTTGATATTAAAACAACTCAAGACAATGAATGAATGTAATTTCATATTCTAACAAATGAATTTCTTCTAAACAGTATCACCATAAAAATAAACTTATTAATCCAAGCAATGGGTAGTTTTACCACGCAAAAGGTCGTAAAGAGATGAAATTTGGTGGCATTGTAAAATTTACTGTCCTAATCATAACTTTGAGTTTGCAACATTGGGGAAAGATCGCTCGCGTCGCCATCTTGGTAATATGGTACTCAAAATCAGTTTTTTGCAAATATCTCCGTTTCTATTGATCCTGTTAAAAAAAAGAATTAACAAATTGAAGAGCATAAAATTCTGCATGTTCTATGAATTTTTTCCGTCAGACCAACAGTTTTCAAGATACAACATGCCAAACACAACAATCAAATAATGGTAATGTAGCGATGGAGCATATTTGCACCTGTCTCCTTAGATGTGGGCTAAGTGACATGTGCAAAGTAATTTTAACATATTATATATATCTATTATTATGAAACGCATTGACACAATTTTCTGCATTATAAATTATTGTATTCATAGAAACTTGCTCGGGGTAAAGTGGAGGAAAAGATATATTCATCGCACAGTTTACAATTTGAAAATTCTGTAGGCAAAAATATTTTGTTCATGCATGCATTCAACGATTGTCTTTCTTTAATGACAGAAAGATTAAATTTATTAATATTCTTGCAAAAAACAAGTTGCTGGAAATGATTGAAATTTTCTAAAACCCACATGCAGACTTCGATGCACTAGCCACTGGGGGAGAAGCATTTTTGGTACAAAACTGATACCTTGGATACCCTGCGATACAGAAATTCCAGATGATCGGTGGTGAAAAACGTCAACTTGGCCTCACTGCCGCTAACAAGAGACTCTACACAGCAACATTGCCCTACGGACTTACCACCAAGTCCAGTTATGACGTGGAGTTGAAAAAAATGCAGTGGAGTATGGTTTAGTGGAAAACCCAGATAGGACTCGATACAAGTGCAAAACGGGCTGTGGAAGAGCATGTGGTTGCCACAAAACGGGCCTAAAATGTTCCGCTATTTGCTATTATTGCAATGGATCCTCCTGTGAAAACAATCCCGAAGTGCTTGGGGAAGGCGAAGGTGAATATAGAAGACCATTATTTGCTTGCGTTTGCCGCGCCGTATCTTGAAAACTGTTGATCTGACGGAAAAAATGCATAGAGCATATTTAATGTAGAATTTTATGCTCTTCGATTTATTTATTTATTTTCTTTTCATAGGACCAATAGGAACGGAGATATTTGCAAAACTGATTTTGAACGCCATCTTTCCAATATGACGGCGCGAACGGTCTTCCCTCAATATCGCAAATTCAGAGTTATGATCAGGAAGGTAAATTTTAAGATCCCACCAAATTTCATCTCCTTACGACCTTTTGCGTGGTAGACCCCGTTTTTTCTCCCCATTGCTTGGGTACAGAGTAAAATATCAGAGATGACTTACACGCTGCAGAGTTTCAACAAGGTTCAAGCTATGAGCGTAGTATTTTATTATAATTTACTTATCTAAGATATATGAGTTTGGATGTCATTATATTTTGCAATCATGTGATTATCAAATCTCTGCCCTTAGCAGAGCTGGGTAAGGTACTCTGATAAAGTGCTTCAAGTATATACCAAGCACTTAGCTAGAGTGCTTTAAAGCATAAAGTATCAAGTAGTTTTATTTACAAAAGTGCTTCAATTACCAAGTACAGTACTTGAAAAAGTAAAGCACCAAGTACCAAGCCCTCGGAGATATAAATGTCAAGTACAAAGTACTATTGGACAGTACTTGAAGCCCTTAAAGTACTATCAAAGGTACAAATATTTAAGTAAGAACTCCAATATGTTTATTATCCAATTTGTAAAAGTTCGTTTATTGAAACGGGGAATATAATACCTATGAACCAGCGGTAATATGAGATTAAAAAACAAAGGCAATATTATTTTCACGCTCACACCATTCACCCCTTTATGATATAACTATCATGAAATTCCCGTCAAATCAGCCGAGTTTTTATGTTGTAGTTTAAATAATTGTGAGCAAAAAGTTCATTTGGCAAAACTTATTCATTTATTGTTAATTTTTACCCTAATTTATTTAGGAGAGTTTTATACTAAATATGAGATATTATGGAGGTCAAAATATATCATTTAAATTAAGAGAACTTGTTGTTATGGATTAATTTTCCCCAAAAACCAATCTGATGTATGTTGCTTCAAATTCAATTTTACAATTATTACAATACAGGGCGAAAATAATTAACTATCCATCAGTCTTCCATTATTCTAAAACTTACCTTTTCTTTATTTCATACAATACACAATAACAAGAATGGTAATCACACACTTGCATCACCTCACCAACTATGACTACGGATAACTAAACACTGAACACAAACTGTTTTGTTCATGTGTTCCTGATAATTCATGATGAGATTTGTCTAGAAGAGCTTTGAATGAATTTTAAAGAGCTTGCAAGTTCAACTACTTTTCAAAGTAATTGAAGTACTAAAAAGAACTTCAATTACTTTAAAAGTAATTGAAGCCCTCTGAAAGGACTTTAAAGCCCCAAGTACTTATGCAAAGTAATTCATATGTCAAGTACCAAATACTCTTTCTTAGAAGTAATTGAAGCAGACTGCTTGAAGCCCTAAAAGTGTTTCAAGTACTACTCAAAGCACTTTACCAGAATACTTTACACAACTCTGGCCCTTATTAGTAGCCTACAATTTTCAATCTAATGAATTAAAATTGTGCCCGCATCACTCGCATGCCCTTAGCCTTACCCGCCAACACCCTAGATAAGATGCAAAGAATGCAGCGTGTCCCAAAAGTGGATGATCAAATGGAGTGAGGTAATAGAGATCATTTCCAATCAAAATAACCATATATTAGGTTACTGTTCTGAATATTTCTGTGTTATACCATGTTAGAATCTGCATTAGAAGGACAACCTTTTCTAATAGTTGGTCAACCTTCTGGAGTACCTTTTTTTCTGTTGGCATACTGTAAACGCCACGAGTGATGGCGAGCAAAGGGGAAGCTGTATGTAGGGAGTAGTATAAACCTAGCGTACGCTTCGCTATCCAATTGGTGTAGTATAAACTCTAAATAGTGCCAGCCGTCTGTGCCGTTCTACAATAGGTTGACTATATTCCCCTGCAGTCCCCCACCACTCGTGACGTTTACTGTAAATTGTTTTGTGAACCAAGTGTTTACAAAACCATTTCTTTTTTTTTTTTCAATTTTAGGGAAAAATACAAAAAATGAAAACTTTCTATTAACTTAACTATCAACGATTGGATACACAAATAGGTTATTTTGGTTGGAAATTACCTCTCCCATCACCTCACTTCGTTTGATCATCCACTTTTGAAACACCTGCATATCTCAATCACGGTTAATCATCCTTTACTTTTAGGAGCATTATCTAAGAAGACCAAAGGGTTTACATGGTGCCTTACTAGAATTAGGATTAAATTTTGAAGGAATGGAACATTGTGGCCTACATGATGCAAGAAATACAGCAAAGTTAATAGGAAGGATGATTGCTGATGGAGTACTGTTAAGAACCACTAAAGATATATCGGTTAAATTATTTATTTGACTAGTATTAAATAATAAATGCCTGCAACAAAAAAATCATTTAATTATTTTCCCTTTACAAAAACTCGTTCATTGGATCTTCTGTCCTTCTTCTTTTTAAGTAATAAGCTTCGATTTCTTCCTCTGAAGGTTTCTTAACCTCAAACATGCTATTGTAAGGTCGTTTTCTTTCATCCATGGAGAGAATTTGGTCAGCTTCCTTTTGATTAGCTTCCTCTGCTTTTAAGGCCTCTTTCAATTTTTCCTTCTTTTCTTTCTTTTTCTCTTTCTTCTTTTTTTTCTTCTGATTTTTACTTTTCACTTCACTTTTCATATTTTCCCCACTTGAACTCAAAGTATCTTTGTCTGGTAATTTATCTACATTGTCATCACTCTCATTTTCATTTATTCTTTCATTTTGCTCTGTCTTGTTTAAATCAGGTATGGGCATATTTACGTTTCGTCCAGCTTCCCCAAGGCAATAAGAGTTCTAAAAAATACATTCAAGTTAATACAAAACTACAACAATGGAATGCAGCAATTATCAACCATGTTTTTAGAAACTCGATATATGTACAATGTTCGTAATGAAAAACACGCCGAGTATGGAAAACATTTCTTAAGTGTTGTACACAAAATTTCCATTCTAAAAAGATGTTTTTCAAATTTAGTATTTGGCATTTTGGCAAATTTTTACTGGATCAAGAATCTTTCGCATTCCATTTCCCAAGGCAGAGCATGGTTAATTAACTTACTAGCTTGAAGCTACAATAACCTTAGCTAGCCAATGTAACGTAATCGCAACCATTATCTTCAACTTTTAATGCGTATGGACTTACTAGTAAGTTTTTTTTTTAATACATTTATTTAACGTCGGCCTATTTCCGCTACCGAGGCCTATCACCGACGCCTGTAGACGAGCTACCCCCAACCAGGAATTTTGCCGAACCTCTTCCCTTAAGAAGAGTAGGGATCTTTTACTTGCCTAACATTTAATAGACAAGGGACCGACGGCTTTACATCCTCTCCGAAGGATGGTATATCTCCTATACAACCCTCGCCTAAGGTTGTCTAGCTTCCGCGCATACACTGATATACAAGCCGCTGGAAGATGTGTGAGGCGAGGACCGCGGTCTTCGTTGGAACGGTCACCCATCCAACTACTAACTGCGCCTGACGTTGCTTTACATCGCATATCAAAGTATGTACATAGTAAAGACGCACCTACGCTCGCCTCCCTACTAGTGTTATGAAGCAATATTTGGGTAACAATTTTTTAAGAAATGTGTGGTAAGTCGCTTTAACTTTGGTATGATTTATAAGAAACAACCGTGCCCCGATTTGGGCAATATGGTGTGCAGTAATAATTAATATATCAGGATTATACTCTAAGGGAGTGTATTAAGAGAAATATATTTTAGGGCCTTTCGTCGAATGGGCGTCGGTATACAGGGTGTTGAAAAATGAAAATCAGTTTTCAGTATCATCTTCATCTGGACTATCAAATCGTATGGATATGTTCTCTAAGCCTTCTGAAGGTGTAGTTATTTGCATACTGCGATGTTTCGCATACCCTAAAAACCATCTTATAGTTATTACGTGAACACAAGTACCAATGGTTCGTGCACCATTTTTACAACTGCAGTAATAACCTTTAATTGAATCTTTACCCTCTATGTTTTTATCTGCTATTGATATTGATATTATTGCTCTCTCTGAAACTTGGCTAGACTCTTCTGTACACGATAATGAAACTGTCCAACAATAAATATCATCATGCATACTAATAGGAATTTTACTGCCACGGGTCTTACAAGAGGTGGAGGGGTACTCCTAGCGGTTAATGCAATATTGAAGTCATCACCTTTACATTTAAAATTAGCTGAAGCTCAAATACCTCCTTTGGTCGATATACTAGGTGTGAAAATTGTTTCTCATCACTGCGTTATATATTTGTCATTTATATCCCTCCAGCTATAGGGGCTGATGAGTATGATAAATTATTTGATTTTTCTTCTAATTTACCTTATTTTCAAGATAGTAACGTTCTGCTACTAGGTGACTTTAACATCCCAAAATATGCGTCTTATTTAGCCGGTTTCCAGCCAGATGGTAAGACACTGTCTCTAAATAACTTCTTAAATATGACTAACATCTTGCAACAAAACTTTGTGTATAATATGGATAACAAACTTCTTGACAGTACAATATGAAATGTACAGTAGTGAAGTCAGATTATATTCTAACTCGGGAGGATAACTATCACCCTGCCTTAAACATCCTGCTGGACAATGTTCTCAGCTCTAATGCTAGGAATAACTTCCCGCTAACTGCAAACAATGGCTATAATTTTCGGAAAGCTAATTTCCCATTGCTATACAACTTACTTCTCAATACTGACTGGTCGTTTCTTAATTCATATTCTCATATTGTCTCTGCTTGTCAGGCGTTTTATGATAGATTATATGCGATTTTTGATATGTGCATCCCTAAATTCAATTTTACGCATAAGAGAATGTATCCTCCGTGGTTTAATGGTAGTATAATAAATAATATTAAATTGAAAGTGAAAACTGGCACATGCACAAATGGAATGATGATGTTTTGGCTCATAATGAGTTAAAGCGTTTAAGATCTAAGATTAAGGTTGATATAGACATTGCTTATGCAATTTACGTACGAGAGGTTGAGAATCATATTACTTTGGAACTTGTATCACCCAGTATATCTTAGAAGCCATTGACCAGCGTAAGCAAACGGACGTAATATATACTGACTTCTCTAAGGCATTCGACAGACTGAATCAATTGCTAAATAAATTGTCTGATTTTGGATTCTCTTTTCAACTCATTTCATTTTTTCACTCCTACCTGTCAAATAGGAAGCAATATGTTGCTTATGGTGGGTTTCGGTCTGTCGAATACGGTGCAACATCTGGTATTCCGCAGGGATCAATTCTTGGACCCCTGTTATTCAACATCTTCGTAAATGATATAGTGAATTGTATTCAAGTATCCTGTTTGCTGTACGCTGACGATCTTAAAATATTTAATACAGTTTCATCTCTGGAGGACTGCGTTATACTGCAGGATAGTCTAGCACGCATATGTAACTGGTGTACTCGAAACAAATTATATCTAAACGTGTCAAAATGTAATGTCATGACCTACACAACTAGTGCAAGGCCGGTTATTTTCGACTATAATGTAGATGGCGCAGTGCTTCAGAGACCTGATACCCTTGTAGACCTTGGCGTAATCTTCGATAAAGAGCTTACATTTGTACCGCATGTAAACAATGTTATAGCCAAATCTTTTAAAACTCTGGGCTTTATAATCAGAATGAGCAGAGATTTCTCAAACATTTGTACACTAAAGATCCTCTATTTTACTTTTGTCCGGTCTAAACTAGATTATGCATCTCTCGTCTGGAATCCCCATTACAATATTCACATTGACGCCTCGGAGAGTGTGCAGAGACGATTTGTAAAATTGCTCTGGTTTAAGTGGGATGGAGTATACCCGGAGGTTGGCTTCCCGCAGCAAGAACTCTTAGCTAGATTTTCTATAAATTCTTTGGTTACCAGACGCGAATACTTTTCTCTCGTATTTTTATACAATATTGTTCACAGCAATATACACTGTCAAGACGTTTTAAGTCAATTAAATTTCCGCGTTTCGAATTTTAATTCCAGAAGTTCACAAACTTTTTACCTCGGCATCTCACATTCTAATGTTTTAAAATTCTCTCCTCTCCATACTATGTGTAACAATTACAACAAAAACTGTGGACTGTTTGACATTTTTCACAGCTCAATCAATGATATTAAAAAACTCTTTAACCCTACTTGAACCTTTGTTTTTCCTTGGTTGGTAATTTCATTTTGTACTTTTTTGTATTTTGTATTGTGTATTTTTTGTATTCTTTTTCTATATGTATTTTTTTTGTGTTTGTTTTGTACCTGTACCATACTGCTATGTAATGCTAATTTGTGTATTTGTCCTGCTCTCTAAATGGGTTTACCTGTTGAGCAGTGTATGTAAATAAATAAATAAATAAGAAGCAAAATCAAATACACCCATGTCAGCACATAATTCGATATTAAACCTACCATCAGTAGCTACGTGTTAGCCGTAATATGACTCGACTTGTTTGATTTGATGCAGCCCAAAGTTATTAAATGAACATCTTTCTCTGATAAAAGAGGGAAATTAGTCAAGACTTCATGAGTGATCGAGCGAAAACATCTCAATCTGCGATTGAGATCATTTTCTTTTACGATTTCTTCTAAGACATATTTACTTTAGACAACATCAACTCAGATATAACTTGATTATCGTCAATGTCCGAGATAATTCTAGCATAGAATTCGTTACGTATTGTTATGGAGAGGTGCCCTGGATTTATGTACTTATGCAGATATATTTATAAATATTGCGTATTTACTACAATTTTTATTTCTATTTATTTTGTGTTTGTTATAGATTGTTCAATGACGTACCATATATACATTTTTTTTGTATCTGTAATGGTCAATAAAGATGATTACAATTATTACAAAAATAAATATGTCGATTACGTTAAGGAAAAAGTATAGAAAAATAATGGTTCCAACCTATTATTTGAATTTTAGAATTCATACTACTTACAGTTTTTATTTAATAAATTACTTACTTTGACGAACGAATGACAACATTTATAGCCCCACTGGCCACCTTTCCAGTACGAACCCCAAACGGACGTGTGGTTATTAATGTACACGTCTTCCTCATATTTAGACCTAATTACTTCTTTTTCTGTTCCTTTAATAACCTTGCCCGATCTGGAATATTCAACATAATCTTCCGTTTGGGCCAGAAGCAATGATTTAGGTGGAGCATTTAGATGTTCTATGCCTCCATATCGCTCCAAAACACTGCCCTGTACTTTGGTTTTAAATTGTTCTTTTTTCTTCTCATATTCCTTCTGAAGTAACTCAAGTTTTGTTGGTTCTGCCAACAGGTGCACATCAACTCCCTTTTCATATGCTTCCCACGCGAATAACTGTGCTTTGGCATGATTTGTTGTATCACCGGTGAAACGAACAAAATTTTCTCCAGAATAACTAAAATAAGAAAATCAAGTAAATTTGTGTATGAATATACAACGAGGTAGTACAGTAATAATATTAATAAATATGATATCATGTCTAAAGAAACTCTTTTTTTCCTCAGTAGTAAAGTCTGCTATTGACGCAATGACAAGGTGCACTTCAGAATGCATGCTATTTTCAGCGTTGGGTGCACTCCGGCATATTCGCCGATCCTACTACGTACAGAATAGGGAAATAAATGCGGGGCTATGATTGGTGGGAGCCCACAGAGCGCGGGCTCTCCACGCTACATCAAATAATATTAACATATTTAACTTAACAAACTAACCTAAAGAAATATTCGTATTACGTATTTTAGTTGTTAACAAAATGTCAAGGGCAAGGGAAATTATCTATCATAAGCAACTATAATAGATCAAATAATATTAACATATTTAACCTAACGAACTAACCTAAAGAAAGATTCGTTTTACTTATTTTAATTGTTAACAAAATGTCAAAGGCAAAGGAAATTATCTATCATAAGCAACTATTCTGCATCAAATAATATTAACATATTTAACCTAACGAACTAACCTAAAGAAATATTCGTATTACGTATTTTAGTTGTTAACAAAATGTAGTAAAAAAAAACCCGTAAAAAGTTGATTCGAACTCTCGACCTCACGTGTGAGAATTGGGCAACCTAACCACGGACTGCTGATGAGGAACCTACATACTGTTATGTGCTGCCCTCTAACGGGGAAAGATGTGATTAAGTCCCTGGTCAAAGTGAGGGGAAACCTGTTATTCTGTTGATGGCCAGTAGGTGGGGTGGCGCCATCTATGAGCCAATTGACGAACAGTCATCTAACACATAGTAGAAAACTCTGTAGGATTCCAGAATGTTATGAAATAGGATTCTGGTACATTCTATGGGTGGATATAAAGAGGTGAATCCAGCAGATGGGAGGACAGTTCAGTACAGTTCAAGTATACAGAGAGAGTTTTTAGGTTAGACAAGAGTTGACAAGTTTAAGAAGAAAAGTAAAGTACATAGTGTTTTAAAAGTTGTGAATTTATATTAGATTAAGTTATTATTAGTTGTGTGATTTTTAAGTATTTACTAGTGTAATTTTAGTGATTAATAAAATAGTGGTTAGTGAAGATTCTTGTTGCAAGTTATTTGAATCCACAGAGTGTTTACTGAAGACTGTAAACACGTAACAATACTTTTTATATATCAATACCTACGCATTACCGCGCACTCCATGAATGACGTCACATCCAAGGCATTCATCATTTGAAGTGCAGCTAATGCTGAAAATAGCGTGTACTCTGGAGTGCACCTAGTCATTACATTAATCACATTTTAATAATAAACCCCATTAACACCCTATGGAAACAGAACTAACTATAATATAAATGGTCAAGAGCTACTGAATCTTTAAACTGCTTGAGAAGGTCCTTCAACTTGTATAGTCCCTGGTTAAGAAGAGTCCGTGTCACATATTTATATATATTAAATTTTCAAGAGGTCAATTCTTCAATCAAATCTGTCTTTTTCAAGACCATGTCATTTTCTGAATTATATTTATTTGTTTTTTATTTAATTCATCAATTAGGTTCATTTTATTGTGATTTTTGATCCTTGTTTCTTGAATATTTATAACAAATATGCCTAATATCATCATATGCTATATTTGCTGCCTATACAGGGTCTGCCACTTAAAACTCCCCAGACCGGTAACTTCTTTATTTTTTAAGCGACGGCCGTGTCCAACATATCAAATTGTAGGTATTTTTAAGTTCTTTAAGTACACATGCAGAAATTAAAAAAAAAAATTGAAAAAATTGTTACGAAAATAAACTTTTCAGTGAATATTTTTTTACCTCACACTGTATATGAAATTTATTTTAGCTGTTTGATAAAAGTTTTAATTTGCATCAATTTGTGTTATTATGTCATATTCGAGATTCTCTTTGGTTTTATTGAAAAAACACTTAAAAAAATTTCGAAATTCGAATACATGGTGTTTGGAATCCCCGTGAAAAGTGACGAAATTGAGATATGTTGTAGTTCAGACCTTCCTAATGAAAAGTTACATAAAATAAAATATCTTCATGCCAAGAATAAAAATCAATAAACTCGGCGGAGTGTAAAAAACTGTTATTTGCAAAACTCCTACAATGTAGGTTCCAGTTTTCCAACCAACGTATTCCAATTTTTCGAGTGACATAATTTTCGCACACAATACTTTTGAGTAAAACACAAAATAAATACCTACTTTTAATCTGGTCGATAGCCAAGTGAGTTAAGGCGCGAGGTGGCAATCGCGATTAATCACACGGACATCGCACCACCGGGTTCGAATCCTGTTTCCGGCACTGGCACTGTCGGAGGAAATGGTTGTATGTCCGCGTTTTTTCAATGTGTAACCCCTTCCGCACAAGTCCCAGCTTCTGGAATTGGGAGTTGTCTAATTTCTGTGGTGTTGTGGTGTTTATTATACTCGGTTGATAAAAATGGGAGTAGGAATAGGCATTCGGATGTTTACTTGAATATTTTGTTGAAAAAATAAGGTTTTAACACAGATAAGTAGAATAAAGTGTGTATTTTTGAAGATTTTTCACGAATTTTCGACAGTTGTTGTTGCTGTAACTCCAAAATAAAAGATTCACGAGCATTAGTCCCACTTGAATTTTCCATCAGGAAGGTCTGAACTACAACATATCTCAATTTCGACTATTTTCACCAGGATCCCAAATCTCATATATTAGAATTTTCGACCTTTGCCCTCGCTGTAACTCCAAAATAATAGATCCTCGAGTCTTGATACCATTTGAACCTTTCATCAGAAAGATATAAACTTCAACATATCTCAATTTCGACAATTCTCACTGGGATCCCAATTCCCATGCTTCTGTGTGGGGTCCTTTACATACTTTTCCTCATTCCACAGCCATCTAACTTATAGTACTGTACTTTGGGGAAATTAACACAGCGCACAAATAATTTTTCGTTTGCAAAAAAAAAGTGGTGAGAATAATGGCAGGTGCTGAAATAAGAGATCATTGTCATCCCTTTTTTGTCAGTTTTGGCATAATGCCTATTCCATCTGTTTTTATTTGCAGCCAAGTTCTCATAATTACTCAACAAGATCTGATTTTCTATTAAAAAATCCTCGATTTAGATTAGCGATATCTGAGAAAAAATGCATTAAATTAGATTTATGTAATAAACTGCCTTTTAAAATGAGATCCCTGAATTTCCACTGTTTTAAACGTACATTGAGATCTTTTATCTTAAGAAACTCTTTCTGCTCTCTCCGTGAGCGAATCTTTAAATTCAAACAATTTTATAGAATTAATTTGAAGTTGACCTGTTTCGTATTCTTTAATTAAGATAATTACTTAGCACCTATATGTTATATATAGCATATTTGCCTACTTTTAACGTATTTGTTCTATTTCACTTGTTTCTCCTCACTCTTCTTATTTGTTCATTCTGGTTGCATTCTTTCTATTCATATTTAAGGTCTTGAATCTAAAAAAAAGTGTTTTCTTCTTTTTTTTATGTTTGTATATAATATTGCTGTGTATTGTGTATTTTCATATACTGTAGTTCTATTGACCTGCTACAAATGTATACTATATGTAATGTAGTTAATAAAGTTCTACTCTATCGCGTACCTATGTAAGTATTGCTAAGTAATTATTCTAATACTGAATCACCTCCAATATTTGTATGACTGGTGGTCGAGAGGTGAGTGCACTTGTCTCTCACCCAAAAGTTCCGGGTTCGATCCCCGGTCGAGGCAGTGGAAAATAGTGTGAGAGGGATTTTTTCACTATCCATGGATAATGGGTGTGTCTCTTGTCTCTAAATGTGTAGCCCCCTCCCACACAAGGCTCTTCTAGAGCCTTCTTCTGAGTAATTATACAAAAACATATATTCAAAATATAAGCATAATAGAATTTGTGAAGTACTTACGTATCGTCTACTTTTGGATTTGGATTTTCTCTCATAGATCTTGTCTTAGGGTCGTAGTAGGCTGAAGCTGGATCTAAATTTCTTAAATATTTTGCGGTGTCTTCTCGAATTCTTAAATTTCTCACGGTAATTCTCTGTTTACTGTCTACTTTTGTTCCTGGCATATCAACTTCGTCTACATATTTGTCTTCATCCTTGTCCTCATCGTCACCATCTGTATCTTCATTGGCATTCAATTTTTCTGCTTTTAAATGTCTCTTGGCTTCTTCCACTTTCTGAAATTCTTCTATAACAGCTTTATGTTCTGAAGGATTATAACCACTCCAACGGTCTCTTTTTCCATCAAAACTCAGTGCCAAATTTTTTTGTATAAATTCGTCTGGTGCAATATTAGCTCCTGAAAATTTTGCTCCTACTTTCCTAGGTCGTTCCATACAGTCCTTTCTTTTATGTGTCAAGGCACCACAATTTTCACAAGCACCCTTACGATATTTTGTAACAATTTTAGACTGAAATAAAATATTCTTCATCAATTATAAATTCAATATTATTTATTATATATATTTTTTGTTGTAATTAATACTGCAGGGACAGCAGAAGGAGAATGTGGTATAACTATTATGATCTGTTGGATGAAAATTTGCAGTTAAATTATCGACCTCACTATCGACTCATGCCGGCTTCGCCTAGCGTCGTTTTGCATTCTCTTTGACAGGCCTTGATGATTCTTTTGTGATACTTTTTAAGAGCAATTCCTTTTCAACTTACTGCACAGTTGTGTTAAGTTTTATTCAGAGTACAGCCCCCTAGACAAAATATCACTTCTAACTGTGTTTAATAACTAATTTTTTGAGCATCATTATGTAGTATAAAAAGAAGTGTTGTTTTGTTTGTCTATATATATATATATATATATATATATATATATATATATATATATATATATATGTCTATGAACATCGTCATACGGGAATGGTTTGGATAAAAATGTATACTTCAGAGGGCTCTGCAGTTTGCAGGGAACACAAACATGCAGTAGGGAAACATTTCTGTCGATGTAATGCTAAAACGGTAGGAAATATATTGAAACGATGTATAAGAGACATGTAGCTCCTAAGTGCTACAAAAAAATCTTTTAGGCCTATAACAGAGAACCCAAAATTATCCCAAGAGAAGCAAAGACAGGTAGCGAATTTACTTATAGTTTTGTGCCAATTTCAGCACAATAATATAATAACAAATTTATTGTAACTTACATTATCAACGCCCCTACTGTACCATTCATCGATACTCGAGTATTTCTTCTGCTTTTCTTCTTGAGGCCTTTGATGTTTTAAAGTAGGTCCTGTTGTACCATAATACCAAGGAGCGCTCGAGATATATTGTGGTATGTGTGGATTTATATCCTTGCCCTCTTCATCAACAGCTGCAGGTGCTGTACCAGCCTTTCGGGCTTCCTCTAATTCCTTGGCTTTTCGCCAATCTTCTCTTGATTTCTTTTTTGGTTCATCTTCTATGTCACTTTTAGTCTTTAAAATTTGTGATACAGGTAGACTTTGATTACCAGTAGCCATTAGAAAAACTATATATAAATTTTTTTATACAAAGATATTCACTATTACACTAGGCACTTCCACTTCCTAAAAGTATTTATTATATTTTGAAAACGTAAAAGACTACTGCGTTTGAAAAATATCAACAATCAACATTGACATTATTGACAAGCACTTTCCAGGTTAGTTTCAAAAGCACAGACACTCGCACTAACCAGAGAGCAAATCTCTGACAGAAGTCTAACCAGGGTTACCAGTATTCTTTCGCATCAAATCGCCAGAAGAGGGCACCTCATTCGCCCAAATTTCAGAATAGCTTCTGCATACTAAAATGCTTCTTGTGATAAACGAATTCTATTTAAGGATTATAAACAATGACTGATTATAAACAAATAAAGAGAATAGCTCTTGTTATGTATAAGAAGGGACCTACATTCCTAAAAGCAGGCGGCTCTTTAATGGTGACGTCAAGACTAGTTAAAAGCGCCCGAATGTATGCAATCATACACTGCAGTTCAGTCGTGAATATATACTGCGATCGAAAGTGAAAACAAATTGAACCTTATGAGGCATGTAGTTTAGGTCGCAGTTTAGCACTGATCTGTATTATTATATATTGAATAATGCTTAGGCTCGCTCCACCCAAAATTAGTAAACACTTGCTCTCCGTCGTACTTTCAGGGGCTTTATACCTCACACTTATCTGCTTCATTAAAAACAACCTACAAGCACTACATACTTTCATCTAGCACATACATTGATCTCTTAAGACAGGTTTATACATGCATGGTCACCAGCAGCGCTATTCTTGACTGTTCGCATTTTTAAAAGTTACTCGCATACCAACATAATGCGAATGAAAATTCATACTAGACATTCTTGATCATTCGCAAGACATTCGAGTATTCGCATTAAACAGCGAGTGGATTTTGACAATCGGTAAATATGCGAACGATGACATAACCTAATTTTTTTATTTCTAAATCTTTAAATTTATTATGTTCTTGATAAGGTATAAATCAAAAAGTCTCTTGTATTGTAATTTGTTGATAATGGACGATTTACGATATATTGCGAACATTGAAAATATAGAAAATGTATTTATTTTATGGGGCCCTCCTCCAGCTTTCTACGTTGGCCATCTTTTTGAGTAAATTCGTTAGAAAATTTACCAGCGCGAGTTTTTGATTTATCTTTATAAATCCCAGTATTAACCGTTTTTGTTCAGTAGAAGCAGTAGCAGTTCTGCATGGAGTCTCCATTACACAATAAATTATTAGCAAACAAATATTTTTCTTTGTAAATACAAATATAACCTACAACAAACTAACATGAGCTAACAATCAAGAAATGTCAGTCGACAATGCTGTCCTGTCAGCCCTAACAGAGTGAAATTAGATATTATTCGAAACTGAGATGTTGCCAAGTGCTATTTAACGTGCGATTAATTTCGTTCGTGTACATATGCGAAGTGCAGTCGAGAATACCATCTGTTGAAAGTGTTCGCAAATACATCACTCGCATTAACACGTATACGCGCAACTGCGAAGGATGTCAAGAATAGCGCTGCAGTAGCCTTGCCCAGTAAAACATTCATGCAAGTATAGTATACGTTCACGCACATTATTTTGTATTTTACGTACCATGCAATGCTAGGTTGAAAGTTACCTACGTCATTTCTTGCGAAACATTTGCAAAAATAGTACAAAAAGTTTAGGTCAAAAGACGATTGCCAATACACCGCGATCCCATTTTGTTACACGAACGAATTAAGAATGCGCGGCGCAATCCCGCATAATTTCCGTCGGCAACGCATAAAATTCCCTAGTCTAGAACCGAATTTACATGGCACTGAAGAACACATCAATTAAAACTCATTATTTATTATTGCAAAAACGTACATGAGTTTATTATTTAATCCATAGGGCACAAAGGCACGAACGTTTTTTTCGATTTTTAAAGACTGCAAATCCAAATGCGATAACCTGATCGATCCATTTATGTCAATTTGGGCCACAGATTATTTGGACGTCTAGGGCTTAACACTTTGCTTTAACTTTCTCCTTCCCTTAAGTAACTGGCCGCGTTCCCTCAAGAGAGAGGGAAACCCACGGATATTCTTAACAGATCATTCTTATTTCACTTGCATGAAAAAAAAAATGACTGATGGGCGATGGCGCAATGAAACAACTAATTTCTGAAATTTATGCATACGTCAAGTCACCGGTACACCAGTAAATGTTTACAAGAGCAATAAATTTCATACTGGTGTACAATTGGTTACTGGCGCCAGCAAAACCATTCATGTATAAAGGCGCCTTTAGAACCCGCTTTATGGTCTGCAACTTTTTTCCAAGCAAGATCTTGCACTTGCAGTGCCAAGTTCTTGCAGGTAATGTTTCTTGACGGTATCTTCGGCAATTTCTGTAATTGCAATAATATTGCGTAAGATTTACCAACTTTGTAGAAATAAATTTTACTGTTTAACAAATTAAATAATAATACATTAACCTAACTTATTCTGCTCATTTTAGTCGCCGAGAATATTCATATGAATACACTTTCGTCTACTTTTATCGTCTATAACCTCTTAATCGAGCAACGCGACTTGAAGTAATATTCTGTTAGTCTACGCTTCTTGGTAATATTCTAGTAACTTTTTGTATGTATTAGTAACATGGAAAACACTAAATTATCTACTGTGTGAAGAAAAACCCAGCAGAACCGATTTTCTGCAAGATGTTGAAATGTTGAAGTAAATTGCCAAACGTGATCAGCTGGCTCTCAACAACGCATGCCTTTGATCAAGATTTCTTGAATTTGCAAAAGTTGCAGACTGTAAAACGGCTTTAAACATTAACCCCACAGAAAAAACAAATCCCCCAAGTAGGTAGCCCAGTTTCTAAGACTCTTTTGTTACAAGTTTATAAAAAACCGAAATCGTTTCAGCATATCGATTTTTCCAAATATTACATTAAAATTTAGATTACCAACAGGGTCGGACTGGCCCGGTCGGCGAAACAATGTAAAAACTGGAAAACTGGAAATTGATCTTCTAGAAGTAAATTTTGCATAATTATTTCTTTTCAAGAAAGATACCATAGATACCATAAATATATTTGAAACTGCATATTTGGGCTTATAACATTATATCTTTAAGATATTAAGGGAAGACAATATGCCTATACCAGAGGTGATACAGGAGCATGTAACGCCTAGTAAATTTTTTATTTTTCAAAATATAATTTTTAGATTTCTTGGGCACCAACCTAAACGCAAAATGAGGAGAATGGTTGTATGAATAACAATAAATATAATATGTACCATAATCGTGAATAAACAATCACTTCAATTATTCACCAGAATTCATGTCTTAAATTCTTTAACTACCACATTCATAATAATTTCAACTTTTTTGTCTCTTACGCCGATATAACCCGCGGCTCTCTCATTCCCACGGTTCTATCTTTAAAACTATTACACCAATCGAAAAAAATGTAGAGCTCTTTTTTATGTAGAATTTAGTAGAGAATAAATTTCTATTCTTGATCTTTTGTCCTATTATTGATATTTTCGGAGATATTAAATAAAACGTAAAATTTCCACTTTCAATTGTTTAAACAATACGTTCCAGAACGAATTGGAGGGGGCATTTTCAATAAATCTCTTTCTAAACATAAAAAGAAGCGATAGAAAGAAAAAAGCTCCCTTAAGAATTTTTATAACAAAAAAATCCTGACGCCTGGTCTATAAATCTACAAGATCTACTGAATTTATGAAATCTACATCAAATTAAAAATTAATGAAGAGCGTGGATGACGTCCTACATGACAGATTGTTGCTTCTCGCCACATCATCAATCCATTGCCATCGATTTTCTAGAACGTAGTTTCAACATACTGATTAATATGTTAAGATAATGTACCGTCAAAATTCAAAAGTTTATTTGTATGTTTCATTATTTTTAAAATCATTGTTACAATTATTGCATGTATGAAGTTTTTTTTTGCTTTTTTGCTGGATAAATTTTTTAGTACCTGAAACTACTACTGTATGTTTAAACTTCTTTTTTGACGTTAATTTCTGTTTGCTATATTCTAAAGAAAATGCGTCGTTATAAAAAAAACATATTCATTTGTTCGTCTTTATTTTTATAAATTTGGAGAGATTCAGTACAGTTTCAGAGTTACAAAGACAGCTTATGTGGGCTATAAATAGCTAATAAGTACGAAACAACTAAATACGATCACAAATTTCTACCTGACGCCATATCAAGTATAAATTGCATCAGCTTCTTGCAAATATATACCTTAGACTTATACATATTTATGACGGATTATTTTGGAATATTATAGTCAAATTAAGGACTTTACAAAGACTGGTAAACATAGACATACAATTTCAAATCACAATTTTAAATAATCTTAAGTAAATCTCGGTATGAATTTTAAAAGTAAGGTACTTTAAAGCAGAAATGTTTATTGTAAAGATCTGAAACGCGCTTATAATTATTAGTATCTAAGTTTAGGAAAAAAAAATATAAATATTAATGTTTTGAAGAAAACATTACATTACAACTACGTGACAGGGACCAATCTGTCATAATTAAAAAGTCTCTACCCTTTATAAAATTGAGCTGGAAATTAAATTGAAAATCCTTGCTTCCTTTCTATTTATTATTGCCATTAATCGCATATTCTTTGACCGATACTTTAGGTCCTGTGTTGAAATGGTCAGCAAAAATCCAATTAAATTTCCCTACCCCTTGAAATGTGCCCTTCCCTACTTGTAAATTTAAAATGGCATATCTATAATAATATGCCAGGATTCCAGACAAGGTGGAGTGATGTTTAATGAAGCGCTTCAATGCAATATTTTTTACAAGTGTAAATGACGGAAATTCAACGAGCTTTACTTAAGATATATTTTTTATTCAAGTTTACGTTGCCCTTCTGCCGGGCAGGAGAGCTGGTAAAGAAGTTGAATTAAGGTACGTGTTGGCCGACCTGTCATTCGTCCCTTGGTTAAGTAGGGATACACTTTGTGTTCACTCTTCATCCCAACCCCTGTTATGTCAAAATGAACCCAGTCTACACAATCTATGAATTCGTTTAAGAATGCTGCCCCAATACAAGACGAGCCGTGTCCCATACCTTTGTTATTGACGTCATGAGAAGGAAAACGTGTAACTTTTTTAGTAAAGAACTTCCAAAGAGGCAATCTCCAAACCCTGTCACCAGTTATGACTCCTGCTTTGCGGACCTGGGACCATATGGTTTGGGAATTGCAAAAGACTCCGCTACACGCTGAACCGAGCGCAGTACGAACTCCTGGGGTTAAGCTTGCAACATCAACTATTAAACGTGGCTTATACATGTGTTGTCCATAAACGAGGGCGTCAGCTAGCATTAAACGCCCTTCATTGTCTGTGTCAGTAATCATAATTGACTTTCCATTTAATCCAGATACCACATCCCCACACTTCATGGCCATACCACTTGGCATATTTTCACATAACGGAATAATGGCTTCAATGTTTAATGGAAGACTTAAGGCGGATGCGGCCCGGATAGCAGCAATAATGGCAGATGCTCCGCACATATCAGCTCTAAACTTCTGCATTCCGTGACATTGCTTAAGACATAGGCCTCCACTATCAAATGTAATTCCTTTACCACACATAAGGATTGGTTTTTGGTCTTGAGATGCTCCGCAGTATGATATTTCGACAATTACTGGTGGTTCGCAAGATCCTCGAGCAACAGTTAGGAAAGCATTCAGTTTTTTCTGCTCTATCCAATCCTTATCGTGTACCATTACTTTGATTCCGCAAGGACATAATTCGTTTACCGTTTCTTGTGCAAAATGTAAAGGAGTCATTTGATTCGCTGGAGTGTCTGACAATCGCCTAGCTAAATTTTGAGACTCTGCTTTAAAAAGTCCTCTTTGAAAACTTTCAGCATCACAATCATCGAATAATTCTAATGTCGGAATAATTTTCCAAAATTGCCTGGATCTATTTTCTTGATATCTCCATAGAGCTAAGGCACTTCCTTCTGCCGCTTGTTCTGGGTGCCCCAAGCCTTCAACTAATATTCTAGTGACACCCTCTCTTTTTAGAATTTGTGCACCCGTTGCAGCAGCTTCGCGTACCGCCTCCAGTCCCTCGTCAATAGCTTCCATTTCATTGTATCCCAGTTTTTCTTTGCCTAGTCCTACCACAGCGATAGACCAAAACTCCTTATCAATGTTATTAAAACAACGCGAACCTCCTCTCCTTAGTTCAGGCCCAGCTCTGAAAAATATACAACCATGAGATATCTGCTTATTCGTATTTTTTCTTTCATATTTATTTTATTTTGATCTTTAAAAAGGCAGCTGCAAAAATAATGCCAGAAGAAGGATGATGATGGCTCAATGTAGAAAGGGGACAATGTAAATGGTCATTATTTTAAATATAATGGGCATAGGCTTTGAGCATTAAAATAAATATTTCCTTAATTAATAATCAAATCAAACCTTTCAGAATATTATTTACCAATCAATAATTTACCGGAAAACAATGTATTAATTGTAACACTAAGAAATGCTAACACACATCTTAAAAATCATTGTGATATTGAATAAAAATAGATGTCCTTACGTTTAAATATAATTAAACTAACATTATGTCAGTTACATGAAAAAAATTAATGCATACTAAGAAGAAATAAATAACAAATAACATTATATTAAAGAAAATTACAATAAAAGTATTACTCTTATAATATAATATTCTCACTGCCCTTAATATATTCGATGTGTTCTGAGCTAAAACTTTTATGAGCAACTGAAATATTTTTGCCCTAAAATTAATAAATGCGCATTAAACAAGGTAAAATGCGCACTATAATGTGTATGCTTTTCAAATCTTGGGATGTGAGACATGTTACGTGTTACAACTCGGTTAGCCATTGTACCTGGTTTTAGGCAGTTTCAAGAAATTGTTGGTTAGGTTCGTTTTAGTCGTTAGTATTTTTCAAACTCCAACACTTCTCTGCCTTAACAAAATTTTCTGCATCCTAACAACTGAAACGAACCTAACCAACAATTTCTTGAAACCGCGCAAAACCAGGTACACTGGCTAACGCTAAAATGTAATAAATCATTTCATTTTTGTATTTCAATAAATTACCCTTATTTTTTTGATATGTAAGTTTTGTCTCTAATTAATTATGGACCCATAATATCTAATCACTATTTTAGTGCACGAATAGCAATGCTAAAAAAATCTTAATGCGCAGAAATTTAATATATTTTGCAGAACTACTTACTATAATGCGTATTTAAAGCTTATATGTTTAAAATAGATATGTTTATTTATTGTGAGGTTTGTCATATTTTTATGCGCAAAATAATAATTTTAATACTCAAAGTATGTGGAATAATGCGCGCTTAAATCATATCCATGTAGAAATCTGAAAATTTAGACCTGGGAGTTTCAAGGTAGAACGCGATTTCTGATTTCATATTGATGATGTCGGTGCACCAGGATGTAAAAATTCTAACCTAACTATTTCTGATCTAAGGTATTTCTACGAATGGTAAATATGTGTGCCAAATATAGTTCTAGTATAATGTAAAGTTTAGCAGGTGCAAAAATGCTAAAATGCAAAACCGAAAACGCTCAAACTCATAAGAAAGCAATGGATTTTGACGAATTTTGTTTTAAAACCTTTGTCTCGAGAGATACGACATATAGCCAAAAAATTATATATTTTTCCATAACAATAATTAATTTATCTTCCTATTTTATCTTTTTATGGTTACAAATAAATTCAGTATTTTCGGCCACTGTAAATGTTCGTAAAAATTAAAAACTGGTCTCGGGTAGACGCTGCTCGGTAGCACTTTCTCCACATCCCATATTCTAAGTATATTTTTAACGTTCTAAACCTTTTAAGCATTCTTAAAAAATATTTTGAGCCCTCCTTGGAGTGGTTACTGGTGCTGTGGCGAGAAATTTGAAAACTAACTTTACATACAGTTTATCGATTCAACAATTCTACAATTGTGCAATATTGCAATTCTTCATACTGAAATATTTTTAAAAAATAGGTACATAAATTTTTTGAGGGGCAGCAAAAAAAATGTTTTTAGACGACAAATTGATTGAAGACCCTTTCGATGCAGTCTTCTACTCGGATCAATTTTTAAATACTTTTTGTATTATATTGCAAATCTGTAAAGAATTACAGCACAAACTGCAAATAATATAGTCCATGAAAAAGTTGAAAAACCGCAAAAATTCTGTTAGAGGGTTAGAGGGATGAAACAATAAATAACTGGTTCCAAGATAACAACATCACTGTTCTTAATTGGCCTAGTCATAATCCAGATCTTATCCCCGTGGAAGAAGTATGGGGACTACTCGTAAGAAGTATCCAAAAACGAAATGTGAGACCACGGAATGTCGAAGAATTACTGGAAATAGTAAATAACGCATGGGAAAATATTATTACTAATGATTATTTTATAAGGTTATTTAATTCTATGCCAAACAGACTTATAGAAGTTATAAATAGAAATAGTGCAATAACGAAACATTAATAGTTAGTTAGATCCAGGATTTCTACTAATCGTACCGTTTATTCTCCACTTTCTTAAAATGTTACACACCAAATTTTTGTTAATGTTATAACGCAGTGCAATTTGTCTCATTAACCATCCATCATTTACTATAGCAATAACTACAGCATTAAAATAAAAAATAAATTAAAAGTGATATCTGTTTTATTTCGGCTACTCATTACATATTCAAATAGAGACAGATTTACATTAGAAAAAAAAGTTGTTCCATTTTTTCTGCTCACAACAGTACGAGGAGCTTTTTGTCAAAAGTCAAGATATTGCTTGAACGTGACTTTTATGAAGCTAAGATGCTATTGACACCATTTTTTTGTGTCGCTGAATGGGTTAATATGCAAAAATTTGTGTCGCATGTCGCTGCTCTTTGCAGAGCGTGTAATATCAGAACCAATAGTCTAAATAAGATTTGTTTACGAATGTTTGTACGTCTCTTAACTAAAACTGAAAATACTTGACAACCCTTTTCCGAGTTGTGATTTAACCCCATTAACCAGTATATTCACCCCTATATTGATCCCGGTTTTATTACAAAAATTCAAAATACCAAATTCATAACCGCTTTCATTACGTAATAGCCAAAATCTAATCGGTTTTTTGCTAAAATCATCGGTTTTAGTATAAAAAGCGATTTTAAGTCAGAGGAGCAAGGCAGGAGCAAAAAATGTAAAAAAATGCGAAAATAGTGTACGATCATTGCATATTTCAACACCGATTTTAACCGAAAATTGGCTTATTTTCACAAAAATTAATGATAAACTGAACCTTTAGTTCCGACACAATCATTCACTACACTTACGACAGAGTAAATTATGTCCGAAAAGCATAAATCACTATCAACCTAACCTAACCTACATAACCTATTTATGTTCCTAATACTTCCAATAAAGGTTAGATTGAGTTTTTTTAGTGAATATTTCCCATCAACGTTAGATTAAATTGTTTAGTGAATATTTTTAAGAATAAACACGAAATACGAATATTTCGGCGAAAATCGGTGCTTCGATTGCACGCTATTTTTTCGCATTTTTAACATTAAAAACCTTGCCCATTGACTTAATATCGCCTTTTGCACTAAAACCAATGATTTTAGCAAAAAAACCCGATTAAATTTTGGCCATTTTCACGAAAGTCCCTAAACTGAACTTTTACTTTAATTCACCACCCCTTGCCACCCATCACCCCTAATAGGGGCAAAAAAATTATTATGATTTTTTTTCGTTTTTACGTTCTCTTGGAGGCTTGCGTGAATTAGAAAAACATATTTTATCTTTGATCATGTAAGTAAAACCTAGTAAAATGTTTTGCCATTAATTCGTCACCCACTTTACCATCTTTCATCAATAAATAAGGATAAAAAATTATTTCGCGAAAGAACAAAATTTACCTTCTTTTGGAGGCTTGAATGTATTGGAAAACCTGTTTACGGATTTTAATATGTAGTTCATATATAAAAGCCTATCGATCCTTTAAAACTATTTCTTAATTCTGTCAACCAAGAACGGCCATACTCGAATGGACAAAACAACCACATTTATTTTTAAAGTTGGGCAAATAGCTTATTTAAAGATAAAGTTTGCTGTTTACATTTGTGACTTTATTTTGAGTGTATGTACAATCCATTCACAGGGGTGAAAAACCCCTGTTACGCATCTATGTTCAGTTGACAATTAACCTACACATAAAAAAAATCGGCAGCTACTGGAAGCGGCTGGAACCTCCTCACTCGGTGGATCTTTGAAGCCGAAAAGAGCATTAAATTGTGTGACAAAACGGCACTAAACGTAATCCGATCTCATCCAAAACATTTTCAGATCTTCTGGGGCACTAAAAAAGCCCTCAACTTAATGAATTTACAATCATCTATGCGAGTTATTACCTACATTATCGTTCGTTGAATAATATACTATTAGGATATTAACAACTTTAACATCACTTGAACGACTAAGAAAGTCTAGTTATCCTAAATACTACAGATTTGTAAAGTAACAATTTGAAAATTAGTAAAGTGATAATCTATAATTAATTCACCAACAAAGGTACAGAAAGCATATGATATTGATATTGTTACATTTATCTTTAAAGTTTGTGACAATCCACTAAAAGTTACAAATATGCCGAAATTTTATTAACATGACATGACACCAACGTTATCGGATGACAATCGATGACAATGACAATCGTCAAAATTTGCTCATCGCAATCCGATCGCTCGCGGCTGTCTTTGTTAAATGAAACATTAGCATTTCAGTAATTTTACTAGTATCATGCGAAATGCGATCTATGCCATATTTGCTTTGTTTTTAATTTTTTTCACGGAAACCAAATCGAAAGGGTGGAAGTGTGATATATCGTTGAAATCAGAATTTTGACTGCTTTTCAATGGCTCCATTGCAAATTGAAAGTAGTTATAAAATAAACAACTTGTTGCGTCAAAATGGCACTAAACGTAATCCGATTTCAACCTTTTCAGATCTTCTGGGGCACTAAAGAAACGCTCACGCAAAGTTTCATTCAAATCCGTTTAGTAGTTTCGGCGCTATCGTGCTAACACACATACACACACACAGACATTTTTCAAAAATCACTTTTTTGGGTTCCTAGGACCTCAAAACGTAAAGATTTGATGTTATCTCAATTTTCGTTTTTGAACCAATTTTAGTAACCTCTCACAATTTTATTGTGGAGAGGTTAAAATGGGTTTCAGCATTAAAAAAGAGAGAGAAAACCTCATCGTTCGTTCAAAATGCAACGTTACTATTTACCTTACTACCCTTGAAAATGATGGGAAAGGGAACCCCCTTTCCCATCCAGGTCAGACAGCTTATTTTTTCGAAAAATTTCTCAGTGCATTTTGTGAACGTGATAATTAGGAGAAAAATAATGGGAATTAGATGTATATGTATGAAAGCAACTTTTATTTGGAACCTGTTGAAGAAAAGGCTGCCGAAAACAAGTGTTTTCACATTTTTGACGTGAAAAAAAATTTTCTTTTTTTTTTTAAAATACTACTCAATAGCTCGTATAAAGAAAAAAAAATGAGCTTTTGACAATTGAAATTGGTCAATAACTTTTTGCACAAAAAATTAAAAACACCTAAATATGGTCATTTTTTGGCATTTAATTACAGGAACCGTAATTATCGTAGGAAGTTGTTTCGGAGCTTAAATTGTAGCTTTTGTTAGTAGTTACTTACTCTAACAATTTCATGAAAAATATTAATAGCTTTTAGAGGAAATAGCGAAAATGTAAAAAAGTTGTTTCTGAAAAACGGCGTGGAAATGGTAAAAAATGGTCATAGAATCATTTTTAAGAAAGCTATTTGTTCCTGATGAAATTCTCTACGACCCTACTATCTTTAAATTTTCGTAAGGTTTCGTTTAGTACCTTAAAAACGCATTTGAAAATCGGGCTATTTATGAATTTTGAACGTTCGGGCGCTCGAGCGGACAGGAAATGACCCGTGGTGGGGGGAAGCGCGATCATTTAGCGGCGCTCCAACAAAGTCTCTCTCCCACAGGGCGCGATGCGATCCGAACGCTTACGATCTCTTGTGATAGTTATCACATTTGTACTTAGTATATCCCCTCCACACAAAGCGCAATCTGCGTTTTCGTTCCACCTAGATCGTCACGATCAGTTTCGAATCTTTTGGAGGGGATATACTGAGTACAAATGTGATAACTATAACACGAGATCTCAAGCGTTTGGATCGCGACGTGTGGGGAAGAAAGTTCCCCTACCACGCGTCACTTCCCCTCCGTTCGAGCGCCCGAACGTCCAAAATTCAAAAATAGCCCGATTTTCAAATGCGCTTTTAAGGTACAAACGAAACCTTACAAAAATTTAAAGATAATAGGATTGTAGAATATTTCATCAGGAACAAATACCTTTTTGAAAAATTAATATTAATATTATTAATATTAACCTCACCACAATAAAATTGTGTGAGGTTACTAAAATTGGTTCAAAAACGAAAATTGAGATAACATCAAATCTTTACGTTTTGAGGTCCTAGGAACCCAAAAAAGTGGTTTTTGAAAAATGTCTGTGTGTGTGTATGTGTGTTAGCACGATAGCGCCGAAACTACTGAACAGATTTGAATGAAACTTTGCATGTGCGTTTCTTGCTCTATTCGACTTCAAAGATCCACCGAGTGGGGAGGTTCCAGCCGCTTCCAGTAGCTGCCGATTTTTAACCTCTCCACAATAAAATTGTGAGAGGTTACTAAAATTGGTTCAAAAACGAAAATTGAGATAACATCAAATCTTTACGTTTTGAGGTCCTAGGAACCCAAAAAAGTGGTTTTTGAAAAATGTCTGTGTGTGTGTATGTGTGTATGTATGTGTGTTAGCACGATAGCGCCGAAACTACTGAACGGATTTGAATGAAACTTTGCGTGTGCATTTCTTTAGTGTCCCAGAAGATCTGAAAAGGTTTTGGTTGAGATCGGATTACGTTTAGTGCCATTTTGACGCAACAAGTTGTTTATTTTATATTTACTTTCAATTTACAATGGAACCATTGAAAAGCAGTTAAAATTCTGATTTCAACGATATATCACACTTCCACCCTTTCGATTTGGTTTCCGTGAAAAAAATTAAAAACAAAGCAAATATGGCATAGATCGCATTTCGCATGACATGATCGATGCGCGTGGCGGTTACATCGTGAAACTCGTCACATCACGTGTCAATTCACGTGTGAGGGTTTCTTCACTGCTCTAGAAGTAGAGCGGATTACGTTTAGTGCCGTTTTTAAATATATATACAGACAAATCGAAGAATTAAACTACAAATATTCCTCTAAAATCTAGTAAAATTACTGAAATGCTAATGTTTGATTTAACAAAGACAGCCGCGAGCGATCGGATTGCAATGAGCAAATTTTGATGATTGTCATTATCATCGTTTGTCATCCGATAACGTTGGTGTCATGTCATGTTAATAAGATTTCGGCACATTTGTAACTTTTAGTGGATTGTCACAAACTTTAAAGGTAGATGTAACAATATCAATATCATATGCTTTCTGTACCTTCGTTGGTGAATTTATTATAGATTATCACTTTACCAATTTTCAGTTTGATGCTTTACAAATCTGTAGTATTTAGGATAACTAGACTTTCTTAGTCGTTCAAGTGATGTTAAAGTTGTTAATATCCTAATAGTATATTATTCAACGAGCGATAATGTAGGTAATAACTCGCATAGATGATTGTAAATTCATTAAGTTGAGGGTTTTTTAGTGCCCCAGAAGATCTGAAAAGGTTTTGGATGAGATCGGATTACGTTTAGTGCCGTTTTGTTACACAATTTAATGCTCTTTTCGGCTTCAAAGATCCACCGAGTGGGGAGGTTCCAGCCGCTTCCAGTAGCTGCCGATTTTTTTTGCATGAAATTTATGGCAAAAAATGGCCATATTTAGCGGTTTTTAATTTTTTGTGCAAGAAGTTATTGACCGATTTCAATTGTCAAAAACTCATTGTTTTTTGTCTTTTTACGAGCTATTTCATAGTATTCTTTGTATAAAAAAATTCTTTCGCGTCGAAAACGTGAAAAAACTTGTTTTCAGCACTTTCATGCACATTTTTCATGATTTTTTTTTTTTTGGGAATAATAATAAATTCAGTTAATTTACTTTAGAATACCCCGAACCGACCCCCGGAGGTTGAACCTAACCCCCCCCCTGTAGTAGCAATAACCTAACCACAAAAAAATAAAAAAATACGGACTCGACAAAGTTTTCTGTGGGTTTTCGAGGGCCGGGATCACGATGGTAGTGTCCCACACATGCGGGGATTGGAGTGGGACATCGGATGGGAGTTTTTATGGGAATATCAGGGAAACTAACGATTACTAAACCACAGTTGACGTAAGCAACCCCCAGGGGTTGAAACTACCCTGCTCGCAACACCGGAATCCCTCGAAAAACGGGAATGCTCGGAATGTGCTTCTCACGGGTTTTCGAGGGCGGGAATTATAATGGTGGTGTTTTTTTCACCCTACCCTTCCATAACTACTCCCAACGTATAAATACACCTACCCCTTTTTCTATAAACTAATTATATATTTATATACATTTACATTATATATACAAATTATGATGTAAATGATGGTTGTGAACATGACGAGACAGACAATATATAAAGATGTTGATTATTCGTTTGCAATGAAGCTGTAAGCGTCCAAGAGTAGATTGGTATACTATATGCTATTGTAGTGATGTAATATGAATATCATTAAATATATTTTTTTTAATAAGGATATCGTATGAGCATACCAATCATTAAGGATCATTTAAATAAAAATCATTTAAATTTAAATATTTTTTTCCCAAATCAATCCACAAAAACCGCTGGGCATTGATGCAGCCAATGGTAACTTATTCTATCTCAGGTAAGCGATTTAACTTATATTCTCTTTAAAACTCGATCTGACAAACCCGCACATGCCTAGGGCCGACAGCATGGAAGAGGGGTAGTTTTTAAACGTTGGGGTAGTTACGAGAGGGTATGGTGGAAAAACATCGCCGAAAATTTTTAAAATTAGGTATTTTCCAAAAAATAAAGACTACACTGTGAGGATAGCGATTCCCTCCCTCGAAGACCCGTGAGAATCCCGTTCTTCGAGTGATTCCGGTGTTACGAGCAGGGTAATTATAACCCCCGGGGTTACTTAGGTTAACTGTTGTTTAGTAATGGTTAGTTTCCCTGGTATCCCCATAAAAGTCCCGATCGGACGAATACCCGCATGCCTAGAATCAACAGCATGGAAGAGGCGGTTTTTTTTATACGTTGGGGGTAGTTACGAGAGGGTAGGGTAAAAAATAACACCACCATCGTGATCCGTGCTCTCGAAAATCCATAAAAAATCTTGTCGAGTCTATAGTTTGTGAATATTTCTATTACGGGCGGGGGAAGGCTCAACGCCCAGGAGTCGATTCTGGATATTCTAATGTAAGTTAACTAAATTCATTATTATTCCCTGAAAAAAAATTCCAATCCGGCAAGTCCTCGCAAACCCAAAACCGAGAAGCCGAAAATTGGGGTGGTTTTCATTGATAGGGGTAGTATGGAAGGGTTCAGAAGTCGAAGCCATCACCATCGTTTTGATGTTTTGGCCTTTTTGGAATCTCCTTAAATGGACTAACATTTTTGCAACGGTATCACGGTTTATAAGGTTTAAAATCAAACGAGAGTCAATTGATATTGTAAAAAAATGAAGACCTTAAAGATGATGCATTTTCAGAAATAGTTAATCGAACTTAACTAATACTGATGTAGTGAGGTTACCTTAACTTCTTCAATTTCTATTTACTCATTTAAATATTAAGATCATGCTTTTTTAAATGGAACTTGTTTACTGCTGAAAGACATGACAAATCGAAAATAAAAAAGAAATTAAATTTTAAAAAATTATGTCACTAAATGAAATGTCAAAATTGTCAAAAATAAGAGGACTTTCACATATTTATAAAAACCCAACTGAATACGCTTAACTCGACTGTAATTGTCTTTCTGTAACGTAAACATAATGCGTATTGTATATTTACATGTGAAAAGTTATATAACATTCTGATTTCTGGTTGTGATTTTTGCTTGTTGTACGCTGCTATAAATACTATAAATTTATCGATATTTTAAACATGCGGAGAAACCTTTTAACTAGATAGCAATACCGTCTTCTTTGGCCAAAAATGTTTACGAGTATTAAAATAATTTCGTGAATTATTGTACCTATCAGCGGAAAGGGGAATTTATATTTTGCTCTGTCATTGGTTAGCAGGAATGGCGCTTAACCAATCAGTCATCCAGCCTTATGTGATATCTATAGGCGGAAAATTTTTATATGAAAATTCTCCCAGCGAATCCCATAGGCAATCTTAGTTAGGTGACATGTTTAATAGGTTGAAAATTTTATAAATTATTTTTAAATAATATGTATTAAAATGATTATAAACAACTTACTTTTTTACCAGATCTAGTAATTTGCCTCCCAAATGTTCGTTAAATTTGTTTGCTGCCTTTGTGAAAACTGGTTCCTCATTTTCACCCTCGTATATGCCCAATATTAAGCCTTTCTACAAAATAAATTTAAAATTTTTAATGTACGCAACTAAGGTTTGTTATTCTTGGTTTAGTAAATGACATTTGTGACATACAAAGAAAATTTAGGGTTTAACTAGAATAGAATATGATCCAACTGATATTGGCAATACATTTTGACAAAAATACATGTATTAAATTTTGTCTTACCTTCTCATCGCCGCAGTCTTCTGAACACAATTTCCTAATGCCACATATACGAGGTAACTTTGGCCGAAAAATATTCAAATTCCTCAAAAATGCGATTGAAGACATTTTTAATCATTTCTTTTTATGCATTTTACATTAAAATTTTGGACAGAAAAATGAAAATAAGGAACTTTTGTTTATTGGTTACAAACACGTTCAATTGAAAGTTGAAAACATATGCCTCTCGATTTTGTTCATTGAAAGATAAACGTCAAATATTCGTTACCAAGCCGCATTTTAGATTAAATTCTATAAAATCGATTTTATACCGATATTAATCAATTAACTGAAAAATTGGACCTTCGGTTTATTGTTTAGTGTAAAATAATACTGATTTTATAGAGGTAAAAAATACATTGATCAATAAATTAATTAAATGGCGAAATTTCCTGCCTTTCCTACTAAATCTTCACCTGGTTGTTAAGACAAAATGTAGGTATATCGATGTTCTGACAACTTTACTAGGAAATAATTTATACTTAAACATAAAATGAATAATAGCCACAAAATAACCGACGATTTATCCTGGAGATAACGCTTTGCTGAGCAAAAGTTTCTGTGACATCTCCCGAGAATAACGTTTTTTGTATAAAATTAGATTGTTTAGAAAGCAAAAAAATTACTGAACAGCAAGCAATTTGATTTCAAACAAAATCTAGGTACGCAAGATGCAATTACAGAGTTTTTAAGTGATATCGTAAATGTTCTTAATAAAAATAAAGCATGTTGGAAGTTGGAAGAGTCTCGGGGTCCGCAAATTGCGTATCTTTATCCTGTTCACTGGGAGTCCTCAAAATATATGAGCAGTTTGCGGACCTCTATTCTGTAGGACCTCTAATTCCGCAACTTGCGTTCCCGTATTTCCATTTGTTCAAGGTCCTCAAATAGCGGACTACTATCATATTTTTGTAGGGATCCGAAAATCATAACCACACTTTTTACCGCTAGATGTGTGCTGTAGACTTGTTGTGTTGTGGGTAAAAAAAAATTATTTGAAGTGCATTAAAATTAGGAAAATTAAGTACCATTAAGTAAGGAGGTAATAGTTTAGTTTAGTGACTTCTGCGAAAATGGCCAAAATTTAATAGGGTTTTTTGCTAAAATCTTTGGTTTTGCCGTAAAAGGCGATTTTAAGTTAGGGGAGCAAGGTTTTTGTCATTAAAACTGCAAAAAGATGCGAAATATTTGATTGGAAATATTCACTAAAGAACCCAAACTAACCTTTGAATGGAGATATTAGGAATGTAAATAAGTTAGGTTAGGTTCTTGTGTTTTTATGTACATGTAAACAATTCAGATTTGTACTATGTGAATTTGTACGTAATTCGTTAACAAATAAACAATTTCTTACAAATTTTTGTATTTTTAGGGTTCCGTACCGTAAAAGGGAAAATGGAACCCTTATAAGACAAGACCACTCTCGCGTCCGTCTGTCACAGAGGTTTTCCTCGAAAACTATGTAAAGTAGGAATTTGAAATTTGGCATAATGTTAGGTCTTGATAACGCAATTTACGGAACTCTATTATACGTAATACAAGTCCGCAATTTGCGGAACTTTTTTATACATAATTTAGGTACGCAATTTGCGGACCCCGAGACTCTTCCAAACAGGTTTGGCAATATTTTTGGATTTAGTTAAATCATTCGATACTGTTAACCATAAATTATTATTGAAAGGCTTGGAATCCCTGGGTGTAAGAGGCGAACCATTAAACATTTCACAGAGAGAAATCAGAGAGTAAGAGTTAATAACATATCAATATCAAAATTTATTTGAACTCTTTCTTTCTCTTAAATATATTTATAACACCGACATCTTGATTCTTGGTGATTTTAATATTCCAAATTTTTCTTTAAATGTCATGGATCACCATAACATCTTACTGCAAAATTCCTTAAACTTCTTTGACTTGAAGCAATTTAACTCGGTGAAAAATCAAAATAATCGAATCCTGGACCTGGTGATTGCAAAAAATGATTGTGAAGTAGGAAAGGCAATTGACGTTTTACTTAAGGAAGACTTACATCACCCTGCGTTAAGAATAGTTAAACAAAATATTAAAAACGTTGGTAATAAAAAACCATTAAATGCTGAACTTAGATATAATTTTCGTAAAGCAAATTTTGCAACTCTCTATGAGCAGTTATCATTAATTAACTGGGATTTCTTAGGCGAGTTGAAAGATGTAAATGAAGCGTGTGATGAATTTTATAATAAATTATGGCAAATTTTCAATTATGGCGTACCCAAAACGGTTAGCAGAAAGCATGATTATCCGTCTTGGTATACGACAGATATAATAAATAAAATTAAACATAAATCGAAATTATTAAAATTGTATGAAACAACAAAAAACACAGAGTATTTGACTGAATTTAAAACACTTAGGCAAAACATAAAAAACGATATAAAAAGATCGATCACATATGATTGATGTTGAATCCAATATTTGCAGCGAACCGAATAAATTCTGGTCATTTGTGAATTCACTTAAGAGGGATCGAGGTATGCCCAATTATGTTACATATAAAAATGAAAATTTTTAAGAACCAGCGGAAATATCAAATGCATTCGCTAATTACTTTCAAGAGTCTTATACCAAACCAAGTAATCTTAATATCACTAATGACACTCCATACAATAACAATATCCTCACAATAAAAGAATTCAATGAAAATGACGTTTTAAAGTCGCTCAATATACTTAAACCAAAAATGACAGCCGATCCAGATTTAATGCCAATTTTTATTTTAAGAGGCTGTGCACATATTTTCGTACTCCCACTTGTCCCGTTTTTAAAAAAGGAAGCAAATTTGATATTACCAACTACAGGCCCATTACAATAATATGCAACTTTGCAAAGGTATTCGAGTATTTATTACATGAGAGTATATATAATCATGTAAAACCAAACATAATAACACAGCAGCATGGCTTTATGAAAGGTAGATCTACCACAACAAATCTATTTTGCATAACCCAATTCTTATCACAATAGATGAGGGAGTCCAAACAGACGTCATCTAATACAGACTTTTCTAAAGCATTTGATCAATTGGATCACGAAATCTTACTGCACAAACTTGATCTAAATGGCCTCTCTAATGGACTGCTTCAGCTATTCAAGTCATATCTAAGCGGTAGAACCCAATTTGTATATTATAATGGCTATAAATCTCATGAAATAACAGTCGAATCTGGAGTTCCACAAGGATCCCTGTTCTTCAATATATTTGTAAATGACATCAATAAAGACCTTTAATACCCTACTCTATGCTGATGACATGAAACTATTTACAAACATTCGAGACTCTAATGACTGTCTAAATTTGCAAAGTAACCTCAGCAGATTAAATACATGGTGTGTAAACAATGGCTTACACCTTAATGCGATAAAATGTAATGTTCTTACTCTGAGTAAAAGTCCGAAAAAAATTATATTCGATTATAAAATTGACAATATATCTCTCAACAGACCTGATACGTTTAAAGATCTAGGTTCTTTGATAGTGAATTATCTTTTGTTCCTCACATGAACCACATAATCCAGCAATCTTTCAAAACGTTAGGCTTCATATGCAGAACTGGTCGTAGTTTTACAAATATCATACTATAAAAATGCTATTCAATAACTTCGTAAGATCGAAATTAGAATACGCCTGTATAATTGGGAATCCAGGATATGAGGAGACTCATGTGAAAAATTTAGAAAATATTCAAAGACGATTAATGAAATTTCTTAGTTTTAAAATTGATCGTTTTTACCCGGCTATCGGAACACCGCAGGACCAACTACTAGAATGATGGTCATTTAAATCTCTGGAACATCGAAGAATTTATTGCATGTGTATATTTCTCTTTAACATTGTAAATAGCAAAATAGACTGTCCAGAAATTCTCGACCAAATTAATTTCAGAGTTCCATCTGTATCGACACGTAACCGCGCAACTTTTTATACACCAAATGCCCGTACTAATGCTATGAACTTTTCGCCATTATCTAAAATATGTCACAATTTTGATAATTTTTGTTCGAATATTGATATTTTTCACACCAGCCCTAAAGCATTAAAATCACTTCTATTAAAATAATGTATAAATTTTCTTTTTGTACCTATATGATCTATATTAAGTACTTACTATATTGTTATTATGTTTCCTCTATGATGCTGCAAACTTTCATAGTTTAGGCAGACTATAGGGAAATCAAAATTATGAATATTGTAAACATTGGCGTCAAATTGTAAGTTTGTAAAACATTTTATATTTAATAAAATTGATTTGATTTATAGTCAAATAGGCTGAACGTTATTGATTACACGAGGGCATACTTAATGATTGGCGCGACCTCGGTTGTCAACGCAAAATGCATAATATATAAAATTTAATTTATAATATTACAAATATAAATGAGCAGGTTTTATTATAATCATAATGATACATTCATTTCTTGAAAAAATGTATAATATATCTAATAAAAGGGTAAAACTGATGCACACAAGTTTTAAATTAAATAATCATCTTAAGAATGTAGTATTGTAAATGCACAATCAGTAAAGATTTGCATTAGGTATAATTAATATCTTAGTTTTGCATAAAAGTTTATAATTTATTCACAGCTAGCCTTTCAATACTACGTCACAAACGGGTATTATAAAAGGCTGAGCACTGAGAAATCTAGTTCTTAGTTTTGCAGTTACTAGTGATGTTGAATACGTATTTAGAGAAGAGAGAAGTTTCTATTTTAAATTTTTAAATTACATATGTGTCAATGAAAATTTTAGATTTTTTGTTGAACTCCAAGCACCATCAAGTAGTAAGGTAAATAATTTATATTATTATGGTTATTAACAAATTACAGGACTTTATAAGATTTACACTTAATTTGTATTATTGATAAAAGGCAAGTAAAAGATAGAGTTTACAGTATTTTTAAAATTTAATTGTGATATTATTTACTGACTATTGATGTATACATTTTTTACACAGACTGGATAAAAATCTCCGCACAAAGAAAGGGAGTAGAAGAGGAAACTCGGGAAACTACAAGGAACTCCAAGTTTTAACACAAATCCACCACGTTCCTTAACTACCATTAGACGTGAAATATAAGAAATAAAGAAAAATGGTTCAAAGTGCATCTTGGGATTCTGTATCTAAACAGGTTTCCTCCAAATGGGATATACCCTCAAAGTGAGTACACTGATATTTCTGTCGATAGCTAGCTTTATTAAAAAATATTTGATTTCTTGAAATAATATCAAAAAATAAATAACAAACTTGAACTTCATAACCTATATTATAACAAGTTGTACTTATTGCCGATTAATTCAAAATCCTACTATATTAAACAATAAAATAATAATTTTCACAACATTAAACCACAATGTAAATTGGAATAAGAAGAAAGAAAGAAAGAAAAAATAATTTTAAAAGCAATTCAAATTCTTTTATAGTTACACAAAGTTGCCTTAAAAACTCTGAGTAAATCTATTTTCAGTTTCTCTTCTTAATTACTTATTACTAAATATAATATATATTAACTTGATAAAGGAACTATATATGTGGGTTGAAATCGAACCTCAATCAATTTAAAAAAAATAATGGCAGTGTGTTCGGGCCCAAACAGTCATTGCTGCTTCCCAAACAACTCTAGAATTTTTAAAACTGCATATGAATATTTTTTTTACATTTCTAATTATAAGTAGAAAATGATCCAAGTTAATTCAAATTTTGAGTTACAATATCATCGAGTCAAGGTCTTATTTGACAAATTCAAGGAAGATTAAATTTGAAAATTGCCCATCATACCAAATTTCATAAAAATTGATTAATAATTAAATAAATCACGTTGATGGTGGAGGAAAAATAGATCCGAGAAAAAAGAAACTGTCTTGCACAGGTTTGTTTTTCTTATCACATCCTCAGTACATCTAAGAAAGTTCAAAGAGGTTGGTCAGGATTTTTCTAACAATCCTTCTTGCAAATTAGCGTTTTTTCGATGAAGATATCTATTTCTAATGATCGGATCGCAAAATTGCAACAATAGAATATCGTTTAAGATAAAATTTCAAATAAAATTAGAGGTTTGCAAAGTCATTTGGATTGTTAGATCATAAATAAGTAAAATATTCGTGACTTGACGAATTTAAACTACTCAACATGGGGGTATATGCTGCTAATAAGGTAGAACTAGAACTACCACACCAAAGAACTCAAATTATTGATAACAGCTAACTAAATTGTTTATTTTGATTTAATTTCAACACGTAGGCAATGCCATTTGCTATAAAATGAACCTTTTTAAGTTGAAAATTTTTAAAAGGCTTCGGGATAGTCTTAATATATTGTGCAGCTTTTTCAATGAGACAAAACAATTGTTTAAAAAATTTCTTTCACTTTACTTACAAACGAAGATATTGATAGTTTAGCAACTCTGTCAGTTGTTGATCTACAATAAAACAGTTTGATTGAAACTCTATATCTGCTTATCTGTAAGTGTTCTATGTTTACTTTTATAATAATTGTTACTTTTTACTGTAACGTATTCAGTGTTAATATAACTGGCACATATGTTGCTGTAGATTCACTTCCCCCACTATCAGCGTAAAGTTGGCGTTGGTTACTATACATATATTCTACAAATTGAAAATGAACTTGCCTGATCAACCGTACCTAATTTTAAATTTCTGCTTAAGTGACCGCTAATTAAATTTGTTGATGTCTTATCTGATCGTCATATTATAAAATCGTGTATACCACAGGGCAGTGTTCTGGGGCCCCTCCTATACATACTATTTACAGCAGATGCTCCAACAACAACAACAAATGACATAGTAATTCCCACTTGATGCCGCAATCATATCAACAGATACTGATCATATAAGAGCATCCGAAAAACTGCAAAACCATCTTAATTTACTACAAAACTGGTTCAAAGATTTGAAAAGTAACGTTAGCACCAATAAATTTTCTCAAATAACCTTTACCACTTGTCCACAAGTCAGCATAAACAACGCTTCTATGCCAGTGAAAAAAGAAGTAAAATATCTTGGGCTCCATTTAGAAGAAAAATTAACCTGGAGAACACATATCAAAATGAAAAGACGTCAATTGGACCTGAAAGTAAGAAATATGCGCTGGTTAATAAATAAAGAGTCACGGCTATCTCTATAATAAATTAATTATATACAAGACAATACTAAAACCAGTGTGGAATAGAGTTATAGGGTTATAGTCCAGTAAAGTTGTGCTCGGCCGCAAAAAAAATCCAAACAGGATGATTATTTCAGGGTTGCTTGGGGACTGCCTCCTGAGTATCCAACCAAAATATTCCACTCGAACTCCTGGTACGATTTGCGCGGTTTCCTAAATATTTTTTTAGAGAAAAATGACTCTAATAAAAGTTGTAGAGGATTAAATTTTGAACAACTTTTCTTTTTAAATTTTTTCTTGTATCTCTAATACTTAACGAGTTTCTGCGCGACAAACAGTTTTAAATTAAATTGAAAATCTAAAATCAATGGAATCAAATTTACTTGGATGTGTTATGGCTAATATTTTCACCCAAACAGCTTTCAAAACACTGTTTTCGAAAAACTGTTTTTTGGTAACTTCGGCGCCCACTACCGCTCGAAATATTAACTTCTCGACATCGTGGATGGCTATTACCGAAAATATGTAGAATTTTATTTACAACATTTTTTGTCCAATAACTTTTCCGTGCGACCAATGGAACACGAGATAAAACGAATCGAAATTTTTTCAAGATGGGGGCTGAAGCAAAAGGGGGGGAGGTCACCTTTTTGGTTTTTGACCTTCTAAGTGGTCCTAATAAATTCGAGTGTGCAATTTTTTCCAGGTCAAAGTATTATTTGATTGTACTATCTAGTAAAACCGAAGTTGTTTTATCCTTCTAAACTTGCAGTTACTTGTCACATTAATGAAGCTATCGGTAAATCTGTGAAAATAATTTTGACTTGAAATATTTTATTATATAATTATTGTTAAAAAAAACCTCAGGTTTCTTTATTTTATTTTCATACATAAATTATTTCAGTAGTCGACCTCTCCAAAACAGGACCTTATATAGGCGTGTTATACGAAACCAGAATTTCACATATTTATTAGCGATTAATGTACAGGCAGGGTGGGGCAATAGTACGTCGGACCTCGATATCTGGAGTTCTACGATAGCTAGAAATTATTTAAAAAATTCCAAGTAAACTAGATAAAAAGTCTATAACTGGAAATTATTTTCGAACATACAGGGCAAGCCAAGACGAGATTACAGGACCAAGTGCCTTTTTTTAAAATGGAATGCTATGTATATCAGTACATTTTTTGAAGCCTCTTTCTAGGCTCTATTTATCCCTATATTAGCATTGAATATCTCCCAACCACTGGTTGTAATGAATTTTTTTGTTGAAATAAGAATAATCTGCAGATGGATCACCACAGTCACAATTACAGGTTTTAAGAAAAACTTATGTGAATACCAGTTACGAGACATCTAATTAATGTATTTGAATCATTTTCATTTCTTAAATCAAAAATTATTTTTCAATTAAGAACATTTTAAATTGAATTTTCTCAATTTTTTCAAATGGATCACCCTGTATATTTTTCGACGATGTGATGTAGAAATGAATAACGAACATTTTCTTGTAAGTACTTCCCTATGGCTAATTGCAACCATCTTCGTTTTATAAATAAATAAGTGTTTATTTTTCAATTAAGAACTTTTTAAATTGAATTTTCTCAATTTTTTCAAATGGAAAACCCTGTATATTTTTGAACCATGTGATGTAGAAATCAAAAACGAATATTTTTTGTAAGTACTTCCCTATGGGTAATTGCAACCATTTTCGTTTTAAAATAAATAAGTGTCAAATTCAAGAGAAACTTAAAAAAAAGAGGTTCCCTCAAATAATTCATTAGAAAAATTTATAATAGGTGTTCGACGTGTTGCCCATTTTGATTGACACACGTCTTCATCCAATTTTGAAATGAGGCAATTTAGTGGGATCATTTCTTCCAATCCAATGAAATGAGTATATAGTATTTAACCGGTCCTTTACTGTAATGTTTTCTTCTACATTTTTTTGCTGTTTTCGTTATTCGGTAAGCAATAAAACCTCAGTTTGGTATAAATTGTCGTGTAGAGAAGAGCATTTATCACACTTATCGGCAGTTACAATTTGTATTGAATTTAAAATATTTGGAATTTTACAATATGAATTTTAATAAAGTGGAACTTGTAGACATGATTTTTGTTTTGGGCGAGTCAGACAGAAATTGTTTACTACTAGTAATTCCATTGGCAAAACCAATAGAATTTATCACCAATGTTATCCTGAAAGAAGGGTTCCTGACGTTAGCAGCTTCCAAAACCTTCTCGATAGATTTCTAGAAAGTGGAAATGTCGAATATAAAAAGTGAAAGAATAAAACGTGTTGTGAACGAAGAAAATGAGTTTTCTGTAGTGCTGGCAACGGTTGAGAATACCCATGTTAGTCAAAGAGAAGTAAGCTCATTAGTAGGAATAAGTAGACGGTCTGTGGGTCGAATCTTAAAAACAAATAAGTTGCATGCATATCATATTCAAATGCACCAGGAATTATCTGATGATGATGTTCAAAAGCGCCTACAATTTTGTAATTGGGCAAGAGGTAAAATGCAACATGATGTCAACTTCTTCAATACTGTTTTATTCAGTGATGAGGAAACTTTTCATAAAAATGGATTTGTTAATAGGCACAATTTCCATTATTATGCTTCGGAAAATCCTCACTTTTTTATGCAAGTTGATAACCAACGCAGAAGGTCTATAATCATTTGGGGAGGAATTATTGAAGAACATGTAATAGGGCCACATTTCTTTGATAGTACATTGACTGGAGCTATTTATCTTCATTTTTTGGAAAACTATCTGCCACAATTATTGGTAAATCTCCCTGAAAGAATTCGAAATAGGATGACGTTTAGCAAGATGGTGCTCCACCACATTATTTAAATGCAGTTAGAGACCACTTAAATAATACCTACTCTAATCAATGGATTGGAAGAAATGGACCCACTAAATGGCCTGCTAGATCCCCAGATCTTACAAAAATGGATGTCTTTTTATAGGAATACGTGAAGGAAGATGTTTACAGAGACACACCAACAACAGTACAAAATATGAAGGAAAGAATAATAACTGCCTTTACATCTATCACACCGGCAGTTTTAGGAACAGTGGGAACCTCATTTCAAAAGCGCATAGAGATGTGTGTCAACCAAAATGGGCAACACGTGGAACATTTATTATAATTTTTTCTACTGAGTTATTTGAAGAAACCTCTTTCTTTAAGTTTATTTTTGAATTTTGTAATTATTGTTCAATAAAACGAAATTGATTGCAATTGGCTCTAGGGAAGTAAAAAATGTTCTTTTTTCATTTCTACATCACATCGTCGAAAAATATGCAGGGTGTTCCATTTGAAAAAATTGAGAAAATTCAATTTAAAATGTTCTTGGAAAATAATTCTTGGCCACCCTGTACATTTTTAGGAAATGAAAATTATTCAAAAACATTAATTAGATGTCTCATAAGTTTTTCTTAAAACCCATAAGTATAAGATGTGTGAGTATGGTCCTACTATATCTACAATATAATTTTTTTAAATTAAATTGGTCAAGCGGTTCAAAAGATACAGATTATTTTTGATATTCCTAATATTTTTTATTACGTCTAAATGGTTATGTATTAAGATTTAATATTTGGCAAAATTGTAGTGTCACTGAGAGCAAACAGTACCAAAAAAATGAACATCCACGTGGGGGGGTGGGGGGGGGGTTTGCGGTCGATTGGCCATTCTTATTACCCAAAAAATGGTTTTTAAGTGCAGTCTGTGATCGCACCTAGAACCCAAACTACTGGATCGATTTCGTTCAAATTTCACGTGTGTTCAAGACGGCCACATCTTTATGCGAAATCGCAAAATCGATCCTAGCTCAAATGTGGGGGGAGTAAACCCCTAAAAACAAGAAAAATAAGATAGAAAATAATTTCTTTCTCTAAAACGGCTCCCCTAGTACCGATATGAAATGACATGACCAGTTGCTCTTAGAAAATACCGGGAGGGAAACTGTGGGGGGGGGGGTAGTTTTAAATAATTTCATAATTTTTTTCTCAAACGGATCTAACAATTTTAATCAAATTTAACACATGAATACTGACTTAGTAGTAGCATAAGGTAACATGACCGGTTGTACCTAAGAAATGCAGGCAGGGAGGTTGTGGGGGGGGGACAAGGAATTAAATAATTATTCCTCTAAAATGGTTCTAACAATTTTGATTAAATTTGGCACATGGAAACTCCCCTAATACCGGTATGAAACGACATGACCAGTTGCTACTAGAAAATGTAGGGAGGGAAGCTATGGGGGTGAGTTTTAAATAATTTCATATTTTTTTCTCTAAAACGGATCTAACAATTTTAATCAAAATTAACACATGAATACTGTAGTAGTAGTAGCATAAGGTAACGACTACGATTTTAAAACTCTTCTAAGATTGTGCATACATTATAATTTATATGAAATCGACAAAATTTTTAATTTCTTTGCTTAGTTTGAAACATCGGGATGAGTCTCGTTGAATATACGTTTCTACGAGTGATGTAAATTACGCCTCTACCAGGCATTCTATTATCACAGAAAATATATGGGTAATGTGGAAGTCAGTAGGATATTATCTTTGCAAAAGATTTTCAGAATATATTTGAAACATTGAAGGGAAGTTAATGTCACAGAATTTTTATTTAAAATAATTTAGTGGAGGTGCAAACCCTTTCAAATTATTTGTAAAAACTTCTGCTGTACTTTCCTTCCAAAATGTTTCGTAGCCTCATTTGAGGATTAAAAGCGCTCCCTTTAATTTCCATCAGATCGACCAAAGCTTATTTTGCATGCTAATCACCTTTAAGGAAATTATATTAAAAAAAATTACATTGGCTTTACTATCTCAATAACGACTTTAGTTTGAAGGCAAGCCTCAATGACATCCGATACTATATTGTTAAAAAACCTGTTCTTGTGTTTTGCTCGATATTCCTTAACCCTTTTAATTCATCAATTTTTTGAAATACCCCTATTTTGTTACAGGAAATCCGGTTTTGAGGACAGCCAAAAAAGAGAAAGCGAAAGAAAAGAACACGAGCGAAGAGAAAAAGAGGTGGAAAAGAAAAAGGGAAACGCTTATGGGGCTTGGGGATCTACATTTAAAAATAAAGATCATTTTGCTAGTTTGCATCATTGTTAAATAATACAGAAAGTATATTTTTTAAGGCGTTTTATTATTTATTTACAAATCAACACTTTGGGGATAGGATAAGATGAAGTATATGAATTATATTCTAAATGTTGAAAATTAAATATTTTTAAGATGTAAATGGCTGAATTATTTTTACTCCCTTATTAACAGAATGTCTATTCCAAACTTTCTCAAACAGCAACAGCACAAGAGATATAAGAAAACCTAAAAAATGGCACATTTTTAAAGTCAAAGTATCAAATATCAATAAATGTTAATTACCAAAAAATAACACAAAAAAACTCCCTTGCATGTCATCCATGTTAACCGTATGATTATTGACTTCAACAATGTGTCGATTTTTCCAACAACGATCTTTCTTTGGTAAATGGTCTTGTAACCACTTTTGAATTAATCCAACCTGGTGCAGCTTCTTTATTCTGAAAAAATATCGGGATCAATATGCGGCTAATTGGTTAAATCAGAGGAATAGGTTTTTTATTTTTCATGTCAAATATAAAACAAATACAAAGTAACATATAAACATGTAAAATATCATTTATTTATACAATTTATTGCTAAAAATGGACATAATGTTAAAGAATAATTTTATCCGAACTTATTAATGATCAATAGGTCTTCAATAGATAAATAGAAGTGAAGTAGCTGGCTCATTGGCTTAACCACCGTGTCTTATCAGATCTATCGTGACGTTCCTAAGTAATTTTCCTTAAAGTACCTCATCCAGCTTTGCACTTTGCATCAGATTCCATAGCTTTGATAGAAGTCTCTTAGTGTATCTATCTGCCATTGGTATTTGCTCTCCAAATAACTGAAACCTCAATACCTTCAACCACAGTATAAGTTCACAGAGTCACAGAACGGAGCCTCAGGTTTCCTTCTTATCTTGACATAATCTGCATGTTGAGTCCTCCGCCGGACGCATTAGAAGCATGTGTCTATTAAGCTGGCAACGTTCAGATCTACTATTATCCGAATGGCCTTCCTAGTTTAGTAAGTTTTTCGTAAATTTTGTCGATCTTTTTTTAGTGAACTCTTTGGAGTATCTCTATCGTAGCAAATTCTGTTCTATCATTCCAGAGATTTATTTTGTATCTATTCGTTAATTGACTTCATATGCATAGTTTTGCCATACCACAGAAGGGTTATGACTGGTCTTCAAATGCAATTGAGAAATACAATTATAAATATTAATGTACAGGAGTTTTAGTGCAATTTTAGGTCTTCGGTTAATACGTAGGATATGTTATTCTTTTCGGTATCTGCATAATGCTTCAGCGACAGTAATATCTCTGTAACTATGTAACATGTGTAAACAACCAAGGATTAAAGACGAATGATTCAAAGTCGATATAATGCACATAGCCCATAGGAGGTCCACAGAATGGAAAGCGTAAGATAAGTACAAAATCCGCGTCGTATATATCATGAACTACATCACAGTTAGTTGGAGTGAGATTGAAATTTGACAGTCAAAACTATTAAGATCGAAAAACGTTTCGGAAAGGTATAAACAGAACTTAGTGCCTCAATGCAGTTTCTTTGGGTATGCCAACGTATATGAGCAAATGCTACAATTAAATATGGCGGATACATGTATTATAAAAAAATATAAGTTGAATCCAAAATGTTGTTACTAATGCAGAATATTGTAGAAATGATGCAAACTGAAGAAATGTGTTGCAGAAACACTGAACAATGCTTACTCCATAACTTGAACATGATTTCTATGCAATTTGTATATGTGAAGTATAATGATATAGCTAATCGAGGGTGTAGAATGCATTACTGCCATTCCCGAACTGACCCGAGCACATCAAAAATGTGTTGATACCAAAAGAAGAAATTTAGAATTGAATATTGATTTCTGGAGAGTGAACAACCCGTGGGGTTTATATTCAAAACAACAGAACTCGAACCCAAGCCGAAGATAACCAAAGTTATCTTAGAGAATCTCAACACAAGGTGATCGATCTTTGGATGTCATTTTTAGAGTAACCGAAACTAAGGAATAGATTGGAAGTATGAACTAACTGTTCTGGGAAAAAGCGAACTGTGGCTAAGCTAAGGGCGCGGACTAAGTATGATCACACTATCACACAGCAATTTTTACCCATAATACTAACTTGGCAACCTCGGACCCAAAAATTACAGAACAAGTGATCTCTTTCGTGGTTATAGAATCGACTGCCATTGGTTTCATTCTGGTCTACCCATCCCCTGTAAAAATAAGTGTACCAAACCTAGGTTTTGATCCGAGAAAAGCAACCGAAGACAAATTTTGGTACCCATATACACCACATATTTACATCTCTTTGTAATATACAACTTGTCAATAGACACTAGTTACAAACAACTGTTGTAGATTCAGTCAACCATCCATGGAACTCGAAACGCTACCGCAAGACGTATTCTATATAATTAAAAATGGATGCGTCTCCAACACAAATCTTGGTAGCGAATGGACGAAAGAAGGGAGTGAAAGTGTTCTCCCATTTCAATCTCATTACCGAAAATAGTAGGAATAAAGTACTGTTACGTGTTTAAACCCTCCAGTAAACATCCCAAGAGTAGGTTCAATAACTGCAACAAGTTGTCACTAACTACTGATTTATTTAACACTAAATTAGCTCACAATAATTAGTCCTTATAATTACACACTAATTATAACTTTTATCTACAATAAACTCACTATTATAATTCACAACTGATCACTTTGTATTAATCACTGTTCTTTCCCTTCATCTGAACTTGTTACTATCCGTTAGAACTGTCCCAGCCCGTTGGCTCTGCTTCTTGTATACTCCATGGTGCTTCTTCCAGATCAGTCCATTCTGTTCTAGTCTTTCACTCGAAACGGTTCTACTGTTTTATGGTTTATCTATGGTAGGAACTAATTGCACCATCTCTGGGCCGATTAGCGATCTAGCATTATATAGCTCCTTCTCTCTACTAAGCGATTCAACCTCTCTCCGTAAGAGGGTGCTGCGCATAACAGTACATGCCAGTGACTGAGAATTGATTTGCCCCAGTGGCTCCCGTAACGTCTCAACTGAACATGAAATATCATTGCTTTTATGCCGTTTTCACCAGTAATTATTTTTATTTCTATCTCGATCTTATTGGCCACATAACTTATGCCGTTTTAGTGTCAGAGTATCTGTAAAAGCATTAGCCAAAATGTTGCTGAAAAGCAATGTTCAGTATATACATGGCCATCTTTTAGTTTCAGATAGTAGTTCTGAAGAACTACAGGGTGTCTCATTTTCGAAAGATTTCTAAACCATTACAACCCTTCAGCATCATTCACAACAAAAAAGTGAGGTTTGTAAGTTTTGGTTTCAGAATATTGACAATCAATACAGATCCTTTATACTCAATGTCAGCTGATTTGAAATTGACTAGTTCATCATACCAACAAACGTCCATATCTCTCACTACAATAATCACTTTCCTCGTCGAAAGATTCATTTAAAAACTTACTCACATTCTTCTTATCAAACATCTCCTCCTTCTTATAATGGTACCTTTTTGATTACCCTTCAAACTGTGAACAAGCAGGTTTTAAATATATAAATTAATCATGCGGTTACATCCAGTAATTTTATTCCCGGTTGGGGGTAGCTCGCCTACAGGCGTCGGTGTTAGGCCTCAGTAGCGGAAATAGGCCGACGTTAAATAAATGTATATAAAAAAAAACTTACTGATTACTATGGTTACAGGGGTATAATATTTACTTACAGTCTTAAGTGGGATGTAAGTGAATATTGTATACCAATTTATTTAACTGCCGTGCCAGAAAAAATTTTCTCTATGACTATTTTAGAAAGTACACATGACTATTTTAGAAAGTACACATTCCACAACTAAAAATTATGTTAGAATATATATCATTTTAACACACTGTGAAGCGACCAACTCAAACACACACGAGTATCTTCAGTGGCAACGGAAAAATGCGAGCCGATGTTTCGTAGTTTTCTGAATGGTGTCTTGTGTAGTATTATAACTGGTGTATATGTAGAAGTTCTGTGCTGCATAAAAATAAGTCCATGACGAACATAAATTCTGACACATCAATTTCTGAAGCTTATAAGAGAACAGCTGATATCTTAAGGTAGAATTTTCCAGAAGCAACCACTTTTGTCGCCTGCTTCTGAACTTCATAATTAATTGACTGACTGATTATTTATATAATATTGCACTGCTCAAACTCGCGTTCACTGTAGACACCCTACTTGTTTCAGTCCCTCCTTTCCCTCCGCGCCCGCGTCCAACCGGCCGCGATCCTGCCACTGAAGACTTGGTGTTACACCAAGCCTGCCTCTATTTCAGAAATTCTCAACCTGAAAAGTACCGCTTGCAGTTCATGGTACGGAATATACTACTTCAGGTTACCAATGCATAGGAAACCTCGACCTTACAAACGGATCTCGATTTCCCAAACATCATTCTCGGCTTGAAAAATACAACTTACAGTTTGGGATACATAATAAACAATTTAATTTGCTTCTTTGACTGCTACCATTTAGGATCGAACAAACTTTTAGTAGCCAACAATTACTGATTTTCGAAATTGACTATAATATATACATTTACATATTTTTTGTACTCGTTAATATATGATGCCATATTTACATATTTAATAAATCTTATTCCTTCAATAATCCTTGACTTGTTTACTAACTTCCCAAGTATAGTTTCATCTTAATTTTAAATAATTTTTGATAGGTTTGCCTTTGCTTTTATTGTAAAGTTTCTATTTTCTAATATTAAATATGTTTAATGGGTAGGAATATCTGAATGCAAATTTTTCGACTTGGTAGTCATTTTCTAGAGCTTTAATATATTTTATTTTATTACGAACCGGTTTCTTGTTTACCTTTTTGTATTAAAATATGACAATTTGCATTAAATTAAGAAATAGTCAGGGTCCTCTTCGTCGAATTTAGTAGCACTGAGTTTAGTAGAAAGCGGTATAGTATACGGGTTATCAAAAAAGGTACAGGTTTTAACTTCGGAAAAATGTAATATGAGTTGAATTCCGGTTTTGCTTTTATAACACAAAAGAAAAATGCATCAATAAACGGTTTCTTTATTATACGGACGTTTGCTGTTCTGTAGGACTGGATGTTATCCCCTTAGAGGGTTTGAGAAAAAAAATCTATACAATTTTTTATATAAATTGAGAACTGTTGAGTTATGACGAACTCAAAATTGTGACTTTAGCATGATAAAACAGGAAACTAAAAAATGTCTAGAGAACAAAAAGAAAATTTATGAATTGAAAATAAACTTAGCCTTATTCTATGTCTGTAGGATTAACGGTTGTGAAGGTGTGGAGGTTTAAATATGGCATCCTAACCTTTATATAATAATATGTAGTATCTAGTTTAAATGTTGAAAATATCTCAGAAACTATGGTTCATATGTCAAACATATTAAGAACCAAAATTAAATGTTGTTCATTAGACATTAGACATTTAAATTATTTTCTATTAATCCAAAAAAAATTTATAAGAAAAATTTTTGACATTTTTCCAATAGAAATGTCGCCAATACTATTTTTCGTTAATATCACCTAATTGTTTAACATTTTTTTGGTCATTTAAGGCTCTTGCTTTGGAAAAATTTAAACTGCAATTATATTTTTGAAAACACGCGAAATTTTTTTTGTTGCAACAAATATCTCATTTTAATATTGTTCTTTGGCTGGAAAAAAGATGATTCATAAAAATGTATCTATTACTGCATTCGTCACTGAAATATGATTTTTATATTTATTTGTACTGTCTATATAAGTCTTCTTATTTTATTTGTTGTTAAAATAAATTATTTTGTATATAGCCAGATGTACCAAGTGAATTTACAGTCTTAGTGCAGATGAACTCGGTGACAGGGAAGTGACGAGAGGGGATTCTATAGTCAGCGAAAGTTTCAGTACATATCCAGCTGTCGCGCGTATTAGATGTGTGAGTGCTTACCGTCGTATACAGACGTCTACAAAATATTCTAAGTATGAAAATAAGGTAATGGAAATATTTTCTAAGTCGATCTGACATCACCCGAATAACGTCATCCTCTCGGTAAAGGGAATAATTGAAACTATCCTACTTTCAGTTCACCAGTTGACGTTCTACCGTTAGGCGTATCTACCTACCTGCTCCGATCTGCGAGAAAAGTCCCAAAATTCAGGTGACAGAGTTATTTTTACTAAAACGATAATATTCCAAAATATTTTTTAAGTCGCTTTGACATCACTACGATGCATGGCGCATCTGCCAACGCCATTTTCTCCCTCTTCTGCTTAAGTGAAGGAAATAGTTGAATTCGTCCTCTGTTGGCACTGTTGGCAGTCAACCAGAGCCACTCATCGGCAGCAGATGTGTCCACTTCGAGATTCGAACTCAGGCACCGTTAGTCACATATCATTTGCGAGCAGCAGAATTTTGGCAAAGCTCGTACTATGTGATCGGCAATCAACGCATCCGTCTGGCGCCTAGTCCCACTCCTTTAATAAGTTGTTTCATTTCAGAAAAGGATCTAAGGAGGTGTGCAGTGTATCACTCCGTTCCGACCGTTCAACGACAGCAGACGTTGTCAGAAAATAAGACTATAGAAGAAGGAAGGTAAACTAATAGGTAAGCTTGCCTAATGCAATATTGCTGACATCTTCCGCAAGACTGACCACCAGGGAAGCTTTCCGGAGTTTTTTTTATATAACTGTGATCTTGCTTCTCCTACTTGGTATCCGTATTTAGTTTGCACCCATTTAATCGTTTCACTAGTTGCCTGGATTACCGCTTATTTTGTTTTAACGATTTTTCGCCTATTTTATCCCTGTCATTTGAGTCATCTGGTACTACTCTTTTCGTTGCATCGCTTGCCATCATCCCGGTATTTAGAACCTGTAGCGTTTGGTAGAAAGTAACCAATTAGTAAACCCGTAGATTTGTATATGTTTAGTTAAATAAACTGACATTATTTATAAAGTTATGAGTTTTACTGTTGTATGTAAACATCTAATTTCCCAAAATTGGCCCACTGAGGTACCTACGGTTTCTCCACTTGAGCTACTCAGCCTCACATGTCCAGCTTGTGGGTAGTGTGTCTTATCACTTGAACTAGGACTGGCACCTGAGCTAAATCCGAAACCTGTTTCTGGAGCTCGAGTGTCAAAGAGTGGCCTTTTTTCTCCTCGTCACCATCTGGGGTAGAGAAAAACGCGTCACATTACCAGATTAATGGAAATTTGATTGAATTTGGCTTCCTTGTTAAACCAGCAGTGCAAAGTTGGAAGTTGATCAGATATAAATTACCCCCAATTTAAGAATCGAACGGCTTGGAGTGTTTAAAGGGTGGCCTGTAATGTTGTTTACTTCTCGGTGCTGTCCCATTAAATTTTATTATTTTATAATAGTGAAATTAATTTTATTGTTTATTTATCTAAATTATTTGTACAAGAGCAATTAAAATTTCCGATATAGGATGTCCATGCTTTCAGCAAACGTGTGCTTAAAAGTGGTCATATTTAGAATCCTTAGCTATATCTTCTCCAATAAACTCAGGCTGGGCCGATATCTTCAATGTTTTGGCAGCATGAGTTAAGGAGACGCTCGTACTACTGTTTTTTTGTCACTGTTCGAGTTACATTTAAGTTAATGCGCCTAGAAGGAAATTTATATACTACAGAAGAAAATTTAATACTTACTCTGCATTTATTGTAGGCAAATACGGTGTATCCTGAGATACAATAAGCGCTAACTGCTCATCAAAGAAGTCATCTAGTCCTAAAACAGTTTTCCACTTATACATACTAGTTAATATGAAAAACATTATTAATATCGACATAGGATTTTCAAGGTGAGCTGGCTCAATAAAAGTCAATGTACCAGATTTTAAATTAAATTAATTAGTCATTTTAAAAAATGTATATCTATGTATATAACTTGATATTAAATTAAATTTGATTCATTCTCATTGAAAAAAGGGCAAGAAAATTTTTTACACTTTCGGGTTTATTTTGACATCAAAAATGTGTGCCTAGTTCTGTAGAAACGAATCAAAATTTGATGTAAGTTTTGTAAATAGTATAGTTAGTTGAAAATCTTGAACATAAAAAATAGGGAAAGTAATAAACCTATAGTTAAATTGCTTTGATATGCCATAGTAACAGAACTGCTCTGCTATAAATATAAATGAAAAGCCATATGCAGTGGAGTGACAGAGGCATGGTCCAAGTTTTATTTTATTTAATAAGTAAATGCAGATATATAACAACCACATATCTTTAGAGCATGCGTGGCCTTTTGTCGCATCGTTTTTATTTCCCCAAGAATTTTATCCCAGTTCCCTTCTATCTATTGCCGTCTTTCCACTGTGTTCGCGGTCGGCCTTTGTCCTTCTTCTGTATCAACTCAAAGGACTTCTTTTGTAATCTTCGTTCTTCCATCCTTATCGGGTGTCTGTAGCGGTATAGCTATTTCTCTTCTATTCTTTCCGACAGTGTCTTCTCTACTTTTAATCTATCTCTTATTGTCGATTCTAATATGATCTAAGAGAGTAGGTAACTCCACAGCACCTTCTTAAATAATTATTTTCCATGGCATTTATCTTCGCTTAAGGTTTTTATTCATTGTCCAAGCTTCTGAGCTGTAGGTGGTATCTTATATTCTTACTCCACAGCACTATATTAAATTTGTTTGTTATCGTTCGTCCACTCCCTATTTTCCTTAGAACATCTTTTCCGTCTTTAGTCAATAGTACCTCTAAATAATTATATTCTGCTGTATATTACATGTTGCCCTTGTTCAATAAGTCTAAATCTTATCCTTCCTCACCAATCGCCATATACTGGGTTTTCTGTTTATTTATTCCAAACCCCGATCCTCAAAATCCTCTATAAGATTCCTCATCGTACCATTTAGGTAGTTTATTATTTGTATGGCTAGGAAGGTAAAGTTGAAAGAAAACACAGTAATTAATAGGAAAAAAATAAGTAAAAAAACCCATTTTATTATATAAAAATTGATGCGGCAAATAGCAGGATATGGAGTCAAAAACAATCCAAATATTTGAGACAATTATTGTCTAAATATTATACTAGGAAAATTCACGTCGCCATAGTAATGACTATACTATACATGTTTCAAGATTGCTACGCAATAACAAGAACCAGGTAATACTATCTTACGCCGTGTTATTTTGTAGTAGTAATTAAAGATGAAGCAAATAAGCCGAATACAATGTGATTGAAATTGTGGTGTTAGCAACAGCTATGATGAAATTAAACTTAATGCAGAACAGAGGCTAAAAATCATCTCATGTTCGTGCATCATAGAATTTAAGTGATAAATGAGAATTAAAAACTCATGTACCATATCAGAGAAGTTGAGGAAATATCCTTTAATGTACTACACTGTTTGTTGATTGAGATTAGAGTATGAAGAATCGTTCAGATAGCCACGTAAATCTTTTAGACTGTTGGGGAAATCTCCCTATAGTAATTAAATAGAAGAGCAACCAGAAGATTGCCTATGATTGTCAACCATACGAAGACGCGACTCCGACTCCTTGAAATTTGAATTGCATCACCCTTCAACCGAACAAGTGACCAGACAACTGTCTGAAATATTGAACGTCCCACGTTGTAACGAACCTCAATTGAGAACCAAATGGCCAATAGACCATTGTCAAAGTTTCAAACCTTTTTTAATGCATAATACGTCGAATTCGTGTAACTATTTGCGATAAAATTATCAACAATCGGACAACCTTGTTGTTACAGTAGAAAAATTTTCCTAAAGTACTTTGAATATAAAGTATTCTTGCAAAACCTTACGTGAGATGAGGCCAACCCAAGGGTCACCTTTTATCTTATAAAACTGCAGAAAAATGATTGACTTGAAGTTTAACTAGTTTCTTATAAAATATTTTGTTTTGCATAACTCTAAATATATAGTTCTTGAATATAAACTCGTTAGCACACGTAAATTTCCCCAGTAAAATATTTAGCGTGTGAATTTTTACCTAAACTCATGAATGAAACTGAGTAAATTGTATTATCTTATCATGTTTTCTTGTTCAAATTAAAATTAATATTTCATAAAAAAATCTAATGTTCTTTTAGTACCACAAATGCGCCATTTTTCCTATTCCACCCCCTCGAAAAGTCTGTGAAAGCAAAATGCATTTCTGGTAACTTTACAGTGTTCAATATTAAATGGCTAGATAAATGTAAAATGAAATGACTTATTAGTTGAATTTGGAAAATAAATAAGGAAAAATTAAATTTGTATATGGTCTAGATACGGAGTGTTTCAATATTTTTAGGATTTTTTCTGGTATGACTCTGGAAGCAGCTACAGTTAGACGTACATTTGCGTACAATGGTGGTTTTTCAACTCCTAATAGTCAAATTTGAACGTTAATAAATTTTTGTTCAGGGCAGTATTAAAAATTCTTTGTAAATAGATAATATATCTTTAAAATGTGTTCTTAGATATATTTATAAACCTAATATTAATTGAGGAAAATTTAAAATACCCATATTTATGAGGAACCTGATATTGTCAGGTCGATCAAAATAGATAGGCTAAGGTGGCTTGGACACCTTGAAAGGATGGACGACATGGAACCACCAAAGAAAATATTCCAGCAAACACCGGCTGGACAGAGGAAGAGAGGTAGGCCTAGAGCTAGATTTAAGGATCAGGTGGAGGAAAATATAAGAATGCTAGGAATTAGAAATTGGAAGACCAAGGCGAATAATAGGAAAGAATGGAAACTGATATTGGAACAGGCCAAGACCCACCCGGGGTTGCAGTGCCAAAGATGATGATGATGATGATGATGAAGCTTTTGAACACGCAAAATCGATCAAATCAGGTGTTACTTTCAAGGTACAGTGAAGTTTCGTAATAAAATATAACATTTTTGTAAGCAAGTGAGGGGTGTAAGCGAAGTTGCCGATATGCTCATTATTTTAATTGGCATGAGATCAGAAAACGGATTATTTTATTAAATCCGGAAAAGGAAGAATTGAGAGAAAGATGTTTACATTCAAGAAGTTGCAAGAATCAATTTCTAAAGATGCAGTACTCGTTGCTTATACATGCAGCTTTTATGACACATCACGTCAAGTATCTCCTAAGTGGGACAAGTTTAAATTTTTAATTTGTTTAAAAGTAGAAAATCTATGGATGAGTATGCACAAATTTTCAATTATCCATCGGCATTATCTTCAGATATTAACGAAGGTGGTGAATTAAAAAAATATATATGGAGCCCTAAAATCTATAAGGATTGAGATGCCATTTATTTAATAAATATTTAAAAAGAAACAAAATTTAATTTGTCACTTTTACCATCCAGTATAACTGCTGCAATCTACTATTAACTGTTCCGCCTGAGTCTGATGATGGAGCCTCAGAAATTTCATGCGAAGAGGAGGTTTAAATAAAAAATTAAAGACTTAAAATTTGTATAATTGAATTTCATTTGTATTTTTATTTTTTGTAACTACGTATGTAAAATATTTGTTTCAAGTTAAAAATAAGGACAATATCAAGTAATCCATTTAACTCAATGTATTTATAAAATATATAATATATTTGGTCTATTTTTCCAGCTTTTTGACAATAATTTGTCCAATTTTGGTCATGCAATGAAAAGTAAAAACCTAAGTGAAAGTTAACTTAAATTTCCAATTACTTTTCTTTAAGTCATTTGAAAATGGGATTGAAAAAACTGACAAATTTCGAATTTTTCTACTCAGTGATTGACTATTTAATGTGTTAAGTCTCAAAAGATCGGGCTTTAAAAGTACTGAACATTGTTATACTTGATATTTTGTACAGAAATCAACAGATTTGAAAGAAAACACGGAAAATATGCATTGTCTTTCTTTGGGAGTGAATTTAGGGGTGAACCCCCAAATATATTTGTCCGATTTTTTTCATGCTCCAGTACTGTGATGGAAGGTAAAAGAAACAAAGTCTGCAAAAACCTTTTTTTAAGACCAGAAAAATTATTATTTCGCTGGGTATATTGTATAGACTATATAGAGTGGAATATGGAGTATGGGCCTTTCTTGAATGTTTTGCACTGCATTATTAAACCGTTGGTTCTACCTGAAAAATGTATCGTTTTCATAATAACCTCTATTGACAGCCGAACAACAGGAACGGGATATTTACGAATAATCTATTTTCATGTCTTTTGGTTAAATAACGATATCAATTAAAACTTCTCATATGACCTTTAAAGCGTTGATATATCTGCAGGTATATAATAAAGTCCCGCTCACTTTATTTTTTCGTCAGTCTTAAATTAACTAAGATATTGGGATTTGAAGGCAGGGTAAAAAACAGAGAAAATCGCTTAAATCTACTTAAAATTTTTACGTTCTGTTTCTGCAAACTTGTGTCAAATTCAAGAGAAACTTAAAAAAAAGAGGTTCCCTCAAATAATTCATTAGAAAAATTTATAATAGGTGTTCGACGTGTTGCCCATTTTGATTGACACACGTCTTCATCCAATTTTGAAATGAGGCAATTTAGTGGGATCATTTCTTCCAATCCAATGAAATGAGTATATAGTATTTAACCGGTCCTTTACTGTAATGTTTTCTTCTACATTTTTTTGCTGTTTTCGTTATTCGGTAAGCAATAAAACCTCAGTTTGGTATAAATTGTCGTGTAGAGAAGAGCATTTATCACACTTATCGGCAGTTACAATTTGTATTGAATTTAAAATATTTGGAATTTTACAATATGAATTTTAATAAAGTGGAACTTGTAGACATGATTTTTGTTTTGGGCGAGTCAGACAGAAATTGTTTACTACTAGTAATTCCATTGGCAAAACCAATAGAATTTATCACCAATGTTATCCTGAAAGAAGGGTTCCTGACGTTAGCAGCTTCCAAAACCTTCTCGATAGATTTCTAGAAAGTGGAAATGTCGAATATAAAAAGTGAAAGAATAAAACGTGTTGTGAACGAAGAAAATGAGTTTTCTGTAGTGCTGGCAACGGTTGAGAATACCCATGTTAGTCAAAGAGAAGTAAGCTCATTAGTAGGAATAAGTAGACGGTCTGTGGGTCGAATCTTAAAAACAAATAAGTTGCATGCATATCATATTCAAATGCACCAGGAATTATCTGATGATGATGTTCAAAAGCGCCTACAATTTTGTAATTGGGCAAGAGGTAAAATGCAACATGATGTCAACTTCTTCAATACTGTTTTATTCAGTGATGAGGAAACTTTTCATAAAAATGGATTTGTTAATAGGCACAATTTCCATTATTATGCTTCGGAAAATCCTCACTTTTTTATGCAAGTTGATAACCAACGCAGAAGGTCTATAATCATTTGGGGAGGAATTATTGAAGAACATGTAATAGGGCCACATTTCTTTGATAGTACATTGACTGGAGCTATTTATCTTCATTTTTTGGAAAACTATCTGCCACAATTATTGGTAAATCTCCCTGAAAGAATTCGAAATAGGATGACGTTTAGCAAGATGGTGCTCCACCACATTATTTAAATGCAGTTAGAGACCACTTAAATAATACCTACTCTAATCAATGGATTGGAAGAAATGGACCCACTAAATGGCCTGCTAGATCCCCAGATCTTACAAAAATGGATGTCTTTTTATAGGAATACGTGAAGGAAGATGTTTACAGAGACACACCAACAACAGTACAAAATATGAAGGAAAGAATAATAACTGCCTTTACATCTATCACACCGGCAGTTTTAGGAACAGTGGGAACCTCATTTCAAAAGCGCATAGAGATGTGTGTCAACCAAAATGGGCAACACGTGGAACATTTATTATAATTTTTTCTACTGAGTTATTTGAAGAAACCTCTTTCTTTAAGTTTATTTTTGAATTTTGTAATTATTGTTCAATAAAACGAAATTGATTGCAATTGGCTCTAGGGAAGTAAAAAATGTTCTTTTTTCATTTCTACATCACATCGTCGAAAAATATGCAGGGTGTTCCATTTGAAAAAATTGAGAAAATTCAATTTAAAATGTTCTTGGAAAATAATTCTTGGCCACCCTGTACATTTTTAGGAAATGAAAATTATTCAAAAACATTAATTAGATGTCTCATAAGTTTTTCTTAAAACCCATAAGTATAAGATGTGTGAGTATGGTCCTACTATATCTACAATATAATTTTTTTAAATTAAATTGGTCAAGCGGTTCAAAAGATACAGATTATTTTTGATATTCCTAATATTTTTTATTACGTCTAAATGGTTATGTATTAAGATTTAATATTTGGCAAAATTGTAGTGTCACTGAGAGCAAACAGTACCAAAAAAATGAACATCCACGTGGGGGGGTGGGGGGGGGGTTTGCGGTCGATTGGCCATTCTTATTACCCAAAAAATGGTTTTTAAGTGCAGTCTGTGATCGCACCTAGAACCCAAACTACTGGATCGATTTCGTTCAAATTTCACGTGTGTTCAAGACGGCCACATCTTTATGCGAAATCGCAAAATCGATCCTAGCTCAAATGTGGGGGGAGTAAACCCCTAAAAACAAGAAAAATAAGATAGAAAATAATTTCTTTCTCTAAAACGGCTCCCCTAGTACCGATATGAAATGACATGACCAGTTGCTCTTAGAAAATACCGGGAGGGAAACTGTGGGGGGGGGGTAGTTTTAAATAATTTCATAATTTTTTTCTCAAACGGATCTAACAATTTTAATCAAATTTAACACATGAATACTGACTTAGTAGTAGCATAAGGTAACATGACCGGTTGTACCTAAGAAATGCAGGCAGGGAGGTTGTGGGGGGGGGACAAGGAATTAAATAATTATTCCTCTAAAATGGTTCTAACAATTTTGATTAAATTTGGCACATGGAAACTCCCCTAATACCGGTATGAAACGACATGACCAGTTGCTACTAGAAAATGTAGGGAGGGAAGCTATGGGGGTGAGTTTTAAATAATTTCATATTTTTTTCTCTAAAACGGATCTAACAATTTTAATCAAAATTAACACATGAATACTGTAGTAGTAGTAGCATAAGGTAACGACTACGATTTTAAAACTCTTCTAAGATTGTGCATACATTATAATTTATATGAAATCGACAAAATTTTTAATTTCTTTGCTTAGTTTGAAACATCGGGATGAGTCTCGTTGAATATACGTTTCTACGAGTGATGTAAATTACGCCTCTACCAGGCATTCTATTATCACAGAAAATATATGGGTAATGTGGAAGTCAGTAGGATATTATCTTTGCAAAAGATTTTCAGAATATATTTGAAACATTGAAGGGAAGTTAATGTCACAGAATTTTTATTTAAAATAATTTAGTGGAGGTGCAAACCCTTTCAAATTATTTGTAAAAACTTCTGCTGTACTTTCCTTCCAAAATGTTTCGTAGCCTCATTTGAGGATTAAAAGCGCTCCCTTTAATTTCCATCAGATCGACCAAAGCTTATTTTGCATGCTAATCACCTTTAAGGAAATTATATTAAAAAAAATTACATTGGCTTTACTATCTCAATAACGACTTTAGTTTGAAGGCAAGCCTCAATGACATCCGATACTATATTGTTAAAAAACCTGTTCTTGTGTTTTGCTCGATATTCCTTAACCCTTTTAATTCATCAATTTTTTGAAATACCCCTATTTTGTTACAGGAAATCCGGTTTTGAGGACAGCCAAAAAAGAGAAAGCGAAAGAAAAGAACACGAGCGAAGAGAAAAAGAGGTGGAAAAGAAAAAGGGAAACGCTTATGGGGCTTGGGGATCTACATTTAAAAATAAAGATCATTTTGCTAGTTTGCATCATTGTTAAATAATACAGAAAGTATATTTTTTAAGGCGTTTTATTATTTATTTACAAATCAACACTTTGGGGATAGGATAAGATGAAGTATATGAATTATATTCTAAATGTTGAAAATTAAATATTTTTAAGATGTAAATGGCTGAATTATTTTTACTCCCTTATTAACAGAATGTCTATTCCAAACTTTCTCAAACAGCAACAGCACAAGAGATATAAGAAAACCTAAAAAATGGCACATTTTTAAAGTCAAAGTATCAAATATCAATAAATGTTAATTACCAAAAAATAACACAAAAAAACTCCCTTGCATGTCATCCATGTTAACCGTATGATTATTAACTTCAACAATGTGTCGATTTTTCCAACAACGATCTTTCTTTGGTAAATGGTCTTGTAACCACTTTTGAATTAATCCAACCTGGTGCAGCTTCTTTATTCTGAAAAAATATCGGGATCAATATGCGGCTAATTGGTTAAATCAGAGGAATAGGTTTTTTATTTTTCATGTCAAATATAAAACAAATACAAAGTAACATATAAACATGTAAAATATCATTTATTTATACAATTTATTGCTAAAAATGGACATAATGTTAAAGAATAATTTTATCCGAACTTATTAATGATCAATAGGTCTTCAATAGATAAATAGAAGTGAAGTAGCTGGCTCATTGGCTTAACCACCGTGTCTTATCAGATCTATCGTGACGTTCCTAAGTAATTTTCCTTAAAGTACCTCATCCAGCTTTGCACTTTGCATCAGATTCCATAGCTTTGATAGAAGTCTCTTAGTGTATCTATCTGCCATTGGTATTTGCTCTCCAAATAACTGAAACCTCAATACCTTCAACCACAGTATAAGTTCACAGAGTCACAGAACGGAGCCTCAGGTTTCCTTCTTATCTTGACATAATCTGCATGTTGAGTCCTCCGCCGGACGCATTAGAAGCATGTGTCTATTAAGCTGGCAACGTTCAGATCTACTATTATCCGAATGGCCTTCCTAGTTTAGTAAGTTTTTCGTAAATTTTGTCGATCTTTTTTTAGTGAACTCTTTGGAGTATCTCTATCGTAGCAAATTCTGTTCTATCATTCCAGAGATTTATTTTGTATCTATTCGTTAATTGACTTCATATGCATAGTTTTGCCATACCACAGAAGGGTTATGACTGGTCTTCAAATGCAATTGAGAAATACAATTATAAATATTAATGTACAGGAGTTTTAGTGCAATTTTAGGTCTTCGGTTAATACGTAGGATATGTTATTCTTTTCGGTATCTGCATAATGCTTCAGCGACAGTAATATCTCTGTAACTATGTAACATGTGTAAACAACCAAGGATTAAAGACGAATGATTCAAAGTCGATATAATGCACATAGCCCATAGGAGGTCCACAGAATGGAAAGCGTAAGATAAGTACAAAATCCGCGTCGTATATATCATGAACTACATCACAGTTAGTTGGAGTGAGATTGAAATTTGACAGTCAAAACTATTAAGATCGAAAAACGTTTCGGAAAGGTATAAACAGAACTTAGTGCCTCAATGCAGTTTCTTTGGGTATGCCAACGTATATGAGCAAATGCTACAATTAAATATGGCGGATACATGTATTATAAAAAAATATAAGTTGAATCCAAAATGTTGTTACTAATGCAGAATATTGTAGAAATGATGCAAACTGAAGAAATGTGTTGCAGAAACACTGAACAATGCTTACTCCATAACTTGAACATGATTTCTATGCAATTTGTATATGTGAAGTATAATGATATAGCTAATCGAGGGTGTAGAATGCATTACTGCCATTCCCGAACTGACCCGAGCACATCAAAAATGTGTTGATACCAAAAGAAGAAATTTAGAATTGAATATTGATTTCTGGAGAGTGAACAACCCGTGGGGTTTATATTCAAAACAACAGAACTCGAACCCAAGCCGAAGATAACCAAAGTTATCTTAGAGAATCTCAACACAAGGTGATCGATCTTTGGATGTCATTTTTAGAGTAACCGAAACTAAGGAATAGATTGGAAGTATGAACTAACTGTTCTGGGAAAAAGCGAACTGTGGCTAAGCTAAGGGCGCGGACTAAGTATGATCACACTATCACACAGCAATTTTTACCCATAATACTAACTTGGCAACCTCGGACCCAAAAATTACAGAACAAGTGATCTCTTTCGTGGTTATAGAATCGACTGCCATTGGTTTCATTCTGGTCTACCCATCCCCTGTAAAAATAAGTGTACCAAACCTAGGTTTTGATCCGAGAAAAGCAACCGAAGACAAATTTTGGTACCCATATACACCACATATTTACATCTCTTTGTAATATACAACTTGTCAATAGACACTAGTTACAAACAACTGTTGTAGATTCAGTCAACCATCCATGGAACTCGAAACGCTACCGCAAGACGTATTCTATATAATTAAAAATGGATGCGTCTCCAACACAAATCTTGGTAGCGAATGGACGAAAGAAGGGAGTGAAAGTGTTCTCCCATTTCAATCTCATTACCGAAAATAGTAGGAATAAAGTACTGTTACGTGTTTAAACCCTCCAGTAAACATCCCAAGAGTAGGTTCAATAACTGCAACAAGTTGTCACTAACTACTGATTTATTTAACACTAAATTAGCTCACAATAATTAGTCCTTATAATTACACACTAATTATAACTTTTATCTACAATAAACTCACTATTATAATTCACAACTGATCACTTTGTATTAATCACTGTTCTTTCCCTTCATCTGAACTTGTTACTATCCGTTAGAACTGTCCCAGCCCGTTGGCTCTGCTTCTTGTATACTCCATGGTGCTTCTTCCAGATCAGTCCATTCTGTTCTAGTCTTTCACTCGAAACGGTTCTACTGTTTTATGGTTTATCTATGGTAGGAACTAATTGCACCATCTCTGGGCCGATTAGCGATCTAGCATTATATAGCTCCTTCTCTCTACTAAGCGATTCAACCTCTCTCCGTAAGAGGGTGCTGCGCATAACAGTACATGCCAGTGACTGAGAATTGATTTGCCCCAGTGGCTCCCGTAACGTCTCAACTGAACATGAAATATCATTGCTTTTATGCCGTTTTCACCAGTAATTATTTTTATTTCTATCTCGATCTTATTGGCCACATAACTTATGCCGTTTTAGTGTCAGAGTATCTGTAAAAGCATTAGCCAAAATGTTGCTGAAAAGCAATGTTCAGTATATACATGGCCATCTTTTAGTTTCAGATAGTAGTTCTGAAGAACTACAGGGTGTCTCATTTTCGAAAGATTTCTAAACCATTACAACCCTTCAGCATCATTCACAACAAAAAAGTGAGGTTTGTAAGTTTTGGTTTCAGAATATTGACAATCAATACAGATCCTTTATACTCAATGTCAGCTGATTTGAAATTGACTAGTTCATCATACCAACAAACGTCCATATCTCTCACTACAATAATCACTTTCCTCGTCGAAAGATTCATTTAAAAACTTACTCACATTCTTCTTATCAAACATCTCCTCCTTCTTATAATGGTACCTTTTTGATTACCCTTCAAACTGTGAACAAGCAGGTTTTAAATATATAAATTAATCATGCGGTTACATCCAGTAATTTTATTCCCGGTTGGGGGTAGCTCGCCTACAGGCGTCGGTGTTAGGCCTCAGTAGCGGAAATAGGCCGACGTTAAATAAATGTATATAAAAAAAAACTTACTGATTACTATGGTTACAGGGGTATAATATTTACTTACAGTCTTAAGTGGGATGTAAGTGAATATTGTATACCAATTTATTTAACTGCCGTGCCAGAAAAAATTTTCTCTATGACTATTTTAGAAAGTACACATGACTATTTTAGAAAGTACACATTCCACAACTAAAAATTATGTTAGAATATATATCATTTTAACACACTGTGAAGCGACCAACTCAAACACACACGAGTATCTTCAGTGGCAACGGAAAAATGCGAGCCGATGTTTCGTAGTTTTCTGAATGGTGTCTTGTGTAGTATTATAACTGGTGTATATGTAGAAGTTCTGTGCTGCATAAAAATAAGTCCATGACGAACATAAATTCTGACACATCAATTTCTGAAGCTTATAAGAGAACAGCTGATATCTTAAGGTAGAATTTTCCAGAAGCAACCACTTTTGTCGCCTGCTTCTGAACTTCATAATTAATTGACTGACTGATTATTTATATAATATTGCACTGCTCAAACTCGCGTTCACTGTAGACACCCTACTTGTTTCAGTCCCTCCTTTCCCTCCGCGCCCGCGTCCAACCGGCCGCGATCCTGCCACTGAAGACTTGGTGTTACACCAAGCCTGCCTCTATTTCAGAAATTCTCAACCTGAAAAGTACCGCTTGCAGTTCATGGTACGGAATATACTACTTCAGGTTACCAATGCATAGGAAACCTCGACCTTACAAACGGATCTCGATTTCCCAAACATCATTCTCGGCTTGAAAAATACAACTTACAGTTTGGGATACATAATAAACAATTTAATTTGCTTCTTTGACTGCTACCATTTAGGATCGAACAAACTTTTAGTAGCCAACAATTACTGATTTTCGAAATTGACTATAATATATACATTTACATATTTTTTGTACTCGTTAATATATGATGCCATATTTACATATTTAATAAATCTTATTCCTTCAATAATCCTTGACTTGTTTACTAACTTCCCAAGTATAGTTTCATCTTAATTTTAAATAATTTTTGATAGGTTTGCCTTTGCTTTTATTGTAAAGTTTCTATTTTCTAATATTAAATATGTTTAATGGGTAGGAATATCTGAATGCAAATTTTTCGACTTGGTAGTCATTTTCTAGAGCTTTAATATATTTTATTTTATTACGAACCGGTTTCTTGTTTACCTTTTTGTATTAAAATATGACAATTTGCATTAAATTAAGAAATAGTCAGGGTCCTCTTCGTCGAATTTAGTAGCACTGAGTTTAGTAGAAAGCGGTATAGTATACGGGTTATCAAAAAAGGTACAGGTTTTAACTTCGGAAAAATGTAATATGAGTTGAATTCCGGTTTTGCTTTTATAACACAAAAGAAAAATGCATCAATAAACGGTTTCTTTATTATACGGACGTTTGCTGTTCTGTAGGACTGGATGTTATCCCCTTAGAGGGTTTGAGAAAAAAAATCTATACAATTTTTTATATAAATTGAGAACTGTTGAGTTATGACGAACTCAAAATTGTGACTTTAGCATGATAAAACAGGAAACTAAAAAATGTCTAGAGAACAAAAAGAAAATTTATGAATTGAAAATAAACTTAGCCTTATTCTATGTCTGTAGGATTAACGGTTGTGAAGGTGTGGAGGTTTAAATATGGCATCCTAACCTTTATATAATAATATGTAGTATCTAGTTTAAATGTTGAAAATATCTCAGAAACTATGGTTCATATGTCAAACATATTAAGAACCAAAATTAAATGTTGTTCATTAGACATTAGACATTTAAATTATTTTCTATTAATCCAAAAAAAATTTATAAGAAAAATTTTTGACATTTTTCCAATAGAAATGTCGCCAATACTATTTTTCGTTAATATCACCTAATTGTTTAACATTTTTTTGGTCATTTAAGGCTCTTGCTTTGGAAAAATTTAAACTGCAATTATATTTTTGAAAACACGCGAAATTTTTTTTGTTGCAACAAATATCTCATTTTAATATTGTTCTTTGGCTGGAAAAAAGATGATTCATAAAAATGTATCTATTACTGCATTCGTCACTGAAATATGATTTTTATATTTATTTGTACTGTCTATATAAGTCTTCTTATTTTATTTGTTGTTAAAATAAATTATTTTGTATATAGCCAGATGTACCAAGTGAATTTACAGTCTTAGTGCAGATGAACTCGGTGACAGGGAAGTGACGAGAGGGGATTCTATAGTCAGCGAAAGTTTCAGTACATATCCAGCTGTCGCGCGTATTAGATGTGTGAGTGCTTACCGTCGTATACAGACGTCTACAAAATATTCTAAGTATGAAAATAAGGTAATGGAAATATTTTCTAAGTCGATCTGACATCACCCGAATAACGTCATCCTCTCGGTAAAGGGAATAATTGAAACTATCCTACTTTCAGTTCACCAGTTGACGTTCTACCGTTAGGCGTATCTACCTACCTGCTCCGATCTGCGAGAAAAGTCCCAAAATTCAGGTGACAGAGTTATTTTTACTAAAACGATAATATTCCAAAATATTTTTTAAGTCGCTTTGACATCACTACGATGCATGGCGCATCTGCCAACGCCATTTTCTCCCTCTTCTGCTTAAGTGAAGGAAATAGTTGAATTCGTCCTCTGTTGGCACTGTTGGCAGTCAACCAGAGCCACTCATCGGCAGCAGATGTGTCCACTTCGAGATTCGAACTCAGGCACCGTTAGTCACATATCATTTGCGAGCAGCAGAATTTTGGCAAAGCTCGTACTATGTGATCGGCAATCAACGCATCCGTCTGGCGCCTAGTCCCACTCCTTTAATAAGTTGTTTCATTTCAGAAAAGGATCTAAGGAGGTGTGCAGTGTATCACTCCGTTCCGACCGTTCAACGACAGCAGACGTTGTCAGAAAATAAGACTATAGAAGAAGGAAGGTAAACTAATAGGTAAGCTTGCCTAATGCAATATTGCTGACATCTTCCGCAAGACTGACCACCAGGGAAGCTTTCCGGAGTTTTTTTTATATAACTGTGATCTTGCTTCTCCTACTTGGTATCCGTATTTAGTTTGCACCCATTTAATCGTTTCACTAGTTGCCTGGATTACCGCTTATTTTGTTTTAACGATTTTTCGCCTATTTTATCCCTGTCATTTGAGTCATCTGGTACTACTCTTTTCGTTGCATCGCTTGCCATCATCCCGGTATTTAGAACCTGTAGCGTTTGGTAGAAAGTAACCAATTAGTAAACCCGTAGATTTGTATATGTTTAGTTAAATAAACTGACATTATTTATAAAGTTATGAGTTTTACTGTTGTATGTAAACATCTAATTTCCCAAAATTGGCCCACTGAGGTACCTACGGTTTCTCCACTTGAGCTACTCAGCCTCACATGTCCAGCTTGTGGGTAGTGTGTCTTATCACTTGAACTAGGACTGGCACCTGAGCTAAATCCGAAACCTGTTTCTGGAGCTCGAGTGTCAAAGAGTGGCCTTTTTTCTCCTCGTCACCATCTGGGGTAGAGAAAAACGCGTCACATTACCAGATTAATGGAAATTTGATTGAATTTGGCTTCCTTGTTAAACCAGCAGTGCAAAGTTGGAAGTTGATCAGATATAAATTACCCCCAATTTAAGAATCGAACGGCTTGGAGTGTTTAAAGGGTGGCCTGTAATGTTGTTTACTTCTCGGTGCTGTCCCATTAAATTTTATTATTTTATAATAGTGAAATTAATTTTATTGTTTATTTATCTAAATTATTTGTACAAGAGCAATTAAAATTTCCGATATAGGATGTCCATGCTTTCAGCAAACGTGTGCTTAAAAGTGGTCATATTTAGAATCCTTAGCTATATCTTCTCCAATAAACTCAGGCTGGGCCGATATCTTCAATGTTTTGGCAGCATGAGTTAAGGAGACGCTCGTACTACTGTTTTTTTGTCACTGTTCGAGTTACATTTAAGTTAATGCGCCTAGAAGGAAATTTATATACTACAGAAGAAAATTTAATACTTACTCTGCATTTATTGTAGGCAAATACGGTGTATCCTGAGATACAATAAGCGCTAACTGCTCATCAAAGAAGTCATCTAGTCCTAAAACAGTTTTCCACTTATACATACTAGTTAATATGAAAAACATTATTAATATCGACATAGGATTTTCAAGGTGAGCTGGCTCAATAAAAGTCAATGTACCAGATTTTAAATTAAATTAATTAGTCATTTTAAAAAATGTATATCTATGTATATAACTTGATATTAAATTAAATTTGATTCATTCTCATTGAAAAAAGGGCAAGAAAATTTTTTACACTTTCGGGTTTATTTTGACATCAAAAATGTGTGCCTAGTTCTGTAGAAACGAATCAAAATTTGATGTAAGTTTTGTAAATAGTATAGTTAGTTGAAAATCTTGAACATAAAAAATAGGGAAAGTAATAAACCTATAGTTAAATTGCTTTGATATGCCATAGTAACAGAACTGCTCTGCTATAAATATAAATGAAAAGCCATATGCAGTGGAGTGACAGAGGCATGGTCCAAGTTTTATTTTATTTAATAAGTAAATGCAGATATATAACAACCACATATCTTTAGAGCATGCGTGGCCTTTTGTCGCATCGTTTTTATTTCCCCAAGAATTTTATCCCAGTTCCCTTCTATCTATTGCCGTCTTTCCACTGTGTTCGCGGTCGGCCTTTGTCCTTCTTCTGTATCAACTCAAAGGACTTCTTTTGTAATCTTCGTTCTTCCATCCTTATCGGGTGTCTGTAGCGGTATAGCTATTTCTCTTCTATTCTTTCCGACAGTGTCTTCTCTACTTTTAATCTATCTCTTATTGTCGATTCTAATATGATCTAAGAGAGTAGGTAACTCCACAGCACCTTCTTAAATAATTATTTTCCATGGCATTTATCTTCGCTTAAGGTTTTTATTCATTGTCCAAGCTTCTGAGCTGTAGGTGGTATCTTATATTCTTACTCCACAGCACTATATTAAATTTGTTTGTTATCGTTCGTCCACTCCCTATTTTCCTTAGAACATCTTTTCCGTCTTTAGTCAATAGTACCTCTAAATAATTATATTCTGCTGTATATTACATGTTGCCCTTGTTCAATAAGTCTAAATCTTATCCTTCCTCACCAATCGCCATATACTGGGTTTTCTGTTTATTTATTCCAAACCCCGATCCTCAAAATCCTCTATAAGATTCCTCATCGTACCATTTAGGTAGTTTATTATTTGTATGGCTAGGAAGGTAAAGTTGAAAGAAAACACAGTAATTAATAGGAAAAAAATAAGTAAAAAAACCCATTTTATTATATAAAAATTGATGCGGCAAATAGCAGGATATGGAGTCAAAAACAATCCAAATATTTGAGACAATTATTGTCTAAATATTATACTAGGAAAATTCACGTCGCCATAGTAATGACTATACTATACATGTTTCAAGATTGCTACGCAATAACAAGAACCAGGTAATACTATCTTACGCCGTGTTATTTTGTAGTAGTAATTAAAGATGAAGCAAATAAGCCGAATACAATGTGATTGAAATTGTGGTGTTAGCAACAGCTATGATGAAATTAAACTTAATGCAGAACAGAGGCTAAAAATCATCTCATGTTCGTGCATCATAGAATTTAAGTGATAAATGAGAATTAAAAACTCATGTACCATATCAGAGAAGTTGAGGAAATATCCTTTAATGTACTACACTGTTTGTTGATTGAGATTAGAGTATGAAGAATCGTTCAGATAGCCACGTAAATCTTTTAGACTGTTGGGGAAATCTCCCTATAGTAATTAAATAGAAGAGCAACCAGAAGATTGCCTATGATTGTCAACCATACGAAGACGCGACTCCGACTCCTTGAAATTTGAATTGCATCACCCTTCAACCGAACAAGTGACCAGACAACTGTCTGAAATATTGAACGTCCCACGTTGTAACGAACCTCAATTGAGAACCAAATGGCCAATAGACCATTGTCAAAGTTTCAAACCTTTTTTAATGCATAATACGTCGAATTCGTGTAACTATTTGCGATAAAATTATCAACAATCGGACAACCTTGTTGTTACAGTAGAAAAATTTTCCTAAAGTACTTTGAATATAAAGTATTCTTGCAAAACCTTACGTGAGATGAGGCCAACCCAAGGGTCACCTTTTATCTTATAAAACTGCAGAAAAATGATTGACTTGAAGTTTAACTAGTTTCTTATAAAATATTTTGTTTTGCATAACTCTAAATATATAGTTCTTGAATATAAACTCGTTAGCACACGTAAATTTCCCCAGTAAAATATTTAGCGTGTGAATTTTTACCTAAACTCATGAATGAAACTGAGTAAATTGTATTATCTTATCATGTTTTCTTGTTCAAATTAAAATTAATATTTCATAAAAAAATCTAATGTTCTTTTAGTACCACAAATGCGCCATTTTTCCTATTCCACCCCCTCGAAAAGTCTGTGAAAGCAAAATGCATTTCTGGTAACTTTACAGTGTTCAATATTAAATGGCTAGATAAATGTAAAATGAAATGACTTATTAGTTGAATTTGGAAAATAAATAAGGAAAAATTAAATTTGTATATGGTCTAGATACGGAGTGTTTCAATATTTTTAGGATTTTTTCTGGTATGACTCTGGAAGCAGCTACAGTTAGACGTACATTTGCGTACAATGGTGGTTTTTCAACTCCTAATAGTCAAATTTGAACGTTAATAAATTTTTGTTCAGGGCAGTATTAAAAATTCTTTGTAAATAGATAATATATCTTTAAAATGTGTTCTTAGATATATTTATAAACCTAATATTAATTGAGGAAAATTTAAAATACCCATATTTATGAGGAACCTGATATTGTCAGGTCGATCAAAATAGATAGGCTAAGGTGGCTTGGACACCTTGAAAGGATGGACGACATGGAACCACCAAAGAAAATATTCCAGCAAACACCGGCTGGACAGAGGAAGAGAGGTAGGCCTAGAGCTAGATTTAAGGATCAGGTGGAGGAAAATATAAGAATGCTAGGAATTAGAAATTGGAAGACCAAGGCGAATAATAGGAAAGAATGGAAACTGATATTGGAACAGGCCAAGACCCACCCGGGGTTGCAGTGCCAAAGATGATGATGATGATGATGATGAAGCTTTTGAACACGCAAAATCGATCAAATCAGGTGTTACTTTCAAGGTACAGTGAAGTTTCGTAATAAAATATAACATTTTTGTAAGCAAGTGAGGGGTGTAAGCGAAGTTGCCGATATGCTCATTATTTTAATTGGCATGAGATCAGAAAACGGATTATTTTATTAAATCCGGAAAAGGAAGAATTGAGAGAAAGATGTTTACATTCAAGAAGTTGCAAGAATCAATTTCTAAAGATGCAGTACTCGTTGCTTATACATGCAGCTTTTATGACACATCACGTCAAGTATCTCCTAAGTGGGACAAGTTTAAATTTTTAATTTGTTTAAAAGTAGAAAATCTATGGATGAGTATGCACAAATTTTCAATTATCCATCGGCATTATCTTCAGATATTAACGAAGGTGGTGAATTAAAAAAATATATATGGAGCCCTAAAATCTATAAGGATTGAGATGCCATTTATTTAATAAATATTTAAAAAGAAACAAAATTTAATTTGTCACTTTTACCATCCAGTATAACTGCTGCAATCTACTATTAACTGTTCCGCCTGAGTCTGATGATGGAGCCTCAGAAATTTCATGCGAAGAGGAGGTTTAAATAAAAAATTAAAGACTTAAAATTTGTATAATTGAATTTCATTTGTATTTTTATTTTTTGTAACTACGTATGTAAAATATTTGTTTCAAGTTAAAAATAAGGACAATATCAAGTAATCCATTTAACTCAATGTATTTATAAAATATATAATATATTTGGTCTATTTTTCCAGCTTTTTGACAATAATTTGTCCAATTTTGGTCATGCAATGAAAAGTAAAAACCTAAGTGAAAGTTAACTTAAATTTCCAATTACTTTTCTTTAAGTCATTTGAAAATGGGATTGAAAAAACTGACAAATTTCGAATTTTTCTACTCAGTGATTGACTATTTAATGTGTTAAGTCTCAAAAGATCGGGCTTTAAAAGTACTGAACATTGTTATACTTGATATTTTGTACAGAAATCAACAGATTTGAAAGAAAACACGGAAAATATGCATTGTCTTTCTTTGGGAGTGAATTTAGGGGTGAACCCCCAAATATATTTGTCCGATTTTTTTCATGCTCCAGTACTGTGATGGAAGGTAAAAGAAACAAAGTCTGCAAAAACCTTTTTTTAAGACCAGAAAAATTATTATTTCGCTGGGTATATTGTATAGACTATATAGAGTGGAATATGGAGTATGGGCCTTTCTTGAATGTTTTGCACTGCATTATTAAACCGTTGGTTCTACCTGAAAAATGTATCGTTTTCATAATAACCTCTATTGACAGCCGAACAACAGGAACGGGATATTTACGAATAATCTATTTTCATGTCTTTTGGTTAAATAACGATATCAATTAAAACTTCTCATATGACCTTTAAAGCGTTGATATATCTGCAGGTATATAATAAAGTCCCGCTCACTTTATTTTTTCGTCAGTCTTAAATTAACTAAGATATTGGGATTTGAAGGCAGGGTAAAAAACAGAGAAAATCGCTTAAATCTACTTAAAATTTTTACGTTCTGTTTCTGCAAACTTTGAATAAATCAAATATCAAAAATTAAAATACTCATTACATCATAATATAAGAGGTGATGCGCCCAAAAAATGTGTCCCTGTAGTCAGTAGAATTGGAGATATGAAGCGAAGGTGTGTATAAATCATTAACTAATGATATGACTTCGTTTCTGCAAACCGGTCATATTTTCTTGATGTCAAAATACTTCAAAAATATAAAAGAAAAGAGTTTCTTATCCGGTCTATTACGATTCAAATTACTTTTTCAGCTAAACATGTAAATGAAAATAATCATATTTTTACTAACCCAAAGTCAAGTCGCACCTATCAGTTTTTAAATATTGCTTTTTCATCAAATATTGCAGTCTTATTTTCCAGTCGATAAATACATGCTCCCCATTTTTAACTTGTTTAATCATATTGTTGATATCAACATTTTTTATACCTTCATTATAAAGGATCTTAAATCTTGACTCTGTTGATGTCTGAAAGAATTACAAAATTTGCGATTTAAAAGGTTTTAATGCCATATTAGCACATAGGCATATCAAATGATTTCAAAATTGTGAGCACTGCAAAAATGTCTTGAACCATGAATGATAGAAACACTAAGATACCCAATTTTAAATCTCAGAATGCAGTATGTGATGTGTATTGTTAGATGTGGGAATCTGCCTGTCATTAGCACTAGCCATAAAATCGATAGGCGGTTTAAACCAATCGACATCCAATAAAAAATTTGAAAAGAAACAATATTCTAAATATTTACAGTGCATTATACAAAATGAAATATTTGATAAGAGTAACAGATATATTTGTTCAATGTGGAAATGATACAAATTCGACAATAGCTGAATATTTTCAATTTGCACAGTACTATTTAACCAAAAATAACCCATAAATGAATCTAAGAGACACCACGGCACTCTTGGTTAGTTCTGAATTATCGGGAGGGTTAAGTTAACTTCCCACTACTTGTTTTTTAAACTTTCTTTGATTCAAAAGAAACCCAAAAGCCAAAAAGCGTAAACCTAGCCCCCACCCCACCTTCAATAATTATTTGCCCGGCAGAGGCGGTTAGTACGCTAGCTAATTAGTTTGGGGTACAAAGATGCTCAAAACGGGCCCAATCTTTTGAGCCAAAAAGCAGTTTAAGAAGGAAGTGGAGGGTTCAACTGAACCCACACTGAACTTTTGACCTTGACCAAGTAATCTTAATCCTTTTAATATGAGGCATTTGTTCGCACTAACAAAATGTAGGAAATTAAAAAACTACATACTTTCAGTTGTTGCTCTAAAAAACTACCATGGCGGAAACTCCAGGTGACAGTATCTTTATGAGCAATCAATTCATCTATGGTAGTTATCGGTATATCTATTTTTGGGAACGTCAGGAAGGCCACAAGATTACCACAATAAGTTGTGGCTACAATTAACACAACTAGCCACCATGCTCCTACTATTATTCTGGCACTATCTGCATATGGAAGATGCATGCCACCTAAAAAAACATTAATATAGGCACTTTCTGATATGTATTATAAATATCACGTGTAATAGAGTTGTAGTACTGTCGTGAGTAGAAAAAAATAGGACAACTTTTTTTTTCTAATATAAATCTGTCTCTATTTGAATATGTAATGAGTAGCCGAAATAAAACAGATATCACTTTTAATTTATTTTTTATTTTAATGCTCTAGTTATTGCTATAGTAAATGATGAATGGTTAATGAGACAAATTGCACTGCGTTATAACATTAACAAAAATTTGGTGTGTAACATTTTAAGAAAGTGGAGAATAAACGGTACGATAAGTAGAAATCCTGGATCAAAGGACAAAAGATATCCTACTTAACAAGAAACTAACTATTAATATTTCGTTATTTCACCATTTCTATTTATAACTTCTATAAGCCTGTTTAGCATAGAATTAAATAACCTTAATCATTAGTAATAATATTTTTCCATCCATTATTTACTATTTCTAGTAATTCTTCGGCATTCCGTGGTCTCACATTTCGTTGTTGGGTACTTCTTACGAGTAGTCCCCATACTTCTTCCACAGCAAATATGAAGCATAGATCGCATTTCGCGTGACATGATCGATGCGCGTAGCCGTTACGTCGTGAAACTCGTCACATCACGTGTTAATTCATGTGTGAGGGTCTCTTCACTGCTTTAGAAGTAGAGCGGATTACGTTTAGTGCCGTTTTTAAATATAGATACAGACAAACCGAAGAATTAAACTAAAAATATTCCTCTAAAATCTAAAATTACTGAAATTTAATGTTTCATTTAACAATGACAGCCGCGAGCGGTCGGATTCCAATGAGCAAATTTTGACGATTGTCATTGTCGTCGTTTGTCATCCGATAACGTTGGTGTCATGTCATGTTAATAAGATTTCGGCATATTTGTAACTTTTAGTGACTGCACCAGTGGATTGTCACACAAAAGGTAGATGTAACAATATCATTATCATATGCTTTCTGTACCTTCGTTGGTAAATTTATTATAGATTATCACTTTACCAATTTTAAGTTTGTTGCTTGACAAATCTGTACTATTTAGGATAACTAGACTTTCTTAGTCGATCGAGTGATGTTAAAGTTGTTAATATCCTAATAGTATATTATTCAACGAGCGATAATGTAGGTAATAACTCGCATAGATGAAATTTGCAGCATGAGCCACAGGCGAGTGCTGTAAATTAATTAAGTTGAGAGGTTTTTTAGTGCCCCAGAAGATCTGAAAAGGTTTTGGATGAGATCGGATTACGTTTAGTGCCGTTTTGTCACACAATTTAATGCTCTTTTCGGCTACAAAGATCCACCGAGTGGGGAGGTTCCAGCCGCTTCCAGTAGCTGCCGATTTTTTTTCTTTAGTTTTAAAAATAAACAATTGAAAGTTTGAACCTCTTATATACTTCATAAACGCACTTTTTGGCATATGAATTTTCTTTCATTTCAGGTTTCATAGGAAGCGACACTAGCTTTTGATTTTCAAGTGAAACGCTCTATATATTAACGCATTTTTGATGTGACATTTCAAACGTCAATATTTATTTTAATTTAATAATCGCTTTTCAAGACGGTTCCGATTTATTCTAATTGTCCCTTGTAATCGGTGTCGGAGTGGCCTACAACCGATTGGAGGTTCTGCGGACTTCTCCGGGGAAGGAAACTTTCATCCTGCTCCTGCCCCGGTCTTATGAACTTAAGGCATCAACACTGGCATCGGTTTCCCCGTGCCGGAGGAAATAAGGAATGCGCCATTGGGAAGGACTCTGGCCTTTGGTTTGAAATCCGGCCTGAATGGGGACATTAACTGAACTAGTTAGCGAATGGACAATGGGCCGCAAGGCCTGAGTGCTGCCATGGTTTATCGCACCGCAAACAAGAATAAGAAGCAGAAAAAGAAGAATAAGACCCGTGTAATGCTAGAAATATCGAAATCCCCTCGAAAATACTAAATAATTGTGATTTATCAGCAAATAAAATTCATCTAAATAAATCTGCTGTAAAACGCATTTTTTTGCAAATGGAACCATATTGGTAGCGTGGTACCGTTAATAGTACTATTAATAATGAATTTGTTCATATGCCTTATTAAAATGTGCGATAAATATTCAAATCAGATACAGCTAAAAGAAAATAAGGGTGTACCATGATTCTGTTACATGCGTATAGTGTTTCCCACGTTCTATCAACATCATCTCATATTTTTACTTAGTCGTTATATTTCTATCGATTGTACTTCTACTTAAAATTTGCATTTATACATTTAGATACTATTTTGTTTGTAAAGGATATCCTTACTATCATCAACAAACAAAAAACAACGATTTAAATAATTTGTGGGTAGATAAATTTTATTTAAAATTCCCGTTTTTTAATTAAAACCTAATTAGCTATTTTCTAGATACTTCAACATTTGGTGAGAATTGAATGAATAATCGATATAAATGAATCCAGAAGCAGAGAGGATATGTATAACATGGCATGGTAAGTAGAGGGATCCTAGGTTCAAAACAATTTTTCTGATTTTTTTATATAATATTTTGAGGCACCAAAGAAGATATTTCCCATTGTGAAATTTTGTGCGACCCTACTGGATTTCTATCGGAGACTCGATAGTTTTACTCGAAAACGATCAAAGAGTGTTCGAAAATATATTTTTTAAATATTTATATAAGGTCATTTCACCCAAAGTAATCGACAATCCACATATGGTATTTTTCAAAAATTGACTTCAGAGAATTTGAAAACGTGTAAACCAAACTACATATGAAAGTAAATATCAATAACAAATTTCAGGGCGCATTGTTTCCAAAGGTTTTCTGTCAACATTTCAATAATTTTATTTTAAAGCATTTTGGGGTTTTCTATTTTATGCCACTTCATTGCTTTTCAATACTAGTCCACCTATGATATCGCAACCTGAATATAAATAAATCCCTGCATGATATAATAGCTATGAAAACGGTTTCAAATGAATACTTTCTTTAGATTTGTATTAAAATATATGTTGTATTTTGCGTTATTGTAAAATAGAAAAGTTTAAGTAAGAAAATTATTTGAAAATAATTATATAATTCAATGTAATTTCCAAGGAATATTTATACGTGACACCAGACATGCAAATTTTATTCTAATAATGTGAATAACAAAGAAACCAGTTTTTGTTTTTCAATATTTCTCATTGCTGTTAGTTTAAACAAGTTAAATCTTAGAATATTAATAAAATAGATAAGTAATTTAAATTTCCTATTAAAAATATAAATAATTAGTTATATTAAATAATATCCGTGAGCAATCGGATTGTTACATTTTTTAAACATAGTTCGCTAAACTAGAATAAATTGTAACTAAAAGTGCCTAAAGGAAATTCCAAATCGTTGGTTTCGAGAGAATAGGACACAGGGAGAGTATTGGTCGCTTGTGAGAATAGAATTTAGAAAATTGTGGGCGCCAAATTTAAATTAAATTTATTCAGGAAATTACATAAGCAAGTATATTTTTTTATTTTATATACATATAACATCATTATTTTAAAATGAGTCACCTAGATACCTAGGTACCTGTGTTGTAACTCATTATATGAAAATATCATTTTATAAAAATTAAAGTATATAGAGCAAAATAAATATTCACAAAGACGTAAATATTTAATTATCAAAATATTAAAACTAAATTTTATAAGAATTTCAAGAGAAAATAATAATAATAATTACAGAATAAAACATGGAGAGAAGAGAAACACTGCGTTACCGATGAATGTACTATGGCATTAAGGAGAAACAAAAAAAAAATAAGTCAGGATAGTCGCCGGGTAATTTAAAAGTATTGTATTGGTTTAGAGTAAGTATAGTCTCTAATGTTTAAAATATACATGTATAAATATCCACTTAGATGATATTTAGTATATTGAAATTATCAATTACAAAGGTTCTTAATTTTTTTTTGAATACGGTAATATTTGATATATTTTTTATGTTTACAGGCAACATGTTATAAAACATAGGACCGAGGTGAGGAATAATCTTTGTAAATGAGACTTTGTACAAAAGGTACAGCTACTGTCTGACTTGTTATTGTCCTTGTACTATAAGAGTGGCGTATAGAAGACCTGGATGTTTTTTACATCCTTATTAAGCAGTGGTAAATGTACAATTTTCTTATAGTAAACAAACCGGATTCATTATAAAGAAGCTCAGTAGAATAGATTTTCTCTTAAGCATTATTTTAATTAACGTTTTTTGTTATATCTAAATTATTCAGTGCATTATTATATAATCCACCCAAATAACAATGCCATATCTCATTACAGATTCAGCTAAAGCCTCGTCCACCATGGTCATCCCATAGTTGATAAAATTTAAAAATTAATTTTCTGAGTTTAGTTGTAATATATTCTATACGAGCTGTCCATCGTAGGTATTGATCTACCATGACAACTAGATATTTAATTATTTCAGTCTTCTCAACTTTAGAGCATAAGCAATTTATGTTTCTGCTAGAGTAAATATCATGGAGAGTGATGTGCAAGAGTGGAACTTGGTTCCAAACTCTGCCTTTTGGTACAGTATTTATTTTTTTAAATTGTATGTTGTTTTTATCCAATAATTTTTTTTTTACAAAAAGCCAGTCACCCTACTCTGTGGCTCCGACCCCCCACAGAGGGGAGCTGGTAATAAATACCAATAGGCACTCCCCACGCCCGTGGGGTGAGTGACTACCGGGTGAATCGTGTGCCCTGAGCAGACGTAATGAACCGAGGATGACAGCCTTCTGCATTCTGCCGGCTAAGGTCTCTGCCGAATCTCGGCATGCCGGTATGATCAGTACCATTATTTTAACAGAATGGCCTAGATAAAGCCTGCGGAGTTCGAAGATATTTTGTCCGTTTGTTCTCCTCTTTCAAGACAATATTACTCTCAGCAGGGGCTGGGAATTCCACGACATACATTGTCTTGAGTTGGTGGTCGAGGAGTACTACGTCAGGCTTGTTGGCTTGTATTTGCCTGACGATGGGAAACGGGTAGTTCCAATAAATTAGACTTCTCATTCTAGACTAGTTTTTAACCAATTGTTTATAACATAAGGTTCAGTTTCTGGACTATCATATACCTCACTCTAGGAATTACCGTCAAATACTATCGCTGTGTTTTCAACATAAGAAATTATGTGACCTTTTATATCATTTAATAATGATATGTTATTAATATATATATATATATATATATATATATATATATATATTAGGAACAAAATAGGGCCCAACATAGTTCCTTGCGGGACACCCATGTTAACAATTAACGGATCGCTAAGACATTCATTTATCCTCGCTTTTTGTACTCTGTTTGTTAGGTAATCCCGAAGTACTAATAATGCAGAGCCCCTCACCCCTATTTTTTCCAGCCTCTTTAGCAGAATGTCGTGACTGAAGGTGTCGAAGGCCTTAGCTAAATCTAAAAATACTGCCAATATTGTTGTTGAGAGCATTAGCAATGTTATTGATTACATCAACTACAACATCTTCTGTTGACATATGCTCCCGTAATCCATACTGACTTTTTGCTAATAAATTGTTTTGCTCTAGAAAAGTTAAAAGTTTTTTTATAGCATTTTTCGAAGATTTTCACAAAATTATTAATTATAGATATAGGTCTATAGTTTGTCGCCAATTTTTTATCACCTGTTTTATATATTGGTGTGGTTATAGATTCTTTCCAGATTTTCGGAATAACGCCTTTAATAAGACATAAATTTATTATATGTACTAAAGGAATAATTATATGTTCATGTATATTACTTCCACGTTCAGTGGAAATAGGCTTAAAATGCTATGAAATTTTAAATTTGAACGAAAAAACATCACGGTCGATCTGTAACTTTTTTTGTGCGCTGAAATTTGGTACACTTATGTATTATAACGAGATCTGGAACTAGTTATATTTTGATCTAATTCCGTCGAAGGGTTTGGGGGTAAATGGGGTAAATAAGGGTAAATAGGCAAATGAAACAGGTAAGAGTACATCAAATTGCAATTTAGGACATGTATGAAAAGTCGAGGTCTCAAAATTTTTTTGACATCAGCCACCCTCCCCTCCCTCACGTCACCCCCAATACCACCACCACCACACTATTTTGAAAGGGAGTAAAAAAAATAAAATGTGATTTAGTGTGTATACGAGAACGAAACGTCTCAAAAAATTTTTTTTACTATAATTTTAATTTGGTTGTTTTAGTATTTATAGATTTATAATTTTTAGAATTCAATTTGATATAGTTTTCTAATTTTTCAATAAATAAATTATACGCCCTTTCTGGATCTTTAATTACTGAAATACCATCCAAGGTTTCAAATGATAACATGTTATTTAAACTATTGTAATTTATAGCTTTACATACGTTAACGGATAATTGAATTTTGCTTAAAGTTACTTGTGCTATTTAAAGATAATAATATCATGTGATGAACAGTGATGTAAGTTTCGAAAATATAAGTTTTAGGTAATATTTGTTAAATAAATAAATAAATAAACACCACAGAAATTAGACAACCCCCAATTCCAGAAGCCAGGGCTTGTGCGGAAGGGGGTTACACATTGAAAAAACGCGGACCTACAACCATTTTCTCCGACAGTGCCGGAGCCAGGATTCGAACCCGGTGGTGCGATGTCCGTGTGATTAATCGCAATTGCCACAAATTCACATTCAAAATACATTTATTATAATTAACTGGTACATAACAGTTGCCTAGCCAGGATCTGCCCCGAGGCCGATCGTGCAACCACCGCGCTGACGCGATGGCGGGTTGCAGGATCGGGCGGGACAGCCTGGGTCGGCGAAAACAATAATTGGGAACAACTAATCCTAAACACCTTTTGTACAATGGACAAATAAAAATAGGTAATACAATTAAAAAATATCAAAGAAAAACAGATTTAACAAAACTTAAAAACTACACTACATTTAGGGAACTCTCGCACAAGATACTTTTTAATTTCGTAGTTGACGCTAGCACCTCAAATTAAAACGAGGAGCCTTCCGCGAGGACGATTGCCACCTTGCGCATTAACCCACTCGGCTATCGACCAGACAGGTTCTTATTATCAACTCTAATAAATATATGATCAATTAAAATAGATGTATTATCAGCTTCTCTTATTGGTTTACTTATATAAGAAAAAAAACCATAAATTCGCAAGCCTGCAGATATAAGAATGTGCCTTAACATCAGATGCATATAATAAATTTATATTAATATCGCTTACAAAAATCTCGACATTTGTTTTTTTTGTGTCAGAAAAATAATTTTCTAATTCGGCAACATATAAACTAATATCTCTTGATGGTGGCCTTCTTAATATTTCAAGATAGCAACATAATTTTAAGTATGAAAGTATTGACGAAAGTATTATGAATCCCAAATTATTAAAGGAAAAAGGACTGGAAAGTTGTGTAACGTTGGTAGGGTAAAAGTAAGGCGCACGGCACTGACTGGTGCGGCGAAAAGGATAGTCGGGAGAGAACACACGTGGAAAAAGTAACATATCGTCCTCTGTCGAGAGAGCCAGTTTTATTTGTTGAAAATAATAAAAAGTAAACCAGACACCTGTACGGAGTATTACGCTAAATAGGCGGACTTTAGTTGTATGTTAAGTGTAGTTGGGGAATTGTTGAAAGCCCATTGAGTTTATTAATTTGTGTGTTTGTTCGGCCAGACGCCATGCCAGACTATTTCTCTCCAATAAATGGTAGTGCCAAGTTAAAGGGGTTTCTTTATTTCTCCCAGACATAATCCAAAAATAAATTGGTGTCCAAACTATCAAAGATCAAAGATCTCGTCACTGACAGCAGCAAATCTGGACCACGCCATCTCCACCGAGCTACCGAGCCACCCACATGGTGTATGGGTGTAAAGCACCACATTTTTGTAACTGTCGGTTATAGTTGACTATGGAAAATTAATTGGCTTAAAGCATGAGCACAGTTGTAGTTACTTTCGTAGGATTTATCGCGTACGTTAAAATAAATGGTGAACCCTGATTTTGTATAATTGGTTTTAATAATTTAGGTCTTTATCTTACCTTGCTGCAGCAGAGCTCCGTACATATACCAAATACAGTTTTGCACAGATGATAAACCTCCCTTCATTCGTATGCCTTTATATTCATAAACAGGACTAAACCTGTGTATATAGTATAAAATTGGTCCCATTAATATCATAGCCAATGATAAACATATCCAGGTCTGTAAAAAATCAATTATGTATATTATATGTTACATGTTTGATGTATATTTGATATAATGACTGCAAAAGCTTCTTTTTCAAAAAGCTCTTTTTGTATATAAATTATTATTTCTTCTGTATGGGGAAAGTTATGGAGGAATTAAGTGATATTTGAGCTATATTCTCTAAGATTCTTCCTACATATGTGTACAAAATTTCGAATCGATCAAATATGTGGAAGTGGAACAAAATTGTATTACTGGATTTAACCCAGCTAAAATTGCAACTGAATAAGAGCTTGTATCATGTATTAAAACAGTTATATGGTAACTTACATCTCCAGTAAATGGTGAAATAAAGAGTAACGCTCTGCTTAGCACTTTAGGTCTAGCCACAAGGAATGTGTAAGTCTGAGTGCTTATGGCGTCGGTAAAATTAATAACGTGCTTATTTTCTTCTGTTATTGTGAAGGCACAAGCTGCTAGTGCTACGGTTTTGTTCCGGATCATATCTATAAATTCACTTGGAATGTCATTAATGATAATATTCGTCATATCCAACGAATTATTGCTTGTTGTACTATTGGCTGTGAATGTTTTATTTAAAACTTCAACTGTGAATGTAAAGTTTAGATTATTGGAAAGTTCTTTGATAATATCAAAAACTAATCCATTGTATTCCGTGACGTCCCCAGATTCGTTCGTCTTCAATATTTGCCAAGGCGGATTCTAGAATAAACATTATATTTAGCGAACTAAGGACAAAATATCAGGTCATCAAAAATCTAATCCGCCAAAAGATAAAAAAAAATAAACAAATAAAAAGGTATGATATAATGAATTTTAGATATATTAGCTAAATAGCACTACCATACTCATCATAAAACACTTCGTTTACACATGCACAAAAGATGTGAAGGGAATTTGTTATAGTAAATGCAATGTTGTCAGATATCCTGAAATGATTTCTTTCAAAATATTTGGCATATATAAACAAAAATAATATCTAAAATTCAGAACTACTGACTACAGCTTGCAAAGAACCATACACATCATGCCCTTGAGCTATCTGTCACGGGCATTCAGGATAGCCTGTGGATATCCTGAAACTGCTGTGGGACATCCAACGGCAGCCAAATGATACAGCCCGGTATATCCTAAATACGTACAAGGTTATAACTTACATGAAATGATACCATTGGTAGGTTTCTTCCTCTAAATCCATGGGAAATATGTACAAATAATTCATCAGTCATTGATGGTCCATCACTAGGTCTCCAAGTTCCCACAGATATAATGTCGATTGATGATTCATTCGAAGCATGATGGGAATAATTCGAGAACTGATACTCTTTACCCCATGTCTCTCCTGTTTTCATTCGCCAGGAGGTGCAGTTGTCGCAAGTGCCATAGATTAATAAATGTTTCTTAAAGAAAAATAGATAGTAAAAGAGTATACATTATAACTCTTTTGCATATTACCTACCTTGACTCTATCGAGAAGAAAATTACGCCGCTCTAATTTTGTAGGTCTGATAGCTTCCCATTCTTCATCAGAAACTTGAGCGGCGACGTCATATTCTTCTTGAACAGCCTCATCTAGTGCTCTGATAAAACCTTCCAAGACTTCTTCGGTATGACATTTTTTACCACCCTATATGTCAACAGAAAATAGCCCTTAATGGTACCGAAAATAACTCCATGCTTATTTTTTTCAGTAAAATAGTTATGCACATGTAAGGAGTGCATTCAAGGTTACTAGTTTTAGTTGAATATTGGGCAATATAAATGATCATAATTAAATAAAAACTGCATTTCTTATACATGTTTAAATAATGTAATATAATTAGTAAATGTATTGCCAATTTGAGTTCAGGACTATTTGAGTTCGTGGAGAAGTGCTTAGACCTTTGTTGGGATGTTGAGAATACAACAGATTCGTGTCTATCTTAGTCTTATGTGGTTACAAGGAAATTTACAAATACAGGATACAAAGCGTGCAAGATGTATATATCTGAAGCTGTATAAGTATAGGGTATGTGTTTAAAAATTACATACAGACGAACTGCGGCGATCGATATCTCGAAAAGTAGACATCGGAAAATTTTGAAAATTTGGTAGTAAACTAATGTCGATGGGGGCAACTCGGCTAAAATATTTTCAAGATGGTGGCACTTCCGGTTATACCGGAAGTCGATACCAACATGCTTATTTTAAATGGGATACCCTATATATTATTACATTTTTGGATTGTACGCAAAATTCTAGGCCGATTTCGTGTATCATATCCTATACCTAGGTCTCTCCGTTTTTGAGATATTTTAATTTTTATGTCAAAAATGACGTTTGCGGGCCCTAAAAGAATTACCAATTTTTCCTATAAGAAAGCCTTTATTATCTAATTTGGGTTCGATTCTTTGTTGAAAAAGGCCTACTTTAATAGAGTTTTTATAATATTTTGATAGGTATTGATACAGATTGTTCAAAAAATAAGAATAAACATTAAATTGAGAAAACTGTCAAAAATCAATTTTTTCAAATGGAAACCCCCAATTTTTATAATCTTATCTTATTCGCCATTAAAAATAAGAGGAAGTTTGTATATGGATGTCTATTCCGAAAATTTTTAGTTTTCGAGATATTCTCAATTCAATATTTCTATATGGGGATTTTGCTATGGATTTTAAGTTCAATTACTGTTAGTTGGCTATGACGGCGTTGAGTGCTAAACAAATGTATGTAGCTGTCACTTACCAATTGACAAGTATTAATTATCATGCTGGGGCGCTTAAATTATGCACAGAGGATTACTTAAATTTGTTTATAATCTATGGAGAATGTTACAAAGTTTTATCAAAAACATGTGAAATATTTGCTAATAGATATCCAGAGAAACAAAAACCGTCTCCGAACAGTATTTAATGAATAATGGAGAATTTCAAAAAATTTGGCACTGCAACAGTTCATAAAATAATTAAACAAATGTAACTTAGATACAAAAGGTTCTTACATAAAATACTAACAGTATAACTACTTATACTCAGGAAAATATTGTGTTCAAAGTGTCCACCCTGAACTTCCAAACATTTTTCAAACCTCTTGATTAGTTCGTCATGGGTGGCCGCTCTAATAGAACCTGGAGATAATCTTTCAAAATCATTCCTTACTCTTGCCTGACAATCTTCCATTGTTGTGACTGGATTAAAATAAACCATATCTTTTATTGTTCCCCATATAAAATAGTCTAAGACAGACAGATCAGGAGAACGGGGAGGCCACAGAAAAGGTCCATTGTCAGCAATCCATTTATCGTAAAAAGTTTCTTCCAAGAAGTTGTTAACTATGAAGCTGCTTAGTGGTGGCGCGCCATCGTGTTGGTAAAATATTTGCCTATGTTCAGCGCTAGCGGTAAATTGTTCAAATACTCATTATCTTAATTTTGTAATATAGTCAAATATCTTTCACTTAAAAAAAGTTGATACGTAATTTGAAAAACAGAAACTATTTAAGTATTAATTCATTACCATTTAAGTTTTCTTCATAAAAAATAAGTTTTACGACTCCATCATTTCTCACAGCATGAGGAATTGAATCACACCAAAAGTGGGAATTATGTCTGTTGAAAAGTCCATTTCTCGTAAATTTTGCCTCGTCAGTCCAAATTATGTTGTCCAAAAATCGAAAGTCGCCTTGTAACATTGTTAAAATAAATTCGCAAAAGTGAACTCTTCTAGCCAAATCAGTGTCCTTTAGGTGTTGAACCATAGAAATGGAATAGAAATGGAATTTGTGTTTCAAAAGAATTCTATGAATAGAGTTCTTGAAGATTCCTGTTTGTAAGACCACTTGTCTTAAGGATGTCATAGGATATGCCGCAAAATATCCCAAAATAGCAATTTCGATATCTTCATCATCGACAATTGGTTTTATTTTATGAACTGTTGCCTTAACGATGCCAAAATTTTTAAAATTCTCCATTATTCGTTTAATACTGTTCGGAGACGATATTTATTAGCAAATGTTTCACACGTTATTGATAAAACTTTGTTACATTCTCCATAGATTATAAACAAATTTAAGTAATCCTCGTGTGCATAATTTAAGCGCCCTAGCATGATAATTAATACTTGTCAATTGGTAAATGACAGCTACATACATTTGTTTAGCACTCAACGCCGTCATAGCCAACTAACAGTAATTGAACTTAAAATCCATAGCAAAATCCCCATATAGAAATATTGAATTGGGAATATCTCGAAAACTAAAAAGTTTCGGAATAGACATCCATATACAAACTTATCCTTATTTTTAATGGCGAATAAGATAAGATTATAAAAATTGGGGGTTTCCATTTGACAAAATTGATTTTTGACAGTTTTCTCAATTTCATCTTTATTCTTATTTTTTAACACTCTGTGTTAATACCTATCAAAATATTATAAAAACTTTGTTAAAGTAGGTTTTTTTCAACAAAGAATCGAACCCAAATTAGATAATAAAGGCTTCCTTATAGGAAAAATTGATAATTCTTTTAGGGCCCGCAAACGTCATTTTTGACATAAAAATTGAAATATCTCAAAAACGGAGAGACCTAGGTATAGGATATGATACATAAAATCGGCCTAGAATTTTGCGTACAATCCAAAAATGTAATAATATATAGGGTGTCCCATTTAAAATAAGCAAGTTGGTATCGACTTCCGGTATAACCGAAAGTGCCACTATCTTAAAAATTGTTGCTTCCATCGACATTAGTTTACTACCAAATTTTCAAAATTTTCCGATGTCTACTTTTCGAGATATCGATCGCCGCAGTTCGTCGTGGGACACCCTGTATATCTCGAGACATACCCTACATTTTTACATTTAAAAAAAAATAGTGATTAATTAAACTCTATTCAATGGGCAATAAATTATTCTGTGATGATAGAAAGAAAAGAAATGGATACCAAAAATCCAAAGCTTAACTGAGGATAAATGTTTATCCTTTATAATCTGTTATATTACATGTAATATTAATAGTTTGACTTAATTAATATCGCAATATTTATAGTTCCAATACAATGATGATGCACTTCCTAAAATATGTCTTTAAACAGATACAATACTTATATCGATTCGTAGGAGGTCGGTCACCCTTAAAATTATTAATCGGTGATAAATTATGACAGGGTTGTAAATTCTAAAATACTTTAATCACAATTGAGAAGTGTAACTACACCTTTTTATGTTTGCCCACACTGACTGGTGAAATTAAATTCGAACTAATCAATGATAATGGGCTAGTAGACAATAACGAAAATGACAAAAGTAATAATATAGCATTATAGTATGACTCTTCAATATGTTATAAATATAATTTTAAGGTAGTTTTATCGACTATTATTGGTTTTATTGTAAAACGAATAGGCTTAAGATTAGGGCGTATTTAAAATACGGCAGTTTGCCGGTCTCTCGTGACGTAATATCGTCACATACGCGCGCATTTAATATAACCTCGACAGCGCCGCACATAAGCTTTGCACAACTTTGTTGGCTCCGCCTTTCCACTAGCGCTCGTTTCTCTGCTGATTATGCTATTACGTCATAGCCAATAGAATAGCTCGAACATTTGCGGCAATATCTAACCATTTAAACATAGTTTAAACTTCATGATTTTTTTTTACTATAAGGCATTATTATAAAAATAAAATAAAAAATACGGGTCAACTGTTTTTATGCGTAGATGTTATTAAAATAATAATTAAAAAATTGTCTACTTGCCCATTATAGTGGTAAATTCCTCATCATTAGCATATCATTCAAAAAAAAAAATCCAGGAAACATGATACAAAATTCTTTCAGGAAAATAGCAATATGGTAATATCAATACCTTCTCAGAAAACACAAAAACTGGATCTATTACATAAACGTAGAGATGAATGCACTAGTGCAAAACACGATAGTGGTGGAAGTTGCCTATACGGACAGCAGAGAAACAAATATGAGCTGTAGCATAGTATAACACTTATATTATTAACGAGTATTTAACTAAATTTGTGTACCATGAATTGTTTACATTTCGTGAATGCTATTTCTAAAAAGACCCTAAATACTCTTTGTTGTAGTTTGGTACCCTGGATATGAGGTAATTTGATCTCTATTTCTATTTGTAATGCATATCATAAGCCAAAAGGTATCTACAAAATAACATAAGCCCTGATCAGTTGCTATACAGTAGTTCAAATAAAACATATTTATCCAGAAAGCTTCCCTATTGAACAAATTCTGTATTATATTTGTAATTCTCTCTTTATAAATTCCTGTATTTTTCTTATCCTTCTTATCCTTTCCTCTAATACGGATGTTCTGTTTCGTTGATAAATTTTTTGACAGTTTAGGTCTTCAAGAATGCCAACGAAAAATCCCTATTAAAGATTTACTTTTTTTTTAACCTTAGACGTTCCAGAATTGACTTTTAGTTAGTGAGAAGGTCCCATGTGATAAGTAATTTTCCAGTTTTCTTTTTTGAATTTGAAAATAAATCATATTATTAGCGATGGTCACTTATCTTCCAAGTTTAGTGACTTTCCCGGAAGAGAGAATACACAGAATTCCAAAAATGAACTGAGAAACTGGAGGAAACAGCACTCAAAGAAAAAAATTAACAAAATAGTTACAAAAAACGGAAAACTGGCACTTGGTAAAGTCATCATTGAAGTTTAAACAGCTAATGTTAGAGCTAAAAGATGTATTGCACCTGGAATAGGCAAAATAATAATAATAATAATAATATGCCTTTATTACATAGAAAAATACGTATAAAAAATACAAAATGCAAAAGGATGGCGATATTCATATACAATATGCTCTTCCATACAACCATCCGAGTACAGAAAAATATTAAAATAAATTAATAATTTCGAAATATCCTTCAGATAATACCAATCTGATCATGCACAAATATAATACAATTAAAATTAACAGTATAAATATCAAACAAAAACTATCGTAAACAATGAAAAAACAGGCAATAATGAAGTATAATATAGAACATACTCCATATACTAATTTCTCAAACTGAATATCAGATCTTTTGTGTGTTTTTTAAAAGAATGAATTGAGGAGAGCGACTTGACATCATTGGGTAAGGCATTAAATATTTTAACAGCATTATAGCTAAAGGAACGCTGAAACTGAGCTGTTCTATGCTTAGGAACACTAAATAAATCCCGTTGCCGAGTAGGACACGAGTGCAGATCACTATTTTTAACTAACTTACCTGCCAAATAATCAGGTTTGCCATATTTCAGGATTTTATATATTAAACACGATAGGTGTAAATTACACCTTTCTGTGAGGTTAAGCCATTTAGATTCCAAAAAATTAGCCGAAATATGATCAAACTTGCGCACATTATAACTGAACCTCAAACATGCGTTCTGAACTTTTTGCAAACTTTCTTTATCTTTACAAAGTAAAGCAGGCCAGTACACGATGTCACAGTAAGACAAAGATGATAGGATAAGAGAGTCACATAACTTTAACTTAACATCTGAACTTAAAATTTCTTTATGAGCATATAAGAGTTTCAACTTGCCATATGATTTTTGCACAAGATAATTTACATGTTTTGAGAATCTGAGATTAACATCAATCCAAATTCCCAAATTTTTACAATTCTCACTACTAGATAAAAATTTTCCATTCAGCATAATATTAAATTCGGGACTACTTAAAATCGTTTCTTTTTTACTACCAAATACTAGCATTACAGCTTTTGACTCATTCAAAATAAGAATATGAGCCGACAAAACCTCAGAAATTACTTGTAACTCGTCATTAATTCTAGATACAGCAGTTAAAAGGTTTAGGAAATTAAAAGAGAAATATATCTGAGTATCATCAGCATATTGGTGGTACGCACAGTTTTGAAGATACTCACTGAAATCAGCCGTATAAATTGAAAATAGTAGGGGGCCCAGAATACTACCCTACGGGACTCCTCTAGTAATATTAACAAAGTCTGAAGACTCATTATTTAAAATAACACGTTGGATAATTATTAAAAAAAGAAATAGCCGTATCAGACAAACCAAAATATTTTAATTTTACACAAAGGGTAGCATGATTTAACAAATCAAAAGCCTTACTGTAATCTAAGAGAATTAAACAAACCTGATTGGTGACGTCAGTTTCTTTAAAAATATCATCTGTAACTTTTAGAAGTGCAGTGCTAGTACTGAATTGAGCCCGGAAACCAGATTGTGCGGAGGGTAAAATATTAAAACTATTAAGATACGTAGTTACCTGTTCAGCTACTATTTTCTCTAAAATTTTTGAAAGCGTTGGCAGAATGCTGATAGGACGAAAATTACTAACAAGAGAAGGATTAGAAACTTTTGGGGCAGGCATAACATTAGCATCTTTCCATGTTGCAGGAAAAGACCCATTAATCAAACATTTGTTAATGAGGAAAGCTAAGTGACTACTTTAAAAAGGAGTAACCAGTAAAATCAGTTTTAGGTCGATACCATCAGATCCTTTGGCATAAGATTTTAATTTAGAAATTATTTTATCTACCTTTTCAGAAGTAATCTCCGTAAAAGTAAATTCCTCCAAATTAATTGCGAATTTATTATTTATATATTTGTTTAAAATAACATTGTTATTATTAGGGTTAACTAGATTTGAAGAACTCGTAAAAGAATTAAGGAAGTCATCGGGAGTAGCAAAATTTGTATTAACGGGATTTTTATCATTATTAATGTTCAGAGCCTTCAAGAGTTTCCAGAAACTTTTGGGATCGGTTTTAAATTTGTGTTGTAAAAAAGCTTTTTTTTCAGATTTAACACATGTATTGACAAAGTTTCTTAATTCTTTGTACTCTTTCCAAGCAAGATCTGTTTTTGTTTGTTTATATTTAGAAAATAAATTATTTCTAAGTTTCATAAACAATTTTAAATTGTCAGTCAACCACGGTACAGGAGGTTTAGAAATTCTAGCCGTTTTAACTGGTGCGTGAATATCAAAAATGTAAGTAATATTTATATTGAGAAATTCAACTATTTGATCAATGTCGTCCAAACTATATATGTAATCCCAATCTATGGAACAAATAATAATCGAAAGTAGAAAAGTCCCTATAAGATTTAAACAAAACAGGCTGACGTTCTTTCTTAATTTTTAAATTACAAGAAACAAGACAATGATCTGAAATGTCATCCATTTTGATTACATTAATATTATTAATATTAATAAACAACGAATAAATGCGCTATGGACCAAGACCAAACCATATAATCATCACCAGAACATGAATGAATGACACTTGTCCTAACTAATACAGAATATAATATATCTTACAATAGTTTGTTTCTTAATGTGTTTGTTAATAGTTTTTTGCCTGAGGCTTTATGTATTGACATATTCAAAATTAAGAATAGCTATATAGATACATAGAGAGTGAGTAATTTCTTATTATTGTGGAACCTTTGCTTTAATAATTCGTAAATAATATATTCCTTCAGTATTTATCCACCAAGGAATGAAATGTAAAGACATTTTCTTTGCAGAAGCAAGTCCATCGACCGACTGGTGATCGTGGGGAGCATCTTGCTTTGGTAGACCCCTCTGCAGTTTAGCTGTGGACCTCGTGATACTAGGTGATACTGATTGATATAAGACATAAGAAGTAATTTATTTTTACTGGTTTACTTTGTTATTTGGCGATAAATGGATTTTAATTCCTGACATGATGACATTAGATCGTATCTGTTAACCTTAAAGTGCAGCAGAAATTCATTTCTAGAGGGCAGTTTAGCAGATAAGTAATTTACCATCAATGCTTGAAGCAACTGCTAAGCAAATCTTAGTAAGTAATTCATTTCTTTTTATGTATTAGTCCTGTAAAGAAGCACTTACACTTTTCAACCTGTAAACTAACCAGCAATGCTTGATTTTCAGAACAGGTGTCAAAAAATATATTTACACATTTATGTCGCACGTTCTTAAAATTATGTACGTACCGTACAGGCATCGGATGTTATTGTTGTATTATACACAAATGCCACATTATCTCCTTCCCGCAGTAATCTTTTGTAGGATGATATGTCATTGTAATTGTAATCCGTATCAGAAATAACATATAACCATTGATTTTTTACGTTTACTAATTCTAAATTTTTGGCATATTCCATTATAATTTCCACCAATTCGTAACTTACTATTACCAAAAAATTACCCCCAACTGTTTTTGGATGAATGGTTGAGAGGATTGATTTTAAATCGGTTCTTGAAATGTTGCTCTCTAGTTTGATTAATGATAAACCAGATGCTTTTATATCATAATTTGATTGTTGGGTAATAGATTTTATAACTCGTGTTACCATATCTCTGTCTAAAAAACATGTAACGATTATTACGTCAATTTTTTCCCTATAATAATTATAGATTAGTTAGTTAGTTGCTAGCTTTATTAAGATAAATGAATGATACATGTACTTTTCGAGTCGATTGAGTAAACAGAGTAAACAGAGTAAACAATTGTATTGTAACAGTGGTCTTTTATTTTTTATTAAAACAAGACGTGCAATTGAATCTCTGATAATTTGTCAGAAGAAGGCTCGTATGGTAGAAAAACCGCAAAAAGAAGTAACGAATATAGACAAAACCACAATTAACAGAGGAGTCAAATTAGCTCAGAAATGCGCTATGTTTCGGAATAATTACGGGAAACTTAGATTTTCCATGAAACTTTTTAATAGACACTTGAAAAAGTTTAAAATAAAAAGTTATACTGTTATATTCTCCCGCTAATTGTTAATTAATTGTTTAAACAAAAGAAAAACGTTTTATATGTAAAATAATAACTAACACAATGAATTTCAAAGAAATTGTATTCAAATTGGTGTTCTAGGGGTTTTTGAGGTCAGTAAAAAAGAATATAATACTGAAAAATAAAAATTCAAAATGGCTGATACAATATGGCCAACTTTATGTAAAATATTTCCTAAAAATGAAGTAATTCAAAGAATTTGAAATAAATTTTGCTTAAATTAATATTAAGGGGGATTTTGAGGCCACTGAAAGAGAATATGATCTTGAAAATTAGAAAATCAAAATGGCTGATTCAATGTATATGTACACCTATCAGCCAACAATTGTCACTGTTCTAATTATTCAAACAAAATAATATTAAAATAAAAACGAAACAAGAAGTAAAGATCACGTTGTAATATTTGACAGTACAAGATACATTTATCGAGTGCTGGTAATACACCGAGGCAATATTTTGACTGTTTTACTATTGAAACAGGAAAACTATTTTAAAAACATAAAAATTGCATCAATTTATTGTAACAACGTAATTTTATCGATTTTTTGTGAAAACTATATATTCATATACAGTGTATTTCACTTCTCGTGAAGACACCCCTGTATCTCCTTTATTTGTGGCCGAATTTCAAGACTAATTCATGGAGTTATACAGCTCCATAAAGTGACTTTGTCCAACACATAGAGATAACTTTTTCCAACAAATGAAAGTTGTGAGCAAAAATCATGATTCAATAAAACGCTAAAAGAGTCACTTCTTATTATTACACATCAAGTTAACAATGTAATACAGTTTTTTTTGTTGTCACTGTTCTTGAGAAGTAACGCTCTATCATATCCTTCAGAGATTTAGGAGCGGTTTTCTTGTTTTAAATGTTAAGAATGCCGTGAAATTAACTGTCAATATTATTACTTGTATGACAGAAGTGACTGTTGTTATCTATTGTTGAGTTTGTTAGTTTCCTTATTTGATTTTTCTACTCATAACGGCTAGAATACTTTTAACTGCTGATGAAAAAGTAGAAATAATAAAGATAGTCGGTGAAAATGTATGGTCTTCAAGAGAAGCAGCAGAAGAATTTAATTTAAGACATCCTCTAAGACAACCAATACACCATGGTACCATAGCAAGAATATGTCACTTGTTCAATACAACTGGTAATGTGCTTAAACCGAGAGTACATCTTAATAGAAGACATGAAGATGATAATGTTATATTAGCGGCGTTTAACGCCAATCCCACTACCAGCCTTAGAAATATGGCTCGTGACCTGAATTTGTCGGTGTCAAAAATTTGGAGATGTTTAAAACGCCATAAACTACAACCGTATAAACCAACATTTTTACACACTTTGGATGAAGGTGATGAAGAGAGAAGACTGGAATATTGTTTATGGATCCAAGGTAATTATTTAAACAATCGAGACTTGAAGAAAATAATTTTCACGGATGAAGCAATTTTTTCCACCAACGGGGTGGTATCATCACAAAACTCTAGGTACTGGGCAGTAGAAAATCCTGATTGGGTAATAAATTGTAAAAGGCAATATTCCCAGAAGGTAAATGTGTGGTGCGGAATTTTAAACGAAACAATAATAGGGCCGTTCTTCTTTTTTCAAAATATAAATGCGTTACATTTGCGACAATTTTTAAATAATGATCTGTGGAATGCAATAGCCGATTTTCCTTTGCAACAATTGTATTTCCAACTCGATGGAGCATCTATCCATAATTCCGTAGTAGTAAGAGCATGGATGAATGAACATTTTCCCCAAAGATGGATAGGACGAAATAGCCCTCTAATACATTGGCCACCCAGATCTCCTGATTTCACTCCCATGGATTTTTATTTTTGGGGTCATATTAAAAACAAAGTTTATAAGACCAGACCTCAAAATGTGGAGCAGCTTTGTGAGAGGATAAGCCAAGCGTGTTTAGAAGTTACAGCTTAAGAATTGCGAAGAGTTGTAATAAATAACAGAAAGCGGATTGAGAAGTGTATTACACTTGATGGTGGGTTAGTAGAAAGGGGCCGAATATAATAATATAGTCATTCATTGTAAACACTTACTTCATCTTTTATTTAATAAATAATTTTAATAATAATTGTGCACGACTTTCATTTGCTTGAAAAATTTATCTCTATGTGTTGGACAAAGTCGCTTTATCGAGCTGTATAACTCCATGAATTAGTCTTGAAATTCGGCCACAAATAAAGGAGATACAGGGGTGTCTTCACGAGAAGTGAAACAAACATTTTTTTTGAAAGTTTTCCGATTTTCACCAAATTTTATAGGGGGTCATATCTCGTGATTCTGAACAACTTTTATTAACAAAATTTTTGTCTATTTCTAAGCCTACTATGATTTTTCGAAAAATTGCGATTTTCTTTTTATCGCAGTAGGCCGGCGTTTTAGATCTAGACGACATTTATGTGTCATGTAAAGTCGCCTTATAGAGTTGTATATCTGATAAACATTATAAATGAATTCGGCCACAAATAAAGGAGATACAGGGGTGTCTTCACGAGAAGTGAAACACACTGTATATATAAAAAAAAAAATTTTACACGGAATTTACTTCTTTCAAGGTCCTACTATAAATATATGCTAGGTAGGACAAAATTATAGAGGTTTATATTAACTCAATTTGCATTAATTTTGGAGCATTATTATTTTTTATTTTGTACATTTATAAGAGAAAGCATACATTTAACTCTTAAGATATAACAACTCAAAGTATTTTAAAGAATACATTTCAAGCTTAATAAAACGCACCTTTAAAGTTTAATAAAATATTTTAAAGTGAAGTAATAGATCGTTGAAATTAGTCATAGAAATTAAAATTTGGTACTTCTTCAAAATTTTCCAATTTTTCAAGTCCTGTATATTAAAAAATAATTTTTTAAGATTTTTTTCACGTCATACATCTTTTTATTTATTTCTTTAAGAGTAAACAGTGAAAGTTTCAAATTTATATCTTAAAAACTTTAGAAATGGCATGGCTTTAGCGGATTTTATAGAAAAACTCATTATGGTTAAATTTCATATACATACATCATACATATTGATACAATGTTTTTCAAGTTTAAATATAACAATCTAATACCTATAATCCTATACTTTCATTTAAATTTTTGATTGTACAATTCCATGGAATAGTTAAAAAGTTATAGCAAATTTATTATAGCTCGCCTGGAGCCTGCGCGCTTCTCGCGTGCTGTACTTGTGTGCCTCCGTGGCATATATTCGGACACTCGAAAAAAAATTCTGCAGCCTACAGTTTTCATTTTACAAAAATACATTCCATATCATTTTTATGTAAAATTTTCCGTTTTTTTGAATAACAACAGTAGTTTTTTTTAGAAAATTTTGTATTTTCAGTTTTCTTTTTAAATTGGTATTTGGCAACTAATTTGTTAAATAAAAAATTAAGCAGACACTCTTTTGTGGATAACTTTTTATATATTATTCGTAACATATTCACGAATGTACAGTAAAAAGTTATCGCTTCCCGGAATTTTTCCGAAGTGAAAACTTACTTTGATTCCACTATTTAGGCTATATTCTTATGCTACTTTGAGAAATTTATGTTATTCTACGTCAGTTATGTTTCGCAAAATATTGACATCGACACAAAATTATTATTAATTTTTAAAAAATCTGTAAATTTTTTCACTAGGTGTCTACTATCTGTGTAGGAATAGCTTACTTAAGATTTTGTCATAGATTACTACAACTGACTTCCAGTTGTATATCCCAGCAGTCCTAAGGTCCAGTATTAATTGCGGCATTTCTTCTCCTTTTGTTATTAATGGTATCGTAATAGCTCTAGAGCTTGGCAAGCGGGGACAATCCATTTCTAAAAAAATACATATTTTTTTAAACTTACTTTTCTGTAAAAAAATCGAACTAAAATAAAAAAAATTATGTACGATTGCAACAAGAGCAAGGTGTGCGCACTTTGTATATAAATATATTATTATATATTGAAACAACTTAGTATTCTTACTTAAAATTTCTTTAAAATTAAAAATATTCTTAAACCAACAGCAGGGGTGAGGGAAAGCTGGATTAAGGAGAAACGAACAATGTTTTACGTAATCCTATACTACAACAAGAAAATTTATGACCCTGACGCCATGGAATATGAAAATACATGGAATTCTTATAGTAACAAAATGTAATTTACAAACATGAACAAAGTCCGGAGTATAAACTGGAGTCAAAACTCATTTAGATACTCAGACATTAACACACAATCATAATTTTTAAAATCAAAATCTCGAAAAGACAGTTGGGCGCCACGGATTTTATTTTTTGGTAAAAAGCCGAAAACCATTGAGTGAACTTAAAAGAAGGTACTTACAGTTTATGTTGCACTATGTCACATGAAGCAATAATTGGCACTGACGGAAAATCTTTCAAATACCTACTTGGAGAGCATATTGTTCGAAAATTTACAATTTAATCCCTAATTCGCGGAGGGTTGCACGAACTAGACAAGGATTTATGCACCCAAAAAGTCTTTAGTTCACTAGGTAAAATAGGTAAAGTTTACATTTTGATACAACAGTACAGTATACGGACCAATATCGTAAATTAATACAACTTAACATCGGAAGGTTGTAATATGGCGTATTTGTTGTTTACACCGTAAATAAATGGCATCTTTCAATAACCAAATAAAACTTCTCTCTAAAATGGAACTCACGAGGGTTGTCTCGCTAAACTTTAGCATCAAAACAACTCAACACTTGTAGTGCATCACTTTACACATTAATTAACTTCAAGCAAGCTATATTCTTCGAAGGGAAACCCTCAAATTCAGAGCTTTATATGTACAACGATTCCACCCCTCTAATACAATTTATGCGTACGATCATACAAAGTGCGAGCGCCTTGCTTTTCTTGCAGCCGCACATTATTATTTTTTACTTTTTAGTACAGAATATGAGGCAGCTCTTGAATCCGATTTTTGTGATATTTTAGTGTTGTAATAGAGGCTGTACTTTGGCGGCGTGCAGCGTTGACGCCAGGAGTACGCCCGACGATATGATTATTACCCAAGTGGATATTTCATACGGATCTGGTAGTTACTGAGCGATGTTTCTGAACGGATAAAATTTGGTTGATAATTGCCCGGCGTCTTTAATAAACATGCTCCAGGTTGACACCAGGTTGACGTTAATAAAAGCCCACTTTAAATTGTACAAATTTTAGTGCCTCATATTCACTGGCCACAACCGTACCTGCGACTTTTTACATGAAAACAATTTTTTTTAAATTATTTTTCTATTTTCTACTTTTTAGTCATACTTTTTAATTAAATTATTATCATACATTGCCTAAGTTTAATTACTAGGTTAATTTGGATTTTCAAAGATCCTTCGCTTTCTCGCTCCTTCGTTTTGCAAATTTTTCAATTTTTAGCCCCGCACCCCCTACGTGCGGATATTTGCAAAAGTAAGGGTGGAATATTGTATTGTCATCCGATCTTAGTAACTGTACAAAATTTCATCAATTGGTTATGTTAGGAAGTGTGTTAAATATAAGATGCAAGATTTGAAAACAAACATTGTGAAAACTGTAAAATACATTGCGAGTTAAAGAAATCCAAGTAAAATCACAATAAACCGTTATAGTATAATTATGTATATTTCCAAAAATTGATTATTATTAAATATTTTAGTTCTATATTTTAACATTTAATGAAAGACTTACCTGAAATAGCCATATGTAACAAATTTTCTTCGTCAGCCCCGTGAAAAAGCTTCCATGTGTCAGAACATGAAGCGATACTAAGGATTGCAGTTAAATCTATTGGAAAAATAAATGATGACTAAAAATGGACAATTTTTTTTTATATAAAGATATTTCTACAAGGTATGTTTAAAACATTTGATATTTAATTGCAGATTTTTGAAATCATATAAAATTGATTGAGTATATGTAATTTGTAATGACAATGACAAATACCGAAGCCCAAGTCAAGATACAAAACCATTGTACTAATACATTCAGTATCACACAAGGTCCCAAACAAGGGGATGGGCTGGCACTACTATTGTTTAACATAGCCTTAGAATATGTTATCAGACAAATGTCAATAGGAGGAACCCTCATTTGGCACCTGGAAAACTATAAAAATTTCGAGGCTTTTCAAGAGGGGTTCTAGAAGGCGATAAAATATTCGAGCACATTCGATGTGTATATATAAAAAGCGAATTCGAGCAGAGTGCAGAGTTATATATTAGGTTAGTAAGTGATAAGATAACAATAAAGGACAGTAACAAGTTGTGATTTAAAGTAGTCAATTTATATTAGGTTAAAGTTACGTGTGTGCGATTGTGAGACTGGCTTTCAAGGTTTTCATTAGCCACAGAAGATCCATATGCAAGAAAATTCAAACAAATCTGTATTGAAATTGAGGCTTTCCGCAAAAAGGCTATTATAGCATCGTATATTTCTTTCTTTTGCTTGCTTGAAAGAGAAACGATATTGGTAGGAAATTGAACGCATAAGGTTTGTAGGCTATTTTTAAATTCTCTTATGATTTGTGAATGGGAAGTACAAGAGAAGAAGATATGGTTTAAATCTCCCAAAGAGTAATTGTCACATGGGCAATATGGGGTGCTCTTAATTAATACTTTAAAAAGATGTGTTGGAAAGCATCCATGATTAAATTTTAGTCGAGTGATTGCTGAAGAATATTGTTTGGTAACTAAAAATTTAGATATATGAGGTAGATTAAAGTTATATAATTAGTTGTGAGTAGTTATAATAGGCCGGTACGGGACCACTTTCAAGGTCAATCGCTCCGGTTACAATGACGTCATGAACTGCATGGCATGTGTCCATCAGGAGTCATTGTGAGTTAAGACCTGTTTTTATCTGTTTAAAACCTGTTCAGACCTGTTTAAGACCTGTTTGAGACCTGTTTATTTTTTGTACAGAACTGTTTGTAGTTGTTCGAGACCTGTTTAAAACCTGTTCAGAGCTGTTTAAAACCTGTACAGACCTGTTTGAAATCCGTTTTATATCCTGATGGACACATATCATCTAGTTCATGACGTCATTGTAACCGGAGCGATTGACTTTGAAAGTGGTCCCGGACCGGCCTATTATGACTACTGTTGTGTTATTTTAAGGATTAATTATTGTAATTTAAGTGATTAATAAATCAGTGGTTTGTAAAAATTATTGTTACAATTTATAGAACCTACGTACAGGGTGATTACTGGAGGGTGTAAACACGTAACAATATGTGTACGAGTTTGATGCGAAGTAATAAATAGTATTTTATCGAAAAAGAAACAAGTATTACAAACTTTGGGGAATGGTAACATACCTCTTTTGACATTTATAGCAGTCCAAGAATAAAAATATGTATTTAGTCCACCATGTTTCAAAATTTCCCTTTTGGCATAAACCAAGTAATTTTCAATACTCGTCTTTATAGTTTCGTATTTACTATCTCCCACGTATTCACGATCTATAACAATGGCTGTAACATAAAAGGATGTTATTTGAGTTATTGTTAGAACAAATAAACAAGCATTTAACAAAAAAACCTAATCAAAGCCATTTCATTGTTGTGCTTTGCCGTATTCATTTACTATTGCAGTTTCATTTCATATTTATAATACCTATAAAACTGATTTGTTATTCTGTTTAAAAAATGTGTAGATATTGTTATGTACTGCCCTCTAACTGGGAGAGATGTAATTAGTTCCTAGGTTCAGAGTGAAGGGAGACCTGTTTAATTAGTTGTTGGCAACACAGCGCCATCTGTGGGCCAACTGACGAACCGTCATTTATCACCTAGAAAAGATTCTTGTTGCAATTTATTGAAGGGTGTTTACTGGAGGGTGTAAACACGTAATAATATTATGTTTAACAGTGGGGTTTCTTGGATATTTCAAAGTTTCAGGGAAGAAATGAGCATAAAATGATATACATATTGCGCATAATAATATTCTTACAGTTAATGAGGCAGCTGCAAAAAATTCTAATTTTAGGAAGTAGAGAAAACAGAATAATTTACTGAGAGATTATGATTTTCTTGGAATTAATGTACTAATTTGTCCAGATGGTCTATGGCGAAGTTTAAAATATGAATTTGATATTTTAAGAGAGTCGGAAGATATTGCAGAAAAAACTGAAATTCATTGTCCCCCTTTTAAGGGGTATATCTTCCATATTATTTATTTTCAAAAATACGTTTATACTATTATTTTTTTGGATGTACTACCAGCCGCAGAAATATCGGCAGACAATTTTGGAACACCATGTAAATCTTTTTAACTATTATTATTATAAATAAACATTTTAAATAAAACAATATAATTTCCACTTATTTTCTAATTTTACTTTCAATTACAATTCAACATACGTATTTTTTAAATTAGCTTACTTAATTATAATTAATTTCCTTACCTAAAGATGCGTTTGTTGTAAGAAGTGAAGGAAAATTTTCTGCCCTTGTTAACACAAATATATTAAGTAAGACAGCAAGTAACACGACGAGAAACATTTTGTAAAAACCGTATCCATCGATATAACTACCACTTATATAGCCCTTAATTAAAGAATAATTTAATTCCAATAGGAAAACTAATATCATACTGAATTAATATGAATGTTGCATACACCGCAGGTGTGTAAATAGATGAACTAGAATCTGGTTCGTTATGAGGTTAGAGTAAATAAGGGAATAAAAGGTCAGGAATTAAAATTTCATGTAGAAAACTAGATCACATGAAATCGCCCACCACAGGCACAGGTAAGAATTGACGTAACTTGGTCAAAGGTTTTGAAATATAGTAAGAACAATTATAATAAATATTTTCGGTTAGTAGTAATAAATAATAATTATAGTCTGTAGAAATATTATAGACACATAGGTTTTATAATAAATTTAAAACCTGCAAAATTATTCCATTTAACGAGGTATCGTCGGATCGGGTTTTGTTGGGGAATAGTAATGAATTTAGTTAATTTACATTTGAGTACACCGGAGTGACCCTGGGGGTTGAACCTACCCCCGCCCGTAATAGCAATGTCCCCAAAAAATAAGAAAATACTGACTCGACAAAGATTTTTATGGGCTTTCGAGGGCAAGAATCAGGATGGTGGTGTTAATTTTCACCCTACCCTCCCGTAACTACACCCAACGTATAAAAACCACCCCCTCTCCCATGCTGTTGGTCCTAGGCATGCGGGGATTCGTCGGATCAGGGCATTTATGGGAATATCAGGGAAACTAACCATTACTAAATCGCAGTTGACCTAAGCAACCCTCAGGGGATAAAACTACCTTTCTCGCAACACCGAAATCCCTCGAAAAAGGGGAAAACGGGCTTTTCACGGGTTTTCCAGGGCGGTAATCACAATGGTGGTATTTTTTCACTCTACCCTCTCGAAACTACCCCCTACGTCAAAAAAGTACGGAGGAAGACTGGAAAATATATCACTTTATATTGATAGCAGATCATTTTACTTCACGCTAAACTTAAATTTGGGCAATAAAATAAAAATGAAAAATAAAAATCAAAATGAAAATGTATATTATTTTGCAGATTATAATACATTATAAAATATAAATAATAATAATAAATAACACCACAGGTAATTACGACCCCCTTTATCCCGGAAGGCTCTAGAAGAGCCTTGTGTGGGAGGGGGCTACACATTTAAAGACAAGGGACACACACCCAATATCCGTGTATAGTGGAAAAATCCCTCTCGCAGTATTTTCCACTGCCACGACCGGGGATTGAACCCGGAACTTTTGGGTGAGAGGCAAGTGCGCTCACCTCTCGACCACCAGTCATACAAGACCACCAGTCATTACAAGAATTATTATTATATATCAATATTTAGAAGACATTATAAATTTATTAACAGAAAAAAATTCACAGATCTTATATCTTATGCAAGTACCGTAAGTGTTTTGAATATATCTGACTCAGTTGCTAATTTAATAATTTGATACTTAATAAAAATATTAAGAACCTTAAATCCTTTAAAGTCAACAAGTAAGCATAATATAATATTTAAAAACTCATAACTTTTACGTATTGTTACGTGTTTACAAACTGTAGTAAACACTTCCAAATGTAGATTCAATAATTGCAACAAAAACTCTCACTAACCACAGATTTATTAATCATTAAATACAATAATTAGTCCTTATAATAACACACTAATTATAACTTTCATCTACTATAGCCTCACTACCATAATTCACAACTTATTACTGTTCTTCATCTCCCCTCGCATTCGAGGGCAAGAAAAACGATGGTGATGGTTTCGCGTTCTGAAACCCTTGCATACTACCCCTATCAAGGAAAAACCACCCCAATTTCCGGTTTCTCAGTCTTGGGCTTGCGAGGGATCGTCGGATCGGGTTTTGTTGGGGAATAATAATAAATTCAGTTAATTTACATTTGAGTATACCAGAGTGACCCTGGGGGCTTAACCTACACCCGCTCGTAATAGCAATGTCCCCAAAAAATAAGAAAATACGGACTCGACAAAGATTTTTATGGGCTTTCGAGGGCAAGAATCACGATGGTGGTGTTATTTTTCACCCTAGGTACCCTACCACCCCCTCTTCCATGCTGTCAGTCCTAGGCATAGGGGATTCGTCGGATCGGGGCTTTTATGGGAATATCAGGGAAACTAACCATTACTAAATCACAGTTGACCTAAGCAACCCTCGGGGGTTGAAACTACCTTGCTCGCAACACCGAAATCCCCCGAAAAACAGGGAAACGGGCTTTTCACGGGTTTTCGAGGGCGGTAATCACAATGGTGGTATTTTTGCACTCTACCCTCTCAAAACTACCCCCTACGTATAAAAACCATCCCTTTTTCCATGCTGTGGGTCCTAGGCATGCGGGGATTCGTCGAGTAGGGTTTTTATGAGAAGCCTCACTAGACTTCGCCCTAGGTATTGTATAATGGAGTACTTTAATAAAGGCAATTTATTATTATTATTAATATCAGAGAAACTAACCATTACTCAACTACAGTTGACCTAAGCAACCCCCGGGTGTTGAAACTACCCTGCTTGCAACACCGAAATTACTTACGGGTTTTTGAGGGCGGGAATCACTATGGTGGTGTTAGTTTTGGCCCTACCCTACCGCAACTACCCCCAGTATATATATATATATATATATATATATATATATATATAAGATAGATATATATATAGAAAAAGGTATAGCCTTTATACATTGGTGGGATGGATTTGAATAGTTGCTTTACTGTTATTCAAATGAATCCCCCATTTGGATGGATACGAAAGTTCAATGATTTATTAACAAAGTTTACCCCAAACAAATCTTGTTTGGTAAAATATATTGCTGTGAATTGTCAGAATACTGATTATAAGGTATGTTTTTAACTGTCCGATTTCTTCAGCAAATAACTGCGTATGATAGGGTGATATGTCTGTTTCGGAATACTTATTGGGGATTGCTATGGCATATTTCAGGAGGCCAGGAGTATTCCGAATTGTTCATTATTTGATTATATTGGATCTTTAATCAAATCCATGAAAGTAAAATCCGGAAAGGTATTCCAAGATTTCTAACATTTTTCTTCTCGTTTTTAGAAAAAGGAAGAAGTGTTATCACAATCAGCGAATGGATAAAGAGGGAGGAAGAGCAAGACATTTAAGTTGACTTGCGATATAATAATAATAATAATAATAATAATAATTGATTTTATTGATAGATAACCAAATATACAAAGTAAAAATTAATAAAAAAAAAATATAATAGTGGATCTATCAAAGGGCAGAGTTCGCTGTTACCCAGAGTATGAGGAACTGCGCTCTTCCAGTCCTCACAAGTATACATTTTAGATTCTTTCCAGTACCAAATTCTGTTCACATGTACCACTTCTTCCTTTTCTAGGGAAAGATAAAGAAAATGTCACCACCTTCGTAGATTTAGTTAAAGATCCAAAGTAGCCAAATGTTGGAAATAATTCGTCATAGGTAATATCGACATGTTATAGCTAGAATACCCTCCCAATATTCGTTGTTAAAGGGTTCTACGGAAGAAAAAAATAATAAAATATAAGGTGTGAAACAATTTTCACAGATAAAATTTTTTTTATGCTCTATCAAATAGCATCCGGATCATTTTTATATCGCTTACTAGTTTTGAAAAAAAATATATGGGCAGATACAAATAACCTTTTTGGATGGAGCTAGGGGACCTGACATGATTTCTCGAGGTGGATCTGTTCGAAAATCTACTTATTATAAGGTGTTCTATGCGTTTTTAGAAGGAGTTGGTTTTATTCAAAAGTGGAAGAAGATATACCTGCGATATTCCGTTTGGCAGCAGTGATATTGGCCACCATAATAGCAACGTAGTATATTGTTGGTTGCAGCACACACCACCTCCAATGAAATCGCTTAATATTACGCTTATTATGTAGTTGAGATCAATGACTATTGTGATAATACTAATAATGATTATTATTTTAAGAGTGAGAGGCATTAGGTATTTTTTTAATGAATACAATATGCAATATATTCTTAAAAAGACGCCCGAAATCAATTTCTAGTTGCGACCAAGGCCTCGGAATTTAGAACATATTCCACGTACTACATACGTTTATATAGTAGCTTTAATAATGCAAGGAACGTCCTTATCATATCACACAATAGATATCTGTATTTTGAGTAAATAATGTGCCTGGCACTAAAGTCAGAATGAATTACAACAGCACAACATAAGGTCAAGGCATAAAAGAATGTTATCAGTTTTTATGTTAATCAGGTACTTAGTGTAAAGTTTATAAAACGGTTAATATGACTACATATAAAAGTGTACAATTTTTATTTGGACATGTTATTAAGAAAAATTGTTTCATTAATTACCACAAAGTAAGTTGTGCCATTTATATTTACTATATTTAGTTATATCAAATAGTTTCTAGTACTTAGACTTAGGTATATAAAATAAATATGGTTCTATCGTTTCATGTATTTAGTAATGGCTATAAATATAAATATCGACGCTGGGTAACGTTTCAGTGTAATCTCTAATAGATATGATTAATATAATTTATTATTTATAATTAACAGAGGCGCACTGGCCACGTGTGCAGGTGATCAAATGCACACGAGTTGCACAGTTCACCACGGCGCGCAGTGAACAAAATGACTAATTTAGGTGGACAAAATTAACGGATCGAGCTAGAGACTTCAAATTTGCTACAAAAATCAAATTTCCCAATTGTAAGGAGGAGCTCGTTAGCCACCTCGATCGGACAATATTAAAGGGTTCAAAATTCAAAATCTAAATTAAAAAAATTCGAAATTTGAATTTCAAAAATTCAAAATTTGTATGGGGTAACAAATATAACGTATTTTTTGACGCTGAATCTAATGAGGTGAAATACCTTATGATGTTGAACAGGTAATAACAGGCCAAACAAGTCGCTTAATGTTAATCCCATTCGGAAGTCTAAAACGCGGGCCACTATGAAGCCACCAAGTGCTATAGGGCATTCTGTAAGTCGGAAAAACCTCGAAAAATATTCATATTTCAGAGCTGAACAACAACAACTCATAATAAATATAAAATACGGCAAGAAAGAACAATATAAAGTCTTAAATAAAAAGTATAAGATATAGGTATCAGTAATTAAGACATTCAGAAATACTGTGGAATACATTATCTTGTAAAAGTATTACAGCCAGCTCGATCGGACAATATTAAAGGGTTCAAAATTTAAATTAGAAAAATTCGAAATTTGAATTTCAAAAATTCAAAATTTGTATGGGGTAGCAAATATAATGTATTTTTTGACGCTGAATCTAATGAGGCCAGGTCGATAACACTATCCGTTCCCGAGATACTGCAATTATAGTGCATTTTTCGCGAAATTCAAAATTATTATTTACTGAGTCTACTAATGACTTTTCGAGCTGAAAACTTGGTTTTTTTGCATTTTTTTGGCCGCTATACATGTAGCCGGGGTTCAACGTCCTTTTTTTAAAGTGATTACCAACAAGCTGAATTTTCGTGAGTGGCTTCGTTTTGACGAGTCTTCCAACTTTTCTCTGTGCGAAAATTCTCTGTAGAGGTAGATAAAGTTCTACGCAGCCGCTAACCATGCTGATCGTGGAACTGACATTTTCAAGGTGTAGGACTGGGAAACCTGCCACAAAATTTGTAGGACAATTTGACCATTTGATTTCAAAAATATTAATTAAACAATAGTGTAAAAATCAGCATATGGCAGAGTAGTACAATGGATTTAAATCGTTAACTTTACATATAAAATAACCCCTTCAGTGCCAAAATTTTGTAACAACAGATATTTATTCATTTTTCTAACAACACTCTTCTTGGGATTTTGAATTCTGTAAATAAAAGTGAAATACCGTATGATGTTGAACAGGTAATAACAGGCCAAACAAGTCGCTTAATGTTAATTCCATTCGGAGGTCTAAAACGCGAGCCACTATGAAGCCACCAAGTGCTATAGTGCATTCTGTAAGTCGGAAAAAACCTCGAAAAATATTCATATTTCAGAGCTGAACAACAACAACTCATAATAAATGTAAAATACGGCAAGAAAGAACAATATAAAGTCTTAAATAAAAAGTATAAGATATAGGTATCAGTAATTAAGACATTCAGAAATACTGTGGAAAACATCATCTTGTAAAAATTCGCAATTTTTTCTTAAACAATTGCGATATTGGATTTGATTTATTTAAAAATCATTAGCGCAGTGCCATAAACAATTTAATATTCACTAACTAAATCTTTAATATCAGGGGTTAATTTATTATATAGTTTAATACTTATATGTATAGCTAGGACTTTTTTCGTATAATGGCAAACTATATCCTGGAACTGACAAAAAGGATCCTGATCTTGTTTCATAGTGGAAGTTACTGTTCGATGCGAATTCATTTAGACTAGATTATGCCTATCTGCGTTTCACCCCATTCGGGGGTGGTTTTTGACAGTTTGGAGGGTGGGGTGAGCTCAGAGAGAGTCTTAACTACCATCATGTCACATTTGGAAACATAAAAATTACCGACAAAACCTTGGGCACCCCAATTTTTCTTTTTTTTTTTTCTTTTTCTTTTCCTGTGTAGCAATACACTGAAAACAACTTCACCATTCAATTCAGGAAACTTTCGCACAAAAGTAAGACTAAAATTTTGATATGCAGGTCTCTGCAAAAGTGAGGTCATATTTGAGAATTACATTAAATTTCCTTTAAAAATACGCTCTGATCATCGCGCTACTCCTCGCTGACCTCACTGCTCTTAATTTTTTTCTTTTGAAGTTAGGGAACAAAAATAAAAAATTTAAAAAATGACATGCATTGCGTGCAAATAAATCTGTGCTATTACACACAATTCTTTGAAGATATTTCTATATTTATTAGTTGTACATACCTGGCTTGAAAGCGTCCATATCATCCTTCTTGAATAAGAACGTACAGGCGAAGGAATTGTCGAGACTTGATTTAATAATAATAATAATAAATAAATACACCACAGGTAACGACGACCCCCTTTATCCCGGAAGGCGTTAGAAAAGCCTTGTGTGGGAGGGGGCTACACATTTAGAAACAAGGGATACACACCCAATATCCGTGTATACTGAAAAAATCCCTCTCACAGTATTTTCCACTGCCACGGCCGGGGATCGAACCCGGGACTTTTGGGTGAGAGGCAAGTGGGCTTACCTCTCGACCATCAGTCATACATCATGAATTCAAATATCTTAGAAACAAAGTCAAAGATATCCTTCTTCCTATAAAAATTACATTAAGGTTGCTGAAAATAGTATCGGAGATGAGCCATCGAAGTTTTGGGCATTTCTAAATAGTTTAAAAAGATCATCTAACCTTTCCAATGTAATAAAATACAATGACACCGAAATTAACGAGCCTACTGAAATTTTAAATGCATATGTCCACTACTTTAGCAAATTTTATCCACTGTTTGACAATTAGTTTGTAAATTCATTAGATATTGAGTCTAGTGCCATCAATAGCTCGGAATTTCATGTATCGCGTTTCTCTGAGACTGATGTTCAGGAAAATTAAGATCAAAATGACTACGGGTCCTGACGGTATACCTGCTTTTTTATTAAGAGTTTGTGCTTGCATATTTGCTTCACCGTTAACCAACATTTTTAACCTAATTTTAATATGTCGTCATTTTCCTATCTTGTGGAGACGCTCGAAAGTTTGTCCAATTTCTAACAAAGACGAGAAGTCTGATATTGAAAATTTTCATGCTGTGTCCATAATTTACAGTTAAATTACTCGAAATTTTTTGCAAGAGGTTATTTACTGCAACATTAATAAAAAAATGCAATTCATCAACATGACTTTATGAAGGGGCGATCCACTACGACTAATTTACTCTGTGTTACACGATAGTTATCTAAATCATTGGATGATCAATAACAAACGAACGTGATATATACAGATTTTTCAAAAGCACTAGACCGACTTGACCATAAAATGCTACTTAACAAACTTTCCAACATCGGACTTTCTGGAAATCTATTTCTTTTTCGATCATATGTGTCTGACAGCTATCAATACATCGCATTTAATGGTTTCAAGTCTGTCGAATAATTTGCTACCTCTGGAGTCCCGCAAGGGTCTATGCTAGGTCCTCTATTCTTCATTCTATTCGTTAATGATATCGCAGACGATTTGCATATTGTCAGATATTTAATGTATGCTCATGACCTAAAGCTTTTCTGCAGAATTAAAAGTACGGTGGATTGTAGTCACTTGCAAGAAAATATACAAAATATTTGTGATTGGTGCTCAAAGATTAAACTTCCGTTAATTTTCCAAAACTGCTGCGTTGTGTCTTTCATACGCAAATCAACTGTATTATCATGTGATTTTAAAATTAATGATGTTGTACTGCATAGGCCTGAGACTTGCGGGATCTAGGTGTTGTCTTTGACAAGTCTCTGTCATTTAATGTTCACATTAACCCTATTGTATCTGAAGCTAGCAGATCGTATGGATTTATAGTTAGAAAGTTGCTGAATTGTTGTTATGTAAGATCAAAGTTCGAGTACCTATGCCCTGGTTGTTTGGTCCCTACACTACAATATACATATTATTAATCGGTTCAACGCAAATTCTTGAAATTTTTTAATTTTAGAGCAGAGAGTAGCCATCCAGAGGTCCGCAAGACCTGCTTGATAGTTGATAAGTACTCCTTTAATAGTTTGGGTCGCAGTCGTAAGTGTATATCATAACTTTTCCTGCATAACCTAAATAAACAACAACATTGATGCACAAGAATTGGTATCTAAATTATACTTCCAGATTCGTAAAACTTCTCGTCATAGCAAAGGCTCTAAAATTTAAAAAACTTTAAATAAAAATAATATTCGGTATATGCTAGTTGAACATTTTCTAATATATGTCAATGTTTTGCAGTTTTCATATTCGTCCAGAGCCCCATTATTTCCTGGAGCAAAAACAACATGGACCGATAAACTAGAATTTACGACGAAAACAACTTATGACCCTATCCCAGTATATAGAGTTTTGGATCGACAAGGCAATATATTAAATCCAGATGAAGATCCAAAGCTATCGGATGCAATCATTTTAAAAATGTATAAAGACATGAGTTTGTTAAACGTAATGGACAAAATATTATACGAATCTCAAAGGCAAGGTAGAATATCATTTTATATGACGAATTATGGTGAAGAGGCTACACATATTGGAAGTGCAGCTGCATTAACCAACGATGACGTGGTTTACGGACAATATAGAGAAGCAGGAGTGCTTGTCTGGAGAGGTTTCACTTTAGAGCAATTTGTAGACCAATGTTACGGAAATAGAGATGATGCCGGTAAGGGAAGACAAATGCCAATACATTATGGTTGTAAAGAACTGAATTTTATAACCATTTCTAGTCCGCTAGCTACTCAGATGCCACAAGCTGTAGGTTCAGCGTATGCTTTACGGGGGAAAAACAAGGTGGTGATTTGCTATTTTGGAGAAGGCGCAGCATCCGAAGGGGATGCTCACGCAGCATTTAATTTTGCTGCAACTTTAGAATGTCCCGTAATTATGTTCTGTAGGAATAATGGATATGCAATATCTACCCCAGTTGAGGAGCAGTACAAGGGTGACGGTATTGCTTCTAGGGGACCCTCTTATGATATTCATACGATTAGAGTTGATGGGAACGATGTTTTCGCTGTGTATAACGCAACTAAGAGAGCAAAGGAGTACGCATTGGCAGAAAGTAAACCTGTGCTGATAGAAGCTTTGACATACAGGTAATTTGTTTGGTAAATATTTTTGGGTCATATATAATATTTGTACTGTTAAATTAAATACTATAGAGAAAAAATTGTTTTGTAGTATTTGTGACGTGCTTATATCATCATCAAGGCACTTTGTGTTATAGGTTTTGTTCCTTAATAACTCTACGCTTATTTTCTATTTGGCCATTCAAAATCGATAATACATCGCATTACGTGGTTTATTCACACGGCTACAATTCTCGTAAGAAGGCATTGACGAAATGGCCTATGGAAGATTTATTAGAGAAAGAGAGAGCTTCCATTAAGAGGATGCGCTTCATATTTTTTCATTTAGGATAATATATAGATATTATAGTAACTGAAATATCTGTATGTATATAATGGAAGTCAGAATTATTAAATATTTATTTTAGACAACACTCCATAGAAAGTTGATATTTGCTAAAAGTGAAGGGTCTAAATCTCTTAAGACTAATCCTTAGGGCAGTAAAAACATACCGTAAATAAATTTGTTTTCTTATTCCACGGCAGAAAATTGGTTAATTTTGAAAGCCGGACTAACAACATAGGCAACATACATGAAAAATCGGTTTTCCTAACATTTGACCTCAAGGCTGTATACAAAAGTCCCGCACACTTTTTTTGGCAGATTATATAATATAAATAGAATCGATTTCTTAAAGTCAGCGGGACTTTGTGCATTTCAAATTTCCGTGACTTCAGTCTGCATCCCCTAACATAACGTAACGTTATTTTGTTAAATTGCCTACTATTTGTTAATCACTCGTTTCCGATTTGAAGTCAACAAGCCGGACATTGTCTTCCGTAACCATCAAGATAAGGTGATATCACCAAATCTTCTACACCTGCCGAGATAAACTTCACCTTGAAGAAGGAACAAAATCAGATCATGAAGATCTTGGGATTCCTGTGAATCACTAGTCAGTGATTAATAAACAAAATAGTATTTCTGTAAATTATACCACACCTTCATAAATGAGCGTAAGACAAGTGACTTGTTAGTTCATTCGTTAGTTCTGTAAGGTTTTAAGTTTGGAATTTTAAGGATATTTATACAGGCTGTCCATTTTATCAGGGCCCTCGAGAATATCTCACTTAATATCGGTCGTACAAAAAAAAATATTTTTACGAAAATTATGCCGATTTATATAACCTACAAAATGGTTTAAAGACATTTGAAATCCATGGCCTCTTTAAGAGTTATGACGGAAAATATCGAAAATGCGGAAAACGTCTAGGCCAAATATCTCCGTTATTTGAAGAGATACGAGAAAGCTCCTAAGGCGAAAATTTTTTGCAAAACAGAGTGTTTCAACGAGGTTTTATCTAATTTTTTTCAAAACCGCTGTATTTTGAGATTTACTCTTCAAGCTGTTAAGAAAATTATTTTGAAACGGGCGGGAAATGGCGCCATTAAATAGAGTATTTTTCTCCCTTTTCAACGATTTATCACATGCCATATTTATTCATTAATACTATGTTAGTAATTATAAAAACATTTTTCTTAAACCAATAAATTTTTTTTAACAAACATTAAACTTGCCATGGAGAAGTATGATTAAATAAAACGATAAAATAATTCAATAAGTTGTTCAAATCTTTGCTATAATAAAACATTATTACAATTAAGAAGAATAAAGTAAATTGAGGTAACAAAAACAAAATAATAATCAAGAAATCAACATGGAGCAATTATGGAAAGAGTATTCGCAGTTATGCCAATGTATAGAGGTCCTCCATAAAAGCGTCACTCCTTGCTCAGAAAGTTAAAATGTCTTTACCAGTTAATTTAAGTATAATATCCATTTGTTTGTATTTCATGATTTCACTATTATTTCAATTATTTTAAAATAGTTGGCTATGAACAAACTTGACAATTTAATTTTTTGGCAGATCATCTCAGTTAATACTTAAACTCTCATTCAATTACACTCGTTTAAGAATTTAGAATTTTCAAAAATGACTTTCACTCACATTGATCGTTATAACATGTTCCTTGCATATTGCCAATGCAATTTTAACGATTAGCTCAAGTAGAGATAGTTTCCACAATCACTACAGTCGAATAAAACTCTGTTCAGAAAATTAGCTACGAAACTGAAAAATAATGGTTCATTTTTAAAGTAGAAGACAAGGTTGAACAGTGTTACTGAAAATGTAAATAAGGTAAACCGAGTTATTAATTATGTAACAAATAAAAATACAGAAAATTTGGAAACACCATTAAGAGAAATTCAAATTGCTTGTCAAAAAAATAAAACAAGTGCTAGAAAAATTTTAAACAAAAATGGTTACCGGTGTTGTAAAGCCAAGAAAGTTAACAATTTACAAGCGGGGGACAAACCAAGGAGGACGACTTTTTGTAGGTGGCTGTTGGAAAGAAGCGTGCCGATCCATTAATATGTAGTCAAATACTTTGTCCGATGAGGCAAATTTTTCCAATAATGGATTTTTTAATCGCAATATTCATTAAAAATGGACTTCTGAAAATACACACTGGCATAGACTGACTGGGTTCCAAAATCGTTTTTCAATAAAGGTATTTTAGGCACCAATTTAATAGGTCCTTATTTTTATGATGGCCACCTCAGTGGTCAAAGGTACCTAAACATTTTGAGAAATGAATTTAATGAATTCTTAGATGACCTACCTTTAGAGAATCGACACAACTTTCAATATTTTCAACAAGATGGAGCTCCTCCCCACAATTCCCAGATTTGCCTAGATTATTTAGACGAACTTTTGCCTCAACATTGGATAGGTGCAAATGGATTTATTCGATGGCCCCCTTGTTCTCCAGATATAACCCCAATGGGTTTTTTTATGGGGTATATTAAAGATAAGGTGTTTTCGACGACACCGCAAAATGTAGAGGACCTAAAAGCTCGGATTCAACAGACATGCATTACAGTTACCCTCGAAATTCTAAGTAATATTTTAAATGCAGTGCCTCGTCATGCTCGATTGTGCATAAGAAATCGCGGTGGACACTTTGAACACTTGAGATAATATCTTAAAAATGATTGTGAGGATTAGGTAAATATTAATATTCTGTGTGCTATATTCTTTTTATTATTAATTTGTTTTTTTTACCTGAATTTACTTTATTCTTCTTAATTGTGTTAATGTTTTATTATAGCAAAGATTTGAACAACTTATTGAATTATTTTATGGTTTTATTTAATCATACTTCTTCATGGCAAGTATAATGCTTGTTAAAGAAAAATTTATTGGTTTAAAAAAAATGTTTTTATAATTACTAATGGAGTACCAATGAATAAATATGGCATGTGATATATCGTTGAAAAGGAAGGAAAATACTCTATTTAATGGCGCTATTTCCCGCCCGTTTCAAAATAATTTTTTTAACAGCCTGAAAAGTAAATATCAAAATACGGCGGTTTTGAAAAAAAATATATAAAACCTCGTTGAAACACTCTGTTTTGCAAAAAAATGTTTGCCTTAGAAATTTTCTCGTATCTCTTATCTCTTCTTGTTGCCAAACGGTGCTCGTAAACCCGGGTGTCTGATGGCAATGTCATCAACATCGTTATCAGTCGCTTCATGAGCAGCTATATGTGCTATTTTATTGCCTGCAATACTTATATGTCCTGGCGACCATACAAATACTATTTGTTTGCTTATTCTAGTCAGCCCATCAAGTAATGAATGGATATTCAAAACTAATGGGTCAGTCATACCTATATCTCCAATGGATTGTATAGAACTTGACAAATCTGTACATATAAGAAATAAATTGTGATCAAACATTTCACTATGCCTCAGTGCTTGCCATTTCGCGTATAGTTCTGCTGTGTATATACTGGCAGCAGGTGGCAGAGACCACGAATGGCATTCACCTGCTGTGATAAATTCGCTACCAACACCATGGTCCGCTTTCGATTCATCTGTGTATATTTTTATTGCATCTGTGGATTCGTTTAGAATTTCATTGAATTTGAGCCTTAGATATATGTTGGAAGTATCTTTTTACAGATAGAAAGGTCGGATCGTAGTAACGGGATGAGCATTTTCCAGGGCAGTATATCAGAAAATCTCATAGGTAGTACTCTAGGTAAGGTGATTCCCAGTTGTTGTTTTTTTATTTTCCGCCCTACTCCAAAAATTAACGAGCTGAGAGCCTCCAAATTGAAGGCCTTTTTACCTTTAAAGATGTATGCGTCGTAGCTCAGATTTGAATTTTGATAGATGCCAAAAGATGCCACTCTTCTTATGCTCCTGTTGGCCCGAATTTTTTATTTGTCCAGTGCAATTTAGGAAAAGAAACTATACCAACACTAAATATTATAAGTTAATCTAATTTTACCGTTAATTTTTGTACTGAGAAATATTAGTTTTATTGATAATTCGTTAAATAAATAATATTCAAAACTCTCAAAATTGTTACTTTCGGCAAACTTACGCTAAAGTGTTGAATAGTCATAGAAACAGAACCGCATTCTATTCACACACAAATAGCTATTACTCACTCAGACGAATTAGGAAACTCGTGCCTAAACGTCGTCCTCGTGAGTAATAACTATCATTACAGGCTCGTTTTATATTGTTGAATAATGTACTATTTTAATTTGTACTTAGAGTTGGTGATCACTCAACTTCAGATGATAGCTCTGCATATAGATCTCCTGAAGAGGTAACTCACTGGACTACAAACGATTATCCCACAAACAAGTTAAGATATTATATGGAAACTAAAGGACTTTGGAATCAGGAAGAGGAGGACAAATGGATACAACAAGCCAAGAAGGATGTCTTAAAAGCATTTAACGCCGGTGAGAAAAAACTGAAACCAAAATGGACAGAAATGTTTGAGGAGGTGTATAAATATACTCCAGCTCATATAAAGTAAGTACAGAACGATTTTGTATATTTTTGATGGCGTTTATTCTTTATTTTATGTATTTACAAATAGCTAAATATTTACCATATGAAATATGTAATAACATTGACTCTCAAGACCAGACAGCATTAGATCAGGAGGACCTGATGGTAGATAGCAGTGGTATGGAACTACCAAATAAGTACTACCTAAACACGTACATCTACCTCTACGTTGTAGATTTTATTCTATTTCTACTTCATCTCATATTATATTTTGGAAAGTATATTGCGCCAATGAAGGAAAATATTTCCGAAACAATGATGTGTATAATTGTTTGTTTTTATTTGACATATTAAACCCATCTAACCATCAGTTTGCCTTCTACAATTATTTTGCATGCTTGGTTGTCATATAGTAATTTCTTTTTATTTTTTTAGGAAACAACAAGAGGAAATGGTAGATCACGTAAGAAAATATAAAGATCATTATCCTGTTCAAAAATTCGAAAATATATAATTCACTAATTCTGTAAGATTTCTTTTATATCCCTTAGTTTTAGAATTAGAAGTTATGGTCAAAAACAGTAAGTATTTCTCAGATCTCTCCCTCTCTCTCTCTTGGATATGGCTACCATAATATAATATGTAGAACACAAGCATGTTGCAGAGAACTTTAGGCAGTCATATAACTCTCGGAATTCGTTGACAACAGAAACCTGATTCGTCACTGGAAGGTTATAATCTACGGGATAATTTGTCCTACAATGGACCAAGAAATTAGAGGAAGAAAGAAGTGCAAAGGAACAACGAACAGAACTAATATTCGAATATGTGTATATGTATATATTTGTTTATATTGGTATGTGTAAATAGAAGAAAGAGAAGGTATACACAACTGCAACATTGTATTGGTAAACTGAACGGAGAAAACAAGAGCTCAGAAGTATGCAAGCGATTCTTCGAAAACATAGAAACACTCCCAGCAGAACAACGACCAAATTAAATACTTTGACATCTAATAAGAAAATTTACATGTATATATGCATGTTGATATATGTACATGTAAATATGATATATATAAGAGACAACGGTGTACATACGAAAAGATACATACAGATGCTATATTGAACCATTAGAAGAAGGAAAACAAAAATTTATGGTATTTTTCGAAAACATAGAAATTCTCGCAGCACAAAAACTAAAATGAAACGCCCAGTATATAGGGCATTTACAAATTTAATTTTTTCCTATTTATGTTTCCAAATTCAAGTAATTATTGCAGTTAATTCATTTCATTTTTACATTTATTTAGTCATTTAATATTGAACACGGTAAAGTTACCAGAATGCATTTTTAAAATTATATTTTTAAAGCAAAGTTAAACGCTACAATTTTGAGACAGAATTTACATAAAATCTAGTCGAGTCGCAGGGTTTGTTTATCGTATATTCAGATAAACGTCAAGTACTTCGTGTATTCCCATAGTGTGAAATCGCCTATCCTTTTCAATCTTAACCGTAGGAGGAGTTAGAGAATGGGGTTTTCAATCTGAAACGCTGCACAAAACTACGCCGTATCAAATATTGATGTTGTTAACGTAAACAATTCCCACGTCCGACTTGGGGGACGCGTAAACTGTGACGTCATTTTACAATATAAAAGAAACTGCAGTGCCCATGAAAATGGGTAATCAGATTCGAGCTACATCGCAGGACATTGGGTTCGCTGTTGCTCCCTGGAGATTACCATTGCACCACCCCTTGGGAACATCGCCGGACATTGAGTTCGCTGTACTTTGGAGATTGAATTGAAGCATACCTTAAGTACATCGCTGGACTTGAGTTCGCTGTACTCTGAAGATTGAATTTAAACATACCTTAAGTACATCGCTGGACATTGAGTTCGCTGTACTGACGTCGCAGACAACCATTCTTTGGCGTACTCTTTAGGAAGTACCATTTTAACCTCTCTGTTATGTTCGACGAGTACGCTAAACATGAAAAAGCTGGGGAGGAGCATTCACGGGCGATATAATGCTATACAGGGCGCACGGAAATTCTGCAAGAATAAATTTCTAAAAGGTGATCGCTTGCTTATTTCGAGACGCTATTTTATTATTGGCAGCCGCATTTATATTCTGGTTTCATCGGGATATAAGGGGGAAAATTGACGCATTTGTGGTACCAAAAGAATATTAGATTAATATTTTAAATGAAATATTAGCTTTGACTTTTAATAAGGAAATATAATATTATATTACGAGTTATTCAGTTAGATTTCATTCACGATTTTAATTGACAAACTTTCACTTTCTTAATATCTTACTAGGGAAATTTGCGTTTGCAAAGTAACAAGTTATTATTCAAGAACTATATGTTTAGAGCTATGCAATAACAAGGTACTTTATCACAGACTAACCAAACTTCATGTCTATCATTATTCTGCAGTTTTTTATAAAACAAATAGTGGACTTTCGTTTCCACCACATCTCATGTAGGGTTCTTCAAGAATGCTTTATATTTAAAGTACATTAGGAATATTTTCCTACTGTAACCACAAGGTTTTCTGATTGTTTGACATTTACCTACAATGAAATATTATAGTTACATGAATTCGACGTACCTGTCGTTAACAAGGTTTGAAACATTGACTACGGCCAATTGGTTGGTTTTGTTCTCCAATTGGGTTCAGTTACAACGAGGGATGTCAATATTTCAGGCAGTTGTCTGGTCACTTGTTTCGATTGAAGGGTGATGCAACCGCACTTTCTTACCTTCGCGGATTCGCGGCTTCGTATGTTTGACAATCATAGGCAATCTTCTGGTTGCTTTTCCATTTAATTATTATAGGGAGATTTCTCCAGCAGCATTCTAAAAGATTTTACGTGAGTGTAAATTCTCACCTCAGCAAGATTAATATGATTATCTGAACGATTGTTCCTACTCTAATTTTAATCAATAAACAATGTATAATTAAAGGATATTTCCTCAACACTCTGTGATATTTTACATGAGTATTAAATGCTCATTTCTCAACATAATTTTGATAATATACAAACATGACATGATTCTTGTCCTTTGTTTTGCATTCGATTCATTATTGGCTATTGCTAACAACTTTAATTATAAATCATTATTATCTAGCGATTGCTAACAACTTTATGTAATTATAAACCATTATTACCTGGCGATTGCTAACAACTCTAATTACTATTAAAATAACACAGCATACTTTTGTATAAGTTCTTGTTATTGCATTAAAACACTCAGCATATCTATAGTATGGTCATTACTATAGCGACGCAGATTTTCCTATTATAATATTTAGACAATTGTCTCAAATATTTGGATTACTTTTGATTTCATGTTCGACTATTGTTGCATCAATTTATATAAAATAAAATGTTTTTTTTTTCCTATTTTTTCCCATCAATTATTGTCTTATTCTTTCGCCTTTACCTTTTTCGTCAAATCAGTAATAAACTAAATAAATGGTTTTGTTTCAAAGCAAAATAGAAAACAAACTTCAACTATAAATCTACAGTGCAATCTTGAGTATAAAATACTACATAAATGACATATATAATTAACTAGGTCTCTCAATTAATAGACAGTGTGTTCAAGTTCCCCAGGTATTTCAATTAACAGAGTGATTAAATTTTCTAAGGTAGATCGTATCAGACAGAAACAAGTAATATTAAACTTTATATAAAAGAACCTGGGGTAATTAAAAAGGGTTACTACACACACAACGAAATTTGGGTCCTACACTAATAAAACTAGACGATCACGCAAATGGCCAATCTTATTTGTTTATCCTTCAGATAAATAAATAGTAATGAAGTTTACTGGTGACATAATTACCAGGATTTCTTTTAGTAATTAAACAGTGTACCCCATAACCATTACAAAACCATATTGCCAACACCTGAGAGAAATAATATATGTGCAGGTGATATGTATGTATATATGTGTTTATAGTAGAAACACCAATGTGTACACAAGAAGACATACAAAATTGCAACATCAAATGAAAAAACTGGAAAAAGCAAGAACAGGCAGAATAAGTAATAAAACAGAACAATTGCCCTTAAACCAATCACCACCGAGTATCAATTATTGCTATATTTAATGGCAAAAATAAACGTTCAGTATTCGTGCATCAATCTATCACGAATTCTATAAATGTTGTTTATATTAGATAAAACAAGACTTCAAAAATAGGCACGTTTTCTATGCCGGTGGTATATTTGTTTTATTTAATTTTATGATAACAAGCATTACTTTGGATTAGCTTAAAACGATTTCTGTGTAATGTTAGCAAAGTAGGCGGTGGTGTAGTCAAATATAATGTGAGTAAAAATTAAAAACATTTTGAAAATATGGCGAATGCGCTAATGTTAAAGGAAAAGGTTTTCTTTTACAATAATGATAATTACAAACTATAGGAGGCTATTTTGGTATCATTATTTGTGAATCTGATATATTAATATAGCATATTTCTGTCATTATGTAGAAGTTAACGACGTTAAAAAGGTAAAAATAATAATTGACCTGTCCCCAAAAAGTGACTGAAAATTATGACAAAAATTTTTCTCCTCGTAATCGGATCTTATTATCCAATATCGATATTGAAGTAGGTGTAACAATGAAGAAATAACGAAGCCACATATATTTTTTACTGCATTTAGGTAATAAGGTCCAATTAGTTGGGTAGTTTTATTTTATAATTTCAAGTGGCGTTTTTTAAGGTGGTTCATTTTAAGAATAATCGATATTTTAATCTAATCCTGGTCATGTAGTCCTGCTGCAAGTATTCAAGTAATGTAGTAGATACTTTGACGTCGAAATCTAGCGCAATCACTCTCAGTTGGCTATTTATCAAAATTTAAAATATAGTTATTTGATACGAATTTAAGCAAACCAATAATCTATGTAGGTATGGGTTAATTTGTCTTTTTTTAAATTTGTTATTTATTATGTAGGTTATAAGCACTGAAATTCAAAAAGTAAATCGGAGTGGAGCTCTATTGATGAGTTTTATTAACATATATTTCTACAAAAAACTAATTTCCCGAAAAATAGAATTTTCAGCATGGATTTTCTGAACCTCTACAGGTTCGAGAAAATCAAAAAAATCTGAAACTTGTATACTTATCCGCTCTCACTCAGGAGTTTATGAAAATTAGGAAAAGTTACATGATCCCAAGGTAAACAAAATAATAATCTAGGATTCTATGCATTTGTTTTTTAATTTTTTGTCATGCAAGTTATTAACCGAAATTCAAAAAGTAAAAGTATCTTTAAACGTTGGGATAAATTAGCAATATTATTGGCCCAGTTGGTGTCATAAGGAAGATGTCCATTATTAAATAAATAAACAACATTGTCTATACATTGTAAAACGACCCGATTGCCGTAGAGATTTTTTCTTCTTTTCGCCTGAATCGTTATCAATTGGACTTCACAACTCTTTGGGCTTTCTCTAAAATATATTATGTTTTATGTTGTAAGATTGCATGTACGAACAGGTAAGATCTGGTGATTTACAAAAGCATTTAGAAAAAAATATATCTCGATACCTTTTCATTTGGAAGATCTGCTTCACAATTATCCTTAAATTTACATTATTAGTTTCGAGTAGTAATAATTTATATAAATTTAATTTCATAATCTATGCCGTACCTCGTTGGGCATAAGTAAATGATGAAGATAGTAAGATAGACAGCTTCCCTAAGAAAGGCGAATCCTTAGATTTATCGATCCAGGTGGCATAATCACCTTAATGTATAGAAGTTGGTTTTGTTATGCAACCATAAATACATTGCCATATAAATGTTCAGTGTTCACGTTATGTAGTAGAAAGTTTTATATATATTTTTAATTTATACATCTTGTTTATGCACCCAATATTTAATTCTAAAATATTGTAGTTTCTTGCATTGATCTATTCGAAATTAACAACTTGCAATTTAAAGTAAATAGGAAGTGTAATGAAGGGTAAGAGCCAAAGTTATCAATAAACAGATATGGTAAGGTCTGTATAAAAGAGCAAAGGTAAAATAGGTAGCAATTTATGTCCATCATATGACAATAAAGTAATTTTAAGTTAAATTAAATTTTTTTACTAAATATAAAACACGAAATTGGTAATCGTTGATGATGAAAAAATCTTTTTCATATTGTCACAATCAAATTAGTCGAATTAAATGAAAATTATTATTTATAAAATAGAACCAAACAAACACTGTCATTACTGTTTATAAAACATTTAATAGATTAAACAGTTTTATTGTTAACGAATACATTTACCTGATTGCTTACTCCAAAAATATAGTCCCTTTGAATTGAGGCTTATTTACGGTTTTAATTTTGTTCTCAACGTTTTACAGACATATTGTGACTCACGCATTAGTTAGCTGTTATTTATTAGAAATTTTTCTGGAAAACTCGCAGGTCTGAAATGTTCAGGGATTTGTTAGTTGGTGCAGATACCAACTATTTGATGGTAGAAATAAACGTTCAGTATTTGCGCATTCCAATCTATACAAATTCTATAAATCTATGTTTATATTAGATAAAGTAAGACTGCCATTAATTATCTTTAACCGACTTCAAAAATAGGCATGTTCTTTATTCCGGTGGTGTATTTGTTTTATTTAATTTTATGATAAACATGCAATACTTTGGATTAGCTCAAACGATTTCTATGCAATTGTTAGCAAACTATGTTAGGCGGTACTGTAGTTTCATCAAGCTATGTCAAGTGTAATGTGAGCAAAAATGTAAACATTACAAATGAGGCGAATGCGCCACTGTTAAAGGAAAACGTTTTCTATTTACAATATTGATAATTACAAACTATAGGGTATTTGTCCATATAACATAATTTTTCATTACGTAAAAGTTAATGAAGTTAAAAAGGTAAAAAAATAATTGACTTCTCCCCAAAAAAGTGACTGATTTATGAAAAATCTTTCTCTTTGTAATCGAATCTTATTATCCAATATTCATATTGAAGTGGGTGCCACATATACTTTTTACTTCATCTAATATCGTTATTTTAGCTAATAAGGTTGAATTAATTGGGTAGTTCTATTTTATAATTTGAAGCGGCTTTTTTTAAGGGTTCATTTTGAAGATGGAACTAGGTAGAATTTTTAGTGACGACCTCCAATCCTGTTCGTTTAGTCCTAAGTATTCGAGTAATGCAGTAAAAAATGCATTCATTTCGCTTTTAGAGAGGCCATATAGTGTTTGCAACCAGGTTTGCAATTAGTTAATCAAGAAGTTGCCTGTATGATTGTACAGTTTCTCATGGTGTAGTCAGGATTAAGAATCTTGACGTCGGCGTGGTCGAAACCTATCATATTCGCTCTCACTTGGTTGATTATCAAAATTTAAACTAAAGTTATTTGGTACGAAGTTAAGCAAAATAATAATCTATGTATTTAAAAGTAAATTTTTTTGTTTTAATTTGTCTTTTATTATCTGGGTTATTAGCACTGGAATTCAAGAAGTAAATCAAAGTAAAGCTCTATTAATGATCTTCATCAATATATATTTCTACAAAAAACCAATTTCCCGAAAAATAGAATTTTCAGAATAGATTTTCTGAACCTCTACAAGTTCGAGAAATTTAAAAAAAAATCTAAAACTTCTCTACTTATCCGCTCTCACTCAGGTGTTTATGAAAATTAAGAAAAATTATATGATTGATGATGAATAATCTGTTTTTCCTTTCTTTTCCCTTTTTAATTTTTTTATTCTTCGAACTACCTCCTGAATGACATTCAATGTGTTCCTCACACCGTGTGTTGACATAGTACTTGATAAAGCGAAATTGAGTTTGTGACTGGCACAGTGAACGTATCTGGCCCTGCGGTAGTCTCGTCTTATCCTGAACTGTACACCTTTTTCATGACCAGTCATACTACTGGCTCCATCATATTCTTGTCCTACACATTTGTTCATATCCAAACCTAGTCTTTTACATGGTTGAAGAATTGTCTTCGCAATATTTTCTCCAGTGAGATCATAGATTGAAATGAAGCCTAAAAAGTCTTCTCTCATGACTGGATGATCTGGATTTATTGAGATGTACCTACAGCTGAATGAAAGTTGTTCACTTGTCACAACGCAATGGGACTAGCTGGAATCGAGATTTAAAATCAGCTAGAATTTGTTTGTCTATTTTTATTTGAAAATCAATCAAATGAAATAAATTTAAAAAACAAAATCGAAAATAAAATGTCACGTCTATCAATTATTTAAAATATCAGTTAATTTTTTTCCTGACTAACTGGCTAAGTCACTGAATTTACTATAATTATGGACATGTAATCGTAAAGTTTTAGCCAACTAGCAACTTGCTGATTTGTATTCTTTATCGAACTGAATTGTCTCTTTCGCATTGTCAACAACAATGAAGAACATCTACCTCACATCGATCCTTGAATTGTTTGATTGATTTTCATTTATTCAACTTTATAACTTTGATCATGATGTAATTTACACTTAACCAGCACTAAGAATTTATTTCATGAAAATTATGGAGCATCAAGTGTATGAGCTCGATTTTCACTTGCTGCTGATGCTGGTAAGATGGTTTTTGCAAATTTCAGAATAGAAATAGTTCTCCGCCTGTCCCTCAACATGTATTGCATGTCATATTCAGTATATAGGCATTAAAAAGTTTGAAGATAAAGGCAGTCCAACTGTGGCGTCTTTTTAAACCTTACGTTTGTAGGATTTTGTCAACACATTCTTTAAATTCTTTAGTAATATCGGAAAAACTTACAGTTAAATGCAGTGAAACCTTGACGAAAACGTTACTAAAAAAATTCCTTTTCTTTGTAGGGTCGACGAGAGGGTGGGAAGGATCCCTGGGCTCCAGAGGGTGAGGGGGCCCGATAGGCCCACTTAATACGTGCCTTTTACGGGGAAAGGGTAATTTCTTTTTTCATATTTTTCATTTGAAATAAGCATTAAGTATTTTTCATTATATTTGTTTTATTTATTCACTTTGTATGACATTAGAGGCCTGGTAATAATAGTTCGCTTCCCCGTGGCCCTGTTTCTTTGCAAAGTTCTTGTTAAAAATAAACGCAAACTGCCAGCGAATTTTAAAATCTTTAAAGACCAATTAGGAATCCAATATTTAGTTCAAGTCGTCAAGAAACTTTTAATATTACATATAAGTTCTAGTGCGTCTTTTAGGCACACGAGAAGTAAATACAGTTTAGTAAAATCTAATAGATAATCATTAATAATTATTGATAATCATTAATTAGACAACTTATTACTCATTAGCAAGTGTCTACAGACTGACCTGTTGATATTAGTGCAATTTACTATATTACGTATATTAACTAATTAATTTAAAAAAAACTAATTAATTTAATTATCGTTTCCGTGTATATATTTTCTTCCAATAAATTAACCTATTAGAAGCGATTTTATATGTATACGTGTATATTTGTAATACTTAATTTCTCATTTCACAATTTTTAAACAATAAAGTGGGGAAGAAATTACACATGGTATTCTAAATCAAATTATTTAAACTATTATATTTCAGCGTTTTGATTCGGTGGAAGGGATTAATACCAACAAAAACCTTTCCTGGATCAGTGACTCCCGTGACCTAAAACTGCTCTCGCTTAACATCAGACCATGGACCCTATTACTTCCCACATTTCCCCTTGCATCGCCAGTCCTTCAAAATGATTAGTGGGTTCGGAGCCAAGTTTCTTTCATCATCTTGCTTTCTCCTCATTATACAATTTATCGTATCTCTTACTCTCTTCCAGTTCTCCTCCGATGCCAGCAGGTACCTAGTTAGATTGTCAGGGTTTCAATGGTCTCATCGTGTCCTATCGTTCCTCCACCGGTTGCAATAGAACACTTTATGTTTTGTGTCGTAGTTTTTCTCACAGTACACATACTCCTGTTTGTCAATCTTTCCTATATTAAACAGATATTCCACCAAGCGTGTCGTGTCAGGACTGAGGTGAGGTGAAAGCTCATCTCCCAATGCCTTCTCTCCACTTAAGTTTATATATCTGGGATGGGACGCCTTTTCTATCTCTCCTTAGTTGAGTTATTCCACTTGGTCTACCATCTCCGGAAGAATCTCTCTATAGGGAGGACCTCCGTTACCACTAAGATTGCCTTATATTATAATTATATAATATAAGGCAATGAAGATTTGTAATGCGTACATAATTGTACGCATTACAAATCTTCTTTGCAGCACTGCGCGTATTCTTTCTAACCTCTTTCTCATTCTCTGTTCCTCCACCAACTGTCTCATGGTTGGGTTGCAACAATAAGACGGAATGCAACTCACTGTACAGTGGCTGTCTTTTGCTAACCTTTGACTCATTCGTGTTGGCAGAGGCAGCTTGCCATGCCTCTTTTGCCATCATCAACGCATGTAGTTTGTAGGTCAAACGCGGATCTAATCATACACCTAGATACTTTAGGCTCCTGCTGCTAGCGTGAACGGTGGGTAGATTCTTTTTCTACTAATAATGGCGCATTATGTTTTCTCTGGAGTCAACTTTAGTTGTACCCCTCTTAGCCACCATTCCATCCTCCTGACGACGACTTTATGTGTCCTTACCATCAAATCATTTTAGAGTGTGCAAAACTCCACCTTCCACCCAATTACGATGTTTTCCCAGTAGCTCTTAGTAATAAGTGTAAAGCTACTCACAATCTCAAATTAATAGCATTTCTGGAGTTAATGGTCATTTTTATACGTATCAGTCCTCAGCACTTCTATTTACAGTATTCATTGTCGATTTGCCTTTGCTAAAGCCGTATTTATTATCCGCTAATCCCTTCCTTGTTGTAATTCAGCTTCTGATCTTACCAGTACAAGGTATTCCAACAGCTTGCTTATGAGATAATATTTCCTCTAACAGTAAATTCTCTTCTGTTATCAATATCAGCCTTGCCTTTCTCCACCTGTAAGGAAAAACAGCTCTTCAGTGTCTCATTTATAGCTCCCAGGGTAACCATGGGATACTCCTCTTTAACAATCTTCACTATCTCGAATGGGATATTTTCCGGACACGGAGTTTTGCCATTCTTAAGTCTTGCTACAAGCAGCCCTCAGCTCCTCCTCTGCAAAGAGGCGGAATTATTACGTCATACTAGACTAAATTGTTAACTTTCGAGTCCCTCTCTTATGCCTAAATATGAAGAGAGAGATTTTATCAATTTTTAACGTGAGGTTAGTATTTTTACTGCTTTTCAAATATACGTGTTTGACAAAAGCTTACTTCATAAAATGTTCTGTAGGCTATTTTTACTTAATCATGTAATTACGTCCCCTCCCTTAATATCCCTCATAAATATCAGTATAATCGACAGGTTAAAATTTGGTCGTGGTTGTTATTTCATCCACTTGGTCAGATTTAAAATTATCACATCAAATTTACGAGAGTATTATAATACAGAAGGCGAACTAGAGTACATATTTAATTAATTATAATAGTAGTAGTAGTAGTAATAGTAGTAGTAGTAGTACTCGATCCAGAAAAATTCGTTTCTTCAGCAGCCTGAAAAACTGAATAAAATGAATTTTCTACTAATGTATTTACCAATTGCAAAGGTAAAAATTCGACTTACCGGAAATGTGTTATAGGAAAATGGTTGCCATGGGAACGGTGGTCATAATTTCCACTATCTAATGCTACTACAGGCACTTGCTTAATTGTGAAGGTAAGTACTCCAGATTAGTGGAAATGATCTACGAAAAAGTTGTTGTGCTAATTTTTATAACGGTACCAGTACCATAGGGTATCACTCTCGTGGTGGGCACTCGCTTACTTACGAAATAATTAGCTGTATAAGGAAAAAACTATACTTACCTCCACAACTAAGCAAGTGCCCACCATGGGAGTAGTACCATTAGATAGTGATAACTATGACGACCGTTACCATGGAAACAATTTTTCCATAACACATTTCCGGTAAGTCGAGGTAAAATTTTTATTAGCTGTTGACAATGCGCGCCCGGTCCACGTTTCGAAATCTGCGGGCGCGGTTTTCGAAACGCCCATACATCACTAAACAAAAGTATGTAATTAGATTTTTCTGTCTCACCTTTATTGATTTATTTACAGGCGATTGAATTTGGCAAAATGGGAAATTTGAAAAAAAAACAGCTTCATTTGCTTACATTAATGGTCCAAATGAATAAAAATGGTCAAATAAACATTACAAAAGTATATTTAAAAATATTACAAGAGCAAATTTTCAAAATGAGAACCTCCAGCTTCCATATATTTTTGTTGGCGTTTATTTAAATTGCCAATAGATTTTCTAATTTGCGCAGGATTGTTTATAATTTGATCATTACAGCGGATAATTCGCTGACGTAACTGTTCTCTACTATTTATTGGGACAATGCAGACATCAGTTTCGAGATATCCCCAAAGAAAATAATCGACGGGGTTGAAATCTGGTGATCTAGCCGGCCAAGGATGAGGTCCCCCACTTCCAATCCACCTGTTTTGATACTAATTATCCAAATGACTTCTAATCCCAATACCAAAACGAGGAGGAGCTCCGTCATGCTGGATATATTGTCCTCTTATATTAATACCTTGCATTAAACTAGCTGAAATATTTTGTAAGAAATCTAAATACATCTCTGTAGTTAGCCTTGCCGGAAAAATATGTGAGCCAATTAGGTTGCTGTTCATCGTACTACACCAAACATTTACCGAGAACTTATGTTGAGAATGGGCTTCCCTTATAGCTGAGGATTATTTTCGACACAATTATGCCAATTTCTTGAATTAAATACGCCATCCCATGTAAATTGGGCCCCGTCTGTGAATAAGTTCGATATGTAGCCGGCCTGTGATCAATAATCCACTGGCAAAATTTCAACCTATTTACATTGTCAACCTGTTGAAGCCTTTGCGCTTGATGAATATGATATGGATGTAATCTTCCTTTATTTAGAGTTCCCCGAACCCGCACACGAGAAACTCGTAATTGAACACTTTCGTCGAGTACTTACTTCAAGGTGTTCTTGAACAATATTAATGATACTTCCTTGCTCCTCAACGTTTTGAACAATATTTCGTTCCACTTGTGATGATGGAAATAAATCTGCCGTGCTCCCTTGCACAGCGATACCCAGTTGAAAATGTAACCATTAAAAGTACAATAGTTCTAATGTTTATGACAACAAACATAGATATGTCAATCTATCTAGGCCTACTATAATTATAATAAAAAGAAAACTGTTTAATGCTTCCTATTTTAAAATGTATCTACATTACAACAGTTGTTCAAAATGCTGTCCATTAACATCAATGCCCTTCTGAACTCGCATAGCTGTTTCTCGAAGAACGTTCGCCAATTGCTGGGCCGTTATGCTATTAATTGCTCGTCTTCGTCGTAGCTCCAGGTCTTCACGGATTGTAACGGCGGTTGCATAGAAAATATTTTTTAAATGACCCCAAACAAAGAAATCAAGGGGCGTTAAATCAGGTGACCTTGGAGGCTACCTCACAGGACCATTAGTTGAAATTACGTTTTCTCCGAATCTCCGTTAAAGGTAATCAATTACTATCCTTGAATTATGGGAAGGAGCCATCTTGTTGCAAATTCCCTGTCCTAAATCTAAAGCTAACTCATCTAAAATGTCCTCAATCTCATTTTCCAGGAATCTCAAGTACCTGGCACCAGTCAGAGGTCCTTCAAATATTATTGGACCAATGATTCTACTACCGATATTCCAAGCCACACATTGAAACCGAACCACACTTGAAAGTTACCCTCCCGTAATAAATTTTGATTTTCTTGTGACCAATATTTTGTATTTTGTCGGTTAAATAATCCCAAATTTGTAAACCTAGACTCGTCCGAAAATAAAATCAGTCCCAAAAACCATTGTTTGGCTGTACGTTATTCAATCCAAAATCCAATTGCAATATTCCATCCTACGTTTGTAATCACTTTCGTACAAATGTTGGCGCAATTGGTATTTAAAAGATTTATAGTGGTATTTGTGCAAAATTCGGCTTACTGTTTGGTGACTGATGTCCAATTCAAACTCAATTTGCCTTAAAGAAACAGTCTTATCAACTTCTATTCGAACCAAAACTTTAATTTCCGTTCCTTCGTCAATATTGAAGTTTTCTTCTGCATCATTGTTGGGCTCTCTTCGGAATTGGTTTTCAACACGTTTAAAATAATTTTTCGCTGGACAGTGTCTATCAGGATATCGTTGGGCATAAAGGTCGGTAGCAGCAACTGCATATCTTTTACATTCCTCATAAATAATTAACATGTCAACTTTTTCATCTCTTGTATAAATTTGCGGTATTTTGAACACAATTAACAAGAATTTTAAACAATTCTTAAAGACACAATAAAAACACCGTTAAACCAACAAATATTTGACAAGCTAAATATTTCATTGTTTTCAAAGCCACCTTAGTTACTTCTTAACATTTAATTAGAACAAAATAGTGTTTTCTTATTTTCTTTTAGCTGTTATTTTGTTTGTATTTATCGCACATTTTAATACGACATATGAATAAATTCCTTATCAATAGTATCTACTAATAAATCGTACCACGGTACCGATATGGTTCCATTTGAAAAAATTGAGTTTTGCCCCAAGAACAATTTTGGTGAATTTTCATCACGAAATTTAGTGTTTTTAACGGGACTTCGATTTTTGTAGCATTACACAGGTCATTTGGAATAAATCGGAACACTTAAGTGGAAAACTAGAAATTATATTATAAAAAAAATTGATGTTTAAAATGTCACTTATTTGGCATCGTTGGATTCAAAAAATTATGCAGAATTCAAAAATGCAATAATATACAGAGTATTCCATTTAAAAATCGAAAGTTAGTGTCACTTCCGGCGAAACCGGAAGTGAAAAAAAAATCAATTGTATGTCAAAAAGTGTCGCTTATTATGTATGTAGCATATCCTAAATTTCAATCAAATATCTTCCAAACTAATGGAGAAAAGGGGGGTATACCATGATGGTATAGTCATTTTTTAGAAAGAAAGAGTTGCAATTGAAAGAGAATAACTGGAAAAAAATTTATTGGATTTTTTTAAATTAAAATTATTGTGATATGAATTATTGCTAAACTAACATAAGTATATTATGTTAATTTACAATTGATATTCTAGGAGCATTGAAGGACGTCAAACAATAAGCGGACAAACCAACAATAAATAGTGAATAATAGATTTTATGACAGTTTTTATCATATATAAATAAACATGTCATTTTTATCCATATTTAACGATTCCAAGTCAGCTGATTAAACAAAATAACGCAAACAACACTACAATTTAAAAAGATACACCTATTTAAAACTATTCTTGTTTATTCTTGTTAATTCTTGTTAAATAAATAATATGATTAATCCTTTTACCTACCTATATATGGGCGCCTTTATACACTTTTAACTGAACAATTTATTGCGTTAATGGGGAGGGCATATACGTTAGGGTAGAATAATAATTACAGCTCTGGTAAAATCACCCTACTTTATCTTTTCTTAGTTCAGCTTGCCTTGTTTTGAATGCTTTGCGCGCCAGCTTTCTTCGGTCAGGTAACTTGGAGGGGCCAGGGACGAGCTCTAACCGTTCACAATCAACTCAGTCGAAGCTTGGAATTCCACTCAACGTTTATTTCACAAACCAAGTTAGCCTAGACTACGTCGTGCTTAATCTAGTAGGCATTCAACAGTTTAAGTCCAATTGTTTTCGCGCGACAACATTAAAAATATTTTAAGTGACCTTCGTTAGTGGACTTGAACTTCTTCGAAGTATGTCCGTTACATTCCGGCGATCTAAAATTATTGTTTGTGTCTGTTCCAAGTAATTCGTGTTGTGGACATAACCAAACTTATAGCTGAGGGTTATAATGAGTGATTATTTGTAAGTGTCTCAGACTTAGTGAAGTTCAAATTCTTGATTTAAAATTTTTCGAAAATGAAATACAATACCATCAGTACTAGCAGTCTAGCGAGCGAAGGGAAGAAGTCAACTCTAACTATATATGCAGATATGGATATATCGCACAACAAGGTAAATATAGGTCTTCATTTGAATTATTCCCCAAGAAATTTTTGTAATTTTTTCATAGCTAATTCGTTTACTACCTCCTAGTCCTACTAGGTATTGTAAACTAGTTCTTGTGCCAGTGTTATTGTTGTTTTCGACTGGGATAAATATTGTAAAATAATAGCTATAAGTTCATGATTTAGTATTAAGATTAATTTGAATGATCAAAAATGAAAAAAATACTTAGTATTTATTCCTATTTTGTTGAGCTATTAGTGGTGGAATGTGTGGCAGGTATGCGGAAGAAACTTGAGAAGAAGTAAATGTGCACAAAATCGAGAAAAGTATCATTAAGTATATTATGCGCAGTAACAAATATATACGTAGGCCTGGTGTAATGTCAAGAAATGATTTTGAGAAAAGTGGGATTTACCGGAATATGTAAATTAGATTAATAATAAAATCATAATGACACCACGTCGAGCACGACGTGGTGTATTATTGACAAATACTTAAATGGATAGTCCAGTGAATTCTAAAACAGCCATAAGAAAATACATATTTTTTAAATGCCGTTATAAAATAGTATGTGAGAAAATACTTATCAGAAGCAAACTTTGAGGTATGTTCGAAAAAAAATAGGTAGCTATCTGGCCTATAAAAATAACAATATCGGGATTAAAATTAACATTCGGCAAAATATATACCTTCCAAAGGAATTCAAATTTCTTCAGACATGTCTTGAACATCTTCAAAATTATTGAAGTGTTTAAATGGTAAGATTGAAGGGAATTCCTTCGCGTTACATCTGACCCCTACTACTTCGAAACGCCTTTTGCTTTGAATTATATATAATTAAAACCTCTATAAAACTGACCGAATTTCATTATTCCTTTGTTCCAAAAATATTTTAAAAATATTTATTTGCTAGAATTTACTCATGTAAGTGAGTAAGTAGTAGTACTTGTTTATTTAAATTTTTTTAAGATTGCATATTCCTCTATTTATCTTGAAATTGTGTCCCGTATTTTGAGGACATCCTATATTTAAGTGTGTATGTATAACTTCATATAGTTACACCAACAAAAGGTTGTTCAACTTAAAATATGGTTTAAATAATTTATGTTCTGATTCAATCTTAGCAGATGTAACACGGGGAGTGCTTTAAGGTTATGTTTTGGGGCCCCTATTTATTTATCAAGATAAAATCCAACAGACAAGATTGTCCATAAGTAGGATACTAAAATATAGTAATTTTAAAGATTTTACATATTATACAAAAAAGTATAATTAAAGTAAAAATGTATATACAAAAACAACAATAGATAGAGTAAGGATGCTGCAGACAAAGTTGATCATGACATACACTAACTAAGTAAAATACAGAATTACATAAAAAAAGAAAAACCTAATAAACAATGTAAAAAATTAAGCAGATATACCTACACATATGTACAAAAATACACATATACACACTCAAATATGGAGTTAATTAAGACAGCCTCTTTAAGCGAACGAGAAAAACTAGCAAAATTATCTCAGGATATATCAACAAAGTGCTGCAATTCATATAGTGAGTAAGGGTGAATACACCGTCCGTACTGTCTCATTAATGTGCGTATTGAACGTCATCTCTGGTCCAGTCTCACCCCCCTAAGTACTTCACGCACCTCTTGGTTGGACTTCGGTTTCCCCAGATCGAAATTGGTGTTAGGATTCTACTTTCAGTAAATCGTCGCGTGAAGATTATTGCCTCCGATTTCTCAGCGTCTATACGAATCTTCCACTGGTCGTAATACCCCGTGGCACGGGCCATGTGCGCTTTGAGCAGTATATTTGCTGCTTGAGCATACATGGCTGTGTCGTCTGCGTATTTGGCCAGCTTCGTATTCGGAAATTCTGGGAAATCGGAGACGTACAGGTTGTATAACTTTGGTAACAGGCACGATCCTTACGGTACTTCCGTGCGAATGTCCCACCATGTTCATAGTTTGTCATTCACTCGGACCCCAGGACGAGCTTCTCCACCAACTTGGAAATCCCTGACAGTAACGGGATGGGCTAATAGCTGCCGGCGAATTTTGCGTTCTTGTTTGACTTAAGGATAGGCATGGCCACGGCGTATTTCCACTGGCCAGGCCAGTGTTGCAGCCGCAGGATCGCGTTAACGATGTGGGTCAACTGCACAATACCTTTGGTCGGGAGATATTCGAGCAGTTTGTACTCGACGCAGTCTTTTCCGGGGGCTTTGTTGTTCGGTAACTTTTTGACAATGTCTGCTGTTTCCGAGGGCTTGGTCATGACCTTCAAAAATTTTCTTTTGTCAGTTGTACTTCATGACCAATGATTTCGTCAATGTCATTTTCGTCCATTCGCGCGTATCAGCGCGGGTATGACCTCCGGCGTATTTTTCATTGCCCTCGTCAGCTTCCACAGTGAGTTGTCTTGAGGATTTAGCGCTGCCAGTTTGTTCCCCCGGTTCTTATAAGATAGTCATTTGAAATATGTCACAAATGAATATACTACACAAGAAATATGGGAATCATTTTCAAAAAATTTTCAACGAAAAGAAATTACAAACAAACTAAACCTGAGAAAGCAACTATTACAGTTAAAAGTTGATGTAGGCGTAACCTGGGCATATCTTTCCTAACATTTGGTGAAATTATAGTAAGAAAATTAAAATATAGTGGAGAAAATTTACAAGGAATTGACATGATGTGTATTTGCTGTTAATATTGCCAAAGAACTATGAGATACTTAATATTAAAATGTTTGGTGCGTTTATGATCAGCAGATCATGACGCTAATCCCTTTTGAGTTTGCAACCGATTGTAAAACGCGAAATTAGAAAATGAAACATCGAGTGAAAAATTAAGGTTTAGTTAACGTCGAGGTTAACGTTAATTGTGTAAATAAATTGATACCTATGTCGAATAGAAAAAAATACATATTTCTACTCGTTTTCTTTATCTATTTATTGGCTGTAATCAGATATTAATGCTTCAAAAATTACTAATAAATATCAAGCAAAATATGCGAGCAAATTTAAAAACGCGTTTAAAGTTGAAATTGCCAAGTCAAGGCCATGAGGTACCTAGATAGCACCTACGTGTAATTTTTTTATAAAAGCTTTTTTATGAACAGACATTTCTGCTTACCTCACAGTCAGTTGAACTTAAGGTGGGCATATCCAAGAGAGAGAGAGAGAGATACAATAAGCAAATATTTATTATTTTTTGCCATAACTTTTTTTTTAATATATATATTGGTAAACAAAAGTATAGGACTACGTAAGTAGAACTATGAAAGATGTAATGATATGAATTTTCACTCAATAATTTCAGTTGTTTGCGAAATTAGTTAATTTAAATTAAAAATAGTGCCAGCCAATCTTCATATCTTGTAGTTTTAAATTACCTGATTTTGCAAACAACTGAAATTATTGAGTGAAAATTCATATCATTACATGTTTCATAGTTCTACTTAGGTAGTTTTATTCTTTTTTTTTACCAATATATGTATCAAAGAAAAAGTTATGGCCAAAAATAATAAATATTTCCTTACCGGATCTCTTTCTCTCTCTCTTGGATATGCCCACCTTAACGACAATTGCTTTTAAAATAATTCTAAATCGTTTTGTTACAACCACTGATCAAATTGGAACATTGGGAAGTGCGTTTTGCGATTGTTTTTCAATACCAAATAAGTTCCTATTTCAATGTGACCTCGATTCTCTATTTTTATTAAAACAATTTTAAGGAATTTGCACAATGGCACAAAGTGTGGAAAACACTGAGGCAATCATTGTTTTTAAGAGAGGTTGGTTCGGCGCAAATGATTTTTGTAAATGGAGCCTCGTTTCTACTATTCAAAAAGACAAAAAGTTCAATTTAGGGATGTACCATATACAAATTATCATATCCGAATCCACATTGATACTCTAAAAATTATTGTTTTGTAGCAAAAATTTCGATCTATATAAAATCTATTTATAGAAACGGTATATTAAATCATTTGCGGTAAGATTGAATTATGAGAAAATCGTCTTGAATATCATTATTCAATATTTTATCATTCTTACTAATTTTCAGTAAATAAATCCAAGAAGAAAACAAAGAACACAAATATATGAATGACTGATGGTCAATATTTAGGTTAATTTATAACCAAAATACTTTTCATTACAATTAGCTTGCGATCTCGCTTGAGATGGAATTGCGATGGGATTTGGAAATTTCTAATCTCAGGATTTTAGTCCCCTGATTACTGGCATTACATACTATGTGTATATTGTGCGTTGGTCACTATTCCCAGAGTTGTGAACAGATGTTACAATCATTGTTATCTAGGCTTAAGTGATTAGAAAACTAGAAATTATTTATTTTAAATACATGTATTGAAAAATAACATTGCATTCATTCAATTTAACTTTTTTTATATATAAATTAATATCAACGTTTATGAAATTTTGCGGTGCAATCTTTTAAGAGTTTTTATGCGAAAGATCGAAAAATATAGATATTTATTATCTTCAAAATTTTGATTCCTAAATTAATCGAATCAAGACCGACATTCGTGAAACAGCATAATTTGCTATCTTGGCTACATGAACCTTCAGGGTACCTGTTTTAAATAGAGGGATGTTAGATCTCTCTAGTTTTTATACTGCCCGTCTTATCTATGATAATATTAAACCCGTCGGTCGCGTAGGTAGAAATTTCCAACCGTATGATTGGGATTTTATAATAGCACAACTTGGTTTAGTTCTGATCACTAAAAATCTGCAAAAATAAATATGCGTACCAACTAAACTTTACAAATAGAATACACTTGATAATACATATAGCATTCTTCTTTTCTTCTTAATCAGTTACTACACATTTTATTTTTATCTCAGACGGCTATTAGACTAATAGTATTGTCGATTTTCACAAAAGAAATTTCGTCATATATAGTTGAAGAATAATGAAGGACATATTACCTGGGTGTTCTGTTCTCATTTAGTACTGTTGTTCATAGTTTGTCCCATTCTGAATTATCAGAGTAGTCAACGTGCCATTGACTTCTTGATAAATTGACCATGACCACCTTGACGAAAAAGTAACATCAGGAATTACGAATTTACATCCCTTAGTAAAGACCCCGAGTGCGGATTCAATAATTGCAACACAAGGGTTAATACTAATCACTGATTTATTAACGGACTAATTACTTAAAATAATGAATAAACTATAACTACAACACTAATGAATACTTGTTACTATATAACTTACTATAGTCGGGCGCATAAGTTCTATTCGATCTTTCTTTCAAGTTTTGCATAAATAATGTCACACACCAGCAGCCAAAAAATCAGTAGGGGCATCGCAGGTTGATTATAGAGCCCAACACAGTTAACTACACAGGCCTCTACTGACAGATGAACACAGATTTCTTCTACGATTATAAATTTCTAACGGAGGCAAAGGGTAAAATCAGATATATTGTGGCACTTATGTTGTATGGTTTTTCTTAGAGCATCTTATCCATCCTTGTCCTTTGTATCAGATCTCACAGTTTTGATGGAGGCCTCTTGGTATAGTTAATAGTACTTGGCTTATGTGCGTTGAAGTTTCCCTTTTCTCTTTGCAAAAACTGCATGTTGCGTCCTCTACCAGGCTCCTAAGCCCTAATGGTCTTCCTGTTCTAGCTTTCGTTTTTAATGAATTCTATGGCCTCCAGCGGCAATATGGACGTGCCGTAGGTTGTTTGGTAAGACTTGGGGTCTAAGACCGAAAATGATACATTGGTCTTATCTTTCGGTTGTCAGACCTATGGTAACCTACGCATCATGCGTATGGTGACCAAAAACAGAGGAAAAAACAGCACAGAGAAAGGTTGCAGAAACTGCAACACCTTCGCTGTTTAGGGACTACAGGAGCAATGCACTCGTGTCCCACTGCAGCTATGGAAGCTATGCTTGACCTACTTCCTTTGCACTTACATGTAAGGAAGGAGGCGGCACTCAGTGCCTTACGACTGCACCAGGCACATAAATTTAAACCAGGCGATCTGGTTGGTCACTTAAAGATTCTGGAGTTAATCCATTTGAAGTCCATGATCAAACCCACTGACTCAATGCCAGTCAAACAAGACTTTGACTGCCCGTTTGACGTGCTAATTGAAAGTCGTCAGACGAGCAAGATGGAGTCACTGCGATTGGAACAAGGGTCACTTATCTGGTATACAGATGGATCTAAGATGACTGAAGGGGTAGGAGTGGGAGTAGCAGGGCCGAATTGTAGGCTATCCAAAGCCCTCGGTAACACCCCAACCATCTTTCAAGCAGAAATTTATGCCATAGATCTGTGTGCCTAGGTATGTATTCCTAATCCGAAGGGCAAAGATCTATATACTATCAGATAGCCAGGCAGGACTAAAGGCTCTAAGGTCCTATACCTTTAAATCTAAAATTGCCTGGGAATGTAGACAATCCCTGAAGCAACTGGCTAATAACAACAAGGTTACCTTGATGTGGGTGCCAGGGCATGAGGGAGTACAAGGAAATGAAGTTGCTGATAGCCTTGCAAAAAAAGGAGCTGAAGCACCGTTTATTGGACCTGAACCGTTTTGTGGCCTGGCCAAGGGACATATAGCGGAGGAGATGCAAGAATGGGAAAAGGATCAGAAAAAGTCCTACTGGAAGAATATTCCAGGTCAAAGACAAGCGAAAAAGTTTATAACTTATTCCACAATGAATGCCACAATACTTCTCGAATTTGAAAAGTCCGAATTAAGGCTAATCACAAGCCTTCTAACTGGCCACTGCCTCTTGAGATACTATCTTAAGAATATAGGCAAGGTGGTATGTAATAAATGCAGATATTGCGATACTGCAATTGAAACCGCGGAACACATACTTTGCGAATGCAAGGTGTTAGTCCGCACTAGGCTAAAGTTCCAAGCGGAATTAACGCCTGAAGACATAGGGAAATTAGCTCCCAGGAAAATCACAAGCTTTGTAAAAAGTCTGGGAATCCTGGATAACCACTAGATGTAGGATAAATCACAAAAGATCTTTTAGGTCGAAGTGAAGTAAGGCTGTTCGAAACCAAACGAACCCGTAAAACAATCTACAATGGCCTCCTTCTACTATGGACAATTTTTCTATCATTCCAGAGATTTATTTAGTACCCATTCATTGATGGATGATTGTATGGATGGTTTGGCCACACCACAAATGGGTTGGAATCTTCCTCACTAACTAATTTAAGTCCCTATGCCGTAATACTGTCGGCTTCAAGATTATTTTAGGTTTTAAAAGACTATCTCCACTTCTGATTTCATCATTGCAGGTTCATATTAGTAGTCCTGTTCCAGTCTTCTTTTGGTTCAGAAGGGTCACCGTTTTGATAGTTTGATCCCATCAATTCTAATAAGGGTAATTGTGAATAATTCTTCTACCTTCAATAAAGTATCTGAATTCTTCCAGTATCAGTATGTTAGATGTATCTTCTGATTCTAAAGTAGTGTTAACATGTTCCTGGTTTGTACAATTGTTGGAGTGTCGGCTGTTATCCAACGTGTTTTAACATTCCTGTGTATTATCGTTGCTGCTTGTATCCTTTTAGAAATTCCCACAAAGTACTTGAAGCTTCGTATTTCATTTTGATTTTATGTTATTATAGAATAAATAATAATTTATATTCATTGAGTCTAAGAACCTCGTTAAATATGAGATAACTAACCCATAATATTGTTAATAAACAAAAATAATGACTACATTTTATTTTAAATAACAAGTCTGTGCATGAATATGAAGATGCACACCCAGATACCTAGATATGTTCATTTAACTTTTTGTCTCATTATTATAATTTAATAATAATAGCTGATTTTCTTCGCAATTTACATAAACAACAATTTGTAATAAGTATGAATGTATATACGCATTTATTTGCATAATTAGTTGACTTGACTGCATGAAGAGGTATAATTTCTCATATAAAATTATTTTATATACTTCAATTATGTAGATATTTTTGATCGATAATTTAATGACAATCAGGGTTATCGATAGATTAAATAATATAAAAATTATCTGGTGTTTTTTGATTAGCACTTTTTGTTTTGTTATAGTTGTTGTAGATATATCTCAGGATCATATTTTTATTTCTATGAAGTAACCTTGGAGCAATCTACAAATTTATTTTGAACTCGGTCATGGATTATAAATAGGTAAAGTCAGAATTATTGAAATAAGACAAAACGCAATATTTTTTAAATAAAAATTTTACATTTATTAACTGAATAACTTGTTTGAAAAAATATTTGAATAATTGCAACAGCAACCGAACAAAACATCTTAGACGAACATCTGTTTTAATTGTTGCAATTGAATTCTTCGCTGCATTATAAAAATGTTCAACTACCAAATTTTTTTTTTATACATTTATTTAACGTCGGCCTATCTCCGCTACTAAGGCCTAACACCGACGCCTGTAGACGAGCTATCCCCAACCAGGAATTTTGCCGAACCTCTTCCCTTAAGAAGAGTAGGGATCTTTTACTTGCTTAACATTTAATAGACAAGGGACCGACGGCTTTACATCCCCTCCGAAGGATGGTATATCTCCTATACAACCCTCGCCTAAGGTTGTATAGCTTCCGTGCATACACTGATATACAAGCCGCTGGAAGATGTGTGAGGCGAGGACGCGATTTCCGGTGGAATGGTCACCCATCCAACTACTAACTGCGCCTGTCGTTGCTTTACATCGCATACCGAAGTATGTACATAGTAAAGACGCACCTACGCTCGCCCCCCTACCAAATGTTCACTATAAGGATTTGAACTTTTAAACTAATAGATGATACCATAAACATTGAAAATCTCTTTAATTGTATAGAGGATTATGGAAATTTGGAAAAAAATGCCAAGAAGAAATCATTGAACTTTGAAGGGGGAGTGGGGAATTTAATGTTTTACACTAGAACTGGAGCAACATTGAGGTATCCACCTTTACTGACATTTCATACCTTTTGTACCTTTAAATCTTTCCTGTCCCCCTCTTCCTTTCTGTTTGTAACCTTTTTATCGCGTTTGTTTTTTCTTGTTTTCTTTTTGTACATTTTTGTCTCTAAATCCATTTCGCTTCACAATTTTTTAGAAAATCAAAACATGTACAATCCAAATTTTTTAAAATCAAAGTTTAGGTCAGCCATGCGCAGCCCAGCATTGACTTAGCTCTCGGAAGGCGCCTCGTTCAAATTGAGGTGCTAGCGTCAGATACGAAATTAAAAGTGATCAGTGCGTAAGTGTTTTAATTTAGTTTCTATGTAGTTTTTATTCAGTTTTGTTAAGTTTGTTCTTTAAACATGTTCCTAATTTTAACACCTTTTATAATCCGTCTGCGACGGAAGGAGCCTAGGTTTAGTTGTTTTAATTTTCTTTTTAGCCGAATCAGTCCCACTCCGCCCGGCCATGCAATCTGCCACCACATTAGCGCGGTGGTTGCACGGTCGGACCCGGTGTGGGTTCTGGGGAGGTACTGTTTTATATTAGAATAAGAAATAAAGTCTTATTGATTGATTGATTCAGGTAAGATCAAAAAGCTCGCTTTTGCCGCCTTGTTCATGACAACCAAGTAATATACAAGTGAGAACATAGTTACCAGGAACAAAATTAAGGAAAGAGCTTAGAAAACATATATGTTAGAAACAAATATCAGAGTAAAATAAAAAACGATAGATCGGAAATGAAAGTGCCGACTCAGTGGATCAATGTGTTAGGCTTGAGGCCAAGTAGTTCCGGATTCAAATCCTGGCAAGGGTATGGATATTTAGTTACATTTTTATTTTTCATGTGTTACCGAGTTGGTAGTAGTGAACTATACGGAGTTATGCGAGAGACAGCATGATTAGTCGCTGTACCACACTTGAGTTGGAATCTCAGCTGGGGCAGATAACAATGTCGCAGGGAATAGAATGAATTGAGAATGAAATGTAATAGCAAATATTGACGGGAGTCAACAAAGTTCAAGTAACTTCAGCAGAGGACCACACACAAGTAAAAAAGTATCTCTCGTTGGTCAGATAACTGCAGTGTGAAAGGTCAAAATATTTCATCACATATCACATCAGGATGCGTCGCGGCTTCATATGCAATTTGTGTACGGTTTGTCTGTAATACATAATTGATTTATACTGTGCATGTATAATATGTAAATTTTTCCGTGAAGTACAATAGCGACCTTTTTAAAGACAAAAAAAATAGGCTGGTTTAAAATAGCTCAAGGTGGTAAGTATCACCCCTAGGTTCGAACGGCAAGCAATCAATTCATTAGTTATATCCTGTGCGAGGTAAGCAAACAAACAGACGAACTTATATATCGTGGCTTCAGAGATTGAGATATATATAATTGGAAAAGAAAATCGAAATATTTTGAACCGATGATTCAAGATTTACAAAATAATGTGCAATGTCCGTAGTTCCATTACAAATAAATTTCAGAGGTGCTGTCCTTTTATTCCCTCTTTTTCATTTTCAATGCATTTATTATTGATATTGTTCTCAAAATTGTATTCTGTAATTTTGTTCTTATTTCATTATGTTGTTCTTCAGAGAATTGTTCTTTAATTTTATGGCGTTCTCAAAGAACAAATGTTATGTTTCTGACTACGTACGTTCGGATCCCTAGATAAACCAAACCAGTCCCTAACTTCACGTAAATACCTAATTTTATGTTACTTTAGTACATGCATTTTTATTGTTTTTTACACTGCTTCTGTTTAAAAAATAAAACAGTAAAATTCTCAAATGTCTTATCAATTACGAAAGCATTTTTTGTTATCATTATTATTAAATATATTTACAAATGACTAAATTAAATATTTGTTCAATTCCTGTTAATTAAATTCGCTTATCTTCATTAGCACCATCAACTTAAAACCGTCATGTTTATTTTTGTCATACGTATCTTTCATTTACTCATTAACATAATGTAATAATAGATGTAGGTTATTGTGGTGGAAATTCCATTCATAAAACATACAGATAGTAAATTCGGGGTTTCTCTGCACGTATCTATCTCAACCAACCTTCAAAAGTTACACATATTTCAGTTTTTCTTCCGCAGCTTCATGTGACATTCAGTTCTCGTGGAACGATTTCTAAGCGTGTTTACGTAAGTCTGTTACGCAAGCCTTCTCTACTTTTTAGTTAGTCTTGTAAATTTCATTTTTGAACCTAGATATTAGTCTAGAGGAGGTAGATCTGGCGATCAGGGACACTACCATCTTAAAGAACTTATTACCCACCTATTCCCACTAAATTTTCATTTAGCCAAGCTCGGAGCTATTGCTGCATTGTGGGTTGGAACACCATACAATTGAAATAGAATACTTCACAAGTTAATTTATCGTTTCGAATCATGCACCTGTTCAAATTTCACAGAAAATATAAAACAATTGACAATTTGTGAATTACAAATGAATAAGTTCACATTTCCAATGTTTGATATTGGAAATAATTTTTTTTTTCCAAATACACGTTTTTAAAAATGAAGACAGATTAGTTTGACTCTACCGTCGTGAAGTTAAACGCAACTGAGGAAATTAAATCCATTTACAATAAGAAAAATTAAAATCTAAAAATGAAACACGTATTGGCGTGGGGAGAATCCTCGGGGCAATCTAAATTTTAGTTATATTGTATGTTTTCATTTTTCACATTCATATTTTTGCAACAAAATTTAAATAACATCAAAATTATTTGGCAACCTTATAAATATATACAGCCTTAGATTTGAAGACATTCACATGTAAAAGCGAATATACTGATTTATTGCTAACAAATTAACAAAAATAGATAGGCACTTAACTTAAACCTTGTGCATTTTTTTACTCTTGAAAATAGCAGAAGTTTGAACCTATATTATTTAATAAGGGATTAAGTCTAATAATAAAAAATTAAGTAAGCCCTTCAGTAATTAATTTTTGGAGACTTCAGTATGCGAAACCCATATGAAGCTTGCACCGTACAAGTTCAAAGCCCTCAAAGCCATCTATACTGTTTATTAAATAATAGATATGCATGTCATCAATCAGCATAAAATAACTAACATCGAGAGTAGACGTTCTATCATAAATATAATTATTAAATAGCAACGGCCCCAATATGGGCCCTTGGGGCACTCTTGATAAAGATTTAAATTGATCTGAAATGTAACCTTGACATTGAAGCTTAGATATTTGCTTAGCACAAGTATGAAATGGTATAGTTCCCGTTAGAAAAGGCTGTCGGGGTTGGAGGGTTTAAAACATGAATATGATTAAGAAAGCTATAATATAACATTAAATAGGAAATGAAACTAACCAGTGTGAAATCATTTACATCCACATTCTGAAGTTATTTAAGTTCAAACAGTAATTTCAAGAAATTTGCTTATTTTAAAAGTGAACATTTGATGAAAAATGTAAATAAATACAATAACTAATACTAATATTTTAAAATTTATTAAATAATGGCTGATGTGTCCAAATCTTAACGTAAACTTATTTATTACCAAGAGAGTAGTGGATTGTTTCTAGGCATTGAAATTATTTGTTAGCTCGTCTAAAAGGATAAAGCAAAGGCATCAAATGTTTTAAAATCGTAACTTTCTAAGTAATTGTTGATGTGTCAAAATTTTAACGGACTCTGTTACAATACAGTAATGGGTAGTTTTTAGTATTGAAGTTATTTATCAGGGGGTTTAAGAGGGTGAGAATGTGTGAAGACGGTATATATCAATAAACAAATTAAAAGATTAGTTAAAATGTGCTTTTAGAGGGCGGAATATTAAACATAATATTTTTAGTCGCAAACTCCTCTATAAATCCTTATTTTACTATAAGGAAAATAACCAGACTGCAACCAAAGTTACAAGTCTGGCGCGTTAAGTGTAATAATTGCATATTACCATCAAAACGCTAATGCTTCGATTGCATTTAAGTAGGATCAGTCTTTCGGCTGGTGTCTGTAAAAATATGTATGCAGTCACGTTACAAATAATAAAATAAATCTATTGCAGCTAGCAAAGTTATTCGTCTGGTCGTCTCAGAGGGTGTGAAGGGTAAAATTTGTTAATAATCGATAAATACTTTAACAGGTCTTGAATTGTAAAACTTTTAATTTACACTTGTCATAAATAACTTGATTAATTGTTTCTAGACACTAAAATCTTTTGTCAGCCCGTCTAAGGGGGTGAAGCGAGGGGATGAAATTTTTAAAAAATTCTAACTTTTCAAATAATTGTTGATGCGTCAAAATTTTAACGTATACTTGTTACCAATAGAGTAGATCGACGTTAAAATTTTGACACATCAGTAATTATTTGAAAAGCTACACCCTCTCTAAGACGACCAGATAAATAACTTTGTTAGCTGCTATAGATTTATTTTATTTGACGTTCTTGCATAAATATTTTTACAGATCAATAATCTTTTAATTTGTCAATTGATATATATCGTTTTCACTCTTTCCCACCCGTTTACCCCCTGACAAATGATTTACCTAGAAACTATTTACTACTGTATTGGTAACAGATCCAAGTTAAGATTTTGACACGACACATTAAAAGATAAGTGTTTTTTTACTTATAAACAAATAGAATATCTTTGTTATTTTTTATGACAAACGCTTGTAGTTAGGTGCATTGAAAAGCCGTTCGAAAAACACGTATTTAAAAAAAAATTTACCCTCTACGACCAATAGCAATCAAGATAGCAACTATTTTTTAAAAATCGTATGTGTTTTATAAACATTAAGAGTTGAAATTTTCACAGATTTTCAATGAAGACTCATATTCTATGATTCAAATGATAACTATACAATTTATAGAATGAGTAAGAAGTCCTAGCTCTTGAAAGTGAAGGTACCCTTGCAAGACCGCCAAGACGAGGGGGTGGGGAGATCAGCCCGAGCTCCGTAACTCGACGAAATATTAACAACTGACTAAATAGGGTTTTCCCAGAAAAAAAAATTGCTGAAATACTTAACTCACAATTTAAAATCTCAACGTTTCATGACAATTTTAAGTCTATTTCAACAATTTTCAATAAATTTTCTTTTGCGTTACTATATTTCCCCTGGACGTGGGAGTAATTATTACATTAAAAATAATAATAATGAATATCATTTGTAACAAATTTAATGAAAAGAAAATCCATATAAATCAAAGAACAAAAAAGATCTCAATAGTTTTTATATTTCATTCAAAAATTATGTGGATTTTTTTTGTGATACATGATACATTTATTAGTAACAATTTTTATTAACAATATTATTTAATAATAACTAAATAAAATAAATATATAAAGAAAATAAATATAGTGCATAGAAAAAAATCAGTAATTTTTATGTTTAATTCGAAAATATTTTATTACGTACAAATGGCTGCTACATTAATTTATAAAATAATTAGATTATAAAAAATAAAATAGTTTAGAACGAAATTGAAGAAAAAGTAAAAGATTTATTGCAAAATTTTATCATTCACGTTGAAAATAAAATATGGGGGCGAGCGTAGGTGCGTCTTTACTATGTACATACTTCCGTATGCGATGTAAAGCAACGACAGGCGCAGTTAGTACTCGGATGGGTGACCATTCCAACGGAAACCGCGTCCTCGCCTCACACATCTTCCAGCGGCTTGTATATCAGTGTATGCGCGGAAGCTATACAACCTTAGGCGAGGGTTGTATAGGAGATATACTATCCTTCGGAGGGGATGTAAAGCCGTCGGTCCCTTGTCTATTAAATGTTAGACAAGTAAAAGATCCCTACTCTTCTTAAGGGAAGAGGTTCAGCAAAATTCCTGGTTGGGGGTAGCTCGTTTACAGGCGTCGGTGTTAGGCCTCAGTAGCGGAAATAGGCCGACGTTAAATAAATGTATAAAAAAAAAAAAGTATGGGTAATAAAACATGTAGATTTTTCCGGCATTTCCCAATTTTCCAGGATAATGACAATTAGCCAGTTGTTACTATTTTCTCGAGTACTCCAGATTTTAAAAAACATGAAGGTTCTACGTTGTCTAGAAGCCGAGATATTGGAAAATTTTCATGCGTGCACCAATTTGAAGTTTCGATTTCAAAAATTCACCGCCTCTTGCAAGAGTACCTTCACTTTCAAGGGCCAGGACTTCACACTCATTGCATACATTGTATTCTGCTGTATTTAATCATAAAATATAGGTCTTCATTGAAATCTATGAAAATTTCAAATCTTAATGTTCATAAATGATTTTTTCTTAAAAAATTGCTATATTGACTGCTATTGGTCGTAGAGAATTGATTTTTTTTAAATAGGCTTTCCAATACGCATAATCACAAGCGTTTATCATACAAAATAACAAAGTTATTTTATTTGTTTATAAGCAAAAAAACACCCACCTTTTAAACGAACTTTTTAACAACAATTTTTTGAACAAATAATTTATTTTTTCAATTACCTTGTAGCTCAACCTTTCAAGAACCCATTCCACTTTGTTAAACATCTCTAGATCCATTATCTTGCTTATGACGATTGTTTAAACATACGCTCTCTGGGAAAAACAAATGCAATTATTCATAAACTATCAAACCGATCTCGCTGAAATTTGGCACACTTATAAAGACCTAGAATGGCCTCGTCATCAAGATATTATGTGTCACTAACTGCCATTATTGCAGAAGTTATTAACATTTATAAAATAGTGCAAAAAGAGGGTTTTCCGTCATTATCTCGATAGTTTATTTATCGTTTTTAACGCATAAAAAATGAAATTAACGGTCTTTTTATACTTAAAACTTTTACTTATACAACTTTTCTCTAAAACGTAATTGGAAAATTCTACGGCCCAAAGACTGAGTCTTCCGGCTTTGGTCGTTGTCTATAAAAAATAGGGCAAATACGTCTATACGTATTTATCATTTACTAACCTCCCTCTATGGCTTACAATCTTCAGATACCTGTAATAAATGAAATCAACTGTTTTTTTAAAAAAACTGCGGTACCAGTACGCTATTTATCGATCTGTGAGCAGAAATGGGGTAAGTTCCTCGCCGACACAATAAATACGGAAATATTTACTCACCTGGTAATCCTTGTCTATGCTTAAATATGTACAATGTCTATATCCGCCATGATAAAGTACGAGCCCACGCCGTTATTGATTTTACTGATATACAGTGTTTAATTGTAACAATAGTATGTAATATATGAATGCCTAGGGTACAATTATTGTTAACCTACTTAGCATTCCATTTTCCATTGCAACACACAGGACTGGGTATTAAATTTCTTGTTATAAATTTATTACACAACGTACAAAGAATATTAATATATCATTCATGCCAATGTCTCATACCACAACATGCACCGAACGTCCATTGTTTGGTAACACAGACAAACGAAACGAATTTAATAGGTAAATTTATATTTATTTAAGGAATTTCGTGTCGTCACGTAGCATTTAAATTACAAAAGAAATTTGAATGGCACATGCGACCCGAGATCTTGCATTTTGTGTATCTGGAACAGTAAATGCCGTGCAAGCTGCTTAAAAAAATAATATATGTTAGTGGGACAATAATTTGCAATTAAATTTAAATATAAGATTAACTGGAATCATTGCTTATTCATTTTATCGTCGTATCAGGAAAGCAAAAGAAAAACACTTTTTTAATTCAGTGTCTCTTGGTATGTCTGCAACCGATTTACGAGTCTTACGAGGGCGTCTCGTTAATTATGACAGATAATTTGATAGATAGATAATTTATTGCCCAAGTTACATAAGATACATGTTTAAGGTTGTTAAATACATTAATTATAAAGTTCACATTAACATTGTGTATATAAAATAAATATGAGCACAAAGAAAATATAACATAGGTAGAAAATTTACACGTACATGTATATTTATGGGTACACATCACGCATACAATATTAAAAAGATCAAAATTCATATTTAAAAAATTCTACAATACTATAGAAAGGATGTTCGATTAAAAATTTTTTTAAAAAACTTTTAATTTGTTGACTGGCAATTCTTTGGCATAATCTGATAGTTTATTAAATAATTTTATAGTTAAATAGTTCAACGGTTGTTGAGTTTTGATAATCGACGATACGGAATGGCCGGCTTGTCTTTATTTCTGGTGTTGTAGCTATGCAGCCGAAAGATTGATCCTACTTAAAGGAGCTCTCGTGCCAGTCGTCACACACCACTTGCAGACTGCAGTTTCGACCTGTTGGCTCTCGTCAGTGCAAGGTAAGCATGTGACGACCGACACGAGGATAGTACATTTCGGTATGGGATAGCGACATGTAAAATAGTCAGCAGGCGCCATCTAGCGGTTCAGTGTCTGTTGCAATCGAAAAATAAATAGCCTGACTGGGATTAGCATAGTTCAAATGTGCTTTTAGAGGGCGGCATGAAGATCCGACTACAGCTTGTTTTCTGTTCTATCTAAATATAGGATTGTACTAGTTTCAATCCAATTCCTCTTATCCCATAAACTTCGAGTTTCTGTATGAGATAATCATGGGCGCACACAATCAAAAGCCTTACTCAAGTCTAAAAATGTCTAACAAGGTATAAGATTATTATTATCTACCGCCTCTAATATTTTTTCAACGGATTTTACTATTGTACTGATTGTAGATTTGTGTTCTCTCTGTAGCTGATTTTTATCAAATAAATTGTTCTTTTCAAAAAAGTTTACAATTCTATTTTCAATTAAGGTTCAAACATTTTTGATAAAATTCGTAACACAGAAATCGGCCTAAAGTTGTTAATATCCTCTATGTTTCCAGTTTTAGGAATTGGAACCACTTTTGCTAGTTTGAGAACATCCGGAAATATTTGTTATTCAATACATTTATTAAATAAAAATGTTAGGATGGGTATCAAGTTTTCTTTTATAAATTTTATAGTTTTTATATTAAAACCATATATGTCTGCATTGTTGGTATTTTTTAAATTCTTGATAATATTTTCAATTTCATTTTCAACAGTTGGAAGGAGAATTAACATTTCTCAACAAGTTTGTAAAGAGAACCTCTGCATCAGGTATTTATTCAAGAAGATGACGTGGAACATTGATAAAAAAATTATTAAAATCTTCTGCTGATATCTTGGAAACCCTTTTTTTCAGTGAATTTATTAACTACCAAGTTTCCTTACTTTTATTATTTGAATTTTTAACGAAATTTCTATTAGCTATTTGTTTTGCATCAAGAATCGCCTTTCTATAGTCATGCTTAACTAATTTATATAGATTTGTGATTTCCTCCGTCTCAGTACAGTGTTTAAGTGTAGATATAGCGTCAAGTTTATTTCTCATTAATTTTAATTCATTATTAAACCAGTTATTTTAATATTATTATTAACTTCTTTAACTTCTTTCTCCGGAAAATGTAAATTGAACTTATTGCATAAGATCTCAAAAAACAAGTAAAATGATTGGTTCATCATCTATTTTATACAAAATTGCCAAACGAAATTGTCTAATTCATTTTTAAATTCTAGTAATTTTTTTTCTGAAATTATGCGTTATGCACCCGCTGCAAAACAAACAAATGTATTATACAGGGTTACTGGTAATTCGATACATTCCTTTGGAGATGTGATGGGGCATGAGCTAAGGAGTAAATCTAGCCCTAACATACATTATGCAAAACTCAATAGTTTTTGAGGTATTTCAATTTTTTTGTTTTTCTCAAAAAAGTAGATCTTAATTCTTAAAAGTTAATTTCCGAAAAATCTACTTGACATTTTAAAATTTTTTTTTACTGGATTACTTGTCCAATATTATAGATATCTGTTTGGAATGAAAAATATCCGGAAACATTTCGATCATGTGAGCATTTAAAATAAAAACTTGTAATTTTTTTTTTTAAATCAGTTATGAAAGTTACCTATTAGGTTTTTTCAAAAAAATATTAATGTAGCACGCGTACAAATTATTATAAAAACTTCCTTATTTCAATAGCTATCTAACTAGGTAGAAATGTTTAATGTACCCTTGATAGTTCTAATAAAAAATTAGTAAAGATAATGCTGGTGGCGGAATTTATTAAACGACTAATCGTTCATTTTCATTTAAGTCAGTCAGTCCTTGACTTTGACGTTTGTGCATATACGTCATTAACTGACATTCTTATTTCCGTGTCCCTTAAGTTTGTTGGACTTGTTAAATTAGTTATCGAAGATTTTTATTTTGCTCGTAGTTGTTGTTATTGTATTTTCTGTGCCATGGCCGCGTATGCCAACGCAGAATACGCTGATATCTTGTTTGTCTATGGATACTGTGGCGGCAACGCTGCTGAAGCTCGCCGAGAATATGGTCTTTGGTACCCTAACCGCCGCTTACCAAATGCACGTGTATTCAGTACGGCATATCGAAATATCGCTGAAACTGGCTCCGTGAAATGTAGAAGACTAATAAAGTCGCAAGACTAACCGGAGCGTCACAATGGAAAGTTTGGTCTACGATACGTAGAGTTGGATGTCATCCTTCACTATACCCCTGTCCAAGGCTTGGAGGAAGGTGATCCTGGAAGGAGAGTGGAATTTTGCCGCTTTATGTTAAATTCAGATGCAGAAAGTGCAAATTTTTTTAACAAGTATTTTATGGACGGACGAGTCGAAATTTAATCGCGAGGGTATAACAAATTTCCACAACCTACATTATTGAGCAGAGGAAAATCCCAAGTTAACACGTGAAACTAGTTTCCAAATGAAGTTTTCTATTAATGTGTGGATGGGAGTCATTGGCCACTATTTAATAGGGCCACACTTTCTTCCTCAAAATTTAAACGGGGAAATCTATGAAATTTTTTTAAGAAATGATCTGGCGGTGATTTTAGAAGATGTTCCTCTCGCCGTCAGACAGCGAATGATGTTTCAGAACGACGGTTGTCCAGCACATTATCGGCTGACAGTACGACTTGATCAACGTTTCCCTAACCGTTGGATTGGAAGAGCGGGCCCAATACCTTGGCCAGCGCGAAGACCTGACTTAACACCCTTGATTATTACGTATGGGGTCATATGAAGGAGATGGTCTATGCCACACCAGTCAATACTATAGAAAACCTTAGACAAAGGATAGTCGATGCTGCCCAACACATAAGGCATAATCTGACAACCAGAGTAACAAGGACGGAAATAAGAAGACGCTGCCGTATCTGTATACGGAATAGGGGCTCCCATTTTGAGCAAGACATATAAAAAATAAAGTACAACTTTGAAATTAATGAAGAATTAAACTCTACTTTTAAAATGTTTTTTACGGATATCTATAATATTGGACAAGTAATCCAGTAAAAAAAAATGTAAAAGTGTCAAACAGATTTTTCGAAAATTAACTTTTAGGACATTAAGATCTACTTTTTGAGAAAAACAAAAAAAATTAAATATCTCAAAAACTATTGAGTTTTGCATAATATATGTTAGGGCTAAATTTACTTCTTAGATCATGCCCCATCACATCTCCAAAGGAATGTATCGAATTACCAGTAACCCTGTATTTCTGGAGATGGAACATAAAATCAGTATCCGTGTCATACGTCATAGTAGCTTGAAAGAAATATTGGTTCGGGCAAGAGTTTCATTATAATACGAAAAGCTAGTACATGGTAAAATCGAAAGCTATAATATCCTAACTAGCTAAATTGAAATTCACGCAAAAATTGTTGTGTAAAAAAGGACACTATTCTAAATTTTCAAGGTATTAACAAGAATTATTATACAATATTTTATGTTATTAAATTTTGGAAACCAGTTTTGTGCCCATTTAGGTGAACATCAAATAATTTTCAAAATACTCCCTTGCTACTAGTTGGAGATGACATGACAGTTGCTGTTAGAAAATTAATAAATGATAAAGTTAGTGAAATAATACAAAACACAAGGACAGAGGAGAATATTTTTTAAATCTCAGTTAACAATCTAAGATAATACCAAGATTTTTTCCACTTTACGTTGATTTTCCAAGAAAGTAGTAAGGTGAGAACATATTGCGAATAATGTAAAAAAAGTGAATAAAGCATTGAATTATGTTAACCAAAATGAAGAAACCTCTTTGATATAAATTCATGGAAATTGTAGCATAAAAAAGACAGTGCAAGAAGACTATTAAAAAAGAACGGATTTTGATGCTACAAAATGAAGAAAGTTCAACATTTAAGTGAGAGAGGTAAGCCGAAGAGAGTAAGATTTTGTAAAAGGAATGACGGGTGCAGAGAGACCTCTTCCCAAGAAAGATTTTCTACGAATGTTTGAGTGGGTCTTTCGTTCGGGGACTAAAGTAATTGAACTTTATTTTTATAATTACAAATTTATCGCTCATAGATACCTTAATTTCCTGCAAAACGAGTTTCAAGATTTTCCTTTTAAAATTGACATTGGTATAAAGATTAGATTATTCATATTTTCAACAAGATGGCGGACCATCTCACACTGCTGTAATATGTACAAATTATTTAAAACAAGTAATGCCAGATAACTGGATATGCATCTATGGAACCATTCTATAGACACCTCGATCACCAGATATTACTTCCTTGAATTCTTTCTTCTGAGGTTACATTAACGACAAGGTATTTCATACTACTCCTGAAAATACTGAGGACCTTAAAACCGGAATTAGAAACGCATGTGAGGCATTTACTTCTGAAATGATTTAAAAAGTAATGTGGTGCTCCGTAAAACACGTTTGTGTATTATAGTGCACAGTGCACAATTTTAGCATTTATTATAACTAGCAAAACAAATTGGAATATATTTTCTTGGATGTTCGTTTTGTACTTGTATTTTTATTTATGGGAATGTTTGTTTGTATTAAATTGTAATAAATAATTACTGATTTATAATTATTATAAAATGATTTTTTACTATTATGGAATAACTGATTTTTACGATTCGATAATTGTATTATGGTTTATAACATGTTGTTATATCGTTGGAAAGAGATAAAAGTAACGGATTTAATGGTGTCATAGCCTAGCTTGAGATTTATCTTTTTATTTTTGCACAAGAGCGTGTGTCAAAAGCAAGTGCGTTTTTCGAATTTTTGAGACATATTATTCTTATAGTCTTTGCCGTCAAATTTAGTCCCTTAAATTTTTTTCCTATCTCCTCAAATAAGGAAGACGTAAGCGTTTGTGGTTGTACTATTTATAAGTTTTTGCACTACATCCTACAAAAGGGCCTATGGTTTTCTAATTTCGCTTTATTGAAGTAAATCTCAAAAGAACTGAGATAATTTTTACAAAAACAGTTTTCTTCTACAATGGATATTAAGGGATAGATTTGGCCCGGTTTTCGTAGAATAGACAAATGGTTTAAGGAATAATACATAAAGGCCCTAATACTGAGACTTGTGGCATGCCTAACATTATATAATTTGACTCCGCGGATAATTCATCAACTACCATTTTTTGACACCTATTGCTAAGATAAGTACAAAAAAACTGTATTAAGTCTAAAATAAACTGGCTTTGCACATAGTAAAGCATGATTGAAAGTACCAAAGGCTTTAGAGAAATCAGGTAGGACAAGAGTTCTGTTAACCCATAATCAAGTGACCTGATTATATGATCCGTAACATTTGCAAGTAGCATAGTCGTGCTCTAACTATTTCTGAAGATACTATTGTTAGTAATTATGTAATCATACATATGTAAGTTAATTTTTTCCAATATTTTTGAATGATAGGCCGTAGGTCGCTGAAATCAGACGAATTGCTAACTTTTGGCAGTGTCCCAAGTGAAGAAATAAATATCTGGAAAATATAGAACCTCCAGTTAACAGTCTATTAAACTGCATTTACACATACGCGCTCGCATTTCCTGCTGTGAATATGCGTCTCATGTTTTGGAGTCCAAATTATACAGGCATATTCTAATTTAGATCATACGAACGTATTGAATAATGTTTCTATAGTATCGGTATTTGTAAAACTACAGCCAGTTCTGCATATAAAGCCTAACGTTTTGAAGGATTGTTGGATTATGTGATTCATGTGAGAAATGAAAGATAACTCACTATCAAAGACAACACCTAGATCTTTAAACGCATCAGGTCTGTCGAGAGATATATTGTGAATTTTATAGTCGAATATAATCTTTTTTGGACTTTTACTGAAAGTAAGAACATTACATTTTATCGCATTAAGGGGTAAGCCATTTACACACCATGTATTTAATCTGCTAAGGTTACTTTGCAAGTTTAGACAATCATTAGTTTCGAATATTTGTAAATAGTTTCATGCCATCAGCTCAGAGTAGGCTATTACAATTAAGGTTTTTATTCAGTCATTTACAAATATATTGAAGAACAGGGGTCCTAGGATTGATCTTTGTGGAACTGCAGATTCGACTGTTATTTCATGAGATTTACAGCGACTGTATTGCACAAATTGGGTTCTACCACTTAAATAATAATATGACTTAAATAATTAAGCAGTCCACTGGACAGACCATTTAGATCAAATTTGTGCAGTAAGATATCGTGGTCCAATCGATCAATTGCTTTAGAAAAGTCTGTATACATGACGCCTGTTTGGACCCCCGCATCTAATGATTAGGATAAAAATTGGGTAATGCAAAATAGATTTGTTACGGTAGATCTAGATAAAGCCATGCTGCTGTATTATTATGTTGGGTTTTACATGATTATATATATTGTCATGTAATAAATACTCGAAAACCTTCGCAAAGTTGCATATTATTGTAATGGGCCTGTAGTTGGTAATATCAAATTTGCGTCCTTCATTAAAAACGGGCAATATTTTACAGTTCTTTCACAGATTCGGAAAATAGTTGGTACTGATAGATAGATTAAATATAATAGTAAGTGAGACTACGAAAACATGTGAACAGTCTCTTAAAATAAAAGCTGGTATTAAATCTGGATCGGCTGCCATCTTTGATTTAAGTATATTGAGCGATTTTAAAGTGCCATTTTCATTGAATTATTTTATTGTGAGGATATTATTACTGCATTGAGTGTTATTAGTGATATTAAGATTAGTTGGTTTGGTATAGGATTCTTGAAAGAAGTCTGGGAATGCATTTGATATTTCAGCTGATTCATAAAAAATTTCATTTTTGTATATAACATAATTGTCAAGCTGGCAACACAATTGAGAGACTACTCCCACTTTTGCTCCTCAACATCACATATCTTCACAAATGTAAGCATTTACGATTATATTGACATCACGAGAGCGCATCAAAGAGATTAAGGGGGAAGGATGTGGGTTAGCATGTCTAGCTTTCTCTCTGAGCATACCTAGCGAAGTGGGTTCTAGCCCTACCTATTGAGAAATTATTTTCAATTATATATTATCCTCAAGAAGTGGTTCGAATTCCATTATAAACTGTAGGGCCCCGTATTCTGCACTCAGACAAATCTAGACCTTCTAGACTTAAGAGAGTCATTCATGTGACCTGGAAGGCGGTAAAAAAATATTTAATTATTTATAATGTAGCAAACTCTAATCACGTACGCAGAATGTTTTTGTTTTTTCAAGTGTGAACCCTAGGGCAGCACAGGCGCACTTCTAGATTTCAAGGTTGTATATGGGAATATTCATTCTTTTGATGCATTATTCATAAAGTCGCAAGATTAAACTAACACTCATCTGGAAAAAAAAATTGATGACAAAATTTTCATTTACCTTCGAACGTATAGTGTCAGTTGTTTTACTAATTCTGTTTTTGTAGGTAAAATTATGGCTTCGTGACAAAAACTGGTATCGACAATCGAAGAAAAGGTGAGCCAGTTTTAAAAAATTCCGAATACCATGCTAATCTCATAATCTCGTTCTATTACAATACTGATTTAATATAATCTGTAATTAATTCATTTGTAGAGTTGTCTAACATTCTTGAATACAAAAATCGTGCTTCTGTTATTACAAGAATCATGCACATATTATGAAATTTTCGTTCCAGATATCCATCAAGAATGATTTTTTTTTTTGGTAGGAAAGAAACTACTATGAAGCAACACATTTATAAATAATATCGCAATGATCTCTGAAATAGATATTTGGATAAAAATTTATTAATTAATAATAAAAATATTTTGTTTGTCTTGCAAAAATAAATAACAAAAGACCTCTACTTGTTCCGACACTGGTTTATCCGGCATGTTTTATTATTAGGCAAGAACATTGAAAATAGTTATTATGTAGGTATTTTAATTGTAGGAGAAATCATCTTATAAATGGGTTTATAATTAATGAAGTAGAAACAGGTTTATAGCGATAATAAAAAATAAAACCAAGACATAAATAAACTAATTAGTAATACAACAAACGCTTTAGTCGAAACTGGATTTGTTGAATTTTTATTAAGGAACAATGCTTATTCAAATTTTGCCATATTTAATTTTACCAACGGGCTTAAAATTTCTCTTTGGAATTGAAAAAATAAAAACTGTACATTAGTTTGAAATTTAAATACCGGACTAACAAATTGTTTAATTAGGTACTCGTTCGAGTTCCGCTTCTGAGAAATAAGAGAATAATAATGAGGTTTTCGTGATCAACTTACACGACCTCCAAAACTTCCTGATCTAAATACCATAGGTATTTGTGTTAGTATAAAATTTAAAAAAATAACTTGATTAAACGGGGGTAAATGTAACTGTTGCAATACTCTTCATAACAAAAAATATTAAATTTACGACATATCAGATATACCCATATGTATCTATTCTATTAATATGAATTTTAGTCAGAATTTATAAAATGCAAACGTATTTATAGCAATTAAAATTTATAAAATAAATTAACTTTACGTGGTAAAACTGCACATATATAACAAACTTCTCTAGTGTTTTGTGTTTAATTACTTTACTTAATAAAGCTCATTATATGTAAGATAGTTGGCAGTGCGAACAAAACGAACAAAAAAATTCATTCGATTATTACAGATTATGAAAATGTAGAAATATAATTTTCAAAAAAATATGTTTTAAAAAAGCTCTTATTTAAATGCTCTAAAAAGTAGAAAATAAACTTTGAAGTAAATCAAACCCATCATTTTGTTACATCATATAATTTTTTTTATGGTATAAAAGCTTGTCGCGAGATATAGGAGATTGCTCGCGACAAGCTTTTATTTAATAAAAATATTATATAATGTAACAAAATGATGGGAATTTTTTACTAGAAATTCGTCACCCAGATATCGATTCTGATAGATTTGGATCTAAATGACAAAAGTCGTCAGTCATAGTCCTCGACCTAGAAAATCCCCAGATATCGATTTTGAGTTAAATCGGATCTAAACGGTAAAGTCGTCCGCCATCTTGAAGTTGCCATCCAGAACTAAATTTTTGACTAGAAATTCGCAATCGGCGAACCCGAAAACCCCCAGACATCGTTGATCGATTTGGACCATAAATGACAAAAGTCGTCCGCCATATTGGCGCAGCCATTTTGAAATTCTAAATTTTGACCAAGAATTCATAATTGGCGATCTCGAAAACCCCCAGATATTGATTTTGAGTCGAACCGGATCATAAACGGTTAAGTCGTCCGCCATCTTGAAGCCGCCATCTTATTTTTTTTCTTATATGAAAATGTTAAAGTATATTGTCAACGGACTTATACACATGTGCAAAATTCCAAAGCTCTAGCTTAATTAGAACTAATCGAAATTTTGATTGCAAGATTTGACCTAAACAAACTAGCTAACAAACAAACATTGCAAGTTTAATAAAAGCTTTTAAAAAGAATCGATAGTTTTCTAAAAAAGTACAATATATTATCTAAAATGCAGTTTGGGTTCAGAAATAATCTATCCACAAAGGATAGTAACGAACAAATACTATGTGTGTTTGTCAGCCTGAAAAAAAGCCGTCAATACTTTTAACCGTCAGTTATTACTAAAAAAATAAGCAAATATCGGTTTTAGGAGTAATGCGTATAGTCTATCGAATGTACTTAACCAATAGAGAGGGATATGTGAAAATTGATAAGACTGGTAGTGATTCAAAAGCTATGGAATGGAGCGTACTACAAGGAACCGTTCTCGGTCCAGTCTTTTTCAACTTGTACATACATTTTCTTCTTCAACTGCCAAATCAAAGAGAAGAAATTAGTTTTGTCGATGATACAAAGAAAAAGATTGGGAAACAGTGAAGTTGAAAATGATTTCAAACTCAAAACAATGGTTCGATTGCAATATGTTAACGATAAACTATGAAAAGTCCATATATTTTCCTTTCACTTCTTATAAGAATAATCTATCAAATCTCGGCCCTCTAAATGGTGAAAATAATGCTCTGCTCATCAACGAAGTTAAATGTGTTAAACATTTCCTGTATAGCTATATATAGACGTCTTCTCTGGGATCTGTAAATTAATAGTGTTAATAGAAAATTAAAGCCATTACTCTTTAAATTCAAATATGTAAAGCAATCCCTGGATTTATCATAAATAAGCAATACGTTATTCCTTAGTCCAGTCGCAATTCACGTCTGTCATCATAGGTTGGCGAGGGTTAAATAATAACAACCTAGAACATTAAAAATAATAGAGAAGTGATTTCTAACAGTTATATATACAGGATGTAACGCAACTTATCCGAACAATTTTAACCATACATGCACCTTTAAATAAGAAGTCGGTTCTTGAAAAAAAAGTAATAAAAGTCCAACACAGAAAAAGATACAAATTGTTAAAGTTATAAATTTAAAATTTGTCGATGTCTTGGTCACTGATGAAGCTATTTTTATGCGTAATGGTATAACCAATCTACATAATATGCACGTTTAGACCATTGAGAATCCTCATCAAGTAGTTCGGAATCACTTTGAACATCGATGAACACCTAATTGGTCCGTTCATATTGCTAAATCAGATGGATAGGCTGCAATATCTGGAGTTTCTCCGTAATGATCTTCCTGGTCTTCTTGAAGATGTGCCCTTGGAGGTCCGAAGTCGGATGTGGTTTTTACATGATGGTGCTCCCCCAAATTATCGTTTAGTAGTCCGAGGACACATTGTATATTCATACTTTTTTTGGTATTGTCTGCTGTATGTAAGTTTGTTTTTTTGTCAGTCTGTGTGCACTGCCTGTGTGCAGTATTTAGTCTGTAAGTCCTAAGTAAAACGCATCCAATATCTTGCAAACTTGCTGCAAATTTGAAAATAAAGTTCATATTCTTCATATACTTGATAGTATATTTGTTTGTAAACATTATTTTGATTAATAGACTGCTTGTTATTAACAAATTAATTTTTTCATTTGCGTTTTTCAGATTGAAATTCCTGTACGTAAAATAATTATCGTGATTGATATGTAATCCAGATGATAAAATGGTATTAAAAAGACTAGGCGTCCGTCGCTAAAGAGATAAATTTACAAATAAATTAATCTAATATAACAATAAGCAAAAATTATCTTTGAATTGTGTAGAACATCCGATTTTTTTATCAGAAAATCCTATCGTAGGTATTTTGTACACATTATTGTATAAGTAATAAAAGCTACTTTATAACTAACCATTATAATCTACATTCAAGGCGAAACAGCCGCGTAAGTCATGACAGCTCATTTTCAAATATTGGTGAAAAGACATTTTTGTAGTTGTCAATTTTTTTAAATATTGAGACTACACAACATCTTTTCCTGAGTTTGCTTGACAGGTCTCTTTGCTCGAGAATTTTTTGTCCACTACATAAATTGTAATAAATTTATAATAAATAACAGGCACAAAAAAAATGATCAGACACAAAAACAGACCCCACTTGTACAAATTATTGTATAAGTAATAAAACCCACTTTACTATTAACCGTTATAATCTACATTCAAGGCAAAAAGCTGCGTAAATCATGACAGCACAATACATCTTCAAGTATTGGTGAAAATACATATTTGTAGTTGTTATTAGGTAAATTTCTCATCTACCTATTGCACAGTGCAGCATGTCACGACTTCGGGAAAATGTCACTATAGTTTCTTTGATTACGGTCCCCAGACCTCAAAAATCGGGATATTGGCTTTTGACCTTGTCCCGTAAATCCCGGCTCCGACTCCATGTTCTGTCAGTGTACCAGACTGTTTGTGCTGTTTATGGGAGGACCGTTTTTCCAATCCTCCCTGTCTGGTATAACAGTCTAGGGCAGCCTTATGAAGTGCTCAATTATACTATAAGCAACTTCCAGTGGTTTTTTTGATTTATTTCTTGTAGATTACTAAATTGTTTTTACCTAAATCTGTATTGATAATTGACCAAGCAGTCTTGGATTTATTTGAAGCTTCATTACAAAGATTCTCATTATGTAATCGCTTGACAACTTTTATGACTTTCTTGTAAATTTTGTTCTTGTTCTTGTCTGTCACACGTTTCATTGATATCATAATTGTGTAAAGATGCTTCAGTTTTTCTGCGGATACTTTCATATCGGAAGTTACTCAGCTCTTTTTATTATTTTATTTTTTCATTTTATTTATATAACAAATATTATTTTACATTCAAAAGAAACCTTTCATGCTTATTTCATGGTACTATGTTATTTTATTATTTCAAAAATAAGTACACTTTTCTGTACTTTACGACATTTTGAGGGACACTAGAACCTTAGGACATAATTACAAAAGGATGTACCTACTGCCCTACTAAAAGAAATATATATGGTCATCACAACTAACCTGATATCACTTTTGAACAAAGCAGGTTGTTGCTGATTACAAGATCTGAATTTGTCCTCATATTTTCGAAGAGTAAAGATGGTACTTTCAATTACAGTTATGCGATATTAAATTAGGTAACTTAGTACCGTGCTTTGTGTATTGTAAATACTTTCTATTATATCCTTTTAACAATAAATCACTTCATTTAACAAACAGCTATTATGACAGCCAAATGATTTGTGAATGCACTGAACAAATACCTACTTTGAAGGCTCATCTGAATACATTAATTTCGAAAAATATGATTCACGCCTCGATGGTATTTAAAAATATTTCATATACAATCGAAAATTTCTTTAGGAGTAATTATTGTTATTAGAGAATTAATTAGTAAACGGTTTACTTCTCCTAATGGGTCCAATTGTGTTAATAAAATAAATGACGCAACATTTAATTTTCCTCCATCAAATTATGAAATTGGCTTTAATTGTTCCTATTCATCTATTCGTTTAAGTTTGAGCAGATGGATGTGTAGTGTGGCGTGCCGTAATTAGTTAATTAAACTCGCTGAGCCGAGACGAACAAAACATTTTCTATCATTTCTCAGATATCAATTCCTTAAATTAAAATTTGCTTATATTGAAATTAATTTCGATTACATTTCTTTCAATTGCCAAAAATATACTCAAGAGGCAATGGAGTTGTATAATGGCTTAATGAAACACAAAATAGAAGCTTCAATTAACCTTCTCCGCCTTTTGGCATTACATAAAAAAATTCCTTAATTTTATTCATTAATAAAACAAAAATTAATATTTAAAGCAGATTTACCTTTGTTATCTATATATACCTACATATATATGTCCTATTGTTTACCTACCCAACTTACCCGTGGTCTCTCTTTAAGTAACTGAAAAAATGTCTTGAGCAATATAGATACAATACCGGGTGTCGACGGATCATGGTAGACCCCTTTTTTTCCTTATTTTTAAGAATATCAGAATGAAACTTGGTAGATGTATTATATGACCAAGAAGACACTTTGTGGCATAACTGTCATTTGTTTCCCACTTCCCGTATCACCGGAAATTACTCCAAATTTTGATTTTTATATGGAACACCCTGTATATTATTATATTTTTTGAATCCTCGAAAAATTCTGAGTACGGTGATGCCCCATAAGTGACATTTCAACTCCATGAAAAAATTTGACTCGAAATTTGTTGGTATATCTAGAGTGCTATGACTAGAAAAAATTGCTTGTAATGGCCCGGTGTGATTTTGAGAATGTGTATTTTGTGGGCCATCAAATTTGGCCTGAACAGTTTTTTTTACCAAAAACTTATTTTTTTCAAATGGAACCATACTACCATGAAATAGCGGATGTTGTAAGGAATCGGTGGATGTGCCCAAAAGCAATTTTTTCTTATTTTATTTTTTTTTGTTTTTTTTTTAATTTTATAGTTCTATTTCACTTCTTGTTGTTATATGTTCCTTTAGTTCTCTGCCTGATCCATTCGTTTCTTCTCCTTTTTTCTTCCTTTCTTCACGAATTATTAGTCCCTTTCATATACTTAGATTTTATAAGTCTTACTATAAATTCTGGACTGCACAGTACATTTGAAGCTTGCCTCATAGAGTACCTTGGTTCCGGAGTGGCTTCTTCCGTGGAAGTTTGTTCCTCTTCTTTTGAAGACGTAGCTATTGTAGTTGGAATTTTTGCCAGGGATTTTGGGGGGTGAATTGTGACCTGTATTCGTTGTGGTAATATATACACTTTGGTACAATCGCACTATCTTGAGGTAATGTTAAAATAAAGATAAACTGTCTCACTGTTGCAGTCTCACAAAGCGTTTCCCAGAAACAGTTGTCTCGAGGGCTGGTTACTTCGTTCAAATTCGACTCTTTTCCGCATTTAATACAGCTTCCCATCAATAATTTGTCCTCTAGCTTGGTCCTCTTCATTTTTCTTATACTTTAAACTATTTTCTCAGCAAATTCCAGCAAATTTGAAATGAAACCAAATAATGGGGAATCGTAATTCTAAAAATGATATTATTACAAAAACCAGAAACACAGCATTAAAAAAATTATTTTATTTAAAATTTTTGCCTTTTTTTTTATACATTTATTTAACGTCGGCCTATTTCCGCTACTGAGGCCTAACACCGACGCCTGTAGACGAGCTACCCCCAACCAGGAATTTTGCCGAACCTCTCCCCTTAAGAAGAGTAGGGATCTTTTACTTGCCTAACATTTAATAGACAAGGGACCGACATATGTAGACAGATGCCATGATTTATCAAGACGGATATATTCGAAAATCTACTTATTTTGATTTGATTTTCCTCAAAAGTGGAAGTATGAAACACTGAACTCACTAAGCTATTAAGAGACTCCAGAGTAAAGTTGCGAAGCAACGGATACACAAATATATTTGTTAAAAGCATAATATCCGTTCCATTGTCGCGTCGGGATTTAAAAGAAATCTCAAAGTCGAGGTCAAATTGTTTGACAGTAACTATCAATACAAATAAAATTGTTCTGGACGCCTTTAGAAATAATGAACGTTAATTTATTAATGTTGCTAAACGATGTAAATATTAGTAAACAGAAATTGATGGATACAGCATGCTTTTCATCATTTTGCAACATCTTGTCATTTACTACATGGCAGGTGCACTCAGGTTAAAATAATTTGCCATAAAATTGGTGGTTTATTTAGTGAAAATTTAATATTCCTGACAATTCGATTTTATTCGAACTACAATGTAAAATATCGAAAAATGTGTCGATTACTAATTAAGTTCAACTTCATTTGGCGCCTGCTGGGCTGTTTGATAAATAAATAATAAAATGATAACCTGAACGTAAATTAGAACGAGTTACCTTTATTTATCAACCTTTTTTTACGTTGTGAGTAGTAGTTAACTATATTTCTTCCAAGAATGTTGGTGACGCCCTTATTCCTAATTTGTTTTTAAGCGGTACATTTCCTAAACTAATATCCGTTACAAGCACATTGAATATTTATCAAATGAATATCCGGATTGGTATATAATACACTGTGCCTGGTACTTCGCAATTGATATCCATAATAAAAAATATTCATAATGAAAATTAATGGCTTCAGTACATAAAATATGCTAATGTCCCTTATGCCTGTTGGCCGTTGAACCCTATTTCATACTTATCACTATCTTCGGGTTAATTATTGTACCGCGAACGCAATTGTTTTATCATTTCCACGAATTCGTTTCAATGCCTGCCCTGCCCCAAAGGCGCAGGATGTGACGAAGCTTATCAACCTTTTAGGTTAACAACTAAGTGATATGGTTCTACTTCAATTAAAACGCGGTCATACTTTCTTTCATTCGTCATTTCCATTAGGAATTTTTAAAATTGACAACCCAGAAATATATGTATGTAAAACTTTCACAGATTACTTGGGCTTGTGTGTAGTTTATAATCCTGTTAAAGGAGAAGGAGAGGTATTTATGAAGGAACCTCCTGATAATTTTAATTTTGATTAATGCTTAAGGTAACAATAATTGCCCTGATTACAAAATGCGATGACTTTTTACTGAATGAGCGAATGAATACTGCCTGCTTTTATTAGACAGAACATTAATGTAAGAGAATTATGTCGGTACTACAGTCCTAATAACACAATAAGTATTTTCTACTTCATGCTACATAAGTTATGAAGACAATTCTTATATTCTGTGTATGTTAAATTGTGACGCGTTTTTCTCCACCCCAAGCAATGACTTGGAGAAAAAGGGTCAAACACTCGAGCTCCGGAAACGAGTTTTCGGATTGTCCTCGGGCGCCAGTCCTCGTTCAAGTAATAGGATACTCTACCCTCAAGCCGAATACGCGAGGCTGAGTAGCTCAAGTGGAGAAAGTGTACTCCAGTGAGTCAGTTTGGTTCAATGATATCAGTATATCCAATTAAACCTACTATTTACAATTCTACTTTTTTACTTAGTTGATTTGTACTAAAAATTACAAATTACTAATTACTGGGAGGAGAAAAGCATAGCAACGAAAATACTAGTACCAGATGACTTAGATGACAGGAATAGCAAGCTGCAAAATAGTAAAACAAAAATACGCGCTAAAGCGTCAGCACAGCATAAACGATGACAAAGGGCAAAGTTATATACAGCATTTGGCTAGCACATCAGTTTACTTACTATTCCAGGGACTTACTTACTTCCTGTGGTTACGGTCGGGCACGTCTGCTTCGGTAGAGCGATTGAAATGGAATCCAACTGCACGGTTCCTCAGATCCTTTTCTGAAAATAAATCAACACGTCTGCTGGCGATGAGTTGCTCGACCTAGCCGACTGCCAACAAGGGACGAGTTAAATTATTTCCTTCAAATACTTACAAGCGGGTGTAGGCACCAGATGGATGACGTAGTACGGACTTTGCCAAAATTCTGTTGCTCTGAAATATACAACACTAACGATACCTGGGTTCGGTTTTCGGAGTAGACACGTCTGCTGTCGCTCTGGTTGACTGCCAACACGGGGCGAATTAATTCTTTCCTTCGAGTACTTACAAGAGGGGAAACGGCGGTAATAGATGCGCGATGGATCAACATGCATAGCTTTAAGATTATATTTACGTCATATCCATAGATACTTAGTACACACACAGAACTGTTGATAACAAAAAAAAATAAAATTAAAGAATCCGTAATCGTTTTATTAAATGAGGATGAATTTGTATCTAATTGTTCTACAGATTTTTGAACGACATGGTACCAATAGTAAAAAAGAACTTGACAAATATAATATCATTTAGAATATTAACAGTTCTTACAGCAGCTGAAAGTGTTCCCCATTTACTAATTGACAATAACCAAACCTATCCACAAACCTTCTTGTAAAATTTACCAAAACATGTTGGGGTATTTGCATCATTTAATCACGTATTCTTTGTAACTTTATTTTTACGTACCCCCAAAGAAAAAATCTAGAGGGGTTAGATTCAAGGAACGCGCAAGCTATTCAATAGCACCTTTTCTTCCATGACCTAAATATATAGCAAATCTGCTAACATTGAAATACCTGATCAGCTATGTCATGTTGAGCACATACATTTTTATTTCGTAAATTCTTCTCAAAACCCTGATGAATCTGACTTGGAAACATTAAATTTCTACAAAAATAACATTAGATCCAAGGTAGATACTTTTAATTTCAAATTATGTACTATTTCAGACATAATGTCGAATATTCTACATTTTATCAAAACTAAGGCAACATAAAAATGATACTATTTTATTGTTCTTTAATTATACCTTATTTAACAAATATTGTGAATTGTTGTATTGAAAGGAAATAGTTTCCAACTTCCTGGAACATAGCAAATATTATGTCACTACCAAAAACTAAAAAACCCGTGGAATTTAAAGATTTTCACCCAATAAGTATATTGCCAATATTGTCCAAATTAATAGAAAAAATATTAAATGTGAAAATACGTGAGCATCTTGATAAGTTTATGATTCTACCCTCAACTCAGTCGGGTTTTAGAGCAAGCCATAGCTGTTCTACGGCGTTGTTAAAAGTGACTGATATTCTATCAGCTACAGATAAAAATAAATTAACAGCTTTGATACTTCTAGATTATTCGAAAGAATTTGATAGAATACATCATTTTGTGGTTCCCTAATGATTCGCGGATAATTAGGGAATCACTGGAAATTATGAAAACGTGAACAACTTTAACAGAGAGGATGGGTATCGACTTAGTAACACGTGGAGACTGGTATTGCCAAGTACCAGCACCGTAGTAAGTCACGGTCAACCAAACACGACGAATGAGCAGCGAAGCGAACCAAGCGCGACCAATGACCAGCGAAGCAAAGCGGCGCCTAGGTATATAACAAGGAGTGTAACACAACAGATTCAGTCTTTACAAGGAATCGCAAACTTATATTACCTGCAAAACACTCAACCACTCTATATAAACGTTCATTTTCCTATAATGTTTTTAAATAGTATAATAAGATACCCGTATGAGCTTAAAACGTCAAAGAAGAATGAAAGGCTTAAAAGTAAACTAAGAGAAATTATATTTTCACATGAGTTTTCGACTACCTAAAAAAAACTAACAGGTATTTGTATTTCTGATTCCCATATTGTACTGTAAAAGGCTACCATTTTTTATACGTAATTTAATTCAATAAATGTTTTTTTCTTGTTTTCCTCTTCGTTTTTTTTTGGCCAAGATAAAGTAATAAAACTTAAAATATATATATAAAAAAATGTATTTTTTTTTATGTATTATTAAATGCCAGACAAAACTCAAGATACACCTTATTACAATGTTTGTATTCAATTTACGTATTGTGTGCTTTATTTCGAACATTAATGTAATTTAGTTCTGGAATATCAAATAAATCAAATGATTTTTATTTCTTCTCAAACATTTTTTTATGCAACCTATATGAAATAATGAAATTTTATATTACCGAAGAGATAATGAAAAACTGCAGTACAAAGAGGAAGAAAAATATAGGTTGCCATTTAAAAAAAATTTCAATGACGTCATATATCTCAAAAACTGCTGAGCAAAAAAATGTAGAGGGCATCGAAATGTGCGTTAACTATTTCCTTTAAAGCATTTTTTTCAGGAAACATCTGCCAATAAAATTATAGCGATTATTCCATTCTTTTGCCCAACCTTAGTTGGATATTAAAGCGTATTCTAAAATTAATAAAAAAGTTAGATACATAAATACAGATTAAAAATAAAAGGTCGTTGAAAATATTGCTAATATCGAATAATAACTTATTATATATGTATTAATTATACGTTATTATCTAGTTTCCAATGGATAATCGTTATAATAAAATTATAAAATTTCAAAGAAACATTTATGAATATGTTAATATGATTTTAACAGCCGTATTTATTTGACAGAATCATTAATTAACAGCACGAGGTCTATAAGGATAATGCAAATACATATGAATATGTATTTGTGTTTTATGGGCAGGTGGTAGCTCACTTCTAAGGTCGCCGCCCCATAAACGGAAGATAGTGTTCGGCTCCACGCCTGACAGACAATAAGGAAGCAACTTTGCAGGTCATTTTGCGTGTAGCTATCACAATGTTCCTGACACAAGACACATTAAACTTTATTCCGATGACCAAATGCATTATTGGTGTTATTTATTCAATTTTATTGACTGTAAAATCTAAATAAAATCAATTTTTTGAGGGTAGGTTAATTTTACCACTTGTTTCATTCTAGGGCATATCTTCATTTGTCTTGACAGTTCTGTGACTCAAGTATTGTCCTAGTTAACCTTCTTTTGTTTATGACACGTCCAATATCATTACACCATCTTTCTCGCATTTATGGCTTTCCCAAAGCTCTTTTCGCATTAGCTTCTTAGTAACATCAGTTCTACAGAGGGCATCTTGTTTTGCGTCCTGAATTGTTTACTGTTCTCTATTATGTGTGTCTGGTTGATGCCGCTAAAATAAATAAAAGATGATAGGGTACGAAGGATACGATGCTGAATAGTCGTTTTGGAAAGCGTATTTCTTGGAGAATTAAACCGGTGGCACAAGGAATCTATAACAAACTTGTTTTGCTTCACATCTCTGAAGCCGTTTCTCCAATCCTCCTCCAATCGACACCTTTCTCTCCCTCCTTCCCTCCTAGGCACAACCGAAACAACCTCTCCCCCCTCTGATCCTCCAATATTAAATTTATAAACTACAGTTCGCAAGTGATTATCTTCTACTGTAGAATCAATTTTAGAGTTTAAATCGCCCATAACAATTCCTCTTCAGCGGAAGTTGTAGGTACATATACTTTTAACAAATGCACTATTGTTCGTTTATCATTGATACTTGGGGAAATTACCCAGTTACTGACAGCTGTATATCCAAGGACTGGTCGCGTTAGATCTTTGCTAATCCAGGATTCTATTCCAATCTTGCTGATATAAATTCCCACTAAACTTCTTCAATGCATGAACTAAATAAACTAAAAATAAGAACAGATCTTAACTGTAAAGTAAAGTAAATAAATTCCCCAAAAAGTTATTGCAAAATTAGAGAAAATAATACTTTTTTAGAAAAAAAAAACAAAAATGAAAAAAAAAGAAATTTAAAATTTTGAGTTATATATAATTAAATTTCCAACAGAAAATATTTACAACATAATATAATTTTCTTAGCAGATAATTCCTGTACAATGAAAATTATGATTGGACTATAAGATACGAAATTAAGACAAGTTTGAGTAAATTATGAGAGAACGATAGTAGGTAATTAAACCTGTTTAAACATCGGAAAACGAATAAAATATTATATCTATTAAAACAATGGAATTATATTAGTTATAATCTAAAATGCAGGGAAGCTACCCCAACAAATTTAAATAGATTTTACTGATTACAAATATACCGGGTGTTAGAAAAGTATGGGAACGGTGGAAAATCTCGAACAGTTTGCATCAAATCAAAAAATAAAAAAATATGTGTCGAAAATTTTTCAAAAAACTATCTACTGATACCAAAATGACCTCCCCACCCACCACCCTGTGGGTGGAGCGAGGGGCAACTTTAAAATTTCAAATGGAAACCCCTATTTTTTTATTACGGAATCGGATTCTACGGCAGAAAATACGTAAATTTTATTCCGGACATTTTTGTCGATTCTTGCATGGTGTCGCTGTAACCGCAAAAAATGAAAAGAAAACATTACTGTTTCAAGAGTAGCGTTTTGTGCCCATAAAAAAACATCCAATTCAAAAACTGAAAAACACGTATTTGTTATTTTTACGAAATCTATCCAATGACATTGGATTCGACTCTCCCACCCCTAACCCAGTGGGTGGGGCGGGGGCAACTTTGAAATTTGTAATGAAAATCCCTATTTTTCTATAGCGGATTCGGATTCTACGGCCAAAAATACGTGAATTTTATATCAGGCATTTTTTTCGATTCTCGCAAGGTGTCGCTGCAATCGCACAAAATTGAAATAAACCTTAAGCGTCCATAAGTTGGTAAATATTTACAAACTCTAGTTACTCGTGTTGACAAAAAAACATTCAGTTTAAAAAACAATATCTGTAATAATATCTTGGTTTTTATGAATGTTTTTTTAAGTGTTCTTAATAACAGTATTTGTTTTGTGGAATTTCTACGAGAACGTTCAGTTCATTCCAACTTTTGTAGAGGCAGGAGCGCACTTTTGTACGGAAAAAGTTATTTCATTTTTCATTAGTTCTCGCGTTTTTTTCTGCATAATGGCTACTTTAACAGAGGAAGAGAGAGTTTCTCTTTTAATGATGCGAGGGTGGGGCGATAAAGAAACATCCTATGATGAAGTTGTGATTTTATTCAACGAAACTTTCCGTGTAGATCAAGTGGCCCAGGCATTTGTTGAAAATCGAAGGTTATCAACCAGAAAAGCCAGTCAACAGCTTGATATTTTCAGTTCATAAGAATTTGAAACTTTTGAAATTTCATCCTTACAAAATTCACCTTCACCAAGAGTTAAATGAAGTTGATTTTGATCGCCGACTTGAATTTAGTGAATTAATGATGGAAAGGAGTAAGCAAAACCCAAATTTTTTGTCATCTCTACTTGTCTTCTCAGATGAAGCAACTTTCGAACTCAGTGGAAAAGTTAATCGCCATAATTTCAGATATTGGAGTGACGAAAACCCTCACTGGATGCTTGAAACACACACGCAGTATCCACAAAAATTAAATGTTTGGGCAGGAGTTTTCAGGGATCGAATCATAGGACCGTTTTTCATAGATGGAAATTTGAATGGGGAAAAACACCTGGAAATGTTGACAAATCAAATAGTTCCCGCATTACAAGAGATTGCTGATGATGAGTTCGATAATGTTTGATTCCAGCGAGATGGGGCTTCTCCACACTATCGGGATATTGTTAGGGACTATTTGATTTTACTTTCGATGGATAGGTCGAAGAGGAACTATTGAATGGCCAGCAAGATCTCCCGACTTCGCGCCACTTGATTATTTTGTTTGGGGCTACGTGAAGGGTAAGGTTTATTTCACTAAACCTCGTGATTTGGAATAGCTGAGGCAACTCACAATAAACATTTTTGCAGAAATACCACCTCAAATGATAAGAAGTGCTATTGAAAATTTTTACATTCGTCTCGGACAATGCCAAGAAGTCAATGGGCATCATTTTGAACACCTGCTATAATCTTGAAACTAACAGCTGCTAGTGTAGCAGTTAACCTGTAAACTAATTGCCTCAACTGGCCGAAATCCTCACCTTGCCTTAAATGGCTGAGTTACCTCCTTGCCTTCACTGGCTGGGATCAAGAACTTATCTGAAGTGGCCGAATTAAGAGGTAAAACCACTGTTAATTTTTTTTTAAATCGAGTTTTTTATTGCCCTGTAAAAATGTAAATTGAAAATTACTAGCTGCTAATAAATTTACAGAATGTTAATAGTTGTAATTTCCGCACGACCGTGTAAAATCACTGTTCTCAAAACAGCTCGGGAAATCATTCATTCTGAGATCAGTAGTTTTACTTTTCGTATTTTTTTAAGTATGCGTTCAAAACTTTCATATTTCCACTCAATTTTTTGCGATTGCAGCGACACCTTGCGAGAATCGAAAAAATGCCCCATATAAAATTCACGTATTTTTGGCCGTAGAATCCGAATTCGCTATAAATAGGGATTTTCATTACAAATTTCAAAGTTGCCCCCGCCCCATCTACTGGGTTAGGGGTGGGAGAGTCGAATCCAATGTCATTGGATAGATTTTGTAAAAATAACAAATACGCGTTTTTCAGTTTTTGAATTGGACGTTTTTTTATGGGCACAAGATACTACACAAGGTAGCGGGTGGAGAGGTCATTTTGGTAGATAGTTTTTTGAAAAATTTTTGACACGTATTTTTTTATTTTTCGATTTGATGCAAACTGTTCGAGATTTTCCACCGTTCCCATACTTTTCTAACACCCGGTACCTATAACCCAGCTAGGCAATAGACAATAATATAAAATTAGGCAAACGATTTGGAAATATCTTCTGAATTTCCCAATGAGTAAGATATAAAGATGTAGGAACGTTTCCCCGTGGAAAAACAAATAAAAAGATAATAGAAAATGATTTCTTCTTCTGTAGACACTATGAACTTATTTAATATAACGAACCTGATATATTGTTGCTAAATATGGCGACTAGGCCGGCGTGACTATGCATGCTGGATTCTCGTGGTTCGATAAAAATCGATAATCATCTCCCAGTAGGAGTTGAATATTTAGCTAAACAAATATTCATAGTATCTACTAGGATATAATCTAATTTATATCATTAACAAAGATAATAATTATATTAATTATAAAGATAAGGAAATAATTCACCTACGTCTAACACACGTAAAAACCGAACGCCCTTTTCGCCAGTTTCGGGGGAAATGTGCTAAAGCTACGTCCTAGTTTTTTGCACATTTCCCTTTATCACCCTATTACTTAATTTGTTTTATTTATTAATTAAGATTATGTAAAGTTATATTAAGTTATTAAAGTTATATCTGCCTAATTTGTCACAGAAGAATGTGTGCAGATTCAAAGAGAAATATTTGATGTAATTCGTAGCTTGGATACTGAATGAGTGTTAATTATGTTTGTTGTAGTAGCTACATAGTACGAATATTAATGGTGAAGATTATGTCATCAAATAATTAATTTGCTATAATAAATGATGATGCAGATAATGAAAATTCAACATAAAAACTAGATTTTATAATTAATTTATGTCAAGGATAAGTAAACCATCTCCTTATTTATAAAAATAAATAAATAATACATGCATTTAAAGAGTTTTTATTTGTAGCACGTTTCATAAGATATCATTCACATGTATATTATAAGAAAACAAATACACTTGAAAAATAACTAATTCTCCACACATTCGCTTTATTGTTGAACGTACCTGCTAACCTACACTTCAATGTTTATAACTTTTACGGTGATTTTTACGTGCACACATTTTTAAAATGCCGGGAATGTAATAATTACCCAAACAACTGCTACTTTCATTATTTCTTTGCATAGTTTTCCCACCAGTTAGAGTTACGCTATTTTTGTTATGAATTAACAAGCTATTCTAATAGTGCATTCTTGACATTGCGTTCTACATGACAAGTATTAAAAGTTGCAGGACCCAGCAATATGGATAATGATTAGAAGCTTATTATTTATAAATTATAGTTTAAAAAAACTAACAAATGAAGAAGTTGAAGCCCACCCCAATTAATTGCAAATAAAATCCTGGTAATTATGTCACCAGTAAATTCATTGCTATTTATTTATCTGAAGGATAAACAAGTAAGATTGGCCATTTGCGTGATCGTATTGTTAGTATAGGACCCAAATTTCATTGTGTGTGTAGTAACCCTTTTTAATTATCCCAGGTTCTTTTATATAAAGTTTGGTATTACTTGTTTCTGTCTGATACTATACCTGAGAAAATTAATCACTGTGTTATTTTCAATACACTGTCTATTATTTGAGAAACCTAGTTAATGTTATATGTTATTTATGTGGTGTTTTATTACTCAAGATTGCACTGTATATTTATAGTTGAAGTTTGTTTTCTAATTTATTTGATTAGAATGAAATCATTTATTTAGTTTATTACTTGTGTGATGAAAAAGGTAAAGGTGAATGAAAAGACAATAATTGATGGGAAAAAGTAGTCAAAAAAACCCATTTTATTTTATATAAATTGATGCGGCAAATAGCCGTACATGAAATCAAAACAATCCAAATATTTGAGACAATTGCCTAAATATTATATAGGAAGGGTTACGTCGCTATAGTAATGACATACTATACATATTTCAAAGCTGGTTATGCAATAACAAGTACTAAGTTAATACAATCGTAGGCCGTGTTATTTGTAGGTGTAATTAAAGATGCGGCAAATAGCCGATTAAAATGTAATTCGAACTTTGGTGTTAGCAATCGCTCTGATAAAATAAGTTTACTGCAAAACAGAGGACAAGAACCATGTCCTGTTCGTGCATTAGAGAATGGAAGTAATAATGAGACACTCATGTAAGAGATCATAGAATGTTGGGGGCAAGCTCCCTTAATTGAATAAACAAACTGCAAATCCCAAATTGTATATGACTGTTCAACAACGTGAACAGGGTGAATCGATGTAAATCAAACAGACAAGACGTCCCGGTTCAGTACTCGACGAAAAGTATACCCCTAAAAATAAAAGCAGGTATACGGGGTGCGGGGACCCCAGTACTGACCGTTGGCCTGAAAAGTTTGTAGTTTGTAAGGTAGAAAAGTAGTTGAGTGCAAACCCACAACCGCGGCGTTTGTACTAGAGCCAGGGAACTCTTTATTAATTTGAAGGATCGTTATTAAATAATCATAGAAAACTAGGCATTCGCAAGTGAGAAATATCTCACAATAGTTTGACTGGAAAATATCCTAGTGAAACCTTACATGTCAATCCAGGCACACGGCAAGCCTTTGATAGTAAACAACTGAAGTATAATGGAAGCTAAAGTTTCTCGTCATTGCATATACTCTGAAAATATATAGTTCTAGAATATAAACTTGTTATGATGCAAACGTAAGTCTTCCTAGCAAAATATTCACTATGTGAAATTTCACCTAAACTTAGGATTGAAATAATAACGGAGTAGCTTGTAATATAATTGTATCCTATTTTCTCGTTAAATAACAAAGCTAATATTTTATAAAAATAATCGAATGAAACTAACTGGACAATTACTGTGGTGACAGAGCGTTAAGCACTCTGTTAGTTATCGCTAAAAACTTGTTGCATAAATATTATTAAAAGCCTGACATAAAATGAATATCTTTGATACCACAAATAAGCCAATTTCCCCTATCCCCCCCAAACCAGAATGTAAAGTCAATAACGCAGAGAAGTAAATAGGTTTGATACTTAAATAGTTATGTTGATGAAATTGTTGTCGTGTAAACTGCTAAGTTATGCTCCAGCAGTCCAAATCTTTTAGTAGCCAGATTGGATTTATTCGTAGAATTAATTGATGTTTTTAGAGAACTAAGCGGGCTCGAGTATTTGATCGTCGACAAGCGTCCTGCAATTAGTTCTCTAATTAGCAAATTCAGAGGGCTCGAAAATCGACGACAAACATCCTCGATGAAATTTGCTACTACTGGAATAAGTATTCTTCCGGTCGAACTGAGAAGGCTCGTAAACGTCGGCAAGCATCCTCTATCAGTTCTGCCTGGAGGTATCGCATCGCCTGGCTTTTATTCTGTTCTTCTAATAACGCGGTTCCAAAATCACAGTGCCAATTCCCCATATCCTGAACGTGGCTTGTATATTTGACACATGAGATGTGGCTCCGGTATCCTGCCCTATCTTCGTCTTATCCGTTTGCTTAAAGTCGCCCTATTCGCTTCACACACAATTCTCGACGCTTTGCTGGTTTTACTAATGCATTAGTCTGGTTTTTAAAACTGCCAAGTTTTAGATAAGAATTAATAACCATGTTACAAGCTATTTTAAAGTGGCACTTGACATATGTACAACTTTCTACCCCAATAAGTTAAAACGTAACGGCGCCCTGAAGTCGGCTATCATTTGGTATTGAGAAAATAATTTCTGTTGTAAAATAAATATTTGCATAAATTTGGAAATGAAATTAAGAATGTAATGTTTAAATAATTTCTGGTTAATTGTAGTTATAAAAGCGATATTTCCCTGAATTTAAAACAAATTTAAGACTAATTTTTAAAATAGGATGACCTCAGGGGCGGCCCGCTTCACAAAACACACAAGATTCATTGTATTGTAAAAAGCGATATCATTTGTCACAAACCCCACGCTTTTTACATATGTCTCTTTTATTACAATTTTTGCCGAGTCCCATTTTATTCTGTGCCAGTTTTCCTAAGCGTGTTCACCAGTCTTCGATTTTTTTATTTTATTTTTTCTAATGTAATTTTTGTATTCATCCGAGCCTTACACTGAAAGGTTTGGAGAACTCTTCAGTGTAAGGCCAGAACTTATAAATTCACACATTCCGATAAATACCAAAAACTCGTCACCCTTCTCTGTTCGTTTATACTTTTCTTCAATGATAACTTCAGAAATGCTGTTGCATGCACTGTTAACTATACGTTCTTTGTTTCTACCCCGGGCCCCACAGAACCTCTAAGAACTTATCACCTATAAAAAGAATAATTCCATAGTCTTGCACATGGTCCATGATCTTAATTACGCTACTGGCTATGGGAAGTAGCCAGTTTTTACATTCTCCGCAAACTGCCTTTACAATTTCTACTTTACTGGAGACTGGAGTGTATTTAGGTCGTGGCTATTTTAGAATTCATATTGCTTAAGTTCGTATACTTAATCTACATTGAACTATTGACTATACTCTGTAATAATTAGTAATTACCACGTTGACCTTGCGATACATTTATAATTTTATATTTACTGAAGCGTCTCTATTGAAATTTAAGTTATATTATTATGACTAAACATGTCCCATAGCTTGTACAAACTTGTTCTATAGATAAATAAACATATAATACAGAGTATGAGACAATATTTACAAATTAACCAGCTTTATTGTTTAATATCGTTCACGTTATTTACCTTGTAATTTAAAGTAGTATCATTATACACATATTTAAAACTTTCTTAAAGGTTATCCGACTTTTATTTATGTGCAACACGTAATGTAACTCCTTAATTAATATTAATCAAACGTATTACTAAACCCTGGTGCAACATGAGGAAATTAGCTCATCAGTGGTGTAATTTTTATGCGGTTTTTATTATATACAAGTTAGCAATTGTTTACTAAAATAAAGGTTGTGGTTGTTTTCTGTTTATATATTCAGATAAGTAAGTGCTCTATTCTATTAAGAAATACCATGTTATTTATTCAAACTTTGGTGTGCAATTTTGCAACCTACTAGTAAATACGTAGTAACTTTTTGTCAGTAATTTCCTAATTCACAGATATATGGCTTCAGGATAAATAATTATTTATGTCCTACATCTTCTGCCTTTAAAAGAATATCGTTGAAACAATGGATCGTTATACCTGCCTTTACTTTAATAACACTGTAAGGATAATCGTTGATTTTATCCATCAGTCACAAACTTTGGATGGCTTTCGCTATTGTCAACACAAAATTGGTGTCACATGCGAAAATATGTAGTTCATTATTCTAAACAGACTACAAAATATTTTAAAAAACTTGAATGTTTGTATGTTTACTCAGAATTTAGAAGTAGCAAATAATATACAGGGTGTCTGGAAAGTAAAGGGACCCGGCTTAACTGTAGCTTTCTGAGGTAGTATGGAGCCGTTTAAACCAAACATGCCTTAGTCCAAAAGTCCTTCCTTAAGGAGTTATTGGGCCTTAAAACATTTTTAAAAAATTCTGTAATTCTATAACGGAAAACAAATTACTAATCAAGCTGAGAATTGGTACACATCTAATATGGGGGAGTCCGAATATTATGAGGGTATAAGTATTTCTGCATATTATAGATGGCACTGTCGGCGTATTTTTTTTACATATTCTTTATCATAACATTTTATTATTATTATTTCGGGATCGAATGGCTTAATGTTATGATGCAAAAACTAATTTGATGAAAATAAGGTCTACCTGTTTCATGTCGATAAAATGCACCGTTTTCAATACAATCGCACTTAAATATTTTAGCGCATACCAATAGCTATCATGCAAATTGATATTCGATTAGTGATAATTGTTATAATACTAAGACATTTGCGATTTTATTTTTCTGTTTCTGTTGTGTAATATTTTCTTTGATATTTTATCACACTTTGAAAAGATGCCGCGACACAATTTATTTTCAAACTTTGAAATGACGGATATGATTGCGGTTTATTGTCAAATGCAATTTAATCGAGGAGCTGCAGCAAGAAGGTACAGTGAGCTGTGTCAAAATCGTCGCCAACCTAACAGAAAACTGTTTCAAATTTTGTTTCAACGGCAAAAAGAATATGGAGGTTTTCGAGGGAGGTACCATGCAGGATGATCAACTGCTCGAACCGTTGAAGAAGCAGAGGATATTTTAGAGCGAGTTGCAGAGAATCCTGAAATTAGTGTACGGCGTTTGTCTGCAACTACTGGTGTACCTCGGACAAACGTTCAGAATATTCTTCGAACCCAGTTGCTCTATTCGTATCACTAACAAAAGTATAGGAGTTGCTACCAAATGATTTACCACTTAGATTACATTTTTGCAGGTGGTTATTTAACGAACAAAATAATGAACCAACTTTTTTTGGCTGTGTGCTCTTCACTGATGAGGCAAATTTTACCCGCCGTGGCATTATTAATACACGGAATTCCCACACATGGAGTGAAGAAAATCCCCGTATAACACGAACCAAACATTTTCAACACGAATTTTTCTATTAATGTATGGTGCGGTATTGTTGGTGAATACTTAGAATCTTATGAAATTCCTTCTCGTTTAAATGGCGAATCGTATTTAAATTTTTTGGAACACGTTTTGCGAACCTTGCTAGAATACATCACTTTAAATCTATGGAGGAATCTATGGTTTATGCACGATGGCTCCCCTGTTCATTTTCAAGTCAGTTTTCAAGCGGTGGATTTGACGTGGATCTGATCGTTTATGACCACCACGAATCTCAGACCTTAATCCACTAGATTTTTTCATCTGGGGCAATATGAAATCCAATGTATATCAACACTCAGAAATCGCGAAATAAAATTAGAAATAATAGTGGATCATTTTTTCGTGTTAGACAAACTATTGCAAAACGGTGTCAAAAATGTATTGAACAAAATGGTGGGCATTTTGAGAACCTTCTTTAAATTGCAGCTGTAACAAGAATAGTTAAAAAAATTCGTCTTGATTTAAATAGTTATGTGAATCTGTTTCTGAAATATCCCTAAAACAAAATAATTTTTTTCTATTTAAAAACGCATAAGTTCGTAAGAAAGCACTTTTGGACTAAGGTACGTTTGGTTGAGTCACTAACCTGGTTCGATAATATCAATTTGGCAAACGCTAACTTGATCGAATATCATGTTGCATGATAGTTATTGGGATACGTTAAAATAATTAACACGATTGCATTGAAAACGGTGCATTTTATAGACATGAAACTAGTAAACCTTATTTTCGTCAAATTAGGTTCTATACCATAATATGAAGTCATTCGGACCCAAAATAATAATAAAAAGTTACTTATGATAAAAAAATATGTCAAAAAAATACGCCGACTACGCCATCTATGATATGCAGGAATACTAATAATATACTAATAATATTCGGACTGCCCTAAATTATATGTGTACCAATTTTCAGCTTGATTAGTCATTATTTTTCCAAAATATGCCCATTATATTATAATTTTTAAAAATGATTGAAGGCCTTATAACTCATTAAGGAAGCACTTTTGGACTAAAGTATGTTTGGTTTAATCGACCTTAGAGAACTATATTTATGCTGGGTTCCGTAACTTTTATTTCCAGACACCCTGTGTATGTGGTGACATTGGCGCCTTCGCCAGATATTTTATTTTATTTTGTGATCCGCTCAAGTTTGAGGGAACATTCAAAACCCATCAATTTTTTTACTAAAAATACACATCGCATTATTTTCCGAAGTTAGAGACAGTACAATCTGAGGTACAATTATAGGTACATAAAATTTTACAATGTGCCAAGGTAGTGTGAATAATTATTGAATGACATAATCGTTTATTTTTCCCATTTCAATGTAGACCGTTATACAGATTCTGATACTTTCATTCACTATAAAAGATCACTTAGAATTTTAAAATAAAATTTCATTATTGTAGACATTCCGAAGCGTTGTTTGTTGGGGTTGTATTATCTAGAATTAATAATTGTACGTGATCGTTTTGAATCTGACTAGAATTTGGAATCGAGCTAAAATAAATCAGTCAAATCACACTAAACGGTATGAGATACAGCGACCGGTCTGTGACACAAAAACTCAAGACGACAAATTTTCATCCACAATCCGAGAAATGCATCGCATATTCCCTGGCTCCCTTATGACGCCACGCGAGATTTTTGGATCATACTCTCTATTATTATATAGAGAAAAGAAAAATATAAATGTTCTCATTGTTATAAAATTGCAGCAGGAAGTTGAAGGTAAATATTTATTTGTCAGTTGTATTTTCAACTTGATTTTACTGCGGTATTTTTTCCTTTATTGAATATATTATGTACAATATATTATAATAAACGTGGCACAATGGAGTTTAAGAACTGGCATTATCTGATCAAGAAAATAATAAAAGATATCCCAAGGGAACGGTTAAAAGACGTCATGCATGCAGATGGCTTCCACATATGTTTAATTGTTTTGCGTACTCGGTTCTTTCTTTGATGAAGAAAAAAACACGAGTCTCTACATTTCCCTTGGGTATGCCGGAATTTAATTCCAGTTGTACGTAAGTAATGCGACTTGCAGCATTAGTACTTTTTATAAAATTCTTATCGAGTATTGTCAGATTTAACTGAAATTTATTATCTAGAAGTTTCCCACAAATCTAATCATTTTGTCTGTCCTATGGCCGAAAAGTGTGACACTTCGAATACTTAATAATTAAATTCGGTCGATTATTTATTTAGTGTAGCAGAGAGCCTGTGATGGTTGAGAATTATTTTAAAGGTGCATAGAATAAGTCATAATAAAAAGATTTAGGAGTCGACCCACCTCGAAGACACATGGGGGCAACGCTCCCCTACTGAAAGCAGTGGCGCGCGGAGTTGTGCCTTTTATTATATTTCTCTAAAATGGTCGGGTCGAAAGCCAGTCAAAATATATTATATATATTTTTTAGTTGATTAAAAACCGTACACCATTTGAAAAAAAAAAAATATATTCTATACATATTTACTAATCGCTCAAAAATTGTTGTTTTAGTCCCAACTACAAAATATATGGGTGGAGCCTACTCAGTCTAATCAATCCAAATCAATAGTTTATAGTCTTTTATAGGCTGATATACAAACAGTTGATATTTCTCTAAATAATGCAGTATATAGGCTATGTCATATATGTGCGCGCACCTAACCAACCTAACCTATCGTTCGTGGTCGTATGCACCTAGCAAACCTAACTTATCCTATCGTATTAACCGGTTTCAAGCAGCTTCGGGTACAGCTTTACAGCTTTTTCTACAGGCTTGCACTACCCATGACACCCCATGAACACGCTGCTTATCTCTTCAGCAACCTCTGGTCATTGTCGTTACTTCTTTACCACCCCCTCGACGAAGACAACCCTCTTGTGGTCACTCCTGATGGACACATGGCATCCAGTTCTAAAGTGGCCCCGTAGTGACTAGCCTCCACTTAATGCGTAGAGTATCAGAAGCTTGTGGTTTCAATCAGTGTATATAAATTTTAAATATATGTTTTATTTTTCTGGAAAAGGGGTGGGAAAGAGGACATCTAAATATACCTGTTAAATGGTTGTAAAATGCAGGTTTTCACGGCCGTTGTCTAATGAAGTAGTTTCTTCCGGGTCTTACCGTGGTCGTCGAACTTGACTTGACGTTTCGCTGATCATCCTGTCAGCTTCTTCAGAAGGATTCTAAAGACTGAATTTGTTGTTACACTCCTCCTTATATACCTAGGCGCCGTTTCGCTAGTCGTACTTGGTTCGCTTCGCTGCTCATTCGTCTTTTTAGGTTGACCGTGACTTAACTCCGGTGCAGGTACTTGGCAATACCAGTCTCCACGTGTTACTAAGGCGATACCCATCCTCTCTGTTAAAGTTGTTCACATTTTTCATAATTTCCAGTGATTCCCTAACGATTCGCGGATAATAGCGCGTATTCCTGTTTAATATATTGACGTCCTCGTAGTCGATTTTATGATTCTCGTTATTATGGACATGCTCTGCTATCGCCGACCTATCTGTGTATCCAAATCTGGTATTTCACTGGTGTTCTTTGATTCTGCACATTATTTACAAAACAACGAATAATCTGACTTCTCGAACCACTAGGTTTTTGTTTTCTTTATAGATTTATTTTACATCGGCCTATTTCCGCCACTGAGGCCTATCACCGACGCCTATAGACGATCTACAACCAAGAATTTTACCGAACCTCTGCTCTTTCGAAGATTAGGGATCTTTTATCTAACATTTGATAAACAAGGAACCGTCAGCTTTACATCACCTTCGAAGGATGGTATAACCACTACGCAATACTTGCCTAAGATTGCACAGCTTCTGCGCATACATTGATATACCACGCTAGAAGATGGGGCAAGGACACTGTATTTCCTTGAAACGGTTACTCGGCCAAGTAATAACCACGCTTAACGTTGCTTTAGATTACATATCGAAATATGTGTATAGTAAAGCGCACCTATACCATCATTTAAAATTAACACGCTTATATTCAAGGATCATTGCGACCTGGAATACCTGAAAAAATCAAGTATTGTGAAGTTGTTTAAAAAAAATAGACGTGAGAGAATTTGAAAAATTTATTGAGAAACCAGGGAATTTTAATCTATTTTTATAAGAAGTCAGGGTTTGTCAATATATTGAAAAATCAAAATTTGAGACTACGTAAGTTCTAACATCCAATTTATCACATATTTATATAATTTAATTTAATTTTAGTCTTAATGGGTTCCAATTTTGCCATGCCTGCAACACACATCTAGCTTTAAAGTTTGCGACTACAGTTCAAGTCTCTCTTTATCAGACATGGAACATGAAACAGGCATAGAGAACTTGGAAGAGGGGCGAGCGTGGGTGCGTCTTTACTATGTACATACTTCGATATGCGATGTAAAGCAACGCCAGGCGCAGTTAGTAGTGGGATGGGTGACCGTTCCAACGAAGACCACGTCCTCGCCTCAAACAACTTCCAGCGGCTTGTATATCAGTGTATGCGCGGAAGCTATATAACCTTAGGCGAGGGTTGTATAGGGGATATACCATCCTTCGGAGGGGATGTAAAGCCGTCGGTCCCTTGTCTATTAAATGTTAGGCAAGTAAAAGATCCCTACTCTTCTTAAGAGAAGAGGTTCGGCAAAATTCCTGTTGGGGGTAGCTCGTCTACAGGCGTCGGTGTTAGGACTGAATAGCGGAAATAGGCCGACGTTAAATAAATGTATAAAAAAAAAGAACTTGGAAGAGTCAGGGAATTTAATTTGGAAAGATTGCTATGACCCTGATATCATTACCACTATAAAATTTTGCCCTGCAACTCTATAATATTAATCATGAACTAATATTTAACTTTTTACATTCATCATCAATGCCATTTTAATCCGCTAAAACTGGCCGAATTTTAATGAGTACAAATAATTTCTTCTACCACCACATTATAACATTCCTTTCTGCATTTGTTTGGAAACAAATGAGTACTTACAATAGAAATTATTTATCGCTGGTTAAAAGCTTCCTTCCGCTACTGACGAGAATATTTAACATTCTTTTAATGCTTAAATGTTTGCTTCGGAATTAACAAGTAACTTGCTGGAATTCTGCGAACTGAGAAAACCACACAACTTACGACTAAAATTAACACTTACTTGTATTATTTGTTCTAGTTTACATGGAAACAAAATAATGTGATACCTATTTGATGTAAATTATACAGAAATTGCGTATTTTGATAATTAAAAACGTCAATATCACCTTGTTAATATTAAGTTTCCTCACATATCTTCCAGCGGCTTGTATATCGGTGTATGCGCGGAAGCTATGCAACCTTAGGCGAGGGTTGTGTAGGTGATACACCATCCTTCGGAGGGGATGTAAAGCCGTCGCGTCGGTCCCCTGCCTATTAAATGTTAGGCAAATAAAAGATCCCTACTCTTCTTAAACGAAGGGGTTTGGCAAAATTCCTGGTTGAGGGTAGCTCGTCTACAGGCGTCGGTGATAGGCCTCAGTAGCGGAAATAGACCGCCGTTAAATAAATGTTAAGAAAAAAGAAGTCGTAATTATAGAACGTCTGTGAGAAAGTAAAAAATACTCGTATGATCTTATGGCGGAAAGCGACCCTTTGTTAGTTGTTCAATGTACAACTTACTGCCGCACTTGACATTCTTTTACAGAGAAGAAGCAGTGGGCCTGTAGGTATATGCACTTCTCGGAATTCTGACCGAGAGAGGGCATTTGATTTTTACCTATTTGACAAGGAAATTTTATTAGAATACATTCAACGAGAGGATGCCAAACAGTTGAACGTTTTTCGTCTTTCGCTTGATTTTACGTATTGCACATGCAATTATTTTTTACCTATCATTTTTGTTGAAATACAGTGTGCTTTCCTTCTACAAACTGTTACTGTATTAGAGGAATATATTACCAAAGATAAATATTATGTTATTTATATTGTTTACGTTACGGCGAACAAGTAAAACAAAGATAGGAAGTATATTTCGTATAATGTTCTAATTACCATTAACACGAATTTCCTCATTTGTATTCATGAGTGAACATAAGTATTCCAAGTTAGTTATTGCTTAAGTAATATAGAATATATAACTAGCGTAATGGATCATTATGAATACGCCTTCTTGGACGAATGTATTACAGTAGAGAGCTCGCACCACAAAATTCCTCTGAAAATTGAAGTCTGTGGGGGTTTTGATAGTAGAATATGCGACCGGTTTTATTTGATAGCTTATGATTAATTGTGTTTATGCGTAAAGTTGGACAAAAATTGGCCTGGAAAAAAGGGCGTTATTCAAAATTTTCGAGATATTGAGACTGAACGATTGTTACAAGTGAAGTAAATATTTTGGCACAAAAATTATGCTCTAAAAAATATTTAATAAAAGAAATAGCATTGACGCTTACGGCAAATTAAAACTTTGAACTCCGCTTCCAGAACCTTAACAAATTGTAATTTTTCGTTCCACAACCAATGTTGTGAAAACGAGCACTTAAATCGAAAAATATCTCTTACACTATTGTCGACTAGAGTTTCCTGCTTACAAAACGGTATAAATTTTATAATCTTTGAACGTAAGATAGCTTAGGAAAATTAATAAATGTAAAACAACCCGTGAGTCTATTTACATCGCGGCAGCCGACCGTCGAGCTATCTTCCGCGTCCCGCGCGCTGCAGTTATCTATGTTCTGTATAGAGTAAAATAATAATTGTTAGATTACTATTCTTCTGTGTTCATATTAATGCCCATAGATAATATAATATAAGTATATGCATAAGGTGTTAGAGGTTCTATCAGTTCTACATAAATTCTTTCGTGTTAAAGACTAACCTATTGGGTTTGACTTGTAGTTGTTATTCTATTGTTAGTTTAATCATACAAAGAATAGTTTCAGTTGGTGTTTAGGAAGTCGAATTTTCTGAAATTAAAAAATTAAATAAAACATAATGAAACGCCCAGTATATAGGGCATTTATAAATTTATTTTTTTCCTATTTATGTTTCCAAATTCAAGTAATTATTGCAGTTAATTCATTTCCTTTTTACATTTATTTACTCATTTAATATTGGACACAATAAAGTTATCAGAATGCATTTTTAAATTACATTCTTTTAAAGCAACGTTAAACGCTACATTTGTACGAAAGAATTCACTTAAAAATCGAGTCTAGTCACAGCATTTGTTTACAATGGACACGATAAGCGTCAAGTACTTCTGTTACTTCTCACAGGGTGAAATCGCCTGTCGTTTTCTATCTTAAGCCATGCAAAGGACGGACTCTGCAAACTACGACGCATGTAGACATTGAAATTTATAATGTAAACATTTTCCAATCGTAAGACGACAAATCCAAATCTGTCATGAAATTTTGACATCATTTTTACCATATAAAAGAAGATCAGACTGTTCAGAAAAAGGGAGATGCATTTTGTAATCCCAACCGAGTTACTTTGCAGATTTCACCTCTGCTGTGCTTAGGAAATAAAAGTTAAACGTAACCAAGTGACTTTGCAGGCTTCGTGTCCGCTGTACTTAGGAAATAAAATTAAACCACGCTCAAGTTACTTTGCAGATTCCACCTCTGCCGTGCTTAAGAAATAAAAAAGTTAAACATAACCGAGTTACTTTGCAGACTCCATGTCCGCTGTACGTAGGAAATAAAAAGTGTTAAATACACCTGAATTGCATCGCAGTACTTCGTGTTCGTTGTACTTTCATCGAAGACAATCACTGTTTCACATACTCTTTATGATGTGCCGTTTCAACGTCTCTACGATGCCCTACGAGGACGTTAGACATGCAGAAACTGGAGGAGCATTCACGGGCGATATAACGCTATACAGAGCCCACAGAAATTCAGCTGCCATAAACTTCTAAAGGTGATTACTTTGTTATTTCGAGACTCTACTTTATTATTTGCAATTGCATACATATTCTGGTTACGGGGTGTTTAAAAAAGGTTTAAATGACAAATGTGTAGTACTAAAAGAATATTAGTTTTTTATGAAATACTAGCTTTGATTTTTAACTAATAAGAATATTATATTACCAGTTATTCAGTTATGATTTCATTCACAAATTTAATTCATAAAATTTCACTTTCTGAATATTTTACTAGGGAAATTTGCGTTTGCAAAATAACAAGTTTATATTCAAGAACTATATATTTTCTGCGTTTATGCAATGACACCTCCACTTTCATTCACTTCCATTATTTTTCATTTGATGTACTTATTAAGGCTACTGTGTGCCTAATTTTGGACATGTAAAATGTCATAGGAATGTTTATCATTCAAACGATTATCTGAGATTTCTCACCAGCGATCTATTTGGTTTTCTATGATTATTTAATAACGATCCATCCACTTAATTACCTTGCGCTCACAAACTGTACAGGCCATCGTTCAATGCTGGGTTAATTAGCCCGTAAACTTGTTCTTATTAAGAAGGGTTTAATTATCGTCGAATACTGAACCGGGACGTCTCGTCTGTATGATTTACATCTACCCACCCTATTTTACTTTGTTGGACAGTCATACAAAATTTGGTAGACTGCTTGTTTTAATTATAATCAAAGGATTTTTCCTCAACATTCTATGATTTTTTACATGAGTATTTAAGGCTCATTTCTCAACTTAATTTTGATAATTTACAAACATGACATGATTCTTGTCGTCCTTTATTTTGCATTCGATTCATTATTTGGCTATTGCTAACAACTTTAATTATAAATCATTATTATCTAGCGATTGCTAACAACTTTCTTTAATTATAAACCATTATTACCTAGCGATCGCTAACAGCTCTATTATAGACTATCATTATCAGGCCATTGCCACAACTTTAATTACTATTAAAATAACACAGCATACTTTTGTATAACAAAGTTCTTGTTATTGCATCAAAACACTCAGCATACCTATAGTATGGTCATTACTATAGCAGCGCAAATTTTCCTATTATAATATTTAGACAATTGTCTCAAATATTTGGATTACTTTTGATTTCATGTATAGCTATTTGCTACATCAATTTATATAAAATAAAATGTTTTTTTTTAAACTATTTTTTCCCATCAATTATTGTTCTTTCTTTCACCTTTACCTTTTTCGTCATATCAGTAATAAACTAAATAAATGGTTTTGTTTCAAAGGAAAATAGAAAACAAACTTCAACTATAAATGTACAGTGCAATCTTGAGTAATAAAACACTACATAAATCACATATATAATTAACTAGGTTTCTCAATTAATAGACAGTGTGTTTAAGTTTACCAGGTATTTCAATTAACAGAGTGATTAATTTTCTAAGTTATATAGTATCAGACAGAAACAAGTAATATTAAACTTTATATAAAAGAACCTGGGTAAATTAAAAATGGTTACTACATACAGAACGAAATTTGTCCTACACTAACAAAACTAGACGATCACGCAAATGGCCAATCTTATTTGATTATCCTTCAGATAAATAAATAGTACTTAGTTTCCTGGTGACATAAATTACCAGTACTTTCTTCAGTAATTAAACAGGGTACCCTACAGCAGTTTCACTGGTGCCGTGACCAGGATTTATTATTAATTTATACACTGGGGCTTAAACTTCTTCAATAACATATGTATCATTTTAGCCAGTCTTTTAGTCTACCATAAATAATTAGAAATGGATCGAAGTGGAAGCTCAACATCCGAAAGTGAGATATATAGTCAATATTTCGTGTCTTAAAATAGAACATGTTAAAAATTGTTTAATATGTGGAAAGTCTTCCGGTAGCTTAGTAAAGAGCTCTGAGAAACCATTAAAAAGTCCGAGACAAGTGCTACAAATTGGAGATAGTATCTGTAAATTTAGTAACATCCAATTGCGTCAAAATAATCCTAACATTTAAAATGGGGACAAAATATTTTCCAGAGTTTTTCCATTACCTAAACTAAGCAGAAATCATTTAATTGTCCTGTTTATAACGCGTTTACGGATAAAACCATAAAGTGCGAATGTCAAAGGACCATCAATCATTAAAAGCCATGAAAATCTACGTCAGTGGAATTTTTAGGGACTACAACGAAATGTCACTTTTTTCCAAACTACAACAAAAGGAACTGAAACAAAAAGATATATTTTCATTAACCTTTCGAAACTTTAGCATGTTTCCATTAGGAAGTATAATAAAATTCGAATTAACATATATACATCAAAAACTTATTTAGAAACTGCATCAAAAACGTTTTTAAGTGTAACACTCCCATTTGCATGTATTTAAAAAATATAACAGAGCAGGTCTTTGGAGCAACAATCTGTTATCATTTAGCACCCATACATTATGTTGTACCCTAACTAGAAATAAAGAAAATCAATATATTGAGTTAAAGATAAAACTGTTCTATACAGTGAATTATTTACTATAATGATACCGTACTTATACTTGTATTTATTGAACTTAATACATTTACGAGCGCGTTTTAAATGAAAGTGCAATAAGTTGTAATTTAGAACTGTATTATTTACCATATCGTTGACTTATGAATATTAGTAATAACACGGGGTGTGTTTAGTAATTGAATGTAACCATCTAACTTTCTCGTCTTACAATCAAATCTGCAATCATCAACAATAACTGATCTACTTTTCGCATTTTTTATTTTGACCTTTTCAAACTGGGACCCATTCTTCAATATACTCCATTGTCAGAGTCTTGTCAATAGTAACTTATACTAACTTTTCATTCTTTAATTATTTATGACATGTTCAACGTTGCCTTAACAGCAGGCGGACGTCCATTAGTTATTCACTAATAATAAAGCAGGTTATGTGCGTTTTCATTACGTTTACGTAAATAGAGGATTGCTTAAATAATTATTATTAATTTACCCTGACGCAGGATACAGTAATCGCCGTACGCTCTATGCACATGTGTGCTTCCAGACAGTTTTTCTTTGTCGATGAGACCACAAATTAGTTGTCTGGATCGAGACCGGTAATTAAACTATGATTAGATGTATGTAATAGTTGGATAAAGTAACTAGGAAATTGCTAGCTTTATGGAACTAAAATACAAAAGTAGGTAACTCTGCTTTTTGGTAACATTATACAGAGAACGCAGGAAATATTTTTTTTTACAAACAATGCATTAATTCAAAATAAAACCGTTCATTCAATATGTTCGTGAAGACTGATTGGTACATTTAATTTTTTTCATAACGCATATAATATAAAAATACTGCAAAAACACCCAGAATTACAATTAGGACCAGTTTATCGTTTAAAAAGACGCATTTAACCATTCTAGTCTGAAATGTACAAGGAGCCTCAAAAAGACGGCAGGTTATGCAATTTTATTTTTTCAAATGGAACACCCTGTATATTTTTGCGTTTTGGGTTTTCCTTTTATTTCCGAACAAATTTTATTAACCATATCCTATACAGGTATTTGCAGTTAAATTTTTGGGATAATTTTTTTTTATTAACGTAATTATAAGGAATACTACAATACAAAAAACAGTAAATATTATAGTTATTATAAAAGATGCTCAAATTGTCGCCCATATTCTATTTGACACAACTCATATCTCCGTAAAAGCTCTCGTGTACAAGAACTCCTTATAACATCTGGGGTTATTTGGCGGCAAGCACGAGTTATTCTATTTTTTAAATCATTAAGATTATATGGTTTTTCAGCGTATACAACTTGGTTTAAATTACCCCATAAGAAAAAATCTAGGAGGCACATGTCAGGTGACAGAGCAGGCCATTTAACAGGTTCCTGATTACCAATTCAGTTCCCTCCAAATCTTAATGTGGTGGTGCTGAATTATGTGGTGGTGCTCCGTCTTGGTGCACCGTGGAATTTCTTCCACGAGACCAGGAATAATATTTCTTAAAAACCTCAAATATCTATCACCATTCAGGATACCTTGATCAAAGTATGGTCCAATTAATCGCCCATTAAATAAGCCACAATAGTTTGAAAATGGGTTTCTCTTACCGAACAAGGATTTTCCACTGACCAATAATGACTGTTGTGTCGATTAACCGTACTAGTATTGTGAAATCATGATTTATCAGTCCACAGAATTTTATTGACAAACAGAGGATCATCATGTAACTTTACCATAAAGTTGGTAATTAATTCCATACGTCTGTTGTAATCATTAGATCTTAAATCTTGAAAAGTCTACCATCCAATGAGTTACTTTAAGAAATCGACTGACAGATCCAACTAAAAGTTTAATATTTACGACTTTTGGGTTTTTTGCTTGCCTGTCTTTATTCGTATCTGGTAAATGTCATATAAAATTTCGGGCACTTGAAATTGCTTGAATCACAACGGATTAGAATATCACATCTTTACCTTCTGACAAGGCGGTCCCATGCACTATGTACATGGTAATAGAGCTGCATGGATTCTAAATCACCGAGGAACCATGTGTAGACAAATACAACGGAAAACATATAAGTTACCGACAAAAACGACAGCAAACTTTGAAAAATGGCGATCGAAAATTTTGTCGCCTGCGAAAATCTCCCTTCAGAAATTTTAATACGCAAGTCTTAACTCGTCCTCCCAGTCCATACCATGCATGAGAAGCAAACTTTACAACGTCAGTTCGTAATAAAGAATTTTATTTGGAAATACAAGTCGGTTTTCGAGGTAGTTGGTAAATTTGCAGCCCTTGCGACAAAATTTGATATAGTTCTACAAATCGCGCTTCGTGGGACATTATGTATTGGAGTTGCAATAATTACGCCCGTCGTGGAACGGATTTTCATGATAGTTTTCAAAAATCAAATTTTTGTTGTAGTTCCGAAAAATAAATTTTTCTTGCAAATTCGGAAAACTTCCACAAAATATCTTCCGACATTTTTACGTGTCGCACGAGGTTCATGTAAAATAGTCGGATTTCGTTACAGTTTCTAAAAAATTTCTGCAAAGGAGATTTTTGCTGACTTCAAGCAAGATGACTTTGGATATGTTTAGGCAGATTCTTTGACAGTAGGACTTCCTACATATTTGCCTACGTTCTAGGTTGCTGGTAATTAGTTGACTTTTGACAACAATTAGCAACAGGAATCATAATATAACCTAAAATGTGTTCGAAAATCTAAAGTATTTTTATTTAAAAAAAAAATACTAGTACCCAACAAAAGACAGGCAGAGGCATTTCAGCATTATTTGTAGGCCAATGATGTCAAGGAATTTGTAATGTCTTTCAAAAAGTTGCCTGCTTTAGATTTGCTGACGTTTATGTAATTTTTGGAATTCAGTGTAGTAATAATATATTGTCTAACAAGTATGGTAGGTAGGTTTTAACCACACACGTGCGAAATTGAATAACAAGCAGATGTGTAACACGTATTACGCATATTTTTTTCTAAAACAGTGTTTTTAGGGCAAGAAAATTCCAGTTCTTTATTTTTCTACCATCGTGAATTGTTATTTATGGAGTAAAAGTGACATTTTTTTGTGTAAAGGAAGAAGAAAGGCCGAGACAAAAAATGGTACTCATTTACAATATTTTAGTCACTATTTTTTCTTTCTATAAATGAATGTTCTTTTTTCTGAAAAATTGGGCAACCGCCTCAATAAACTAAGCATCCTACCAAGTATAATATTCATACCTACATGACTTGTAATTTAAGATTCTGACGTATTTATAAACTTGGTAACAAACCAAGAGAATCAATCAGTAGAAGAGGTTCAGAAACGGAAGTAGGACGGTCAAACCTTGAGGGATCTTCGTGGTACGATTGTCTGTTTTGTCACACTTAAACGAAGCTGACTGTTTTATATACTTTTCTACTGTTGTGGTTTTAGAACAAAGAACATTAAATATTATACTAATATTTTTAAAAAAGGTACAAAGACATGGTTTTTGCTACTGAAATATTAAATAAAATATTTATATATATACAAGGTTATTTCAAAGACATACTCGCGCAGAATTATGTTATACAATTATTCAGAATCATAAAAAATCATATGAATAATAATAGTAGAATTTATTGTTGCTGTTTTTTTTTATTGCAAAGAATAATTGTAATAAATGTTTTTAATAAAAATCTATATATTCAATATCAAATATTCAACTTGCAGGTGTAAAGTTTTAAAAATTAATGGACAAAAATTTTCAATTGTTTAAATAAAATTGTTCAAATGTGCTTTTAGAGGGCGGTATATTAAAACATAATATTTTTAGTCGCAAACTCCTTTATAAAATCCATATTTTACTATAAGGAATGTAACCAGACTGCAACCAACAGCTACTCTCCGGGCTATGTGCCCCGCCGAGAGCTGAATTACAAGTTACAAGCCTGGCGCGTTAAGTATAATAATTGCATTGGCGTTTAATTATTAACTATTGTGATAAAATATTTACACTTATTTCGAGTTATAAATTATATTAAAATTCGCAATTTTGAACAATGAATTTTTCCAGAGAAGAAATGGTCTATACGGTTCATGTTCTGGGTGCGAATGACAAAAATTGTTTGTTATCAACTCGAATTTATAAGAAGTGATATCCGACACCATGTATGGTACCCTCACTGACAACAAGAAGTTAAGCTTTCTGGATTACCAATTTCACAATATATACCAAAATGTAAATTAGTATAAAGTCATTAAGAGTTAAGAAAAAGTGAATGTTTGCTAAAATATCTTTTGAATGAGTTAACTATAAAATAAAAAATTGAGACATCCAAATTGAACAAAGAAAGGTTTTATAGAAAAATATTATTTTTGACCTGGGATGGTTGCTGGGTGGCTCGAGTAGTCCAGCGACTATCGCTGCCGGTCCCAAGCCCGGATAAAGGAGGAGGGTTAGGTGACTGCAGAAATTAAGAGTTTACCTAGCTAATAGAGCCTACTTTGACCTAAAAAAGCTCCAACAGCAAGTATAGTGAGCAAGAAACTAAAATAGCAATATATAAAACACTCATCAAACCAGTTCTCACCTACGCGTCAGAGGCATGGACGATGACATAAAGTGACGAAATCTTGATAGGCTGTAGGAAAGAAAGATCCTGCGGAATGTGTATAGAGGAGTAGAGAATAGGATATGGCGAACACGTTATAATTTCGAGCTTTATCAGCACTATAAGGAGCCCGATATTGTACGATCCATTAAAATAAACAGACTAAGATGGCTGGGCCATCTAGAAAGGAAGAGCGACAGTGACCCACCAAAGAAATTCTTAATCAAACACCAGCTGGGGATAGGAAGAGAGAAAGGCCCAGAACCAGATTTAGGGACCAGGTTGAAGAAAATTTAAGGGCAATAAGAGTCAGAAATTGGAGAGCCAAGGCTTGGAATAGGGAAGAATGGAAGCTGCTACCGGAACAGGCCAAGACCCACCCTGGCTTGTAGAACCAAGGATGATGATGATTATTTTTGGCCATAACTTCCTTCTTAATGCGTATATTGCAAAGAAATTATGAATACATATACAGAATATAGCATTCAATAAGATTCTGCACGGAAACATAATATGTATATTATTAAAATTTCAAAATTTCATATTTTGTTACTTATGAAAAAAAATTAATTATACCATTTGATGTAGCGAGCCAAAAATTATTTTTTAGTTGAATCTTTATGCATCGTGAATACTCTAAGCTCAATAACACACAGTTTTGCCAGTTTCAAAAAACTTTGTATATGAACTGCTCAGTTGGGGCGTCTCTCAAAATTCGATCTCTAGTGCAGCGTTAGGCAACCGTATTGCGAAGTAATACTAGTAAAGACCGTTGACCTATCTGCAAAAATGTCCTGCACATTTTTTGGTGCAATGATACAGATATGGAGATATTTATAACGTATTTTTGCAGCTTAACATTTTACATATTAAAACATAATATTTTTAGTCGCAAACTCCTCTATAAAATCCTTATTTTACTATAAGGAACGTAACCAGACTGCAACCAACAGCTACCCTCTGGGCTATGTGCCCCGCTGAACGCTGAATTACAAGTTAGAAGCCTGGCGCGTTAAGTGTAATAATTGCGCATATTACCATCAAAACGCTAATGTTTCGATTGCAACAAACGCTAGCCGAAAGACTGATCCTACTTAAAAGAGCTCTCGTGCCAGTCGTCACACACCACTTGCAGACTGCAGTTTCGAGCTGTTGGCTCTTGTCAGTGCAAGGTAGGCATGTGACGACCGACACGAGGATCACTTGACCATTTAGTACATTTCGGTATCTGTGGGATAGCGACATGCAAAATAGTCAGCAGGCGCCATCTAGCGGTCCAGTGTCTCTTTCAATTGAAAAATAAATAGTCTGACTGGGCTTAGCATAGTTCAAATGCGCTTTTACAGGGCGGAATATTAAAACATAATATTTTTAGTCGCAAACTCCTCTATAAAATCCTTATTTTACTATTAGGAACGTAACCAGACGGCAACCAACAGCTACTCTCCGGGCTATGTGCCCCGCCGAGAGCTGAATTCATTATGTTTTAATATTATGTTTTAATATTCCGCCCTCTAAAAGCACATTTGAACTATTTTACATATTGTAAAATACATTGATCCATATTAGTCACAAATAATGAATTTAGAATCGCTATGACGATAAAATATTTATCTTCTTGCTCATCGAAAACAACAATAAAAAATATTTAGTTACAGAACCTTATGTATGAGATTATGCATTTCTCATTGCTACTGAGATTATTTTGTTACTCATCTCATAATAATCACACAAGAATGCCTCGGCGCGATAAAAAATGAAATTACAAGTTGTTTATTTAAATTAGTTTGTTTGCCCCCAGTCCTCCACGTTAATGTAACCTATACCTTATATTAATTTAGGATGTGGCTATTTATACATACTGTATGTATACGCAATTGGCTATTTATACATACAGTATGTATACGCAATTGGCTATTTATACATACAGTATGTATAAGAAATTGGCTATTTATACATACAGTATAGCCGTCGAGGGCAAGGGACATTATCTATCATAAACAACTATACTACATCAAAAAATATTAACATATTTAACCCAACGAACTAACCTAAAGAAATATTCGTATTACGTATTTTAGTTAACAAAATGTGGTAAAAAAAAAACTGTAGCAAGCGGATTCGAACCGTCGACCTCACGTGTGAGAATCGGGAACACTAAGTATTACACCACAGACTGCTGATGGTTAACCTTATAATTCTTACTATATCAATATGTTTGAACGTCATCGCGCATGTGCGGCGTGAATTGCCTGGACAGTATGTATAAATAGCCACATCCATTAATTTAAGTCACAGTTACAGCAACTAATAATTTGCTTATTGCGCTGTGTACAACTTGAGACTTTACCATAATAAAGTTGTTTTTAAATACATAGTAATCAATAAACGAGAATCATATTAATGGCCCTGGAGTCCCTCGGTCGATACCCTTTTGTGGGGCCAATAAAAGTTATTTATATGGTCTCAAGTTACTTGAGTTAATGCAGTCATGAAGTTATTTTTAGAAATATTGTTAATTAAATTAATTTTTATGTAAAATATTCTTTTTTATTTTAGAAAAAAAAATCAAATCTCACAAAATTCTTTTATATGACCAGTTTCGTGAACAAAATTTTGCTTCACATGCAAGGATTGTGAAAAAATTCAATGTTTGTCAATATAGTCAAATAATTTTTAGGAAATGTAAAATATGTATGAATGTCTAATAAATATAAATTATAAAAATTTTGGTTAAAATTAAGAAGAACAACGGACTTTAATGATTTGGAATTTACACTAAAACGCCCTGTTTTCAAATTATTTTCTTACTTTCTTATCAAAATTCAATTACACTTATTTAATTTATCAATAATCTTTTTTTACGATATAGGCACAAGGAATTAAATTTAAAAAGGCCATTATCAATTTTCAATACGCATTTGCGTAATATTTCAGTTTTCAAGTCAAATAATTTTATTTTGTACAGAAATGAACAAGTTTAAAAACTTCTAAAAGCAACGTTTAGGCTATGCTAGTTCGTTACATTTCTAAACAGATGTTATAGAGGTTAAGAGCCATAATGAACCTTATTAGTCATTCGAGCCAGTAACTAAAATTTAACGAATGCCATTTTCAAGTAGCCCCAACTATGTCTCCAAACGGACCATTCTCTTTCGTTCGCGCCATACACGTTTGCATAGGGTGGCGTGCATATAAAAGCGATGGGAAAACCGCGAAAGAGAGTCATTTTCCTTTGACCTACCCAGGGAAGCTACCAACTAGGAGAAACCAAGCCCAGCCACCAGAGATTCTAGGATGTACAAGAGAATTAAATAAGATCTAATTATTACCGATACTTTCCGAGTCGAGGCCTTGTATAAGGGTACAAGAGAATTAGATCCGATTTAATTATTACCGACACTTTCCCTGTCAAGGTCTATCTTGTACTTTGAAGAAATAACAGCAGATTCCCAGCCATGAAGTGTAACCTAATTCCCAGCGAGTTGCGGGACTGACGAAGTTCCTCAAGACGACGACGTGGCTACCGAGAGAGAGATTACAATTTGTTCAGGTGTGGCTGAAATGCCTTACCCATTTTTTAAATCAGTTAACTAAATTCCACCGTTATTACAGGCCTTTCTAAATTTATCTGGCAACTATATAAGGAATCCGAGGAAGAATCTGTAGACTTATACATACTGAGCCTAACGTTCACTAGCCGTTCGGCCGCGGTGGTATCTAAAGTTTTAAGACATAAGGTTAGGTTAATGTGTGCCTTAATTAAGTTCCTTTATCTAGGGGACAAACAATCAAAGCTAGGAAAATTTACGATATAATTTTACGTTTTATTTACTGGTTTAAGAACAACGTTCTTTTGTTTCATGATTCACTTAAGTGGCATCATATTTTATTTTATTTTAATTAGTTTACAAACAGTTTAAAAAGTTATGTTTATTTCATTTTTACTTTATTCAATAAACAGACAAATAGTTTTCTTTTCAAGTTAAAGTCAGACCACAATCTCATTTGTTTTGCTACAGTTAGCATATAATATTGTTCTGCTTTCTCGGCGGGGGTTGAATTTTACTCTACGGTTGATAATAAATGCTCTTTGACTTATGTTATTGGGTGAACGGGATAACGACCTCAGTCATCCTAACTATCTAACAATATTCTAAAAGTTTATGGCCATCACGTTCAACAAGGGCCTTGTGCGAGAGTGGCTTACTCTATTTATTTGCGGTCAACGCAATGTAAGTACTGTTAAGGCACGCTACAGGAGGTTTTTGTACGGATATTGCTTATTTTCTGGCGTTAAGACTTTCCAACTGTGGATCATTTTATTCCAATTATACGGATTACGGTACGACAGCAGATTTGCCGTGATGGCCGTTAAAATCACTTTCATTACGCTCTAGGATTAAATGCATTTGCCTACAGTTGGTTATGTATTTATGACATTCTAAAATTGAATGCATTTCCCTACAGTTGGTTATGTATTTCATACACTCTACGATATCTCTTCGACAGTGATTGTAGTGGCTGTCACCGTAAATTTGGTACCCGCCATTGTGTTTCTCAAATCAGGGGAATTATCCTCGCGTCAGTCGTAAGGTTTTATGCTGGTTCATACCGCTACGTGGCATGTAACCTCGAACGTCGTGAAGCCATAAATTGATTTTTTATGAGCATTCTTCGAGGACCATTGAATGTACCTTGAGAGTACTATTTCATTCCCTCCGAGTTTGAGTCATCAACATCTGAATATATGTATAAAAACGATTTCTGTCTTTTCTTTCAACTTAACTTACTGGTAATACAAGTAATAAACCAAATATATGATAATGGGTTAACTTCAGACCTTACCCATAAATCCACAGTCCAATCTTGAGTATTAAAACAATTAAATAACATAAATGATTAACGAGGTTTCTCAATACATAAACAGTATGTTCAAACTTACAAGGTACTTAAATTGAAAAGTATCAGATAGCAACAAGTAATACCAAACTTTGCATAAAAGAACCTGGGGTAAATATAAAGGGTTATTACATAACTTTGTAAAATTAGATGATCACGTAAATGGCCAATTTGTTTATTTATCTTAACATAAAATCGAGGTAAATAATTACTGGGTGGAATTAAATAGGTTCTTGATTGCTTCACGGTCAAGGATTTCTATTATTTATTAACCGAGGGGGAAGAGCCGCTTCACTGGTGCCGTGAACAGGATTTTGTAATTAAGTAATAGACTGGGGTGGGACCGTTTCAATACCTTTTCTACAAGGAAAATGGGAAAAGAAATAATTTACTAATTAATATTCAAAATAGTGGTAAGAACATGAACATAACAAGTGTAATAATCTCCTACTTGACATTGTGGAAAAAGCAATCAAATCAATTATATCCATCCATTATAATATAAAATATAGATAAGATAAAATAAAATTTAATTAACCATTTATTGCAATAAGAGAAAAAGAATTCGTTAATGACTTATAGGTAAGCGCAGTCAGTTTAAATGACTGTCGAAAAAATTTTCATCACAATATTCATTCAAATTGTAAGATGAAAATTTTTTAAGTTGAGTTTTAAGTTTTCGTTTAAAACTAAATAAATTTGTATGTATAGTCCAAATAAGGGCTTCCTGAGACAAAAAAGACCAAACAAAAACTTTACGACGGTATTTTAATGAGGTCGTAAAGTTTTTGTTATGTTTTTCCTGTCTCAGTTTATTCCTACTTGAACTTTACATACGATGGTTTATTCAGGTTTGATTTTCTTTTGTATATTATTATTGCCAATTTCTAGATGTACAAGTTTGTTACAGTGGATATTTTGTTATCTAAAAAATATTGTCTACGTGAATCTCTTATTATTAAGTTAAAAAGAATTTGTATTGCCCTTTTCTGAATAATGAAGATGCTAGAACTAGCTGTAGAGTTTTCCCAGTATTCGATCCCATACTGTAGAATACTAAGAAAGTATGAATATAATACTGTAAGAGCAGCTTTGAATCCCACATTTTGCTTAGTAGTATTAATTCCGTAAATAGTTGTGCTTAGTTTTTTATTTAGGTTATCTCAGAAACTTGGAACTGGAGCTATATACCCATTAGTTGTTGGTAACAGTCTTTGTATATTTTGTGTAGCATGATGCGTTTGGAATAAAATACTATATGACTTTTCGGGGTTCAACATGAGTTTGTTATATTTAAACCTTTCTAATATATTATTCGTTAGTGTTGTTGCAAATCGATATTTTTGTTATGTAGTACAATACTGGTGCCATCAGCAAACAGTGAAAACATTATTCCTGGGAAATTAGCTGCCAAATCATTTATATAAATTAAAAACAATGATGGACCCAGAATTGATCCCTGTGGCACACCACACTTCAATACTTCTGGTTTAGATTTAATCTTTTTGATTATCTTTCCAGTGTATTAAAGACCTCCGTATGTGCCGTCCGGTTAATTAAGTATGAAGTAAACCATTGAAGTGGAATATCTTTAATACTATAGTATTCCAATTTGTTTAATATTAGTGAATGGTCGACACAGTCAATTATTATTATTAGCCGTTACTCGGGTCCGAGTATAAAAATGTTACAGTCGATAAATTGTGTACAATAAAAACAAGTAAAAGGTGTAGTCTATTGTAATTCCCATTCATCTACGGTGCACACGACTATGGCTATAGAGGCCAATTCGGGAGAGCACATGTCGACCGCAGTCAGGACAAACATAGACCTGGTTAAGCCTTGGATTCGGCCTTCTTGCAGCAACATTTCCTTGATAGCTGGCCACAACCCCCCGCCATTCGGTTCTGTCCGCTGCAAGTTGTTCCCATTGCTCGTCTGCAATACTGCAGGATTTTAGATTTTCATGGAGAGCGTCTTTGAACCTCTTTCGCTGACCGCCACGCTTTCTTCTACCGCGTAGCAATTCACCATAAAGTGTACATTTAGGAAGGCGGTTATCATGCATACGATGAACGTGACCTGCCCATCTTAGGCGTGCTCTTGAAATAAGCACCTCGATTGGAAGGCTGTTTGCTCTCCTGAGTACTTCCACGTTTGATATGTGATGGAACCAACGGATTTTCATCATACTTCTGAGGTATCTTTGCTGAAAACGTTCCAATTCTTTCACATGACGACGGTAAGTGACCCAGCTTTCACATCCATATAGCAGCGTTGGAATGACAACTGCTCTGTAGACAGCCATTTTCGTTGACAAAGCAAGGTCGTGGTTGTCAAATACTCTCTCTCTAAGTCCCCAGAGCGCTCTAGATGCAGCGTTAATTCTATTGCGAATCTTGCTGTCCATGTTTGCTTTGTCATTAACAACGTTGCCTAAGTAATTGAACTGATCCACCACTTCAAGAGAATTTCCGTTAAGTGTAATGTCTATTTGGTTCACTTGATGAGGAGTTGACATAATCTTAGTCTTTCCAATGTTGATTTTAAGTCCCAAGGAATCATAGCTCTGGGCATACACATCTAAAAGTTCTTGAAGCTCTTCCGGCGTAGAGGCTAAAAGTGCACAGTCATCCGCATACTGGAGATCACAAATGAATCGTGTGCGTGTCTTCGTGAAAGCGACACAGTCAAAGGCCTTAGATAAATCGCAAATAATACCCAGGGCGAGCTCCTTATTTTCAATTTTATTATTTATTTCATTAAGTAGTAAGAATGTAGCATCTGACGTACCCAGGTTCTTCCTCAACCCATATTGTGACTGATGGAATATTGTATTTATCAAGATAATCGATTCTTTGATTTTTTACATGTATCTCTGGTATTTTAGATAAAACCGGCAATCATGAAATAGTACGATAGTAAACGACGTTTTCCTTAGAACCTTTCTTAAAAATTGGTCTCAGTATGGCTTGTTTAAATCCATCTGGGAATACTTCACTTTTTATAGACAAGCTAAACAAGTATACTAAAGACCTAACTAATATATTAAGATTTTTCTTTAATAAAGAAATGGTCATTCTATAGTGACCAGTTGACTTCTTGAGTTTTAAAATTTTTAATAATGGAAATTAATTCTGGTTCCGTTATTTCATGCAATAGAAAAGAGTTTTCAATATTGGGAATAGTCATTAAATATATTTACCACCTCTAATTGATTTACAACTAACACATTACCCTATAATAAATGTATTGGTTCTACTTCTTTGGTTTGTGGTTTCACTAATTACGTCCCAAGATGTTCTTAGTTTGTTTTCACTTAGTGGTGTTTTATTTTCGTAATATATTTCTTTTGCCAGTCTGATCACCCTCTTAAGTATTTTTTGATAGGTTTGTACAACACTTAATGAAATTTTCGTCATCAGAGTTTCTTTTTGACTAATTATGTTCCTTTTATTTCTGTAAGAGATTCAAATACCTTTGGTCATTCATTTGTTATTTTTATTATTAGATTTTTTATGATTTTACTGGAAAAGAGGAATTGAAATAACTATTGAAGTAACCGCAGAACGCCTCAAATTCAGTATTTGTATCATCTTGCTGATATAAAAAAGTCCAATCTACTAAATAATAGCAGGTTAAATGTATTTAAATTCATTTTATTAAATAACCTTTTTTCTTCATAACATATGGTATTTTTGTTAACAGACTTACAAGAATTTATGCAGATAATTTGTGATATAGTCTAGTATACTTTAACTTGGCGTGTGTATGTATGAGTTAATATTTCCGTACAATTTCATTTTCTCTTGTACACAAAGATCCAGAAATATTGTCCACGTAGACAATGTTTATGGACTATTGCTTTAACTTTGTGTACAATATGGGAGATAATGAAATCGTACGGAAATATTAACTCATACATACACACGCCAAGTTAAAGTATACTAGACTATATATAGACAGACAGACCCAAATCAATATTGTAGGAATATTCACTAGAAACATTGGTCAGAATATTGTCAATTGTGCTTGATGTGTTTGCAGTTACTCTTGTTGTCTCATTTATAGTGATTTTATTATTCAACATGCATAGAATATTTTTAAAGTTATTTAAAGCTGTATTGTCTGGTCGATAGCCGAGTGGATTAAGGCGCGAAGTGGCAATCGCGATTAATCACATGGACATCGCACCACTGGGTTCGAATCCTGGCTCAGGCACTGTCGGAGGAAATGGTTGTATGTCCGCGTTTTTTCAATGTTTAACCCCCTTCCGCACAAGCCCTGGCTTCTGGAATTGGGGGTTGTCTAATTTCTGTGATGTTTATTTATTTATTATCCTATTAAAAGTTTATATTAAAATCACCATAAATAACAAATTCAGGAATGTGAATAACAAACAGACTGTATGTTTATTGTTCACAGCAACAGGGTTGGAATCCCGAAAATCGGGATTTAGCCTACATATGACCCTCCCCAATGATTTAATGAAGAAAAACGCGTCAGTGAATTATTTAAATGAATTAATTAAAATTGATTTCTGCGGTAGATATCGACTAGAATTAATAAAAATTGCGTCAAGTGCCGATCCTGTACTCTACAGATACCAGATACCGCCGAGTTATATTGCTTCATTGCTTAATCTGACCCCAGGTTATTAACGTCGTACTACTAGCTTAGTGATAACCAGATTAAAATAAAATTACAGATATTTTACTTACTTTCGTATGTGGATTTTGTGTCCGCTATTAGTAAAACATTAAAGGTGTATTAAGCCATTTCACGATGTTATAATTTCCTTTGATTAACTAAAGAAGTAATGCTCGTTTCCACTTAATAAAATCAATGTAAACTGAAAATAAACCCACGCTGCTGGGTTAACAGTTATTTATTATTATTTCCTGTACAGTTTAATATGATATACAAATGTCGCATGCTATTTACGTATTTTTTTAATTATTTATCTTAATAATAGTCGATTGGCTTATAGCTATAACTTATTGGTAAATAAATTATTTTCTAATGTCAAAATGTCGGTCTATGTGGCCGCTATTTGTTACAATAAATTTAAAGGTACTTCCAGCGGACCCAAAATATTGAAATTAAGTTTTAGTGCACGATTAAAATGAAAAGCACTAAAACCCCAATATTCCCCCATACTATAGAGAAATATGTGAGAAAGGGGCAAAGAGTAATCAAAATTTGTTTAACATTTCCGTGGACCTAGAAACCTGAAATTTCAAATTTTTAAAATTTCGGTTCATTGATCTAAGTTACACAAAAAGTTTCATTTTACTAAACACGGCAGGACCAATCGTCTTTTACAAAAACTGGCTTAGAACAACTGTTCCAGGTTTTAATGATTTAAACTTAAAATAGCGACTTAATTACACCATATCTCATCGCTGTAGAAATATTTCTTTCATGATTATTGTAATATATTCAATTAAATATATTAATAAATGCGATTATTTAGAAATAAGTTTATTTCCTTTCAAACATCATTTAGCAATGGTTGTTTACCTAGCGTCCAGGTTACCGTTAACAATAGGCAAAACATACTTAACATATTATATAATATATCACAATTATTATATAAAAGCCTACTCTAAACCACCACCTTCAAGGGTCATAGCTCCTTTAGGAAACATTTCTTGACGCATGCCTCTAGGAGCCTGTTTTCATATTTTTGCAAATACTCTAATTCCTAAGATTAGCGATATGTATTTTCGGACACTCTGTATATGCTTATTTTTTCTGTTAGAATCTACTTCTTTGTACTAATTTCATTTTCACTTTTTCTGGAGTTGGGTATTGGAATCTGTTGAAAAAATTGCTTTATCAATAATTATAACAGTTTAGAAGAATGACTAGGTAACATGTAGATATTTTCAATATTTCATACAGAAAATAAAGCTCTAATGTATCCAGAAACTTTTACTAAAAACAAGGCGTAGATAAGTAGTTTTTTACAATATTTTGCAAAATTCCAAAAGGTCACCATTGTAAAATTTTCAAATTAACTCTGTGATATATGGATAGTGAAAATATCACGAAAAGACAATACCTAATAATAAATTGACGGATATTTTTGGTACTCACAATCTAAAAAGTTGGTTTTATAGCGATGTGTTTATCAGTATTTTTCAATGCAGTGTTAATGATCTATATCTGTAATTTGTAAATGAAAATATCATTTAATCAGGTATCATTGTCTTAAAAGATCAACAGATAAAATTTTACGGATTCCAAGAAAATGAATATTATGAATTATATTTTGTGTCTATGGTTAACTTACAATTTTTCGACACAGTTTCATATAATATTTGAGGCCTACTCATGGTTGAACTGCTTTGTGCAGATGTCATCTAACAACACAGTTTAGACTTATTTTACTTACGTTAAAATATAGTTGTTGGTTGACTGACAATCGCTTGTGAGCTTCTAAAGGTAGGGGGAGGGATAAACTGGGTATTTGCCCCTCTAGATTTTCAAAAATTTATCCTTTAAACTACTTGTCTGACAATACAAATAATGAAAAACGAGAATGATATTTACCTCATTAAACACTGTCTCAGCTCAGAGCCCTCCTTGAGATCCCATCTAGACAAGGCGATAGGTCTTCTTTACAAGCCATGTGCAGCGCATGAACTATCAGAGATTTCAGCTATCTATTCTTCTAGTAGAAGCTAGCTTTCTCTCGGCGGGAATGACTACCGGCCCCTAGAGTAATGGCATATGCACACACAGGTTTTCCACTGTATCCAGTGCAGAAGCCCTCCTCGGAACCTCATCTAGAGAAGCAAAAAGGAGATCGGGTCTCCTATGCGTATATAAGTGTGGGTGGCATTTGGAGCTTTCTCAGTTTGGCTTCTCGCCACGACTTGTCCTAGTTGGATGACCTGGCATAACTCTTGGTTAAATCTCAAACCCCCTCACTACCTACAAGATGAAGATTCATAGATGGAAATCGCAAAATATTTATATTTCTTCGTGTGAGTACACTTATTGAAATGTTTTTTGTGAAGCAAACAGAGCTGCAAAAAAATAATAATAATAGTGGTGAGAGGTAAGTGAATCCTCTCATATGGTCAATTGCTACTATACACCATAGATGTCTCCATGGGCGTATAGCGACTTGCGATTCTGCAAGTACCTGAGAGCGGCGACCTTTCAGTCCTAGGTGGACTTAACCTACTGTTATAATATATGATTTGCAGGAAACAACTACTCAGCGGGCAAATACCCCGAGCTGCATTGAATTACACTTTACAAATCATGAAAGAGTGGTAGCCAATATAATTTGTCAATTCCCTGACCAGACATATTATTATTATTATTATTATTAGCCGTTACTCGAGTCCGAGTATAAAAATGTTACAGTCGATAAATTGTGTACAATAAAAAACAAGTAAAAGGTGTAGTCTATTGTAATTCCCATTCATCTACGGTGCACACGACTATGGCTATAGAGGCCAATTCGGGAGAGCACATGTCGACCGCAGTCAGGACAAACATAGACCTGGTTAGGTCTTGGATTCGGTCTTCTTGCAGCAACATTTCCTTGATAGCTGGCCACAACCCCTCGCCATTCGGTTCTGTCCGCTGCAAGTTGTTCCCATTGCTCGTCTGCAATACCGCAGGATTTTAGATTTTCATGGAGAGCGTCTTTGAACCTCTTTCGTTGACCGCCACGCCTTCTTCTACCGCTTAGCAATTCACCATAAAGTGTACATTTAGGAAGGCGGTTATCATGCATACGATGAACGTGACCTGCCCATCTTAGGCGTGCTCTTGAAATAAGCACCTCAATTGGAAGGCTGTTTGCTCTCCTGAGTACTTCCACGTTTGATATGTGATGGAACCAACCGATTTTCATCATACTTCTGAGGTGTCTTTGCTGAAAACGTCCTAATTCTTTCACATGACGACGGTAAGTGACCCAGCTTTCACATCCATATAGCAGTGTTGGAATGACAACTGCTCTGTAGACAGCCATTTTCGTTGACAAAGCAAGGTCGTGGTTGTCAAATACTCTCTCTCTAAGTCCCCAGAGTGCTCTAGATGCAGCGTTAATTATATTGCGAATCTCGCTGTCCATGTTTGCTTTGTCATTAACAACGTTGCCTAAGTAATTGAACTGATCCACCACTTCAAGAGAATTTCCGTTAAGTGTAATGTCTATCTGGTTCACTTGATGAGGAGTTGACATAATCTTAGTCTTTCCAATGTTGATTTTAAGTCCCAAGGAATCATAGCTCTGAGCATACACATCTAAAACAAAATTGAATAGACATAGACCGGTTTCGAACTTATTAGTTCTCATCAGTATGCCATAGGTCATGGAACAGACAAATGATAGTGGCCAACCTGCTAGTTTTATACAAACTATAGTAAATTGAGCAGTGGTGAGAGGTAAGTGAATCCTCTCATATGGTCAATTGCTACTATACACCATAGATGTCTCCATGGGCGTATAGCGATGAATATTACTATGTCAAATATTCTTAGAGTATCCCATAGTTTCTTGTTATCATACTGATTTTGTACAAATTCAATATAGCTTTTTTTTCATTTCGTATATCTCTAAAATCTATATATCTCTAAAAATTTGGAAATAAGGTTTTATCTAGCCATTACTCGGATGACTAGGTGAAACTTTTTTGGACCTGGTTGGAAATTCCTGACATGGAATGGCATATAACGGGCGCGGTTTCAAGAGATGTCTATTATTGGAGGAGGCTATAATTCAAATACCTCTCCTAGGAATGATACTGATCGCAGCCCTCCTATTCCTAAATTTTAGCAAAACTCTGAGACAAGACTGAGCATATCAGGCCAGGACTGTTCAGTTCGAAAATGGACTGTAGGTCTGAAGCTCTGAGGTCTACTCAGCAGACACACATCGCGACTCCGAACTCCCATGGTATGCTGGGTAATGCTACGGAAGACCGGTGGAAGACTCGGGTGAACGCTGAGAAATCAGAGGCAATAAGTCTTCACGCGTAGCTTAACTGGAAATAGAATATTCACTACAATCTCGATCCGGGGAAGCCAAATTCCAACCAAAATATGCGTGACGTACTTCGGAGCCAGACTGGACCAACGACTGTCGTTTAACACACATATCAATGAGACAGTACGGCGGTCTACTCCCTGTCCAGGAGTCTCTATCCGCTGATGGTCAAGGGTACCAAACTTAACCGACAAAATAAAAAGTTGTTTTACATGATGGTGGTCAGGCCGTCCATCACATACGCGGCGCCGGCGTGGTAAAGCATAGCGGTCACAACAATGAGAAAGCTAAAACTGCTTCAGCACAAATTTATGCGCCTCATTTCTAACTCTGGAAGGTACACCTTCCTCAGAGATCTCTATGCACATTGCAACAACATAACCCCGATAGCGGACTACGTCCAGCATATCTCTCAAAACTTCTATTCGTTCAAGCTGGGCCATAGTCCGCTAATAAGGCATATAACACAAATAGACAGCATAATGCCCTATTTCGGATCAAACACCCCTTACCGTACCAGACGTTACCAATTTCCCGGCAACCACTATAGCCAAATATCAACAACTCTACCTTTTCCTAACCCTGTCCACCTATTCGTTTTATAATAATGTGGGGTGGTATTGGGGGTGATAGTGGGGGGGGGGGGGGGTTTGGCTGATGCCAAAAAAAATTTAAGACTTTGACTGCTTGAGCATAAGCTTTTCATGCGGCACTGTATCAAATGCCCTTGCTAAATCCAGAAGTAAGACTAAAAAATTAAATTGGGATTTAGTGTGTGTACCAGAACCAAGGGCCTCTATAATTTTTTTGCAGCCACCCCCACCCTATTATTAAAGGAGTAAAATATTACATTGGGATTTAGTGTGTATAAGACTTGGATACAAAATCTGGATGTGGAAGTACTGATTCCTTAGGCAGCGGCTTTTTAATAAAACTTTGTTGAATTGAATTGAATTGGGTAATGCTACTAAAATTTTATTTGTAAATTTAACAGATAATATATGATGGAAAACATCAAATCGGTGAGAGATTACTGCGTGTTTTCAATAACTCTTTGTTGAATTAATTAGTAGAGAAGATTACTTACTATCTTATATAGGTACTCCTCAACACTAGTTGATGAAATTTATGCAGATTATAGAGAAATATAAATTATTTACAATTACCAATTTCTTTACAATTATTTGTAATATTTTTCGCATATCTGGCAGACCCCTCCCCAAATGGACAAATTGTAAGTCGCCTACTGTATAGTATTTTCTTTTTTCAAATTAAAGTGTAAACTGTCCTTTATATAAATACTTACGTCTGTCAGTGTAAAAATATTCCCAAGTATGGCAGACTTAATTTTTGTGACATTGTGCAAAAAACATTTATCATTAATTTAATTCATTTATAGATAAATATAATCCAGTATTATGTCGTTATCCAATTTTAATAAGAAAATATTTATGAATAACATAAATACTTAAGCAAAAGTTTTTTCTTAATTAATTATTTTCTTCTTGTGTTCTACTCAAGCGTTCAAAACTTAATCTCATTCCATCAATGTTTTTGCTTTATTCATCTCATCGCGTAATCATGTGGTTAAGAATCTAGATTATATGTACCACAGTTTCACTGCTGTTCGTCAGCTAAATATTTATAATAAAAATCACCAAGATCGAGAAGTGTCCCCTCGTTCGGCGTAAATATTTCAAGCGTAACGAGTAATTTCATGTAAAAACCTTTTAGATTTTATGGATGTTTACTATTTCAAGCTATTCGTTTACTACAAAAAATTTGTTGGTATGAAATGTTGAAAATCATAACGAAATTATGATGTTAATAGTTAATTGATTATTACAAAGTGAATTAAACGAAATTATATTTACCATATTGCATTTTTTTTTTTCAGTATTATTTGCTGTAATAAACTATTAACAATTTGCTAATTTGTGACGTTAAATTAATTTTTAATTTATAGTATGTTTTATGCATTGGATGTGTAATTATAAATTAATACAAGTGATCATTCAGTAAATTGTACTTGCTGTTTTCATCCTGATGAAATCAAAACCAGGGTTGAGTTTACGTCGTGAATTTTATTCGACAACAATATAACAATTGTTTTATTTTACACATGAGAAATTACAAGTTACAACAAAATTAATTTAGATTAAGCTAACAACAGCGTTAATAAGTCAAAAATCGGACACTGAATGCATCACTTTGTGAAGTGTGCTATTTCAGCTTAGCTTTCCATTGCCTACATGCTTGCTAAGGGATGCATGCATCACTTCAGGGGCTCAATTCTCGACTTCGTTGGAAAACGTTCCCATGACAAAATACTCCCATGGCTATATTCCCATGGTATCACTATTTGGTATTCTCGAGTGAACTTGGAATGTACTTTCCCATGGGAATCGTGATTATACGTATGTCTGATATTAACTCGATTCATTTCATAAATCGACCAATAGCGCTAAAGATTCTGGTGATTCTTCAAATTGTAATGTTGAGAACAGTGAAAAGGATTGATACTTAACCATAGAATAACCTAACCTACAACATAAACAGTTTTCGTTCGGTGTTCGGTAGTTTTAGTAGTACACAAAACTTAAAATATTTCCTTGTTATGACGGATGAGAATGAAAAGAGAAAAATCTGCTATGCTACAAAGGCTGGTTATTAGGTTTTTGGAGAACGATGAAGAATTGCATACGGTAAAATTTACAAACAACTACTACATATCAAATCTTGTTTTGGATTATTAGCCAATTCTTTGGCAGCTTCGACCACTTTCAATTGGTTTAAGAGTATTATTTCATCCATTGTATAAGAACCTGAAGATCAATCAAAATAATAAATGTTACAAATGTAAAGCTATAAACAAACTACGATTGATATAATATAGGTTGTGTTATTACCATTTTATGACAGAGCTTATTATAGAATATCATCTCTTTCTATGCACGCTGTGTTTGTGTGTTTCACTCTACTCGCGGAGTGCGCGCCATCTGTTACAATTATTCCATTGGAAATATGAATTCCCAGCCTTTCATCATGTGAATATATTCTCACACTTTTCGTTGGAGAATATTCCTATGAGTTGCATCGAGAATACAAAATATAAATTTCCATGGAAAAGTTCTGTTTTTCCTATTGGAATGAAGTCGAGAATTGGGCCCCTGGTGGGTGCAGCAGTTCTATTCTGTCGTAGATACAACGTGACCATGAATGTGGGTATCTAGTGGTTGAGTGAACATAACTCGTTCTTTCTTACCTGGAAAAGACTATGTCTGAGTATGCCCGCAAAACTTTAGTAAACCCCTACTGCTCTGGACAAGCATATTCACTTGCAAGTTCTTCTTTAAAGGTTAATGCAGAGATATTTTGGACTCAATTAGTAGCTTATTTGGGAACTATTTTTTTTTTTAATTTACCGCATACAAAACCAATATGGCAACATTCAGGTGACTCGTCAAGAGTAGTTAATGAATGTTACCGAGTGTGCTAACCATCCATTCGCAACTGTCGGTTTTATTCCAATTTATACTTGTTGTTTGTGCAAAAAAGAAAACAAAATACATCCCTTTCAAATAATGAATTAGAAGAATTGTTATTAAAAAGTGATTCAAGCAATTCAGGTATTTTCATTTTTCCATTTCCATTCAATATTGGTTAATTTTTCATTTATTTACTAAAGTGAAAGAAAAAATACATACCGAATATAATCGTCTTGGGCACAGTGGCCCACCTGTTGAGTGCAGCAATCATGCAGGTTGACTGTCTCACAGTGCTATGGATGAGTGTGGTTCCGAACTCAACACTGGGGGATAATCAACTCAAAATTAACTTAGCAATTAAAGGGTTAAAGTAAATATAATAGTAAAGATAATTATAGTAAGGATCTATAGCGCTTTGTTGTCCGTCTGTCTGTATGGTATTTCTTTTAGTCTGTGGATCTCTCTTAGATCATTCAGAGTGCCACTACGCTCTAATGGACTGTTAATACCTTTGCGAAGATAGAACACATTTACTGTCTCCTTTTGACCCGAAACGAGTGTGAGCAAGTACGCGTATGTCGTGGTAAACTTTGGTCAAGTCCTAACCACAGCGGAGGCTATACTTTTATGTAGTGTGCAAACTGACAAATAATATATGCTGCCCAATAATTAAATTAGATCTCTGTATCAACAGCTCAACTGAGTCTTGAAACGTCATAAAGTTATGTATTGCATTTATTTCAAAGAGTATGGCTTGTAAAGGATTCTTTATTATTTTCATATTTTTAACGATGTTGTTAAAGTCATTATATTTTTGTGTCAATAATTTGATTAATGTCAATTGTCTCATTATGGCACATAGAATTTTTTGGCCTTTGTTTAATAATGTTAAGATGTTTTCATAGCGGTCGACGTCTGAAGCATTAAAGGCTCCAAAAACCATTTATGTGCTTTGCCAACTAAGCTAAGGGGTCCTTGTATTTTTTTCTATGGTTCGGTTTGATATTGATTAGTAATTATTTACTTCAGCCATTACTTATTCAGCATGGTTAACAAAGTTTCTTACTATGTGATTCGCGTAGGGTAGAAGATGAATCGAGATAAGATTATTAATGAGTTCCTTTAGATTAATAGCCAATATTTCTAGTTGATTAGCATTAAGAAAATAGATAAATGTATGACGATTGTTAGCCATATAAGCTTTACCTACGGAAAATTGTAGTATAGGATTAATTATTTCCTCTAGTTTTATTTCTTGTCGTGATCATTATTATTAGCAGTATGCGCAGCAATAGTATATTTTTGGGATTGTAAATTTTATTGGTTATTGAAACAGCACAACGTCTGAAATTTCCATCTTCAATATAGCGCCACAGCAGTTTCGATAGAGTCTAGGTTTTGCAAAGGAAATTGTATCTTGTAATCTCTCCTTTAAGCTTCTCGTAAAAAAAATTGGGTGCTAAAGCCGTATTGTTTCGGTGAGAATTTGTTACAAACAGTATTTCATTACTTGAAAAGGAATTTACTTTAAACGCAAGTTTACTACATGCAATTTGTATTCTTTCTGCAAATTCAATGATATGTTCATTTTTATTTGGTGTTCATGTTAATAGACAGTTAATATTTCTACGATTTCCATTCCTCTCTAATTAAATCCGACATATTTAGTTCTTATGTGAACATATCAAAAGCTGTACTCTACTTAAGTTTATCTATTACTACCACAGGCTAAAGATATGCATTTAGTAAGGCATCATTTGTAGCTTTATATGTCTTTGTAGAAACGCGTATAGGATATTTTTGTCTACATTAAACTAGGATAGTATCAGCGTCAACTCTTGACATTTCAAAATTCATGATATTGACTGTTGCTTCTCAGAATATCTGTTTTACTGAGTTAATGTTGACTGGTGAAAGAAGGGAACACAGAGGAAGTACGAATGGAATAAATACAAGAAACAGATCACTGGCCCTTGGACAATTTAATTCAATAACTTCATTCAAAATATAATAACAGATACCTCCGACCGAGCAACCATCGGGTTGGTCGGGATGGCGGATTGCAAAGCCAGGCAGACCGGGTCTGGTTTGGTTAGAAAACAAATTTTAAACTTAACCTAAACAGCTTTTACAAAAAAGTAAATAAAAATAGGTAATAACGTTACTTATATCTACTACAAAAGAGATTTTAAACACTTAAACTACACACATCGTTTTGAACACTTTTTCATTCTGCACTTTTTTAAATTTTTACAGTTGACGCAGGTACCTCAATCCAAACGAGGTACCTTCTGCGAGATGTATGGACGCCGGGCTGCGCAAGGCTGGCCTAAACTTTGATTTTAAGAATTTTTGATTTCAAAAGGTTTTAATTTTATTAATGATTTGTGGCGAGAAATGAATTTAGAGACAAAAATGTACAAAAAGACAGTAAGAATAACAAACGCGACGAAAAGGTTACAAACAGAAAGCAAGAGGGGCACCGGAAATACATAAAGATACAAAAGATGTGAAATATCAGTAAAGGCGGATAGGGTAAGTCGAAGTTATAGTTAGTGAAGTTTGGCTACAGAGGTTGTCGGAAAATCGGTAACGTCTGGTACGGTAAGGGGTGTTTGATCCAAAATCTTCCAGAATTTGATATGAGGCGCATAAATTTGTGTTCAAACACTTTTAGTTTTTTATTGTCGTGGTCAGTATGCCGCACCACACCGGCGCCGCGTATGTGATGGACCATCGTGTACAATAACTTCTTATTTTGTCTGTTGAGTCTGCTACCCCTGACCATGAGCGGATACGGACCCCTGGACAGGGAGTAGACCATCCGGACTGTCTCATTAATGTGCGTATTAAACGTCAGTCGTTGGTCCAGTTTGACCCCCTTGGACAAGTCATCATCAAAAGATCAATTGCTAGAAATAGTAACTAAACTTAGAAGAATTATTGAACCTGGAATGTGCAAAATAACAACTTAATGCACTATGTATTATAAATACTACGCACAAGTCCTACTTACACAACTAGAGAAACACATTGGAAGACCACGAGACTATTAGACAGCTTGTATCAAAGGTAGACCATATGTATACCATCAGTATGATTCACGACGGAGGCCAAACAGAAGAATACAAGAGTCAATCAAGGATGCCCCCTACCTGATTATTCACTACTGTCATGGATCAGTTTCAGCAAAAAACAATAAATGAAGGGCCAAATTTTAACAAAGAAGCAGAAATATTGACGCCTACTATCTCCTAACCCAACCGTCACGGAAGAGAAGCCGGATATTCGCAATACCCTAAAAAAAGTAATAAGACCAATCAAGAGAAGAAAGCCTGATCAACAAGGAATAATACAAAACAGGAGAAAAGAATAATGAAGACACTGAAATATCTAGGAACATACCTGACAAACCAGCTGAAAAGAATGTGAAATGTAAATGAAACAATTGAAGCGGCATATAATGCTGTTAGGGTAATTCTTAATTCTATCTGTTATTGAGAAAATAAATTAGCATGTCTGATCAAATGGATATACACAGCCTTCATGCTACCCAAGGGCCGAGTCTAATGACTCGTAAAAGTAATTACTAGGAACGGCATAAAACGTAAACATTAATAAAGACATAAAACTATGAAAATTATAGAAAGTACAGGGGACTTGTTCAAAGAGCACATCTAATGAAGAAAGCTCTAATACTGAACAACAACACACTAAAAATAACGAGACCACGCTACACTTGGTTAGCATTAATAATCGAGAGGATCATCAATAAACCAAGGATCAAATACAAGCACGAACAGTATGAAAAAGAGAGATCGCAACAATTTGTGCGAATACGGAATCAGAAACGGAGGAAATAGAAGACCCACACAAAGAAGAACTCTAGAACCAAAAGACAAGAAGAGGTGCATAAACACTCCATATGGCTGCACAATGCGGAAACACATCTCACAAACACCTACACTTTTTATCCCACATTCCTGTGGGTCTCGCCGCTGGTAACAAACATGATTTTAGTTCAACCCAGCATAGATGTGGACGGTGCGACTCGGTGTTTTCTAGGAGCGGGAGCAATGCCTACCGTACGCTGTTAAATCAAATAAAAAATACAGCAGTACTATTAATATATTTTATGTGTAGGAAAACACAACAAACACTTTTTAAAATAAATTAATAAGTTATGGGTTTATTAAATACATGGAGATGTAAATTACACTCGTTATATGTATAAAAAATAATAACAAATCGTTAAATATAAATTATAATCATTTAATTTAATTTTCGAACCTAAAATATACTTAAACATATTTTAAATATGTTTGAAATAATTATGAACATCACGAACTTGTAGACCTTGACATCGGATCAGAGAAATGACCAGTCCCTTTTCAACTTCAGTACCCCAATAAATGTAAAACCTTTTAATGGTCAATATGTAGAGGTAAGAAATTAAAGCGAGTTTTGTACTGTTATTGATTATTAATTTTTTAGTACTTTTCTTTCAAATCAAATTGATATGTAGGTATTTTGCCACGAACGATGCTAAGATTTGGTGATTTTTTTCAGTAATTTACCCAGAGCACGTAATAGTATTAAGGACCTATAATTACTGTCATAGGCGTAGTTTGTATTTGGTTAGAAATAAGGGTAACTTGGCTTTTTTTCCTATTCGACAGGAAAATAATGATGTGATAGACAAAACATTTATATCTTGATTATGTATAGGTATAATTTGGAATCAAGTGTTTTGGTAATATGCCAAGGTAAATTATTATATCCAGGGAAGTATTCTTTTGGTGGGATAAGATTTGGAAGTATATTCTTTTTCATGAATGTCGATATCCTTAATATTTTCTATAGTGATATTATCTCGAAAGTAACTATCATACCTTAGTATGATGTTCACGATTGTAACTGGGATGTTGACTTTCCATAATATTAGGTATACAACTGTGGGAATTATAAATTTGGTATTAAGTTCTACTAGTTTTCTGGCCTATTGGTAATGGTTTCGCCATTGCTGCTACAGCTATTTACATTTTTTTTTATAAAATATTAAACTGAGACTTGAACTAGACTTGTGGAATAGTCTCACTGAAGAGTTAAAGTTATTATTGCCATATCAAGCACGCGGATAAATTCTGGTGTTAATGTTACTGATGTTTTAATGCTGTTGTGTTGTATTCCTGGTAAATCTTTATCTTAACTGATCAGTAATTTTGCTGTTTTCTGGTTTGTTCAACTTTATATTTCTAGTTTTAACTGGTATACTTGAAACAGTTTCAACTGATTTTACAGGACGAGTTGAACATTTAAAGGCTTGGTGTTCTTTATATCTTTTAGATATTTCGTTATTTTGGAATCTGTATTTGTTATAGTCCGGCAGCCACGTGGTAACACCCAACAATTTCGTATTAAGTTTTTTTCAAAACGGACTTGGGGTCTAAGGGTCTCCTAGTTTTGATATTCAAGTGATGACAAAGTGTCATCCTTGAGCAACTCCAGATACGGGGCGCGTCCGATAAGTAAGTACCTACGTGAAATATCACTCCTTTTGAATTATTTGTAAATTTTACGTAAATGACTTTTTTTACAAATGGTTTGCTTCTTATAAAAAATTTTTAAATACTGGGCGTTCCAAAAGTATATCATATTTATATATATTAGACTTCATCATTTTCTGAATCAATTTCGTCATTGGAAAGTGAACATTCGTCTTCTTCGTCTTCATTGTCGTTCACAATGGCAGTAGGGGTTAGTTCATTGCAGCAGTGTTTATGTGATTTGCAAACGCAAAACATTGTACAGAGTAACCTAGAGCTTTTACAGCTACATCTGTTTGTACTCTATGGCGCACCTAATTAATTCAGCAGATGGTGCCACTTCATCTGGTAAAGTGATCGGAAACAAAAACTTGATATTCACATCTTTATAAAAACCATTAGTTGGCTGTAGACTTGGAACCTCTGATTGCAACGCATTTTTCCAAATGCAGGTCTGTAAGTGGGCACGTTTCACGTTTTCAACAAATGCTGCATTTGTTCACTGAAGAGATCGTAAAAGAGGTAATTGTGACCTTCCGCACGCTGTCCTCTCAGCCCGCAGATGTACACGAGCCTCCGATGTTGATTCGCAATTTTTTGTAATGTCACTAATATCTTGATTTAGTTCGCCCATTTATGACAAAGAGTATCTTTTTTCTAATTTAGGTGGTGGCGATTTGCAAAATTTTAATAGGGTTTTACTGCAATCCGCTAACACTGTTTCGTATTTTACATGTAACTTATATTTCTCTTTACATAAGCAACTTCGCGTTTTATTTCTTTTGTTATTTTGCCAATTGCAGTCTCAATAACATCAGCGTTATCCTCAACACGACTTAATCCTAAGGTCGCCTCGACTTTGTTAGAGAATGTTATTATATTTACATATCCTTCCGGCAACCTTCTGGCAGTTGCGCCATTTGGTGGGCAGGAACTGGGGATTTAGTCCACGGATCCTGCACTGGGTCTATACGGCGGTAATCAGACCTAGACTTCAACACGGGTCGGTGGTCTGGTGGCCGAGTGTGAATCGCATCACCACGTCTCGAAGACTGGCAAAAGTTCAAAGACTTGCCTGTCTTGGGACAACAGGCGCAATGAGGACGACACTTACAGTTGCCTTGGAAGTAATGCTAGGGCTGCCAACGCTTCCAGCCTGGATCAAGAAGGAAGCCATGGCGGCCCATCTAAGAATGCGAGACTCAGGTAGCTGGCGATGTATTGGAAGGACAGAGGGTCATGCAGCCATCGCCAGGTTGGCGGAGGAGGGAATTCCAATCTCCGCCCTTAAAGTGAGGGAGGCAACTGACCGCTTGAGATTGGAAAGAAAGTACACTCTAATCCTACCCAGTAGAGAAGAGTGGGCAGGAGGAAAGATTAATTTCCCCCCGAACTCCCTGGTGTGCTGCACAGATGGTTCCCTTCTAGTAGATGGACAGAGGCAGGTTATCGGGGGCAGGAATATTCCTAGAAGGCAGGGAAGTACAGGAGAGCTTTGCTCTAGGATCGTACACTACAGTCTGTCAGACAGAGGTATGTGCCATCCTATAAGTGGCATATAAGGAAGAAACGAGGAATGGTACGGAACAAAATATTTGTATCTGTTCCGACAGCCAGGCAGCACTTCGGGCGGTCTGCTCTCCCAGGACGAGGTCCCCCCTCGTCCAGGTGTGCGGAAATGCCCTAGAGGAACTTGCCAGGCACAAGGAAGTGAGCCTGATATGGGTTCCGGGACATACCGGGGTCCCAGGAAACGAGAGAGCCGATGAATTGGCTAGGCTCGGAGCCAGGGAGCCCGTCTTGGCCCGGAGCCCATGTTGGGAATTACAAGGAAACATGTCGCTACGGCCCTTAATGAGTGGGCACATGCAACATTGAGGGAACATTGGAGGCTGAGCAGTGGCTGCAGACAGGCTCGAGACTTCGTAACGGGGCCGAACAAGTCAAGGGCGGCCTGGTTGCTAGGCAGAAGCCGGAGAACTCTGAACCAATTGGTCGGAGTCCTAACTGGTCACTGCAGGCTCAGAAGACACCTATCACTGATAGGGGTTGAGGAAGATCCCACCTGCCCAAGATACGGAAGTGATGAAGAAACATCGTTTCACTTCTTGGGACAATGTGAAGCGTTCGGGCGCTGAGGTATGAACTCTTCGGCGCCACAACGGTCCCAGAAGAGGAAATGGACTCTCTCGAATGTAAACATGTCCTGACCTTCATTGGAAGATCTCAGGAAGGTTTCAAGAGGGAGTAGGAGGTCGAGCAGAAGTGAACGGTTGAGGGGACGTCAGGGGGTAGGCCCATTTGTGGCCTACTTGCCGGGCACCAGGCCTCCCCCAACAATTACTACTACTACTACATATCCTGGGACAGAAAGTACTATCAGTTCATCAAACAGTTTCTTGAGGGCTTTAATTAAATTACTTCGAATAAGTTTGTGTCCTCCGCGATCCGAGTATATATTGTTTATATCTATCGATCCAAATTCTTTCTTTATCGGCCAATATTTCTTTTACTATTTCCTCGTAAGCAATATTTTCTTCGTCGGTATCCTGGCTATATTGTCGTTTTGCTGAAAGCACAGCGTTTTGTCCCATGAATTTTATTACGACAGTCCACATGGTATCTGGCATCTACGGCAGGTAGGTGTGCCACACAGCCAGCTAATCTTAATCTAATTTCAGCAGCCCAGGTATCGTTTCTTTCCACGCACGTTTGAAAAATGGCTTCCTTGATTGAAGTTTTCTTTACCATGTATTCTACAGCTCGGAATTGAAAGGACGGTAGCTATCGATAAGGGTTTTTTTTATTCTTTTCCATTTCGCACTTTTGTCCATAATACGTAGACAGTCATTTTTAAAATTGAAATTTGGTACTTCTGATCGCCTCTGCATTTTCGTAGTTAAAGTTCCCGCTTCGGTAACTGAATTTTCTGGCGATAAACATCTTTTTAAATGACTTTTTGATGTGTATGTAGATAAGCAGCTTCTGTGACATAGAATATAAAAATCCTTATCACTATTAACTGGTCTTTTTTTTCAAATTCTTCAAACTTTTGATCTTCATACACTTTACTGCACTAAATAATAGTTTTTATGCGCTGGGCACTAGCAGCGGAAAGTTTTAACCTTTTTTCACTTTATGTGAAAAATAATAAAAAATAAGTGTGCACATATCACTATGTGCACTCCAATAATGCGAATTGTGTCTATTAAAAAGTCCATTTTTAATAAATTTTGCTTCATCTGTCCATATAATATTTCCCAAATAAGAATCGTGATCCTCAGACCATATATGGAATGAAAACGGGTGAAACTATGTTTTAATAAGATTCTGAGAATTGAATCCTTGCATAGTCCCGATTCTGAGCAGCTTGTCTTAATGACATCCTTGGAAATGCATGAAAATATCCCAGAATGACTCTTTCAATGTCTTCGTCATCAACAATAGGCTTTCTTCTTTGCATTTTTGCCTTGACAGAGCCATAATTTTTAAAATTTTCCAGTATGCGTTTTACAGTGTTTGGTGACGGTTTCCGTTTTTCTGGATATCGAGTAGCAAATGTGCTGCAACTTCTTGATATTACTTTATCACATTCTCCATAAATAATAAACAAATTTAAAAAGTTTTCGTTGGTATAATTTAAACGTGCTGGCATATTTTGACATAAGATAATGACTGATTGTTTCTAATCATGGCTATTTTGATGAAATGATTACAACAATTCATGAATTTCTAATAAAATCGCAAATATTTCAAAAAGTTGTAACTTTAACCCCCACAATGCTAATATCAGAGAAAAGGGAATTCAATTTTACACAGCTTGACTTAAAAAAATACAGGGTGTTCCGTTTGACCTAAACAAGTTTTCGCGGTTTGAAGTTGCCAAAATGTAACGCGAAAAACGGAACACTTGGTATGATATTATTGAACTTATTTCAGTTGTAGAACGTAGTTCTCCTTGTGTTCTTTTTACGTGACAAGAAGCAAATGAGGATCTTTTGCACGAAGAAAGTTATAACTGTTCTTGCAAACCGTTGCACCTGTCAAATTTTCTATAAAATGTCAAATATCTCTGAAACGGCTAGGTTTAGGTATAGGATATGCTACATATTTTCGACTCAGAATTTTATGCTCTTTTCGAAAACCCTAAAATATATAGGGTGTTCCATTTGAAATAAGCAAGTTGGTATCGACTTCCGGTATAAGCAGAAGTGGCAGCTGCTTGTAATTATTTTAGTTGGATTGGCCACACCGAAAATTTTCTGATGCGTACTTTTCTTTATATCGATCGATTCAGTTTCCAGTGAGACACCCTGTATAATGAATAATCCTGTACACTTCTCTTAAATTCTGCATACAAGTATATACTTTAATCAAAGGATTCACCTTAAGAAACAGTTAGTTTTGTGCGGCCTCCTACACTCGTAATATTTTAACAAACGCTGTTGCTGTAACATTGGTCATTGATCATCATATCTCTTGCTCTCTCAAATAATATCTAACCTCTAATCTAAAATAAAGCGAATAATAATTGCATAACTGCAGCAAACGTGCAGCCGGCCCACAGCAGATGATAAATGCCCGATCCATTTTTTATATCACATATTAGATACCTAAAACTTAAATCGCCTGCATCCAATAAGTTTTGTGTGTACGCCAAGTGAAAGGGTGTACGGTCGTTAAAAAGATGATCTCTACCGTCACAAAAAACCTAATAACTGATTAAGCAGAACAGCATTCCTAAGATTTCTGGCGAGCCGAATAGCCATCAGATAGGCGCGTGCGCGATTCCCTTGACCGAGACACTGTATGTTTCCCCTGTTGCCAGATGTAGGAATTTTTCTTTATAAATATGCATGGAATATGCAAATATATTTAAAAAAGTGTAAGCACATTTAAAATTAATTTCTAAACTAATAGTTGCATTGCTTGCGAATAGCCATTTCTGCATTCTTTACAAGCGAATTTTTACAGACTCCGACATAAGATACACTTGTTACCTATTACCATAATAGAAATATTAATAGTTTTAAAAACTAAATTAATAATTATTATTTACGAAATTTTCATGACATAAATTAACTATCTATAGATTTCTTAAGGTGGGCATATCCAAGAGAGAGATCCGATAAGGAAATATTTATTATTTCTGGCCATAACTTTTTTTAAATACATATATTGGTAAAAAAAAGTATAGGACTATACCTAAGTAGTACTGTGTAGTGATATCAATTTTCACTGAATAATTTCAGTTGTTTGCAAAATAGTTAGATTTAATTTTAAAAATTATGTCAATCTTCTTATTTCCTAAATTTAAATCTAACTATTTCGCATATGTTTGAAATTATTGATTGAAAATGTATAACACTACTCTTGTTATAGTTCTACTTAGGTAAGTCTTATAGTTTGTTTGGAATATGTGTTTTAAAATAAGAAGTTATGGTCAAAAACAGTAAATATTTGCCTATTGGATCCCTCTCTCTCTCTTTTGGATATAGCGACCTTAATGGGCATGTGGTTGGCGACACAAGGGGTAGATAAGTCCGAGAAGGGCTAGAACATAAAAAGCCAGGTGAGAATTAGAGTAGCTTATCTGCAGATACTTATAATTTTTTAGTTTTAATGGTTAATAATCCTAATTAATTGTTATTTTATTCCATACGATTGATATGATATACCTCACTTAAGAGTGTAACATCGTAATAATTATTTTGTTTTTTGTCTGATTTAAATCAAACTGATCACTTTCCATATTTAAATGCAAGGCCATCCACGATGCTAAATTTTATGGAAAAAAATCAAAAAATCATAGTAGGAATTTTTTAATAAAAAAATTTGATTAACAAAACTTGTTCGAAATTTCTTTCCTATTATTTGGGTTTTCTACCACATGTATTATTATCATCTTCAAAAACAAATCACCGAATCTACAAAATAATAGAATTATTGGAAAAAAGCCTCTGCGCCCGTGATGTTTACGCCAAAGGAATAGTCAGAGGTTATGTTTTGCAAATAATATAAATCGGAATAAACACAGAAATAATGTATTTTGCCGACGTTTCGGAAAGTAATCTCTTTCCGTTTTCAAAGCTTTTTTGGAAACAACTCTTATTTTGCTGTGTATGTCAAATACACAGCTTTAAGATTCTGTTTATGTTATTTCCATAGATACTTACTACTTACACAGAACATAGAACTGATGATATTTTCTTTTAGATAATAATAAATAAATAATGTTTATTTGCATAGAATTGCATAGGGTACAAAAATAAGTATTACTAGCCAAATTTAATAGAATGAGAATAGATGTAATTAATGTAAATAAACTGGAGATAGGTCACAAGATGATTTGGAATCATCTGACCGTGACCAGATAGACATACATGGAAGATGTACATATACATGTATATACCTATATGTATACCGTACCTGTGCATAGGTACACTTATATTTATATTATATCTATGATTACAGTCATCATGATGTGCATATAGACAATATGAGTTAGAATCAAGATTTATGCATCTATACACAAGCGGGTTTATAAAATCCTTTTCAATATAATACAATAATACAATAATGTGATACAATTAACATCGGGCAAGAAACTTATGGCAGTGTATGTAAGAGACCGCTCACTGTAAGGGGTACACTAACTTAATTAATTGTCGTTATCATAGATCCGATCATACATAATAATATAACACACGAAATATAAAGGATATGTATCTAGACTAAACTAAACTAGAGTAAAATTAAGGAGAGATTATGGATCGTTATACAAGCCGACGTGATATATTTCCAATAATTCCAATAATTAGGTTGCAAATACATGGAGAGGAGTTTATGCAAGAGCGCGACCTCGAGCGAAACCGACATCTCTTTTAATATATTTAACTGGAGTAATATGTTTACAATATAAGTCTTAGTCACTTATGTCAAATTCTGGTTCTTTAAGTCAATTTCGATACTAATTATCTGTCTATTTGACATTACATATTTTTTTAATTCTTTTTGAAATTGTCTTTTTTGGAGAGATTTTGTATGTTCTGGGAGTAATGTCTGGGAGTAATGTTGAGTTTGTTAAGTTCTTCTTTTAACATTGGTAGCCAGGTTATACAAATATCTACAGAACAATTCGATACGCACTTATCTTCATTTAACAAGATTATTGCTGATTCTTTAATTTTTCTTTTTTTGGTATCTGCTTCTTTTGTCAAAATTTTTGCCGAGTACCAGTTTATTCTATGTCCGTTTTCCCCAAGCATGTTCACAAATCTTTGATTTCTGAATTTCATTCTTTCTAATGTAATTCTTGTGTTCATCCAACCTTACACTGAAAGGTCTGGATGACTCACCCACATAACATTTATCACATTCGCACGGGAAATTGTAAATACAGTGTTTTGAATTCTGCTCCCTGTTTATCGGTTTTGTTTTTGTTAAAATATCGTATAAACATTTTACAACACCCCTTTTAACATTTATTGACTGATTTGAGTTAAAATTTAGATATCTATTAGTATGTGTTGGTTTTCTATAAACGCTTGTTTCAATTGTATTATTTACCCTTCTAATTAAAACATCTAAAAACGGTAGTTCATTCCTACTTTCTACTTCTAATGTGAATTTAATAGACGGTTCCTTACTATTTATATTTTCCAAAAAACTATTTAGTAAATCGACACCATGAGGCCAAATTGCAAAGATGTCGTCAACATATCTCCACCAGACAACCGGTTTGTTTATACAATTTTATTAAAAATTATTCAAAAACCCTGAATCCGAAGTTAGTTAAATTCTAAAAAAAAATATGAGGTCTTGATGAAGAAAATTCCGATCCCAAATTTCTCGTTTTAATAAGCATCTGACCCCTTTGTTTCTACCGAGACAATTTTGTAAATATCAGATTAGGTGTCAAGTTGGCATTCCGTCTGATTTTTGTATTCTAGCATATTTTATTTCAATTAAAATGCTTACAACTGCGGAATGTGTGGAAATTGTTAGATTAGTTGGTGATAATTCTCGTACAACGAGGAAATCTGCTACAGAATTTAATAATCGGCATCCAGATCGATCCCAATAGACCATGTATAAAAGTTTGGCGAATTAATAATTTACTCAATAGAACTGGCAAAGTGTGCAACAAACAAGAACAACGTCTGAGGGATCATGTTAGAGATGCGGAAATTCTTCAGTTTGTGAGAGAAAATCCAAGGTGTAGCCTAGGGAGAATGTCCGCAATTTTAAATGTACCCAAGGGTACAATTTGGCGATGATTCCGTCGAAATAAATTACGCCCCTTCAAGCCTGTTTTCTTACACACATTAGAAGAAGGAGACGAAGAAAGGCGGCTGGAATATTGCTTTTGATATCGGGGAAAGTTTTTGAACAACCCTAATTAAAAAAATATATATGTTTTTCTCAGATCAAGCGACATTTACAACTAATGACACAGTTAACTCTCAAAATACTAGAATTGGTCCGTTGAAAACCCTCATTGGGTTGTAAACTGTCTACGCCAGTATTCAGAAAAGGTGAATGTGCGTGATGCGGTATTTTGAATGAACGAATAATTGTGGGCCATATTTCTTTGAGGGAAATTTTAATGGGGAACGTTTTCAAATTTTTTTGCAAACTGAATTTTCAATCGAAATTGAAAAGTTGCCCCCATGTTGCATACAACAATGTGATATTTCAACTTGATTGAGCCGCAATCCACAATTCAATGGCGGTAGGGAATTGACTAAACGACAACTTTCTCCGGAGGTGGATTGGAGGAAATAGCTATTTTATTAATTGGCCTCCAAGGTCACCTGACCTCACGCCCTTGGACTCTTTTTTATGGGGGGCTTCTAAAGAATGAAGTCTATAAAACGCAGCCACGAAATAGACTACAAATAGAAAACCGGAGTAGGCAAGCTTGCGCTGAAATTAAGCCTGCAACCCTCCAAACAGTTATGAACAATAACGGAAATCGAATTGAGGTATGCATTAGGGCTGAAAATCATCATATTTCTGGTTGTATTTATTATCCGTTTGTGTAAATTGTTTCAAAAAAATAAATTTAGAAATGATTTTATTAAAATGGCTAAAATGATTTTTTTCACCAAAACCTTATTTTTTTAGAATGTAACTAAATTTCTGATTCAGGGCTCTTGAATGATTTCGAACAAGTTTTGTTAATAAAATTTTTCTATTAAAAAATTCCTACTATGGTTTTTTGAACGTAGATGGCCTTGCTTTTAAAGATGGAAAGTGATTTTGTGGTCTTAAATAGGTCTAGGTGACCTCTATCTTTTGAGATCAGTTTGATTTAACTTGGACAAAAAACAAAAGAATTATTGCGCTGTCATACAAGTAGTATAGTATTTGTATTCCTAGTTACTAAATAGTACACTATTTCCATTGAGATATAAAGATGGTTAAATGGCGTTTCTTTTCAAGCCATTATTATACCATAAACTAAAATAATCTGTATCAAATAATAGTGTAGAAGTATTCAAAAGAATTCAGATATTTTTTAATGGTTTGTTAAAACCTATGGTACATGTTACTACAATGAAATTATACTAGTATTACAGAATTTACTAATTTACATGTGACTCACTTGTTTAAATGAAATTTTTAAATATAAAATATAATTACAGTTTGGTATTCAGTTACACACTTCGACATAACATGTTTGTCAAAATTTAAATTAAAAGCTAGTATATGTAGAGGAGTCAGTAATTTTGGTTACTACGTTATTTAAAATGATGTCATTATTCAAGTGATGTTTAGCTTGTGCAGACATAAATTCAGAGCCCATATAATATGCAACTTTGGGAAAAATACGAAATTGTTGTCAACATGCCCACTTGCTTATTATTTTCTCTGATAGCTTTATTTGATTGCACTTGCATATAAGATCGGTTTCATCTGCTTATAAGTGAAACTTACAGCTAGTGAGCTAATGGCAACAACTTCAATCGTATTTAACATGATGCAATTAGAATGTGTTTCAAAATACCGCCTTGAGAATTTGTTGCTATTACTCGTGATAAAAAGTTGCAAATAATCAGCTGTATTCCGCACTTTAACATATTCGCGAACAATTAATAAGAAAATATGACTGATACGGTATCGTTGGTTTTCCCGTAAGTGATAATGCTGTTTATGTAGACACTAATTTTTATTACCATCTGATGGTTGTATGCATACTATTGATAGTGTTGTATTTTACAGTCAGTTCTTAAAAATGTTTTCTTAACCGCCTCTCAAGTTACCGAAGTAACTCCCTGGAAGATCTCAAGGATCTTGTGCTAAGCAAAGAGAGACGAGGCCCTACAGTTTAATGTGGACTCCGAACCACTCTTGGGGCAATTTTTTTAACGAAAAATTGTTTCGCCTTGCGGGAATCGAACCCACTTCACTAGGCAACTTAGTTTGCTAGCCAGTCACTTTAACACACTGAGCTACCATTACTAGGACATTAGACTAGGATATCCTTACTGGCCATCCTATGCTTAAACGTTGATAAATATTTCCACCCAATAAAAAGTTGGAAGTTTGTTGCCTTTTGAAGCACTACTATCTTAATCTAAGAAGCCTCAGAAATGTTTGACCGCAAGTTTTACATTCTTAGCTTAAAAAGTTACCTTGATAACTTTGTATATATTACCAGATATTACTGTTCAAAGCGGATTGACGATATAAAATTTTTCCACAAAGACGATACTATTGTAAGAAATAATCCAGGATATGTGTAATAGGAATTACAGAATGGGAAAACTGATTTAATCATGTGGAGGTTAACAAGTTTCAGTATTTTTACACACTTCTCGGTAATAGTTGGAGTCATTTAAAGTGGGATATTTTTCTATTAGAAAATCATAGATAACCTTTGACTGTGTTGCGGAAGATAGTTGATTGCGGAAATGTTGAGAAAATTGTAAATGAAAATGGAAGCGAGGTTTAGTGTTGATGCACTTTATTAAAGATTTATTTTTAAGCTTTAAAATCTTATAAATGGCGAAGATAGATTATTATTCTTACTACAATGTACCGGAGCTCCAGCCCCCATGCCGAATCTTTTGACTTTTTAACATATATTATTTGAGAAAATTATGAAGGCAGGAGGATTATTGATTGGGAGATTGGCCGCACAACAGATATGCGACAGTCTCGCTTGAGTCTCTCAACATATGACCCCAGCGCTCATTTAGACCTTGGGTGAGGTGATTATTCACTTCATTCACTCACCTCACCTTATTCGATTTTCCATATCCGATTCAGACTTCTCTTTTCCCCTTTTCTTAGTAGTTGTCGCGCCATTTCCCAGAGTGTGTTTTCTGTTGTCTGCTGCTGTCTTGACCACATTTCTCGTAGATCTCCTGCTTTTCCAGCATCAGGAAATCAATCGGTGGCATGCTAGACAACACCAACTAGCTCCCTCGAAGACAGTTATGTAGGCAGACATATAGCTCTCTCCACTTCATCCGACCAAATTTCTCCGTTTGCTGACGGATTTTAGAGTGGACGACGCTATTTAGCAGTCTCTTTTTTCATTCACTTGAGCTCTCAATATTAATTTGACATTAACCGTGTCATTGCAGTAACTTTTATTGATGCGTCTTTAGTGATTTCGGAACATGTTCTGCGTTTTTCAACGCAACCCAAATACCTCATAAGCCTCTTTTTTCCACCGAGGTAAGCGGCGTGACTGGTCATTAATCTGTTGTCAATACGATCTCTTCTGTGCACTGCCATTTCCAGTCTGTTGGGCTTCAGCGACACGCTGACTCGATTTTTTTTTTCGCCAATACATTCAACGTTGCTATTGCTTGCAGGTACGATTACCGTTGCATTGTCTGCGAAACCTACATCATTGAAGACACCGATAGTTCGAGATTGAGCAATCCATCATACATGATGGCCCAAGAACCGATCCATGCTCAACTTCAGCTATGATTTCATACTCCTTGGGGATCCATTATCTGTACTGTAAATGAGAATTCTGTCTGCTAGGTAACCATCCTCAGCAGCTACTTCGGTATCAGCAGTTGTGCCAGCGCATGCATCGTACGCCCCCTCCTGACTATGTTAAATGCATTGCGGATGTCAAGAGTAAGCAATGCGCAGTATCCTCTGCCTATCCTCACTGTTTTCGCCGTTTTGACAACGCTTACAATGGCATTGATTACTGAACGTCCTCTTTGGAAGCTGTACTGTCTCGGAGAGAGTCCCTTGTTCTCCTTGACATACGCTTGGAGTTACTGTAGTACAAGTTTTTTGAGAAGTTTCCCCATATTGTCGAATAAACTAGGGGATCAGTACGGCAATTGCTTACCACGAGGCACGTCTCCTTTGTGGAGCAACATTAACCGCTATTTCTTCCGTTTCCTAGGAAACACATTAAGTTGGCCACGTTTCCACCACCTTTAAGGTAATTTCATATCTTGGTGAAAACCTTAAAGGGAACAAGTAAACGACAGCACAGCAGACTAGATCGCAATGATGGCGAGCATGTTTGGTCCACTGTCTGTCGTATACTAGGTTTGACCCCTAACTCCGACACTAGCAATATCGGTGAGAAATGGATGCGTTTTTTCAAATGTATAACCTTGTTCCAGGTTCCAGGCTTTGGATTTGGGAGTGGTATACTATAAGTGGAGTTTATGTTGAATATTTTGTGTTAATGTTTATCAGAACAGAAAATAAAGTTATTCCGTTTCTGTTAACTGAAATCATAACATTATAAATGCCAGTAACGATTTTATGATTAATTTAAAAAAAGTAAACACCCAAAAATAAACTGCTTCGCATTTCTAGAATAATGTTAACTTGCATGTACATTTTGTATTTATATTCGTAGTCAGGTTCTAGGCCTACCTTGTTTTGTAAAACAAGTGTCATAAATAGGTTAATAATAACGTTTTTGTGAAATTATTATTATCTAATCTAAGAGTTAAACAATACTTTAACGATTTCAGATAAAATAACAGTTTAACGCATATATTATAATTACATTGCATCAAAATAAAAATGGTATAAACTCGTTTCTCAGTAAAAAACAACCGTTTTGATTATGTTTGCGATAAAGCATTTCGCTGTGGATGCAGTTTTTCAAAAAGATACATTCTACAAAAAAATATTCAAAATAGAAATGTCATTTGAATATAAGCGGGAAAAGGGAAAAATAATATATAACTTAACCAGTGCATCTCTATCTATAGAACAACGAACAATTGGATTTTCATTAAAGTTATACCCTTGGTTAACAATACGGTAGATATGACTTTGGATATTTCCCAAAGATTCAGTAAAGTAAGAGGAGCATATGCGAAAGTTTTGTACTTCAGAGATAGAAACAATTCTCTTTTACTGCTGCTGGATGCCAGTTTAAGACGGGTGTACTATCACGTAGTGCTACATTCAAATATATGTTTACATTTAAATAACAATTTTTCTTGATGATATGCTTTCATAATCATATTGTTTATTCGATTGTGTTATAGTAACCCGCGGATTTACCGTGCAAATAAAAAAGAATGAAAAAGTTTACGAGCTCATTATTAACGCTGGTGAACCATTCGGTATGGTGTCACCAAACAAACCGATGTATATTAAAAACCTATAAAGCTAATAATAATAATATATTTGTCATAAATTTCATTCAAAAATACTAACAACGTCAAGAAAATAAAGAAACATCTGCACGCACATATAAAAATATATCAACCTAGGTATAAACAACAGTAACAACAGTATAAATATAAGTAATATAAACAAGTAAAATCATGTATAAACATAAGTAGAAGTTATATAGACATACATAAATAAACATCGAGATATTAGTCTACACAAATACTTTATGTTGTTTGAGCATAAGCTTCATTTTACATAGTCGTCAATGGAGTAAAAAGCTTGATCAACTAGATATTTTTTCAAAACAACTTTAAACCTGCTGACACTTTCAATATCTTTGATATTGTTTGGCAATGAATTATATATTTTTATGCTGTTATAAAAGCATAATTTTTCAATGAAAGTTGTCTTGTGGCAAGGGATACTCAAATTGGATCCACCTCTAGTTCACATATCTTGGTTTAAATCATAATTTATCGGAAAAACGTTTAAATTTTTCTTTGTAAATACAGCAATAGTGAGTGATTCAACTTGCCGATGAAATAGTATATAGGAAACAGTATGTAAATTGCAAACGACCGGGATTAAGCCATAAAAGTGGATATTCTATTCTATAAGGATATGTTCAATTGTAAAACCTGTTAAAAAACGGCTCTAAATCTGTAATTTAGGTTTATTTAACAATTTCTCCACCAACCAACTCTTATATTAAAATTTTTACAATTTCGTTGCTACATTATAATATTCAAAGGTTATTTATTTTATAGTACTATAAAGTTATTTAATCGTGTGATATTTAGAGCTCGGTTTTCGAGATATTTGTATTGAACACATTTATCCAGCTTTACAGTCTTTCTAAAAAAATAATTAGGCTTCGATCCTGAAGTACATACATCTATCAGTTCCTGAAAGAGTAAATAATGTTACGTGTTTACAATCTCCAGTAAACACTGTACACGTACGTTCAATAAATTGCAACAAAAATTTTCACAAACCACTGATTTATTAATCACTTAAATTACAATAACTAGTCTCTACATTTACACATAGTACACACTAATTTCAAGTTTATTCTACTATAGTCTCACTACTATAGTTCTCCATCTTATCTGATCACTTACTAATCTTATATATATATTCTGCTCGAATTCACTCCTTATATGTATTATTAGCCGTTACTCGAGTCCGAGTATAAAAATGTTACAGTCGATAAATTGTGTACAATAAAAACAAGTAAAAGGTGTAGTCTATTGTAATTCCCATTCATCTACGGTGCACACGACTATGGCTATAGAGGCCAATTCGGGAGAGCACATGTCGACCGCAGTCAGGACAAACATAGACCTGGTTAGGTCTTGGATTCGGCCTTCTTGCAGCAACATTTCCTTGATAGCTGGCCACAACCCCTCGCCATTCGGTTCTGTCCGCTGCAAGTTGTTCCCATTGCTCGTCTGCAATACCGCAGGATTTTAGATTTTCATGGAGACCGTCTTTGAACCTCTTTCGTTGACCGCCACGCCTTCTTCTACCGCTTAGCAATTCACCATAAAGTGTGCATTTAGGAAGGCGGTTATCATGCATACGATAAACGTGACCTGCCCATCTTAGGCGTGCTCTTGAAATAAGCACCTCAATTGGAAGGCTGTTTGCTCTCCTGAGTACTTCCACGTTTGATATGTGATGGAACCAACGGATTTTCATCATACTTCTGAGGTGTCTTTGCTGAAAACGTTCTAATTCTTTCACATGACGACGGTAAGTGACCCAGCTTTCACATCCATATAGCAGTGTTGGAATGACAACTGCTCTGTAGACAGTAATTTTCGTTGACAAAGCAAGGTCGTGGTTGTCAAATACTCTCTCTCTAAGTCCCCAGAGTGCTCTAGATGCAGCGTTAATTCTATTGCGAATCTCGCTGTCCATGTTTGCTTTGTCATTAACAACGTTGCCTAAGTAATTGAACTGATCCACCACTTCAAGAGAATTTCCGTTAAGTGTAATGTCTATTTGGTTCACTTGATGAGGAGTTGACATAATCTTAGTCTTTCCAATGTTGATTTTAAGTCCCAAGGAATCATAGCTCTGGGCATACACATCTAAAAGTTCTTGAAGCTCTTCCGGCGTAGAGGCTAAAAGTGCACAGTTATCCGCATACTGGAGATCACAAATGAATCGTGTGCGTGTCTTCGTGAAAGCTCTAAAGCGCCCTATGTTAAAGAGGCCGCCATCAAAACGGTATCTGAGACCTATTCCTCTGACTGTCAGTTTGTTGTCAACAATAATTGTTAGAGCAGTGGTAAACAAATTAAAGAGTAGGGGTGCCAGGACACATCCCTGCCTAACTCCAGTGAGGGTTTGGAAAGGTTCGGTTGCCTCATTATTATACATAACCTGGGCGTTGTTGTTTGTATGTAGACTGCGACATACTTCCACAAATTTTCTAGGGATACCTAAGCGGAACATAATTTTCCAGAGCACTTCCCTGTCCACCGAGTCAAACGCCTTGGTTAAATCAATGAAGGCCATGTGAATTTCTCCTTGATGTTCGAGTGCTTTTTCTTGGAGCTGTTTAAGTGTGAAGATTAAATCCGATGTGCCTCGGTTTGGTCTAAAGCCACTCTGTGTTTCAGGAAGTAACTTTTCCATAACAGGTGTTAGCCTATTTGCCATCGCTTTAGTGAGTATCTTCCCTCCAACAGCCAGGAGAGCTATACCCCTGTAATTTCCACAGTCCGCAGCGCTCCCTTTGTTTTTGAAGAGGTTGATTAAAAGTGTATCACGAAACTCCTGCGGAGCTTGACCACTTTCCCACACGACATCAAACAGTTTTTTAAGGTAGGGTATGAGCTCTGACGACACAGCTTTAAAGATCTCAGCTGGGAGTGAGTCGGCGCCGGGAGATTTGTTATTTTTTAGCTGCCCAATGGCGGTTAAGATCTCTTCCGTTGTTAGTGGTTTATCTAAGTCTTCGAAGGTGTCATATTGAGGGATAAGATTTATAATATCGTGATCGGCTTGACTTTGCTGGTTGAGAATGTTAGAGTAGTGTTCTTTCCATCGGGCTCTTATTTCCTGGTCTTCTTTGAGGAGATTTCCATTTAAATCTTTAATAGGGCACATATTTTTCCGACTGGGGCCGTACACTGCTTTTACTCCTTGAAAGAAATTCCTGTAGTCGTGTGAATCGGCGTACCTTTGAATTTCTCTGGCCTTGCTTGCCCACCACTCGTTCTTTATTCTTCTGATTTCGCGTTGCGTTTCATACTTAGATTGGGTAAAAGCTTCTGCTTTTGATGGGTCATTGGGGTGGTTGATAGCGTTTTGGAAGGCAGTATGTTTGCGGTCAAGAAGTTCTTGTATAAGAGCTTCATTATCATTGAACCAGTCCTCCTGTTTTTTACTTGCTGCAATGCCAAGAATTTCCTCACTCGCACTTTTTAAACTGTCTTTAATTTGTGTCCAGGTAGCAGCGACATCTACAGAATTGGTTTCTTCTAGTGCACTCAAATTCTCTTGAACTTTTTGCTTTAGCTGTTCGACGGTTTGTTGGTCACGCAATTTACTAATACAGAGACGGAGTCTACGTTTTACTTGAGTTCTTCGGTGTTTGGGTCTCATAACAATTTTCATTTTAGAGACAACAGGACGATGATCGGTCCAACATTCGCTATCAATGCGCGCCTTTGTAATTTGGACGTCCTTGAGATGCTTCCTACGTACGATAACATAGTCCAGTAGATGCCAGTGACCTGATCTGGGGTGACGCCAGGTGCCTTTAAATTTATCCTTTTGTCGGAAAATGGTGTTTGTTATAACTAGATCATGTTCGGCGCATTTAGTTAGGAGTAGTTGACCGTTAGCGTTCATGTTGCCCAAACCGTTCTTGCCTATGATGCCTGGCCAGGTGTCTGCATCTCTCCCTACTCTAGCGTTAAAATCGCCAAGAATAACGAGTCGTTCCGTTTTAGGTATTCTACAGAGGGTTTCTTCCAGCTGTTGATAGAAGCTTTCCTTGGTTTCGTGACTTGCATCCAGAGTGGGAGCGTAGGCGCTTATTAGATTTACCGCGTTGCCATCTGATAGCTCATAGCGTAGCAGCATTAGACGCTCGGATAGGCCTTGTGGTACTTGTGTTAAATTGGATACAAGTTGATTCCGAACGGCAAATCCTACTCCATGTTGTCTTCTTGAATTGGTGGGAAGACCTTTCCAATAGAAGGTGTAGTACTTTTCTGTGAGAGAGCCTTCCTCCAAAAATCGAGTTTCGCTGAGAGCTGCAACGTCAACATTGAGTCGGTGAAGTTCTCTATCTATTAGAGCAGTTCTTCTTTCAGGCCGATCGGTGCGAGTGCTGTCGTTCAAAGTACGAACATTCCAAGCGCCGTAGATGAAAGAATTAGTTTTCTTGGATTTAACTTGTCGGTGTTTTTTCGACATTCGATGAGGTGTCCCTGTGGGCACCCTCCCCCGGAGATCCGATCGGGAGGGTATTTTACCTCCGGATGATTTTGTCCCACTTGAACGCTCCATCATTTTTTTAAAGCCTTAATCGACTGAAAACGAAGCTGCATTTGAAATTTTAGCTGGAGCAGGTATGCAACTGACCAGCTCGGTTGTGGAAGGCGAGTGGTGTGGTCCCATGGCACAGAAGGAGACTGCGACGATGGGGTAACCAAACGATTCCAAAAGCAACCTTTGTACGCGGTGGGTTATTTTTACCGCACTCTTCGTGAGAAGGTGGATGTGCTCACGGCAAAAGGTAAGGGTTATTCCGCCCTTACTCGGTCGTTAGAGCCTCGTTAGTGAAAACAGGGTGCACCAAGTTCAAATTGAACTCATCGCGAAGGTGAGGTTAACAATTGAGTAGGAGAGGCTATAACTTGCGCTTCACTACCCCATTACACCCCTCCTTATATGTACGCGTCGGAAGTACTCAAATTTTTCTATCTCCTTCCAGAATCCTCTCGAATAGCCTCGAAATTTTTGTGTTTTCTGGATGTTAATGACGGTTCGTCAGTTAGCCCAGAAATGGCACTGTTTTACCAGCAACCATCTAATATGCAGGTTTATCTTCACTCTACCACCAGAGACTAGACCTTTCTTTGCGAGAGGGTGTGGGTGTGCATATAACAATAAATATAAACATCTATGTAAAGCTTCATTGATGTGATGCAAATTTGACGCTTTTTTGACTTTTGACGGTAGATTTTCTTAAGTTGACCAAATTTTTACAATTTAAGCAAGATTTTGATCAAACAGCCATTTGCGAAGGGAAAGTGCTCACGTACATTTACACATGCCGACAAAATTTTAAATCAGAAACGAGACTATACTTTCTCGAAGGTTTTTGACACACCGAATCCGACCTCAGAATTGCTCCATCACGTCAGGTTTTCGAGAGATACTAACCGTTTTTTCGCTATATTTGAGGTTGTTACATCGCGAGACAAGTTTTCTTCACGTCATCTGAAGATACTACTCTTCCCCTTCAAAATCAATTTAAAATTTTTCTTGTTTCCTCTCCGAGTTGAAATGTATGAGTTTGGCAAACCAGTGGAAATTGAGTACCGTGGAGATTTCACCACATTTTCATATTCAAAAAATGATGTATCTCTCACACCTGTTGTTTTTGTGAATTTTAATAACAAATATTTAAAAGAATTAGATACAAAAAAAGCTTGTGATTTTTTTTTATAGATGCAGCAAGTAGTATAGTAATCTTTTAAATAAATGAATAAATATTTAGATGTTTAACGTGACTACTTTTCATCGGACTATATTAATTGCGTTACTATCTGCGATACTTATATGTTTTTGAAGGTGAAGAATAATATACTTTCAGATGCAGTAACGAGTATTTTGTAGAGAAAGAATACCTCGTAATGTAACATGACCTCAAATATAGTGAAAAACCATTTTTTTTTTCACTTTTAGGTTAGAATCTCTCTCGAAAACCTGACGTGATGGAGCAATTCAGAGGTCGGATTCGGATTCAGCACGTCAAAACCTTCAAAAAATAGTCTCGCTTCTGGTTGAGAAGGTCGGTTAAATTTTGTTGGCCTTTGTTATTTAATACAAGTTTTTTTTCTATCAACGCCTCCGCTATCTTTAATAAGTAACGTTTGCTAGCTAAAGTGCCCAATTGGATGTTCCTTCTCAATCGAAACCAAACTTTAACAAACACATTGCAAGTGTTGTTCTGTCTGCGTAAAAAGTTTGGGTTTCGTGATTAAAAATTGAAGAAATCTTAATGATATAGATTTGTTAAATATGCCTTATACTGGACTTGTTAAATCCAGACTTGAATATGCTTTATCTAGTTAGAATACCGGGTGTAATAAATATTGTAATAACATCGAGAATATTCCAAGCCGCTATCTGAAATTTACATTATTTAAAATGGACAATGTTTACCCTTCTATTAATTTTGAACATGAACAGTTGCTCAATAAATTTCTTAGCTTTCAAGACCATAGGAAGCTTTACTTTCTGTGCCCTACAAATTAATTCACAATCTAATTGACTGCCCAGATATCTTGTGTAGATATGCAGAACATACGTGCCTTTGCATTTTTTTATACATTTATTTAACGTCGGTCTATTTCCGCTACTGAGGCCTAACACCGACGCCTGTAGACGAGCTACCCCCAACCAGGAATTTTGCCGAACCTCTTCCCTTAAGAAGAGTAGGGATCTTTTACTTGCATAACATTTAATAGACAAGGGACCGACGGCTTAACATCCCCTCCGAAGGATGGTATATCTCCTATACAACCCTCGCCTAAGGTTGTATAGCTTCCGCGCATACACTGATATACAAGCCGCTGGAAGATGTGTGAGGCGAGGATGCGGTTTCCGTTGGAATGGTCACCCATCCAACTACTAACTGCACCTGTCGTTGCTTTAGATCGCATACCGAAGTATGTACATAGTAAAGACGCACCTACGCTCGCCCCATGCCTTTGCATTTGAAGCACGTAAACACAAAAGCTTTTATCTTCCTATTCCACGAAAAACCGTACCGAAATTCTCGCCTTTGTATACTTTTTGTGCAATACTTACATTTCATTCAAACGTTCGTTGCAAATGTAAAGTGTATTTTTCCTAGCCATCTAAATATCTGTTTGTTTAACCTATTTTTTAATTATTATTCCTTCATTGCCTATGTATTCAGACATGTATATTTTATCTCGTGTGGTTTTGTCACTCCGTAATTGGTTTTTATCGTGGGGTGGTATACCAAAATAAATAAACTAATACTCTTTCTTTTACTTCTTTACTATTTAATTAAATTATATTTGAAAGCTTATAAATTCCACAATCAGACGGCAACGCTGTAAATTTCCTTCTCCCATCCCATGACCAAGAAAGAAGTGCCCACGAGGTATACATACCTACCAAAATCGTATTTAAATGAACTGAACTTTCTATTTTTATCATTATTCTAATTTATGAATGATATACGATTTAATAAATGTTATTCTTTTGGGCATAGATGTACTGATAGAATGTCTACATTTTTTAAAATAAAGTAAAAGTATTCGTATTAGATAATATATTCACAATTTGCACTTTTGCCACCTGATTTTCTGGAATCTATCAGAAATAACAGGTGTGTGGAAGCGAAACGCTTTACTTGTGATCTGTCTTTGAGGATACTTGTAATGATTAATCAGGACTAGAATATGTAATGGTAACTCAGATGGCCATTTAAACTGAAGCAGGTCATCGCTGTCAAGTGCTTATTTATGCTAATTTACTACTCGAACATCAGTAAACTTTTTCCTTATCCGGAAACTATGTGAGAACTGTGCGAGCTTGAGATAATTGCTTATCTATTTGTGCTTGAGTTATTTGTAGTACAAAAAACTTTGAAAAATTATCCAGTACAAACAAGAGTCTGCATTCTCTAATACTCGTTCAGAGAGACAAGAACGCTATTTTGAAATAAAAAATGAAATTTATATATGAACGTGAAAGTACTTGCTGGCTTATCAGTGTTTAATACATGTAAAAAGTTAACATTTTATAAAAATAGCTTCTAGTAAATTTTTATAAACTTGCAGTAATAAGATGGATGATGGTGGTGGTACAAGGTACAATAAAAATAAAGTGCAAATGGAGGTAACTCTTACAAAATATTTTGTATTTCATGGGTTGCCTCCTGTACTTATATTATGAATCCTTACTCTTCATCGCTAACGTATAAGGAAGTGGATAAAGCAGATTTGAGAGAGGTAAAGGAAATATGCCTTTATTACTGAATTTTACGACAGACTGGCTCATAAATTTAAACCTTCAAATAGTTTGTGAAAATAAAATTTGCATTCTTTTATGTTTAGACTCATAAGGTGATACAAATCACAGCAGGCTGACCCGCTATTTTAGTACCTAATGTGTAGCTACAACATTAAGAGCGCTTCGGATATAAGCCGGAAAGACGGTTCTACTCTCATATAAATCATTATTTTAAAAAACTATATTACAATGTGGGATAATGAGAGAAAAAAAGTATATATAAAAAAAAAATTTCTTCTATTTTCAATTTGCAAAAATAATTCTTGTCATCCCACATAGGTATTATTAAAATAAACATTTTCCCTTTTGTAGAACTAAAATAAAATTAGCCCTAATGTCCTCAAGTGTACCGAGAAATTTAAAGATTAGGTATAATAAATTTGTCCAATGGCTGGCTACGATCTGGTGAGTGCAGAATTATTAAAATATATAAGTAATGAGATCGCAGCTCCATTAGCCCATCTAATAAACAAGATAATAGAGGAAGGTGTTTGCCCAGCAGACTTCAAACTAGCAGTTGTTAAACCTCTCTTTAATAGTGGGGACAAGCTGGTCATGTCTAACTATAGACCAATATCACTAATTACTAACGTAGCAAAAATTTTTGAAAAAATTTTAAAGGATAGGATATTAAAATATACAAATAAATACAATATACTTACTGACAGGCAATATGGGTTCCGCGAAGGTAAATCTACTGAAGATGCGATCTGTTCTCTTACAGACAAAATTTATAAATCATTAGATGGAAGTATCCCATCAATTTGCGTCTTCCTTGACCTAGCTAAGACCTTTGACACTGTTTGTCATAAACAGTTGCTGGAGACCTTAGAGGATATTGGTATAAGAGGAACAGCTCTAAACTTAACGAGAAGTTACTTACTAGATCGTAAGCAGTACGTTATGGTTAATGGCGTATTAAGCTTTGAAAAAAACAGTGTTCTACGGGGTACCACAAGGAACAGTATTGGGTCCAATACTGTTTATAATATATTTGAATAATTTACTGAATTTGAACAGCAGCGGGTCTATATTTAGCTTCGCAGATGATACAGTAATTTTTTACTCAGATAATTCCTGGAGCTCTTTAAGAATGAAAGTTGAAAATGATTTAAAAATATAATACATAAGCTTCTAACTATAAATTTTACAAAAACTGTTTTTCTGCCATTTAGCTCTTATAAAAATAAATTACCCGATTATGACATTTTAAATATTCAATATCTTGGTACTCAAATTTCTATCAAATCTTCAAATGTAGCTAAATACCTAGGCATCTATATCGATAACCATCTAAAGTGGGATTTTCATTTAAATAGCACTATAAAGACACTTGTCTGATATATAAATTTAAGTATATAATATATATTTGAGTGTCCCTTGTATGAGGATATTATATTTTGCGTTAGTTGAATCCCGGTTATCTTATGGAATTCTGGGTTGGGGTGGTGTAGTTAAAAGTCACTTAATCAAATTAGAAACAGTACAAAAATACTTTCTAAAGATTATGTATGGTAAAGGAAGGACTTACCCGAGTGATATAATATTTGCTGATACAAAAATCCTCGACTTAAGACAACTCTATTTTATGAAGACCCTAACTTACCTGTTTAAAAATAAAAATTCGCTTTGTTTAATAGATCATCAGTACTCCACCAGAAGTAGGGCAGAAAATCTTGTTCAAACACTGTTCGCTGAAAAAACCATTGGGCAAAGGCATTACAGCTTCATTGCTCCCAGGTTGTATAATATTCTTCCTCGCGAAATACAGACTATAAATTCGATAAAATATTTTAAAAGCAAAATAAAAAAATACCTTTTTTCTATGGATCGTCATGCTATAAATAGAATAATAGATATAAAAAATAATTGATATTGTTCTTATATTCTGGAACTATATATAATACATTGTTAGTTTTTTTTAAGTAGTTTTACATTATTATTATATTTGTGTGTAAATTATTCTTAGAGGTATCATGGTATATTATATTCTCCACCAATTGTTTTAGGTTAATTAGGCATGAAATATTCATCTACAAGCTATGCTTTTGATGGCTTTCACGTTTGTTTACCGTACTTAGATTTTTGTCTCTATCTATATATTTAGTATGCATATTTAAAATTGTTTGTTTTTCTGTTGAACGTTGTAATGTAATTATTATTATTATTTTGGTAAATAAACCTTATTATTATTATTATTACATCTCTATCACTCTCTTTCCAGGCACACCGTACATTAGGCTGCGTCATTTTATTGACGTGAAGTTATTTACAATTAAAATTGGAGGCATGGATGACTAATACACTCCGAACAACTCTTAACTTACTTACTTAAAAAATATTGTCTCCACAGCCATTAAAAGGGAAAAGCAGACTTACTACACACACGAATTAAATCTGTGTCTAGTCAAAAAGATACAAAATACATATGGAAAAAAATTGAAAATTGGAAAATCATTGGAAAACATAATATCAAAATACCAGAAAATATCAAAGATCCGAATGTAATTAATAATTACTTTTTAATGAGTATACCTAATATACCTGTAAACCCAGGAACTTATATAATATCTCCATCCAAATGTTTAAGTATTGTATTCCATATAGTTTAAATCCATTGACTAACATTATAAACTACTCACTAGAAGTTGGTACTGTCCCCGATTTGTGGAAAATGGTCCTAGTAACCCCCATACCACGTCCTCGCCTCACACATCTTCCAGCGGCTTGTATATCAGTGTATGCGCGGAAGCTATAGAACCTTAGGCGAGGGCTGTATAGGAGATATACCATCCTTCGGAGGGGATGTAAAGCCGTCGGTCCCTTGTCTATTAAATGTTAGGCAAGTAAAAGATCTCTACTCTTCTTAAGGGAAGAGGTTCGGCAAAAATCCTGGTTGGGGGTAGCTCGTCTACAGGCGTCGGTGTTAGGCCTCAGTAGCGGAAATAGGCCGACGTTAAATAAATGTAAAAAAAAACCCATACCAAAAAAAGAAAACCGTTTACTCAGTGACTTATGCCCATCAGTGTGTTGCTAGCGCCACCCAAGATTTTGGACAAAGTTGTTAATGCACGGATGGTTGAAATTCTGAAAATAACAAACGATATCACGAAATGCTTCGATGATGGCAAGTGTACACCATTAGTACTTGTAGATATGTCTAAAGTATTTGATTCTCTGAATATACAACTCTTAAAAGCAAAACTAATTTACTATAAACTAAACCCCACTGCTACTGACTGGTTTTCTGATTGCCTTATAAATAGACAGCAAGCAACAAAAATTAGTGATGGAGGGAATCCCTCTATATCGGAATTTTTAATGATCACTACTGGTGTACCTCAAGGGTCCATTCTAGGCCCACTGCTATTTTCGTTATTTACCGCTGATATAGCAAATGTAATCAAATACTGTGCGTGACACATATATTCTGATGATATCCAATTCTACCTACCATTTAACCCAAATTCCTATTCTAATGTTGAACGAGGTATTAAAAAGGTGAACGAAAACTTACAGAATATTTACAATTATGCAACTGACCATCCACTGATGATAAATCTGGACAAAACGAAGGCTACAATGTTAGTCGTAAAGCTTTTACAAGGGAAATTTAATGATCAAATTAAATAACCAGACTATACAATGGGAGACCAAAGTAAATAACCTAGGCTTATTTATGGACCAAAGTTTAAATTTTAACGAGCACATCACTAGCATTTGTAAAAAAGCGTTCTTTAATTAAAGTACATCTCTGAATTTCTTGATTAATTGCCCGTTCATACAAAACGTACCCTTATCAGATTCGCTAATTTTATCACAAGTTAATTACTTGGACTGTGTTTACGGCCCATACCTAACAGAGTTTAACAAATACCGCATCCAAAAGATACAAAATTCCTGTATAAGATTTATATATAAATTGAAAAGTAGGGATCATGTCAGCCAACACATGCAAGAGGCCGAGTGGCTCAACATGGGCCAAAGATGTTTTTTACACGAGTTGTCTCATACACAAAGTCATATCAACAGATAATCCCTTATATCTAAGAGAACTAATTGTTAGACGTAGGAATCTACACAATATTAATATAAGGTACAAATATGCCCTATTTATTCCTAAACATAAGACTGAATTTTATAAACGTTCCTTTAGTTACCAGGCGGCCCATGTATTTAATATACTTAATATATCTAATGTGTTACCCACGCTGGAAAGTGTAACCACTATAACATTTAAAAATAAAATAAAGTATTACATTGTGCAAATTAATTTATCTATGTGATACAGGTGAAATAGTTATTGTAGAGGAAAACCATAAATGAAAACAATCACAAACGTAGTGGGAATAGTGGTGGGTAGTGGCGATGCATCATCACGTCTTACGTCTCTTATGTTGCGTGCATTAAAATGAGAGAGAAGGTCAACCATGGGTCTGCCTTCTTAGCGTCTCACCTCGCACCCTCTTCTCAATTATAGGTTTCCCGCACTATACCTGAATGACTGAATGTAATCTGGGTGTTTAACAAGTTTATTTTAATGTCTGCTATGAACATTGAATGTTTACTTTGTTATTATGGTGCTAGTTAAAATACGTCCTGCGGGACCTTCCACCAATTGTATGTGTCTATGTATCTTTTTCATATAATAAAGTTATTTTTATTCTCTCCACTTTTACTCAATTGTTAAGTAATCGTTGTATGATACATGCCTGTCTATAAATCTATCAATGTTTCAATAATTGACACGTAGAAGTGTTTCTTCCGATTTATTGGACTGTTCTTGCGTCGTTTGTACTCTGCGGATCTACTAACACTTTATCGTTGAATTAACCAAAACAAGATTATTATCAAGTTTTGTGTATACATGATGATGAGAACACAAAATGTAAAATATGTTCATTAGATGTCAATGTTCTGTCCTTGACATTTCTGCCTATTTTATTAAAGAATATATTTTTGATCATTAATGCACAGATGGTTCGCACTACATCAGTCAGATACGGCTTTAAGGTCATTCTGAATCATTCTATAATCGCTTATCGTCCTTATCTCTGTATAGATTTTCAAATCATCCGTGAACATTAATTTTGAATAGCTAATAACATCATTAACATCGGTGATGCAAATGAGAAATAGAAGTGGCCCTAAATTGGAACCTTGTGGTACTCCGGTCGTATTAATGTAATAATCCGAACGAAAACCCTCGTACTTGACAAAGTGCCTGACGTAAGTAAATTAATTAAGCCTTCGGAAAATCCAAAGTTATCTAATTTCCTTATTAATAAATATAGGTCGATTTGATCAAAGGCTTTCTGAATATCCATGTATACTGTCTCTACTTGGCCTTGTTTATCGCGAATTTCAGAGGTAAACTGAGTTAAGCAGGTTAAGTTTGTGATCGTAGATTTTTTATCTAAGAATCCGTGTTGATGCAGGGAAATATAAGGTCTAACATTAGGATAAACGGAATTATATATCACTATTTCGAACAATTTCGCAAAAATACATAAAATAGAAATAGATATGACCAATGGTCGAGAGGTAAGCGCACTCACCCAAAAGTCCAGGGTGCGATTCCCGGTCGTGGCAGTAGAAAATACTGTGAGGGATTTTTCCACTATACACGGATATTGGATGTGTGTCTCTTGTCTCTAAATATGTAGCCCCCTCCCACACAAGGCTCTTCTAGAGCCTTCCGGGATAAAGGGGGTCGTAATTACCTGTAGTGTTATATCAGTTAATGCAATCCAAATCTCTTTGGCCACTAGGCTAATAGAACTTTTGATTTACCTACGAAGCACAAAGCAAGTATTAAAATCACAAATTGTCGACACATGCACACGAAGAATCGTACTTGGTTTGTTTATTAATGTTAAAATTATTTTTATAAACAATTTTCCAAAAAATTAAAACGTTTTCATTATACCTATAATAAAATACATTTGTTTGACCAAAATAATAAAAAAAAGTGTTTATGGATGATTGCTTATGTGACCCGCCCAGTCCAATCCTGTGCTGTGACAGTCAGATCTCAGATCAGTGACCGCATTCTTTCTAGGTATACAAAGCGAGAAGTCATTTTACCGGTCCCGAATTCTTGATAGCTCCCCACCGGCATTAACAAATTATAAAAATCATCTACCAATCTTCATCACCGATTGAAAATCGTTGCTTTTGTCTAAAATTCCATTCGGTGATTCAGCCAAAAAGGCACCTGTCCCAGATGGTCTTAGAAACTGTAAAGTTTAAATGAACTTGCCCACCCACTACCGCTCGTGTTTTGAAAAAATATACTTATAATGGTGATCAAATACCGGAAAATATTACGGCAATGGCCTTGTTGGCTATAATTAACAAATATGTAGGTAAATATCGGTAACAACATCGATTGTATAGGAAACGGTTGTGAAATATTGTAATACAATTTTTAATAGGCATGAAACATGAAAGTAAGTGATTTTTTTGATATTGCACAAAAATTAGTGGAAAAGATGCCTTTGAATTGCAACATTCAACAATGTTACAAATATTTCACTTTTTTATTAGTAATTGCTATTGGAGGAAGGTTACACGTTAAGGAATAAATAAAAGAAAGTTGCTTACATATTATCAAAAATACGTTAAGATCTTTTGGTTCACGAGTTCAAACACGTCCTGCAATTTGATTTAATAAAAGTCCTATGAGATTTGAATAGGAGCTTCTTGCTTGTTTCATGGTTAGGTACTTATTTCTGAGAGATATTGAGGCATCACTAAAGATATTTTTACTAAGACATTTTTAATCTTGATAAAACACATTTTTGAGTTAAGCAGTGTCGTCGAAGAAGGTGACAATCCTACGGTTTTTCGTATGCAGGCTATTTTTGCAAATCAATATTTTCGGTGTCTAAAAACCACTTTTACAAAACGCTAAAACATTTGAACACTACCTTCGAGTACACTACTCGACGAGCGTTTCGCTAATCATGTCAACATCATTGGGAGACGAATAGGACTGGTTTTCAGTTTTAATTATCTTCTGATGATACTAACACGGTTAGCGAAACGCACCTCTAGTAGTATATTCGAGTGTAGTGCTGAAATATTTTACGTGAGAGGATCTTCAGGTTCTCACTGAAAGCTGCCTACTGCTGCTTCCCGTTGCTCGAACTGAACTCGAACTTAACACCCGCGAAAACCTAAAAAACAACATATATATACAGGATTACTGGTAATTCGATACATTCCTTTGGAGATGTGATGGGGCATGAGCTAAGGAGTAAATCTAGCCCTAACATACATTATGCAAAACTCAATAGTTTTTGAGATATTTCAATTTTTTTGTTTTTCTCAGAAAAGTAGATCTTAATGTCTTAAAAATTAATTTCCGAAAAATCTACTTGACATTTTTTAATTTTTTTTTTAATGGATTATTTGTCCAACATTATAGATATCCATTTGGAATGAAAAATATCCGGAAACATTTCGATCATGTGAACATTTAAAATAAAAAACTTGCAAACATTTTTTTTTTAAAATCAGATGAAATTTACCTATTAGGTTTTTTCAAAAAAATATTAATGTAGCACGCGTACAAATTATTATAAAAACTTCCTTATTTCAATAGCTATCTAACTAGGTAGAAATGTTTAATGTACTCTTGATAGTTCTAATAAAAAATTAGTAAAGACAATGCTGGTGGCGGAATTTATTAAACGACATCGTTTATTTTCATTTAAGTCAGTCAGTCCTTGACTTTGACGTTTGTGCATATATGTCATTAACTGACATTCTTATCTCCGTGTCCCTTAAGTTTGTTGGTCTTGTTAAATTAGTTATCGAAGATTTTGATTTTGCTCGTAGTTGTTGTTATTAGTTGTTGTTATTGTATTTTCTGTGCCATGGCCGCGTATGCCAACGCAGAATACGCTGATATCTTGTTTGTCTATGGATACTGTGGCGGCAACGCTGCTGAAGCTCGCCGAGAATATGTTCTTTGGTACCCTAACCGCCGCTTACCAAATGCACGTGTATTCAGTACGGCATATAGAAATATCGCTGAAACTGGCGCTCCGTGAAATGTAGAAGAAGTGACGCTGGTGCTCCTCCCGTTTATGAACCAGATGATGAGGAAGAAATATTGAGATATTTTGAGGAAGTCCCAACTATTTCAACTAATAAAGTCGCAAGACTAGCCGGAGCGTCACAATGGAAAGTTTGGTCTACGATACGTAGAGCTGGATGTCATCCTTACCACTATACCCCTGTCCAAGGCTTGGAGGAAGGTGATCCTGGAAGGAGAGTGGAATTCTGCCGCTTTATGTTAAATTCAGATGCAGAAAGTGCAAATTTTTTAGCAAGTATTTTGTGGACGGACGAGTCGAAATTTAATCGCGAGGGTATAACAAATTTCCACAACCTACATTATTGGGCAGAGGAAAATCCCAAGTTAACTTTCTTCCTCAAAATTTAAACGGGGAAATCTATGAAAATTTTTAAAGAAATTATCTGGCGGTGATTTTAGAAGATGTTCCTCTCGCCGTCAGACAGCGAATAATATTTCAGAACGACGGTTGTCCAGCACATTATCGGCTGACAGTACGACAGTTACTTGATCAATGTTTCCCTAACCGTTGGATTGGAAGAGCGAGCCCAATACCTTGGCCAGCTCGAAGCCCTGACTTAACACCCCTTGTTATTACGTATGGGGTCATATGAAGGAGATGGTCTATGCCACATCAGTCAATACTATAGAAAACCTTAGACAAAGGATAGTCTATGCTGCCCAACACATAAGGCATAATCTGACAACCAAAGTAACAAGAACGGAAATACGAAGACGCTGCCGTGTCTGTATACGGAATCCCATTTTGAGCAAGACATATAAAAAAATAAAGTACAACTTTGAAATGAATGAAGAATTAAACTCTACTTTTAAAATGTTTTTTACTGTTTATCTAAAAATAAAATTCGTACTACTTGTGTTATTTTTACTAGTATTTTCTTAGAACTATTAAGGGTACATTGAACATTTGTACCTTGTTAGATAGCTATTGAAATAAAGCAGTTTTTATAATAATTTATACGCGTGTTACCTTAATATTTCTTTGAAAAAACCTAATAGGTAAATTTCATAGCTGATTTAAAAAAAAAATGTTTAAAGTTTTTATTTCAGATGTTCACATGATCAAAATGTTTCCAGATATTTTTCATTCCAAACGGATATCTATAATATTGGACAAGTAATCCAGTAAAAAAAAAATTAAAAATGTCAAATAGATTTTTTGAAAATTAACTTTTAGGACATTAAGATCTACTTTTTGAGAAAAACAAAAAAATTAAATATCTCAAAAACTATTGAGTTTTGCATAATATATGTTAGGGCTAAATTTACTTCTTAGATCATGCCCCATCACATCTCCAAAGGAATGTATCGAATTACCAGTAACCCTGTATGTATATACTTGCTGCCTAATTTTAACTTATAACATCCGAGACTCGCGTGTAAAGTGTAGAAATGGAATGATGTCACGCATATGACTACAAAAGGTACAATAATTTTTCATGGTGATATCAACTTCGATTTTAATCATGCGTATCTCTTTAAATTGTTAAGAATGACTTCTGAATCACGTTGTATAGTGCAGGTAATTCTGAGAACAATTAAAACTGCTCTGATAAAGTAAATTGGCATATCTATACCCATATCAGCCTGATTTTAAGTTTAAATAAGATTTTTCATCTATACAGGTACTAAAACAAATTGCATGAGTATAAATAGCATATGTGATATTTACAAAGCAAAAAACGTTTACTTACGGTTTTATAATTAATTAAAAACCTATAATAATAAATTAAACTTAAAAAGCAAGAACTAATAAAATAAAACTCAAAATAAACCTTATGTATAGTCGAGTTCATGTATTATCAGCACTTAAAAAACGCAACAAAAAATTTACGACATAATTATCGCCGTGGGCCAACCCAAGTAGCACAAATTGCTTTTTAAAAACTCTATGACTATCTACTCCATCTTTTTATAAAGCTTAATACTTTATAATTAAGAGTTGACAACAATAGTCCAGTGTTAATGAAGTATCTATATACCCAGAATAGGCACAGTTTATACAGCCTCGGTAAACTCTGTAAAAGGTACATAAATGCTTAAAGTGACATTATGGCAACCTCTTTGTTTCGTCTTACCAGCTGTTATAAATCATGTTATATGACTGCTAAGAAGTTGTTATATAATTGCTGCGAGTAAGTTTTTATACAGTAAAAATTCCTCTAAATGTTAGTTACTGTTTGCAGTTATAAAGCATCGATATCACAGTGTCTCTAGTAGCTTCAATGTGATAACTTTCTTATGGCAAATTATTAGGAAGCTGAATGAATATTGTCTGCGAATTAGTGTATGCTGGTTCGTAGAAAACTAAATTTGTCATGGGAAGAAAATTTTTCTGTTGAAATATGCTATTCTACTTCGAAATAAATAGACGCGCCTCCAAAATTCCTTGAATTTGATAAGTTGAAAATTATTTAAAAAAATATATTTTTTAATTTTTTTCTATAGAATTGTTTTAAAATGATAAGCCACGTATTTTGAACATCCCATAAGTGATTGCTGTAAATATTTTGCAAGATTTTCCTTTTCAAGTGATAAAAAGTTAATTATACTCAAACCGGTAACAATGGCCGCCCTGTCATATTTACCATTAGAAAATACAATATGGTTCCCTATAAGTATCCAAAGAAGGTCACTACAGAAGCAGTTACAAATTCTTAAAGCAGCATTTTGGCTGTGTAGAAGTAGTGGTGGAAGACAAAGTTCTCGGACAGGTGAATTTACTTTGATAGAAATCCACAGTTTGTGTAATAATTGAATTCATGATAACATCATTTGATTTTGAGGGACATATTATCACTTTTGTTTAAATTTCAGACCTAACTTTTTATTGATTTTGGTGGATTTTTGTAGTTTGTAATGAGAAAATGACTGCATAATTTTCTTTTTTAATAATAATAGTAACACCACAGGTAATTACAACCCCCTTTATCCCGGAAGGCACTAGAAGAGCCTTGTGTGGGAGAAGGATATACATTTAGAGACAAAAGGTACACACACCCAATATTCGAGTATAGTGAAAAAATCCTTCTCACAGTATTTTCCACTGCAACGACCGGGAATCGAACTCGGAACTTTGGAGTGAGAGGCAAGTGCGCTTACTTCTCTACCATCAGTCATACATAACAAGAAAAATTCGAAAGCAAATCAAATGATATTGGAGGTTATGGAATGGAATAAGTTTAGCTGTATAAGAGTTCTATAAAGGCGGAAGATTGCAGCTACATAGCTCCAAAACAAAATTTCAGCTGAATAAATGCTTTATAAAATTAATACTTCTACTAGACGTAAAAAGCATTTATAAATAATCTATATTAGGGCTGACCTAAATGGCATTCGGCTGAAATAATTACATTGCTGTAAAATTTTGCTTTAAAAACCTTTAAAACTCAATGTTATAAAACCATTATAGAGAAATTGCTAAGTTGTAAAACGGATGTATAAATGTTATATAGAGGTTTATACACCTGTTATAAATATACATGGCGTGTATCTGTATAATAGACCTTATTAAACCTCTTATAAATAAAAAAAAACTGTATAAAATGCTTTGATAAAGAAGCTTTATATTTATGCTGTGAAAGCATTTTACCAGCAATCTTATTCCGCCGAGTTACTTTATAAGCAGTTTACTGTTGAATAAAGCTTCAATATAACCAATTTTCTGTACAAGTTGCCATAATGTATTATTTATAAAGCTTTAAGTGTAATAAGAGGGCGACAAGTGTTACTTGGGAAGCGGCTTGCTCTCATCAAACAAGCCGACGCGCATTAAAAACCTATAAAAATAAGCGAGTCAATTTGCTATCGATGTAGCACAAAGAGTAATAGTATTTTAATGAGATCGTAAAGTTTTTGTTGCGTTTTTTGACTGCTGCTAATACATGAACTCGACTATAGATACGTCCTATGCTGCTGTTGAAGAATAATTACATTTACACTTCCCCAGTAACAAAATAGAAAACTGTAGCAGTGTTACAATTTGCTTAAATTAACGATCCTCTATTATTTGTACCTTTACCACAACTTAACTAATTTTTCTTTTTCCATTTCAGATGGCGTATACCGAATCTGAAATGGCTTCAATAAGGGGAGAACTGGAGATAGTGCAGAAAGCTTTAAAGTTGCAGACAAAAAGGTGCCGACAGTTAGTCGCAGAGTACACAAGGAGGTTGCAAGAAAAGGAGCTACAGTACCGTTCGGAGAAAGCTCTTCGGGATGATCAGCTAGCGAAGGTACTACGGGCACTGTTGATATTTGAAGCTAGACTCAAACAGGAGCAGAAGTACATCAGCCATCAGCTCAATGAAAAAGATTTCATCATCAAGAAGCAAAGTAATGACATAAAGAAATTGCTTTCAAATCAGTATTGCAAGAGCTGCAACCAGTACTACACCTCAAGCCCCATCCATGAAAGCTTGGATAGCAGTTCGGAGTATGTGGTTACAGATTACCAAGATTATCAGTCATCAAATTTTGAATCTTTGGATAGTAGCAGTGAAACATACGCTACCATATCAGAAAAAGGTTATAACAAATCAGAGAGTTCCTATCAATCATATGTTAGCGAAGAAAATACCAAGTCAGAACCTGAGTCGGCAAAAAACATTTACCAGAAAAACAGAAACAAAGATTCCTTAGGGAGAAGATCTAGAAAAATTCCTCACCGGAAAAGTATTGGGACGTATTTCGAAGTCTTAAAGCTGCGAAATGACGCCGTCAGTCCAATGTCAAATGAGGATAATACTAGTAATGATTACGATAATTTGGATTCACTACCACCTGAGAGCATTACGGACAGAATTAGTTTGGTGTCTGAAAATATTGAAACAATTTTCGATAAGAACAGAGAAATAATACATGGAACAGATTCAAGCCCGAACGTGTCCATATCAGAATGTAATAATACTGTTATTAATAAAAGTTTGGATGTAGCTGAAGTGAATGACAAAAACGCTGACTTAAATACCACTACTGAGAGCCAAGTTAGCGATATTGAAACTAAAAATAATATTCTAAATGAAACCATTGAACAGAACACTGAGCAAAATGTTAATAAATTGTCAAAAATCACAGAGACCATACCAGTCTTTGAAGCGGATGGGGAAACAAATGACAATTGGTATGCTAGTGCTAGTGACCAGGAGGATGAGGAACATAGGGATATATACAGGAATAATCCTGTATTGGAATGCATGAATCAAATTTTATTACAAAATATAAATGATTCTTTAAATTCTCCCCCTAAAACACCAAATGTTGAAAGGAAGACCATGAAAAACAAGAGGGTGAAGTTTAGCGATGAAGAGGAAACTAAGTTACACGAACCAAAAGAGGCCACTTTGACTCAAGAAAACCTTAACGAGAAGGAAGACTTCTCTGGTCACGATTACTACGAAACTCCAATACAAAAAACACCAAATTTTTATGAAACGCCACAGAGTATTTACAGTAATGATTATGAACAAATCCTCAGTAAATGTAGTGAAACATTTTCCAGCTCTTCACAAACAAAGCCACAACAAGATAAAGAAATTACTAAAAGGATAACCTCACCTGGGCAACCTGTCGCACATTTCTATGTAGATATGGAACCTAAATCGGAAGGTGGAGACCACGAGAAAATTGTAAGAAAGTCGAAAATTTTACGCACACCTCCGGCATTACCACCAAAACCTGCGAACCTCGTTTCTAAATACAAAATGCAGAATATTGCTAGAAAGTCTCCAACGGATAAGAACAACGAAAGCCTACTAGAATTTGAACCAGATTATTGTTCAATATCAGAACTAAATTTGCCGCAAAATAAAAATATTTCTTTCAAAAAAATCAACGTAGTCGCTGATATAAATGCACCAACTTCTCACGATGTTCTAAACAAATTAAATTCATCAAATGAAATTCCAAAGGCTGACAAAGTAAATAATTTTAACGGCAAAATCATCCGCAGTACAACCGACTACGATCCAGCATCTACTTCCGAAAATCTCGTAATGAAGAAATGTGTGGACAAGCTGAATATTCAACTGGCCAAGCAAACACCCATTAAGTCAGAAACTACAATAAGTATACAGTCACCTAAAAAAAATAACGAACCTGAAATACCAAAGTTACCCCAAGTGTCTGAGATAATCATTCCAGATGAGAATGAAGAAAAAGAACAGGAAGAGAGAATTAGTCAAGACAATTATGTGAAAAATAATTCTCAGATCTTTAAGTTAAAGACGAATCGCAATGAGCAAGCTCGAAGGCCTATAGTGATTGGATCTTCAGTCTCAAGTCTTATTACAGGTTTTAACAATCACCAATTGTTATCGGAGATAAAAAAGAAACCGGAAAGAAATAAGTTAGAAAAACATTTGTTTTCTAGTTTTGAAAATTTACAAAACTTAGATAAACAGACGACGCCGTTTAAAGAAAAACCTTCTGAAACTCCAAATTTTGAGAACTTCGACTTGAGTCAAAATTTTGAAGAGTTTAAACTAGACGATTGTGAAATAGAGGAGTACAACGTTGAGGAGGATATGAAGGAAGATAGCATGGAGATACAAATTGACGAAATTAAGGAAGAAAATATACAGTCACCGACAAAGGCCAATTCTTCAACCAGAGTGGAATTAATAAGAGCTACAAATGACATTTTAACCCCAAGTTTAAATAAAAACTCTATAGAATTGTTGAAGAAACAACTGGAATTACAAAAAACTCAAATTCAAAGTGAACAGGTCGTAAAGGAAAACTCATTTCGAGGCAGTAATGAACCCACTTATGAACACTTTTTAGAATGCACCGGACTCAGTTCAAAGTCCATTTTAACGCCATCTCGACTGTTAAGTAATCACAAAAGCATGCTAAAACCGAAAGATGTGAAGCTTCGTTCCAAAGTTAAAGCCAATAATTTATTTGAACGACACAGTACAAGCTCTATAAAGTACTGGTCTGAACCATATATTTAATATATTATAATATTATTCGATAAGGTTTAATCCTGTGTATATTAATGTTTGTTTTTATTTATATAAGTAAAAAATGTAATATGTCAGGCCCGCAGAAACGTTTTGTTTCCGTGTGTGCATTTTAAATATTAAGTGATGATAACAGCAGAAATACAAACAACTGGGGAGTTGGTCTTTTACATGATCTTTGAATTATTTTCTGAAGAAGTATGATAATGATTTCTGTGATTGCCTCAAGCAATTTGCCATTGCTTGAGGCAATCTTTTCTGCCCTTACCCTGGTATAAACGTCTTTTTATAATAAAACTTATTGTTCTAAATCAGTAGAGATTTTGTAAAACATGCACTAAGATATGCTTGTGGCAATTTGAGCTGAAACAGTATTGAGTATTGGTCCCTAACCCCGATCAAATACCAAGATATATAACAGCTATCTCTTATGTATTACCTTGTTTGCTGAGCATCCCATAGGTGTCATTGGCGGGTACGTATAGAAGGGTAAATATTTAATGAAAATAAAATTTTTTCGTTAATTCCCCCATTTCTCATTTTTAGTAAACAAACGATGTCATCAGCATGAAATATATTGCAGTAAGTTCATATTTAAAATAGCTGTTGCTACAAATTCGTAAAAAAAACTAAAGAAAAAAGTATTTAGATCGACGTTTTCTACAAGAAAACAAAGAAAAACTCGTACATTTTTCACCTGATTTTCTGAGACTCTGGAAAGGCCCATAAAATTTTATGAATCTGATTATAACACGATAGCTATAACTAACCAATCACTGATGATGATTAAACATAATATTTTTTTAGTCGCAAACTCCTCTATAAATCCCTATTTTTACTATAAGGAACCTAACCAGACTGAAACCAACAGCTACTCTCCGGGCTATGTGCCCCGCCGAGCGCTGAATTACAAGTTACAAGCCTGGCGCGTTAAGTGTAATAATTGCATATTACCATCAAAACGCTAATGCTTCGATTGCAACAAACACCAGCCGAAAGACTGATCCTACTTAAAGGAGCTCCCTTGCCAGTCGTCACACACCACTTGCAGACTGCAGTTTCGAGCTGTTGGCTCTCGTCAGTGCAAGGTAGGTATGCGACGACCGACATGAGAATCCTTTGACTATAGTACATCCCGGTATTTTTACAATAGCGACATGTAAAACAGCCAGCAGGCGCCATCTAGCGGTCCAGTGCATGTTGCAATCGAAAAATAAATAGCCTGACTTGCCTTAGCATAGTTTAAATGTGCTTTTAGAGGGCGGAATATTAAACATAATATTTTTTTTAGTCGCAAACTCCTCTATAAATCCTTATTTTTACTATAAGGCACCTAACCAGACTGCAACCAACAGCTACTCTCCGGGCTATGTGCCCCGCCGAGCGCTGAATTACAAGTTACAAGCCTGGCGCGTTAAGTGTAATAATTGCATATTACCATCAAAACGCTAATGCTTCGATTGCAACAAACACCAGCCGAAAGACTGATCCTACTTAAAGGAGCTCCCTTGCCAGTCGTCACACACCACTTGCAGACTGCAGTTTCGAGCTGTTGGCTCTCGTCAGTGCAAGGTAGGTATGCGACGACCGACATGAGAATCCTTTGACTATAGTACATCCCGGTATTTTTACAATAGCGACATGTAAAACAGCCAGCAGGCGGCATCTAGCGGTCCAGTGCATGTTGCAATCGAAAAATAAATAGCCTGACTTGCCTTAGCATAGTTCAAATGTGCTTTTAGAGGGCGGAATATTAAACATAATATTTTTTTAGTCGCAAACTCCTCTATAAATCCTTATTTTTACTATAAGGAACCTAACCAGACTGCAACCAACAGCTACTCTCCGGGCTATGTGCCCCGCCGAGCGCTGAATTACAAGTTACAGAGGAGTTTGCGACTAAAAAAAATATTATGTTTAATATTCCGCCCTCTAAAAGCACATTTGAACTATGCTAAGGCAAGTCAGGCTATTTATTTTTCGATTGCAACATGCACTGGACCGCTAGATGGCGCCTGCTGGCTGTTTTACATGTCGCTATTGTAAAAATACCGGGATGTACTATAGTCAAAGGATTCTCATGTCGGTCGTCGCATACCTACCTTGCACTGACGAGAGCCAACAGCTCGAAACTGCAGTCTGCAAGTGGTGTGTGACGACTGGCAAGGGAGCTCCTTTAAGTAGGATCAGTCTTTCGGCTGGTGTTTGTTGCAATCGAAGCATTAGCGTTTTGATGGTAATATGCAATTATTACACTTAACGCGCCAGGCTTGTAACTTGTAATTCAGCGCTCGGCGGGGCACATAGCCCGGAGAGTAGCTGTTGGTTGCAGTTTGGTTAGGTTCCTTATAGTAAAAATAAGGATTTATAGAGGAGTTTGCGACTAAAAAAAAAAAAATATTATGTTTAATATTCCGCCCTCTAAAAGCACATTTGAACTATACTTATAATGATGTTACATAATTGGTATTTGATGCATTTCCCCGTTTGGTTCCGTCATTAAACTGCATTTTAGTCAATATATTTATGCGGTTACTGCAAAATATCCATTTAGTCCATGAAAAAGTTGAAAAACCCCAAAAGTTCTGTGGGAGGGATGTGGTGAAATTTTTGAGGTTCCCACCCCTCTGCAATAACTACCACTAAAGTCGAAAATCACCCATATTTCACGTTTTTTTTTCATCGTGGGCATGCGGACCGGTTTTTTGGGAAGGATTCGTGTAACTATGCATTTTTTCCACCCCCGGGGTTGAAAACTACCCCCTCCCCTAATACTAAAATATTCCCAAAATAATCATGATGCATGAAAATTTGTATTAGGGGAAGGGGTAGTTTCAACCCCGGAGGTAGATAAAATGTTGTGTGGTTAAATTTCAAACGGCCTACTAGAATCCTGCACAAAGGACCAATCCGCATGCCCACGATGAAAAAGAAACGTGAATAGGGATGGTTTTCGAGTTTAAGGGTAGTTGCTGAGGGGTGGGAACCTTTAAAATGTCACCATCGTATTCAGCGCCCTCGAAAAGGGGGGAGTATCCCTGTTTCATCTCTCTCACAGAACTTTTGTGTTTTAACCCTTTTTTGCAACTTTTTCATGGAGTATTGCCCATCGACATTGCTAGTAGGTACTGGAGATCGAAGCATGTTCGTCACACAGCGTGTCCTCCTAGCCGACTTAGCTATCGCCCCCCTGCCTATCTCCTTATTTCAAGCCGTACATTGTCCTTTCTCGCCGAAAAATTACCCAAGGGGTGTGATTGGTCATCAAATTTACTTCTAAACCTCTAATTGCTGAAAAAATACAAAATACTATGATATAAACAAATCCAATGCGATACTAGACTGAAATTGGCCGGTAAAGTTCGTAAGACAAACGTTTAAATTAATTTTACCCTGCTGTTGTTTCCACTTACAATAATTATGTATTTTAAAAAATCTATCAGTTATATTTTATATATGACTTGTATGTATAAAGTTTCATACAAGAAATCTTCTTCTGTATGTTGTTTAATAAATTTCGTTTGTTTTTATAAACACTGTTATTTTGTGTGAATTATTTTATGTTGTACCTATCTTATAAAAATTATAATCATTTGAATTACCTACCTAATGTAAAATTTGTTGTTATTTTATTATTGTCATAAAGTGTAAATGTTTGTTCATAATAAAATAAGTTATTTATTAAAAAGATTTTTAATAATAATACATATATTTACTCGAGAAATGTTCCACACCGATAAGAAGTTACATTCTTTACCTATTATGAAATGTAAAGAAAAAAATCGGCAGCTATTGGAAGCTGCTGGAACCTCCCCAGTCGGTGGATCTTTGAAGCCGAAAAGAGCATTAAATTGTGTGACAAAACGGCACTAAACGTAATCCGATCTCATCCAAAACCTTTTCAGATCTTCTGGGGCACTAAGAAAACCCTCAACTTAATGAATTTACAATCATCTATGCGAGTTATTACCTACATTATCGCTCGTTGAATAATATACTATTAGGATATTAACAACTTTAACATCACTTGAACGACTAAGAAAATCTAGTTATCCTAAATACTACAGATTTGTAAAGCAACAAACTGAAAATTGGTAAAGTGATAATCTATAATTAATTCACCAACGAAAGTACAGAAAGTAAATGATATTGGTATTGTTACATCTACCTTTAAAGTTTGTGACAATCCTCTAAAAGTTACAAATATGCCGAAATCTTATTAATATGACATGACACCAACATTATTGGATGACAAACGATGACAATGACAATTATCAAAATTTACTCATTGCAATCCGATCGCTCGCGGCTGTCTTTGTTAAATGAAACATTAGCATTTCAATAATTTTACATTTATCTGTATATATATTTAAAAACAGCACTAAACTTAATCAATCCGCTCTACTTCTAGAGCAGTGAAGAAACCCTCACACGTGAATTGACACATGATGTGACGAGTTTGACGACGTAACGGCTACGCGCATCAATCATGTCATGCGAAATGCGATCTGTTTCATATTTGCTTTGTTTTTAATTTTTTTCACGGAAACCAAATCGAAATGGTGGATGTGTGATATATCGTTGAAATCAGAATTTAACTGCTTTTCAATGGTTTCATTGCAAATTGAAAGTAATTATAAAATAAGCAACTTGTTGCGTCAAAATGGCACTAAACGTAATCCGATCTCAACCAAAACCTTTTCAGATCTTCTAAAGAAACGCACATGCAAAGTTTCATTCAAATCCGTTCAGTAGTTTCGGCGCTATCGTGCTAACACACATACACACACAGACATTTTTCAAAAACCACTTTTTTGGGTTCCTAGGACCTCAAAACGTAAAGATTTGATGTTATCTCAATTTTCGTTTTTGAACCAATTTTAGTAACCTCTCACAATTTTATTGTGGAGAGGTTAAAAACTTAAAAACTATATATGAGTTTAGTTAAACTGCTTTTCTTACAAGATTTGTTTATACTATTTTTTCGCATTTTGTGTTAGTAAGTAATTATAAGCAATTACTGAAAGATATAGAGGCATTACAAAGTTTGAAATTTAAAAAATTTCATAGTAGGTACTTGTGTAGGATTTCCGTAACCTATTAACTGACACGGCTTTGTTTATCAAAAAGCGGGTAAATAGAGCATCTCGTACCGTGATGAGGGTTCGAATTCTTTTGTTACAGTTTTTTTTTTACTACATTTTGTTAACAACTACAATACGTAATACGAGTATTTCTTTAGGTTAGGTTGTTAGGTTAAATATGTTAATACTATTTGATATAGTATAGTTGCTTATGATGATAATTTCCTTTGCCCTTGTCATTTATGAGTGACGTGTCAGGGCACGAGATGCTCTATTTACCCGCTTCTATTTATTATTCAAGAATACAGATAGAGAATCATAATAGTTTTCAGGAAGATCAAATTAAATTGAATAAATATCGTGTGGTTAACTTTTCAAATTTAAATAATTGTACTTTTAATATACAGGGTTACTGGTAATTCGATACATTCCTTTGGAGATGTGATGGGGCATGATCTAAGAAGTAAATTTAGCCCTAACATATATTATGCAAAACTCAATAGTTTTTGAGATATTTAATTTTTTTTTGTTTTTCTCAAAAAGTAGATCTTAATGTCCTAAAAGTTAATTTTCGAAAAATCTATTTGACATTTTTGAATTTTTTTTACTGGATTACTTGTCCAATATTATAGATATCCGTTTGGAATGAAAAATATCTGGAAACATTTCGATAATGTGAACATCTGAAATAAAAACTTTAAAATTTTTTTTTTAAACCAGCTATGAAATTTACCTATTAGGTTTTTTCAAAAAAATATTAACGTAACGCGTATAAATTATTATAAAAACTGCCTTATTTCAATAGCTATCTAACAAGGTACAAATGTTCAATGTACCCTTAATAGTTCTAAGAAAATACTAGTAAAAATAACACAAGTAGTACGAATTTTATTTTTAGATAAACAGTAAGTAAAAAACATTTTAAAAGTAGAGTTTAATTTTTCATTAATTACAAAGTTGTACTTTATTGTTTATATGTCTTGCTCAAAATGGGAGCCCCTATTCCGTATACAGACACGGCAGCGTCTTCTTATTTCTGTCCTTGTTACTTTGGTTGTCAGATTATGCCTTATGTGTTGGGCAGCATCGACTGTCCTTTGTCTAAGGTTTTCTATAGTATTGACTGGTGTGGCATAGACCATCTCCTTCATATGACCCCATACGTAATAATCAAGGGGTGTTAAGTCAGGGCTTCGCGCTGGCCAAGGTATTGGGCCCGCTCTTCCAATCCAACGGTTAGGGAAACGTTGATCAAGTAACTGTCGTACTGTCAGCCGATAATGTGCTGGACAACCGTCGTTCTGAAACATCATTCGCTGTCTGACGGCGAGAGGAACATCTTCTAAAATCACCGCCAGATCATTTCTTAAAAAATTTTCATAGATTTCCCCGTTTAAATTTTGAGGAAGAAAGTGTGGCCCTATTAAATAGTGGCCAATGATTTCCATCCACACATTAATAGAAAACTTCATTTGGAAACTAGTTTCACGTGTTAACTTGGGACTTTCCTCTGCCCAATAATGTGGGTTGTGGAAATTTGTTATACCCTCGCGATTAAACTTCGACTCGTCCGTCCATAAAATACTTGTTAAAAAATTTGCACTTTCTGCATCTGAATTTAACATAAAGCGGCAGAATTCCACTCTCCTTCCAGGATCACCTTCCTTCAAGCCTTGGACAGGGGTATAGTGGTAAGGATGACATCCAAATCTACGTATCGTAGACCAAACTTTCCATTGTGACGCTCCGGTTAGTCTTGCGACTTTATTAGTTGAAATAGTTGGGTCTTCCTCAAAATACCTCAATATCTCTTCCTCATCATCTGGTTCATAAACGGGAGGAGCACCAGCGTTACTTCTTCTACATTTCACGGAGCCAGTTTCAGCGATATTTCGATATGCCGTACTGAATACACGTGCATTTGTAAGCGGCGGTTAGGGTACCAAAGACCATATTCTCGGCGAGCTTCAGCAGCGTTGTCGCCACAGTATCCATAGACAAACAAGATATCAGCGTATTCTGCGTTGGCATACGCGGCCATGGCACAGAAAATACAATAACAACAAGTACGAGCAAAATCAAAATCTTCGATAAATAATTTAACAAGACCAACAAACTTAAGGGGCACGGAGATAAGAATGTCAGTTAATGACATATATGCACAAACGTCAAAGTCAAGGACTGACTGACTTAAATGAAAATGAACGATTAGTCGTTTAATAAATTCCGGCACCAGCATTATCACTACTAATTTTTTATTAGAACTATCAAGGTTACATTAAACATTTCTACCTAGTTAGATAGCTATTGAAATAAGGAAGTTTTTATAATAATTTGTACGCGTGCTACATTAATATTTTTTTTAAAAAACCTAATAGGTAAATTTCATAACTGATTTAAAAAAAAATTTACAAGTTTTTATTTTAAATGTTCACATGATCGAAATGTTTCCGGTTAGTTTTCATTCCAAACGGATATCTATAATATTGGACAAGTAATCCAGTAAAAAAAAATTTAAAAATGTCAAGTAGATTTTTCGGAAATTAACTTTTAAGACATTAAGATCTACTTTCTTGAGAAAAACAAAAAAAATTGAAATATCTCAAAAATTATTGAGTTTTGCATAATGTATGTTAGGGCTAGATTTACTCCTTAGCTCATGCCCCATCACATCTCCAAAGGAATGTATCGAATTACCAGTAACCCTGTATATAACAATGATATAACAATGTTTCCAATATTTAAATAAACAATTTTCTGTTTTTATTAACACTGACATTATTATATAGTAAAGTGACAGTTCGATGTGGTAAAGTGCCACTTTATTAAACGATTTTGAATTTAGTAAAATAGCTTATTATCAGTCAAAATGCGAAAAAATCAATGAAAGCTTTTATTTTCTGAAAAGGAAAGTAATGCTAACGAGCTTCAAATTAAGTAGTTCTATATGATGTGATCAGTTACGGTTATCGTCCAGATAAATTCCTAGAAGTTTCACATGAGCACCCATGGTTGAGCTTTAATTTATTTGATGTAAATCAATTTTGACCGGGGTTTTCGTGAGATGAGAGATCTAATAAGTTGTTAATCTTTTTATCAGAACAGAGAAGCTTGGTATCATTTACAAACAGAATAGGCTTGGTGGGGTCCATACATTGAGAAAAGTCATTGACATATATGAACAATAGGGGCCGCAAGACAGAACCTTGAGATACCCCGTGCATGACATTTAGAAAATCAGAATTTTTATTTATGGACATACACTGTTTGCGGTTTGTTAAATACGACTCAAAAAGAGTAAGAGGTAAACCCTTCAATACTTTTTTATCAGTATGTCGTGAGAGACAGTGGCGGTCCTAAGGAGGGGCCATAGGCCCCTCCCATGGACACATGAACTTTGTAAATCTACCGATTACCAATTATTAAGATCTCTCTACCCTACATTTACTTTCAATAGATCACAATAAAATATACCCAGTAGTGCTGTATTAGTCCTGTTGGAGACAGAACAATAAAAATGAAACGCACTATTTTGCCGACATTTCGGTTATTTGGCACATACCTCCTCAGGATTTAATAGTTATAATTAGAGTGACCATATGTAGGTACTTATTTTAGTTAGACAGTACTTTCTTTTCGGATAGTGTCCTACTGTCCTTAAAAGGTTCATTAAGCACATCTAAATGTACTTCTTTTTCTTGAGACACAAAAAATTCGATATTTAAATTTTCATTTACTTTTTGCAAAACTGGAGTTTAAACTTAAATGAACTGACTGTTTTGGAACGTGTGAATTTGCGAAGACAAGTTTCATGAAATCAAGTTTTTCTTGTTCATGTGAGGCTTCTAAGGACTACATAGGTGTGGTATTGAATGAAGACGAAGTGTTCGGTGAAGTTGGTCTAATGCAAGCCAACGTTGCAGAAGATAAAATTACCGACTGGAATTCCGAAAATATTGTCTAAGTTCCCAAAAGTGCGACTGGTACCATCGTGATGATTCAATGCTGTAGTTGCAGGCACGTCGAGGACAAATTGAAGAGCATGTTTGTTATTTTATTATATTTTGTATTAGAATATAGAATACTTGGTCTTTTTACCTGATACAAATAGTATTTTACATTTTTAAGCCTTGAGCCCACGAGACCTATATTTCGAAGACATAATATTATTTTAAATAAAACTTTTAATTTAAGGCCGTTTGACCTTGAAAAACCTAACATTTTCGCTTGCAGCGCATTTTTAGACCCTGCAACCTCAGTTCTGATAAAAAGCTACTTTCATAATTGTATTTCTTTTTCTGGAAAAAATATGGCCACTCTAGTTACAATGCTACATCTGTAGGTATAACAATTTCATCAACATCAATATTCAACATTAATAATGTTGAAATTGTTGTGCTTAAAAATGTTGCATTATAAGTATTAAACCTTGAAGAAGTGCATGTCAAATACACGAAACACAGACAAAATAGTTTTTTTCATTGTCCTGTCTCCACTATTTAAGCGTTAATCATTAAATCCTCTTGCAGCTGACGCTACGTGTACACAGCTGTGCTGCCCATCTTTGATGCCCCCCCATAAATAAATTCTGGGACCGCCACTGGTGAGAGACACAATCGAAGACCTTGGAGAGACATTAAAGTTACTCGCAAAGAGAGATGAAAATTGTTAATATAGGCATATCCATAAACCGCTTGAATTACGGGTTATGAAGTCTATTATTTGTTGAGGCATTCAAAAGTGGTTATTTCACAACCTTTTAGGTCCGTTGCATGTGGATGAACCTAGGCAGTACGCAATAATAGAAAGAATGAGCAGTAGTGACTTTTATATCATTAAAGCAGCAGGGATCCTAACACCTAACTTTTTTAACGAATAAACCAGCTTCGAACTCGAATGATTAAAATCAAGTGCTAAAAACACATTCGAAGTAAGTACATAAAATGTTACAGGAGGAGGAAGTTTGGGTATGACCCATATACATTTGAAAAAAAAACACTGAGTGTAGAGAAACTTCTCTTTTTATGGTGTTGTAGGAGGAGGACCTTTATTAAGAATTCAAACTTTCTCCCTCACGGAGGTTACTTTTGCCGCCATTTTGTCACAAAGGGAGGTACAATAAGTTATTTCGGACTCATGTTCTACCAGAACACTTACGGAATATGTATAGTTATTATGATTTTTGTCAGGGCCGGTCATAAGCCCAGGTAACCGCCTAGGGCGTCACACGGGGTATCAAACAAATCGCGAGTAGACAATTAAAAAAACAAAATGTTTTCTGTATCAAGTAATAAAACAAAAATAAAAATTCCGACAAACTGCCCCGGTATGAATTACAGAAGAAGCTATTTTGGTTCATTTCAAACATATATTTTAAAAGTGCTTGCCTTGTTTTACTTTAAGTTTTACTCTAATGCCTGTTGAATTAATGTGAACGATAACTTAAAATTATAACATTGATAGGTATAGGGTATAGTTCAAGTAGGAAATATCTGAGACAAAAAAAAACATAACAAAAACTTCGCTACATAATTATTATCGCCGCGGGCCATGGCGCCAAGTCAGACATGAAACATTCCCGACGCACATTAAAAACCTATAAAGGTAAGCGAGTCGATTTGCGAACAGCACAAAAAAAGTACCGGTATTTTAATGAGGTCGTAAAATTTTTGTTATGTTTTTTCTGCCTCAGATATTTCCTACTTGAACTATAACTATTGTATTGCTCTTTGACCTTTTTACAAAACGATTGGAAGAGAGGGGGGCGCCAGAATTGAACATTGCTTGGACTAAAAATAGTACTTGGACCGGCCCTGATTTTTGTAGAGAATAAAATCTTTTTGACAACTCTTGTACACAAATATTTTTGTACGATGAATAGTTTAAAACTTATAACGTCTCAATTCTTTAATAAAAAATATAGAATAGTGGGGAGTTGCCAATTAATTTTCAAAATATTTAGTAATCAATAAATATTAAATAAATAATTTATTAACAACTGATAGTCAAATAACATTTAAAACCTGGAGAAATACATTTTTGGACGTTATGACTCCTTAACTATTTATCGTGCAAAAATAAATTTGACACAAAAGTTGTCAAAAATTTAGTTCTATACATAATATCTATTTTTTCAATAGGATCAACTGAAAATGAGTTATTCTAAAAAAAACTAATTTTATCCCACCCCTTGTGGGTAAGATCTCTCTCCGAGGTCGAAAAAGTGGATTCCTACAGAGGGACCTCTATCTTATTAAAAAAATTAAATTTTCCGCCATATTTAATGTTTTTTCAAGAGCTAAAATCGATATTTTGACTGAAGTGAATGGCCTTAAACAGTTTTTATCAAAAGCTTTTTTTTTAAAGGAACATTATTTAGGATCTATTAGTTTGAAAAATCGATTTTTCGTTAAATATTTCATTGCACAAAATCACGCAAAACGTATCATTACTTAGACGTAGGTAATTATGCAGCCTAAAATATCGCATGAGAGTATATAAGGCTGCATATAACGATGTGAAGTTAGTTCGTCCGCAATTAATAGTAGGTGAATCGACCGCTGTTAGTATTGGAAGATCATTTACAGATGTCGCGTCAGAAAATATGTCGTCGCTTATCTATAGTTAACGAATCTTTACGAAGTTTATGAATGATTTTGAATATATTACAAATTGGGACAATCTCTTATATAGTACACAAAAGTTTCAAGATTTGCTAATGATTACAATTTATAATTTGCTTCACATTTACAATGAGGCATCTGTTGTTTTACTTCAGTGCTAAGACTGACAGAAATACAAGATTTGAAGGAAAATAAATAGCTTTCTACGCAGCTAGAAGTGTAGTTCGTTATAGTGCCATGTGGTGGCGATGGCGTAATTAATTCGTTGAAAATGTAAGGAGTGTTGGTTGCCTACACTGGAAGTCAGACGCGCTGTTAAAATGTTAAAATAAGTTCAAAATGCCTCATAATTAGTAATTAGTTAATAGTTAGTTAGTGATTTTAATGTTAGTGCACTTCAGCAGTATATTGAAATGGTAAGTACTTTTACGTATTTGGTGTAGGAACTTTTGCATCTATAACATTTGTTTACCTACTAATTTAATACTTCTGTTCTTGACAACTTTCATAATAATGATAATTAAACTAATAACACATTAAATATATGTGTTAATAAATAGACAAAGGCTTTCAGAAACAACCAAACACATTGTCAATAAGTATTAAGTATATTACAGTAGGTACTTATCTACGTATTAGTTCTTGCATTTTGTAAGAATTTCGTATACCTATGGTTTTAGTGTTCCTATACGGTCAAATAAGTAGGTTCTTTATATGCCAAGTTTTTGTTACACATAGTTTTTTAGATTTAGTTATGGCATAAACTTCTTGAACAAGTTGAATCACCCCTAAATTTAGTAGCATATGTCTGATTTCGTTTTTTATTTTAAATATTCTTTTGTTATGGAGGTTCTATAGTATCGTTAATTGGATGGAATCTGCGGTAGGTTCTTGATGAAACATATTCAATATAACAATTATAAATATTCAAAAGAATAGTTAAAAAATCAGTTTACAGTTGAAATGGAAAAAGAACGGTCAATAAACTTTTTAGATATTACGCTGACACGTAAAGAACATGGGCTAGAACTTGATATTTACAGAAAGCCAACTTTTACTGACACTCTTACACATGCAAATTGTAATCAATCTTGGAAGATAAAAATGTCACCGTTTCATAGCTATTGTACACAGACTATTATCTCTAAATTTAAATAGGGTTAACTTTGAAAAAGAAGTTAGAATTCTTAAAACGCTAGCAAAAAACAATGGCTATGATGAGTTACTTATTGACAAATTAATAAAAAAATAAACAGAAAAAATTATTACAAAAACATTTTTATAACGTGCCAAATATAGAAAACAAAAAGTGGTATAGTATAAAGTATGTAAATAAGGTTAGCAACAGTATGTAATATATTAAATAAATTAGGTATTAATACAATATCAACGAATAGAAATAATTTAGGTGACTTGTTGGTTAATAATAAAGAAAAGACAGAAGATATTAAATCGGGGGTATATGAAATAAAGTGTGACGACTGTGATGCCGTATATATAGGTCAGAGTGGCTGTAGCATAGATGGGAGGTTAAGAGAACACAAACAGTCTATTTTATATAATAAAAAATCAACTGGTTTCGTCGAACATTGCATTGAGCAAAATCACGTTTTTAACGGTAGTAGTGTTAAACTTTTGCATAATGCAAACAAAAGAAAAACCCTAGTCATGCTTGAAATTTTGAAACCATAAAAACGTTACAAATACACAAACAGAATTTATGAACAACCCTATACTAGACACAGTAATAAAATTAAGTTCGTAATTCCGGCCTGTATTGTTTAACTTTATCCCCCTCTAGGTGGGTAGAGGATTTGTAAGATATATACTGTGAACCACCACTTTCAAGTCAGTTTTTAAGACTCTTTGATAATGGTCGCAAAGCCGAAACATATGTCAGAGAAATATGAACAAAACTAATGAAACCAAGTGCGTATTGTAACTATTTCTTTGAATATTTATAATTATTCTATTGAATATGTTTCATCAAGAACCTGCCGCAGATTCCATCCAATTAAGTAATAAATAGTTAAATGTACTGATTAAATTTGGGAATTGTAATAATAAATCTGTGTATTAATTTCCTACTGAAAATAATTTAAGCGTGAGGATGGAAGAATTTTCAATAGAACAACAATTGATAAGGATGTCTTATTATCCACTAAACGTTTGTTTTTCAAATCTACCATTAAACCAAAATGCTTTAAAAAATCAGCGCCAAGTATGGGACCAGGTATATCGGATATATTAAAAACAAACGTAAAACTATGGCGTCACCCTGAGTTAACAGTTAACAACTTTTTGCCATAAGTAGAAATCACAGATCCGTTGGCTACGGAGAGAATTAGATCAGGATTATTTTTAAAATATGTTAAATGGTTCCTTGGGATAGCTGATAGGTCAGCGCCGGTATCAACAAAAAAACGTAATTTCTTTGAATAATCGTAAATAAAAACACGAGATTTACTACCTATTTAAAAAACACAGAAAGACACTTGGATGACTGATGAATTAAGTTAATTCAAACACAGAGTTGCAATTTTTAGCGACCTTGCGAAGATGAATCAAGCTTATAAGAATATTAGTATACTTTTACAGAAACAATACTGCAAAGCACTTGTAATAGCTAAAAGAAATTATCATAAGAGGCAAATTCAAGAAGCTCATAACAAAACAAAGGCAATGTGGAACATAACAAATAAAATAAAAAGCAAATCAAACAAGTCAAATATTATAACTAACTATAACAGAAAATGACAAAAAAATTCCAGATGCTATAGTGGCAAATACTTTTAATGAACATTTTACATCCGCAGTAAGTAAAAATTCTGATTTTGAGCCAGTCTTTTCAAGCTCCAATGTGCCTTCTTTTGAACAATCACTTTTTTTTAAAACCATTTTTATCATCCGATATTTTAATAAATAAACTGAAATCGTCCAATTCTTGTGGATACGATAATATTTCCAATAATTTAATTAAACATCCTAAATTGAGTATCTGTCAGCCATTGGCTTTTTTGATAAACCTATCTTTTAACACCGAAAATTTTCCAGACATTTTCACGCTAGCTATTGTCCAACCTTTATATAAAAAAGGTGATCCTAATGATTACGGAAATTACAGAGCCGTCAGTTTGCTTTGCAGTTTCTCTAAACTATTTGAACTTGCTATCAAAGATCAGCTGTCTTCAATTTTGTTTCAGAATAATTTACTAACCGTTTGTCAACACGATTTCTCTAAAAACAAGAGCGCCGAATCAGAGTTCCAAGACTTAATTGTTAATGCCCTCGATAACAAGCAATATGACTTAGGGTTATTTATCGATTTCTCCCATGCTTTTGATGTTGTTGGCCATGAAATTCTATTGGATAAGTGAGACAGGTATGGAGTCAGAGGAGTTGCTTTAAACCTCTTTTCCTTTTACGTACACAATAGAACACAGATCGTTAAATTAAACTATGATATAACCAGTGCTATATGCAACATAACGCATGGAGTTCCTCAGGGATCTGTCTTGGGACCTCTACTTTTTAATATTTTTGCTAATGATTTATGAATATTTAAATAATATGCCAAATATTCACTGTGTTTGTTATGCGGATGATACAAATATTTTAATAATTGATATTAAAAACTTCGCCGAGTTAGTGTACGCGCAGATAGTTCATTGGTCTGAGGAAAACAAGCTTAATTTAAATAAAAATAAAACTAATATGCTGTTCTTTACTTTGCACAAAAATCTGGATATGTCAATTTTTAATGGAAGTGATATTACTTTCTGTGAATCGGTCAAAATTCTAAGCATAATATTTGATAAATACTTGGATTGGGAAAAACGATATTTTGTGTAATAAATTGCGAAGTAACAGTTATGGCTTGAGGTTTATGTCATCACACTGTAGTCGTGATGCACTCATGAGCCTCTGCTATGCAAATATCCGCTCACATTTGAGATATGGTATAACGAACTGGGGTAACAGTATACATATAAACTTGAAACTGTAGCAGATGTCTACATTCTGGGGGTCTGTACGTTTGTTTGCAAGAATAAGCATAGGTTTTTTTGCCAATCAAGCCAGCCATAACCACAATACAAGGTTTAAAGGATTATTACAGCCACAATCTCACCGAACAGCTTTGTGCCAAAGAAGCTTTTACTATAATGGTTGCAAATTTTTTTATGCACTAAGCGAGGAGATAAAACTTTTTCCGAATTTACATGTTTTTGAATTAAAATTGAAAAGAATATTACTGGACAAAAATTGTTATAAGATTGATGATTTTTTTCTTTAAATATGTACGATTTGGTATCTTTAATATCTTTAATTGTATATGTTTTATTAAGACTTCGCTGCACCCGCAGTTTTGGACCTTTTACCCTATATTTTACCTAATTTTTTTGTGTATATATTTTTTATGTATGTATTTCCTGTTTTATTGACTGAGTATATGTTATAGTTCAATTTTTTTTCTCCTTTGGACAAAATATTTGCCACACCCTGTATACGGCTGTTCCGAAAATATGGCGGTATAAATAATTGATCAAGGATTATAAAATTTGAGGGAGATGTGTTAGGGACACTGGTTAACTGTTGAAACAAGCACGATAATTTTTTATGATTTTATTTGTCGAATAAAATACATATTCCAACTTGTCATAATAGAATTTACACAGACATCCCTTATATTCCATTTTTACAAATCCAACTATATATAAAAAATACAATAAAAAAAACTATTGTTAGACATAAAAGAAAAAAATTAAACAAACAAAAATGAACATTTAAACTATATATGGCTAAATATATTACAGAATCTTTGGTAAAACTAGCCAATGACAAAAAATACAATATTAACAAAAAAATTCACACAACAATGAGATGCAAAATAGACATGCACCGAAAAATGACTAAATCGTGGAAGAAAATAGAATATATTATAAAAATAAAAAGATAATATTAATTTATATAAGTATAGATTAAATCTAGATAAACTTTATACGAGTCAGACGAACATGTCCGAAAGGAAATAGAAAGTCTAGACAAGAAGAAGGAATAAACATTCAGTATTTACAGAATACCTATACACAGAAATTCATAGAGTATCTTAGGTAATTATTAAAATTTATATGTGTTAATATTATAAATTGTATATATAATATATTTTTAATATTCGAATTTTTCTCACATACCTTGAGATTTCTATATAATAAATGCTACTTTTATCAATTAACATTAGCAGTACTAAGTAAATAGGTTTATATCAAATGGCTACATTATTGTCAAAAAACCTTATATATATAATATAAACTCGCACACTGGAAATAATGTTAGGTACTTAATTTGGAATGATGCTTAGTTCTGTGTTTATTTTTAAAGTACTCTAAAATATATTCTCATTAAATAAATTGGTAACTAAATCACCGTTAACTTACAAATATAATTTTCTTTTAATTAAATGCTTATAAAAATTAGTGAGTAACGACTTGCACCATTTTTCATTGTATTGTTGAATCTATCAGCACTACGTATTGTCAAGTAACACCTTAAATGCAGTGGCTGCTGTAGCTCGCCTCTTATTGTACTGTTTACAAACTATAGGCAGGTTACCAATTTCTTATATCCTATGGTATTATCGATGTATCGAAACCAAATATCCCACACTCAGGCTATACAATTTCGTTGGTGTATGGCACTTAATTATTTTACATATCTACATGGTAATAATAAAAAAATAATATCTCAAATCTTCCAATCACAATAAACTTCTTTTTATAATATATACCCGACTAATTAATGGTAACTAATGGCATTTAAATGTTTATAAATTCATCAATTGCACGTAACGACTAATAATTTTTCGACCATTGCTCTGGTGCCCCATTGCCTGCTGTTACACCACTACAGTTTTAAGTGGTGGAAGACGGTTGATTTTCTGGCACTGCTCGACTGTATACTTATGAGTATTCTTGTACAGGTACCAGACAAGTTATATACAAGTTACACTAAATTAATCCTCATACGAATATTTGTTAACAAAACATGCTTTACTTAGAATGTCTCGAAATTTACATAAAAAATTATACAAAAATAAAATTTAACGATCTGAAGTCTGAAGTCTAGAAAACGCGAAAAACCGGTTAAGAAAATAATATATTTTCGTGAATTTCGTAATTGCACATTTGCGTTTCGGCGTTTTCTAGAGTTCGATGAAATTTCACAGTGTGATGTATCGACATCATCCATAATTTCTTTCTATTAATATAAAAATGAAGTAAACATTATTTTCAAATTAATATTAATTAGGATTACGTCTCATAAATATTTGTATCTCTGTAGTTTTTTAAACAATATGTACAAATTGTGTAATTAATAATAATTTGGCAAGACTTTTTTTTAGTTAGTACCACTACTAACTTTACGTATTATGTACAATATAATATAATTCTAATAATTACTCTCTATACGGTTTGCAGTAAGAATACCGGTGGTTCATATGTTGGCTGTAAGAACCGGAATGGGAAAATCTCTTCAGACATTTACTGCATTGAAAGGGCTTTTCCCCGCTGTGCAGCCTTTTGTGTTCTGTAAGGTGATGTTTATGCTTAAACGCCTTTGGACATTCATCACATTTATGAGGCCGCTGACCTAAAAAAAAAAAAAGAATAATTAAAATTTGCTAAATATATTATAAAAGAAAATTCCACAAAACACTGTTCTTGGTCCCCCTTTCATACCACATATAATAGCAGCGAAAATTATAAGACGTGTGATTTCAATTTCGTGTCTACGAAAATGTCTCGGGACAACTAAAAATCTAGGTCGACGTTGCGAAAACTTTTCGTTTTCTTCAATAGTAAATTTTCCGCCTTAAGTACTACATTTAGAAATGTAATCATCGAGTTACAAAAAATAAACTAAAATATAATAAGGTCTAAGCTTAATTTTTTTCAGCGACCGTTAAGAAACTGTATTTTTTCACTACTTTTTGTACGTAAAACATATGTTTATATTGTTTATGGAAACAGTTAAAACAAGTAAAAACTGTGGAAAAAATAGGATTGTTTCTCTCTGGGATCTAGCCAAGTCATAAAGAGCATTGAAAACAATAATTGAAGTCTATCGTGAATTTTTAATTAATTATCTAGAAAGCAGGCCCATCATCCATACGAATCTTTCCAAAGCCTTTGATAAGGTCAACCAAGATAAACTTAAGAGGCACTGGATTCTGTGGTAGCGTATAATCTTGAATTTATAGGTGTTTGATAAACATAACCCAGAATGTCAAAATAGGTACTTTGTACATGATCAGTTCTACAAAGCATGTTCGAATTAAGATATTAGAAACTACTGATAAAGTAATATCATACCGTCATAAAAATTTTAAGGTAAATTGTGGTATAAATTTGACAGTTTTTCTTTTAAAATTTCAAGACTGTCATTCGTAACTCAATCAATCAATCAATCAATCAATAAGACTTTATTTCTTATTTTAATATAAAAAAGTACCTCCCCAGAACCCACACCGGGTCCGACCATGCAACCACCGCGCAAATGTGGTGGCAGAATGCATGGCCGGGCGGAGTGGGACTGGTTCGGCTAAAGAGAAAATTAAAACAACTAAACCTAGGCTCTTTCCGTCGCAGACGGATTATAGGTGTAAAAATTAGGAACATGTTTAAAGAACAAACTTAACAAAACTGAATAGAAACTACATACTAAATTAAAACACTTTCGCACTGATCAGTTTTAATTTCGTATCTGACGCTAGCACCTCAATTTGAACGAGGCGCCTTCCACGAGATAAGTCAATGCTGGGCTGCGCATGGCTGGCCTAAACTTTGATTTAAAATTTGGGTTGTATATGTTTTGATTTTCTGAAAAATTGTGAAGCGAAATGAATTTAGAGACATGTACAAAAAGAAAACAAGAAAAAATAAACGCGACAAAAACGTTACAAACAGAAAGGAAGATGGGGACAGGAAAGATTTAAAGGTACAAAAGGTATGAAATGTCAGTAAAGGTGGATAGGGTAAGCGGAAGTTATAGTTGGTGAAGTTTGGCTACAGGGGTTGCCGGAAAATCGGTAACGTCTGGTACGGTAAAGGGTGTTTAATCTGAAATGGGGCATTATGCTGTCTAATTTGCGTTATGTGTCTTGTTAGCGGACTATCGCCCAGCTTGAAGGAGTAGAAATTTTGGGAGATCTGCTGGACGTAATCCGCTATCGGGGTTATGTCGTTGCAACGTGCGTATAGGTCTCTGAGGGAGGTGTACCTTCCAGAATTAGAAATGAGGCGCATAAATTTGTGCTCGAGCACTTTTAGTTTTTTCATTGTCGTGGCCGGTATGCTGCACCACACCGGCGCCGGCGCCGCGTATGTGATGGACGGCCTGATCACCATTGTGTACAATAATTTTTTATTTTGTCTGTTGAGTCTGCTACTGAATCATGTGAGGGACGGTAAATAAATGCTGTTTTGTAAAACATTTCGAATTTCCTGTTATTTTTGAGATAAGTCTATATATAGCAATGTTTTTTTTTATTTCCTGGAGTAATAAATAAATTAATATAATAAAAAAATTTTTTTAACCTATTTTGGCCATTTTTGCATTTTTTTAAAACAAAATTAACAAAAAATAAATTTTATCGGCCATTTTCAAATTTTTTTTGACCAAAATGAACTCTTTTATTAAAATAAAGGTATTGAATTTTTCTTTATGATCTGATAAAAGATTTTTCAAAATGGCCGAAAAAATTTTTTTATTTGCTTATTGGGTTTTAAAAAAATGCCAAAAAAATGGCCAAAATATTTTTTCCACATCAAAAAGCTGGCACCGAGACCTAACTTTGGGAAAAAAATAATCCGTTTTGGACTTGATGGCATAAAATGGCGGCTAATCCAAATTTTAAATAACAAATTCAATTGCGCACACTGGGTTTAATATTTTTGCATCAATATTTTTGTTGGAGTAAAAGGCAGATTTTCTGAAAGTTTGAGGCTGATCGGTTCATCCACCGGCTCTGGGCAGCAAAATGAAAAGAAAAACGATTTTCGGTTAGTTTATTCACTTTTGTAGGTTATGGTTGCGCCCCTAAGACCTACAGTAAACAAAGATTTGTAGAAAATGTAATTACAAAGGTTTTGGGTTATTTTGTCCCGATCGGACCTTATATCTCGAGTTATTCACATTTTTAGGTTGAAAAATGCGGTTAAAAAAATTAAATTGTTAATAAACATTGGAGCGCACAAGGTCTTTGAAATACAAACCTCCCCAATAGGATCCAACCATAAAATTGCTTATGGAAAAAGTTCCTTTATATTGATTATTTGTGCCATTTTGACTGCGCTATTTATAAATTTTCAATGCACAAAAATTGATTTCTTACTATGCGCATGAATTTTCTAGTTTTCCAAATTTTTGGAACAACCAATAGCAATATTTATCACAGGATAATAATTTCTAATACTATTTATTAGTTTTTGCCTATATAAGTACACAGTATTTCACATATAACTATTTCATATAAACCTATACATAAGTTCGTTTTGGTAAAAAATACGTATTAAAATCTGCGACCTGCTGCATTTTTGAAATAAAGGCATTTTGTGATTTTATGCACATGACAACTTTTATTCAGAATGACCTAAAGATTCTGTTGCTAGATTTTGGATTCCGTCGACAACAAATTACATATGAATTTGGTGCGGGATCCTTTGACAAATTTTGTCTAGACTATATTTAGTACACATATTGAGTTGAAGGTATCCAGTTTCAGCATTCAACGTATTAATTCTATTAGTTTATTTTTAACGTCGGTCTCTTTCCACTTATCACCGACGCCTGTAGGCGAGCTACCCCCAATCAGGAATTTTGCCGAACCTCTTCCCTTAAGAAGAGTAGGGATCTTTTACTTGCCTAACATTTAATAGACAAGGGACCGACGGCTTTACATCCCCTCCGAAGGATGGTATATCATCTATACAACCCTCGCCTAAGGTTGCATAGCTTCCGCGTATACACTGATATACAAGCCGCTGGAAGATATGTGAGGCGAGGACACGGTCTTCTTGGAAACGGTCCCCCATGCAAGTACTAAACGCTCGCCCCAGTTTTCGGTTTATGTAACTAGAATTTTTTGTTTACTTTAAAACTTGTTACTATCAAGAATAATAATAAGAATCTACTTAGCATTAACATTTTTTGTGATAAAACTATTAAAATATTTACAGTTTTAACAACAGAACTGTCTTTATTTATATATTTTTCAGTTATTTCGGCTATCTTACCGCCATTATTTCTAGATCAACTCCGCCCACGCACGTTGACCAATCGCTCGATTTCACTGATCAAATATGGTGTTGTGAATTGAAAGCAACAGCTGGAACCAAGCCTTTTTGGTCACACCTGACCTATACGTATCTATCCCAATATGCTTAATTACTAATCTCGTGATTGGCATTTAAAAAAGTTTTGCTTACAGCGTGCAAGGTAATTAACATTTTGAATTATAAAAAATATTCTGTAGTGTTATAGTTATGCCATTTTTTAAATTAAAAAAGGTAAATTGTCCCGGTTGCTATCGGAGCTCAACTAAATTTCTTGAAATAGAAATTTCGTTATATTTGGTACTGATAAGATAAAAAACCACAAAGAAATTAATTTCACATGTAAGTAGATTTCAACATATGACGACAGCTCTTGAATATGTCGCAATTTTTCACTTTCGAATTTCAATTTCAGATTATTTCGCTGCTATTTTCAGTTAGAGGTATCCAAGGTGCACAGTTAAAAACAAAAAACTTATCTACAGGGTGTTAATTCATTGTTAGGCATCTCTTTCAAGATAATAATGATGAACGCCCTATAGACCAGGGCCAATCCTGTTTAAGGCAATAAAAATTCTTAGCAGTATACGAATGGTCGGAAAATGTAGTTAATGGTGTAAATAATTAAGGAAAAATCGTCCAGACTGAGTAAAAGTTCGGGAAGGGGGGTTGGTAATATATACGTTTTTAGGGGTTGGTACTCGTTTTTTGCAATTTGCGGCTAAACTATGCATCCTATCGAAAAATGTTGAATGTAAAAGTTGTAGATAATGAAAAAATCTAAAACCTTCGATTATTCATTATTGACCATAACCTCAAAATTATCGAGAAAAATGCAAAAAACCGTTTTTTCGATTTTTAATTTATAACTATCGCAAAAATGTTTATATTTTCATGAAAATTGGTGAAAATGTTCTCTTTTGTGTTTCAAACAAGCCCAAATTTTTTCCAAGCGAAATATTTAATTTTCGATGTTTTATGAAGTAAATAAAAAAAGACGAAGAAAAAAAATTTTCAATCGAAAAATTTGGTTAGCAAATTTTCGATTAATGAACTTTACTAGTGCTCATTTTTTTCGTTGAAATCTCAATTTTAATATAGAATTAAAATATAATATTGTTTATATAGAAAAAAATCGTTAAAAAAGCGAAAAACTGAAAAACTGCTTTTTAAAAATCGAGTTTTCGGTGAAAATCATGAATTTCTTTTTCTTTATTGTAAATAAATGTTTGCATTCATAAAAAGCGTTAATTCTCATACAATACTATGTCATACAAGTAATGTACATGTACCTAACTATTCTCGGCTTTCAAAGTCCCGAAAACATTATTTAAACTGCAATTAAATAGGTAAAAATTCAAAAAACACAAAGGTTGTGAACTGAGAAAATTTGTTAAATATTTTTTGTGATTCGTAAGTATTTACAAATTATCACGTCAAAGTCTTCTATTTGATTATAAAATACAAAAATTTTAAGTAAAATAATAATTTTTTTCTTAGTAGGCAATTCTTCATCGCTAGAATCGATCAAACTTTCGATTTCTTCACGTTCATTTTCTATATCTTCAATTTCTTGGAGTTCTTCTGGATTGTCCAGTTCAGTATCATTATTTTTATTATTATTTATTAGACAGTGGGTACTGTCTTCGTCTTCGATGTCCTCGAGATTACAATTTTATTCGTACAACGATTTTTCGGCATTAGAACATTTATCAGAACCGTGACAATTTGAGCACAAATTTGTGCACTTTAAGCCATGCTTGCGACACCCACATTTGTTATTACCGCATCCTGTTTCGCAGCTGCAGCAGATAATTTTCAATAAATTTTCAGGAATTAATTCTTGTTCTGTAAATATAGGTATGATGCCATTAACGTGATGTTTCCATCCCCAACCTGTAGCTGTTAATTGATTATCAAGCCAACTTTGTATTTGAAAATACACCCTGTAACAATGTTGCTTAGCTGCCCCTTCAGTTGGAGGTAATTTTTTCAAATGAAATGAGGATTTAACAGTAGCCGTTCGGTAGAGTTCAAATCTTTTGTAAATAGAAGCTATTATTTTTAATCCATTTTCGGTAATCGTTTGTTTGTCTGCATTTGTATTGTAAAAAATTTCTGCAAGATTAGGTAAATGTTTATCGGCCAATAATGATTTTATAATTGTTATTTTTCCTTTCCCAGCAAAACTGGAAGTTGTATCACAGCCAGAAAAACAATGCAAAAATGCTACAATATGTTTATGTGATTTATGTTTAAAACTATTAGAGGTATAATAAGTATCATTAATATTTCCTGCATCAGGTTTGTGGAATAGATATTCAATTCATGTGAACTGAATTGATTTAAAAGAACTAAAGGATCTATGTCTTGACCAACAACTACCACTATTTTATCGGAGCTTTTTGCTACTTCAAGGGATGTATTGAGATAATTAGGAAATCTGCATCTTCTTCATATAACTATTTTTTGCGTAGTTGTTTTGTACATAATGTAAATATTTTTGTGTTATTTCATTAATTGTATCGTTTTTTTGCCAGATTATTTTGTGTAAGAGAAACCGGCCATCAACAACGTGTACAATATTGCTCGAAGTTGGTAACGAATCGATGCTCGCAAATTCTGTATATAAATGTGACTTAATATTTTTTCTGAAGCCATTCTCTGTAAACAACGATACAGGAAATGGAGCAAGCTCGTACTGTAAATAATTTTTCATATCATCTGTGCTGCTGATATTTCGCGAAATTCTCTGTAATAATAGTAATGGATCAATTGTAACAGTCTCGCCTCAGTTAGGTACATGTACATTACTTGTATAACATAGTATTGTATGAGAATTAACGCTTTTTATGAATGTAAACGTTTATTTACAAAAAAGAAATTCATGATTTTCACCGAAAACTCGATTTTTAAAAAGTAGTTTTTTCGGTTTTTCGCTTTTTTAACGATATTTTTGTATATAAACAATATTATATTTTAATTCTATATTATAGTTGAGATTTCAACGAAAAAAATGAGCACTAGTAAAGTTCATTAATCGAAAATTTGCTAACCAAATTTTTCGATTGAAAATTAGGTCTTTTTTTTATTTTCTTCATAAAACATCGTAAATTAAATATTTCGCTTTGAAAAAATTCGGGCTTGTTTGAAACACAAAAAAGAACATTTTCACCAATTTTCATGAAAATATAAACATTTTTGCGATAGTTATAAATTAAAAACCGAAAAAACGGGTTTTTGCATTTTTCTCGATAATTTTGAGGTTATGGTCAATAATGATTAATCAGAAAGTTTTAGATTTTTTCATTATCTACAACCTTTATATTCAACATTTTTCGATAGGATGCATAGTTTAGCCGCAAATCGCAAAAAACGAGTACCAACCCCTAAAAACGTATATATTACCACCCCAACCCCCCTTCCCGAACTTTTACTCAGTCTGGACGATTTTTCCTTAATTATTTACACCATTAACTACATTTTCCGACCATTCGTATACTGCTAAGAATTTATCGTTTATTACGATATTTTAAACGGTTTGGCCCTGGTCTACTACTGGCTTCAATCTATTATATATACTCAGTGATGGAACTTTCAATTGTGCCTCTCTTATTCATAGAAAGAAACAGACTTTTTATTTTTAAGAATTATTTTCATATTTTAACAATTTAAATATTTAAATAGACTACCCTCGAGGGAGGGTAGTGGGGCCAAAATTTTTTTTACGGGCCTTCGTTACTGACGTGCCATCCGTCTTCTTTCCAATGCAGTACCGCACGATTCTATGTCTTTTATAATCGGAGCCGGAGCGCCAAACTGATATTCAGTTCTTAAAACCTACAATCTAACTAGAAATAGAAAATAAACTGATTAAATGTTCTTAACGTACAGTATCTCAGTAGCGATGCATTTCCGGACCCACATTTAATGAACTTTTTGTCTCATATTGATGAGAAGAATTCGAATCCTGAAAGTGATGCCTAGCCATAAATTAACACCATGTATAGTATAAAAATAATATTTTACCTGAATGTTCATATTTATGTCTTGCCAGCGAACTCTGCTTGGAGAACGATTTATCACATTGGTCACAGGTAAATTGGCCTTCGATTTCGACATCTTGGTTACCTAATACTGGACTGCCAAGGCTCTTCAGGACGAACTGCGACATTTTACTCCTTTTACTTGCATTCGATAAATCATCCTCCGTCATATCGTTAGGAATATCTCTTCCTTCGCTCCAGGCTCTTCTGTCGGAATTTGGGCTCATGCTGGATATTCTACTGTTAATAAGTTGAGACAAACTCGGAAGATCGGCGGCGCCGAATTGCATTAATTGGTCCATGGGTACCAGCCCCATGCCAGGTATGGCGATTTTGTGGGCAGGTTGAGCTAGTATTTGCGCCAAACGACTGCTGTTGAATTCCAAAGGTGAAGGTGATTGGCGAGGTTCAGATGAATTCGAGTTATGGTAGTGGTTGTGATAGGGGAGGTAAGGAGTGGGACTCCGTGAGGATTTTCGGCTGAGATTAACTACTTCGTCATTTGCTTCTATTGGTTGGTTTGCGGACGACGGTCTTTGTGGAGAACTAGAAGGGGACGATTCATTAGAAACGACTTCTTTTTTAATGGAAAGGTCTAAAGGTTGTTCGGAAATATATTGATTTGGCGACATACTTAGTGGCGGCTTGTGATTCATTGAGTTTGAAGGCACGAGGCTTGACGGGTACCGAGGCAACGATGAAGCTGGGCTATAAGGAACTTGTATTAAGCGACCCTCGCGTCTGTCTCTGGCTCTCGTATTTTGGAACCACACTTGCACCACCCTGACCGGAAAGCCAATAGAGGCGGCGATTTTTTCCAGGTCCTCCCTCTTTGGCCGTGGATTTAACTTGTAGTTGTCTTTGAGAACTTTTAACTGCTCGTCGGATATTAGAGATCGTACTCGAACTTTTCTGCCGTCTTCCGAAACGTGATCCGTTGTGGTAAATGATTCAGAATCCAATTCGTCGTTTGTATTGTAATGCATTCTGTCATAATCTTGATCCTCTGTCCCACTTAAGCTACCGTTCTGAGCATCATCAGATTTCGTCGTAAGGGCGTCTTCTAATTTTGCAGCCAATCCTTCACTTCTCAGGTCTTCACATTCATGTTCTTCTAAATAGCTTGAGGATTCAAAATGTTTTTTACAAGTACTACAGCTAAGTGTAGGTTTGGGGGAATGATCCGATGCTACACTATGAGAATCGTTAGATGACTCTGACGAAACTTTCTGCATGTTTGCTTGCAATAATTCTTTGGTAACTGTTGCATTGACAGTTTCTAGGATCCTTTTAACAGCCTCGAGATCTCCATTATTGGTACTATTAGTTTCAGTTCTGTAATTGTCGTTTTTATTTTGGATTTCGTTTTCTTGATCTACGTCTTCATCCATTACGAGGTCGCCACATTCGGAGGCATTGGAGTTTTGTACATTTTCATTATTATCTGATTGTACACTCAACTTTTCGAAGTTATTTACATTATGGTTAGTTTCTTGTTGTCTGGAATCTTCGGAAATATTCTCAGAATTATCTAATATTGACGGCCTTAACGGGCTGTTTTGGGTACTTTGTTGTTGCAACTGTTCCAGCAGGTGTCCCAATGTTGGCATTGAGTATGGACTAATGGGATGGCCTGCGTTAAGAAGGCTAGGAGGCGCTAAATAAAATGGAGGCATTGCAGGGTTTCCCGCTAACGAAGATTGAAGAAATGCCGCCGCCGCGGCTTCGGAATATTTCGGCAAAATCGGTAAATACGTATTATGGTTTGGACTAGTTGTGATGTTGTTATTCATCGGGCTAATATTGGGCCTCTTTGGTCCTCTTAGGTTTTGTTGCGTGTTCTTATCCAGTAACGAACTATTCGAGGGAGCTCTAGTTCTACCTAATTTGAGATTCATGACTAAACATTTTTTTGAGGTCATGTGACTAGAATAGGATCCTGAGTGGGAAAATCGCTTGCCGCAATTTCCGCATTCGAACGGTTTTTCTCCACTGTGGATTCTAATGTGTTCCTGAAATAAGAACAAATCTAAATTTAGTTTAAGGTGCTCGACTAATCCGAAAAGAAGAAGTTTAAAGAAGAATAATGTGGGAGCTAAGAAAAATAGAAGAAATTTATTTGATCTGTTAACGTGTTATAACTTTGCAACATATACAATTACCAATTATCAGTACAAAAAATTGCAATAATTATTGTTAACATTAAATAAATAGCCTCCTCTCTGTATAATCTTCTTAATGCATCACAGTAAGATAACATATTATATATTTACTTATAAATCATGGTTTTTCATATTTAATAAAAATGAAATACTACGATAGTATTTTTAGGGTCAAAGATGACAATACATTTAGAGATTGTGGATAAAATGGCATGGCTCAAAGGGGAGAGGATGGTACGTCCAGAAATAGTAGAATAATGTACATTCAAGGTCGACCAGTGACGAAACAATTATAATATTAAGAAAACACATTTTACAGGCCGATGCATGGTTGGTATGGGACAGCATTGAACGAGTTGTCACTTTTAAGTAGATCAGTTATATTTATGATATTTCCATTTTTGGGGATGCACGATTATTAGTGCAGAAATCTGCCATTAGAAAAAAGAAACACCAATTTGATGTTCATTCTCATAAGCAAATTAAGCTCCTATGATGTAGGCGTGTCTTCGACCCTAGAAATGAATTGAAGACGTAAATAGTATCTAGTGGGAGAATTATTGTAATATCTGTGTTACAATATGTGGATGGATAAGCCGATATACTTTTGAGCACTATAGCCCGCCCAATAAAATGGGACGAAATTTGTCGATTTGGATTAAATAATTCAGAGCGGGCCGAAATTTTGGAAACAGGCTTATTTTGTGGTACTTTTAACAAATCAATAGTCCTCATCCGTAGATGCCGGCGGTGGGGGGTAGAAATAGGTCAAAAAAATCGGTTTTTTCGCAAAAAACTCGGAAAGTATCAATTTTACTGTAAAATAGGTACACATGAAAATTATAGGTAATAAAAGTCCGCACAATTTAATTTTTTTAAAATTTCGTACGACCCATTGGAGCCGAGATATATATTTTTTAAATTTAATTGCGATCCCTGAATTTTGTTTCGTTTTCGAGTTATATTTAAAAAACTGAAAGGATTGCATTTTCACCACTATATCCAATTTGTACCCTCTAATTCAATAGCACTCCGCGGTTTCCTCATCTTAAATGACCAATTAAACGATTTATGCAATAAAAACTCTTGAACGTCTTACTTCCTTTCTATATGATATAATCAATAGCCTATATGTTTGTAATGATTGTTTAAGGAGGAACGTTCTTGCTTAACAGACTCTACTACAATTTTGATATACAACAACCTAGTTGCCGATGCTCTATAGTAGCAGATTATTTTTACATCCCACATCTATACGAAAGAAGTGTTAATGGAATCACTTCGACTCTTCTTCGGGATTTCAACACATTTCATATTTTGATACCTTCTGAACTGTTTTCGCACATTTTCTGCTTGATGTGTGTCTATGCGGTAACATTTTTATCGCTAGATATTATGAAAACGAAACCACATACGCGAGTTTTTTTGCTGTTGTATTTGTCATCTGAACAATAATACGAGTAGTAAACGATCTGTCACAAAATTAGAAATTATAGGAGTTATTCTGCAGCCGATTTCTTGAAAGTAAGGCTTGTCTTCAATAGTTAAAAGTGGAAAACAAAGAACACAGCATGTTAAGAGAAAATAATATTAAATCTTATCGTTAATATTCAATAAAACCCCAAGCCTATTACTTTTAGTTTTCTGTGTATCCTGTTTTAGGCGTTATATTTGGATATTAGAAGTAGGTCACTTCGAACAGTATTTTGATTCTAATTTCTGAGAGGAATTGGATGCCTGTATTTTAAAGAAAATGTTTAACTTTAGCGAGTACGATGATAGGCAAAATCTTATAGAATACCTACTAACGAAATATTTACATAAAGACATCATTTTGAAATTCGCTTGACACTCGATTTTGCTTGGAGGCGTTCAACGTACAAGATTTGCCGTTGTGCCAGGAAAATTGTATATAGTAGAGGAAATAAATACAAAAAAAAATAAGTTCTTAATCGTTACCACTTCAATGTCAAGGCTAAAAACCTTTTGCACTATGTTGGTGATACCGGGATTGACAACACTATACACAGTACCCCACAGTTAAAACCAATGACGGGGCGAGCGTGGGTGCGTCTTTACTATGTACATACTTCGATATGCGATGTAAAACAACGCTAGGTGCAGTTAGTAGTTGGATGGATGACTGTTCCAACAAAGACCGCGTCCTCGCCTCAAACATCTTCCAGCGGCTCGTATATCAGTGTATGCGAGGAAGCTATACAACCTTAGGTGAGGGTTGTATAGGGGATATACCATCCTTCGGAGGGGATGTAAAGCCGTCGGTCCCTTGTCTATTAAATGTTAGACAAGTAAAAGATCCCTACTCTTCTTAAGGGAAGAGGTTCGGCAAAATTCCTGGTTGGGGGTAGCTCGTCTACAGGCGTCGGTGTTAGGCCTCAGTAGCGGAAATAGACCGACGTTAAATAAATGTATATGCTGAATCAGGGTTTGAATTTGTTTGTTTCCTTTAGATGGTTTTCAAAATTTATTTAAATTAGCTAAAGATCCGAAAGGTATGTGTTTTAGAATGTTAATACTTGTTTAGAGTTGTTTTAATAGTTTTAAAGTTTTTATTTGATGTCAACAGTAAGTTTGATACTGACATCTATGTTAGTAGTTATTAAGTTGTTGTTGAAATAATTTCTGACATTTAAGTCATTATGACATTTCTTTTAAGTAGGAAATTTTTTTTATAGTTGGTAAATGTTTTCCTGGAGAAAGACAAGGAGGTTTAAGTTAGGTTATGTTTGGAATGAAATTAATCAAAATTCATATGGTGTTTTGTTTTGTTTATTTTGGGTACTTTGATATTTAGTGATATAGAACAACAAACAACAGATAAAAGAGAGGTTGTAAAATTGGAAAAACAAATTTAAGAAAAAAAAGAACAAGTGAAAATTAGGGAGTGAAGAAGAAAAATAATAAACAAGATTAATAATTTGAAATTGAATTAAAAAGTAAGAAATTGTGGAGATCAGCGAAGAAGAGTAAAAATAGACTGTAAATAAGAAGGAAGAGGTGTTATTGTGGATAGGAATTGCAGAGGAGATAAGGACGAGATAAGGTGAAGAATTAATGAAAGGAGAATTGTTGGATTTAGAAAGAAGAGTGTAGCTACGAAGAAGGAAGGTTTTTGTGTGTTTAATTTTGGACAAGGTTGTATATTAAAATTTAAATAGTATATTAGACTTTCGAACCTGTTATAAAACTACTAAATTATCTAAATATCAAGGAAAATAAATTACTTATATCAGATTAAAAATTTTACTTTAATAAAATTTCATTTTAAAACAGAAACTGAATTTGAACCTGCTCCTGAAAGAAAAGATAAGCTAGCCGGCCCATTAAAATAATCTGACATACTTTCGGATCAAAAGGTAAGAGATTTTAATTTGATCTTTTTGGTTTATCTATTGGAAATAAACAAGTTAAAGTTTGATTAGTACTGCAAATTATTAAGTTCAATAAAAGTAGAACAGCACAATATATAAAAAAAAACCAATGACGGAGTGGGAAAAATACAATGTAAGATCAAATAATACAATAAGTTCAGTACAATACGAGAACAGCAGATTCAGTATAAAAAGAGGTATAACATACAATATACAGAAAGGTAATAATATATATAAATACAAAGGTAATAAAAAAGCAAGAAAAGTGCAACAAAAGTGCAACAAACCAGGGGATTAAAGAGTGCATTAAGACTTATACTGAGATGACTAGGAAAAATACATTTAATATTCGCTATATTCCAGTGAAGAGTGAAATATATCAAGCTGATCCTCTATAGACATGTAATTGTTGCACATAAAGTACACAGGTGAGAACTTCAGTACATTTGTCCGAGGGGTGGGAAGATAAAAGGTATTGATTACGTGTTTCAAATGTAGGGGCATGAAAATTTAACATACATAAGATATATGGATAGACAACTAGATCGTGAATTAATTTGTGTAAAAACAACAAGTGTAAAAACAATTCTTAAAGTCCGCCATTTTAGGTCGGCCATTTTGAATTTTCCAATTTCGTTGAAAACTTTGCGAGTTATTGAATTCAGTGTGTAAAATGGGGGCTACAACCCCCTCCCCCGGGGTGAGTTCACTAATTTTCACTGGTATACAGTTTATATGTTGCCGAAACTTAACATAATTTCAAGTCTTTACATTGAGATAGTAACGATTGAGACTTAAATGCATGCATTTCCTCTACTATTATTATTTTTTAATTCGACGCGTAGGTGTGTGTTTTTGTATACTACATAAAAATGCTAGACAATTTATTACCTTTAAGTGATGTTTGAACTTGAATGCTTTGTCGCACTCTGTGCACTTAAATTTTCTAAGGACAGCGCTTTCATCATGGCTGATCATGTGTCTTTGAAGGCGGTAGACATTCGCAAAAGTTTTATTGCAAATTTTGCAGGACTGAAAAGAAACAAAACAATATTATACACATGTAATTAGTTGCTTAGGTTTACTGTTTCCAGAAATAAGTTAATTTGTTTACCTTACTACATAATAAATTGCGGAGTATGGAATTTAGCGATTTATACAAACGACCGCTTGGTTTATTTATATTATTAAAAGGAGCTGAAGCAGTTTTTTATTATAATCTCTCAGTCTGCGTGTGACGCATTGCTTCTTTGTCTCGCCGACAAAAACAAAAACATTACGCTTTGCTTTATCTTTAAATCCTCCTCCTTGAAGCAGGTGGACATAACTGTGACATGTAATACAGCAAGTCTAGTGTTTTGCTGCTTCTATCTATGTAAACGCAAGGTGACATTTTAATAAACAAAAAAGTGGCAGCATGTGGCCTTGTGTTAACGACGACTAACTATACAAGTAATACGGTTTCTACTCCGAAAAGGTGGCGCATTTGAAAAACCATTTCAACCTAAATAATAACCATATAAAAATGTACACCAGCAATTAACAACACATAAACAAATGTCAAGTATTTAAAAGTGGTTTATAAAAAAGTGATCTATTTATTGTATGTGAGACGGTATGACTAACACGGTTGCTAAATCCATTTAAATCACTCTCCACGTTCGAATAGCGCCACATCGTTTAATCATAACAAAAACCCAACTATAGTGTTGGGTAAAAAACGAAAACGCAAAACATTCTTGAGATGGTCCATTACAGCGTCACGTAAGCTAACTCTTTCACACGCTCCGTATTTCACACATGTGGCGTCTTTTTTTGAGCACTGCCTGTCATCGGTGTCAGATATCTTTCGGCCACTCCGCTGGGTATAATCCATTAAAGCTCTTATTTCCAGATATGAGATGTAAGAAATGAAAATAGATCAACCGAGGTTATTTAATTTACACACAAACAATCCGTAGTTCTCCTTCTTTGTGCAAGGTGAGCCAGACATGTTTGTGGTGAACTAATACAATCATAGTGGAGGCGGAGCAAATGGATTTCTTTAATTCGAGTCTTCATTTGAAGTAACAAAAGATAGTCGAGTACAGTCAAAAAACCTCAAATTGTTTTACATATAGGTTTATTTTTAAGTCCAGTGGAATAACTCCGAAAGTACTCAAATCAGTACCTAAATCTGAGTAGATAATTGTGAATTGATTCATGAACAGGGAGTATCAAAGGTGATATGTACATACTTTCTGGATGAAAATTCGGTATTTGTTTATAACACCACCTTGAGTGTTGTAATAAATAGTTTTTTCTTAATAACTTTGATCGTAGCGCTCGGCGAACATTTTAAGCCATAGTTTATCAAAATCGGTTCAACAGTTTATTCGCAAATCGTAAAAAACCGTTGAAAATCAATGATTTTTCGATTGTTATTATTTAAAACAAAAAATAAACAATATCCGCGTGGAAACTATTTGAAAGTTTGGTCTGTAGTATGTTTAAACTACGGTCCAAATTTGATAAAAAAATATTCAATAGTTTCCGAGATAATGTAATTTGTTTATAGAATTACGATGATTTTAACGTACAATAACGTTCAATTTTTCAATCATACGATTATAAAAATGGGCTCATTTGAAAGATAAAGGTTGCTACTTATTAAAGTAATTGTTACACACTCAAATAATAACTTTTTTGAGTGTTTAAAATGGTTTTAAAAATGGCGTTACATTTTCCGCATAAACAAATTGAATTAGTCGCTGAATTTTTAACGCAACGTATTGTCAAACGAATCAAATTAAAACTAACGTCTTGAACTTTATGTTGCGCCGAACTAGAATTTTTCAAATTGATTTGGAGCAGCAATACATTTTTTTTCTTTCAAAAAAACATAGCTTCCATGCTTATTTATATGAAGCTATGAAATTAGACCCGTATGTAGAGGTTTAGTTGAATTATACTTGAACAGTATTTTCAACTCCCCTCGAATAAATATATTAATAATAATAATGCAAGGGAAAGTATAGAGTTGATGCACGTCACTGGAGAGGGGGCAGGAGAAGGGATAGACGTGCTCCTGGGCTCGCGCTCACTCAAAATTTGCTCCAACTGCTTCTCGCTGTATGAATCGTCGATACATCGGCTTCTAATCATCCTATTTCGACGATTTTTTTTTAATTCACACTAGCTCGACGAGCCCATTACAAATTTATCAAAAAGAAATTACAAAATTCACTGTAAAATGGAGAAAAAAGAAGAGTATTTGGAAAATTCCATTTTATTTCATATTTTATTAAACAATACATAAATATATTATAATCTACGCCTTTCTATTGTATTTACATATTCATTCTCATCATCTTCAGACTCAACACACTTTATTATCAATATTATTTATATTATCTTTATTTTCTATCTCTTTTTCGATATTTAAATTACTAACAATGTCTCCATATGAGTCAGTCGAAAGATCATCATCCATACCATCGTTTTCATTCAACATACTATTAATCGATACTGCACTTGCATTTGGACAGTTTTTCCCTTAGCAATTAGTACACAACTTTGAACATGCTTTCTACATCCGCATGCTCTCAAACAACCTGTCGTACACCGGCAAGTTATTATTTTTAAAATATTTTCCGGTACAAGAGGCTTTTCACTCTTAATAAGCTTCAAGCCATACTGACTTCTCCCTACCCCATTGTTTCGGATCTATTTCATTTCCTAACCACTTCTGGGTTTGTTGATATGCGCGAAACGAAATTTTTTTATCAAAATTGAATCATAGTTTAAGCATACCACAGACTAAACTTTCAAACAGTTTACACGCGCATATTGTTTATTTTTCTATTAAATAATAACAATCGAAAAATAATTGATTTTCAACGGTTCTTTACGATTTGGGAATAAACTATTGAACCGATTTTGATAAACTATGGCTTAAAATGTTCGTATTGTCAATACCTACATCTTTTGTATTAATTTTTTTCTCGCCGAGCACTACGATCAAAGTTATTAAGAAAAAACTGTTTATTACAACATTTAAGGTGCTGTTATAAACAAATGCCACCGAATTTTCATCCAGAAGTATGTATAGTCCAAGTAGGAAGAAACCGAGACATAAAAAACATAACAAAAACTTTACGACCTCATTAAAATACCGGTACTCTTTTTTGTGCTGTTCGCAAATTGACTCGCTTACCTCTATAGGTTTTTAATGTGCGTCGGGAATGTTTCATGTCAGGCTTGAATCTTGGCCTGTGGCGATAATAATTATGTCGTAAAGTTTTTGTTAGGTTTTTTCTGTCTCGGGAATTTATTACTTGAACTATACATATCACCTTTGATACTCCCTGTTCATGAATCACTTTACAATTATCCGCTCAGATTTAGGTGCTGGTAAAATGCTAATTCCACTGGACCTACCGCAGAATTGAAGGCAACATTTTTTTTTCGAGGGAAGGAAACTGTTTCGCAAGTATTTTGAAAAATAGACGTTTCAGCAAGGAATGTTAAAGGATACTTTTTAAATTTTACATTTTATTGTATTGATTTTACATTTCTCATTAATTTGAGACATTAAAAAAAAACTCTCTATAGAACGCTGAAAACATCCTTTTGTTTTTTTAAAAATACATACATTTAACGTAAATATGTGTGTGTATGTATAGTAAAAGACTTTTACTGCGGCTTAAACGAAATGGCAGAGAAATGACAATTAAGTTCACGAAACTTGACATAAAAGTCATGTCTTTCTGGCGAAAAAAAGTGGTTTATTAATTTATAGTAAATATATCGAAAAAATCTAATTCTGTCACCATATTATTAAAAATAGAAGAATACGGGAAACGCAAAAAATATTTGATATCTTGAGTTTGCAACGCTAAACATACAAAAAACATGGTCGACGCTTATATTTTGTAAATCCCTTGTTTTCTAGTTCGGAGGAATTTCACAGAAGTTCAACAATTTTCCAGTAAAATAATAAATAATAACAGAGAAAATCATTACTACGAACAACATAAAACATTGTTCAAAAATTTACGTTTCTGTTATTAAAAGTTTTTGTTATTAAAATTACACAGACTTTTGGTGTTGTTATTTTTTTGCAACAGAAAAATAGAGGGATATTTTTCATAAATTGATCCATTCCAGAAGGCGGGCGTCGCGCTTGGGGTGGACGAAACGGTTTGCCAAATATTCCAAATGTTGGCATTTTTATAGCAATTGAAAATTTATTATTGCACGAATTATTGTTCGACAATAAATTTAATTTATCTTGACTCTATTGTTGCAGAAAAATGGGTCAAGTGCTTTTTGTAAAGATTTGATAAAATTAAAGTCGACAATAAATTATACTGACCAATCAAGCGATAACTCTGTGAATTTTTGTGAAAGCGATATGGTGTAGATTTTAAAGAAAGCTAATTATAAAAATGTCTGGATAAGTCGGATACGTATTATTAAATATTGAAAAATCTCAAATATTTCAGGTCCTGTTAATAGTTATATGAAATTTATGTTGAAAAACGAAAAACTGGTAAGAAATATTTAAAATATAAACCATACAATTGTAGCAGAAATCATATCAATTACTAATTGCGGATTTTGGTATCTAAAACCCGCTCTGTATTTTGATTTTGTTAGCCAAAGTTATTTCAGGGTGTCTACCAAATCTGAACGCAGAAATTCTCGGCTTCTCCCGGTCCTTTTCTATATTTTCCCGATGATGTAATATAAATTATTAAATAAAATAGTAATATAATAAAAAATCATACTTTTTTTTTTCATTTTCTGAATATTTTGTTGAAAATTTGACGTTAGAAAATTTTTATTATACATTGAAAAACCAAAAGTAAGAATTTGTGATATTTAGAAAAAAAAACTATAAAAAAGGAATCGCACGATTTTCTACTAGAAAAAGATATGCATATGTGATTTTTTGGAAAGCTCAAAAAGTTGAATTGAAAATTTTTTTATCTAACAGAAAAAAATGTTAAAATTGTCAATTCTTATTTAGTTATAAAAATAGGTTAGAAACTAATTTATACGATATTTTCTCTAAAAAATATATATCTAATTAATTACACGATTTTCCAACATTTTGAAAAACAAATGTATACTAATTCGACGTTTCAATAATTAATTGTACATTATAAAATAAGAATTTCTGATGATTTTCAAGAAGCTGTAAAACTAAATATAGACGGTTTTTATTCCAGAAGTTATATGCACATACGTAGATGTATAAATTTTCACGATTTCCCGAAGTTTTGATAAACGTAATGACTAGGTGCACTCCAGAGTGCACGCTATTTTCAGCGTTGAGTGCACTGCAAATCACAAATGTCTTGGATGTGACGTCATTCATAGAGTGCGCGGTAGTGTGTATTGATATAGTAAGAAATATGTAGGTTCCTTATCAGCACTCCGTGGTGTAGTGGTTAGTTTGCCCGATTTTCACACATGAGGTCAACTTTATACGGTTTTTATTTTATTACATTTTGTTAACAACTAAAATACGTAGTTCAAATGTGCTTTTAGAGGGCGGAATATTAAACATAATATTTTTAGTCGCAAACTCCTCTATAAAATACTTATTTTACTATAAGGAACGTAACCAGACTGCAACCAACAGCTACTCTCCGGGCTATGTGCCCCGCCGAGCGCTGAATTACAAGTTACAAGTCTGGTGCGTTAAGTGTAATAATTGCATATTACCATCAAAACGCTAATGCTTCGATTGCAACAAGCACCAGCCGAAAGACTGATCCTACTTAAAGGAGCTCTCTTGCCAGCCGTCACACACCATTTGCAGACTGCAGTTTCGAGCCGCTGGCTCTCGTCAGTGCAAGGTAGGCATGTGACGACCGGCACGAGGATCCTTTGACTATTTGGTACATTCCGGTATTTTTACAATAGCGACATGTAGAACAGTCAGCAGGCGCCATCTAGCGATCCAGTGTCTGTTGCAATCGAAAAATAAATAGCCTGACTGGACTTAGCATAGTTCAAATGTGCTTTTAGAGGGCGGAATTTTAAACATAATATTTTTAGTCGCAAACTTTTCTATAAAATCCTTATTTTACTATAAGGAACGTAACCAGACTGCAACCAACAGCTACTCTCCGGGCTATGTGCCCCGCCGAGCGCTGAATTACAAGTTACAGGTCTGGCGCGTTAAGTGTAATAATTGCATATTACCATCAAAACGTTAATGCTTCGATTGCTGGTGCTTGTTGCAATGAAGGTATTTTTTTCTGTTCTGATAAAAAATGTTTCAAATTTTTTTTCAAAATGGCCCAAAAACTTCATTTTTTGTTAATTGGGTTTTAAACAAATGCAAAAAATGGCCAAAATAGATTTGAAAAAGAATTATCGATGAAAAAAAAACGATTTTTGACCAGTTTTTTCACTTTTGTAGGTTATGTTTGCGCTCCTAAGAACTACAGTAAACATATATTTGGGGAAAATTTTACTACAAAGATAGTCGTGTCATAAACTTCAATTGCAAATAATTACTAAAACTACTCATTTGTAGCATTTTTATTGATCTATAAAATTGGAACAGTTACAAAATATCTTAGCGGAGAGCATCAATGACAATAAACTTAAGTAATTTTTTAACTATACATTAATACATTGGATAAAGACGAAAATTTAGGAGAAAACGTTTTTTCTTGGTTCTTTACACTTGTTGATGATGGAAAATCGTGTTTATGATTTTGTAATAATGCAAGGAATTTAAGAATTTATCTGGTATAAAGTATCTTTATATTCGCTAAAATCGACAATTATAAGGAGAAACATTATTTCTAATAGCAAGGTGAATGACGTTCCAGATTTATTTATTGTAATTGATATTATGTTCTCCAAACATCAAGCAGACAAGGAATGATGTCACAATAAAAACCGACCACAGTATACAAATCCGCGTATCAGAATTTTACTTTTTGGATAGCTTCAATTAGAGTTTTCCACTGGACAACATCTAGTGTTGCAGATAATTTTTTTGTTCCATTCCACGGAAATTTATGTGTACTAATAAATCGACTTGCTTTGATGTCAAGAATCTACTAAGCGTTGTCCCAATCTTTTCAAAACACCCTGTATAAATTACTGTTGACACAGCATCGCGACACCTTTATGGTTAATAATTCAAATTGTGACGACGTAAAATTCTTAGAATATTGTCTTAAAACACCGTTGCTCCATCATCGGGCCGCCACAAAATATTTCCCCGAAACTTATGCACGTATATTAGTGCGACTCGTAAATTAGCTTTAATTTTATTTAATTTGCCTTGACCCCTTTGAAAAAAGATTACACACGCTCAGGCAGGGAACTCGATCCTTGGAATGAGACGCCGATGTTTGGCGCTTAGTGTGCTGTTGGATATCTTATTTTGCTTCTATTGCAAAGTAAATGATAAATGTTTAACGAAATACTGACCTACTTTCTTCGTGATATTACGATTTTATTTTTTGCGTGCCTGTAATCACGACTATATTTTGAAATAATTTGGAGGATCTCAATGTTATCGCCCAGTAAGAGCGATCAAATCAAGCATATTCTTTCATTAATAATAATCAAGTATCTTGCCCTGGCGACCTAAAGATATGAAGGCTTCATCAAGTGGTGCCCCATCGATTTAATCTAAAAGTTAACTGGAATAGTTTATGTTCCCGCGCTGGGACTTTCACGATTATATTTATGGTGTCAAATGTCACTGTTAGTTTTAATTGTATATTGTAGCATTTTAAATTTCTTGGCTTGATTAGTGTTTGACTCGTATTAATGTAGAGGTTATAGGGGCCCAGGTCAATTGCTATGTTTACGTAACATTACCGTACAGCTATGAGTAATTGTTTTGTCCTCATACTCACAGCTGTGTCAAAAATTGCCCTTTATTAATAGAGAACAAACTTCTTAATTGAACCTTTCAATTAACGGCTTTAAAATTAATTAGCGCAAAACCATCAAGATGCTATGAAATAAGGTTTTTTCTCACGTTCAAGTAATACCAAGTATGAGTCATCCTGCAAATCACGTTGTTGGTAATAACACACTGATAAAATTGAGGGAGTTAATGACTAATCAAATCGAATTGTTTCCGAGATAACTTATTAATCTCCTGGATATCGTAAGGTGAGTCTGGTTCTAAAAACTACACTCTCGGGCGTTGTCGATGAGTAATTCTAGTTGGATATGGCACATTTTGATAAGAAATAGGAATAAATCCATGAAATGAAAGGTTAAAATGTTCTTATTCAAAACCTCTTGCGCATACATTATTCTAGCTCTCTTTGATGTATAGCACGTCCGACAGGATCATGCTATCTGTCGAGACTAGGCTAGGCGCATGGTCATCCATTTCCCATTAAATTCTTGGTGATATCAGTTTAATTTTTTGGAAATCGTTCTCTTCTCGCCGTTTACTATGTGGTTTTCTGTAAACCATTATCCGTTATGTATTGTTTTCTCTCAAGTTGATATGGCCAAAAATTTTACGCCTGCAGGAAAATAGTAGAGAGAGAGTCGTACCTTCTGGAGCATTGAGCTGTCAATGTGATGGTCTGACCAAGGAATTCGGTATAAATCTTTCCAGACCCACATCTTCAGAGCATTAACACGCGATGCCATATGTCTGTTCTCCTACCGGTTCATGTCTCACAAAGAAAGATACAGAAATTCAAGTCATTAGCAAACCGACCTTTGTACGGTAATTCAATCGGACAGACAACACATCAAATATAGGAAATTTTGTCAGCTTTCAAAAAGGTAAGATTATTGTTTCCTCTAAGACCAATAGTTTTCGAGTTATAAGCGAAAAATCAAATAAAAAAAAATCAAAATTAAGGGCCTTCTGGGAGCACTCTCCGCAAGGGTCGGGGTCTTTTAGGATGTTTACCTTCTATACTTCGGCCGAAAACTCTAGTCAGTAGAGCCAGGGGCGTGCGGATTTACGAGTTTTGTAAATTCCCTAATAAAATATGTTTATGTTCATTCATTTTACTTAAGTTTAGAGAATTTTGACGAATAACGTCAATTTCGAAGGAATGAAAGTCCTCGGATTGAGTTAATTATGCATGAACTACCATATATTAAATTTAAAATATTGTGCTTAAATCTGGCAACATTCTCCACGTATTCAGCGGTGTTATAACTTAGTTTAAAATCAGTGTACATAGAGTGCGATCGTTTATCAGTTGGGCGGTATTAATTTGTTGTTTATAAATTACGTATTTGTGGTATCACAGTGCCTTAAAGTTTTATTTTGTTAGTGATTTAGTGAAAATAAGTGCAACTGTGGGATATCGTAATATTTTTAAATGTGCAAAAATGGAAGCGGTTCCTGGTTGTTCAAGAGAAGTGGTAAAAGTTCATACCCCTGTCTCCATAAAGCTTCAAGGAGAAGAGAATTATTTTCAATGTATATCATGCATTGGAGAAAGATCATCCCATGGTACAGAAATCAGGATCAACAGGTTTAGTTAACATGACTTCAAGGTATACCGGCGTGAGTGAGCGGACCATTTACAGAATTGTAAGAGAAAAAAAAATAATAGACAAATTCCAGAAAAATGGAATTCGACGTAAAGTTCATAAATATTGTCTGAAAGTTATTTGTGGCATTCTACGAATATTCTTTCCTATTATTTGGGTTTTCTACCGCATGTATTATTATCTTCTTCAAAACAAATAACCGAATCTACAAAATAATAGAATTATTGGAAAAAAGCCTCTGCGCCCGTGACGTTTACGCCAAAGGAATAGTCAGAGGAATAAACACAGAAATAATGTATTTTGCTGACGTTTCGGAAAGTAATCTCTTTCCGTTTTCAAAGCTTTTTTTGGAAGAACTCTTATTTTGCTGTGTATGTCAAATACATAGCTTTAAGATTCTGTTTATGTTATTTCCATAGATACTTACTACTTACATAGAACATAGAACTGATGAATTGTTCTGTAGATATTTGTACAACCTGGCTACCAATGTTAAAAGAAGAACTTAACAAAACTCAACATTATCTAAAAGAAAATTCTAGGCTAATTTTTTATACAGCTATATCTTCTATATTTGTATATTTATTACTTCCCAAGAACAATATCCTGGTAATTTTATAGCTTGCCACGGTATAGTAATATTCCGCAAAATGCCACTAAATTGCTCACAGTATAAAATATCAATTAAGTTAGTCGTGTTTGATGATAACGCATTCTTAAATTGGACTTTTTAGAAATAGGATACTCCCATTTTATGTTTATTTGTTTTAAGTGGCGCCAAAAATTAAAAGTTAAAACTACATACTTATTTTTACATTATCCAGCACATATCAGTATAATAAATTACATCAAAATTTTTTTAACACCAAATCCTTCAACTAAAATATCCTTAAAACTGTCGATCGTAAAAATATTTTATATATAAATTATAAACTTAACATCAAAATAACAAACTTGAATTTCGCATTAACAAAGTCTAATAGATATTTTTAGCATCTCTCCAAGTCTATTGAAGTTTTAACGGAACGAATGCGAGGTTAATAACAATAAGATCATAGTGGAGGCTGTCAGTCAGATTGAAAAATTTCCTTTGACTTGTTCAATAGATATTCATTTTTACAAGCTTTTATTTAACTTGCAATGTTTGTTGTTTAGGTCAAATCTTGCAAGCTGAATTAGAACCAGTTCCTCCTAATGGTTAAGGTGCCCGTTGGGAAAAATTTTGCTGATACATACTCTCTCCAAACTTCGTGTATGGCTTCATTGGACCTAGTCTGACAGCATTTTCCTCCATCATTTTTTTTTGTTTTGTTTTTGGGGCGTTTTCCCGCTAGATTTTCCGAAACATGTCATTTTGACGGCATATAAAAAATGTATAGATACTGTTATTTTTCCAAATAGAATAGCTTAAAAACATGAATTGAAACGTGAAAAAATAATTGTCTGACAATAAATGTGGGTCATTGGGCGTGTCCGCTATCTCGAACATGTCGGAAAAACGACTATAAGAAAATTTATTAATAACCAGCTGATTTTCACTGTATTAATTTATTAAAACATACAAAAACAAGTTTTCGTGTTGTCTGACGAAAATTATTTTCCGATTTCCCAGTCTGACGCGTCAAAGTTGTCGGTTTCATGACAGCAAAAAATTTATTCATAACATTTTTTTACAAATTTTTTTGATTTTTAAATAAAATTTATAATACGATTAAAAAATTGTCTGACGGCGAAATAAAGCCTTTTAGCTGGAAATGTTAAATAAAAGGTTTTTCTATGTGGTTGTCAAGCTACGCTTGGATGTTACATTCATATGTATATATTGAGGCTATATTGATAAATAACAAACTGATTTTTTCAATATAGCTTAATAAAAATAAATCAAATCAATTTTTTAACTGTCTGACAAAAGGTGTTTTCCAGTTTTTCAGTCTGACGCTTGGAAAATACAATTTTTTAATGTTGTAATTTCTTTCAAATTGTAATGTTATCTCATACTAATCATTGAAAAATCATTTTTACAGTGTCAAAAATCATAAAAAAATTGCTTGAACTTCACGCTTGAAAATATATCGTTTAATACAAGTTCACCTGTGTACATCTGTTTAGTACGAAGGCTCTATAATAGAACTTAGGAGTGTGGAACGTCTTTCTACACTCCGTATTGTATTCTATAGTAGTAGTATAGTACACGTGTAGTAGTAGAGAATTGTAACGGTTTATCTTATGCACGTGGTATATAATTTTATTTATTCCCTGCATACTTCATATATTTTTGATGCAAAATTGCACACTTAAATTGAATTCATATATTTACCTCAAATGGATTAATTGTTTTTTCATTTATAAAATGTACTTTGTTATAACTAATATTGTAAAGTGCTATCTTATAGCTTGTTTCAAGACCTTTAATTTGGGCCCTGGATGAAAATTTTCGGACCAGTAGTACCGGAGATATAGCGATTTTAAACGTACTAAGAGACAATTTTTCGCTACTTTTTTCTACAAAAATTTTTACGTATTTTTCAATATTATCGAACTTAAAACTTGGGTAAGTTGAATTCAGATAGTCTAAAAGAGTTCAAAAAATTTAAAATAAAGATTATAAAATAAGTAAGTTGAAATACCGTATCTTTTTTAACCGTCTCCTCGACTAAACGAAATTTCATTTTTTTATCGCCCTAACTTCGACGGCCGCTATTGGAAAATTATGTTTTTTCGCCAGACTCTCGTTATGCCCCACTGTATTTGTCAGACACTTATACCACAAATTAAATACCTATTTTCTACATATAATTTTCCAATATCTGAAGGTTATGAATAAATTTTTTGCTGTCATGAAACCGACAACTTTGACGCGTCAGACTGGGAAATCGGAAAATAATTTTCGTCAGACAATACGAAAACTTGTTTTTGTATATTTTAGTAAATTGATACAACGAAAATCAGCTGATTATTAATACATTTTCTTATAGTCGTTTTTCCGACATATTCGAGATAGCGGACACGCCCAATGACCCACATTTATTGTCAGACAATTATTTTTTCACGTTTCAATTCACGTTTTTAAGCTATTCTACTCGGAAAAATAACAGTATCTATACATTTTCTATATGCCGTCAAAATGACATGTTTCGGAAAATCTAGCGGGAAAACGCCCCAAAAACAAAAAAAATGATAGAGGAAAATGCTGTTAGACTAGGTCCAATGAAGCCATACACGAAGTTTGGAGAGAGTATGTATCAGCAAAATTTTTCCCGACGGGCACCTTAACTATAACCGATTTTGCTGAAATTTTGGTTACACCTTTAATTCTGGTGACAATACAATATGCAATACTCAATATTGTAATATTTTAAAAATGGCCGCCGCCACAAGATGGCGGATGATGTATATTTTGTCAACCCTGTTAATATGGATATCAAATAAAAAAGCTTGAAGAGTAGGAAACGATAAAAATGAGTGTCGTCATTTTAAAATAGCCGTGGCCAGAAGATAGCGGATTACATTTTTTGTCAACCTTCTTAATATAGGTATCAAATGAAAGGGCTTGAAGAGTAGGAAACGATAAAGTGAGTGACATCACACTAAATTCAATATGGCCGCCGCTCCAAGATGACGGATTACATTTTCTTTTCAATCCCCTTGACCTCCTCAACGGTTAACAGCACGGACACGAAATTTTGTATACGCATAGCCCTTTCTGAGTGCCACCATGACATGGCTGCTGGACTGAGGGTTGACTCACGACGAGGAAACTGCTCAACGGTCCCGCAAAATATAGTCACCGGCACTACTGAACGAAGAATGGTGCCAATTATATTATGCTGGACTTGCACAGTAGACAAAATGCAGGGTAGTACTAACTTGTCAACCATGCCGCTGTCTATTTAGGCTCAAAGCTCTTCACTGCTGGCCAAGCATATGTGGCTTTAAGTAGGGTCAAGTCACTAGAAGGTCTCCTTATTGAAGAAGTGTAGATTGTGTGTAGCGAAGATTCGTAGCAAATTTGGGCAATTTTGGGAAAATCTCATAAAAAAATTATATAATGTAACAAAATGATGGGTTTGATTTACTTCAAAGTTTATTTTCTTCTTTTTAGAGCATTTAAATAAAAGCTTGTTTTTAAAAATGTTTTTTTACTATTAATTTATTTCTAAAACACTTGGTTAATACACCAATAAAATTAACATAAACATGCCTGTCTATATTAATTAACATTTCTGTACCATATATTGACAGCTCGAAATGAAATAGCTGTAGTACTTAACTCGAACAGACTCTTCCACCTCTTATTCAGAATATCGCCCTTAAAATTTTACAAATTTGCCTAGCCCTGTAGGTATAGGAAAAATTGCAGATTTCTGCCTAGAGTAAAACTATTTTTTAAAACACTTGACAATTTGTTCTAATGTTCGTTTTTTCGGCATTTAATTATGAAGAGGGGATTTACGGGGAAACCAGAAAAATACAGCTACCGCAATGAATACCGCTAGAACACAGTATACTACTAAAATTTAATTCACACCTTTGTAAATTTACAATGCTTCTTGGAGGAAACCGTTTTATATATATTTAATTTTAGTTTATATTCATGTCAGCTCTATTTTACTTAAATAGGAATAAAATTATACTGTTACAAAAAATGCTTTGCAGATTTACTTACCACTTGAGCGTTAGGCGAATGTAGGAGTTCATGTTTTTCTAGTTGATCTTTGGTGGAAAAAGATGTGGTGCATTGTGAACAGCCAAAAGGTCCGCCTGTACCAGCCAAAGGCGGCGTAGGTGACACAGCACTGGGTATCGAAATATTACCATTCTCCGAATTAGCCGACAACTCTGCATGCGCAGATTCCATGTGTTCCTTTAATGCTTGAAAAGTTTGACAACCTTTTTGACATTGCGGACATTTTATGAAATATTCCGAATTTGCGTTAAGTTCTTCTTCTTTTATTGCACCGTTTGTTAGGGAGGGCGCTGGAACAAAAAATAAGACTTAATATTGTGGATGGGTGCCTAACGAAGTCTTCGGCTTTTTGTAACATTTGAGGAGAACACACCTTTTAAATTTTGGCACGCCATTCTGCTGACAATAATTAATACCTGCCAACTAGTAAAAATTAGTAATTAATTTTAGAATAGGTATGGTGCATGTGTCTAGATTAGTGGTATCTTTAGAACTATTCGATTTTTTATACCGTTGCCCTATTCATGCTAGTTAAACTAGTTTTATGAATAAGAAAAGTGCCTATCAAAAAGTTCGTCTATACCAAATATTCTATTAAATTTAGAATTTTAAAATCACCTTATCTACTGAAGTTTAGATTCAATTAATGTATAGTAAACAATATTTAGTTTTAATTATCTTCCTCTTAAAAATTGTTGCGTCGTCGGCGAAGGGAACAACCTGCCCAATTGGCTGCACTTGAAACAAACTATCAATATATTCAGAAAAAGAGAGAAAAGATTAAATAGTAGTACTGTACCTTGAGATATTGCATATTCAACTACTCTAGGTTCACTTTCAACATTATTAAAATTGGGCAATTTGTTTTCTTCTCATTAAATAGCTCTTGATCAAGCTAAGTTCTTTCGCGAATACCTTTCTATTCGAGTGTTTGCAAACATTGAGGGGCGCCTTGCTATGTCAAATGCTTTGGCCAAGTCTAAAAAAACACATGTAGATCTTTTAAGATCTAATATGCGAGATCTGTAAGATATGGATTGCAACTTGAATTCCTCGAAACCCAAGTTGATTGAAGCGGAGTATAAAGTATACTATATATTTTTTTGCATATGCCTTAGACAGATTTGACACTAAAGAATTGGTCTATAATTCTATCTCCTGCTTTATATATTTGTCTGGGAATACTATTAAACGCCGTTGCTAGTTTACTTCTTGTAATCATTAATAATTTGATACTGTACTGCCCATTTCACAGTAATTAAGAGCAAGTAATAATTGTTGAAATTTCTTTCTAATCATAAGAATTTTACACGTTCGAATATTCAAAGAAAAAACAACTTAATATGACCTACCTGTTTATTAAAATCTTTTTACAGCATTTCAACATTTCTTTGGAGTAATTATTTTATTTAAAACGATTTAATTATGCCGTGTTGCCGTTACACGTGTAACCGTAATATTTACTTTTGAATGAAAAAATATATTTTTGGGGTATGATTTTTTGTGAAAGGTATAATAAATATGAAACCTACGCTTAAAACCTAAATTTAAACGGTTATCGAACAAGAGCGCTGTTCTAGCGCGGAAAATAATTGCTGCGAAATGTACTATCAACAAATAGACGTACATTAACAAAATAAAAAACGAAAAGCTCCATTTGTAGGCCTATGGTTTTAGGTATTTGAGAAAAGTAAGGTCAGATATAGGGCTTATACCGCCCGCCATAGACCGTCAATAAAATGTACCTCATAACTTTGCTGTTTTTTTTTTAATTTTGATCTGGGGAATTCGATTCTATAACTTGTTCATACAGTTGACAGCTTTATTCATGGGCAGGTCGGGATCTTGAACCTGGAGGAGGGTAAGAAACGTGTAAATAAAATACAAGGTAAAGTACAATAATATATTCAAATATATAATTTATACAACTAAACAATTACAAACAACAGAAAATACATACACATACAGTATTAACAACGTGATAATTACAATATAAATTGGCGCGAATAGTGGATATTTTTTTAGTTTCAGAAATATTAAAAATTTTGAAGCGAAATTTATTGCTAACAACCTATTTGGACGGAGAGCAGGGGGGGATTGGTATTCTTGTTATAAACCGTAATAAGTCGATAAGTCGTAACCAAAATAAAATAAAAAATCGGCAGCTACTGGAAGCGGCTGGAACCTCTCCACTCGGTGGATCTTTGAAGCCGAAAAGAGCATTAGATTGGGTAACAAAATGACACTAAACGTAATCCAATTTCATCCAAAAACGTTTCTGATCTTCTGGGGTACTAAAAAAACCCTCAACTTAATGAATTTACAGTCATCTATGCGAGTTATTACCTACATTATCGCTCGTTGAATAATCCTATTAGGATATTAATAACTTTAACATCACTTGAACGACTAAGAAAGTCTAGTTATCCTAAATACTACAGATTTGTAAAGCAACAAACTGAAAATTGGTAAAGTGATAATCTATAATAAATTCACCAACGAAGGTAAAGAAAGCATATGATATTGATATTGTTACATCTACCTTTAAAGTTTGTGAGAATCCACTATAAGTTACAAATATGCCGAAATCTTATTAACATGACATGACACCAACGTTATCGGATGACAAACGATGACAATGACAATCGTCAAAATTTGCTCATTGCAATCCGATCGCTCGCGGCTGTCTTTGTTAAATGAAACATTAGCATTTCAGTAATTTTACTAGATTTTAGAGGAATATTTGTAGTTTAATTCTTCGATTTGTCTGTATATACATTTAAAAACGGCACTAAACGTAATCCGCTCTACTTCTAGAGCAATGAAGAAACCCTCACACGTGAATTCACACGTGATGTGACGAGTTTCACGACGTAACGGCTCGCACATAGATCATGTCATGCGAAATACGATCTATGCTTCATATTTGCTTTGTTTTTAGTTTTTTTCACGGAAACCAAATCGAAAGTGTGATATATCGTTGAAATCAGAATTTTAACTGCTTTTCAATGGTTCCATTGCAAATTGAAAGTAATTATAAAATAAACAACTTGTTGCGTCAAAATGGTACCAAACGTAATCCGATCTCAACCAAAACCTGTTTTGGGGCAGATTTTCTGGGACACTAAAGAAACGCACATGCAAAGTTTTAATTCAAATCCGTTCAGTAGTTTCGGCGCTATCGTGCTAACACACATACACACACACACACACACACACAGAGACATTTTTCAAAAACCGCTTTTTTGGGTTCCTAGGACCTCAAAACGTAAAGATTTGATGTTATCTCAATTTTTGTTTTTGAACCAATTTTAGTAACCTCTTACAATTTTATTGTGGAGAGGTTAAAATGTATACACATAAGACTAAAGTTATCTTATTGTTGACCCACAGATACCTAAGAGAATCCTGTTTGCATTTGCAACAGGGTGGCCTAAAGTACACAAAGATTTTCTAAAAATTTTATTCGTATGTCACATTTGAATGACTGATTAATAATGAACCTTCATTGGGAATTTTTCGACCAGTAAACTTCAAATTAATTTGTACTAGTGAAATCTGTTATAAAACCAGTGATCAGAACAACACTGATTGAAGCAGAGATTAAAAGTGAAGAAACCAAACAATAATTCTTTCCCGTTTCTCATTTTACAAATTGAGGCTGGCAATTTGTTTAAATTAACTGAAAATCATTTAAAACAGTTTTAAAAACTGTCTGAGAACCTTCTACAACGTGTATGGTCCTGTATTTCTGTATCAGGAGACAGCTCTTAGCTTTTAGTCTATTATATTATAATAACTACGCGAAGAAATCTTCCAAAATTCAGTGTTCTGTTCAGAAGAGTTTAAATCTTCTTAAATATATTATGAAAATGCTTTTTGCTTTATTTTATACTGGGATCGAAAAATAGTAACTACCCATTTCTTAACATAATAATTACAGTAAAATGTCTTTATCATCCTAGTTAGAAAACAAACTTTGGAAAAATGAAAATAATTTAAATTACAACATCGAAAAAGTTTATTGTCTACCTCAAAAGGTATGTTGCGTGTGCAAGATTAGAAGACCGCAATTGGTCACCGGTTTCTCAGAAATTCGATAACGAACATATCGGCCTGTAAATAATTGGAATAAACACTTTATCAAGTGTTAAGGTCTTAATTGCTACACAGGATGTTACCAATAAAAGTAACGTCGGTTAATTATTTCCCGTCGTGCATACCTTTTTGTGATTAAATTAAATGTGTTGAATGTGGAATGAACTAAACGCTAAGGAAAACAAGGCAATTTATTTGGGAAACGCTGTTCGTGGCAAAACTAGAAATAATGTCTGGCCTTGGAATGGAACGGTAGTAAATTAGCAAAGTCAATTAATACACGTCCGTAAAAATAAAAAATATGTGCCAATAATTTATCCACATATTTTAATCTAATGGATAAACATGATCGCCCACTTATTTTGTTACAGTCAATTGGTTCTTGACATGTGGCTTAATATAAAATTTGTTCAGTATTATTTGATTCAATCAAACAGGTGTGTTATAAGTCAAATTTAAAAAAATATAACTCTAACTCTGAAAAGTATTATGACAATGTTTCCCACTTTTCTCATATCGACAGAACAACTTGTGAAACCTGCTGGATGATATTTTTAATCCGAAAAGTATTTTAAGCTAGGTGTATGCCAAGAACCCGGTTGATTTTGTTTGCAATAAACAATTCAGAAATTAAAGTTTTTATCAATTTTTTAAACGAAGTAGTTCCTCATAGGATCAAAAACTACTTACGCGTGGCCTCCGGGTGTATTTAAATGTTTTTTTTATCATAAGGAATATCATTTCATCAATTTTATTGATACTGGCTGTCGTGTATCTACAGTGACGAATATAACGCCTTATGGCAAGTTTATTCCTGTTTATTAATTCTCAAAAATATATTCCCCTCGATCCCCCCAAGAAAATGAACAAATCTTCCAAAAGAAGTTACTAAAATTATGAAACAAAATTTTATCTAATTTTTTTAAATTTTCTTATATACATTTTTTTAACGTCGGCCTATTTCCGCTACTGAGGCCTAACACCGACGCCTGTAGACGAGCTACCCCCAACCAGGAATTTTGCCGAACCTCTTCCCTTAAGAAGAGTAGGGATCTTTTACTTGCCTAACATTTAATAGACAAGGGACCGACGGCTTTACATCCCCTCCGAAGAATGGTATATCTTCTATACAACCCTCGCCTAAGGTTGTATAGCTTCCGCATATACACTGATATACAAGCCGCTGGAAGATGTGTGAGGCGAGGACGCGGTTTCCGTTGGAATGGTCACCCATCCAACTACTAACTGCGCCTGACGTTGCTTTACATCGCATACCGAAGTATGTACATAGTAAAGACTCTCTGTTAAATAGATGTTATAATCTAATATTAATTTGGTAGAAAATAAACTTCATTACGTTAAATTTTTATTTCTACACCGACTTAAATATCTATATTAGGTAGGTAGTTGGGTGACCGGGCTGTAATTTTATTCCACAATTCCTAATGAACTTAATTTCGTTTAAAAGATCAACCTTTTTAGTGGTCAGAGGTGAACTGCTGACATGGGTATGTCTAAAACTGTTCCCTTAAGTTTCTTCATAATCGTTTATGTTTAAAATCTGATAGTGTATTCGATAAACGTTCTTCTAAAAAATGGTGGAGGATCTGGTCATTCTAAAACCTTCATACAAAATCTACTTTGTGGCCGTGTCGGTATTTCATAACATCTCTACCAGCGATATTTGTGACATTAGGGAAAGTCGCATCAAACCGGACCGGTATCGGTAACTTTGGAATTATGAGACCATATTTACACGCATTTTTTAACGATTTTGTTATTTGTGAGCAAAAAAGATCGAACATAACGAGATCAGACATACAAAAATCTATAAATTGTTCTACCGTCTGAATCCCTGCGTGGCTTTCTTGTGCTAAGGATGAGATTTAAAAGATATAGTATGAAAAAGTCGAAAATAGGATTAGGAATAGTAACCAAACCTAGTTAAGTTCAATGAAATACAATTATCATATTTCCTCTAAAAGTTAAACTAAGAACCTGATGGAAAATTTTCATAATTATTTTGAAATACCTGTTAGATGGTTAACGTAATGAATTTAAATTAAGTCGGGTAAACAATCTCCCTACATTTAACTAAATTCGTCTTTATATGAAATATTTAGGGATTTTTATTTAGATATAATGAATTCCACATCTGGTCAGATTATGTAGCACGTAGAACCTTAAATATTTTATGTATGTTGACATTTAAATGAAATGGAGAGCTATATTTTCCTAAAATAGTATTTATACACCTAAAGCTTCTATTGCAGTATACCTTTATGACTCAATATATTGTGCAGTTGCATACAATTGGCGGACTTTGGCGTCAGTATTAATGCCAAAGTCTAGATCGCTCTACAATAACCGAAACCGAGAATTAAACACTGTTTTTTAGGACTAATATTGTATTTATTTCGTGAATAAATATTACTACTATTATGTCGTCACTGTTGTAAACTTATGCAACGAAATGTCAAAACTGACATACCTATTGGATAAACCTCGGGATGTATATTACACTGGACACTGCCCAAATATATAAAAGTCGTTTACTTTTCAGTTTCGACTGTTGTATTAACACGTACACTCGTACTGATTTATTATACCGATACATATTTGAAACACATGAAATTAATAATAAAAATTGGCAGGCGAAAGAAAATGACGCAAGTATTGATGCTTCCTGAACGTGTTGCTAAATTCCGTATTGACCCACGCATGTATGACTCCTCTTATGGAGGCAACATATCTAAATTTTTGCCCTACATGTAATTGTCTGGAAAGATGAAATTTCACTAATGAAATTAATAGTTCGGGTACGTGGGAGTTGTGGAAAAATATTGACTTTGGCATCTTTTTTTAAAAAATTTGTTTTTTGAATCACGTAGGTACTTTCTTTTTTTTGTCAAATGCCAGTGTCTCCGGTTGTATTCGTGATATTAGAAAAATAATGAAACTAACTTCTTCCCAATTAAATTTCGAATTAAACTAGAGCAGCATAATAAAAGTGATTTCTGTTAATTTGTTAAGTTGAAAAAATATAACCTAAAAAAATTAGCTGACTTTTAAATTTGTTGTAATAACTTAAATTATTTTTGACCAATATTTATTATGTTTTGTAAAAATATGCCTTTTATTGAACAAAATATATCAAATTTGAAATGAAAGCATTTATTTAAAACTATGAAGTTCGAAATTCTATCCTTAATTACATAAGAGAGTTTCACAGTAGAAACATTATTTTGTTGTTCTAGATTATAAGTTTCCCCATATATTTCTAGATAAAAATTTTTTCTCTTCTTCGTGAGCCTCATCATTATATTCTAAGACAACTTTGAGTGAATAACTTTTTTCAGTTAGGCAGTTTAGTTTCTTTTACAATTCCACAAATTGTTTTTTTCGCCGATTGACAGCAAAGTACTAACTTTGCTGACTAATGTCAATCAGCATAGTGTCACTTTCCCTGCCTAGGCAGTAAAGTGCTCATTTTCCCTGCCTAGGCAGAAAAGTTAGCACTTTCCTGCCTAGGCAGGGAAAGTGACACTTAGTTTCCATGGTAACCAACTAGTAACAACTGCGATTTTTAATGAATTTTTATTGAATTTATCACAACAAAAATAAAGAGATTGAGAATTGTAATAATTTAATTATTTTAGAATATATTTAAAGAATCGGCGAAAAAATTATATGTTCAACTCAGCAGCAAAATAGATAGATTGTCTTGGCAGTCGAGCTTGTCGAGTTGTTTTCTCTGGCTTGATGCGTTCCTAAGTCACACTTCTGCTAGCTATATTAATACACTTTTATGTTGCACTGGTTTGTAGTTTCTATTTATTTTACCTGAAGGATCATGTATATTTGTGATATTTTAGTTATCCGGCTCGAAGGACCTTGTATAAGTGAATCTCCTAAAGTATATTTTAAGTTTTGTTTTTACTTTTCATTTTGGTCAAAAAATAAATAGTAATATAAAGTTTACAACGAAATAATTTAAAACCGAAAAAATAGCTGTTTTATTAATATTTTTTTAAATTATTATTATAGAAGTGAAAACCTAGTATTTGAGACCAAGGAAATGTTTCTACTGCCAATCGACATACAGGATTCAGAGTCGAATTGTGCGGAAGGGGGTTACACATTGGAAAATGCGGACATCTAACCATATATCCTCCGACAGTGCCGGAGCTGGGGCTGGAACCCGGTAGCACGATACCTGTTAGATTAATCGCGCCACCTCGCGCCTTAACCAACGCGGCTATCGGCTGGATAATATTTAACATAACATTTTGATTTAAGACTTTAAAAAATCAGTTATGTTTATCTTAAATTAACAGGAACAACTTTTACTCATCCAGTTTTATTCAAGATTTGATTACGAAGAAGCCTGTGGTTTTTCTATACGACGAATACAATTGGAGATATTCGACAAAAAGTGGAAAAAAACATGGTTCAAAATAGTTACTTCTGTATCAAGGCCGTAAAGTTTATTTTTCTTCGCTGAATCCGAAGTTTACGGCCGAGCACAGCCGAGACAAAGCAAACTTCGGGTAAAATTTTTTACGCAACTGTCTCAGAAAGGAAAATAAAATATTTTTAAAATTGTTTCGTACAAATTACTGGAAATATGGACAATATTTTGTAGGAAACCTATAGCGCAATCAAAGTAGCACAAAAAATCAATATAAAGGAACTTTTTCCATTAGCAATTTTATCGTTGAATCCTGTTGGGGTGGTGTTAAGGAGTACCCAAAAAATGTTTCTACTTCAAGGACTTTGTCCTCCAATTGTTTCTAACAATTTAATTTTTTTAACCGCGTTTTTCAACCTAAAAATGTGAATAACTCGAGATATCTAGGTCCGATAGCGACAAAAAAAACAGAATCTGTAATTAAATTTTCTACAAATCTCTGTTTACTGTGGGTCTTAGGAGCGCGTCCATAACCTACAAAAGTGAAAAAACTGCCATTTTATGCCATTAAGTCCAAAACGGATAATTATTTTTTCCAAAAGTTAGGTCTCGATGCAAGTTTTTGCCATTTTTTGCATTTGTTTAAAACCCAATAGACAAAAAAATTTTTTAAATATTTTTCGGCCATTTTGAAAAGAAATTTGAATTTTTTTTACCAGATCATAAAGAAAATTTTAATACCTTTATTTTAATTAAAAAAGAGTTTATTTTGGTCAACATTTTTTTCAAAATGGTCGATAAAAATTCATTTTTTGTTAATTGGGTTTTAAACAAATGCAAAAAAGGCCAAAATAGGTTCAAATTTTTTTTACGGAATCAAAAAGTTGGCGTCGAGACTTAACGTTTGAAAAAAAAATGATCCGTTTTGGACTTTGGGCGAGTTGTACAAAGTTCAGTTCCAGTCCAATCTAAACTCTGTTCAAAATCCTTGACTACCATTGTTGCCACTATTGTAACCTTGGATTTTGAACTTAGTTTAAAGTTGAACCACATTTGTACAACCCGCCTTTAATAGCATAAAATGGCGGCCAATTCAAATTTTAAATAACAAATACAATTGCACACACAGGATTTAATATTTTTGCATCAAATTTTTAGGGTGTTTTTGTTAGAGTAAAAGGCAGATTTTCTGAAAGTTTAAAGCTGATCAGTTCACGCAGCGGCTCTGGGCAGCAAAGTAAAAAAAAACTATTTCTGGCGAGATTTTTCACTTTTGTAGGTTATGGTTGCGTTCCTAAGACCTACGCTAAACGCAGATGTGTAGAAAATTTCATTACAAAGATTTTGTTTTTTTTTTTGTCCCAATCGAACCTACATATCTCGAGTCATTCACAATTTTAGGTTGAAAAACGCGGTTAAAATTTTTTAATTGTTAATAACAATTGAAGCAGAGGGTCTTTGAAGTACAAACTTTTTTTTGGTACTCCTTAGCGCCTCGACAACAGGATTCAACCATAAAATTGCTTATGAAAAATGTTCCACTTCACATCCTATTTTGACTGCATTACTACTAGGCTGACAGTTTTAATTCGTTTTCAAGTTAATAACGAAAACATATGAAAACGTGACTAGTTTATTGACAAGCCGTGCAATTTTTCAAATATTATGATGATCAATCGCCTCACACATCTTCCAGCGGCTTGTATATCAGTGTATGCGCGGAAGCTATACAACCTTAGGCGAGGGTTGTATAGGAGATATACCATCCTTCGGAGGGGATGTAAAGCTGTCGGTCCCTTGTCTATTAAATGTTAGGCAAGTAAAAGATCCCTACTCTTCTTAAGGGAAGAGGTTCACAGGAGCAAAATTCCTGGTTGGGGGTAGCTCGTCTACAGGCGTCGGTGTTAGGCCTCAGTAGCGGAAATAGGCCGACGTTAAATAAATGTATTAAAAAAAAAAATGATGATCAAGTAACACATGCGGCCGTGAAGTAAAAGAGAAAAAAAAAATAAGATTGACAAATGGGTACAAAGAGATGGCACTTTGGGAATGCTGTCAGATCCGATAAATGTAATTTTTTTGTGACAGCTGCCTAAAAAATAAATTATTTGAAAAAAGAGGGATCCTAGAGTCAGCATTCTATAAATTCTACTTAACCGAACTTGTTTATTACATTAATAAAATTCACCTTTCTAGAAAATTTCATTTAAAATCTAGCTTGACTCCACTAACTGCGAACAAATGGGTACTGCCCCTCATCGCAGGTACATTTTAACACATGTTTGGGTTGTTGGCCATTTAGCGCGTTATTAAGAAGTGGAGCGGTTTCAAGTTATTGGCATTGAAAACTTTTCTGCTTCTCAATTCGCTACACTACATTAATAGCACCGAATCTGAATGCACATTTTTTAAAACACTTCTTCTTTTTAAAGTCGAACAATTCAAGCAGACAGTGAACATAACACATAACCGTTTATTTGTTCGTGGAAATATCATTATGTGCATGTACTATACATTATAAATTACAATAATTAGACTATGTAAATTAATGAATTATAAATATATGGTTCATAATTTTTTCTATTCTAATACTATTAATAATTTACCTTTTTATCCAGACTCCTTTGAATGCAGCTTACATTTTTTGTGTTCCACACAAAGCATTATAATAAAATTGGAAAGAATCCAAGTAGAATTTTACCGCGAGAACACGTCACAAAAAAGAACTATCTATTTTGATATATTGTGGTAGAAAGGTGGATTAAAATTACGCATACTGTGTGCTGTGACTCAGTTTTGCTTCCCTTTGATAAGATTATTGCTAATTGCTTCTAAATTTAAATAGTAAACAAAGCAATAGATATATTATAAAAACCGAGCGCAGTCCGAAGTTTAATTAGGTAAATTCAATATTTAACAAGAGATATTATTAATTGGGAAGTACCTAAAGTCACGTATTATGCTGCTACAAATAGATCGGACGCACCGTCATTGAGATTTATTTAACCTGAGCGAGTTAGTCCCACCCCACAATTTTCTGCATGTAGATTGTATAAATTAAGCAGGAAATTTCCCCACATGGTTGCCGAACAGTTTAATTGAATTCAGACTTATTGATTGCCTAAAACTCTTATTTGCTGTTACATACAGAGTGTACGAAACTCATGTTAGTTAAATCAGTTAAAAGAACGGAAATGTAATTTTTCGTCACGTTATTAGTTTTTTGTTCATTAAAAAACAGCATTAAAGTAGTAAATAAGTAACAAAACAAATGTATATATAGAAACTCCTTACAAAAAAAGTCTTTACGAAAAATGGAACCTGAGGTAGATTTTTTAAAAATCGGTGTGGCGTTGTTTATGATTTTAAGGAATGATTTTAGCTGGAATCTACAGAGGAATATTCAAGGAATATTTAAAAATTGTTGATGTGGCAATTATTGTTTAAAGTTGCCGTTGCTCCAATAGTCAGTGTGGGAGCGAAGATGGTGGGGGAAGTCAGCCCCGCGCGGCCGAAAACGAGTCTCGGGCGCCTCAAATTCGTTTTTCATGTTTGGAGTATCTCGACGAAATACGAATAATGGAATATATATTTTCTTAAAAAAAAAAAAAAAATGGTGAAGAATGTCGGCTATCAAAATTTTTGTCAGCATTTCGATGCCATGCATCGCCGAAGAAATATTCCATTTGTTTATAACGAAAAAATTAATGCTAACTTTAATAATTGTTTTCAACAATTTAAAACCAATACTTCATTTGGTTCTTTTTTGATATCGATAGCACAGATAATAATAAATAAATAAATACCACAGAAATTAGCCAGACAGATAAGGTAAAACACCAGCCGAAAGACTGCGTGCTGGAACGATTTTGGGCCCGGGGAAAATAACCTAGAATAACCTAGGTTGTATTTTAATTAAAGCCACGTTACATAGACAATAGTATATTGTGTCACAAGGGCAGAAAATGAGCATTAGTAGCCCGCGGATATTAGCTGCCCGAGCGAGCGAAGTGAAGCGAGGGTAGCTGATAGCTAAGGGCTGCTAATGCGTTTTCTGCATGTGTGACACACAACTGTTTTTCGCCTAGCATTAAACAAAACCAAAAAAGGAAAAGTACAACAAAAATTTTTAATTTTATAATTACAAACAGAATTTAATAAGAAAGTTAAGAATAACAATTTGCGAATTTATTTATTATAGTAATTAATATTAATTATCCCTTGAGCACAGTTATGGATAGTAATACCAGAGTTCGTAGGCATTCGGTAAGTGTTTGAAGTGGTAGTAGCATGGTGACTTATTTCTATAGATGAAGTTGAAGGTTCATTGGAATTGTCTAGATTAACTGGTATTTCATTTATTTGGTCTGAAATATTTAACACTTCAGTTGTGTTATTTTCTCTAGTACTGCCAATCTTATTTGCTAAGCAGTCATCGATATATCCTTCTGCAACTGCAGAAGAACGCCAACCTCCATGTTTTTTGTGTTAGCAAATCACTCCCAGAGTTAGCTAGTAGGGTTGCAGAACTACGGCGGAACCAATGACCTGTGTATGTATTAGGTTCAGGCAGTTTCAAAAAAGTGGCTATTTTGCTTGGAATTTGGCTAAATACATTTTTTCCGATTGGTTGTACTGTGCATTTATTATTATTGTAATAAATAAATAGGCGATTATGAGAAGTGTGGGTAGGTCTAAGGGAAACATATTTGTTGTATATTTTAAGTAGATTCAATCCATCAACTGTTTTGTTTGTGACTGTAAACGTTCTTGTAATATTATTTTTTGTATCTGGAACTGTAACAATCAATATGTCTCTTCTATTATCTATATGATCAAGTTTCATATTCAACAACTCATTTCGACGACAAGCTCCGTATAGTCCCATAATAAGAGAAACCTACAATGCAATGTTAATAAAAAATCATAATTAATTCATCTTTGCTTATTTGTTTACCTTGATCATAAGATATTCCGAATCATCTGCTTCCTTAAAAAATTCAATGCATTGTTCCTGAGTCAAAATTTTGGGCAGGTAATTTACAGAATTTTTTTCCAAAAATGCTCGAACTTTATGAAAATTATAAAAATTAATATTTTCCTTGACTTTAAAAGTGCTTTTCAACATTGAAAATTCAGACCATAGGGTACCTACATTTATAATCTTTGATCTTTCCGATAAATAAGCAAGTAGTACATTTTCTGTTACGATTTTTGTTTTTTTATTCTTTTTCCAGTTATTGAATAATTCATAGCACTTTTCGTACCGTTGTCTTGACTTTGTAGGTAACAAATTCAGAGAAACATTGATAGCTTCTTCTTCCAAGTCCGGTGGAGTATTCGTAAATTCTTCGTCACTGTCTGAGTTGTCATTCATTTTAACTTATGCACCATAGAATTACAATTGTTCACAACTTATTGTTATTCTACATTTTTGTTGTTTGTTTTGATTCCAAATTTTGGTTTAAATTCACATTTAATGAAAAATTATGTGAAATATGCAAATGACAACATGTGTCTAGATTGTGAAAAACTACAAAATCATGTTGTTATGAGTTTAGAGGCCCAAGGGACGATAAACTTTATTTTCGGTCAAATTTTTAGGGTTAATATGATTCATTTTCATATATGCTAGGCGAAAAAATATTTGACACTTCAAATCCTGTAGGGTTTCTAATTATGTAATTTTTTTTCGAATATTTATTGTAACATTATTTTATCATTAACATAAAACTCTCGATAAAACATCAATACAATAATAAAAATTAATATCAGAATGACAGGTAATCACCATCACTGTAAATGTCCTTTAAAAGCGGTATTTTTTTATACAATTTAACAATAATTACATCTGCGAAAATATAAGTCATTATTTCAGGCTCGCACGCCGTAAGGAATAACGCTTCCAAATTTTCCTGCAGAAGACAACTGCATAGTCTCGTTTTTAATAATTTGAGCCTTGAAAATGACCTTTCCCACGAGACTTGCGTGAATGGTATTGTCAAAGAAATTTAAATTTATACACAGAATGCAATTGTCGAAATTCTAAAGAATATAGGTTATACTCCCATAGCACTTGAAACATGCAAGATATGTACAAAAAATACTGTATATTAGTGCACTTTACCTTTAACTTTATATACCTTTGGAAATCCTGCTTTGAAAGCTGGAGCCATAAATGGGCAGTCATTAATTCATCTTTTCCTGCCACAGGAAGGAATTATTGTGCAAACTTTATTTAGCGAACCTTCTGAGAGAGATTGGCTCATTTCGGAAAATCTCCTGGGGTGAAAACATTCTAAATTACCGTAAAATGTCCCGTGTTCGCTGAATCTTTGATCAAAACAAGTTTTTATATTGTCCATGATAACATTGTATATGGTTAAACGAAAATGAATTATGGCAAGCAGAATTGCTTCAAAGAACAGAACTTCTTCAGTAAACCATCTGCTTGACTTTGGCATTGAATAATGAGTTGGACTCCGTAATTTCTTTTAGTGCCAGAACAACATTGAGAAAAACACCATTATCAGTACTGTGCTGATTTGCCAAATATTTTTGTAGTAGCATTACTTTTATTTCTACATCTTGTAGCGCCTATTGCGTAATAGTTTTAGGTGCTGATGACTACCACTGCTGTTAGATTCCTCCTAGATATTTAATTTCTTGTAGGGTTCCCTGAAAAATACATGGGCTTCTTATTGTAACTAGTCAAATCAGCAATGCTATGATCCAATGAGATATTATCATCTAGAACTGTTTTCAAAATCTCACAAAGATGATCTCCAGTAGTTGAAGTTACGTGTTTTAAAGCGATTGCCTTTTCGACAACCTTATTCCCGAGTTTTTCATAAATCATACAATTTTGGCATATCTGATGCAGATGCCATCCGTTGCATTTCTTTCCTCTTTTTAATTTGGCGTTACTCATGGCCAGAAAGATTTTTTTTCCTCATTTTAAAAATTGCTTACCAAAAAATAGTTTAAGTAAACAGAAAACAAAATTTAGTTTATTATAATATCAGGCGCGTACGGGACACACATTTTTGTTTTATTTTGTAATTTAAAATTATAAAATTTATCTAGGCTCTGGGGCCCTTTCAGGGCACTTTGTGAGGGCCTACCGGGAAACTCCCAGTATCCCGGTGGGCCAACACGTGCCTGTCAAGAACTTTAATTTGCACACCCGAAGATTCCTGTAGAACCGCCATACCGCTGAGAAATAAGCGTTAAAAAAAGTCAAAAAGTTATTAACAAATTGATTGTGCAGAAACTGTTCGACCATATGGCTCCCGATTTCGCGTGCCTTTTCAATGCTACAAGGGCCTTCTTTTTCTGTGGTAAGAAGTGTATGAAACATGTTTTTCTATTGTTTATTAACAATTGAAAAAACAGCCATTTTAATATGTTTTTTTGCAATGACTCATAAACAAATTAACCGATTTTGATGAAATAGGTCTTATTTTGTATGGGAACTTAAAGATGTTAAAATATTTATTGGTCGAGATACATTGTTTAAATCTGAAATATCCCAAAAGCAATAAGCCTGACGTTAAAAATCAATATGGTGGAAACTAAAGTTAATAAAATTTCCTTTAAAATGATTTCGATTTTTCCGTATAGTTTTAAAATGACGAAATTATGATGTTTTCCTGCTGTCATTGGCCGTGCGATGGCATAAATTTAAAAATCCGTATTGGTTTCTGATAATATGCGTTATCACTCACACGCTCCATTTTTTTTTTTTTGAATTTTTAGAGCACTTGTTTTATAAAATATACTTTGAATCAAAGCAGTTTCGAAATTTTGCTGAAACAGTTCTTTTCTTTGCAAATAACTCAAGAACTATTGCATTAAACGAAAAAATAATGGTACGTAGGAACATTATTTGTCGTTTCCTAAGCTTTACTTTAATATTCTATAAATTTTTAATTAATTCGTTTAATACAATAATTTTCGACTTATTTGTAAAAAGAGGAATTTCCTCAGTAAAATCGCGAAACTTTGCTTTATATCAAGTTATAATATATAAAATAAGTGTATTAAAAATCCTGAAAATTTTACCTAACTGCCAGAAAACAAAGAACAAGACATGTAAACAGTGTATATAACGTAATAGACTGACTTCGGAGTACCACAATGATAAGTGCTAGGACCTTTATTATTTGTGTTGTTTATAAATGACATAGTGAAATCAGTAAAAAATTGTAAGATACATCTATTTGCAAATGACAGGTTAATTTATTTTCATGGATAAAACGGATAAATGCAAATACATGATTCTCGGCAAAAAACATACTAAATCGTGAACAAGTTGGGCAAAGTATTGTATTAGATAATATGTACTTAGAAAAAGTCTTGGAAATTAAATACTTTGGGTTTATAATAGATGAATGCTTGGCCTTCAAATATACTGACTATATCATCAAAAAAGGTTGCCAAAAAGTTTTATTTTCTACGTGGAATTTCAAGTTATTTTATCAATGTTCTCAAGAATTAATCTCTCTACCATTAATTTTCTTTTCAACAGATCACAATGAAATCACAGTAATTTTGATCTGACACTACGTGGCAGCTGTGCTGGTCATCTCTGATGCTCCCCCCCCATGTCAAAGTTCTGGGATCGCCACTATGCAACTCTAGAGCTATATTTAAATAACAATGATAAACAAAAGTTACAAAAAATGCAAAACATAGCTATGAGGATAATATTAAAATATAACAAATGTGTACACCTACAGACACAATGTTACATGTTTTAAACGTTAGACAAACAACGTATAGTTTTAAAATCACTACAATTTATATTTAAAATAAAACATGGTATGGCTCCAAAGTATTTATGTGATAAATTGAGTTTTGTACTAGATAATCATAGATATTAACACTCGTACTGTAAATGACATAGTGGTACATAGGCATGACAATTTAATCGAATCGAAATCTTTGTTCTGTAAGGGTATTCAGTTATTCAACAGTTTACCAAATGAAATAAAATATTGTAAAAAATATAACACTTTCATCAAATTATGTGTTAGTTATATTAGAAAAGAATATTGATGATTTTGTGACTAGGTTATGGGATTTGACGATAAACTATGTTAGAATACAAAGATTGGTAATTATTTTACAGTTATCGCTATATGTATAGATTTAAGATAAGCTAGTGAATAGTTAATGGACGTCTGTTCTATATATTGTGAAGATTCAATTGTAGCTTTTTTAGCTAATAAAGATGCATTATTGTTATTATTTCTAATTTAATTCTCTATTAGATTCAATGGTTACTTTTTAATTTTTTGTCCACTCTCTAGAAGACGTGGGAACGACGAACACACCCCCCCCCCCCCCCAAGTAAAAGGCGGCTCTTGATACGGTGTTCTGTTAAAATAGCTTTATAGTTATCGTATATTATTCAAAAAACTTGGCAAGGAATTTTCAAGATATGTAGGAAAAGTCGCGTTAAACCATTTTTTGTCTTTTCTTGTAGGTACCCATGAAAACCATATTGAGAATAAACATTCAACATGTCGTCTTTGTTATATTGAGTGGAGTTATCTCACAAAAATGAAGAATAACTACCTACTAATATTTTATTCTGAGCAACTTCTTACAATGTATGTCACCTAGAACGCCCTCCTAGATATATCAGCAAAGCGAAATATAATCTGTCTAATGTTTATAACACAAATCATACAATAATTTTGGTAATATTTATGATTTTCAAATAAATATATATAATCACTGACATTTCTTATGATATGCCTAATTTATTAAGGCACTTTAAAACTATATTATCATCTATACATTATAGCATACCGCACACCGACTTGCTTTCGGTTGTTCAGGGTCAGAGAGTCACATCTCACACCTGTTTCGCTTAATGGCCAGGTCAGCATATATAAAGATTAACTTTTGATGATACATAATGCCGAGAGTCGCTGATATTGGCATGTGCCTTTTTTCAGTTGGCCTGTATTGTATACCTGTCGATGTATCCGTATTTTTTAATTCCTTTATATGAGTAGTTATCGGAAAAATACATAATATACTTTCAATAAAATAAGACAGAGTATATGTAGAATCCCACTGAACATTAATGATAAACTAACAATCCTAAATTAGCTTTAACCAACAGATGAGGTGAGTTAACTCAAAATTCATCTTACTTATACCGTCTGCGCGGCGTCTGTCTATTTTACGAGGACCTATTCCATTTTTTTGTGAGCTATATTTCAATAAAAAGAAATTTGAAATTCATAGCCTACTTTGTGAGATATATTACAAAAACCTGAAAAATAGGAAAACCACAAACGGTTATAGTTTCCTTATTTGCGGAGATACGAAAAAAGTTAAAGGGATGAAAGATGACGGCAAAGACAATAAGAATAATAAATGTGTATCAAAAAATTCGAAAAACGTAGTTGGCTTTGACATACGCTTTTGTGCAAAAATGAAAAGAACAAATCTCAAAGTGCAGGACAGTCCGTAGTTTTTTCCACTATGTTTCCTACTCGAAAATGACATTTGTTAATTTTTTATAAATAATTATCAACAAAAAATCGCTTTTTTAAGGTTTTTTTATTGTAAAATGGAAACTATTGAAGCTATCTTAATGCTATAAATGGATGAATTATAGAAAATTGAATTACGAAGAAAATGACGGGTGTTCACAATAGTGTTTCATTCACTTAAACGCGTTTTATCGAAAAATCAGAATAGATCTTTTGCTGCTGTTCACGTCTAGTTTCCAAATCCATTTTTTAAATTTCAATCGGACGACCTCAAACGCATCCAGCCCTCCGCGAAAACATTGCAAGAAAAAATTCAAATGCGGATTTTGCGAAAACTATTAATCCGACTGAGTCCAGGTTTTACATACATAAAGTACATGTGAATAGCTACCATTGTGCAAAGTTTCAGCTCTTAATATTAAAAAATAGCGGAGTTATGAATTTTTTGCGAGAAAGCAAAATTTTCCGGTTTTTCCGGCTTTTCTCCGATTCTAATTATCCGATCGGGTCGTTTGACCCGTCATTCTCTTCGTAATTCAATTTTCTACAATTAATCCATTTACACCATTAATATTGCTTCAATAGCCTCCATTTTACAATAAAAAAACTAAAAAAAGCGATTTTTTGTTGATAATTATTTATAAAAAATTAACAAATGTCATTTTCGAGTAGGAAACATTGTGGGAATAAACTACGGACTGTCCTGCAGGTGATGGCACAGGCGGTTTACAGGTAGGTTTTATGTCAAAAAATCTATTGCTTGGTCTAAATAGATATTAAACGATATATTGGTGTGGCCCTCGTAAAGTAAACAAATGGTATATATTTTTTCAAGTAACCTCCGTATCCTTTTAAGCCACCACCATTCATTCTATTGGCAGCTTATATTTTCTGACTAAAACTAATCTTGGGATTAATGGAATAGTTAACCCATACTCTTATTGTGATTTGTTTTCACGTTTTGAGGGATGATTGACTATTTATTAGGTAGTATTAACAAACAACTTAAAACCCAACTTACTTGATGGGAAATTATAAAATTAAATCTTCTTTTCTGATATGATTTTTTCAGAAATTTTATAAATAGTATATTGTATTATATGAAGTAGAGGTGCCATTTTTGTGTGTCGAGGATGTACTTGACGGACGTACGAAGCGAGTCCGGCTAGAACGGCCGAGACACAAGAAATCACTTTCTATTCTTTCCTGAAACATCTAATATGAATTATGTTGTTTTTCTTTAAACGTCACAAAATCATGACATATATCCTATCCATTTCGTGACATTAAAATTTGACATATCAGACGGTTGTGCGTTGCCATTAGCAACGGAAGTAAAAGTACTTTTTCTTCCACTCGAGCGGACTTTTATTTCCGTTGTTAATGGCAACGCACAGGTAAATTTTTTTATCTTTATTTTTACTTCCACTTCCAGTGGAAGTATAGTAACGCAAAAAAAATATTGTTTTTTCTTGAAATAGGCTTAAAACGTCATGAAACGTCGAAATTTTAAATTTGAGCGAAAAAAATTTCCTGTCTGTCGGTCTGTCTGTAACTTTTTTTGTGCGCACATTTACTCTGGAATCGTTTATGATATTGACTTAAAATTTGGTACACTTATGTATTGTAACGAGATCTGCAACTAGATTATATTTTGATCCAATTCCGTTGAAGGGTTCGGGGATAAATAAGGGTAAATAGGCAAAGCAAGCAGGTAAGTGTCCATAAAATTGCAATTCAGGGCATGTCAAGTCAAGGTCTTAAATTTGGCATCAGCCACCACCCGCACACTATTATGAAAAGGAGTAAAAAAAAATGTGATTTAGTGTGTATACAAGAACGAAACGTCTCAAAAAAATTTTCTGGTGTTAGCTACCCCCTCTACCAACTCTCACCCTATTAATAAAAGGAGTAGAAAATTGAATTGGGGTGTAATGTGTATACGAGAACCAATGGACCATAATTTTTTTTTGGCATTGACCATCGCATCCCCTCTACGACCCCCATTGGCACCTTCGCCCTATCATTAAAGGGAGTAAAAAATTAAATTGGGATTTACTGTGTTCGAGAACCAAGTGCTTGTAACATATTTTTACATTAGCCACCCCTACTCTATTATTAAGGGGAATAAAATATTATTTACATTGGGATTTAGTGTGTATAAGACTTGGATACAAAATCTGGATGAGGAAGTAGTGATTCCTTCGACAGCGGTTTTTTTGTAGCTAATCAACGTTTGAAGAAAAAATAACATGTCTTATTCGGAATAAAAGCCACTTTTGTCACTTGTCTCTAAACGTGTCTGCAAACCTACAGACTCGTCACAAAAGTATCATTTTTACTCTTAATAAAACAACAAACTATTTTCTTCAAATGTAAAAAAATCATGACATTTCTTACTCATTTCATGACATTAAAGTTTGACATTTCAGACGGCTGTGCTTTGCCATTAACAATGGAAGCAAACGTACTTTTTCTTCCGCTCGAGCGGATTTTTACTTCCGTTGCTAATGGCAGCGCACAGCTAATAGAATATTATTTTATAGGAGTCAAAGTGACACTTTTGTGACGAGTTTGTAAGTTTGCCGGACGAACGAACTGAGTCCTACAATTACAGATGAGTCCTTATTTTTTTTTATAGCTAATCGACGTTTAGAGAAGAAATAACCTGTCTTATTCGGAGTAAAAGCCACTTTTACTCCTCATAAAACAATATACTATATGTTTTCTTTAAATACTTTTAGTGCCGCTCATGAACTGCAGTAAAAGACATTTATTGCCTCTCAGAGCTGGTTAGCGGCAAAAGACACTAAGTAAGCCGGTTAGATGAAGTGTCAGAGAATATAGTATATTGTTTTATTAGGAGTAAAAGTGACTTTTACTTCGAATAAGACATGTTATTTTTTCTTCAAACGTAGATTAGCTATAAAAAAAATAAAGATAAAAATTTTTGCTGTGCTTTGCCATTAGCAACGGAAGTAAGAGTACTTTTTTTCTGCTCGAGTGGACAGCCGTCTGAAATGTCAAACTTTAATGTCATGACATGAGTAAGAAATGTCATAATTTTCTGAGGTTTGAAAAACATAGTATATTGTTTTATAAAGAGTAAAAGTTATACTATTGTGACGAGTGAAGAGGTTTGCCGGACGAATAAACTGAGTCCGAAAATTACAGGCGAGTCACAAAAATGGTTTTTACTCCGAATAAGACATGTTATTTTCTTCTTCAAACGTTGATTAGATGCAAAAAAGAGATACAAAAATTTACCTGTACGTTGCTATTAACAACGGAAGTAAAAGTCCGTTCGAATGGAAGAAAAAGTACTTTTACCTCCGCTGCTAATGGCAATGCACAACCGTCTAATTTCTGTGGTGTCTGATATGTCACGAAATGAGTAAGAAATGTCATGATTTTCTGACGTTTGAAGAAAAACAATATTTATTTGATTCATATTTGTTATTTGAAGAAAAATGGAAAGTGACACAAGATCTCGGCTGTTCTGGCGGGACTCGCTTCGTTCGATATTATTTTAAAGATTTCGTATGAAAATGAAGAAAAGCTTGTACAAATTTATAAAGGCCTTGAAATTTTTCGAGAATAGAAGGGAATATCTGTTTATTAAGATATAAATAAGGATACATAAGATTTGATACATATTTTTCATTTTTGCTGTTTTCATAATTTTTACATAAACGTATTAAATGTTTTTCCGGACAATGTATTTACTTATTTGATTAACAATAGGTATATATAAATGATAATAATAATATATCTATTAAAAGCTATTTATTTATATATTTATATTAAATATTAGATATTGAGTGTATGCAAGTTTTATTATATTTTTTCGAGATTATTATTGACGTCTCGTAGGAAGAATGTCTTTATATAAACTTTTCAAACTATATAGCTAACTATGATATGTTCCGACGTAGTATTCAAATGTTTTGGGATCCCTCGTAGGATTGTGTCCTTACATAGAGAAGAACATACGAGTTAATGGAGGTTTTCAGACAACTTTTCTAAACTTCAGTTCTATTCTATTTCTATGATAAAACATTCAATATTATTATATTTGTATTGTTAATAGTATTATCTGGTGCATTATTTATGTGCGTATGAACCTTGATTATATGTGGGAGAATATGTGTAACTTCCGAGTATATTTTATTACTAAAATTTCTCACCAGAAAAATTCTTAAACTTCCATACCTCTCCTTTGTATATTTATACACAGTTAGGGTATTTTATTCTTATATGTTCACGGTATTAGTATTTAGGTTCAATTTCACTATGAACTATGATCATTCAAAATTGATATATAAATAACTAATATATATTTTATATTTATTAACAATAATATGTTCTTATGTAAAACGATTTTGTTTTGGATTCGCTAATCATCTGCTAACTGAAACTCATTAGGGTTTACGCACACATTATTCTTTTTGTTGCGTTATTTTCTGTTTATTGTGTAGGTATTAAGGTGAAATATATAGTATTATTACTGTCATTATTATTCAAAACGACCACACCCCGGGGAAAATCGCAAAATCGGTGGTAGTTCAAATAATTAATAAAACGTAAAATATATAATTATTGTGAGGGGCATTAAATTTGGAGAATGTAGCGACATTAGAAGATGTGCTTACTGGAAGGGGTTTCGGCTATACCTAATTTGTTTAGCCGATGATAGCCTGCTGGTTAAGGCGCGAGGTAGCAATGGCGATTAATCGAATGGGTATCCTGCTACAGAATTCAAGCCTCGGCTCTGGCATTGGCACTGTCGGAGGATATGGTTGTATGTCCGCGTTTTTCAATGTGTAACCCCCTTCTGCACAAGCCTTTGGCTTCTGGAATTGGGGGTTGCCAAATTGCTGTGGTGTTCATTATTTATTATTATTATTATTAATAATATTTCTGCTAAGAATAAAATGCATTATGTTTAGCTTCAATCAATAAAAAGGATTAGTATAATATTTAAATTTCCAAGTTAAGTAACTCTTCATCAACGACGCTTCTCAGGTAAGTCGAATGCGTGTCAAATGGAAAGGAAATCACAAGTTTGAGGAGGGTGTATTGTATATCATACTGTATAAGAATTATGTGCTGGCACCATCAGCCTTTAAGCCCATAAATAATGTACTATAAAATGAATAAGGCAAAATTACTACGTACATATTAGGTAGATTGCTAATCTACCTATTGCAGAGCGCAGCATGTCAAATTTCACTATAGTTTCTTCGATTATGGTCCCTAGACCCCAAAAATGCCCCCGTTTAAAATTTTATATTATATTATATAACGAAATTTGTGCGCATTTCTCAACGGATCAAAACGAAATTTGGCAGACGTATATACTTTGGGTCCATATCTCGGTTATGTTGGAAGTTCGAAGAGAAGCCCTCTTCGTTTCAAAACGGCGGTGGTTCAAAATTTTAAAAAATTCTCAAAGTTTTATTTCGGATCAAATATGTGCATGTGAGACATCGTTGGATAGTGCTCATCTAGCCCTACTACTTTTGAAAACATTTTTTGCTAACACATAGAGAACATTTTAAAAAAAGCGTGATTTATATACATTTTGAAGACTACTGCCTATGAGCTAATAGTTCATAAATCGATGACATTAAGTTGAAGTTGGGCAGTTCTAATAAGATATACTTAATTACTTACTCAATCACTTATTACTAAAATAATAGAGACCTAAAGCAGTGCAAAACAATATAGGTCGAAAACTACCTTCCCGACTGGCCCCTGCTATCGGGGTTTTTAAAAAATATCTTTAAATCCAGGAAACTGATATACGTGATTTGTTAATGGTTTAAAATAGAAAACTCCATTAAAAAATACTTCCGAGACAGAGTAAAGACAAATAATATTGTTTACATAGGTGAATTTTACTGCTACTTTTAATAACACAAACACATAGGTAGATAACTACATAAATAAAGCGAAACACATTATCTGCGTATATTGGGGAAAGTTTATGGGTAATAAAATTCAACATTTTCAATTTTACAACCATTTTCGTGAAATATTTAATGTCTAAAAATAAGAATTATCAAGAAAATATTGAAACAAACAACACGCAGTGTTGGAAATCCAAATACCCCATATAAATTATTACATAGGTATCATGTTGTCGTTACCTTATCTATTATTAAACTTCTGTTTGTTCGCGGAATAATATAAATCTAAAGAAGGTAGGTGGGGGCTGGGATATTTTTTATATGCTGGCTATTAATATCTAACCCAATTATACATATAACAGAGCATTTTTTTATCTTTGTACTGTAGGAAATGCGATTAAACAGGCATAGAGCCAAAACCTAACTTTTCTCTTTGCGTTGTTTACGATAGCAGCTATGCTTGAGGCGCGTGCCAGGCGGGTTGCATAACTTCCAGGCGTGGAATTCACCGTTCTCGCTGTAAAATACTCGCTCCGCTGGAGCTTTCAGTTAACTCTATAAATTTTACGTAAAAAGTTGTTCAGTTTGAATGATATAAACATATTTAAAACGTTATATACAGGTACATAAAATTCATTTCGACACGAACGTAGATATTTAAAATAAAATTTACGATATAATTTTATTATCTACACAGAATCAGAAACAGTAACTAAAACTAGGTAATAAAAATAAGTTACGTGGAAAATTTTCATATTATAAATATTGTCGTTTAAAAACCGTAGACATGTACATAGCCCATAAACACATATATTTTAATTGCCAATTTATTACATCCATTGATATTTTTAGAATAAATAAAATAGATGATCTAGTTAGTGAGTACTGACCAAAATATTAAATAGTTTACTTGAAGTATGGGTAGGTATGTTTAATCAAGTAAGTAGGCGGTAGGTACCTGTAGATAGGTGTAGGTTTTTGTGAGAATCAGGTGAAAACAGGGGAACAAAAACAGCAAACCGTCGACCGATAAATGTTTTTGTATAATTAGTGAATTAAAGCAGGTGCGAAGGACTTTATGAATGAAATTCAAACCTTACCGGTAACTTCCAAATAGAACTGGTTTATACTTTGAATGGGTTGAGGTACGTTAGGTAAGAATCCACCTGCCAATGAGCAAGTGAAGTGGGCTAGAGGCGCCTCCCATTCACCTGCCCAATGCCGCAAAACAGGTAAGAATCGCGCCCATTCACGCGTCCAGGTACAAACCACCTGTGAAGTTGTAAACATATTATCGAACCAATCGGATCCACTGGTCTTGTTTACACAGTTTATTAACTTTATTCTCAAGTGCGTGATAAGCCAAACTAAACCTTATCTTTGAGCCGTTTGAAAAAGGCCGACATAGATTAGACTGTTTCCGTTTTATTATAACTAATATGTTTTAAGAAATACCTGATTGTGCGTTAACGGTTAGAGTTAACGACGCCATCCAATCAAAAAATGAGTTCACGAGCAATATAAATTATTGTTTACAGACAATAAAGATCGGTTGTGGGTGACCTCTTCGATTAACCCCTCAGTGTCACAGACCAATAATTGCTTGCGAAGACGCGGCTTGATTCGGATCATATGGAAACACGTGCAATTTAACTCAAAACAATAATCTTCCAACAAAACAAAACATCACTAACACAAAAATGGGCTAACAACAACACAATAAGGAACCAGGAACCAGAACATCTACTCACGTTGACAGGTGTTCCATACATTGGCTAAACTCCAAAGTCGATAGGAGTAACTGTCGTAACACCCAAACATGCTCTCACTTCGCGCCACCATGGCCAACTGGTTTGAAGCAACACGCGGCCGACGCCGAGAGCTACACTATGTTGTGATCTCGCATCCCTCCTCTGTAGCCGACGTCGTCTCCCACCATCGGCGCGCGCGTCTACCTACACGGACGGTAGCGACGCTCAAGAGTCGGTCACAACGCCGCCCCCAAATCTGATGCCGATATCAAATTGATGCGTGCGGTCCGATTTGAGATTTGAATCACGAAAAGGTTTGCGAGATGAACAGAGATATGGGGTTGCTGGTTGTTCAGCGTCAGCAGCGGTTTAAACGGTAACTCTTGCGATAGTACGCATATTAACGTCCACCGGATAATACAAGCTTAATAATATGTATTTTAATGGGGTATAAGGCAGCTAAATTCTTTGTAATGTTGATAAAAAAGAAAGTATTTTTCAGAGGCAACGGATGTAGCCAAATCTGATAATTAACAGCATTTAGAAACAGAAATAAAGGCAAGGTTTATAATAAAAAAATCGTTGCAAGAGTACAATACTTATTATTGTATTACCAACATACAGAGACTTATATAGTTTTATATCGCGCATCAACGTAACGCAACCTCCCCCTTCCGCACAAGCCCTGGCTTCTGGAATTGGGGATTGTCTAATTTCTGTGGTGTTTATTTTATTTATCAATGAGATATGAAATTATAAATATTCTGTTTCCAAGTTGCAGGGAGTGTAAAATTTTATATACCTAAATATATAAATATAATATTTTTAGAAACAATTATTTATACTAACGAAAACGAAAGACCTAAGGCAAATATACTAATTATAGTCATGTCAAGCAAAGGTTTAACTTTATAGAACATTAATATTACTTTTTTTTTATACATTTATTTAACGTCGGCCTATTTCCGCTACTGAGGCCTAACACCGACGCCTATAGACGAGCTACCCCCAACCAGGAATTTTGCCGAACCTCTTCCCTTAAGAAGGGTAGGGATCTTTTACTTGCGTAACATTTAATAGACAAGGGACCGACGGCTTTACATCCCCTCCGAAGGATGGTATATCCCCTATACAACCCTCGCCTAAGATTGTATAGCTTCCGCGCATACACTGATATACAAGCCGCTAGAAGGTGTGTGAGGCGAGGACGCGGTCTTCGTTGGAACGGTCACCCATCCAACTACTAACCGCGCCTTTACGTTGCTTTACATCGCATATCGAAGTATGTACATAGTAAAGACGCACCCACGCTCGCCCCTTAATATTACTTACTAATACTAATATTTATTAACTAAAACTCAAAAGTATTGTAGCTATTTGTGTCTTGATATTTAGTTATTTGTAAATGAGAATAAAAGGCCATTTATAATGTTTTTATTTTATTAATAAGAAAAGATAGCAAAAAAGTCCGATTGTCCTAATACGCGTTACTTGGCGCTCTATATATCGTCATATACATGTCCAACTTAGCGTCACATATCTTATGTCTAGTTCATCAGTTCCTGGCACTCAAAAAACACGACAAACCTTGACAATCTCATTAAAATACCGGTACTCTCTGTACTGCTGTTCGCAAATTAACTCGCTTACCTTTATAGGTTTTTTAATGTGGATCGGCAATGGGGATTGAATGAGTTACTGCCGCACCTTGGAGTATTTAGGGCGTGCTTAGCACACCTTTATATTCCAGAGATATGGAGAGAAGTGAAAGTTGTGTTCATCCCAAAGGCAGGGCGGATGGACTATACCACCCCCAAAGCCTATAGACCTATTAGCTTTACCTCGTTCTTACTCAAGACGATGGAGAAGCTATGTGAACGATACATAAGGGATGTTGTAGTAAAAGACAATTCCTTGGACAATAAAGAGTCCAACCATTGTGTCTTCATAGACATAGAAGGTGTGTTTGACAAAACCACCTTTCCAAAAATTACAGCGGCCCTAGTGGAGAAGAATGTCCCCACGATCATGGGAAGCTGGATATCCAACATGATCTCGAAGAGAGCTGTACAAATCAGTGTGGGAGATGTTTCTGTCCGAGGAATGGTCGCAAGAGGCTGTCCGCAGGGAGGTGTAATATCACCACGGCTATGGAACCTCGTTCTTGATAGCGTCTTGTGTCGCCTCAATTCAGAAGGATTCCACACATATGCCTACGCAGATGATTTGACAATCATGCTTAGGGGAAAATTCGAAGGAATCCATTGCGAAAGAATGCAGGGGGGTCCTAAGAATAATTGAAAAATGGTGCAAAGAACACTCCCTCTCTGTCAATTCCAGGAAGATGGTTATATTTTTCCAAAACATTCCCGAGGTCATTGGTATACAGTATAAACAGCAGTGGCCCAAGGACGCTTCCTTGGGGCACCCTATTTACAATAGGTCCGGATTTATTATTATTTATTTTAATTATCTGTTTACGATTTGAAAGATAACTCTCAAACCAATACAGCACGGCATTTAAAAAGCCATATGCTTTTAATTTTAATAATAGTATTTGGCTATCAATCGTTTCGAAAGCCCTTTTAAGATCCATAAATACTGCACGTGACACTTTAGGAATGTTTGACTATTTGACTTGGCTTGTTATTGAAAAAATATATGTAAAAACTGTCAAAACTCTCACACAAGCTGTGCCACTTTTGAGTGAAATTTTGTTTCACTATGTATGGCAGATATTTAAAAAATAATCGTTTTGTCTCTCTCTCTCTCTCTCTCTCTCTCTCTCTCTCTCTCTCTCTCTCTCTTAATTACTGATAATTTGTCTGTAAATAAATTCCTTTTTTAATTTACACTAACTTGTTAAATGTATTAATTTGGCTATTTATTACCCACAGCAATTTTGCAAGGTTGCCTGTTTATTTACCCTCATTGATATTCTAGTATTTGATGTGCTGTACATTTTTTCTTCTTGGTAAATAAACATTATTATTATAATACTAGTAAAATAAAGTTAATTTTATTCATTTTACTAGTACTAAAAAAGTTGTATTTTAAGGCCTTTAAAACTGTGTCATAAATAATCTTTAAAATACAGTAGCACATATAAAGTTATCTCTCACAGGGAAATCAATTTTGGACATCTCTAACATCCAATCAATCAGAAATATTTCTTCTTTTAGTTACAGAATAATATGTGGAACTGTTTTTGTTTCAGTTAGAATTTTTCCATTTGTAGGATATAATCATCCGTGAATTCTTTAAATTTTTAATGGACATTACTTCCTCTATAAAATGCTACCATTTTCAGCTCGATAGTTGCATTCTTTTTTCTGCCATATTATCCTCATATACAGAGGCATACTATCGTCAGTCTATTCAATATTTTTTACAACATAAATATTAAGAAAAGCGAGTGACGATAATTAGGTAAAGCAAAAAAGAACCTAGTATTTAAAAAACTTATATGTATTCTGTGGCTAAATATTATAATTAACATTATTAACATTAAAAAAGTATATGTCATTTTTGCCAAAAAATGGGTCTTTGAGGGATAAAATCGATGAAAATTGAAGAAACACCGAAAATTTCAGGGTTTTCATGTATTTCACAATGATCCGGAGTTCGGCCGAGATCAAAAACTTGAAGTTATCATTAAGCTTCCATCATATAGAACATATACCTTAATTAAAAAAATTCTGCTAATCATTTAAAAATTACAAAATACGATTTTAAAAACTAAAAGAAATTTTCTAAGTTCCCTCTGTTTTGATAAATAAATAATCGTAGCGTAATAACAAATTTTTAACAAATTAATATTTCTTCAGTCAATCTGTCGATATTTAGCCCCTGAAAAAACATAAAATATAGGAGTTTTTTGTTTTAGTATGGTAAGGGGGTGGCCCCTCAGTAAGAATTCAAGTTTACGATCTCTTCGTTAACCTACCATAAAAAGCCTGTCAGTTTTTTCGGAATTACTCATTTTGAGTTGATCCTACGGGGCAAATAATTCTTATGATTTTGTCAGGACAGAGTTTTCGACAATTTTTGAATGAAATTAACTTTTGTACGATAAACGGTTTAAGAGTACTAGCGTCAAGAAAGTTTCACAATTTTTTTTTATTCCAAAAGTGTATTGGTCGAGGTTCCAAATATTTGACGAGGGTGGGCGATAATCAGTTATTGATAATACTATTATCTGTTTAATGTTCATCGATTATTAAATATTTTGACAATTAATAAGTAATTCCTCATTATTCAACCTTTTTCATTTTTTGTAAAAATTATTAGAAAAAATATTGCTTTTAGTGCTCTTGTGTGATCGCAAAAAAATTTTAATGCCGCTCAGATTGAGCGTCAGAGAAATCACAGTTTATGTTCATGAGATTTGTCATTAAAGTCATGTTTTTGTGACATTTGACGATATCTATACAAGAAGTAAACCCCATCAGTGATAAAACGGTCATTAGGCGACTAGGTGCGAAGTCTGTTCAGACGCACTCAGATGAAGATTTGAGGTTTAATTTCTGTGACATCCTTATCACTATTAAATATAGTTTACAGAAAATCATCATCAGCAATGCTTGTATCAAAATGAAATTAAAAACATTGTGTTATAGATATTTCTAATTGGTCATTTGCCATTCTTAATTTACTTTACAATGAGTCACTTTATTAATGGTTAAATTAATTAATTAAATAAATTAATGGTGGCATTCATTTTATAACTATAATTAAAACGAAACTTTTCAAAATTCAATAAATACAATATAAAAAAATATATAATTTTTCAACAGGATTAGAAAAAAGGTATTTCCGTTTAAACTATTTTTCTACGACCGTGCGGTAAGTAGATAGTTACTGCACTAATTTGCGTGTGGTATCTACAACTTTACCGCAGATGTGCGGTAAAGTAAAACCTGTGAGCATATGTCAAAATTTAATATTTTTCCAAATTTGTTATTTCGATGACGCCTCGTCACTGTAACTTATTTTCATTATAAATGGCACAATATTCAAAATTTGAATGAAGAAACGCACAAAAATTAAATTAAAAGTAAATAATTTTGTTTGTTGCAATTGGTTTATTGATTTAGTTGCAAAGAATACCGGCTACGTATACGTCATAAATTCACGCACTTCACTAATAAAATAGTTTTTCTTGAAACGTCAGAAAATCATGACATTCCTTACTCATTTCATGACATTAAAGTTTGACATTTCAGACGACTGTGCGTTGCCTTTAGCAACGGAAGTAAAAGTACTTTTTTTCCGTTCGAGCGGACATTTACTTGGAATGTTAATGGCAACGCATAGCTAAATTTTTATCTTTATTTTTTTATAGCCAAATCGACATTGGAAGAAAAAATAACATATCTTATTAGGAGTAAAAGCCACTTTTGTGACTCGTCTGTAATTGCCGGGTTCACTTCTTTCGTTCGGTAAACCTATATAGACTCGTCGCAAAAGTATCACTTTTACTCCTAATAAAACAATATTATTTGCCCTAAAAATAACGATTGCAGGAAGAATTATAAAATGGAGTTTTCTTGTTCTGAAAACCCGCAGTGGTAGAAAAAATATCGCGTGTAACACGTGCGGTGGTTTGTGTTAACCGCACTTGTGTGATTGCTAAACTCATCTTCAGCTCGTTTTACAATTCGATACACGTGCAATAAAAACCTAGCTACCACAAAAAATGCTATTAAAATATACTATTTCATTATTACAAAATATAATTGGCCATAATAAATTATTTAGTACGTTTCTAAAATTTTGCTTTTTTTGCCTACTCAAATTTTATGGGATTATGAAGATTACGAAAATGAAGGTTGTGGTGTTGCAACGTGAGAAAGAGAGAGAGAGAGAGAGATTTATTCCTTATTCATTATAAATATTTAAAAGCCAAATAAGCTGTACCTTTAGGTAATTGCCATCTACACATTTTTTATTATTTTCTGGTACTTAATTGGCTCTACCATACCAGACGTTACCGATCTACCGGCAACCACTATAGCCAAATTTCAACAACTATACCTTTAGACCGTTAGATGGCGCCTGCTGGCTGTTTTACATGTCGCTATTGTGAAAATACCGGGATGTACTATAGTCAAAGGATTCTCATGTCGGTCATCGCATACCTACCTTGCACTGACGAGAGCCAACAGCTCGAAACTGCAGTCTGCAAGTGGTGTGTGACGACTGGCAAGGGAGCTCCTTTAAGTAGGATCAGTCTTTCGGCTGGTGTTTGTTGCAATCGAAGCATTAGCGTTTTGATGGTAATATGCAATTATTACACTTAACGCGCCAGATTTGTAACTTTGGTTGCAGTCTGGTTCCTTTCCTTATAGTAAAATAAGGATTTATAGAGGAGTTTGCGACTAAAAATATTATGTTTAACTATACCTTTCTCTAGCCCTATCCACCTTTTGCTAGTATTTCATACCTTTCGCTCATCTCTACTCCTTTTCTGTCCCCCTCTTCCTTTCTGTTTGTGTATTTTTGTCGCGTTTGTTTGTTTTTCTTCGTTTCTTTTTGTATATTTTTGTTTTTAATTTCATTTCATGTCACCAACCTTTTTCAGAAATCAAACCTTTTCGAAATAAAAATTTTTAAAATCAAAGTTTAGGCCAGCCTTGCGCAGCCCCGCATTGCGGTATCTCGCGGAAGGTACCTCGTTTGAGTTGTGGTGCTTGCATCCAGATACAAATTTTAATAGTGTTTTTTGTGCGCGAGTTCTTTAAATGTAAGTGTAGTTTTAAGTTTTGTTAAGCTTGTTTTTTCAAACATGGTTCTATGTTACTACCTATTTTAATTTTATATTTTTGTAAAAAGGAGTTTAGGTTTAGTTGTTTTATTTGTCGTTTTCGCCGATCCAGACCAGTTCCGCCCGATCCTGCAATCCTCCACCGCGTCAACGCGGTGGTTGCACGATCGGTTCCGGAGCTGGTCCTGGAGAGGCAACTGTTTCTATGTTATTATGAATAAATATCTTTTGAATTGAATTGAACATATTCAATAGAATAATTATAAATATTCAAAAGAATGACTCTTTGATAATGGTCGTAAGGCCGAAACATGTGTCAGAGAAATCTGAACAAAATTAATGAAACAATAAACCACGTGCATATTGTAACTATTCTTTTGAATATTTATAATTATTCTATTTTCTGTTACATTTAAATTTCTTGCTCTGACAATAAAAGCAGTTACTTAGGTTCATTGTTAAAGTACGACATTTATTTTTAACATAAATTTACAATAAAAAAAGTACCTGAAATTTTTAAAAATATCATACCATGTTTTTTTAAACTTAGAGTTTTTCAGTTACTTCAGTCTGTCTCTCAATCTATCGGGCTATCGTTTATGTGTCTATCAACGCTGTATCTAAAATGTTTTGACAAAAAAAATAATATTTGGCATGCGATTTATTGAATTTTTATTCGATTTGAACAGTTATTTCTTGACAACAATTGAACATCATAGAAAAAAGTTATAGCTATAGTTAGTTTTACGAAAAAAATCAAAATTGCGGATTTTCTTATGCATGTGATTTTAAATTTCCCTTCCGGCTTACACGGAGATGACGTTGTTTTTATGAAAAATAAAATTATAATTTTGGAAATATAATAATAACACAGAGTGTAGAATTCTCTTTTCAATACGTGGTCTAATATCTATCTAATAGTTTTTTTTATACATTTATTTAACGTCGGCCTATTTTCGCTACTGAGGCCTAACACCGACGCCTGTAGACGAGCTACCCCCAACCAGGAATTTTGCCGAACCTCTTCCCTTAAGAAGAGTAGGGATCTTTTACTTGCCTAACATTTAATAGACAAGGGACCGACGGCTTTACATCCCCTCCGAAGGATGGTATATCTTCTATACAACCCTCGCCTAAGGTTGTATAGCTTCCGCGCATACACTGATATACAAGCCGCTGGAAGATGTGTGAGGCGAGGACGCGGTTTCCGTTGGAACGGTCACCCATCCAAGTACTAACTGCGCCTGTCGTTGCTTTACATCGCATACCGAAGTATGTACATAGTAAAGACGCACCTACGCTCGCCCCTTCTAATAGTTTTCGTATACGAATTCACATCTCACTCGTGTGTGATTCAGTAGTCTTATTTTACAAACGTCAATTATGATTTTATGAGGTGAAATCATAGTAGCATACTTCAACATGAAAACACATGTTGAAATCGTCTTATATTGTCAAAAAGTTTTAAAAAATTAATTGTTTTTTTTTAAATCTAGATGAATCATTTAACTACCCTTTACTATATACAAGGTGGTGCATTGCCATTTCTGTTATTTATTAGACTTTGATTCTTTTTTATTAAATAATTCCAGTTTAATTGTTAATATTATTTAAACACGAGTAATTACACGTTCCCTGAATGCACAAACGCTTTTGACTGACAAATATTACTATTTATTTTCCTCTTGCAACTATTTATGTAATTTTTCACTTTTCTGGAAAATTAGTTATCCTGCACTCAACATTTCTTGGTAACCGTAATTGCGTTTTCTTTCTAACTAGTGTAATAATAATATTTGAACAAGATAACATTATTGATTTTGACCACAAATTAATTTAACCTACCTTAAACCTTATTCTTAACAGCATTTCGAAACGATTTGACCTTTACATTACGGATAAGGTACAAACATTGATAGTATGTATTTTCTTACCAAATTTAAACAAAATTTTCGAATAAATAGCAGATAAGTGAGGTAAGTCAATAATTTTATTATGAAGATCATAATTAATTTTATTTGTTTCAAATATCTGTTTATACAGGTTTCTAACCTGTGTGGTATCAGAATAGTTTGTTAGCACGTACTTTCGTTGAATATTTTCGATTCTACTTAAAAGAGAATTATGCTACTTACTTCATCTAAATTGGAAAAAATAACTATTACTAGCTGACCCAACAGACGTCCTGTCACAACGAACATCCCTATCACAAAAAGCACTTTAAGTTTTTCCAGAATTTTCCAATTTTCGGGGCAACTTTTCCAATTTTTCTTTCCCTAAAAAACCTTATTTGGGCTATCACGAACTTTAAAAAAAGATTAGCCAAATCGGTCCAGCCGTTCTCAAGTGATGCGCTTACCAACGAATAGAATTTTATTTTTATTTATACAGGGTGTCCCACGACGAACTGCGGTGATCGTAATCTCGAAAAGTAGGCATTGGAATATTTTGAAAATTTGGTAGTAAACTAATGTCGATGGGAGCAACTCGGCTAAAATATTTTCAAGATGATGGCAATTCCGGTTATACCGGAAGTAGAAACCAACTTGCTTATTTTAACCATATCTTTTATTGTTCCCCATATAAAATAGTCTAGGATAGTCAGATCAGGAGAATGAGGAGACCACAGAAAAGGTCCATTGTTAGCAATCCACTTATCGTAAAAGTATCTTGCAAGAAGTTGTTGTGTGGTGGGGCGCCATCGTGTTGGTAAAATATTTGCCTATGTTCAGTTAGCAGTAAATTGTTCAAATATTCATTATCTAAATCTTGTAATATATTTAAATATCCTTCTCCTAAAAAAAGGTTGATACGTAATTTGAAAAAAAGAAATTATGTAAGTATTAATTCATTACCATTTAAGTTCTCTTCATAAAAATGTAGTTTTACGACTCCATTAATTCTCACAGCACAGTACACGTTAAATTGCCAGGTTTCTTGATAATTTGATAATGGGGATTTGAATCACACAAAAAGTGGGAGTTATGTTAGTTGAAAAGGCCATTTTTCGTAAATTTTGCTTCGTCAGTCCAAATTATGTTGTCCAAAAATCTTGTAACATTGTTAAATAAATTCGCAAAAGTGAACTCTTCTGACCAAATCGGTGTACTTTAGGTGTTGAACCATAGAAATGGAACAGGGATGGAATTTGTGTTTCAAAAGATTCTATGAATAGAGTTCTTGGAGATTCCTGTTTGTAAGGCCACTTGTCTTAAAGATCTATTGGTTTATAATATAAACAAATAAACACATTAGCCCCGCATAAGGTAAACCTTGTTCGTGGGATATTGTGTAACTTATTCATACTTATTGTTATTTTGCAGTGCTTATGTGTTCCAAATTTCCCATCTTTTTAATATATTTTATAATAACATGCCAACTATAATAATACGTAGGTATAATATGTACACCTAACTATTATCTCTGCTTAATTCCTGAGCCCATCAATACACCTATATTTCTTTACGAGACATAAAGCAAAAATAAATGATTCTTTCACTTCTTTTTTCTGTGTTTTCTTATTTTTGTTCAATTAGCACATGAATTTCTGACCTTTCTTTCTCTAGCATGAACTGTTTTACTTTCGTTTTAAAAATATTGTATGAAACTGCATTTATAACATGTAAAGGTGAGTAGTTAAAGAATCTGAGAGCCAGATATGTATAACATCTTTGTCCAATACTTTTCGTCGTTACTTTCGTTTTAACCACATATTGTTTATACCGTGTTTTATAGATATGATCAACAGGCTCTAACTGCGATAATTATATTGCCTTGTAGCCACAATTAAAAAGTATAATTATCGCAGGTTCAAAATTTGTGCCTCGCGGAAGAGATCGTTGGAGGGGTAAGTATTTTCCCTACCGAGCATTATTTTAAGAAACTTTTTCTGTAATATTAGCAGTTGTTTAATGTGGTTGTAGGTAGTACTGCCCCATCCAATGATTCCATATCTTAGTCTGGATTTTATTAATCCGTAGTATATTGTTTTTAAAGATTTTATGTCGAGAAAAGTTTTCATAAATTTAAATTTATATAGCAGACCTCCTAAGACGTCATAGAATATGCCGCAAAATATCCCAAAACAGCAATTTTGATATTTTCATCATTGACAATTGGTTTTATTTTATGAATTGTTGCCTTAACGGTGCCAGAATTTTTGAAATTTTCCATTATTCGTTTAATACTGTTCAGAGACCGTTTTTTCTCTCTGGATATCTATTAGCAAATATTTCACATGTTCTTGATAAAACTTTGTTACATCCTCCATAGATTATAAACAAATTTAAATAAGCCCCGGCATGATAATTAATACTTATCAAATGGTAAGTGACAGCTACATACATTTGTTTAGTACTCAACGCAGTCATAGCCAACTAAGAGTAATTGAACTTAAAATCCATAGCAAAATACCCATATAAAAATATCGAATTGGCAATATTTCGAAAACTAAAAATTTTCGGAATAGACATCCATACACAAACTTACCCTTATTTTTAATGATAAATAAGATAAGATTATAAAAATTGAGGGTTTTGATTTTTGAGAATTTTCTCAATTTCATTTTTATTCTTATTTTTTGAACACTATCTATTAATACTTGTTAAAATATTAAAAAAACTCTATTAAAGTAGGTCTTTTTCAACAAAGAATCCAACCTAAATTAGATAATAAAGGCTTCCTATAGATAGATATTTTGACATAAAAATTGAAATATGTCAAAAACGGAGAGACTTAGGTATAAGACATGATACACAAAATGAATGAATGAAAATTTTCCAATGTCCACTTTTCGAGATATCGATCGCCGCAGTTCGTCGTGGGACACCCTGTATAGGTAATGGGAAAATGTTGCATGTATTTAACGCACCCTGTATAATGGATACAGTCCAATGTCGATACGGAGTATTCTACCATATTATCTTACATATTATACAATGTGTCCAGCCGGGAGCTTACACGATCCATATTTCAAAATAATTAAAAACATTTAAATATTATGCGGGTGAGTACAAAAGTGGTCACAACTTTAAATTCAGAAACATAAAATATCTTCAATTTTTTAAATTTTTTTAGATTGAAACCCACATTTTTTTATTTTATCGAATAGGGTTTTCCCACTAATTTTATTTTAACAATTTGTGTCGTGAAAATGATATAATAAAACATTTTATTAATTTACAACAATTTACTTTTCTAATAAGAATTATCTCTAAGAAAATATCGTTAAAACAACTTGCTGATAATTTCACTGCTTTTTAAAACGGGCATTTTTACGCGCCAGAATTACGTATCTACCCGGAAAACCAATGAGATTATGGATATAATTAGTTTGTAATAGATTCTAACTGTGTGCTAAATAAAGCTTTTCTCTAAAACTTCTCAGAATTTCAATTTGTAATGCTTGTACTGTGATTGGTCTAAAGCAGTAGACGTGTAAATATTGGCCATTCAGAATCCAGATAAATGCCGCACAAGTTATTCGTGATAGCGTCGGACGTTAATATTTTGTACTGTAGTTTAGGTTTAACCTTCACCGACATTGCACATCAGATGACTAACCTAAAACGTTAAATTTATATTTTTATGTTTGTATTGTTTGGAGTGAAAATATTATTTTATCAGTTTCTGGTTTATGTTTTATTAATTCTACAATCAAAATGGAATCAAGTGGAAGAGGGATATATTAAAGGTGCCGCTGATAATTTACCTAAATTAGAAAAGTGCTGAGTGCTGTCAATAAATAGAGGTTATGTTATGTTAACAGAGACCAAGATTAATAAACAATCTTGAACAGAGACAACCTCTGTGATTGGATTTCAGGGTGTTGACGTCACAACGCGCCAATTTATAGCTGTTTAAAATGAACCCAATATTTTTCAGACTTCAAGTTTCTTTTTTGTTACTATTAGTAAAATTAATAAGATAATAAATATGCTATAAATCAGTTTTTTACGTGAGTTAAGTATTTCAGCAATAATTTTTTTTCTGGGAAAACCCTATTCTGCAACTAAAAATGTGGACAGTTTACATTTACTCCATTTTACCTAACTACAATGGTTTTTAAGATATTTACGAAAAGTTTCAAAGAATCCCATTAAAATGCTTTTTAATTGGTCACAATATGTTGTAACTTAATAAAACTGTGAATGTTAAACAAATCAATAGTAAATGCTTAAGGGACCAAATAAATGGAGTATAGTTTAAAGTGTAAATTGAAATGTTTTTGTGATATTTAAATACAACATTGATTTAAATATGACGCAAAATTCAGGCATGCTTATACCTGAGCTTACATTATTCCACTTGATATATCAGTTCAAGCTTTTAACAAGTTGATACTGGGGTATTGCAAGGATACTAGGGAAACTTGTTCTCACACAAAATTAACCTGAACTAATAACAAAAAGTGACATAAACACATTTAACAACGGTAATATGTAACATCTTGTGCACAACAAAGCGTAGGTATATTAAGGAAATATCCTACAATTACCGCTGGCAAATGTTCGCCAAATGTTGTAGCTGAAAACACAATACAAAAACTGTCCAGAAGGGTGTACGACAGCACTGTACCTACAATTCTATGGTTTCACCCCTCACAGGTCGACGGAGGGACCTGTTCAGAGTTCAGCCCCATTTTCTATCACGTCCCTGAGGTGTTTCGATTATTGCAGTCACACTATTCACACCATCTGTCGCCCACGCTGTGACGGGACCCTATACCTGATTTTTTATTAGACAATAGTTACATACTAGAACGAGGGCATTTAACCTTAGCTAAAAGTTACCATCCTGCTCGGGGAGATACGCCTGTTAAACAGTTTAATTTTTAGAATTACGTGCATTTAATAAACAATTTTTTAATCATCATTTCAACTTTCTAAATATTTAAAAAATGTGTTATTTACATAAGTAATTGTAATTTGAATATCTTATTTTTCTAAAATATATACAGAGTAAGTAGCGTAAGGTGGCCGTATACAAATACAGGAATAAAACTGTATTGAACTTATCAATTTATCAATATAAAAAATGTGTGCTTTCTGAGCTAAAACCTGTCAGCTGAACAAAAAAATGTATATTTATTTCATCTCATATATGTTGTAGTCACATAGTGAAATACGGCTTTTCAGGAAAAGCCTAGGCAGTTCAAGTAGTGCCGGCAGATAGTGTGGAACACCTCATGTGACTAAGCTTTTCATGAAGTGCCTTAAAATTTTAGTATTTTGGTGTAATGGGAAGTTAAACAGGATCTGCCGTGATTTAAGCCATCGGCATTTCATGAAATGACGTGATCTCGTCATATTGTGAAATAAGGTAATTATTAAAATACAAAAGTAGGAGTTTTTGGTTGTTTTTATTTATTTTATTTAATAATATGAGAAAACTGGACTATTAACTTCAAATATATCTCTAAATAAATACTTTAATTTTAACCCAACCTAACCTCAATTTAATATTAAAAGAATAATCTTACCTCATTTAAATGTTTTTTTGTTCCATGGATGTTCATTAAACTTCTCGTAATATAGTGTTCATAAAATAAAGATTTTTCTTCCATAATAATTTAGTTAAATTAGAAAAAAAGAATAGTAATGGTACAATTCCAAACTGTTTTTATGTTTATTTTTGATATTACACATGAGCCTAGCCATAAAGCCGGTAGATCATAACATTAAATTACGAAATAAACCAGGCCCTTCATAAACAGCCTAGGCAAATCGTGTAGCATAGAGATTTTACACTATCTGCCGTCTTACATGAACTGCCTAGGCTCTTCCTGAAAAGCCACATATATACTACGAGTCAATTTTGAAATTTCATTATTAACTGTCAAATAATAAAGTCTTTATTTGGAAATAATTCTAGCAAATTTGACTGGAAATTGATGATTCAGAATAATTATTATGTAACACATCATTGATCTGTTTGCTGCCCATTAGAATTAAATTGGAATTACTCTTCATAATGTGAGGTTATAATAGTAAAAAAAAGTATCTTGTTTTATTTAAACTTTTAGAGACAAGAATTTAAGCTTGTGGACAGAATTTTATTATCATTGACTGTTTGAAGTTGTAAGATGAATAAATTACAGTTTTATAAACAATTAAAAAATAGAAAATCTGTAATTTAAGTACTTAAATTGCATACAAACACAACAATTGGTCAATCCTTTGAAACCCAACCGTTTTACAGTCGGTACAGTAAACTCTCCACGGTTTCTATTTTATTCTTTCAAATGTCCCCATATATAAAATTCACAAAGATTGAGATCAGGTGTTTAAGGAGGCTTGACCGATTCATTTGTCTCCAATATGTGTTTGCACTACTGATGAACAATATTTAGTGCTTGCTATATTTGGAAGTGACATTAAAGCCACATTTTCCAATAGTTTACCTACATTGTTCTTAAAAATTGAAAGATATCTTGAAGGTAAAATGTAAGGCCCTATATGAGCGTTATAATCCAGTCTGTGTATAGAAAATTGATCGATTTCACGCAAAAAAATAATACAGGTATCTGAAAGTTGTAGATGTAGGAGTTAGCAAAATGATAAATACGTATAGACGTACAGCCAAATTTGCCCTATTTTTTTTTATAAACAACGACGAAAGTCGGAAAATTCAGTTCTCAGGCTATAGAATTTTCCAATTACGTTTTAGAGAAAAGTTGTATTAGTAAAACTCGTAGGTATTAAAAAGACCTATAAATTTGGATCTTTCCAGTAGACCACTGTAATGTGACTTTTCGTGACCAATTTTCTGCCAGTAATTCTTGTAATTGTATAGGCCACGGATGATATGCATGGAATTCTATATAAAATACAGCCGCTTCATAAAAAAATTTCGACCAATTTCTAGAAGAATAATCTTCGCTTAATAGTAAATAAGCCAGCAAGTGTAATATTCGCTATTTATAGTTTTATTTCGAACAATTTCCCAAAACAAATTACGCCGGTACGCCACTGTCACATATCGGTGAATTTACTAATATCAATAACTCGTACGGTAGCTCATTACTGTTGAAATTTAACGTATTTCATTAATAGTTTGTTTAATTTCCTATACAAGGGATCTTGAAATGGATATCGGCAAATCTACCCCAGGTGAGTAAAGGACTAAAAGACATATTCATTAAAGGACGCTGGCACATGCGGGTCCAGTTCGGTTCCCGGCGACATGTGAATAGGATATAGGGGTTGCTAAAGTCACTCCGCAAAATCTATCCAACGTGTGTATACGCTCCACAATAAAAACGACCTTGTTTTATTTTTATTATACGTGACTACGTGGGATGAATCATTATTCCTCTTTCATTGATTTTTAAGCTAAAGTAAATTAATTCGTTCTATTTTTACTCGGCGTTACACGGTTAAATCAGAAAACAGAATGAATGTCTCTGTAATTAGGCGTGGGAAGAGTTACTTAATTTTTGATATACAATGCGTGTCTAAGAAAGAATTTTATATTTGTTTCCTATTGCTCTCATCACATAAATACAAATATTAATATTTGAGATTTCTTATGTCTTAGTAAGTATGAATAACAAATGAAAACAAGAGGCCATGACATGAAAAGAGAGACATTAGTAAAAAATAAAACTAAACATTAATCCTAACAGTATTGTTCAAGGCTGTAAGCATCTAATTAGACATATAGGTAACTAGATGGCGCTAGTTGTCAGTTTGAAGGATAACGCAAGCTCAGACTCGCCGTTAAATTCAGATTGTAAAAGTTTTAATTTTCAACCGCATGCATGTGAGTTAATTTTTTAAATCAGTTTAATTTTCTCAACATTATACAGGGTGTCTCACCGGGAAGTGAATCGATCGATATAGTGAAAAGTACGCATCAGAAAATTTTGAAAATTTAGATAATTACTAATGTCAGTATGGCCAATCCAACTAAAATAATTACAAGCAGCTGGCACTTCCGCTTATACCGGAAGTCGATACCAACTTGCTTATTTCAAATGGAACACCCTATATATTTTAGGGCTTTCGAAAAGAGTCGAAAATATGTAGCATATCCTATACCTAAACCTAGCCGTTTCAGAGATATTTGACATTTTATAGAAAATTTGACAGGTGCAAGAATCGTTATAACTTTCTTCGTGTAAAACATCCTCATTTGCTTCTTGTCCCATAAAAAGAACACAAGGAGAACTACAACTGAAATAAATTCAATAATATCATACTAAGTGTTCCGTTCTTCGCGTTACATTTTGTCAACTTCAAACCGCGAAAACTTGTTTAGGTCAAATAGAACACCCTGTATTTTTGTACGCCAAGTTGTATAAAATTGAATTCCCTTTTTTCTGATATTAGCATTGTGGGGGTTAAAGTTACAACTTTTTGAAATATTTGCGATTTTATTAGAAATTCATGAATTGTTGTAATCATTTCATCAAAATAGCCATGATTGGAAACAATCAGTCATTTTCTTATGTCAAAAAATGTTTTATAAATTCGGGTAATTTATTGAATTTAGCCGCCCTCTTGGACGATATTGTTTTCATTAGGTTAGAAAAATCAATGTTTATATGATTTCTTTGCCTTGTGTTATAACTGTGTATATTTGCTGACAAATATGTTGGTAGTAAATTATTGTGAAGTTTGTATAAAAATATCAGTGTCCTGTACTTTATGTTGTCTTTCACCGAAAACCATTCAAGTGTACATTGCATTGTTTTTATACTAGCATATTCATCTATTTCATTTTAAAATGAATCGCATACACCTATTCTGAAGTAGCTGCAGTCTAGATATATTGGTATCATTGCACAGATATAATATACTTGAGCAATGTTCTAAATGGGGTTTTATTATTGTTTTAAAAATTGTTTTCCTAGTATACATAGTTAAATGTTTGCTAAAAGTATAGGGTGCGCTACATGTTTTGTACTTGGAGAAATCTAAATTTTTGAATACTATGCGGGCTGATCTATTGAAAATAATAAAGTTGATAGTTTTTACGGTTAAACCGGAAATGAAAATCGGAGATTACAGCAATAAAAATGTACATCTTACTCAATCATATAACCTTTGAAAGTGTAAAGTCGATGTCTCTTTTAACAGGAAAATTATAAGCTGGCTAGTATAAGGGGGTATTAACACTATTTATCCACCCGCAGGGTTCATCTCCAGATTCGCTTTTGTTCTCCTTGTTTATATATGATATTATTGAGTTCTTTCCAAGCGCATGTTCCACGTAATTTTTTTTATTTGCTTAGTCGGTAATGGACACCAGATTTTTGTCCGTTATATTCTTTCTATCTTCTCAGTTGATATTCGTCATGGAATTGGTTTGAGTTTTATGCCATTATGCGGTGAAAACCATCAGTATTTTTCGTAACTTGCCTTTTTTAGTGTATATTTGTTTATTTTCTGTTTATGTATTTTTTTTTAAAATATTAATTAACACAATCGCATAAACAAAAGAAATATGACATCGCTATTTCAACTGTCAAGTGGCGCGATTTATTTTCTACCGACTTCAAATAAAGGAGGAGGTTCTCTGTTCAACGCGTATGTATGTATATTTATTTATGTCTGTGTTTTATTGATGTCAACGTATAATTTCGTAATATGAGGACTGATTTCGACGAGTCTTTTTTTGTTTGCAAGAGGAAGCTTTCCTGGTGGTCCCGTGCAAATTTCCGCTAGATAACTTATTGGGAGTTATTGAAATTAAAAATAAATAAAAAAAAATTAATACTCATATTCTAATATTTGCCGGAGGCGCTGGTGACATGTTTTGTTTTTTATTATAGAGGTCACTAGAAGGGGTAAAAAATTTCAGTTCAGCGTATTATAAAACACATTTGTGCACAATTTTTTAAATCTATGATTACTAATGAAAATTTTTCTACGGTTATTATAGTATAGTAGTACAGTAGTATAGTATATAGTATACCAATTTTATTTTAGTATTATCACCAATACGGTACTTAAACAACGTTGATACAGTAAAGAACCTTTATAGTCTATGACAAAATTCTGAAATTGTGACTTGTGTTGGAAAATCATATAACATTTGGTATCTGTTCCATTTTGCTTATATATACCTATGCACCTATGTACGCCTTAAGGAATAAAACCGCGTGCCCAAAAAACATTTCAGGGAGGAGGGAGAAAGATGAAAGTACTTACTGCTTCCAAAGTATTATTGACTCATCTGAAAGCTAGATTAAATGAAATATTTTTGTTTAATTGCTCATTTTTTTGTGGTCTTAAAGCTCAAATAAAATTTCACCTACAGTCAACGGTTTCTTTGATTTTCCTAGATTTCTTTGAAATTTTTTTCCGGTCCAATAGTATTTTCTTTTAACCATCCACCGATTTCCTAAACAGAAAATATAGGTGAAAGTTCGAAATAAAAGTTGTACGCGCTTGAAGAGCTTTAAATTGACGTGTAATATTCGTAATTTTTAGTGCAAATTCATAGAATGAAATGAGATTTTTCTCTATTCGCATACTTCGGGTAATGCAGGTTGTTTACTTTCCCATATACGTAGTATGTATAGAAAGTATTGTGACCGTGCAAAAAATTGATTTTAAGTTCTTGGTGAATGTATACGTTTTCACGTCACCTGAAGCAAGAAAGTGGTTTTTAAAAATATTTGTCTGCCGTCTGTGGTCGCACGTAGAGCCCAAACTACTTGATCAATTTAACTCAAAGTTTGTATGCGTATTTAGGACGGCTCAAATGTGGAAGGAGGGAACCTTGAAAAACTGACAAAAAAACGTAAACTAATTTTTGTTTTCTTTTTCTTAATAATGACTTTTATCAAAGACACATTTATGCTTTCTCAGTATCAGTATAAGATGACGAAACTAGTTGTTTCTAGAAAAAATAGGGAGTGATTTTGCAGGGGGTGTAGTATTAAGAATTAAATACATTTTTCCTCTATAATTGCTCTAATAATTTTGATCAAAATTTACACATGGATACTCTTCTAGTATTAGTATGAGAAGGCATAACCTGCTATACCAATAAAATAAGCCACTGAAACTGTGGAGGATAAGGTTAAAAGAATTAATTTTTTTTCTGGCCGACTTCTATTTTTCTTGATAGAACTAGAACATAAATAAAAAATCCCCTTTGCTCTGGTTTCCGGGAAATAAGTGAACAATTATACCCCTCAAAAATATTCATTTCATTTTAATTTGGATTATTTCGACCTCTTAAATCAAACCTTGTATAATAATTCCATCCTACTCAGAAATTTTCACTGTGAATAACTTGATGGTTAATAACTTAAGAATGGAATACTCCAGTTATCTACAAATATTTACTGATGGCTCTAGAACTGTGGAATATACCGGGTGTGCTATTTACATTCCATCTGCAAACTATGCATTGAAAATTAAATTGAATAGTATTATAACAGTGTTTACCAGTGAGGCAATAGCAATCTTGAATGCCTTAGACTATATTAAGCGAACAAAAATTGGGCAAACTGTTATTTTTCTCTAAAAACGACTCCTACATAAATGAATACATTCTTCGTATATTCATTCCTTCTTCTTTGTAATTTACATAAAGAACAGATTGCAGTTTGTAGTAAACTTTATCTGGGTTAAAGCTCATGTAGACATTTACTACAATGAGCACGTGGACAAATTTGCCAAGGAAGGAGCTATATCTGGCAAGAAACTATAATTTAAAATAATATTTGTATCAGATCAGCCTGAATTTTACTTTGCATTTGTTTACTTAGTGGAACGAATATTACATCCAGTTTAAAAATGATCACCCAAATTGAAGATAATATAAATAGAAATCCTTGGTTTCAACACAGAAGAACGTACAAATCTTATTACTACAATTTTTAGATTAAGCTTTGGTCATGCTTGCTTTTCACAACATTTTAAGAGGATATTAGTGGTTGATACAGATATATGCATATTATGTGGACCTTGTGACTTAGATCATACATTTTTTGGGCGTTAGTGCTATATAAGAATTACAAACGATTTTATTAATCGGTTATTAGAACTGAAGATATCTCTCTTAACTAATCCCCTTTATCTTGTCTCTGAAGAACATGCATATATACAAGGAATTAGTAGTTTTCTAATACAAACCAACGATTGTATGATGCTATAGGTTTAGAATGGTTCATTTGTTTAAACTTTTATCCGTGATCTTTAACCTGTGTGACTTTACAAATGCCCTGATAGAGCCCTGGCCAAGAAGATGGTGTCTTTGTTTCTTCCCTATTGTTAGTCATCTGTAATTTCTCTATTGTATTGTTTAGGTTAGCTTTTAATGTATGCAATTAGTTAATGGATCATGTCCAATGCAAAAAAAAAATCACGCACAACTGTAGTGTTAAAAACTATGAAGAACTTTATTTTAATATGGATGGTTAGCAGTTTATTGGATAGAGCATTTGGCTATCACCCTCTTAATAATTACAAGACATATAAAAAAATTAATTTAGGCCACAATCTTAGAACCACACGATAGGCTGCCGGGATGCAACGGGATGTGCTTGCAAAGCTATTGGTGTTAAGCTTTAATTGTCTTTATTTATTTCTGAAGTTTTTAATCATATTACCTTTTTAATTTGTTTGTTCAGGAGTTAGGTGTTAAGTTTTATTTATACACTTACCGAACCAGACCCACCTCGCCCAAACCTGCAACTGCTTCCGCACCATTGCAGTGGCTGTGCGGTCGGCCTCGGGGCGGGTTCTGGGGAGGCTTTGTTGCAACCTTAAGGTTGTACAGGTACAACTTTATGATAATAAAGTTGTATTGAATTAAATTGACTATCACCCAGAGAATTCGGTTTCAGGAATCAGGTTCTTTTTTTTATTTCCCTTTTTATTGCCAATTATTTTTTTGTTTAAGTAATTAAGTCTTTCTGATTAAATAATCAAATATTCGTATTAATATTTTTAATTATTTCAAAAAAAATCATTATTTTTTAAAATTTTCATCTTCAGTACTTTTGATTACTTAATATATTATGAAAAATTAATAAATAATTGTAACATTAAATATTTCATTATTTATTGAATGTATTTAATTAATAATGATTTTTTAAAAAATAATTAATAATGTTTAATGTCAAAATAATTTATTCAAAATACATTAAATGCTCGAAATTTATAAAAAAAAACAATTAACATTAAAAGATGTGGTAATATTTTGAAAAATAATGAGCTCTTTTGGAATAATTAAAAATATTAACGAATTTTAAATTTTCTTAAGATACTCTGATAGATTAATTAAAAATGTTAAAAATGAAGCTATGCATCTGTTCGATTTAGAATTCAGATCTTAGTACATATTCACAAAACATTGTTAAAATAACTAATTTATCACTTGTCCAATGCTTTCTCATGATTTTCTTGTAGGTAAGAAAACATGTGTTCATTAAACCAGTACGAGAAATAGATACCTCTATTTATTGTCAATTTCTAGTGAAACCTCCCAAAATACAAAAAACATTAACAGAGTTGCCTTCGACGATTTGTGTGCATCTGTTTTTTGTTTGTTGATTTCACAGTCACAGATGCAGTAACATTGTTCGGTCAATATTATTCAGGTAAGGGTACTAAAATTATTTCAGAATACAACTTTAAAATTATTTTTCTCGCAGCATGTGCAGTTAATAACGCTGTAAGTTTGAAAATAAACTGAATGTTATATTTAGTAATTGCACAATATAAATTTAGCTATTTATAATACACCTCTTATACCTACTCATAAAATTTCTCCAAATGCTTCAAATCGAAGATTTTTCTGTAAATAAATACTTAGTTAATTTTAAATATTATAAACTGAAATGTGAAATATGACTTTATTGGAGGTTTTATTGAAATTTATGGTACGTAATGAAAAGTAATACAGTATTGTCCACTACCATACATAAATTAACAAATCGGTCTAATATATGGTAACCATACATAAACACCACAGAAATTAGACAACCCCCCAATTCCAGAAGCCAGGGCTTGTGCGGAACACATTGAAAAAACGCGGACATACAACCATTTCCTCCGACAGTGTGAGTGCCGGAGCCAGGATTCGAACCCGGTGGTGCGATGTTCAGATAATTAATCGCGATTGCCACCTCGCGCCTTAACCCACTCGGCTGTCGACCAGATAAATAAAATATAAATGAACAAATCGGTCTAATATATGGTAAGTGTAAATTTAGCTCGTATTTGCAATCTCCATAACTTCGAGATGAAAAAAACAAATATAATGTTAAAAGCCTTAAATTAAAGCTAATTAAAAATCTAGACGGATATATATATATATTTTTATTTAAGGGTAACTATCCTCTATTCCGGGGGTTAAACGGGTTTTAATGCATACATTTTTAATTATTATGATGAATGTTTTATGAAAATAGGTCAAGAAATTATTTTTTCGCTTACAATGACACCAACACACATTTCAACCCTCTTCTAGAGGGTGGTTATCGCTTAATGATAAGTTTGGAAGACTTATAAGTCCTGCAGTATCTTCCGAGCATTTTTTTTTATTCTTCCGGATTTCTCTTCAGAGTTAAAAGTCATTTTTCAGCTTATAAAGGCACTAATACGCATTTCAACCCCCTTGGATAGGGGGTGGATATCAACAAGCGATAAGTTTGGGAGTCATGTAAGTTTTGTGGTATGTTTTCAGTATTTTATTTATTTCATTTTTCAAAGTCATGCTAGGATTCATATTTGCAAAGATGGCAGACTCGCCTCTATTTCTTGTACCCCCCTTTTAAGGGTATTTTTTAATTTACTTTACATTATTGGGTTAAGAATATGTTAATACTTGAAATTTTTTACCTATTTTCATGAATGAAACATAATTATTTTTATTTTCCATTAAAAAAATATTTATTTTCACTCGCTTAACCCACAAAATAGCAACCACTAAATAAAAAAATGGAAAAATATGTCCGGCCAGATTTTTAATTAGCTTTAATTTAAGATCTTTTGCGCTAAATTTGCTTTTTTTGTCTCAAAGTTTATAGAGGGGGCTAATTGGGCTAATTTTGCGGTCAATCTTTTGCTGTTAAAAATTGTAGGTATTTTAATGGGGTTGATCTGGATTTGTAAACGGACTCGTTTTTTTCGATTTTTTTTTGTGATATAAAATCGGACCCCCTCTGTCATCCGGAAAATTTTCCGGTCGAATTTTTCGCGAGGGGGGGGGGGGGTAGATTTACATGTAGATAGGGAAAATCAGTTTTTCGGACATAACTCGCTTACGTTGATTCGGACCGAAAAAGTGTAAAATGGATAAAAAGCGCGTAAACTGATATGAAGGTACGGATTTGAATAGGGATTTTTCGCTGCGGCGGGAACGTACCGTTTTCGCGTTTTTTCGGGGAAGAAAGTGAAAGTACTGTGTCCAAATTTCAAGTCGCTAGGTTGACTAGGGGAGGAGGGGAAGGGTAAACGTAAATGAAATTAATACTTCTGTAACTTCCGGATTTTTTTAGCAAACTTGAGGTTGCTTACTATTGTGCCTACTTTGAGTTGTATCATGTATTTTCAATTTTCGCCATAAATAAACAAATGGTAGCGAAATAAACAATTCATTGTTGTTATTATTTTTAGAGAAAGTCATTTTGCGCCAGAAAGGAAAGGGGGGGGGAGAAACTTTGCGGGCCCCCCTCTCCCATTCTAATCATCCGATCGCAATCTGGTCGGGCTTAAATCAAAGAGAAAAAAATTCCACATTCGATGGTTAAAAGAAATATCTCCCCACTCCTTTCCTTCCTGGCGAGAAATGACTTTTTCCAAAAATAATAACAACAATAAATTGGTTATTTCGCAATAATCTGGTCGATAGCTGAGTGGGTTAAGGCGCGAGGTGGCAATCGCGATTAATCACACGGACATCGCACCACCGGGTTCGAATACTGGCTCCGGCACTGGCACTGTCGGAGGAAATGGTTGTATGTCCGCGTTTTTTCATGTGTAACCCCCTACCGCACAAGCCTCTGGCTTCTGGAATTGGGGGTTGTCTAATTTCTGTGGTGTTTATTATTATTAATATTAATATATACTGGTAGAAGTGAGTCTCATGTGCCAAACTTGCAAAAATTCTATTAACCTTATTTCTGCAGTTTTAGGGGTAACGGGTCATGTTATCTCATTCTTGTGCTAAGTAAGTATTCATCCATTAAGTTTGATTGGAATTGTTAGAACCGTCTTAGAAAAAAAAAAATGATTTTCTATATTTCTAACAGTTTTTAGGGGTTAACTCTCCTCACACTTGAGCTAGGACCAATTCTGCGATTTAGGGCTGAGATATGGCCATCCTGAATACGCATGCAAAACTGAACAAGATTATTACATTACTACAGTGTACAGATAACAGACAGACATTTTTTAAAAATATTTTCAATATAGAAAATTACTCTGGCCTTCTACGAATTTTTACGTTTCAGATTAACTAAATTTTACAAAAATTAAACAACTTTCTGATTTGATTTACCTTGATACACATCAAGGGCTACATATTCTGAAGATGTCAGCTCAGTAGTCAAAAAGTCCACATAGCTAGTGCCTCAACGAAATTATATGCATCCCACTCTATAGTAAAATCCTAGTTCTCCCCTACCAATATGACGTATGAGGGATAAATGCATGCTTATTTCTATTCGTATTTTTAAAGATCTACAATAAATTTAATCTACCTATTGTACCGTTACAAGTAGGTATTTTTTTGGAAATTACGAGTTATAAAATCCCATTTCCCATTTTTATTATAGTTGCAACAAGATATTACATTGTTATTTTGAATAAGTTTACTAGACGAGTTACTACTTTTATTTACGACGAAGCATTTTGTTCATTCCGAAATTAATGTGCTATAATATTTCCCCAACCTTCTACGTACAATACTAAATTTAGTTATCGCATATTAAAATTCCTAAATTCCATTTCGTACATACTCCGTAAAGTACCGGAACAATAAAAGAAAAGAAACGGGTGAATTAATATTTTTGTAATATTATTAAAGAGCTTTTATGACTCTTCAGCGTGGGGTTCGATTAAAGGGATGTTCTCGTTTTTATCGTTTCTATTGTGGTGCAGTAAGGGTTGCACCTCTAGCTTATTCATAAGACCGGGATTTAAGTTGGTAACTAAAAAGGTAAGGTGTGATGTAAGAAGTGTGATAATGCCAAATTTAAGACCTTTTGGAAAGTATCCAATATTAATACATTGATTAAAAATGAAAGATAGTGGTTTAGATAGTTCTCTTGAGATTTCTTTTAATGTTTAATAATAATAATAATAAAACTTTATTTCCATAGACTTATACAAGCATCAGAATATAGTTAAAATTGGTAAAAATTGGTAAATTGGTAACAATTCACAAAAATATCTATTTATACAAGTACAAAACATTCAGTAAAAAAAGTAAAACGACAAACAAACATTGTGAAAATTAACAAACAAGGGATTACAAAAAAATTAGTTTTACAACAGGGGAAACAAAAACAAAATCATAGAAATATTATTTCTCTTATTAGCGAGATCGCAGCCTAAGTACTCATCAACAGAATAAAATGAATATTTGAGTAGAAGCGATTTAACTTCCCGTTTGAAAAGATGAATAATATCTATTTTTTTTTTATGTGAACAGGTTTATTAAATAATTTTATCGGCATTACTTTGGGACCTTTTGCAACGATGGATAAAGTGTGAACTGGTATGTTAAAATTATAGTTTTCACGCAGACTGTGACTGGTCTCATATCTGCCATTGAACTGTTCAGAGTGTTCTTTTATATGAAGTACACAGTTTAAAATGTAAAGAGAAGGAGCAGTTAAGATACCTAATTCTTTGTAAAGTACTCTGCACGATTGACGAAGAGGTTTAAAGGTCATTGTATGTATAATTTTTTTTTTGAAGCTTAAACACTTCGCTAAAACGAGAACAGTTGCCCCAGCAGATGATACAATAACTTAAACAAGCCTGTACGTGCGCATAAAAGTACATTTTTAAAATGTGAATTATTGACATAAACGCGTAGCTGCCATATGACAAAGCAAGGAGTAGATAGTTTCCTATTAACAAAGTCTACATGGGTACCCCAATTTATTACAGTCCATATAAACTTCAAGGAATTTCACGCTATTGTTTTGTTTAACGCTGTCTTTATCGACTTTAACTAAGATGCTATAATCAAGTTTTTTAGTACTGAAAAGTAATAAATCTGTTTTTACATTATTAAGCGCTAAACCGGTACTCATACAGTAGCTTTGCATAGATCTGATATTAGTTTTAAGGCCGAGTTCATTTATGCTATTAGAATTAACCGCGACGGTGGAATCATCGGCAAAAAGTGATATAAAGACATCTTCTATATGAAGCGCGATACGGTTAATAAATAAAATAAATAATAAGGCCCCCAAAATACTGCCATGCGGAACACCTGTGGAAAACTTAAGATAGCTGGACGAGATTGAATTACTGGCATTTCTTAAAACGACGGATTATGTTCTTTGCTTTAAATAGGATTCTATCCAAGTTAAGGCTGGACCACGAATTCCATAATTACTAAGTTTATCCAGCAGCAACTTATGATCAATCGTGTCAAAGGCACGCGTTAAATCAAAAAATAGACACACTGATTTAGATTTGTTTTCAAAACTGTCTAATATGTAATTGCAGAGCGATAAAACAGCATCTTTCGTTGACAAGCCTTTCCGAAAACCAAACTGATAAGATGATAATAAATTTTGTCTAATTATAAAATCGTTAATCTTACATAATAAGCTTTTTCAAAAGTTTTAGAGAAAGCGGATAGGAGAGCAATGCCTCTATAGTTTGAGATAAGAGATTTATCATTCTTTTTGTGAATTGGTAAAATTAAAGATTTTTTTTAAGACATCAGGAAAGATTCCTTCAGTAAAAGATAGGTTTACAAGAAAAGTTAAAGGGTCAACAATGAGTTCTGCTACTTTATTAAGAAGTGAACACGGTATATCGTCATAGCCAGATGAATTTTTTGTGGAGACAGATTTTATGATATCCAGCATTTCACTCGAACTGAATGGTAACAAAAAAATGGTGTTATGATTAAAAAATTGTTTATTATCGTTCAAAATAGAAGGCATTTTATCAGTTAATGTTTTTATTGAGTCGATAAAAAAGTTATTGAAAGCCTCTGCAGCACTTTGCAAGTTGCTAATAACGTTGCCATCAGAATCAACAAAGTTTTTAGGGAATTCCTGTTTGGAATTACTATTGTAGATAATTTGCCAGGCAGATTTTGACTTATTAGTCGAATTAAGAAATTTAAAATCGTAGTAATATTTTTTAGCCTGTTCAATTTTAATACGATGACTTTTTTTTAATATATTATGTCTTAAATAAACCTCGTTATCACCCGATGTTTTATAGGTTTTATACAAGTCCCTCAAAAATACTCCTTCATTTACAATGTCGTTGGTTATCCATGGTTTATTGTTTTTGTTATTATGTTTAATTTTGCATAATTCTAACGGAAAAGCTCTATCCATCACTTCCAAAAAGATATTATAAAATATAGTAAAATTAGTCTCACAGCTCATATCATCAGTAATAAAACTCCACTTTTCATGAGATAGTAAATATTTGAAATAATATAAGTTGTCAGCATTACTAAAAAATCGCTTCAGTTGATAAGCACATTGTTCTTCAGTTTCTGCTCTTATACCGTCATGTCCGCCGCTTTTCTAACTTTCAAGTGTTTGATAATTTTTATTATTTCTGTTGGGTTCGTTGGAAATAGATACATAGAATTTTTTAATACTTCACTGTCTTCATGATAATCTATTGGTAGTCGAGCTTACCTTATCTTGATGATTTAATTTTCATTTTATTTTAAAATACTACGTACTAACATCCGTAGCATAAATAAATCTAAATGAATTTGAATGTTACCTGAAACAATTTTCTTATAAACCTGATTGCATTGTTTTAACAGAAATCAAATACAGGATTTAACCATGCATAATATTGATGAATATAATGTAATTTATAATAGAGGTATGTGCAATCAGAACTATGGCACTGTTATTTCTATAAAATTTGAATATCATTTCTCTCACAATATTGTAGAAACAACAAATACAAATATAATCTCTGTGTGTGTAAAATATTCCAATAAGGATATATGCATAGTTCTACTCTTTCCACTATATTTCTCGATGATATTAGACTTGTTTTCGTCGGTGATACCAACATTGACATTCTAAAAAATACAGATACTACTTTTGAATACCTAAATATCATGAATGAATTTGGCCTCGTATCAACAATAAATCGGTATACTAGATGCAAGAATACTAGTCAATCCTGTATCGATCATATGTTCATAAAAACAAAATCTGAACTCGAATTTCTTCTTCCCATTATTTTATTTTTTATTTTTATTTTACGAATACGGCTGCCCAGACAGATATGCATCCAATTACAGGGTAGGAGATATACAAACAAATATATATACAGTTCAAATGTGCTTTTAGAGGGCGGAATATTAAACATAATATTTTTAGTCGCAAACTCCTCTATAAATCCTTATTTTACTATAAGGAACCTAACCAGACTGCAACCAACAGCTACTCTCCGGGCTATGTGCCCCGCCGAGCGCTGAATTACAAGTTACAAGCCTGGCGCGTTAAGTGTAATAATTGCATATTACCATCAAAACGCTAATGCTTCGATTGCAACAAGGGAGCTCCTTTAAGTAGGATCAGTCTTTCGGCTGGTGTTTGTTGCAATCGAAGCATTAGCGTTTTGATGGTAATATGCAATTATTACACTTAACGCGCCAGGCTTGTAACTTGTAATTCAGCGCTCGGCGGGGCACATAGCCCGGAGAGTAGCTGTTGGTTGCAGTCTGGTTAGGTTCCTTATAGTAAAATAAGGATTTATAGAGGAGTTTGCGACTAAAAATATTATGTTTAAATATATATACAGTACAGAAATAGAAACTTAATACTAAATAATTTACAGAGGAATAATTACTATTAAAACTAAGAATAAAGAGAGGAAACAACAAAAAAAAAAAGAGAAATATATATGAGGACATAGTTTAAACAGTGGCGTAGTAGAAAACTGAAGGTTAACTTAAGAGTGATTTAAAATACATTGTTTTATATTATTATTGCTACAATTGAAAATATCGAGGTTCGCCTGATAACTTAGGTAATTTAAGCACATATTGTGAATAGGAGAAGATTTTAGTACATTTGTTCTTGGTGTATCCAAATAGAATAGAGCATTTGAGCGAGTTTGAAAAGATGGAATATTAAATTACTAAGAATATCCGGGCAGTCTATCTGACTTGTTTAAAAGTTTAAATAGGAACAGTACAGAAAAGTAGACTCTACTCGTTGCTAAGTCATTTAAATTAAATCTGGCTAGCAAGTCAGATTGTGGTGTCCCCTGGGAGGATAAAATCCATCAGCTTTGTAGGAAAGATGTTTAACGTGTCTTCTCTGAACCCATTCCAAATTAAGGATATGATTATTGTAATGTGGATTCCAAACAATACTACCGTATTCCAATTTTGGCCGTACAAAAGCATTAAATAGGAGAGAAAGCGTGGAAATATCTATAAAGTGCCTTGAGTTACGCGAGATAAAGCCTAGATTTCTGTAGGCATTTGTAGTTATGTAATCAATATAGGGAGCAAAAGTTAATTTTGAGTCAAAGATAACTCCAAGATCCTTGAACTGAGTGCATCTTGTAACCATTTCATTGCCTATTTTGTAGGAAAAGTTTATTGAGTTATTTCTCCTCGTAAAAGTCATCACATTACATTTGGATATATTTAAAAGTAGCCTATTGATTTCACAACACGAATTTAATTTTGAGAGGTCATGTTGTAATCGACGGCAGTCTTCTTCGGAATTAATAGATGCAAACAGTTTAAGATCATCGGCATATAGATGGACATTACTTTTCAAATCTCGGCAAATATCATTGATGAAAATTATAAGAAACAGTGGGCCGAGAACAGAGCTCTGCGGAACTCCTGACGTCGCTAGTACTTCGATAGATGAGAATCCATGATACTTGACGTTTAATGCTCTGTTACAAAGATATGACTCGAAGAAACTTAGAAAGTCAAGACTTAAGCCAAAGACTGACAACTTTCGCAATAGGAGCCCATGATCCAGTCTGTCAAATGCTTTAGACAGGTCTGTGTAAATTATATCCGTTTGACCACCTTGATCCAGCGTATTTGCGATGAAATGTGTAACACTTACCAAGTTGGTAACTGTAGATCTACCTACCAAAAACCCGTGTTGACTGAAGGAGAGTTGAGATGTTGCATGGAAAGAGATTATACCGTATAAAACAATTTCAAAGAGTTTGCCAAAATTATTCAGGATAACTATGGGTCTATAATTTTCGATAAGAGTCTTGTCGCCTTTTTTAAAAACAGGGCAGATTGTTTTCATATGCGGGGAAAAGTAGTTGTTCGTAGTGCTAAGTTAAAGATGGTAGACAGTGGTAAGGCGAAAATTGGGGCACAGTCTCTTAACAAGAAAGCTGGTATACCATCGGGACCCGTAGTGAGTTTATTTTTGAATTTTTTTAGAGCCTTTAAGACATCTTGTTCGGAAATGGTTGGGATATTGAGTTGAAGAACAAGTCCCGTGGTTTCTTGTTTATTTTTGTTATACGTAGATGATGCAATAAAAGACGATTGAAAGTACTGGGCAAATGCATCGACAATGCCTTGGGTATCATTTAAGGAATTATTGTTGAAGCACATGGAGTTTGGTATGCTAGTTGTATTTTTCATGGTATTCACAAAAGAGCAGAAGTTGCTTGGGTTAGTTTTAATGTGCGTTTCTGTGCGCTGAATGTAACTTCTATCAGCAAGTTCACTGTCTATTTTTATTTTGGAACGCAGAGTTTTGAATTGATTAAGGTAGTGCACCTCGTTATTATTCTTATATAGGTTCCATAGACGGGATTTCTGCTTAATAACTCTTATAATAGTTCCAGTGAACCATGGGGGATATGATGAATTTTTAGGAGTTGTTTTAGGAACGCTTTGTAGGAATACAGAATCTAGTTTATCGTAAAGTTGGGTTCAAGCCTCGTTAACAATATTGAAACTAGACAAATATGACCAATCTATACTACACAGATCTGCATAAAGTTTATTAAAGTCTGCTTTCTTAAAATTAAAAGATGGTTGATCATTGCCTATATGTCTAATGTGATATGTCTTTAAGCTAATGCTAATGGATGATGGGAGTCTACGGGGACTAAGTAGTTTTCTGAATAGTTAATCATGACCTGTGGTCTGCTTAGGAAAAGATCTAAATGCCTGCCATTTGAATTTACTACTTTATTATACTAGTTGAGGCCCAGGAACTCACAGAAGTTAATCTATAAAAGTGGGGACAGACAACAACTGATTAACTTTAGGCCAATACCCTTAATAACTACTTATTCCAAAATATTTGAAAAGGTTCTTAAAAAAGTACTGTGAATATTTTAATAAATATGAAATTATATCTAATAAACAATACGGTTTTCGCGAGTTTATTAACGCAAGACGCCATTCTTCCACTCGCAACTAAAATGTATGATGCGCTGGACAGTAAGAAACCATAAATATGTGCATTCATAGACGTAACAAAAGATACGGTCAGCCATCCTCTGCTCTTGGAATCACTAGAAAATATAGGTATCAGAGGAAGCGCGCAGATATCAGTATGTTAAAATAAACAGTTTTCTGAGTGACCTCATGAAAATAGAGTATGGCGTTCCACAAGGGACAGTGCTAGGACCCATGCTTTTTAACATCTATTTAAACGATTCATTTTATATTCAAACCAAAGGTAGTATTGTAACATATGCCGAAGACACTGCAATTTTTTATACATCCGAAGACACCCAGTCTTACCCATCTTTAAAGAACATAGTCGAAGTTGATATTAGTAATATTAAAGAATTGTTTGATCGCAAATTACCTACTATCGATTTAACAAAACATATTATCTACCAATCTGCACCACGTTATGTTTTGCTTTGCTGTCTTTCATCCTATCTTAAAGTACTGTTTAAAATTTTATAAATTTTGTAAGGTATATTAATGTGATTTCCTATCTATTTAAATAATTGTATAAACTTATATTTAATGTAACAGTAGTATTATATTTATATTTACATGTCATAATATTATGTATTATATTTGTATACCCACGTGCAGGTCTCGGCCTTTAGTGGAATTCTTTCGTGTTTTATTTATTGTTAATTTATTTGACTATTTTACATGTCGCTATCCCAAAAATACCGAAATGTACTAAATAGTCAAGTGATCCTCGTGCAGGTCGTCACATGCCTACCTTGCACTGACGAGAGCCAACAGCTCGAAACTGCAGTCTGCAAGTGGTGTGTGACGACTGGCATGAGAGCTCCTTTAAGTAGGGTCAGTCTTTCGGCTGGTGTTTGTTGCAATCGAAGCATTAGCGTTTTGATGGTAATATGCAATTATTACACTTAATGCGCCAGGCTTGCAACTTGTAATTCAGCGCTCGGCGGGGCACATAGCCCGGATAGTAGCTGTTGGTTGCAGTATGATTACGTTCCTTATAGTAAAATAAGGATTTTATAGAAGAGTTTGCGACTAAAAATATTATTAATAGTATTGTAAAAACATGTAACAATTAAGTATGAAACAAATTTGTTAATTTGTAAATTTTCAAATTCGTAAATAAATAGAATCATACATTCATTCATTTTCGTCATTAAGTTATTTCGTATCTTATTTGCAGTGCCAAGTATTTTGTGGGGAGTTCTTATTTTTATTAATCAACGAATCAACTTGTTCTTATTCAGAATTTTTCTTGCTTTTTTGTACATTTCATTCTTGTTATTCTAGTTCTCTTCATTTTGTATTTTGATTTGCTTAGAATATCAAGATTTAGATGTACGGGATGACTCGATCAGTACGTGAAATATGAAAATATTTAAAAATCTAGAATACGAACGTAGATAACAAAAACCAATATTTCATTGCACAGTCACATGAAGGCAAGAACATATTAGTATTTGCACAAACGATATGTATACAAAACAATGTTCTCTGAACGGCTAGCTGGTCATAAATTATCAAGAAGTCTATAAAGCTCGCCCAACAATGTTATATAATATTGTAAGTAGTAAATTTGTTTTTCCTGCAATAACCAATAAATGCTAACAAATATTACAATTTGTGTTAAAATTGTGCTGTTAATTAAATTTATGGTTTTCTATTCCGAAATAAAGCAATCGCTTTCCAGTTATTAAATTACATAAATATACGAGGAGTGTGTGGCTCGCTGCTATAAATGTACATTACATCGGTTTATTATCTAAAACAAAATGGTCATAAAGTACACTCGGACATAAGCACGCAAAAACTATAACAACGCGTCTCTAATGTCTATAAAAATTTACAACCGTTGATTTAATACTCAAATGAAGTGGTTACGGCACACTATTTTGCAATAAAGGAATAAGTATTTTCTCAACTAATACCTAATTGCCAACGGTTATTAAGTAGTGCAATTAGTCAGTGTCGTTTTTTAATTCCCTCCAACTTTTCTTCTAAGAGCTGTGATGATTACAGGACACGTTTGTTCACAACTTTTGTTGCCCAATTTGAGGTAAAATGAAACAACAAATTAACAAAACCAAAAAACTCCACTGTGTAAAAAGCGAATTAAAATGAACCAAACAAGATTATCTTAATTTTGTTACCTCCTTTCCCTTATTATTTATTTTTGAGAAAGAATTGAGGCAACATATGCGGACGACTAGCTGGTTTAAGTCGGAGCAGAGAGCCGTGGGCCCAGAGTATTCGTAAGAGTGGAGAAACTTACCCTTCTCGATATGTACAGCATAAGCGACAGATTTCTGTTTATTTCGAGAAAAGAAGACAAAGAAAAATTGGGCAAAATCTATAGTAAAATAAGCAAGATTGTCTCTTTTTCTCGAATAACCAGTCTGCTATAGATCAGACTGAAATTATTGGTAAGAGAAATAAAAAGATAGTTTAAAATGAATGACAAAATATATTACATGAATAATAGACAAATCGGTTCGTAAAGAGTAATTGAAATTAAAAAAAAAATATATATATATATATATATAACAAATTTATACCAGGATCCTAGATTGGTAATTGTTGAGGTGACTGGTTCTGGGACAGCAATCCAGGCCCACAATTGTCTCTTGTTGCGAGAATGGATTCTAATGTTTCCTTGGCAATTTACGTTTCTCAATGAAATGGGGTGAAAGTTGTAGGAAAATTAACCAACTAAGTGGTTTATGAAAAGATAACGAAATTTTATCTGTATGTAAGATAAGCTGTGCAAAAGCTATGCAGGAATGAATAAGCTATGCAGAAATGTATCAATATATATGTGCATAAACATATAAGCATATATAAATATATATCAACATCTAAGCCTGTAAGCATCTAAGCATGTAGATATGTAAGCATGTAAGTATATACAAAAGTAAGCATGTACAAAACAATTTAAGCATGTAAGAATTTAAGCAAGTTAACTGTACAAAAGCTGATTTCATAAAAACTATAAATTGCAAAAAAAATGAAAAGGAAAGAGAAAAATATTTTTAAAACCATGTGGTACATATAGTATTTTAACTACTTATTAAATTAAAAAGAATTGACCTTAAATTCAAATTTGTTTTAAAAATAATTGAAATTATATCAAAGACAAAATTTGAAGATTAATTAAATTTTTAATGAGCAATAAATGAAATTACCTGTATGTTAAACACTTGTTAACTGGGATATAAAAGTTGTAATATCAATTACTGAAGTCCACAGTTAAAAATTATATACGTTTGAATCAGTACAAAGGCTGCAAGCAAATGACTTCCTGGTGAGTTTTACTGATAAGGTAAATTTTGTGTCCTAATTACTGGAAAATAAGGCTACCAAAAAATGTGAGAAATCTAATTCCCTATTTAAATTGAAAGCTATAAAATCTAAGAATAGTACAAGTATGGCCATCTGTCAATGGTTGCGTTAAGCGCACCAACTTGCCTTGTAGATTCCCGTACTCACAACTAAATTAGGGGCATATGATCGATAAAAGGAATCTATAATAAAAGTTTTTATTAGGTACTTCCATACCGCAGCCTTTGCTTCACAATTCGTAAATACAATACATAACCAACAATATGAACAGCTGTAAGTAAATATTAAAAACGTGATAACTCAGTAAATATATTACATCTTATAGGCTATACTATATATAGTAACGAGAAAAGGTAAGGAAAATCACCAAATGTACTCGCATAGTAAACAAAAATATAAAAATTGAAAAATTGTTAATTGTTTCCTGGGATGCTGTGTAGAACGGAAATACATAATAGTTTAGAAAATGACTGAGTTCCTAAGATATAAAACTAAGTACATAAAACAGTGTGAAATGGTTTAGCAGTTATACAAGTAAAATTCTGTTAGTTGAAAACAGTCTCACTTAGAAAAACTGAATTAAAAATGTTACACAGATCGTGCTAAATAGGTATACACAAAACACTTGTTTTTATATAAAACTGTTAAATGGACATAGGCCATGTAACAATTTACAATTAAAATTAACGGCGATTGCTAATAGCTGAAAGCCTTTAATTAGGAGATTATTAGTAAGCTTCCATTCTGATATTGGGCGTTAATTTTAACTGTGAATTATGATATAGTGGAGTAAATATAGATATTGAGAGAAAATTTTACATGGAGCAACGCGACATAGAAAAAAGTTTGTTTTGGTGAAACTAAGAATAACCTGGATTTGTTTTCCACATCGAGTAGATGGGGGAACCCTTTCTTTTTCTCGAAAAAGAGGTAAATTGGTCATTTTTATGGGTGGTTTTTCAGTTTTAATTTATTTTAGACCCTTTAAAATGCTAGTTAAGAAACAAGAATATACATATACTGAAAAAACATAAAAAATTTAATTAACTAACTTGGCGAAAATTCAACCGAGTTTGATGAAATTTTAGGCAAGAGTAACTATATAACTTTTTTAGAAAAAATATCCGATAGTTTGGCCGCAATTTCATTTCTAGTCCAAATTCCACAAAATTTTCAAAACGTTCCCCAATTTGTCCAAATATTTCATCTTTTTCTTAACGTAACAAAGTTTAATATTATTTCTGAGCGTTATCTGGGACATGTCTAGAAATCTACATAGCTCAGCTTGTGCATAAACTCAGAAACATTAAAGAACATAGTAACAACAATTAACCTTAAGAAAACTTATACATATTATTGATATTATTTTATTCCTGTTTTCTTTCTCTAGTAGTTGTACTAGATGTGCTACTGAAAGAAGTGTCTACTTCCGAATCGGTAACTGAGTTTGGAATATCTCTTGACCCTCGTCATCGCTAAAACCGTATACATTCCCTGAAGTACAAACATCTTCATAATTATCAACTTCTACGAATTCTTCAATATCATAAATATCAGGACTAATTCCCTAATTGATCAGGTTCTTCATCAACCACAGCTTCGTCAATAATATTTTCTGCATTTGAACACAAAGTATTTCTTTCATTGTGACATAAATTGATGCATGTGACGCCAATGGTTTTGCATGAGCAACATTTAGTTTTGCAACCGGAATTACAATCGCAGGCAATTATGTTGAGTAATTCATTAGGAAGAGGAGGTTTATTAGGCTTTATCGGCGTCAGTTCATTATCTGTTGTTTGTTGCCATCCAAAATTGACAGGATTTTGGACAGCAGCAAACTATCGCAGTCTGCATAGTTCTTCTAAATTTTCGAATACTCCACTTTAAAATAAGCGACTCTATTCTGCGAGTAGAGTTGAGTTAGCATCATACATATATTTGGAATAGTTTTTTAAAGGCCTTTGATTTGACACCCTACAAGATAGGTATACAATATACCCAGTATCACTTGCGGCAAGATAAATTTAACGACAAAATCGGAGTCATTTGCGGAGCTCCACAAGTGTGATGCAAATAAAAAATAAATAACATGAAATTTATTCCAATGAAGAAAAACATATAATATCTAATATTATTTGTTGTTAATAATATTTACATTAAATGTACAGTTAAGGTGGTAAATTTATTGGGGGAGGAGGGTATATTTGAACTTATCTCGCTGTCCAACTCCAACAAATTTGATGGAATCTTCATGGCCAAGGTTTTATTTATTTGTTTTATTTTTTGTGTTTAGTAGATTCCTCCAGATAACCTTCGACAAAAGATCTTGGTATCCAACCCTCAAGTCGTTTTATGCTAGTTACAATCAGTCAATATTGAAGCAGAGGATCGGGGAAAACTGTGGCCTGTATACAAATATGGATCAGGAAGTTTTACGCAGCGATTTCATATAGCATTTGCCCCATACAGACTGGACAGTGCACTGCTCTTTTTGTAAAAGACAAAAACATCGTGTGTGTTGGGCTTACGCAAATTTATATATTTCCTAAGCAGGAACAAAAGGTTTCCATTATATACTTCATTAGATATGATGAAAGTTCTAGAGATTGTTATAATTAACAGATTTTTTTCTTCGATATGATCAATAGTAATTTTTGTAAGTTCATCCCGCCGACAGGCACCAGCCAATCCGAGATTGGCAATGAGTTTTATCATCAAATACAGTTCATCGGCGTCTCACTCAGGAATTTTGTTAATTTCTCTTTATTAAAAACTTTTGCTTTTTTGGGTCTAAATCTTATATTTTGTCTCTTGATATACGAAGTTACTTTAAAAAATTTACTTATATCCAGTTTATCTTTGACTTTTATAACGCTCTTCTAAAATATATTCTAGTAGATCCTCGTCAAAATTATCCATTTGAATAAGTTTTTTTTTAATAAAAAAGTAGCCTTTACTTTAAAAAGATGCTACTGTTTGACTTGGCGTTTGTTAATTGTTGTGTGACTGAAAAATCAGACAGTCATGACAACATGATTGGTGAGAAAGGTAAAATGTTTGATAGTCATGACTATATGATTGTTGGATTTTAAAGTTATACATGTTACTTCAAACGGGTTGATGTAAATAAAAATTGCTTTAATTTCACAAAATTTGTATAAAACAGGAAAATATAAAAAAAATTGGCAACTGAATCGCTTTCAAAATGTCATTATAAGTTGCCCGCAAATGCAAATAAAAATATAATTATTACTTTTCGCACTTGTTCGGAAAAATTTACTTTTCTGCACTAGTGCGAAAAGTATACTTTTCCGCACGCTCGTAGAAAAATTTATATACATACATACAAACAACGGAAACAACACCCTTCGCCTTCGATAAAAATCGTATTATTCTACAGAAATTACTGCTGCTACTAACAATGTTTAATATATAACCTAACGGTCTTGCTATACAAATTATTTATTTCATTACTGACATAATTGGAGACATTTATTTATTCATCACAAATAAGTATGATCAATAAATATGAATAATCTCCAAAGTACCGGAGATAACAATTTTAAGTGAATCAAAATATAACGTTTCCACAACGGACCACTTAATCATTCCCGTTTATACCATCCATAATAACAAAGTAATAATTCCTGATTTATAGTGAAATGAAACTTTATAAAACCATAAAAATTCATTTAGTAATAATGATATTAAAAGCGTAGTATTTCATGTAGCCAGCAACTGTTCCTCTTGACGTTTCCCTGAAAGAATCGCAACAGGTTTCAATAGTTCGATCGCGATTAAAGAGCTTTTGAAAAATGTCGGGAGCTCTGCGGTGTGTAACAGATTGCAGTAGCGGACTCCGTTCAACGGTTATAAAGCTTATTCACATGTTTGCTTTTTAACCGGCATTCAATGTTATACAGCGAAATTAAAAAGCCATGAAATGACTAGAAAAAATACACGCATTTGTCTACAAAAATGTTTGGATTAGTATTTACAATGCAGGGATTACTGCTCTCAAAATAAAATATATGTAGTTCTAATAACTATATTAGATGCAAACAATAGACCCTTCGCCGGTTTATTGAAAACGATTTAATTTTTTGAGTATAAGTTCTGTCAAATTTCAGTACAATTGAACATTTACTTTCGTGATTACTAAAAATGTGACTGATGGTAGATGGAGAAGACTGATAGTCCAGACAAAGAATCAAAAATAAAAACAATAAATACGAATATTTTGAAATGTATCAATCGTTAATTGATACTTTCTGGTGACTATATTAGAAGTCCTGATGAGTTAGAGATGAACAGTAGCCACCATCTTGAACAATACGTATTGTTCTTCGATTCTCTGCAAATAGCTTGGTCGCTGCCTGAAGGTTATATTATGTACAAAATTAGAGATCGTAAAATTTCTCACGAAAAAGGTATTATTTATTATTTTCACATAATTGGATGTAAACATTATATCTCCTAAACTATTGGATGCACGGAAAAGAGTTCATAAAAATACTAAGGAGCATACAATATAAATAATGAAACAATAAAAGCTTCATAAGAGTTATTATAGAAGTAGGAAATTGTTTTTTACTCAACTTATATGGAACACCCTCCACAAAAACCTCTTTAAACATATACCGATGCAGTTCTTTCACAAAGTTAGTATCAGACCATTCCTATCAATAGAAGGAGCAGCAGTATATCATCAGGCACAACAGTGGCCAGGAAACGAATTAACCAACTTCGAGGCTGAGACAGCAAGTAGAATTATCTCGTGTCCATTACAATGAAGGACTCTGTTGCACCTAAGGTAGTTGCAAACCTCATATTTTGTAGGTGAAAAGCAGCTACGATCTGCAAAACAGTTTCAACAATTGCCTTGGAGACTGTTTAAATTGCATCACTCTAGTTATTGATGAGGATGAAGATGAGTAAACAGGCACATTTTGCATAGATGAACATTGTTTATTCACAACGGAGTTTGATTAGTCAAGAAAGTAACGAGTCGCACTGCGCACAATTTCATTGTTTCACATTGCGAGAAGAACTTCTTTTCTCCTGCTCATCAAAATCAATATACACTTATTTAACTCACATTTGGCTCCGTATTATAACATCAATGGCTGATTGACAAAATCTCGCAAACTATTGCAGCTATAAAAAAATTGATAGGGCCTTAATGGGGGGGAGTTGGCGGCGGGATATATAGAAAAATTATTCGAAAATAAGAAAAGCATTGCGATGAGAATTTTGCCAAATGCTGTTACCATTCCCAAGATACCGCAATGTCTAGCAAACAAGTTATTGCCACAGGCAATGCAGCTACACTAAGTCTGGTCATGGTATTTCAATTTCCAACGGTTCTAATTGTACCGTCCATATTAAATCTAAATGTAATCGTGTTTGAAAATAAAGCTTATTAAATAGTTATATAGTTTTTGAATGTTTAATTTACTTTTGACAGTAGTGTTGTACAGAAATCCCTCACAGATTGTTCAAGAGATTTAGATATCCCATATTCAATGGCACAAAGAACTCTTCACAAATATAAATATAAAGCTCGAAAACTAAGTGTATTACAGAAATTATATCCCAATGACAATATTGTTAAGAATAATTTTTGTCAAATTATGCTGGAAAAGCACAGAGAAGATCCACTAATTTTTAATCATATTTTTTGGACCGATGAGGCATCATGTGGCACATCTGGAATAAATAAATAAAGAATAATCATTACTGGGCACGGTAAATCTCCATATGGTAGAAGAAATCCAGTTTCAAGGCCGCAGAACTTTAAATTTGTGGGCTGGAATATTCCATAACAGAGTAATATATAAATTTTTTGAGGGCAATATGAATGGCGTTAAATATTTGGATATATTAACAGAAATTATCGAAAATAACATAGATTATCTTTCTCTTAGTCAAACTATTAGAATCATCTGGCAGCATGATGGAGCCCGTTATTACAATAGTGTTATTGTAACAATATTGTTGAACCAGAATTTCAATCAATGGATTGGTAAACATGGACTTATAACGTGGCCGCCTAGAAGTCCCGCTCTCACGCCGCTTGACTTTTTTTTGGGGCTATATGAAAAATGAAGTCTACAAAATAAGGCCTGATAATACCGATCAATTGAAGGAAAAAATCATTGAAGTAATTCATCACATAAATACGAGCAATATTTTGGGAAATGTATTCAGAAATTTTAATAAAAGAATGAACTTGTGTGTAGATAATGACGGTTCCCACATAGCACAATTACTTTATTTTTTCTGTTGCCTTCCTTCAATAAGTTTTTTGTTTTGTATTCAAAATAATTTTATTTTTTGTGTTGTTTCATCAAATGAAATTAAACTTATTATGCATCAATAATTAGAAAAAGTTCCTTTCTGGCATTCCACTCCCGACTCGGCCGTTTAACTGCGCCGCTAAGCGCCATGGATGTCGGAGAGCTGGTCGGAAGAGTAGAGGCAATTAAAATAATTGGAAAATGTTTTATTGTTTTCAATGCCTACTTAAAATTTTCTGGTCAGTTTCTAATTTATAAATTATCGACGTTTTTGTAAATATTAGAAAAAGATAAGATAGCCATGTGAAAGATTATATTTTTGAAATCAGAGAAATATGAGGAATGTAATTCTCGAGTTAGGTACAGGGTGTTCCATTAAAAAAAATCAAATAACACCCTGTATATGGTTAGAGATTTGAACGTCATTATTTTCTCAATATGATGTGTGTTTGTATTATCGTCGTAGCGCAAAGTATGAATGTTGTATTTACTTTATATGCATAAAGCGAGATCATTGTCGAAATCTAAATAGCCTTAATATAAATTCTTGCGGTATACCTACACCTATGGGATATTTGTTTTCTGTTCTATAGACTGCTTGCGTATTTTAATATAGTTCGATAAAAAGTTTAACGCAGGGCTCCTAATACCATATCTAAACAGCTTCGCAAAAAGTAAATTATAGGCACGTGAATACACTATAATAAGACCAAAAGCAAATCTAAGGCACTACCAAGCCGTGTAAGTTAAGTAAATCAGTATCAATACATTTATGCTCAAATGAAATCAAAAGCTTATTGTTTAGACAGAATTTACTCAGCTGTTTTAAAAATACAAGTTTTATTTATTATTAATATGCTTAAAATTAAAGTTAATCGCAAGATAAATAGTGAAATGATTTTATTAATTTTTAAGCTTCAACAAAAATTTGCAAAGTGCAGGTGAATTAAATGAATTAACAGTAAAACTAAATTATTTTACATTTTTTAATAAATGATTAAGCATATTGTCCAGGCCGCTGGAATGGGAAGACTTTAACCCATCAATAAATGGCAACGTATCTGTTTTTCCGGCTGGAGAAAGAATGATGATAAAAAAATGGATTGTTTACATTTAATGAATTTAAATATATAACTTCGGGTTGATTACTTATATGGGTCGCAGTAACATTGAAAGTAGTTTTATTGTTTAAAATTTTTCTGACGCGGTTTATTTATTTTTTTCAAAACAGATGTTCTACATAAAGGAGAATGTGGTCATTCGTACCTAACATAAAAATTTCGCTGGAGTTCCTTTCTCCGAAAAATATTGTAAATGTTAAGCATCAAAAGTTAAAACAATTAAACGTTAACAAAAAAATATGGTCACTGCCAAGTTGCAGTCTGTCACCTTAACAATGCGGCTTTTCCGAGACAGAATACAAATTTAGCAAAATTTCCTTGTAGTTTTACACTTAGCTTTAGCTGGTGTGTGGTTAAATGCGAGCAAAGTACACAACAATTTACATCTCCTTTGTTCTGCGACTTGAGAAACAATTACACGAGCAAAGGTGTTTTCGTTACTCGTATCTCAGTGACATGTTGCATTATGTTCGCGAGTTGTGTTCTTAACTAGCTCATTCCTTGCCATTGTAACCTATTGTACATCCTAAATTAACTTTAAAATATTCTAGATCAGCGGCGTACCTTGAATTTAACTTAGAAAGGGATACGCAGTTAAACAGTGCGTATTTGATATTGAGCTCGTTAATATATTGTTAAACTATTTAGTGTAACCTATGTACACAATTCAGTACCAAGTTGAATTCTAGAATTCTGGTGGACTATTAACCTCACAGGATAATGAAATTCTTCTTACCATGATATAGAATTATTTCATTATTTGAAATTATGTGTTCGTTGTGATGGAAATAAAACAATAAACGGTTATAGCTACCTCATTTGAGGAGATACGAAAAAAGTTAGAGGGATGAAAGCTGATGGCAAAGAAAATAAGAATAATAATGTCATAAAAAAATTCGAAAAACGCAGATGGCTTTGACATTCGCTCTTGTACAAAATGAACAGAACTAATCTCAAAGTAGGCCATGACAACATTAATTCGCCTGCCGACGATTTTGCATATCGCTATCCTAAAAATACCGAGATGGTCAAAGGATCCCCGTGTCGATCGTCACATGCTTACCTTGCACTGACGAGAGCCAACAGCTCAAAGCTGCAGTCTGCAAGTGGTGTGGGATGACTGGCACGAGAGCTCCTTTAAGTAGGATCAGTTTTTCGGCTGGTGTATGTTGCAATCGAAGCATTAGCGTTCTGTTGGTAATATGCAATTATTACACTTAACGCGTCAGGCTTATAACTTGTAATTCAGCGCTCGGCGGGGCATACAGCCCGGAGAGTAGCTGTTGGTTTCAGTCTGGTTACGTACCTTATAATAAAATAAGGATTTTACAGAGGAGTTTCGATTGAAAAATTATGTTTTAATATAATGGATAATTGAATTTGTATATGAATAAAAATTTAAAATCGATTTTTTTCACATTTTTTCAAGATCAATTTTTTTTTCTTGTTCACCATCATAAAGTGCATAAGAAAACCTACTTTTTTTTTGTAAAAAAAGAACCTCATGCGATGCTATGCACAAAAGTTATTAGCCAATTTTTAAAGTTAAAGTCAATTTTTGAGACTTGTATTAGATATATTGACTTGAAATTTTAGCCACTTGTTGTTCACATTATAAAGTATAATTTCTGAAAATTTCTGAAAATTTCACTTAAAACATCCGAAGTTATAACAAAAAACCCTAATTTACCAGTTTTTTCAGTTTTATTTTTTTTGAGGTTATGTATGCAGATATAAATTTCAAATTATAACCGCTGCTAGTCTATATCATAACGAAAGGCCTCCATTTTTTTCGCTTTTTTCGAACCTACACATACCGAGGAGATATACTCATCGACCAAAGTAGAGGTGAAAATGTCCATTTCGTATTGTATTCGATATAACTAACATGTTAAAAAAAATTGACACTGGAAACAATTCCTTATGTTTTGCTTGTCTGACTCCACTATATGCCATAATGGTAATACAAACAAATAAATATCTCATAAATAAAAATACAAGTACAAAATGAACATGTAAAAAAAACGAAAAACTATAAGTCTAAAACAGTAAAATTTTTTGCACGTTATTACGAGAGACCCTGTATGTAATGTGAAAAATATGTTTTTCTATCAATGTATTGGAAACAATTTCAACAATAAAAGATATGAATAATGATACTAGTAAATGTTTAACTAGTTTTAACTACGAGACTTCATATCTGACAATGTTTGAAAACAACCCCAATAAGATCAATGTAAATAATGTGCCTTTTCCCTGCGCGCCTCTGCCTAAGATCATGTTGGCTGCCGGGGTGATATATTTTCAACGGAGAAATCCAAAGACGGTGACTCGATAAACTCACATAAATACGTTATCGCTCAAAAGTTTTTAAAGTATGTACTCCCTTATACCAAAACTTTTGTAAACTGTTACACGGTTCATTATTATTAGACGTACCTTAATAAATTTAATGATATATTGTGGCGGAGGATTTGGGGACAGAGAATTAAATTGTTTGTTGAACTAATTTGGAATGAAATAGCACGCGGCAATGTGAAGTTTTTTGTTTCAACCTGAAATTAAATTTAACGTTTACATACACATACGTGCAAACCGTTGTGACATTTGTACACATATCTAAGTAAAATATAATAAATTATGATATTTGTATTTGATATTACTATGACTACAATACTTAAATAAATAGGCTTACAATGAACGCATAATTTTTTCATTTTTTAAATCTCCGTTCTTAAGATGTTCAAACTTATAATGTGGCATCAATACATCGTATAGTAGTGCTTAAAATTCATCTGTAACGTACTTCATGGAAGATTTTTTTCTGCAGACGTTTTATACTAATATGTAATTTTTTCAATTGAAGAAAAATATATAGATATTTCTAATTTTTCAAAAAACAAACCATGCAAGAGATTTAATAATTGATTGTTGAGGAATTAATTATATGTTGTTATTTTTTCGAAAACATTTATTTCGAATTAATTTTTAAATGTCATTTTAGTATTTTTATTCCTAATCAAATCGACAAGATACTGCAATTATTCAAAGCAACCTGTCAATGTAAATAAAATGCGTCACGTAATGAGCTCATTACATCACTAGTACAGTAATGATCTATACTATGTGATACAACCTCTCCACCTCTGCTGGTGACGAGGCGAAAAACGGCCAGTCTTTGACACTCGAGTCCAGGAAACGAGTTTTCGATTTAAGTTCAGGCGCCAGTCCAAGTTTAAGCCGGATACGCGAAGCTGAATAGCACAAGTGGAGAAACGGTACTCCAGTGAATTTCTCAATAATATCAGTATATTCAATTAAACCTATCAAAAGTAACCATGCAACAGACTTAATAATTGATTGTTGAAGAATTAATTATATGTTGTTGTTTTTTCGAAAACACATTTAATTCAAATTAATTTTTAAATGTCATTTTAGTATTTTTATTCGTAATCAAATCGACAAGCTAGTGCAATTATTCAAAGCAACCTGTCAATGTAAATAAAATGCGTCACGTAATGAGCTCATTACACCACTAGTACAGTAATGATCTATACTATGTGATGCAACCTCTCCACCTTCTCCACCTCTGCTGATGACAAGGAGAAAAAAGGTCAGTCTTTGAAACTCGAGCCCCGGAAACGAGTTTTCGGTTTAAGTTCAGACGCCAGTCCAAGTTTAAGCCGGATATGCGAGGCTAAATAGCTCAAGTGGAGAAACGATACTCCAGTGGGTTAATTTGAAAAATTAAACGTTCACACACAAACAGTAAAACTCAGAATTTCTCAATATCAGTATATTCTATTAAACCTATCATATACAAATCTACTAATTGACTAATTGATTACTTCGATCAAGCTTTACAGGTTCTAAACACCGGGACGAGGGCAAGTGACGGAACGAAAAGGGTAATACCAGATGATTCAGATGACAGGGATAGCAAGCTGCAAAATAGTAACACAAAACACGCGGTAATGCGTTATCCCGGAATAAGCGATGACACAGAGCAAAGTTGCATACAAAGTTTACTAACTCCTCCGTGCACTTACTTGCTTCCTGTTGTTAGGGTCGGGCACGTGTGCTAGCGGGAATGGTCAAATCGGACTGACTACTTCACGCTTTCTCGATGACGTATTACGGGCTTGGCCAACATAATGCTGCTCTGAAATATATAACGCTGGCGATACCTGAGTTCGGTTCTCGGAGTGGACACGTCTGCTGCCGGTGAGTCGCTCTGGCTGACTGCCAGCACGGGATGAATTCAATTAATTGGATTGAATCTGCGGTAGGTTCTTGATGAGATATATTCAATAGAATAATTATAAATATTCAAAAGAATAGTTACAATACGCACTTGGTTTATTGTTTCATTAGTTTTGTTCAGATTTCTCTGACATTTGTTTCGGCCTTGCGACCATTATCAAAGAGTCTTAAAGTTTTTAAGACTCTTTGATAATGGTCTTTGATAATGGTAACTATTCCTTTGAATATTTATAATTATTCTATCGAATTCAATTATTTCCTTCAAATATTTACAAGCATGAGTGGACACGTCGGCGGTAATAGATGCGCGGTGGATCGACGTGACGTCAAACGGACGGTCGGAGAAAATATTTAGGAATATACTTAGTAAAAATAATTCAATTATCTGAACTTTGGGACTTAAAATATTTTCTTCGCAGACCGGAGCAAACAGAAAGTACGTCTATCGCGTTGGGTGGCAGCTAGCGAAGTGACAGTCGGATATATTCACTTATTCATTTTACCGAAAGGATGACGTTGCACGGGTGACGTCAGATTGACTTGTAAATATTTTCATTACCTTGCTTTGATACTTAGAATATTTCGCGAACGGTTTATTCAAGACAGCAGGCACTAACATCTAGCTCGCGGGACTGTTGAATATGTACTAAAATATTTGCTGGTGGTTCGCAAGCTTATACGTCGCTCTCCTTTTACCTGAGTGCATCTATACTTTACAACTGGTATGATTATTCGGTGCTTCTACTAATTAATACTTTTTTTTAATTTCCAAACTAATTCGCTTACGGTGGTACAATATATACACAATAATAAAAATAAAGGGATAATATATATAAAATGTTATTAACAAATATAAATATCCTGTGCATTTTGCGATAACGACAAACGCTTTGTTACATCATTACAATAATTTCTCTTCAAAAACCCAACTATCTATTTGAAATTTTTTTAAAAAGAAATACGATTCATAACCTAAATTTGAGATATACGAATGATCACTTCCATAAAATACGTCCAAAATGTGAAATGTATCGATCTTCTTTTGCATATTTATCTACTGATGTACATATACATATAATAATCTTTCCCTGCAGATACATAATAAATCAATGAACTCTTTACAAACCGACACATACTCTGATTTTAAGTCATGATTTAAATATTAATTCAAATATATTGTCAATTTTTGTGTGAACATTTTTATTTCAAATTTTAATGTATTTTAATAAAGTCACCCAAATTATTAAACAAGTAATTTTTGTTATAGGGGCAAGGCACGTGTATAGCTGGAAAATACGTCGGCATCCAATTTATTACAGAAGTCGCTATATATCCATGTTTATTATCCCACTGCACTGGTATGTATTCTAGTACGTAATATTACAATTTCCATTCGTTTAAATATGACATGAACATCTCATAATATTTAAGTTTTGTTGATTTTCGTTTGAAAGTATATCTCATAAGCCTTAAACAAAAGCAAGGCAACGTTGAAAGGAGCGTCGATCCTGGAGAATATTATAATTTGAAGTGAGCGCAGCGAGGGCTGGAGTTCTTGATGTTTTTCTTTTCTGTCGTACTGCTCATAAAGAAGGGCAAGCAAACAACAACTCAAAGTGAGACAATTCCGACATTTGTAAAAAAGCTATATAAAGGATGCGAAACTATAAAACTCTTTGCCTAAAATTAGTCCGGGTGCCGGCTCCTTACAAAGAAGACAAATTGTTCAGAGTTTTATCCTTTTGTTGTGTTATATATGACCCCTTGTGCTCTTTCTGTTCTTTCTTTGCAATTAGCGCCTCGTCTTGAGTAGGTACATTTTTAATTCCTCAATTCAGCTATTATAAACACAACATTAATTATCAATTTCGTTGGCAGCTGAAGTCTCGCGGCGCCTGCCGACTGCCATTGTTTCGACGCGGCATTTTTAATTGAGATTATTGCACCATCTTTATTCAAATGAACATTTCTCTTACAACGCAGCAGCCCCATTAAAAGTGTGCATAATTATAACAACCACTACGAGTATTGTCTCTGGAATTAGTCATTTGTGCGTTACTAATTGTATTCTTAATCTCCCTCATAACCCCATCATTATTTCATTAGCTTGGATTAAAATAAAACACATTTTTATTACTTTCTACAAGAAAGCAGCTTGTTGTTTTCACAGAAATTCGCATTCAGTCAACCGTAAGTAAAATAATCAGTAAGGGTACGGGGGTACACATTTAGAAAATTACTAATATAATTAATAAAAGAGAAGAGACGAAGTGGGCATTTAAACCGATACTTACTTCTTTTACCATTATTATGCTATTTTTTACCAAGCTTTAAAATTTCAGTACTTTGTATCCACTAATTTACACTCACATATACCTAAATATGAAAGTATAGTAATAATGATTTTTATCGAATACTAATTTAGATCATCGAATCTACAATGTGTCCCACTTTTCATGGAGCCACCCTCATATCCCGCTCGCCTGATATCCGAATATTTTGAAATTTTGGTGGTGAATATATACCTATAAAGTGAGTCTTTAGGCGTAACCACTTTTGACTGTAGTCAGAGACATTCGATTGTATGATGGAGAAAGAGGATCGATTTTTGAAAAAAAGTATTAGCGATTTTTTTAGAGAAAAACTAGTAAGATATTCATAATCAGCACTTTTAGAAACCCCTTTGTACAAGATTGCATCGTTGTGGATTCAAAGGTGTTTGAGATATGGCCGTCGGAAAAAAAAATTTTTCTTCAAATAATTTGTATCTGTAAAACGGATATGAAAAATAATGTAATCTTTATTTTTTGTTCAGAATAATGTATTGTACTAGTATGAAATGATTCTCTACAACAAAATTACTATTGATTTAATAAGACAAAAATTCTAATTTGTACATGCCTACCATGTTTCTAACAAATAATCTTCAATGAAGACCTAAGTAAGCCATGAAAATAAAAGTTATTGCAAGTGTCAATGTATTATTGAACGTAAATAAGTTTAATTAGTTTAATTTATATGAATGCTTGTTTAATGGTACATAATAAGTGAACTGCTTTTTTTATGATAATGACTCGGCGTTTAACAATGCAAGAAAAAGTGGATTTGGTTCGTTTAGTCGGAGATAATGCCAGATCATTTAGAAAAGCTGCTGATGAATTTAATTTACGGCATCCTGACCGTCAGCCTCCCTTTCGCCATAAATTGGTAACAACCATCAATAAATATTTTGGCAATAGAGGAAATGTATGTAAGTTAAGACCAAAGAATTATAATTTACAAAATCAGCAAACTCAAAACGAGGAACTCATTTTATAATATTTTAGAAATCCAAGGTCATATTTGCTGATGAAGCAACATTCGCTACCAATGGGATAGTATGCTCTCAAAATTGCCGTTTTTTGGCTGACGAAAATCCCCACTGGTTTGTCAGTACTAAAAGACAATATGTGTCAAAAGTTAACGTTTGGTGCGGTTTACGGAATGACCAGATTATTGGACCTTTTTTCATTCCGAGATTGAATGGAGAAAGGTATTTAAATTTGTTGCAGAGAGAAATTCAACTCTTTCTCAATAATCTGCCTCAAGATGTCAGAAGAGACTTGTACTATCCACTTGATGGTGCCCCGGCTCATAACGTTGCAAGCGGTTGGCTAGAAGGTAATTTTCCAGGTAGATGGATAGATTTTAGAAGTCAAGTGCATGAGTTTCCCCCGAGGTCTCCGGACCTGACACCACTTGATTTCTGTTTGTGGGGTCGTCTAAAATATATAGCGTATAAGAACAGAACGTAGCCAAGATGAGTTAATGATCAGAATTAGACAGGCATGTGTTGAGATCACTCCAGCTGAAATTAGAAATGTTGTATGCCATGTAAGAAAACGGATGGAGCAATGTACTCGGAATGATGGTGGTTACAGAGAAACGCAAACAATTATATAATCAAATTAGCTGTGTAGATTATTTGTTAGAAACATGATAGGTATGTACAAATTAGAATTTTTGCCTTATTAAATAAATAGTAATTTTGTTCATACTAGTACAATACATTATATTTTTTCTTCTATTTCTAAATAAATATATGACTGAGGCAAGCTTTGAAATAATAGTTTCACATTGAACTTTCCAATTGAGATTTTTATATAACTGTAAACCTAAAAATTTAATTGTATCTATTTTAGTAGATAAAGGAGTATTATTTATATTAAAATTTAGCAACTTACACTGTTTTTGACTGTTATGAAATCTTATAATCTTAGCTTTTTCGGCCTTGAAATATAATAAATGCTTGAAAACCCATTCATTTAGCCTATTAAATAATACGTGCAAGAAAATTTCAAACTTTCATCTGTTTTATTTGAAATAATTAAAGAAGTGTCATCAGCATACATTACGATATGAGTACTAAATAAAAGCGAACCTATTTCATTTACATATAGCAAGAAAAGCGCCGGGCCCAAAACGGAACCCTGTGGAATTCCTAACGTTAAATATGACCATTCAGGGCTAACCTTATCAAAACTATTATTATTATTATATTTGATACTAACCAGTTGTTTCCTATGATACTCCTCTTATTCCGTAATCTTTTAATTTGGTCAGTAATTTTTTATGGTCGAGGCAATCGAATGCCCTGCCGAGATCACAAGAAATCCCAACAGGCACTCGCCAACTTCAAGGAAATTTAACATTTTCTCATAAAAAATAGTGTACGGTTGTAATAGCTGACCTTCCACTGCGAAATCCGTGCTGACTTTTGGTTAATATTTCATACTTTTCTAGATATTTAGACAATCTATCCATAAAACAATACTCGAGTATTTTAGAAAAACCTAAAGGCACCCTAACAGGTCTATAATTTTTCAATAGTTTTGGATCGGTTTTCTTGAAAACAGGTACAACTTTTTCAGTCTTTAAGATATCAGGAAATGTTCCAAATTCAAAAGACAAGTTTACGAGATAAGTATTTGGTTTAATAATTAAATTGAAAACTTTTTTAATAATAAACATAGGAACATCGTTATACAACGTTATTATAAAGACTTTCTTAAATAATGGCTGGAAGTAATGGATGTAGGCATTAACACACACACACACACACACACATGCATTTTTAAGTACCAAATCATATAGTAAAGCATAATATTTGTTCTAAATGTTTTTGAATTAAATTTAACTGCCTTTCATTAAGGATCCAATTATATTGTGGGAAAGACCGTTCAACGTGACAAATTAATGTAACTGGTTTATACTTAAGATATGTGAATTTTTCCAGAGATACATTTTTTAGTTCTTGTTTCGACATGTCTGCATTGCAACGTACACTATGCCATTACAAATGTTTCTCGGTAATCGAATAATGTATTATTAAAAATCCATTGCATATATTGCATCACGGCCATCAGATTTTTAATTCTATCGTGATAGCATCATTATTGGCATTGAAAATACTTCTGGACGCGTAGATAAGGGACCGTTTACATAGAAATGAAGCGACATGTGACAGATCCACAGAGTAGGACAAACCAGATGTTTCACTTGACGCATATTGGTTTATATCCACTCACAGAAGATGCCGATTTGTGAGGTGTTCTGCACATTCTAGGAATCACTCATTCCTATACTCTTTGAAACATAAATGGTTGTGAAGTCACTTAGTTTATTGTGTCCTAATAATTTATTGTTAGCCACAAAAATTTTCTCGCAAGGCTATTTTATCCGTGGTCTCGCCTGACAACTAGAATGATTATTATTGATTTTACAACCTGGAAACAGAGCTTCGACCGATTATGTAAAATTTTAATGAGAATAGGCACCTAATTGTGGCTAAATATCGAAACTATATTCACATGTATAACATTTTACTTCCTTTGAGTTCATGGCAAAGGATATGAACCTGATGATGGTTGCTGAATGTGCGGAGTGCATATAAGTTCTCTGAAAATACCAGTATTTTAATTTCATGATCTCTAATGAAAGTAAAACTTTATGTGGGTATACTAGGCATCGGATATTATCGTTTGCCGTAAGTTGCCAAAAGGACCTTACCTTTAAGTTTGTCCGATTTCAACCTAGCAGAGGTTAAAATTCATTACGATTTTAACCGACTAAAATCACAAGAGACAATATTTTGATAAGTCAATAAATAAAAATATTTGATATTTTTTATGTTAAGGGTGTACTTGATGGACTCGCTTCGCTTGTTCAGCAGGAAGAGCACAGACACCATCGTCGCGCGGTCTTTCGACCTTTGCTGCTGTTGCTGTGTAAGCCATGTGCTTATCTTAAAAATTAATAAGCCGGATAAACATGGTAAATTTTTCAATACTCTACAAGTTTTCTATTTACACGTTTGATATAAGACTTATGGAAAACGTAATTAAAAGAAAATGTTTTCTCATAATTTTGATTGATTTTGATAATCTGCACTTTTTTCCAATATTTATTAAACAATTTTGAATTATTTTTCACTTCATCCTTTAAATATTTTAATAATTATAAATTTATATTTAAAGCAACATTTATAAAATACAAAGAATAAGATTTTTCCGGCTAAAATTATTCCCTCCTAATCCTATCTGACTTCTGAAGAACCCTATAAAAACAATGTGAATTTGGATTTCATCGTCTCAAGAGCCATAAATGCTATTACACTTTATGATCCCAAACGAATAGATGGAAGGTAAATTACAAATCCTTTTATTCATCTAGACATCGCATTATATAAATCTATCGAATATCAGCGATTGCTGAATCAGTGGTCGAGGCAATTTCCAAGGTTTGAATGGCACAAAATATAACCTGAGGATTGAGTGGAGACCGCGGACACGTACCCTGAAGCAGTCGCCGAAGTGTCGCGCTGGAACTCGCAAAGCCACGGAGAACGGCTTTTGCGGACTCATTAAACCAATAAAACCATTCCAGAGCCACCTCGTCCTGAAATCCTTAGGCTGCCGACGGCGACGCCACGTGCTTTTCTTGCCTCATCATCCAAAACAACTCCCACAATAGGTATTTTTATAGGTAACAATGGCCTATCATAAAACCTCCCCCTTTCGCTTGAGTTATAAACCGATGATTTATTGGCACTTGAGTGTAATTTATTATTGTTCTGGTGTGAGTGAGACCAATAATAAATGATGACTGCGCAATAAATGTTATATTATTATAGTATATCAACAGATTATTATTGTATTGCAAATGTTTAAATGTTTGTTTAAATATATTTTTTTAAATTCGGAAATCTTAGAGGTGCATCACTACACCCTTCGGAGAAGAGTATATTATATTTACAAGACACTTTTCTAAACTCATAGGAAAGAAATCGATTCGGGATAACTCGGATAAACTTTCCCATTTATGAATTAATAAATTTTGATGTTCAAATTTTTATGTCAAATCATTTGTAAATTTGCCGAACCAAAATGCCCTGTTTCCACAACAAATTTTTATTTTGTCAAATCTCCGTTTAATCCAGTGCGTGGGTATCAAAAAGGGGTGTTTGAATGCAAAAGGTGGGGTAGTAGTGATTTTTTAGTATGTTGTTAGGCTTGGGGCCCTAATGAAAAATCCAAGTTTTCGACCTCGAGGCGCATGCGCTCGAGCCGCCATCTTGGATTTTAGGTAAAAAAATTTGGTTTTTTGATAATAACTCAAAAACGGTGGCTTTCACGACAAAAGATGTTCTATACAAAGTTAAAGAGGACAAAATTTCCTACATTTTTTGTTAAAACAATTTTTTTGTAGCCCACATATGTTAGGAGTTACAGCTCTGTGAATTTGCACTATTTGTAAAAAAGTATTATATTTTGTTATTTGGCTGTTAATAACTAAAATAAATAATGTAAACAAATGCCAATCATATTGAAATAATTTTTAAAGAGACTCTACTTTAATTTTATATTGTTCAAAAAATAAGAATAAAGTTGAAATTGAGAAAACTGCCAAAAATCAATTTTTTCAAATGGAAACCCCCAATTTTTATAATCTTATCTTATTCGCCATTAAAAATAAGGGCAAGTTTGTATATGGATGTCTATTCCGAAAATTTTTAGTTTTCGAGATATTCCCAATAAACAAATGCATGTAGCTGTCACTTACCATTTAACAAATATCAATTATCATGCCGGGGTGCTTAAATTATACGCACGAGGATTACTTAAATTTGTTTATAATCTATGGAGAATGTAACAAAGTTTTATCAAGAACGTGTGAAATATTTGCTAATAGATATCCAGATAAACAAAAACCATCTCCGAACAGTATTAAACGAATAATGGAGAATTTCAAAAATTTTGGCACCGTTAAGGCAACAGTTCATAAAATAAAACCAATTGTCGATGATGAAAATATCGAAATTGCTATTTTGGAATATTTTGCGGCATATCCTATGACATCCTTAAGACAAGTGAAACAGGAAACAGGAATCTCCAAGAACTCTATTCATAGAATTCTTTTGAAACACAAATTCCATCCCTATTCCATTTCTATGATTCAACACCTAAAGGACACCGATTTTATCAGAAGAGTTCACTTTTGCGAATTTATTTTAACAATGTTACAAGGCGACTTTCGATTTTTGGACAACATAATTAGGACTGACGAGGCAAAATTTACGAAAAATGGACTTTTCAACAGACATAATTCCCACTTTTGGTGTGATTCAAATCCCCATGCTGTGAGATTGAGAAATTATCAAGAAACCTGGCAATTTAATGTGTACTGTGCTGTGAGAAATGATGGAGTCGTAAAACTTAATTTTTATGAAGAAAACTTAAATGGTAACGAATGAATACTTACATAGTTTTTCAAATTACGTATTAACTTTTTTTTTGGTGAAAGATATTTGAATATATTACAAGATTTAGATAATGAATATTTGAACAATTTACCGCTAGCTGAACATAGGCAAATATTTTACCAACACGATGGCACGCCACCACACAGCAGCTTTATAGTTAACAACTTCTTGGAAGAAACTTTTTACGATAACTGGATTGCTAACAATGGACCTTTCCTGTGGCCTCCCCGTTCTCCTGATCTTTCTGTCTTAGACTATTTTATATGGGGAACAATAAAAGATATGGTTTATTTTAATCCAGTCACAACAATGGAAGATTGTCAGGCAAGAGTAAGGAATGCTTTTGAAAGATTATCTCCAGGTTCTATTAGAGCGGCCACCCATGACGAACTAATCAAGAGGTGCGAAAAATGTTTGTAAGTTCAGGGTGGACACTTTGAACACTTATTAAAATAAAATATTTTCCTGAGTATAAGTAGTTATATACTGTTAGTATTTTATGTAAGAACCTTTTGTATCTAAGTTACATTTGTTTAATTATTTTATGAACTGTTGCAGTGCCAAATTTTTTGAAATTCTCCGTTATTCATTAAATACTGTTCGGAGATGGTTTTTGTTTCTCTAGATATCTATTAGCAAATATTTCACATGTTTTTGATAAAACTTTGTAACATTCTCCATAGATTATAAACAAATTTAAGTAATCATCGTGTGCATAATTTAAGCGCCCCAGCATGATAATTAATACTTGTCAATTGGTAAGTGACCAGCTACATACATTTGTTTAACACTCAACGCCGTCATAGCCAACTAACAGTAATTGAACTTAAAATCCATAGCAAAATCTCCATATAGAAATATTGAATTGGGAATATCTCGAAAACTAAAAATTTTCGGAATAGACATCCATATTACAAACTTACCCTTATTTTTAATGGCGAATAAGATAAAATTATAAAAATTGGGGGTTTCCATTTGAAAAAATTGATTTTTGACAGTTTTCTCAATTTCATCTTTATTCTTATTTTTTGAACACTCTGTATTAATACTTATCAAAATATTATAAAAACTCTATTAAAGTAGGTCTCTTTCAACAAAGAATCGAACCCAAATTAGATAATAAAGGCTTCCTTATAGGAAAAATTGATAATTCTTTTAGGGCCCGCAAACGTCATTTTTGACATAAAAATTGAAATATCTCAAAAACGGAGAGACCTAGGTATAGGACATGATCCACAAAATCGGCCTAGAATTTTGCGTACAATCCAAAAATGTAATAATATATAGGGTGTCCCATTTAAAATAAGCAAGTTGGTATCGACTTCCGGTATAACCGGAAGTGCCACCATCTTGAAAATATTTTAGCCGAGTTGCCCCCATCGGCATTAGTTTACTACCACATTTTCAAAATTTTCCGATGTCTACTTTTGGAGATATCGATCGCCGCAGTTCGTCGTGGGACACCCTGTATTTTAATAGTTTTATGTGCGATAATAGTTATTTATATTTTTTATACTTATATATTTATACTTTATTTTTGTTGACCGTTTTTTATTTAACATTAAAGTACAGGTCAATATTCATAGTCTTTTCTTTTAAAGATTTAAATTCCTTGGAAGAATGTAGCACTTATGATTTTTAAACTTTCAATATATCCTAAGCTGTGAAATCCAAGTTCACTGTGTACAGTTTAGTAAGAAGTGAAATTACGTTATATTTTAACGTTTTAACACAGTGTGAAATTGTTGTAAATATTGGTGGCGGATCCAATTCCACTCGAATGGATCCATTCCCAACGTGAAAAATGTATACCTGTAAACGAATTTACAAAGCTATAGATTTCCAGCAACTGGACCCCGCACACCGTCCTATCTGGCCGCATGATTTAGTGGTCTTGGCGGACCTCGACCATGCCTGATAAGGACTTGGATCATGGCAGCTTTGACCTGAAACGGCAGAGGTGAAAAAATAATAGCTACATTTTTTAGAACGAAGGGTAGATAAAAAACCCTCTCGTAAACATACCATCGGCTCTATAAGCATTTATCTTTATAATAAATTATATTTATACCTATTATTTTTTATGAGGCTGATGGAAAAATATCTCACGTTGTTTGGTGTAAGCTGAAACCTACGAAAGTTTTTATGGGTGTGGTCGAAAACTAAATTTAAATTAAGTGGCATTTCAACGACAATTGTCTTCAGTTATATTAATTTACTGCAAACTATAATCATTATGTTCGTCGTCAGTTTATTGAAGTTTTTATCTTATTGACGTTTAATTGTTAACTATTGTCAAAGTATTTACGCTTACTTTAAGTTATAAATTAGTTTATAATTCGCACTTTCCAATAATGAATTTTTCGAGAGAAGAAATGGTCGATATGGTTTGTGTTCTGGGTGCGAGTGATACAAATTGTTTACTCTCAACTCGAATTTATAAGGAGTGATATTCGGAAAGAAGACAGCCCTCTAAAAAATCACTTGAGAAGTTGATGGAACGATTTGACAATACGGGGAAAGTGGAATAGGAGAAAAAGGAACAAACTAAAAATGTAGTAAATGAAGAAAACGAAACAGTCATACTATTGAGCGTATAAGAGAAAACGACATAAGCCGATCTTCAGTCCATCGAATCCTGCAAAAAAAAAAAACAAATTTCATCCCTACCACGTTCAACTAATGCAGGAACTGACTGATAGGGATTATGAAAACCGAATACAATTTTGCCAATGGGCAAAACAAAAAAAATAGGACAACAAAGACATTTTTTTTTACTTTGTTTTGTTTGCCGATGAAGCAATGTTTCATAAAAATGGACATGTTAATTGTCATAATTTGGATTATTACGACACTACCAATCCTTACATCGCACGAACAAATAGCCAAACAAGATGGTCGTTGAATGTTTGGGGAGGAATTGTTAGGATTATGTGGTAGGACCACATTTTTTTTGATGAACGTGTGAATGGTCAAATTTATTTCAGCTTGAGGATATCACTAGGAATATTAGGGAGGCGAGGTGAGCAAAAATTAGTCTCTTTCATTCATTTCCTACTAGACAAATAGGGAAAGAATGGATAGAAGATGTTACAGGAAGGGCAACTTAAAAACATCCACCTAGTATGTAAGAGCCTGTATGTATATTAACTATACTTGCAAATATTTATAAATGTATTATATGTTATAAATAAACTATGTAATATTAAAAAATATATATTATTTATAATTCATCATCAAGAAAAATAAAATATAGGTATTTAGCTCGTGATCGCCGCTCAAATACTGTCACAGAAATGATAGTTTAAATTCACGAAACTTGTCATGTTCTTTTGACGTTTGAAGAAAAAAATCTTTCAATGTTCTAACAACTTAACTTTTGGAAAATTAATCTTGCGGCAATATTTTCGCATCTCAACGTTTCACTAATTTAATTCGTCATATGAACACCTCCAGTATATTGTCAATATATAACTGTTTACCTTAGTGTTTGTTTGCAAAGAAATTGTAATTAATTGTTAGCAGATGGGTTTAAATTTATCTAAAAGTAGAGCTCTGGTTCTTCTCCTGCAATAATGTTAAATTGAATCTAAAGATTAGCCCTGGGACAAAAAGAATCTTTATAATATGGAACGCCAGCAGGAAGCAGGTTGTGCCTCTATCTAGCAAAAGCAGGCGGGCCGGCGTTGAATACGAAATGCAGAGTACGGTATTTTCATTAAGCGTGAGGTGATGAAGCGCAGTTGAAATGGTCAGGGCCATTATTGCGTTCTGTCGAGTGCAGTCGGCCGAGACATTTGCTAACTTAATTTAGAGACGATGTGCAGCACACTAGTAGCAGCATACCTTGCCCGATGTCCAGGACTAAATAGAATTCCTTGGCCGCTTCAACAATCTCGCACTAGAGCACTTAATCGTTTGCTAAAAGCGTAGCGCAGATAATGTCTGATGGAGAAATTTGCACATAGTAGGATGAGAAAATATTTCAAGTGTGATCCATATACCTTTACACATATAAAATAATCTCCCCAAACCAACATGGCTGGCTATCTAAAAATAAAAATACAGACCAAGTAACTAATTTCGTTTCTGAAATTATTAGAGCAGTCGATAATAAGATTCCAACGTTAGGGCGCTTTATAGATTTTATTAAAGCATTCGATCAAGTGGACCACGAATTATTAGTGGCAAAACTTTTTAGGTGTGGTACTAGGGGGATAAATCTACAGTTGCTCACATCATATTTTCAGACACGCAGTCGCAAAGTTCGCCCGAGGAATGGGAAGACAAACTCCAACCGGAATATATTGGCTGGTATCCCTCAGGGATCGATTTTAGGGCATACTCTGTTTCTAATTTCAGCAAATGATCTAAATTTTTACTTACATAATATAACATCTATAATAATTATACAATACGCTGATGATACTAACATATTAACAACAGAGAAAAATATAGACACCCTTATGGCACTTGTATGCCATAGTTTACGACAAGATTGTGTAAATCAAAGTAAAACACAGTGTGTACTGTTTAAATCGCATAGATCTACTTATTCACTGGACAATAACTTTCCAATACAAACTACAGATAATGTCAAAATGCTGGGCATCACCTTAGACAATCATTTACAGTGGAACTCAAACAATGAAATTCTCTGCGGAAAACTAAGTAAGTGCTGTTATGCATTAAGATTTTTGAAAAATTACTGTAGCAGCAACATTCTTAAAACTCTGTACTCTGTATTATTCGTCTTTTCACTCCCACCTGAGAAATGGTATTGTAAACTGAGGAAATAGTGGACCAAATCAACGTTCTTGCTTCTCGATTGAATTTAGAAAAAAATTGTAAATAATCTAAATCAAACGCGGATTTAGCCTTTCGATTGAGGGGGCTACTGGTGTAAATAGATTTAATTGTAAGGGAAGTACGAGGAGGATCACGAGCGCTAAGGTGAATGAAATTATGTTTAATAATATCTATATTATTGTAATCTTTAAATTATTGTTATAACATTTATAACGTTACGTGCATGCAACTCATTACGCGGCATCAGCTTGTCTCTCGGTCTTGACGTAATTAGCAGAATAACGTACATGTTGATGAACGTCAGCCCTACAAATTAAAAATAGAGGACCTGAAACAGAACCCTCTAAAACTCAAGCTCTAACAAACTGGGCAGATAAAATTCTGATTTTCCTATGTAATCTTTCTGGTGCCGTCTTTGACATATGATTTAAAGAATTCGATATGATTTAAAGAATTCGCAGCTTAGGACACAACAACTCATGATTTACAGATGAAAAAGCTTTTAAATAATCTAATAGGATCAGGGCCTGTAGCATTTTTATGATCAACTGTATTTGACAGGCTGCCTAATCTTAAGACACTAGTAGTTGTGGTTGTATGAGCGGTTCTGATATATGTTTAAAAAAAAATGTCAACAGCTCTTTGAACTGAATGTTATCAAGTATTCCATTTAAAACTGATAAGGAACTATTTGCATTAAATCACAAAATTTTTGGTATAGGATAAATTAGATTTTCCATCCAGCAATTAGGAAAGATACGTATTCGAGAGAAATTATTATTATGTGTCTATTATGCGTGTTTGGTGAAATGGCTTCTTTAATGTTATTTTGTTTTTGCATATTTAAGTTACTGTAATGTACAATGACATTCATTTTTATGACTATATTTATTTTTGGCTTTATTTCTGTTTACGAGATTTTATATATTTTTTCAAAATACGTACGTATGTGTTGTGGCATATTCGAATAACAATTTTGTTTGTCTGTTATGGGTTGATTGAAGAAGAGGTTGTAATTTTCCGATCTGTTTCCTCAGATTTTTTTTGTTTTTATCATTACGTCAAGTTTTTATGATTACAGATGGATATATTGATATATATTTTTAAATTGTTCTGGTACACTTATGTTGAAATAGAATTTTAAAAGTATACTTTAATATAACTACCATCCCTATTTCATTCAACTCACCAACTACAATTATCTAGTGCCCTAACTCGTACGAATACGTATCAGACAAGTTGTAAATTGCATTAAGGGAATTACTCTCATCTGTTACCTCTGCATTTCGTCTTGCCAAGTGTCAGCTTATTTTTAATTTAGTAATATTTGTAGATTTGCGTAAGTAGTAAACAGACACATCTAAAGTTCAAAGTCACTTATATTAAATAACACACAAACGAGGTCAATATTATTTGGAATCATTAGAAAAAAAATTATCGGATTATCCTTCAACATATTGATGATAATTTAGCAAATACGATATTGGGGACATACATATAATTTGTTTATAATACCGGGCGATTCATTGCCTTGGGGAAATTATCAATTAGTGATTACTGCTGATGTCTCACGAAAAAAACTCAAATAGATAAAATTGAGTTGTCAGGAGATTATGGTATAAATGTATCAAACGTAGCAATTTGTAGTCAATTGTTTATAAGATGAAAATTGTGTCTGTGACAGTTACGAGAGTGGAATAATAAAAGATGACACGATTTTAAATTGTCTGATTCTAAATACTTTTTCAAAATACGAATCAAAAATATAATACTTGAAAGTTTATAGCCGAATTGATCTACATGATGGAATCGATTAAGCATATCATCGAAGACAACATCTTGTAACTTAACACAACTACTCCTTACCTAGTCAGTATGGTTTAGTTTTTGAGTTTATCATTATTCAGTTTTTGGCCAGATTTGCAATTTGGTCAGAAAGATGAAATAAATTTACAGTTAAGGCATTAGAAACCAGTAGAGATGTATCGTGCCTATATAAGCCACCTATTTTATAGGCAACATAAAATAGAATAAGTCGTTGATCTATAAAATAAAGGAGTGGGCCCAAGACGGAACCTTGAGGTACCCCATGTGGAACAAACGCATTTTTCGAATGCGAACGCCAAATCGTCCACTGTTTGGCAAATATGCCATACGAAAATATTTATTATAGCATTTGATATAGCAATGCTATATTCAATTTTTCTGTGGAATAATGTTTTACAATCATGTCAATTCGCCCGTCTATCATTTGTCTGTCTGTCTTCTGCTGCTGTCAAAGAACTGTTTAATATAATTTTAGTATAATGTACAGAATGGATATGTTATTAACGTAATTGCCATGTAGATTTAGACACGGCGCAAACAGATAGACAGATATATTGACGGAATTAAAAGATCATAATTTTGCCTAATTGACCCAGTCTGAAAGCAAAAATTGGAAGAAATCTCAGGGGATAACTTTTTCATAAATTTCCCCTTGGTAAGAGATGGAGAAGTATAAGAAGAAAAATAATTTATTAACCTGATGGAAATTTCCTCTTATATATTTTTTATTGATAACAGCAACGATGAACAATGATAAACAAATAAAATGCAATTTTAAATAATAAAACGTAGTGATGAAGACAACCAATTCATTGACGTGCTTGAAACCGAAAACAGGCGCTCTTTAATTTTGATTTTAATCATACCCGCTGATGATTCCCATTACCATATCAGCGTTTATTCAAACATGTGAAGGTAGAATATTCGAATAACGAGCTACATAAAGTCAAACACAGACGTAATTGGTAATGGGATGGCGAAAATGTACAGGCGCGAGCGCGACATTAATCGGTATTACCTTTGTTCGGCGTTGCCAAAACTCACACAAATTTAGAAACAACAAAATAATTATTTTTTGTATTTGGATTACATTATTTTCTCTTTACTTTTACATAGAAATATACCGGCTCGAACTTGTTACTAAAATAAATTTTGAGAGGGGAAAAAGTACAGGTTTCAAAAAAGTGAAAAGTTTAATTGCTTAATAAAACAAATATAAAATGAAATATTTAAAGATTGTATATTATAGTAAACTCAAAAAAGACACAAAAATATGATAAACAAATTAGTCAAGCTGAAATAGTATATTATGTAATGAGCACAAAATGATGCATATTTTGCACGAGTATGAAAGTTTCGACTTCGACTCGTGCTGCAATTCATACGAGTATAAAATTGCTATTTTGTGCGAGTTGCATACTATATTTTTTCTACGACAACCCACTGCTCACGCATAATATACTAAATAAATAATAATCGATACAAAAAATATGGAGATATTTTCTTTATTGCTTTGAATACAAACCATAAGTTAGAGTGCCTGGACAGGAATCCCAACTAGTTGAGAAAAAATAAACTATAAAATAACTTCCTACCTATTTTATTTATTTTTTAAAGATAAATTTGCAATTATTGAAAATCATTTTTGGAGAATTTGTGGAATGCTTGATACTAATATTTTCTTGATATTGGCAATTTTCCGTTGTTGAAGTCGACGGCCTTTCACGATTTTCCATTCCTGAAGTCGATGGTATGTTTGAAATGTCCTGTATCGCATTTGCAATTTTATTAGCTGTGTCAAGCTTACTTTTCTTGGATTCATGGATGTATCCTTCAGCGACTGCCGTGGACTTCCAGCCACCGTGGCGTTTTAACGTGGTCATGCCACCACCAGCATCAACAAGGATAGTTGCGGAAGATCGGCGAAAGCAGTGCCCGGTATATAATTCGTGATTTGGCAATTTTAAATACTTAGCAATGTCTTTGCCCATGGCTCCAAACTTATTCAAGCCTATTCTTTGAACAGTACATTTTCCTTTTTGATAGTTAATAAAAAACCATAGACCATTAACATTTGGAGGGCGCAGATTTGCATATTTTTTGTAAATTTCATAGTATGGAGCGGTTACAGTAAAATTTCGTACAATTTTGGTTTTAGTGTCTGGTATTGTTACTAAAAGAGCTGAACCCAAATCATTGAAATTAGTAATTTTCATTTGATGTAGCTCATATCTTCTGTATGCACCCATTACGCCCATAACTAATGCGATCTAAATAGTTAATCAAATTACTTATTATTATCACACAATGGCTATAATTAAACTTACTTTTGTCGCTAAATATATTTCATCTGGCGCTTCATTTATAGATTTTTTGATGTCATTTGAGATAAAGATCTTTGACTTTTTGGGCCTGTAGCCTTCGGATTGTCGCTTGAGGAATGCTTTCAGTTTCAAATATTTGGCGATATCTATATTTTCATGAATACTAAGAGTCGTTCTCAGCATTGAGTATTGTGTCCATAAAGTAGAACTTTTGAATTTCTTCGCCAAATCGCTAAAATAAACCATTAAAACGTCCTCAGAAAACGATTTTGCGTTTTGATCCCTTCTCCAATCCAAAAAGAGGTTGTAAGCGTGTTGATACATTTTCTTCGACGTTTCTAGTAATAAATTTAGTGTTGTCAACTTTCCCGCTTCTCTTATGTTTGGGGGTGTCAATTCTAAGTCATTATCACTATCACTTTCCATATTAATCATCAAATTTATTGGAAATAACTCCGAAATTATCTGCAAATGTACAAAGATGTTGACAGAAACAATCTAGAATGACATTTCATTACTCCGTCGTTGAACGTCATATTCTCTAAGCCGCCTTAAAAATTTTGTCATCAAAAACAGTTAAAATGAGTGAAATCTAACACGAAATATTTCATATCGCATTTGTCACTTAGCAACTTGCCTGGCAACCGATGTGAAATGAAATTCCGTGCAAAATGCAGTTACTTATGATTGAGTTTACACTCTTAAAATAAACATATTTTGATGTTGTCGTAGAAAAACAATATTGTGTTAACTGAAACTGATCTGGCAAACAGATTCAATCTCCACTCTATTCCATTCCATTCCCAAGTACTAATAATGATCTAATGTTTTTAATATCTAATGGACCCATGAAAAACAACTTCCTGTTTCTAGCAAAATGCGCTATCACTGACTATAGATCTTTTAGTCTTCTCTCCAATTTCTTAAAAGTCTTTGAACGATCAATTAACCATATATCTTTACCTTTGTACATATAAATAACCTCCCCCAATCCAACGTGGTGATACTATAAATTAAAATATAAATACAGTTATGCTAATTTTGTTTCTGGAATCGTTAGACCAATGGACAATAAGATTCCAGCTCTTTGTAGATTTTACTAAGGCCTTCGATAAAGTATACTATAAGCAACTCTTTAAATATAGTGTTAGGGACATAAATATATAGGGTGGATCATTAATTCAGAGTTCAGGAGTAGATTCTTTGGGCCAAAATATGAGGATATAACCAAATATGCTTTAGTAAAATGTTGCTGTGGAAAAAGCTACAGGGTGTCAAAGTACAAATTATTTTTTCGTTTTTTTGCAAAAGCTCAACAGCCAAATTTGCTAGAGGAACTTTTTTATTTTAAGAAACAATAATTTATGCATTGCATCACGTTAGATCATAGAGGGCGCCGCGGGACCTGTATCTGATTATGCATTTTTTTGATATTTTTTTTGTCGAAACGTTGTAGTACTTCTGATCAGAAAATCTAATGAGGGCGTCATTTCCACATATAAAAGGTACACTTGGTGGAACTTGATAACTCCATCAGTTTTCGAGGAAAGTGCCATTAAACATTTCAATAATTTTTTGAAAGACAAATTCAAATTTAATGAAACAAAGTGTACAAAACGTAAGGGAAAACAAAATCGTAACATCAGCAAAACTCTTTCTGACTTTCTTATAAACTAATGGATTATTTTCATGGTATTGAGATAAATACATAAATCAAAAGATTGTCTAAAATAAGGATCTAATCTTAATAGAAGACCAAAAAACAACGTAAAAGTAGACTTAATGACATTATAATTGAATTGTTTTAATGACCTTTTGCTCGGCTTATTTGATCAATATGCCCCAGTAAAAACTGTAATGATCCGTAAAAGGAAAGCTCCTTGGCTAAATGCAAATATTAAATTTATGATGTCTCTTAGAGATAAGGCACTTACCAAATATAAAAAAAGCAAACTTGCCCGGGATTGGAATTATTATAAGGATTTAAAAAATCAAACAAACTATGCAATAAAACGAAAAATAAGGCATACTTAGAATTCACTTTGAATAATAACAGAGAAAGCAAAAAATATATTTGGAAACATCTCAAAGATTTGGATATCTATGTTAAACAAAAAAAATCGTCATATTCCAAATCATTTAAGTAACGTAGAATCAATCAATAGATATTTTATAAATTCCTCAAAAAGTGATACCTCTCTAGATGTCAATACAGCAAATTATTACTCAAATAATAGAGCCGAAAATGTACAGTTTCTCATTTAAGCCAACTAATGATACTGAAGTTTTTAAAACTATTTTATCTTTTAAATCCAAAGCTGTAGGGGTTGACAAAGAGTCTAAGTATGTTATTTTATGCATGTCCACTTGTTCTACCATATATTAGTCATATTTTCAATTTTGCTGTAGAAAAAGGAGTTTATCCTGCTATCTGGAAGCAATCACGTGTAATTCCTCTACGGAAAGTCACTAATCCAGAAGAGTTGAAAGATTTGCGTCCTATCAGTATTCTTTGTTGCCTCTCAAAAGTTTTTGAGAAAATTATTAACAGTCAAATTAGAGAACATCTGGATGCATTTAATATTTTACCTTTGCACCAATCAGGCTTTCGTTCGGGATATGTTGCACTACTGCATTGCTAAAAGTGACTGATGATTTCTTCACTGCTATCGATCAAATTAACTTATACTTACTTGTTTTACTAGATTATTCTAAAACATTCGATAGAATTAAACATCAGTTACTTTTAGCCATCTTGCACTATATTAGATTCACAGGGAATGCGATGCTTTTAATAGAAAACTACCTGATAAATCGGCTACAGTCTGTTACATTGAGAGGTCTAGAATCTGAATTTGCAATTATAGAAAACGGAGTTCCACGAGGTTCCATTTTGGGACTTCTAATATTCACTTTGTATACTTTTCAATTCGGTCAACATCTAAAATATTCTAATTCCCACTTTTACGCCGACGACACACAAATATATTTGACTTTTCCCGAAAATGACATACAGATGGCTTGTACTAAACTAAATGAAGATCTTGTGTCATTAGTCTCAATTTCTGAAAAATTCTGTCTTTCCATAAATCCTTCTAAATCTAAGGTTATACTAATTGGGAGAGATGCCACGCGTAATAGATGTTCAAATAGAGTTGACGTAAAAGTAAATAATGAACAACTAACACTTGCAGTAAGTGAAAAAAGCTTAGGATTAGTTCTAGACAATCGCCTCAGATTTTCTCAGCACGTCACAATGATAAACAGAAGAGCGTTCTGTAACCTTAAATTAATTTACTCTAACAAAAATATTCTTAGTAAAAAATGTAAGATACTTTTATGCGACTCATTAGTATTGTCTCATTTAAATTACGGAGATAGTGTGTATGGTCCTTGTATTACTAAATCTGACTCTCAACGTCTTCAACTAATACAAAACTCTTGTATTAGATTAATTTGTGGTATAGGGAGGCGTGACCATGTTACCACTCACTTGAGAGGGATTGGTTGGCTTAATACAGAAAATAGGAGGCTATTGCATAGTTGTGTTCTTTTCCACAAAATTATTTCTCTAAAAAAAACCTCATATCTCTATAATAAGCTCACATTTCGTACAGATGTCCACAATATAAATATACGTCGCAGAAGTTACCTAACAATTCCTCAGCATAGCACCGCTCTTTTTCAATCGTCATTCTCCTACAACATTGCGAACCTTTACAACATGATTCCCGATAACTTGAAAAGATTACCCGTACTGTCATTTAAAAAGAAGCTTAAAGAAATACTTACTTTAGGGACTTTCAAATTTACTTAACCTGTATAATATTTGTGTTTCCATTTTATCTTATTCTATCTTGGTATTAATAATCTTAGTCTATTGTCTTATTCTGTAAATCAGTTAATTGCCCACCATGGCAGTGGTCTTGTATTTAGTCAATGTTATTTACAAATTTATAAATTTATAATGTACTATTTGCTTTCGGTGGGCGTCTGTGGTTGAGTGGAAGATCGCGGTTCTTCGTACGTCGATGAACAGCGAACTTTGCCATTGGATAGATGTATAGTGTACATAATCTATTTTTTTTATTAACAATATAATCTAATATCTATCAATAAAAGCAATTTTCTTTTTGCAAAAAACCAGTCACCCTACTCTGTGGCTCCGACCCTCACAGAGGGGAGCTGGTAATATCAATAGCCACTCCCCACGCCCGTGGGATTATTATTATTATTATAAACTTTCCCCCCATGCAAAAACCCCATTGCTGCAACTTGGAGTAAATGTTCGATATGGTATCCACCTACTATACCTTTTCTAATTCTATTCATAAAAGATTTTCTTACATTGAAAAATACATTTTCCTGTCATTTAATAAAATTCGCTGCGTTTTATATTTTGTCCCACGGTTCTTCTCTTGAGTTGATAGTATTTGCATAGACTAAGGACTTTATATGTCCCCACACATAATAATCCACAGGATTATAATCAGGATTCGTTGGTGGCCAAGCAAACTCACTTCCTCGACCGATCCATATGCGTGGGAAAGTCTCATCAAGATAATTCTTGACTTCAATGGAAAAATGAGGGGAGCTCCATCTTGCATGAACCACACACATTCTGTTCCGTATGTCTAGCATGAAAGCATGCAATATATCAGCAAGAGTATTTTGAAGAAAAAACAGATAAGACTGTCTATTTAAATTTGGAGGAAGGCCAAATGGTCCCGATAATTGATCGCCGGATGATACCACACCAAACGTTAATCTTAAATTCTTGCTGAAAATGTCTTTCTTTAACGGCATGAGGATTTTCTACTTCCCAGTAATAGGAATTTCTCCAGTTAAAAACGCCTCAGCGAGTAAAAGTTGCTACGTCGGTAAACAAAGTGTTCTTAACAAAATTTCTATCCTTGTTGCGTTTATTTAGAACAAATTGACAAAATTGTAGCCTTTGTGGAAGATCTTTTCGAAGTAAGTTTTGTATAGGAGTGAGATGATATGGGGAGAAGCGTTCCTTACGTAACACTCTAAGGACATATTGTTTACTCACTCTTGTTGCCGCTGCTAAACGACTTGACCTGACTTGAGGATCTTCATCCACATGAACTAAAATTTCTAGTTCTTGATCTGGAGTAATTCGTTTCGGTCGTCTTATATTGTTTTTATGGTGAAATGAACCCGTTTCTCCCAAATGACGAAACAGGTCTTTGAAAATCTAATGGTCTGGCTGTATTCTATTTGGATATTGCAATGAGTATCTCCTCGCTGCAGCACGTCCGCTAAAATTATTTTGTGAACAAACACATATCACATCCCTCATTTCCCTATTTGAAAAATTATTATGTGTAGGCATTGTAAATAAAGAAGTTACAGGAATTAGCTCCAGGAACACAAGAAAAAAATAAAATGATTAAATGACATAAATGACAGAGCTTAAACGTAACCAAAGCACACTTTTCAATAAATACATTTTGTTTCATTAAATTTGAATTTATCTTCCAAAAAATTATTGAAATGTTTAACGGCACTTTCCTCGAAAACGGTTGGAGTTATCAAGAGGCTGTTGAGTTATTGCAAAAAGATGAAAAAATAATTTGAACTTTGACACCCTGTATCTTGTTCCACAGAGACATTTTACTAAAGCATATTTGGTTATATCCTCATATTTTGGCCCAAAAAATCTACCCCTGAACTATGGCCTATTATTAGTGATCCACCCTGTATATTTAATTTTTACGATATTTTTTTGTAAAGTAAATCCCAATGTTTTATCGACTTCTCGTTATCCATGTTTTTTCTTATAACTTTTATGAATAATTTGCTTAGAACTATCTATAAGGTAAGACAGATAACTTCTTGCTCGGTTATACAAATTCTTATAAAATTGCCTATAGTTTGAATGTATCAATGAAAGCTGAAACAAGCTGGTAACAGCGCTTCAATCCTACCGCATGTAATTGTCCCGACCGTAAATCGCCCCCAGCAGTCGAATAGACCTCCCCAGGTGATTCTCCAATCCCGAGTTTAATTTACCTGTGTAATGAGCTGGATGCAGATCGCACCGCCGCAGCCACCATAGTAGACTGTGAGACGGTGGCGTGTTCATCCACCCCGACCTATTAATTTAATGGCATTCAACCATTCTTTCATTTAATTTAAATGACAAAGTAACATTTGTAAATGTGCGCCGCCACAATTTTAAATACAATTTAAGGTGCGGTGGATTATCTTTAAACCCTTGCACCTCACTTTATTTCATTAACGGGGGTTGTGATGTGAACTTATTTTGGTAAAATGCGTAAATTGTATTCATTGCTATCATTATACCACAGGATGAGCTCATGAAGGGTTAATTCCAAAAAGCAGCAGATTATCGATTTGATTATACAGGGTGATCTACGACTTCAATTAATGTGCCGAATTTTACAGGTCGCCAATTTATCAAAATGAGTGTACTCGACTATTAAACGTATACCCTAAAATGCATTAAAAAGGATATTCATCATTATTTTATCGCTATTTTTCTAAAAGGAATTTTTTACCTGACGAAACTTGACTTGGAAATTTTTTTTCAGTCTGACTGTTTCCTTCACAGCTAAACTCGCTGCAATAACCTCAGCCTCAGTTGTTGACAAAGGAACACGTTTCTTTTTCTTGCTTCACCATAAGATTAGACTTACAAAAAATTTACAAAGAATAACTGAGGTTGATCTTGTTTCTACATCTCCACCATAATCCGCATCACATAAATCTTTAAGATCTTTAGAGTTTCTTCCAAAATATATACCAAAACTTTGTGTTCCTTTTAAATATTTCAAGACTCTCTACTATTTCCCAGTCTCTTGCTCTTGAACATTTCAGATTGTGAGAAAAATAATTTATACTGAAGGAGACATTTGGTCTTGAATACAGCAAAGACCTCATGGCCTCTCTGTAAGGAACGCTTTTTTCCAGGTCTTTAGTTATCAGGTTAAAACATTCACCTCTTTCAATAGGAGTTAATAAAACATTTGAATTTGTTATACCAAATCTATTGAGGAATTTCTGGCATACGCTTCCAAATTTATAAAAATAGATTTATTTTCTAATTGAAAAATTTGCAATTCTAAATAATATTTGGCGTCAGTAATATGTAGTTTAAAAATTTCTGTATCTTAACAAAAGTATATAGATGTTCTTTGTTCCTGGAACCACCAGTTCATCAACTACATGTAACGTGCGTCTTATCTAAGTTTACAAAAAGATTTGGGACATTTGCATTCTGTATTAAATCACATCTTTTAAAAATTCGGTGAATGAGATGCCTGTCTCAGTCCATACAGGCTCTTCTGAAAACGAAGCACCTTACCTGTTCCAATATCGAATCCCTCAGGCTGCTTCATTAATATCAGTTCTTCCAAATCTCATCATACGAAAGTACGCTTCACATCAAATTGAAGCAAGTCGAGACCTTCTCTAGCTCAGATAGCTAAGGCCATTCTTACAGTCTCCTATGTTACTATTGGACTAAAAGTGCCATAAAATCAACGCTGAGTTCTTGAAGGGAACCTTTGCCAAGAAGTCGAGCCTTGTGACGTTCAGTAGAATCATATGCATTAAATTTGACCTTACAAGCACAGCGACAGCCTATAATATGTTTACCCACTGGTCTTGGCACTAACTCTCAAGCTGCATTTTCTTGAAGAGCTTGAATCTCGTCATCCATTGAATTTACTCATTTTCAAATTCATTCCAATTGATAGAGGTAGGCTCACTATAGTATGTCAACATCTCAAACAATCTTCAAACGAAGCTGATTCTTGTATTATTTCTGCTATGAATTTGGAAGCCCTTGGTTCCCGTATACATGCTAAATCCCAATTAAATTTTTTATTCCCTTAAACAATAGGGTGGGGGTGGAAATGGGGGAACTGATGCCAAAATAAATTTTAGAGGCCCTTGGTTCTCGTACACACACTAAATATCAATTTAATCTTTCACTCCCTTTAATAATAGGGTGGGGGTGGCAATGGGGGTGGTAGAGGAGGTGCAAAAAGAACATGAACTTCGCCTTTGCAAAAAACACCAGAATGAGGTTAATTTACAGAATTATAAAAACCTTCGTCAGCGTATTAAAATACAAATTAATGTTGCTTACAAATAGTTTATCTGTGATACTGAAAGCTCTATTCATTCAGACAGCAAAACATTTTGGTCGTTTATTAATAGCAAAAGCGGTAAGACTCGTATACTGGGTTTGTACATCTAAACGAAGATATTATTTAAAGGCCCGCAAGCTATAGTTGACGGATTCAGTGATCATTTTCGTAGTGTTCTTCAACACAATGATGTTGCTTTAAATTTAGCTAATCCTGGTCCATGTAATTTGCCTAACATTAATATTATCTGTTTTACTGAGGAGGAAATTATTATTTCAATGAAGAAACTGAAAGATAAACCGACCCGTGGACCCGATCAAATTCCTAGCTTCCTGTGTATATGTGTTGTCTTATCCATTGAAAGTGATATTCAATCTTGCTATAATGACGTCTACATTTCCTTTAAAATGGAAAGAAGCAAGTATGTGTCCAGTTTTAAAAAGTGCTGACCCCGCCAATATAGTTAATTATAGACCCATAACCTTACTGAATAATTTTGGTTAAAGTTTTTGAAATGCCAGTATATAATCGCATCTACTATCCAGCAAAAAATATTATTTCACTGAATCAGCATGATTTTATGTCAAGCAGATCCACTGCCTTTGTTTCACGCAATATGTGTCAAATATACTCGATGATCAGGGACAAGTAGATGTGATTTATACTGATTTTTCTAAAGCTTTTGATAGGATACATCATGGGATTTTATTAAACAAATTAGTAATTTATTAGTGATAGGTGTGTTTACTTGACGGTGTAAACACGTAACAGTATGTTATTATGCTTTTTTTTATACATTTATTTAACGTCGGCCTATTTCCGCTGCTGAGGCCTAACACCGACGCCTGTAGACGAGCTATTCCCAACCAGGAATTTTGCCGAACCTCTTCCCTTAAGAAGAGTTGGGATCTTTTACTTGCCTAACATTTAATAGACAAGGGACCGACGGCTTTACATCCCCTCCGAAGGATGGTATATCCCCTATACATCCCTCGCCTAAGGTTGCATAGCTTCCGCGCATACACTAATATACAAGCCGCAGGAAGATGTGTGAGGCGAGGACACGGTCTTCGTTGTGAACACGGAAACGACCCTCTGTTTGTTAAATAAAAAATCTGGAACGATGGAGGTTTAGAGCTGAAACCCCAGAGGGCGTTCGTGCACTTATTTTTCGATTTGTAGTCTCAGGGTTTGATTTCTGGAAGTGCTTGATCGGGTCGATTGCTACACCCTGTATATTGTATTTTGCACTATTTTGTATCACTTGGTTTTAATTAGCACTGTTTTGATTTTTACAGCTATTGAAGGGTCAACGGCTACACCCTGTATATTATTTTCTTTTACAAAATTACTGGAATCAATGTTGGGAGTGTGTTTTCGATGATTTTACATTATTTGTGAATTATAGAATGTTTTTGAGGTAAACTAGATCTGGTTGACTATTTTATCATGGTTTGCCATGATGCCTGAACTGATATGAATTTTCTGTTAATTTTGCATTTTTTTGATTTTTGTTTTTGACTTATAGGGAGAATACCCTATAACAGTTGGAACGGTCACCCATCCAATTACTAACCGCGCCTTACGTTGCTTTACATCGCATATCGAAGTATGTACATAGTAAAGACGCACCCACGCTCGCCCCATTATTGTGCTCTGTACGTCTGCACATTATTATCTTTTGCATGATAAAGAAAGGAGTTACTTTTGAAAATAGTAATGATTATTATATTCATATGAAATAAGAACATACAATTTCGCTATATTTTGACATGCCATTTTAAATTCCTTTTATAGTTTATAGATACTTGGTGTCAGACATTGTACATCGTCAGAATATTTGTAACGTATCTTATTAGATTATTAGATCTTTTCAATCAAAACTTTAGAGTCAATATTATATGTGAAACATTGAAACCAAAAATACCTGTTAATTAGAGATTTATTTGGTAACTGTTTAAGAGTAGTGCCAGCTTGTATGTAATAATAATGATAATAATTGGCATAAAAAACAACATACAATTAAAAAAAACAGTTTGATACAAATACTATGCCAAAAGGCAGAGTTTGCAACCAAGTTCCATTCTTTCACTCTTCCACTCTCTTGTATAAAAAAAAACTTTATACGAGGATAATTGAAACTGGTCAGTGTTAAAGCACAGGACCGTGCGTGCTGAACTTGATATTTTGTCCTATATATTTAGCAGTGGTATCGAGATTCGAATGGTAGTTGAAAATGTGCAGGCCAGTCCGAGACTGGCAATGTAATCAGCCTGAATGAACCATCTACGACTGCACTGGTTTAAAGATAATAAAACGGACAGGCCTACTAGCATAAAAAAACTCGTAAGTCGTTTCTCAATAGTCAACGGTGGACTTATGAGATGTGCCAGTGCAGTGCGTAAATACCTGTTATAATATCAAGCGTAGGAGTTTCATTAGTTATTGTTCATATCTATAAATATTTACTACTATATAAAAGGTAAAATATTTTAATTATTTACTAATTTACCATGGTCTCTGGAGACCATTTGAAACAGAGGATAATATAATAACGCCCGAAAATCATTTTCTTATGACAAGCATTTCTATTTACGTCCGCCCATGTACAATAAAGAGATGCCGACTGTTTTTGCCGGCTTCTAGTTTTTATACGGTTTCAATTAAGTTCGTTTACACTTTATATGCCAAATTGCCCCGTGAACAGATATTTTTTAGGTAAAGAAATTTTTTTTTTTACTTTTAATAAAGATTTTAATATAAATTCCAAAACTGTTTAATAAGAATGGCGAGGTTTTATTTGACATACAAATATTAATTTAAAATGTTATAACTTCTTCGGGGATAATGGCTTTGTTAATTGAAACGACCTATTAAGTTAACAAAATATTTGCGATTGATAGAATGTGACAACCGTTCTTCATTGGGTAGTATATATCGTACTACTATTAATTTAATACGTGTTTACTATAAAACGATAAATATTTCTTGTTCTCTTCCGCCGCCGGAAAGACTATGTTGACACAGCCTCCCTTGATTAACCGCTGCCGAATGGATTCGTAAGGGTTAATTCCACTTTCACTTAATTCCAGAAGCGTTTGTGAATTTTAAACAATATAAATTCACTTCACTCGTTGTCAATATTATGTTACTGGAGTGCCATCTCCTCGATTATGAATATATTACAAGTAGATGTGTGTAGTGGCATCATCATCGATGGAGTTCTTGCAGCTATATTTACACTCCTCGCGAGTACGCATCAATTCCAAAACGAAATTGAATCAACCGTATACGCGCATTTAATTCTAAATGCGCACCTCTATTAAAGCTTTCAATTTCGCTGAATGTTTATCTTTTACACTCGCTCAAATCTATCCGGTGTGATTCTAGATTGTTATATGATGTTATTTGCTTTGGAACTTTGTTCTCGTCAGGCTGACATGAGCGTGCCTAAAAAATTCCTCAGCAGGGAGTGAGCCACCACGTGTGACGAAATTTTGTACATGGGGAAGCCACCAGTAAATGAACATTTAAGGAATTTGTACGGAGTATTTTGTGGTTGTGCAATAGCTCCAGATAAATAAGAAAAGGACATTGTATTTGTAGGTTAATCTAGTTTTCATGAAAACCATGTGCAAAAGGATAAAGGAAATAAGTGAGGATAATATAGTTCTCAATGTGTTTGTAGAATTAAGACAGGATTTTCAGACCATCAATAGGCTAGAAGACAATTTAAATGATATGAATCACCGGACGAGAATTATGATCAAAATGTCCAGTAACATTGCAAATCCGTACGATGTTACCCAAGGAAGCATTTTGGGGTCTCTTTTTCATTATCTGTGTCTCGAATAATTCATATGTAAGCTTGTTTCTTGATCATACTGTAATCACCCTAACTTTTGAAGACATAAACAAATCTATGTTAAAAACAAATCTACGATACGTTCATCATATGGCCACATGGAGAATCATCTTTATCTGTTTTCTTCGACCATTTGAATAAACAGCATCCAAGTATCAAATTTACAATAGAGGCCGAGCAAGATGGAGCTTCACCTTTCTTAGATGTACTAGTGAAAAGGTCACACAATGGCAAGCTGGCCCATGGTGTCTACAGAAAGAAAACGCACACCGATCGTTACCTACATGCGACATCTCACCACCATCCACAACAGAACAGAGCGTTAATTAGAACCTTGGTCCACAGAGCCAACACAATATGCGACGACGAGAACAAACCCGAGGAACTACAGAATTTCCAACAAGCTTTAGAGAAGAACGGATACAGTCAAAGCAATATACAACAAGTAGTAAATAACCAGAGGAGAACTACAGAAGAAGAACAGCAACAACCAACAACGTATGCATGCCTACCCTACGTCGCGGGAGTCACAGATAGGCTGAAGAAGATTTTATTCAAAAAGAAAGTAAGTGTACGGCTTCGAACATTGAAGAAAATACAGCAGATGCTTCCCTCAGTCAAAGACCCTGTCTCCGAACTGTTATCAAAAAGTGTTTACCAGTTGAAGTGCACATGTGGTAAGAGCTACATCGGGCAAACAGGACGGAGTATCCAGTGCAGAATCAAACAACACCAGAGTAATACCAGACTTGGATACACGGATAGGTCGGCGATAGCAGAACATGTCCATAATAACGAGAACCATAAAATCGACTACGAGGACGTCAATATATTAGACAGGAATACGCTATTATCCCCGAATCATTAGAGAATCACTGGAAATTATGAAAAACGTGAACAATTTTAACAGAGAGGAAATCTGTTAACAGAGAATTTGATATTTTGTGTGATCGTGTGGTGATAAGGAGCACTGTATAAAAAAGGCAAATTTTTTTCTGATATGTAAAATATATTCATACTAAACTATAACTTCTAAATAAATTAATCAATGTTACCTAGATCCTGGACCATTCGTATATTGACGATAACTTTTCACGATAAACTCCACCCTGTATATTAAAATTACTATAAATTTCTTTTGTAAAAACTTATGTTGAATAAGCCTCGATAATATAGTGCCTTAATCTAAACAGTACAGAATTTGTACTCTCCCTTATGCGTAGTATGCATATAGGAAATTGTGATCGCGCAAAAATCAATATTGTGTTTTTGGTGATTTATACGTTTTCAGGTCCCCCTGAAGCCAAGAATGTAATTTTAAAAAATGTCATTCTGCCGTCTGTGGTCGCACCTAGGGCCTAAACTACTGGTTCGATTTTGCTCTATTTTTCGAACCTAGCTCAAATGCTTGGCTTTCTTAGAAGTGGTAGAATGAAAAACAGTTTTTATTTATAGATATTTACGCTTACCTACAAAGCATTTCATATGCCGACTCCTAGAACAAATATTTCAGTTTTCTTCTTTTAATTAACTATGTGACAAATATGTTAAAATTCAATATCAAATTGGTGTATAACTGCATACAAAACTGTAATAATTTTGTTTTCTTATTATGCTGTTCGCAGAAGATTGTTTTTGAAAAAAAATGACCAGTAAGTATAAAAGTCATGACATATTTTAAGAAAACAAATATACTTTTGATACCTTCTGTAGGAAGAAAAATAACAAAACGTCGGATATGCTTCTCTAACGAATTGGAGACCTCTTATTAGTTCGAATTTCTTTTTTTGCAGTCGGGAATGTTTTTATAGTAAATTTTTTGAGCTGAACTGTTTTAAGATAAAAATTTACCGTGGACAGCATCAACCAACAATATTTTATTCGGGTAAAACTAGTAGTGAAAACATACTGACCTCTACACAACGTGTGCTTACTTACAAATATGGTCCCATATCCTACGGTATTATGTATATCTTATAAATCGACAAATCAGTACAGTCCTACTTTGATACAAAAAGATTATTGGAATTCATTTTTAAGTCCAGAAATGGCTTTAAACTATTTGCTATATATACATTTTAAATCTTTTTATTGTAAAAATTAATGACCCCTTTAGGGCGACGGTCATGACTACATTGCTAGAAGGACACGACGAAAAACAAACTCAGCTAGTTCCACTTGGATCTGTTTGCTAGCACTAACTGATAAAGTTATTGTCTAAAGTTATTTCGAATTCAAGCAATGGGTGGCTGAGGTAGACAAGTACCGAAACAACCGCCAGACCTGACCGCCAACATAGTCCGCGACCGCGACATTCCTCCTAAACCGACCCCATAAAAACCTCTCATCCTTTATGCTCTATTTGCATACCGTTCTCTAGCGATGTCTCCGCTCCAAAACACGAAAAAGGTGTTACTTCCAGGCCGGTCGGAGCGGCGGAGGGCTGAGATATCCCCACTAAAATTAATGAACTCCTGTCCACGTAGGAAACGAAATAATCCACTTTTCCAGCAATTTGCTTTACCTTATATCCTTTATTAACTTTCTTTCGGTCTGCTCTCTCTGCAACAACGGCCCTCTTCTCAAAGGCACGAGCACATTTTTATAATCCTTATTTGCTCTTCAGTCATGTTTTATGGATTGCGGCGATTGAAAAATAAAGTTCGAGATTAAGACGTGAATTCTTTTATGGGGTAAAATTATAAGATCGAACGTATTTGTAAGAGAATTTATCTGCAGAATTTTATAGTATAGAATTACTTTCTGAAACACATTTTTGATTGAAGTAATTTTTTATTTTGTATTATGTTATTGTTGAACCGCGATTGATTTTATTTATTGACTTGCGGTGTTTAGCAATAATAAAAATAAAATAAAAACTTCACTATATATGTAAAATTGCCTTCAGTCATTCCTCTTGATCTCACTCGTTTATTTAATAACTTTTTTTTAAATAAAGCCAGGTGTAACGGTGGTAATTTTATTATGTTGTGAATTCAATGTTTTCTTCTTTAGAAGAGGATACATTATGTAGACTATTCCATTCGTAATATTTATAACAATGTTAACAATGCTAAATCGCCATAGAAAGGATACATATCAGTGGAAATACTATGGGGCATTACACTAGTGGTCGAAGTGACTTACTCAAAACTTAATTAAAAGTATATTCATCAATTTCACAAGCTGATTTATCACCAAACCTTTTTGAACTAGTTTCCATATCAGAAATCGATTTATTTCCCTATTATTCGTCAAAGAGAATGCAAATAGCTCTTATTAAATTGACAAAAGTTTGTTTACTCGTTCACCGAGATGTTTCTTTGCGCTTGCAAATAAGACTCGTGCTTACGTATTCGTCCTATTAATATTCAGGCGCAAGGAAAGATTCGTGATACCACCACAAAAATAATCGGTAGACTTTGACTACTCGTGGTATTATATATGAACATTTTTCTACAGTTCTAACAACCAATTAAATTTCGTTATTTCTTGTCATGTGACACAAATCACCCAATCATTTTAACATTACTCTGATAACACCATTCAGGGAAATTTTCAATCACCATGACAACAAAATTATTCAACTTCAACTCCATAATAACTTCCAAATAAATTTAAAAATGTCACGTTTTGGCAATGCCAATTCTGTCTATAAACGCGCTAATCAAAGAAAACATTCCAATAAATACCACAAAAAGTCACAAATACACATGGGGACTATTTGGAGTTTTTTTCAGTTTTTTTTTCAAAAAATTTTCTAACCGAATATCCCTCTGACATTGACAAATGCCATATCATTTTATCATAAATTTCAATAAATAATAGCCCTCCGCTTTCGGCCTCAGGCTATTACCAAGCAACGTGCTTTCGATTGTCATAAAATTATCTCGTACATTGTCAATCTCCTAGAGATATTTTAGCTGATAATCCTAAAAAGAAATAAATAGTACGTCCATTTGACTTTCTCGCTTAAACGCCTGTATAGCTTGTAGTAGAGCTGTAAAAAACGTCCCACTTTGTAAAAATTGATATAGATATTGATTTTTATAATAAATAAAGGAGAGAAAGACCCCATGTGGATTTTGAAAAGTGGATGTGAATAACTATGGTTATATACCAGATCAGTTAGTATAGCATCAAGCTTATATGTTGATATATAATGATTCCTTGCCTTTTTCCATTTCACCAATTCGTATTTACAAATAGCAAGAGAACTTGTGAAAACATCCCTTCTTCACAAGACACTCTTCTTCACCATGTTAAACGATCAGCTCACCATAGGCGCCCCTTTGGGATCATACTTTAGTGTCCACGCTAGACTTGCAAAATTTAAGTGATTGGGACAGGAAGCAGATCGATGTAATGGTTCCAAATTGGACAACCATTCGAAGTCATCAATGTCATGCAGCTTATTCCGTGCAGAGATTAATATAAATGCTTAAAGCCGGAAGTTCAGTTGTACCTACTTTTTATCCAGTGGAAACTCTTAGCAATATTAAGGCAGTATAGAAATGTAGTTATATGGGGCAACAATAAATACTGGTGGTCAGTTTATGTACTTATCCAAATGTGTTTATAATGCATAAGACGAGAATTAAGCAATCTTTAAAGTTATTGAACAAAAAAATAACATCTCCGACATAGTTTTTGGCATGTTTTATCTAGAACAGTTTTCTTCATCCTCAATGATGCTAACATGATTAGTGAAACGCGCATCATGTAGTGTATTCGAGTTTAGTTTTTTCACAGTGGTTCTCAGACACTGAACATATTGATTTGTTTAAAATGGGTCTAATACGAAAACGTCCTCACGTTTGCAATTCCGACCCCACGTAGATTTGTTTGCTTAAACATGAAGAAGGGGCATAGAAGCTGAAGAAGATTATCAGATGTTTTTTAACTTCAGTAGCTCTTGGTCTATAGAGGGTACACTGCAGTGAAATATATTAATAGAGCAATGATTGGCATTGGTTTAAAGTGTATTTAAATAAAATTTGGATGGTTACATCCGAATAGTCTCGGCACATGAAAATTTAACATTCCTACAATCTACAATATGCTTTTTTTATTATTTATTTACTGCATATTTACAATCTACTTTTTTAAAAACAAATACAAAGTAATTAGTAAATGTTAATGTAAGGAGTGAGGCTTGAATCAGGCACCATCCACTAAGGGTTCTCTGAGGCTCACCTAGCTAAATCTGGGCACAATCTTCTTAATCTCCTTCCAACGAGTTGTTGATTGAAAAGTTTACTTATGAGCTCGTTACCATGGTTAGTACTGGTATCTTGAGATCATTATGCAAAGTTTGGTTGGACACATACCATGGGGCATCTGCTATCGTTCTCAATGTTTTAGACTGAAATGTTTGAAGGATCTTAGTGTTGGAAGGTTTACTACAACCTGTAACTCAATCCCATAGGTCCCTATTGGTTTTAGTATTGTCCTGTATATAATTTATTTATTTTCTAGGGATAGTATGTTTCCTACTTTCTGGTCCAGATGATGTCTTTTCATTTTGATGTGTGTTCTCCAGGTGAGTTTTTCGTTTCGGTATAAGAGCGTTGTTTACGCTGACTTGTGGACAAATGTTTATTTTTGTGGTAAAGGTTATTGGAGAAGATTTGAGAGATGTTAACGTCGATTTTCCAATCTTTGTTCCAGCTTTGTAGTGAATTAAGATGGTTTTGCAGTTTTTCGGATGCTGTTATAGGATCAGTGTCTGTTGATATGATTGCGGTATCATCTGCGAATGTCGTTATTAGTATGTCATTTGCTGTAAATATTTGGTATAGGAAGGGCCCCAGAACACTGCCCTGTGGTACACCGGATTTTATGATGTGATAATCAGACAAAACATCATCGAGTTTAATTTGAAAATAGTAGTCACTTAAGTAGAATTTTAATATTAGGTATAGTTGATCACAATAACCCCTCGTGTCTGACTTTGTCAAAGGCCTGTTGTATGTCAAGAAAGACTGAGGCACACATTTTTTCTCCTCAAATTATTCTTTGATTTTATTTACGATTCTGTGACATTGTTGCATGGTAGAATGCTTATGGTTGAATCCAAAGTGATATTCGGGGATTAAATTATTTGTGGCCCTGCCACTTCTATTATATTAAGGATGAGTTTTTCAAATACCTTGGACAAAATAGGTAAGAGGTCATCACTTGTTTTCGGTTGGGGGTTTGCCAGGTCTACAATATGTTTGAGGCGTATTCTAAGTGATGCTACAAATGTACAGAAAAGTAGAATTAACTTAACGATATTGTTAGTATCGTTAGAATTCTTTATAATAAATCCTATTTGAAGAGTTAGGGGGAAAATAAGAAACCCTTTCTGAGGAATCACTAATCATCGATTTCCCTAGCTACCCTAGAGAATTTGTATCGATAACCGATTATCATCCGTTTGTCTGAAGAAAAATTGTTTTAATCTCTCATGTAAGAGAGAAATATATGCAATTTATTATTTTTTATCGACCTTAGGTATTCATAGTTCGGCATATGGTTTAAAATTTCATTCAGTTTTAAATTTTAATCAAGTTCTGTTCTCATTTTTACATATAAAAAGTTTTATCTCCTTTGACAAGTACACCGACAACATTTTTCACCCTGGCCTATAGGGAGCTTTTTATGCCGATCTTGACGTGTGCAAACCTTACAGGTTTATGTCCCAGGAGTGAGTATCGTTATCAGTCTTTGCAAAGAAAATAATGATGCCTCGCTCCATACGTCATTTATTACCATTTTCGAGATGGCCAAGACAAACGAAAGTAGCTGATGATTAACTATAGGATTAAATGTTGTAGTTTATCTGTGATTTATACTACTTTCTATTAGGCCGTAGAGATTTACAGTATCTCCGCTATTGATGTAATTGAGTTGCCCTTGCTGGTTGAAGCTGAAACCAATGTTTGTCTTAAATTTCACAAGGGTAGTTGATTAGTGTGTAGATTAGATCTAGAAACAGAAAGTCGCGATTAAAACGGGCTCTGTGGGAATGCATTTGAAGTTCGAGTAAAATAAATGTGTGAACATGTAACAAACGTACGGTATTTAAAAATGAGCTCCATGGTAAATATTAATGACCAATTCAGGGCACATTAATACTAAAATAAATAATAATAAATACAAATACAAAAAAAAAATACAAATAAAAAACGTACGTTAAGGAAAGAATGGCGGTATTCATACAAAGAAATTTTGAACTCTGGCTTTTGATAAACAAATTCGCATAGGTAATTATTAGATTTTATCACACTAATGAAAGTTATATATCAATTGGTTTCCAATAAAAGCATTAACATTGTTAATTATTATTATTAGATATATATTTTTACATACAAAGATCCACAAAAGAAGAATATTGTAGGAAAATAAATCAAAATACATATATATTAGAAGTATTAAATAAAATGCAATGACTAGATTCACTCTAGAGTGCGCGCTATTTTCAGCGTTGGGTGCACTCCGGCATATTCACCGATTCTACTACGTGCAGAATAGGGAAATAAATGCGGGGCTACGATTGGTGGGAGCCCACAGAACACGGGCACTCCACACTACATCAAATAATATTAACATATTTAACCTAACGAACTAACCTAAAGAAATATTATTTATTTTTTATTTTAATGCCTTGATTATATTTACGTCCTGGCGGAGTTTAGCTACAGCTACTCTTCCACTCAACCAAGACGGCGAAATGAGATGCCATTCACCCATCCAAGTGACGGACTCGACCAACGCTGCTTAACTTCGCCAATCGAGGTCTCAGCGCTTAAACCGATGACGGTACCTCATTTCATATTCGTATTACGTATTTAAGTTGTTAATAAAATGTACTAAAAAAAACCGTAACAAGTTTATTCGAACCCTCGACCTCACGTGTGAGAATCGAGCAACCTAACCACTACACTACGAACTGCTGATGAGGAACCTACATACTTCTTACTTTATCAATTAGCACTACCGCGCACTCCATGAATGACGTCACATCCAAGGCGTTCGTGATTTGCAGTTCACCCAACGCTGAAAATAACGTGCACCCTGGAGTGCAAGTCATTAGTTAAATAAAAATCAAAAGTTCATGTACAAAACATAAAATCATTTTTAAATCGATACCATCAAATCCTTTGGCACATGATTTAAGATTTATTTGGAAATAATTTATTAGACACGATCTTAGTAAAAGTTAATTCCTGAATATTTACGGAATATTTGTTATGTACATATTTATTTCTAATTATTTTATTGTTAACAAAATTAAATTGAGTAGGACGGTTTGAGAGTGAGTTAAGAAAATCATCAGAAGTGGCTACATCTAAAAGCGCGTAGTTCTTAGTACCCCACTATGTATGAAAAAACAGTTGGTTTAATTTATTACAGGTATCTCAAGATTGTAAGTCATGGGGCGGATTAGTAAATGATAAATACGTATAGAGGTACAGCCATATTTGCCCTATTTTTTTATAAACAACGACCAAAGTCGGAAAACTCAGTTTTTGGGTCGAGAATTTTCCAATTACGTTTTAGAGAAAAGTTGTATTAGTAAAAGTTGTAGGTATTAAAAAGACCTTTAATTAAATTTTTTAGGAGATAAATTAATTATTGAGATAATGGCGAAAAATCTTCTCTTTTTGGACTGTTTCATAGATATTAATAACTTTTGCAATACCAGCAGTAAGTAGCACATAGCATCTTGGTAACGAGGCCATTATGGGTCTTTATAGGTGTATGAAATCTCAGCCAGATCGGCTTGATAGTCTATGAATAAATTGCATTTGTTTATCCCAGAGACCGTGTGTTTAAATAGTCGTCATAAGCAAGGTAATGGATCTAGAGATATTTAACATAGTGGAATGGATTCTTGGAAGGTTGAACCCTCTACGACCAATAGCAGTCAAGATAGCAACTTTAAGAAAAAAATCATATCTGTATTATTTATAAATATTAAAAGTTGAGATTTTCAATGAAGATCTATATTTTATGATTCAATTGATAAGTATACAATTTATGCAATGAGTTTATTAATCTGGGGTAACTCGACGAAATATTAACAACTGGCTAATTATCATTGCCCTGGAAAATTGGAAAATGACGGAAAATTCTACATGTCTTATTACCCATATTTTATTTTCAATGTGAACGCTAAAATTTTGCAATAAATCTTTTAACTTTGCTTCAATTTTGTTCTAAACTATTTCTTTTTTATAATCTAATTATTTTATAAATTAATGAAGCAGCCATTTTTACGTAATAAAATATTTTCGAATTAATCATAAAAATGACTATATTTTATTCGCATCAAATTATTGTTAAAATAATATTGTTAATAAAAATAATTGTTACTAGGTAATAAATGTATCACAAAAAAAATCCACATAGTTTTTGAATGAAATATAAAAATGATTAATCTTCTTTGTTCTTCGATTTATATGGATTTTCTTTGCATTACTATTGTTATTGTAATAATTTTTAAATTGTTACAATCGTCTAAAAAATCAATCGTATATTGTCTGAAAATTATTTGTGGCATTCTTCGAATACTCTTTCCTATTATTTGGGTTTTCTACCACATGTATTATTATCCGCTTCAAAACAAATCACCGAATCTACAAAATAATAGAATTATTGGAAAAAAGCCTCTGCGCCAGTGACAAAAATTTTAACAAAAGAAACATACCAAAAAAAGAAAAATTAAGGAATCAGCAATAATCTTATTAAATGAAGATAAGTGCGTATCGAATTGTTCTGTAGATATTTGTACAACCTGGCTACCAATGTTAAAAGAAGAACTTAACAAACTCAACATTATATAAAAGAAAATATCATCAGTTCTATGTCCTGTGTAAGTAGTAAGTATCTATGGAAATAACATAAACATAATCTTAAAGCTGTGGATTTGACATACACTGCAAAATAAGAGTTCTTCCAAAAAAAGCTTTGAAAACGGAAAGAGATTACTTTCCGAAACGTCAGCTAAATACATTATTTCTGTGTTTATTCCGATTTATATTATTTGCAAAACATAACCTCTGACTTTTCCTTTGGCGTAAACGTCACGGGCGCAGAGGCTTTTTTCCAATAATTCTATTATTTTGTAGATTCGGTGATTTGTTTTGAAAGAGGATTTGGTAGAAAACCCAAATAATAGGAAAGAATAATCAATCGTATGATAAATGTATTTGATGAAAGAAAGGTAAAATTTTGTATTTTCATTTAAAATAACAGTACACACATGCTGGAAACAAAACTAGTTTCCAGCGTGTTAAAAAAGGCGGAACTTTATCTAGTTGAGCAATAGCTGCCGTGCCCTTGAATACTTCTTCCAAAATATTTCAGTTGTTGACGCGCTGTTAAAAGTAATCTTACAGTTATAAAAAATATTTTGTTGCTTTCTTTGTAATTGTCAAAAGGAAAAACATTTTCTTTTTACAAAGATATTGAAAACATATCGTATGTAGGGTTTTAAAATTAATATTGAGAGCTTTCAAGTTTCAAAAAACTTTTAAGATCTGTTCTAAATTTGTGATGTAAAAACGCTTTGTTTCAGGCTTTAACACATGCATTAACAAAATTTCTTATTTCCTTTTACTCCCTCCAGACAACATCTGCTTTTGTTTTTTTTTTGTATTTAGAATACGATTTATTTCCGAGTTTGATGAATAATTATAAATTTTTGCAGCAGACGCAGGCGCACAAAAGGAATACAAAGTAACTTTGAGGACGTATTAAGTGTTAAGTTAATGATTATTTATAATAAAGTTTAGATTTACATAGAATGGCAGGTCATTTATATATAAAAGAAACAACAACGGACCTGATACGCTTCCTTGGATCGTACCAAGCCAACATTAAATTGGTTCAGGTAGAACCTTAGCTTTCTACGCGTTACATAGAAAATAATCCAATAATTCATATCTTCGTGAATTTTCAAGCAGCTAAGTTCTCGCATTCTCATTTTGCAGATTGTTAATTATACACTGCATAAGTTCGGTTGTGGTGGAAAAATTTGGGGAATGAAACCCAAAGTGGTCATGTGGATATACACTGCCGTCATAAGACCAATAATAACCTATGGAGCTGTGGTTTGGTGGCCTAAGAGCAAACAGACTACAGCTAAGGTCAAGCTCAGCCAAGTGCAGATAGTTGCCTACCTAAGCGTAACCGGAACTATGCGAACAACGTCAACGAGAGCTATGGTGGTAATGCCGTGTCTGTCACCACTAGATATCTAGGAGAAGTGGCTCTGTACAGCAATGCTATGCCTCAAATCCATTGTCATACAGTCAAATGTAGGCTGTAGAGATTCCTGAAGTTGCCTATGGAATGCGGCTCTCAGGAAGATCCGTCTTCTATAGGAGTGCACAGATGGCATATCTCCCCGGTTTGTCTTTGACAGGCCCTCCATAATACAATCAACATCTTCACAGACGTATCAAAAAGAAGGATGGGGCAGGATGTTGAATATATTCTAGAAGTCTGCAAATCCAGGATAAATGGGCTCTGGATGGGCAAGCCAGCGTAGTACAAACGGAACTGTCGGGCATAACCATAGTAGCAAAAGAGATTGCCCTTAAACAAACTATGGACAAAACAATCAGGATCTATACAGATTGTAGACAATCATTACTAGCCCTGAGAAGTTACAAAATTACCACAGGAGCAGTATGGGAATGTCACCAAGCAGTTGTGGGTGACTCCGACATGAATAACATACTGGCATGTTGGATGAAAGGACATGCACAGTGTAGTGGCAACAAAGTAATCGACAGACTGGCCAAGAAGGCAGCAGGCCTAAGTCTAAGGCCCGGCCAGTCTGTTACCGATTACGGCGATAACACAAATAATTAAAGAGAACACCTACAATGAATTCAAGAAGCTGTGAGATGAACCAAACAGCTGTCAACTTGCTAGGCAGGCAACTACTAAAATACCCCAACAAGAGTACAGCAATGGACTGCCTGGCAATGTCCAGAAGGAACCTACGTTTTATTACGGGAATCCAGACTGGACACTAAGGAAACATTTACGCCATATGAGATTAAGCGAAACGCCTCTCTGCAGAGGTTCAACATGTAGTCTTGACTGTTCTGCCGTCTCATTAATCAGAGAATCTATTTTGGGAGAACGTTGGCCTACTTTGGCTGACATAAGGGAGATGCCCCTAGGCAGCATCACCACCTATTTCGCAAGATGAGGTTGGCTGGAGGCCTAGGCGAGGGTCTGCCTACGGGGAGGAAGTACAAAGGACCCAAGTGCTGTGGTTGAATAATTTTCATTGACCACTGAAAACATTGAAAACTGTTTTCTACAGTTTGCATTATGGACTGAAAGAAGTATGGCAATTTTTTAATTAAGGTGACATTCGCGTCTCTAATAATCGTCCAATTTACAGCAGACAAATGTCTATGTAAATCAAACAATCCCTTGTGGCCTAAAAATTATTCTTTCAAATTTGTTTTTTACCTTGTTTATATTGAAATCCAACACTAAGCCAAGATGGTCTGATAGACCTGTATTAATTGTTTTAATCCTGTACACATTAGAATCTGAATTCACAAATATGTCATCAAGGCAGTTACAATTTCTAGTTTCATCTGTATTCAAAAAATGTAAGTTATACGAATTGAGTGTATTATTCACTAACGAGACATCATTATTATTAGTTTGAAAATGCACATTATAGTTACACCTTAATGCGCAGCGGATATTTAAGCAAACGATGTGCTCAAGGTAAATCGGTGGGATAGTTCAAGTAGGAATAAACTGAGACAAAAAATAACGAAACAAAAACTTTATAGCATAATTATCGCCGCGGGCCATGACGCTAAGTTGAAGTAAATAGATCCCAGTAAATAAAAAATGGAAACAAAAACTTTACAACATAATTATATCGCTGCGGACCATGGCGCCAAGCCTGACATGAAACATTCCCGACGCACATTAAAAACCTATAATGGTAAGCGAGTCAATTTGCGAACAGCACAAAAAAGAGTACCGGTATTTTAATGAGGTCGTAAAGTTTTTGTTGGGTTTCTTATGTCTCAGGATTTTCCTACTTGAACCATACTTACGTGTCAAAATTCAACTTACTTGGCTTTTTTCGAAATGTTCCTGAGGAATTCGTCCACCGTTATTCATTATTATGGATATCCAGCAGTGTTTTGAAACATACTGCATAATAAAACAAAATATTAACCTATTTAATCACACCTATGTTTTTCAGAAATAGTAAATTTTGAATACATTTTTTTAAATCTAGCTTTAAGAGATGGGTCTCGTAATATGAAAACACATGGTATATCTGTTGACTGAATTTAACTGAAGCCAACTATAAAAACAAGTTAAAAATTGCGCAAACAAAATATAACTCAAATTGATAATTACGCTCGGTCCTCTATATAAATTTAGATTTTAATTAACAAATTCCATTCGTTTATTTAATTACCTTTCCATGTTAAAAATGAATGAATGGAGGCGCCACCATCCGGTGTAAGAATGCCAAATGCTTTACAGAAAAATGTGGATCATAATATCACAAATTTAATTACAACTAATTAAAGACGAACTTTCTGCTGGGAGTATTTAGTTTATTTTCCGTTCGTTCGCTGTGGACAGAGCCGAACTGGCACGCGATTGTGCTAAAAATATTTAGTTTAATTATTCGGAATATGCATATTACCAACTGTGGTGATGCTGATTTCTTCTGTTTGGTTGTATTTGTATTGCCTAATATGTTGCAGAAATCATTACATTTGTACCAAGTTTCTTGACCGGTACGTACAAATTTTTAGTTTTATTCTAAGTATTTAGTTGTGAATTTGTTTATTGTGTGTAAAATATTACTTGTGTTGATTTCTACTTACTACATAAAATCTAGTTTTGTTTTACTTATATACTTTTGTATATTTGTCTATTTTGTTTTATACATTTCTAACGACAAAACGTATAATATTCAAGTTACCACAAATATGTACAACTTTCTGGAAGTATCTGTGGATCGTTATTAACAAGCGTAGTTGAACTAGAATGTTCGCAAATCTGAAATGACCAATCCTATATCTGGCTGTTCTCCTACGTTCTGAAATCAGTTTTCTCGAAAGCAGGTAATGCATAGCGTTCAGGGGACAAATAATGCAACGTTGTCAAATACATCTTAAAGTGGAAGCCATTCATTGATAATGTTTAAGAAGAAAAATAAGAAGACAGAATTCGCATTTCATTTTTTGGTGTTTTGAAACAGTGATTCCATACTGCGAGAGACTTAAAGAGGGTCATATGACAGTTGACATAGAGAAATATGGAACCCCTATAGAGCAGGAAACTAACGCAGCCATGGAGCGGAATCCTAGATACAGATTATCAAGTAAGGTACCGTTGCAGGTTCCCTTTTGGAAGCACACACCTTATTTTCTGAGGTCCATTTTAACTGCTTAACAGTTTTTACAGCAGTATTTAATGTGAGACCATATTTATGACAAAGGGGTACTGGGTGCCCTACGGGAGCCCCATTATGGGTTTAAAAAGAGGCCCATGCAAAAAAATATAGGAGTGAGGTCTCTACTGAGACCCATCAGGCGCGGAGCCCGGTTTCAATAGCCCTTTATTTACACCATAATAATCTGTGTAAATAATAACACATCCAGGGTCTTATACGTTTCTCATGGCTGACGGTGTTCTATTCCTCTACATATACGCCAAAAGAATTATGAATGTTTATTATAAAACCCTAAAGTAAAAGAAAATATTTGAAGATCGACAGAAACAATCCCATAACTAGCAGTTTTTTCTTCTACCGGTACTCTCTTATATGACTTCGCTGTTTTCTAAAAAAAGCAGGAAAAGCGAGTTCTCTTACTGTCATACGATGTGAATGATCCCTTGTAATCAAGAATACGGTTTAACGCATTTCCTAAGAACCCTGTCTGCTTATCCCATGCAAACACATTGTTCCACGAATTCTAAAATTGAGACTTCAAGCTGTGAAAACGGAGTTAAAAAACAAACTTGCTTTTATTAGAAAATTGGTATTATCCTCTTCGAGGAGCACTAATAAAAAACACGTTGTGAAAGTTGTCTGTACTTACGAGTGTAGAAGTGGGAAAAATTCAGCTGATCTCATTTGAAATGCTCAATTTACCAAAATTTTATGATATACGCCTATATGTGACCTATATACAACTCCGTACAAACTACTGAGTACTACGATGGCTCGATGATATGACGTTTGCCTTGCAATCCAAAGAGTGCGCGTTGGAATCCTCATGCTTGCCCGGCTTTTTTAGTAATTATAAATTGGTATTAAATTAAATATGCCCGCTCCTAATTTACCGAATCTCATTAATTCAAATTATAAGTAATTATTGTATATTAAATATATATAATCTCTAGCGCCAGTCAGAGACTTGTGTAGGTTTACATTCAATTAATACCACCCACAGGATTCCTTTGAATACACCTCTAATTAACAGCTATCCGGAGGCTTCTGACTCCCGCGACGGAAAAAGTTCCCACGGTCATCAAAATTCCACGATGGAGAGGCGCATTACCAAGTTTGATATAGTTGCTACCATAAAGCATTAGTAAAGTTGTGAAAATATCCTTAAGGGTGGAGATTGAAGAACTAACATGTCTTCATCAGGGTAAAGTCTGACATGGCTTTTATTCAGGAAGAACCAATAAAAAGTACGTTATGAACATTTTTTGAATGTATTACCAGGGGCATCAAAAGGAGTTTAAAAATTCTGTTGCTTCATTTTGATTGAAATTTAAGACGAGCGGATGAACTGGCTGAACTGAATGTATTAATTGAGAGTGAATACAAGTGTACCAGGAGTGTGGTTTGGTGCTGCGATGCGATGATACTCCACGATTTACGTTCGTCGTAAACTATTTCATTCGATCCAGGAATGAGTTGAAACGATTATTCGCAAATGAGTCTTTGAGTGAGTGACCTGACATGGTCCGGTTCATCAAAAGAAGCCGGGGTCTTAGTATTACCAATCAAAAGATTTCGAAAATACTTGTACCTAATGATGTAACTAAAATAGAATGTTAAAAACTTGTGAAATAATATAGCATTTTAACAAATTTGTTGGGAAAGAGTTGAGACAGAGTTGAGGCAACATATGCGGACGACTAGCTGGTTTACGCCAGAGCAAAGAGTAGATTCGGAGTATTTGTAAGAGATGTGAAACTTACCCTCTTTGTATGTATAACATAAAGAACAAATTTTTGTTTTGTTCGAGAAAAGGAGACAATGAAAAATTGATATTATTTGCTCACCATCTTGATAATTAATCTGTTTTTCTCGTAAAACCAGTCTCCTATAGACGAATCTGAAATTATTGATAAGGAAAATTAAAAAAAAGTATAAAATGAATGATAAAATATATTACATAAATAAATAAATTTTATACTGTGCAGTTGTTTAAAATATAAATTTAGGTGAAATTTTATGTTTATAAAATTGTATTAGCGAACAAAGAATAATTAATACAAATATAATAATCTCCTGGATTTCCAGACTAAGTATGGTTGAAGGTGGAAAGCTCTGGTACTGCAATTCAGGCCCCAATTGTCTCTTGGAACATCCAATCTAAACATCTTCGGTAAACTATTCTTGCAAGACTGCGTTTTTCAAAGGAAGTTTGTGTGAATATTGTAGAAATGATACAAGATCGAAGGCTTAAATGCCTTAATAAAAGCAGAGAGATATTATCCAACCATGCAGCTTGGAAAAAAAATAATTGCAAATGTAAATGCGAAATTAGGTAAAATTGAACGTGAATGCTAAAGTACTGCTAAATAAATCTACTTAATACGTAACAGTAATTAATATGTATTATTGCTTAATACATAAAAGTAAATGTAACAGCAGAATTAAAATAAATTTAGTGTAGAATAAATGTAAATTTAGAAGCTGAATTAATATAAATTTAGAAGCTGATTCGCAAACTATAAATTGCCAAAAATGAAAAAGAAAAGAATATTTTATTACCATGTGGTAACATGTAGTATTTTAATTACTTATTGAATTAAAAAGATTTGAATTTAAATTTATTTAAAAAAAAATGCATTGATAAAATTGAAAATTATTGAACTTTTAATTTATTAATAAATAAAACTTACCTGATTGTGTCAAACACATGAAATGATGATATGATCATAATATAAATTACTGGGATCTGACAGTGAACGTTTGAAAGTGTAAATCAGATCAAAATCAGCAGGCAAATAATCCCTTCGTGATTTTAACTAATAAGGTAAACTTTTTATATTACCTTCTACAATATAGTACCAATATACAAACTTGAAAAATATTTTTTTACTAAATAAAATGGAAAGCTGTAAAATGGTACAAGTGGTGCCATCTGTTGATGGGCGATTTAAGTGCACATCCTCGTTTCTAAGTTAGGTTTCCTTACTCACAATTAAAATAGTGACAGGTACACAATCGATAAAAGGAATCTTTAATCAATAATAGGTTAACATTAGTTGCACTCCACAGGTTAGAGAGTTACTTTGCAATTTGTATACATAATCAAAAATACGAATTGTGGTAATAAATTGCAAAATTGTTTTCAAACTGTTTTGTGAGAATTCGGTAAATACATTACATCATATAGGATACACTATATAACAGGAGAATGAGCAAGATTCAAAGGTAAAGAAAATAATCATATGTACATAGTAAACAAAGTATAAAAATGAAATATAAATGAATGTAAATGTTTTGTAGACTTGTAGGCAATTGGTTCTGAAGTACTGTAACAGATATACATAATTTAGTATTAAAAACATGACTGAATTCCTAAGACATAAAAATAGGTACATAAAACAATGTGAAATAATTTAGCAATTATACAAAGAAAATTCTGATAATTGAAACAGAACAGTCTCACTTACAAAAACTGAATCAAAATGCTATACAGATCGTGCTAAATATAAGTAAAATACCAGTTATTATATAAAATTGTTAAATGGACATACGCCGTGTAACAAACCTCCGACTTTAAAATAATAAATCTTTGCGGTATTTAAAAATATATATTTTCATTAAGACCTCATCGGTTGCACTATTTCCCATAAGTCCGTTCCTGCTCCTCGCAGCGATGTTCGTAAGCCTAGGCGTGGTTTTGGCGCCAACTGCATCTTCCCCAGGATAATATACATAGTTAGGTAATTAATGCTGCGACCTCCGCTATTTGCATGCTTTCTGATTATTTATGCAAATAAAGTGGATGTCTAGAGGAGCAGCTTCCCAGCGGCTATTGCGGTGTTCCTACCGGTAAAGGGAAATTGTTAATTTTCTGTCCGAGCTACGGACATAACTTGGCCAGACAATTACACGACCTGCATGATTAGTGGGAAGGCAGAGATTGAGAACGTCTACGAAGCGAGGTAGTCGCCGCGGCGCAATCTAGGGACCGCCCAGCCTCCTACTAAGTCATCTTCGCTGCTGTTTAGTATCTTCTTCATGCCCACGTAATTAACATCATCAAGTACCATGTTTGTTGATTAAGTAAGTGTATATAAAATTTAACATATTATATACGGTGGATCTTGATTGCGAGTAAAAATTTTATTTAGAATATCTCGAGTGTTACAGATTAGGTACAGAGGAATTGATTTTTTTTATGATATTATTAACCCAGAAAATATACCTAGCGCCTATATTTATAGCGCTGATTTAATTATTTTTGAATTCGAAAGTTTTTATATGTAAGTTTGTCTTCTATTGTATATTGTAAAACACTGCTTGTTTGCACATATGTTTAATGTATTAATGTTTTACTATTTTAAAAACCTAGTAGATACGCTCCTTTGCCATAAATTCTTCATCAATTACAGAGTATATTATATTTTAATATATGTAAAAAAATGTTAAATATGATGTAATTATTTTGGAAATTTTATGATAAACGATTTAAAAAAATTGTATTATGTAATTTTATTTACATTTGTGTTCTTGTTATGCACCGCATACAGATCTCAAAATGGTAAAAGCTAAAACATCATCTAAGTATGTGGTTTCTGACTTTAATGAGATTGATACCTATCCAACGTCTCGTGTCTGGTATGTGATGGAAACTATAGAATTAAAACAAATTTGAACAATTCATTTTAATTTTAATCTGTCAATCAATAGTCTTTCTTTTCATTACCACACATGGAAAAATAATAAACTACTTCTAAGAGTAGCCTTATACTTAAAATTTTAAATTGGGTCAAGTATAAAGTCTGTTAAATAATAGTCCATATTTCGATCAAGAATTAATACAATGTTGATTTGCAAACATCATTTGATTTAGGTATAGTGGAACAGATCTGGAAGAAAACCAGACTCGAATAAGGCAACGTCCGATTGTGATTTTTTTTGCCAATATATATAATATATTTGTTCAGCGGATGTCAAAGAGGGCGAGGGGGAAACGACATGTTAAATGTATTGGAAATTTGTTTTTCGAAGATCGGCTTTTGATCTAGCGAAAAAATCTCCAGACCAAAAATGTAGAGCTCATGAAAATAAGCAAATTTTGTTCCCAACCTCATGGACGTTAGACCATTGATTCGCGAGATATCGCGAATCCAAGGTACTGTCGTGAGCAGAAAAAAAGTAGACAACTCTTTTTTTCTAATGTAAATCTGTCTCTATTTGAATACGTAATGAGTAGCCGAAATAAAACAGATATCACTTTTAATTTATTTTTTATTTTAATGCTGTAGTTGTTGCTATAGTAAGTGATGGATGGTTAATGAGACAAATTGCACTATGCTATAACATTAACAAAAATTTGGTGTGCAACATTTTAAGAAAGTGGAGAATAAACGGTACGATTATTAGAAATCCTAGATCAAAGGATATCCTACTTAACAAGAAACTAACTATTAATATTTCGTTATTGCACCATTTCTATTTATAACTTCTATAAGTCTGCTTGGCATAGAATTAAATAACCTCATACAATAATCATTAGTAATAATATTTTCTCATGCATTATTTACTATTTCCAGTAATTCTTCGGCATTCCGTGGTCTCACATTTCGTTTTTGGATACTTCTTACGAGTAGTCCCCATACTTCTTCCACAGGGTTAAGATCTGGACTATGACTGGGCCAGTTAAGAACATTGATGTTGTTATCTTGAAACCAGTTAGTTACGGTATGAGCAGTATGAATGGAACAATTGTCTTATTGAAATATGAACTCATTATTAGGAAACAATTGTGACACAGAAGGGAGTATAATATATAATTATATAATAATTACACTATTAAATCGTTCCTCGATATGTCACAAAACACCAGGACCACCTGCCGATATCCAAGCCCACATATTGACGGAAAATCTATCACTTTTATCATTGTTAGATATATATTTCTCATCGAATCGAGTATTCGGAGGGCGGTTAACACGAATACGACCAATGTGTGTTGACTGGAAAGTTTTTTCGTCTGTAAAGATTACATTGTTCCAAAAATTTACATCATGCGCTAAAAATTCAAGCGCAAATCCTACTCGAGCTTCTTTATGTTCAGCTTTAAGTAAGTATTTCTGTACTGCTGCATGACAGCGTAGCTCCGATTCTCTTACTCGCAGGCGACCAGTACTACTCGATCCAGGAAAACTCGTTTCTTCAGCAGCCTGACTAACTGAGTAAAATGGATTTTCTACTAAAGCATTTACCAATTGCAAATCTTGTTGTTGAGTTGATATGCTTCGTCGCCCTGATCCAGGATTTCTACTAATCGTACCGTTTATTTTCCACTTTCTTAAAATGTTACACACCGAATTTTTGTCAATATTATAACGCAGTGCAATTTGTCTCATTGACCATCCATCTTCTGCTTTAGCAATAACTCCAGATTTAACTAAATCGCTTATATGAGGCATATTAGTTTTTTGCATACTTGCAATAAATTATGACAACTAACTGACAATGTCACAAAAAAGTTAGATATACACAACTAGATTTTAACAAAATACCGTACAAGAATTAAGAAAATTGAATTCATTTTTTATCATTAAGAAGTGGGGTTGAGGACTCAATTTTTTTTTAATAGAAGGGCATTGGCAGATATTTTGTTAGGTCGGAGGCTGGGGGCGGTGGGATAATTAGGAGGGGAAGGAGAGGGAGAAAACAAAAATATGTTTTATTTTTGTAGTCCTCTATCTCCCTTTCTAATCATTTTATCGCGATCTGGCCGGACGGAAATTAAACGTTAATAAAAAAGCTATCTAGTGACGAAAAATATTTTTCCTCCATCCTTTCTTTACCTTCATGTGAAAAAAATATTTGAAAAAACGCGCAATTTTTATTTCGCGCACCAAGCGTTTGTTTGCGAAAAAAATGATTATGCATTATGTTATCTTGTAACTAATAAAAAAAATATAAAAATGTACACCGGTCTGATCGCGATAGGTCAATAACACGGAGAGTTATCAGCATGTGAAATATTTTCGTTTCCCCCCTCTCCCTTCCTTCCTAAATTATCCTACCGCCTCCAGCCTCCGGCCCAACAAAATATCTGCCAATGCCATCCCATTAAAAAAAAGTGAGTCCTCAACTCCACTCCTTCAATAAACCTATTTTTTATGCTGCCGTAAAGTTATCTGGTTAAGTACACTAAATCAAGGTAAGGTACCCTAAAATACCTTTTTTAGATGTAGTTTTTCGAGCTCTTTAGAAAAGGTCTCTTGACATTTTTTTCGAAAAATCCATGGTTTCCAACATATTTGCAAAAAACTTTAAAAAAAACAGGACATATTTCCCTATACATTGCCCCTGAAAATGACTTGTAAAAAACCACCTCAACTCCACCTCAAATGCTAATTGGCCGGCAATATTTCCTTAAAACAATCACCATGCTTTTCTTGATTTCAATAATAGCTTATTCTTATATAATTTGATTCTATAAGAATAAGATAATAGTAGAAAGGAGTATTATTTTACTGAAAGAATAGTGGAACTAACATATTCTTGGATAAAATGTATTAATCTTGAAAATTGGTGTAGCTTTTTTCCACGCAAAAGAATAGAACTGCCTTCTATGTCATTACTTCCATTACTACGCGGCACTACCATCTGTAAATTTTCTTCAGTAAATATAACCATCACTAATTTGTTAGTAACTTAGTCGACCGATACCGCAATATGAGCCTAAGAAGAAAAAGTAACAATAAACGAAAAAAAAAATCAAAAACTGTAACATGAAATTGTAAGGAGAATATCACTTTGTCACGCATCCAGATTTTCCATGCAAATTACACACACATTATAAAAATCTTGCTACACATTTTGCAAAATTCCATACTTATTCTCAGCATATATTGTTGTGTCCTGCTCGTTGCAATCCTTGGCGTTGCTTTACTCCATAGCTCATGTCGTTGTTAGGTAGCAAGAAAGGACTGGCGGTATTCTGGTTAGCATTACTAACCACATCCAAATGTCACTGAAAGCTAACTGCGAATATAACTCAAAAATTATTCACTGTCTAGAAATAATTATATATAAACAGAACCCTCTGTATATTGGTACACTAGCAAAGTATATATAGTGCGGGAAAGAGGAAATTGAGAGGGGGGGTGCGAGGTGAGACGCTAAGAAGGCAGGCCCGGACTTAACTATATTGTGTACGTATGTCTGTTTACGCTTTTAAAGGACCACGCAATTTTCTTATGGAAAAGTGACTTGCGCTAAATTGGTTGAAATTTTGATATGTTGTGTATCCCATCTCTCTGATCAAATGTCTCAATTGGCACAAATTGACAAACTTTCACAGTCTTGAGATAAAGCTTGCTAAAGTAAGAATTATCGTTTATTTGAGGCGTATGGGTCTGGGTTAAATCAGTACTCTTTTTTTTGCTTCTAGGGTCTCACAGTGGTTTGAAAACACCTCATAACTGTCATGGTTTATTTATTGAAATATTACATCATATAATCTCAAACGTCGTCACGTCATATGACGTCATAGCATGTAATATCGTGTCATAGAACATCATGATTTAAATAACATTCTTTTCTCTTACTTCTAGGTGCTCAGATCACAATAAAATTCAAAGTGACCACTATGAGGTTCTGTGACACGACATGACCTGCTATGACGTCATATGATATGATAAGACAATCAATTATACTGTTTAGGTGTTATTAAACAAATCTGAGACATTGATGCATTTGGTACAGAGATAGGATACACAACATATCAAAAATTCAACCAATTTAACGGAAGTCACTTTTCCATAAGAAAATTGCGTTGGCTTTTGTTGTGTGGGCTCAGTTTAGCTGGCAACAATTTACACTACTGACTATACAGTAGTTACAGTATCCTAGTTCACTTAATATTTGAGTAAATTGTTACTACCTAGCAAGAACCACGGGGAGGTATGAGCATATCTTGCCATGATAGGATGGGTAAAGAATATTAGTACAGGATAAAGAAAATTATACAAAAAAATAAAACTAAACCTCTAAAAACAAAAAAAAATTAAAATAGTAACAGTAAAAAAATATATAGGTATCCTCAAAATAAATTAAAAAAATAACAATAAACATCTAAAAACAAAAAAAAACTTAAAGTAGTAACAGTAAAAAAATATATAGGTATTCTCAAAATAAATTAAAAAATAACAATAAACCTCTACAAACAGAAACAAAACTCGAATTAGTAAATTTTCGTAAATAAAATATGTATTCTCCAAATAAATAAAATTAAATATAATTGAATTCTTTAAATAAATAAAAATAGATTAAAATACTTACGAACACACAAAATGACATAAATAATAAGCTTGATATCACGATCACTATCATTGAACACAAAAACGGTCATAAATAATAAACTTATATATATATATATCACTACCACTTCTTCAATCACAAGTCATCACAATCACTTCTTCCTCAGAATCCTGTGCGTTCTCCCCCTCTTCTTCATTTTCAGATGATGAACTATCCTCTTCTAAATTTATAATGAATTTATTTTCTCCATTTTTATTAAATTCACAAAGTTTCAAATAATCATCCTCAATTCTAATCACTTTGACAATTCTCTTTTCCCAATCTTCCTTGGTAATTTTGGACACTTCGTTTTTAATTAACTCTATCACTTTTTTGTCGAATTTTGGAAAAGTATTTCCTTTTCTGATATTTTTTTTCAATTTTCCCCAAATCAATTCTATTGGGTTGAAAATACAATAATATGGTGGTAATCTTAAAAGTTTGTGGCCAAATCTTTCAGCTATACTGTCTATAACATAATTCTTCTCAAATGTTTTCGTATGAAGGACTTCCAACAATTCTGCTTTAGTATAACTGTCCATATAATATAGGTCGTGATCCGTTAAAAAAATTGCAACTCCAATTTAGTCGAACTCTTATTAGGAATTTTATATAATTCTCTTGAATGGTACTTCGCATTGTCAAGAACAATAACACTATTTGGCTTTAATTTTGGAATTAGAGTATTTTCAAACCATTTTTCAAAAATTACTCCCTCCATATTCTTGTGATAATCCACGTTACACTCTTCCATGTTTTTCCCGCATAGTTTCAATGCATTATCTACCCATCCATCACCTGATCCACAGTGTAATATAACCAATCGAGTCCCCTTATTTGGAGGCAATGACTGTGGTAGACACTTTTTTGTTCCATCAGTCCATCCTTTTTTACGGTATCGTGAGTGTCATACCAAGTTTCATCTAGGTAATAAATTGTTCTATTTTCCCTTCTGAACTTTTTAATCTCCTCTAGATATGAATGTCGCCAATCCACTATTCGTCTGCTTTCCATAATCGCCACGCGTTTATTAATTGTTTTAAATTTAAATCCAATTTTTTTTCAGCCAGTTCCTTAAAGTTCTTGTCGTATATTTCAAAGGACAATCCATTTCCTTTAGTTTTCTGTCTACCACGTCAACAGTCGGGATTTCATTTTTCTGATATGCATCATAAATTACATTTTTTTAAAGTTTTGCTATTGATGGATCTAAAATTTTTGATATACCAGCGTCGCAACGTTGCTTTCTTTCGGTAACACCTGTTTTCACTAGTTTGTACAATGTGGAATAGGGAATGTGGGTTAAAGATTCTGTTTCCCTTAATATATCTAAATCACGCAAGTTAAAGTCATTAGTTTGTCGCTGTAAAAGAGTATTATACACATTTAAACAAATTTGTTTCCCGTCACTGCTTAAATGCCGTTTTTTTCTCCCTTGAAACTCATTTGGAATTTTATTTTCTTTATCACTGAAATCACTATAACTGTCACTTTCACACTCACAATCACTCGATCGACTCATTTTTGTAATAAATAAGTTACATACCAGCAAAAAGACAAATATAAACTAATGTATTAATTGCACTTACACCCGTACACTCCGCCGTATATGAAAGTAAACTAAGTCCGCCTCTGAAGTACCATATCTCACATGTCGTTCGTGCTAGTTGGCAAACAACACAAGCCTGACCTTCTCTCTCATTCTAATGCACGCGACATAAAAGACGTAAAACATGATGTGATACAAACAGCTATGCGTTATGCATAGCCACTACCCTCTCTATTCCCCACTACGTCTGTGACCGTTTTCATTTATCGTTTTCCTCTACAATACATTTCTAATATAATTGAACGTGTTCCTGTCAATGAAGCAATGTGTGCCTGAAATGCCACCATCCAAAACTGCCAGTAACTGAGATTATAGCACGCAGAATATACGCAGTTGTGATAAGATCAGTTCTTAGACAGCACGGAAAGGATACATGAGCGACTTCCCGAACATCCGGAGGAAGTCCATCAGAGACCCTGAGGGACCTTGGAAGGTGATTGTCGAGCATCCGAATCGACATTGTTTTCCCTTATGTCTACGCTCAGACAAAAGGAGCAACGTCACCGGACCATTCGCGTGGCCTCATCGATGGTATCGCGCCGTCTTCTCCCGGGCTGGGTTTTATAACCTCAACTTCCTTCGACTATTATTTGCACAATTGTCAGATATCCCGTCCGTTCCTGCAGCACCTTAGTTATCTTGTTCTAGCTAGCGATTCGCCGAAACGACCGCTGCAGGTCTGCGCGTTCCCCCAGGATCTAATAGCGGTTACGGTTATCGTACTTGTTATAGTCTTCCTCGAGGAAGGTAGTCCATAAACTCGCCTTCAATTTATTCTTACCAATCCTGAAGACATGTGTCATAGAAAGAAAACACTTAAAACGGGAGGCCTCAGTGACCGCACGGAGCGCTCCCCACCTACGCCCATGCCGATAAGTTGGTCCCGCGGGGCTCGGCTATATCGGTTTCTTATCCTTCCATCAAATACTCCTCGACGCGTATGAGTCAGAAATGTGGAGATGCTAGATTTCAAATGTTCACTGTCTGTTATCATTGTTACCCATCATACTTGAACAGAATAAGTTATTCTTATCTCGTATAAATTACTCTGTCAATTGGATCTCTTTCTCTGTCTATTCATATATGTAATGAAATAAATCCGTAGGTAATATATTATAAAGGATCAAATACGAATAGAAAGATGAAATACGTTGTGCACTGGGACTTTGTCGATATTTGACAGATACTTAAGTATTTAGCTTGTTAATTGGATAAAGGAAAAATTAAAGTTATATATAAATAAATAAATAAAATATTGCGCTATTGCATGTTTGTCTAAAAAGTAGCAGTTGAAATGATAAATAAGCAGAAACTCTTAAAATCGAATTCAAATATGCATTATCTAATAGTAATAACTGATGTTCCAAGATCATATTGAGGGCCTATTTTATTAGGATTTAAAAAAATCTAACAATGCGACTGGACGGCGAAAATTCTGTTCAATTTATCTTTTAACCTTTCTTTTGAAATAATAGGATTCAGCTCAACTTAATTACGAGGGGAATCCCATGACGCTAATTGATAAGTGAAGTGAGAGAAAAACTAGAACAAAACTAAAACATTCCTTGTACATTGGAAGTATAATTTATATATTACCATCGAGTTTTTCCACACCGAGCCTTCCAATAAAGAATGAAAGAAACCAATAGAGTATTTGAAAATCGTTACTATGAGAAACCTATTATTCTTATTAATTCTTCCGCATTGTGCAGAACGTCTTGCACTGAACTTGTTTTAAATCAGAGAACTGAAACCACCAAGATATTCAAGTTTTAAACTTTCCGATATCATAAATCAGAATTAGCGTGAAGAAACTATGTTTTATTTCTCTAACTTGATTCGATCGATTTTTGATGATTGCCTCATATAATAGTTTGGAACTTTATTTTTTAACGCATAAAGACGTGAAACAAAGTAATAATTCATCTCTGTTAAACCAATGATAGTCATAAGATCGTTGTAAATTTATACAGTTCTCGCCGAAGTAACTCAAATAAGTTATATCATATGAATCTATTTAGAGTGCACTACATCTTATGTACAATATGGCCACATTCAAGGAGCTAATTTTATTTTTCATACCTTTCATATACGTTCTTTACATCTTCCAACTGCACATTTCTTTATTCAAATGATGTAACAGTACCTATAATATACCTAAGACATTGGTGAATGGTGAATTTGAAGTACAAGTGAATATTTGACCCCTTTATTTATTAATCCGCGATATTTCAATCTCAATTCTAATTTCATAAATAATATTGACTGATTGACCAGTGTACGGTAGGAATTGCTACCACTCCGGAAAAACATACCGTAGGGTCGGTTACGTCTACGTTGGGTTGGACTGAGTGTTACATGGCCTGTGTCCATTTAACAATTTTATATAAAAACTAGTATTTTTGTTTATATTTAGCACGATCTGTGTAACATTTTGATTCAGTTTTTGTAAGTGAAACTGTTTTCAACTAGCAGAATTTTACTCGTATAACTGCTAAATCATTTCATACTGTTTTATGTACATATTTTTATATCTTAGGAACTCAGTCATGTTTTTTTTCCATTATTATGTATCTCTGTTCCGTTCTATTACAGCATCTAAGGACGATTGTTAATTGTCTAAAAACATTTATTTACATTAGATACCTATATTTCAATTTTTATATTTTTGTTTACTATGTAAGTACATATGGTTACTTTCCTTACCTTTCTCATTACTATATATATCCTATAAGGTGTAATATGTTTACTGAGTTCACACAATACGTTTTACTATTTATTATGGCAGGTCATATTTTTGGTTATGTATAAAATAGAAATTACAAATTGTTGCAATCTAAGTCAGCTGTGGTATGTGGTATTATAGATTTCTTTTATCGATTCTGTAATTTGTTTGAGTACGGGAATCTATATAAGGCAGGTTGTTGCGTTTAACTCAACAATTGACAGATGGCCATACCTGTACAATTTCTACGTTTTATAGCTTTCTATATAATTAGGGGAAATAGATTTTTCAAGTTTATTTGGTGGCATTATTTTACAGTAAGTGGGACAAATAAAGTTTACCTTATTAGTACAACTCACCAGGAAATCATTTGCTTGTAGCTTCTGTACTGTTTCGAACGTATATAAACTTAACTGTGGACTTGAGTAATTGATATTACATTTTTATATCCGCGTTAACAAGTGTTTAACATCTAGGTAAATTTCACTTATTACTAATTTGAAATTTAATTAATCTTCAATTTTTGTCTTTGATGTAATTTCAATTATTTTTAAAATAAATTTAAATTCAAGGTCAATTCTTTTTAATTTAATAAGTAGTTAAAATACTATATGTACCACATGGTTTTAATTTTTTTCTTTCTTTTTAATTTTTTGGCAATTTATAGTTATATATTTATATATACACATGTAAATTTATATACTTATATATTTATACATTTCTGTATACGTTTCTGCATAGCTTCTACATTTCTGCATAGCTTTTGCACAGCTTATGCATAGCTTACCGTTCTGCATATAGATGAAATTTCATTAACTTTTCAAAAACCACATAGTTGGTTAATTTTCTTACAATTTTCAAACTCTATTTCATTAAGAGACGTAAACTAAATTGCCAAGGAAACCTTTGGAATCCATTCTTGCAAGAGACAATTGTTGGCCTGGATTGCTGTTTCAGAACCAGTCACCTCAACAGTATCCAATCCCGTCTGAGATTGTTAATGTCTCGACGTTTCGGTTCCCGTTTTGGAGCCATTTTCAAGAGAAAAAGTGGGTCAAGAAAAAATTGTCAAAGAAAATAATGCTAGGAGTTCGTGGAACTGGTTCGATTCCGGGGTCTCAATCTGCCTACTCCCCAGATCTCACCACGATCCGTCTCTAAGGCCTCAATCTGCCTACTCCTTAGAGCGAAAGTTGATAACATTGTTAGTTATTGCATGCAAATTTTCTTCGCAAAACATCCGGTGTTGTTTTAGAATTAACAATGAAACATTAACTTCAGGGCATGATATTTAAATAACACTTAAATGGAGAATACATTTACTACAGCAATACGAAATTTTACAGTGAATTCTCTGTCATCCCTGTACAATACGCGGTCAAGTTTTACTCTAATTCGATACAGATGATAAAACTTTTCATGTTTTCTCATTTTTAAATGCATATTCCGAATTATAGAAATATAAAAGTGTTGTTTACGACAAATATCCTATTGTCATATCCTTCATGCAAAACAAAAGGCCACTTCAGTCGTTGAAATTCTTCTGGAAATTTATTCCTCCCATCTAATTATTTCAGGACCCAAGTTATAATATATATTTCTTCCGACTAATTTCTGATTCCCACTGGGTAATTGGGGCCCGATTAAGGTCCTCCTTGATAGGTACCTTAATTAAAAGCAGCTCGTAAACGTCTTTTCAAGAAAGAATGACAATTTAATTTCTCGAAAGTGAACTTTTTAGATCTCCGGTAGCACGCCGCGAAATGTACATTTTATATCCTCCATTTACCCTTTGCCGGCAGTGAGCCACCCCAAGTAATAAGATCATCATAGATCAGCGGCGTCTTCCGCCCCACCCCCGCCCCTCTTAGCATGTCGGACTTTGGTAACGTTAATTAAACTTAATTAAAAGAACTCGAGCACCGCGTCTTGAGAGGTACCAGGATGCATGGCTAATCTTTGGACAAATTAATTGCCTTTAGCATAAGTAATGCACTTTCCGGGATCTATGCTTGCTCCATTTTTGCCAGTGGCGTCTAAATATTGTAGAGGGTTCGTGTAAATCACAGTTTTTCAGAAACGATGTCAGTCATGAAAATAAGAATATTTATTTATCAAAATTTTAATAAACACACTTACTTCACTGCTAAATTAATGATTTTTAGCGGAAATTAAGTTTTGATACAAAATACGTCTTTAAATTGGAAAGATTTAGGATATCACATAAACTGTCGCAGCAGGAGAATATTGGCAGATTTCAAATATCGATATTTCTACACAATGTACAGCAAAAGTAGTTTTTTATATCCTGAAGTAAACGAGTACGAGAAAGAAAACGACAAAAATTAGGAACAGAAAGTCGGATATACTATTTCCACCACCCTGCGCACTTCGTGAAATATTATTTTTATCACGTTGTCGTGTATCGACGCAGGACATCGATATTTTAGCTGCAAATGGTAGAGAGAATGCGGTTGCAGTGAGATGGGAGATCGAGAAACTTTTATTCGTGCCCCACTAATATAACAATCATCTGTCTCGCTTTCACGTTTTCTTTCTCGCGCTCGTTTACTTTAAGATATGTAAAACTGCTTTTGCTGATGCCAAAACAAAGTTTGAGGCCTTGACTCTTCGTACATGCCCTAAATTGCAATTTTATGGACTCTTACCTGCTTGCTTTGCCTATTTACACTTATTTACCCCATTTACCCCCCGAACCCTTCAACGGAATTAGATCAAAATACAATCTAGTTCCAGATCTCATTACAATACATAAATGTACCAAATTTCAAGTCAATATCATAAACGGTTCCAGAGTAAACGTGCGCACAAAAAGTTATAGACAAGACAGACCGACAGATAGGAATTTTTTTTTGCTCAAATTTAAAATCTCGACGTTTCATAGCATTTTAAGCCTATTTCAACAAAAAAAAGTGTTTTTTTGCGGCTACTATACTTGGGGACTGTAGGGGAACATAGTCGACCGCTGGAACTATTTAGAATTTATACTACACCAATTAGGATAGCGATGCGTACGCTAGGTATATACTACTCTCTACATACAGCTTCCCCTTTGCTCGCCATCACTAAACATCAACTTTGTGTGTGTGTTCGTTTTCAGTTTCAAGTTTTCATAATTTGATCATTTTGTGCCGATTTGGCAACACTGTAAATTAGGCTGTACTAAAAGTGAAGAATTTACGTTGTGCGCGTTGGAATTGAGGTGGATAAAGATGAGTTTAATTTTTTTTTGTTTTTTCTTGTGTATCTCCGTAAATACTAATCGGATCGGCTTGATTTAAACGCTACTGCGATTATAAAAATAATCTCAATTGTTCATTAATACAAAATTATATAGTTATTTAAAAAAATTCTAAGCTCAATCAACACATTACAAAGACACTATCACGAACCAAGAAGCCTTATTAGAATTTGGAACATTGTGCAGTCGATCCCCAAATTTCACAATTTCACAAAATTGTTCTCAGATTGCATTTCCCATTCCTACAGCACGCCTCTGATTTTAAATTATATCTCTGACGGGTTAAAACTGTAAGGGAAGGGTTGCCTTAATCTTATTCTTTTCTCATTAATTCGTCCCCAATACCCAATAACGATAACGTCTTAGTTTAATTGCGAGTTATTTTTATTCTAAATCTTAATAAAAACGGTGGGCGATTACGGTTTATGCTAATATTAGAAAGCAGTATGGATTTCTACCTATCTTGCGGCAAATATTTACCGTTTTGCACATATTTGGGTAATATTATTTGTTCTTTTATAAACTATTTTAATATAGGCATAAACATTTGAATAAAAGAATAAAAATATTAAATAGAGCAAATAAAGTTAACTTCGCCTTTTAGCTCCCTTGAACACTTAATTGACAAAACGTTTTTACTTGGGATTGGTTCTTATCACTTTCAGTGGGTGAAAAAACTAATCTGATCTGATCTGATAGAGGATGATATTTTAAGGAAAAAAAGGCTGTATACATTTATTTTAATGAAAATTGATATTTTCCAAGTTATAACGATTTGACGATTAATTGGGCTTTTTGCATTGAAAATTTGATGTTTCGAGACGATTTTTCATAAATAACTCAAAATGTATTGCATTTAATGGAAAAGTGGTGTAGCATAAAAAAGAATCTTGTAAACATGGTTATAATAGTTTTAAAGATATGACAGTTTACGATGGGGGTCAAATCTTTCGAGTAGAGTATCTCAAAAACAATAAGCCTGATGAATGCATATCTTAAAGTTCCCTTAAAAATGGTTTGTCCCTATAGTTTTAAAAATAATAAAGTTATGAGCTAAACAATTACTATCATTTCCATTTTGGAAAAATAAAAATTATTCTTAAAAAAAGACTTACACAGTAATAAGATTTTAAATTCTCGCCAATACGGTTTTAGAAATCAATGTTCCACTACTATGGCTGTTTTTAACTTAGTGTGTGATATAGTTGGGGAATGTGAGGAGAGCAAACAGGTGTGCGTTAGCTTTTACGACTTCTCCAAGGCCTTCAACTATGTCTCACATGAAGTTTCACTGGAAAAGATGTGCTTTTATGGTATCCGAGGTATGCCTTTAAATCTTTTCTATCCCTATCTTAATAACAGAGAACAGTGTAGCTCTGTCGATAACATAAACTCAGAACTTATTCCGGTCAAACATGGCGTGTCCTAAGGCTCTATCTAAGGGCCCTTGCTTTTTATATTATATGTCAATGATTTTGTTCACTTTATGTTACCTAAGAAATGCATCGCTTATGCTGATAATACAACCATTATTGATTTTAATTTGACCATTTACAACTTAGATGAGGATAGTACTAGTTCCAAAAAACAAGCTGGCGTTTGGTTCTCTTCAAATAAAATTGAATTAAATGAAGAGAAAACACAAAAAATGTTTCTTCTACAATATATTATTTTTTATTATTTCATGCTCGCATTAATTCTTATTAGGTGGGTCAGCTTATGCAATAATTATTTTTCGTTTACAGAAGAAAGCAGTCAGAATTGTTACTAGTGCTGGCCGGAGAAATCACTCTTCATCCATTTTTAAAATTATAATATCGGTCCCATCTTATATTTATGCTACATTGCTAGAAATTCACAAGAATATAAAGTAGTTTTCCACAAAATCTAGATTTCCACTCTTATGGCACCAGGTTTGCCAATGAGGCAGACTAACTAAATCACAGAGAAACTCCCTAAACCTTAAGTTATACAATCACATTACTAACGACAAAATCACTTAATTTTAACAGTTTCAAGAACACAATAAAAAACACATTTTAGACTATTGTTTCAATCAAATGGAGAAAGAAATTTTAAACACACAAATTTGCATTTAATGAAGCATTTTGTTCTTTTTCCCCGGCTTGTCTGTTATGTTCTGGTAATTTTATTTAATTTTTGAATTTACCCCGTTTTTCTGTGGTATTTTTTTATTTGTGGCGTACGATTATGCTTTGGCTTGCCAAACACTACATTGTAATTTAGTCAAATAAAGTTTATTCTATTTTAACTATTTTCATATTAATTAATACTCCTTAAATTCAGAACTCTGCTGAAATACAGTACAACTGTTTTTTTTATAGCGGTTAGTCCTAGAAATGCCCAGCAAGAGTACTTATTTTATATAAAAATGTTAGAAAAAAGTATGGAAAGATAAAACGAGGACATACCCCCTTTACGCTCCTTTTTGACACCCATGACGTTTGATATTCTCTGCATGAAGGAATAGTTCCTAAAAAAGTTCAAAAAACCCCAAAAGTTCTGTGAGAGGAATGAAACATGGGTACCCCCGTTTTCGTTCCCACACCTCATCAACTACCCCTAAACTCGAAAAACCACCCCTATTTCGCGTTATTTCCATCATAGGCCTACGGATCGGTTTTTTGGACAGGATTCCGGTAGGCCGTATGACATTTAACCATACAATATCTTATTCACCCCCGGAGTTGAAACTACCCCCTACTAATACCTACTACTACTAATACTAAAATATCTAAAAAAAAATCAAAATACATGAAAATTTGTTTATTTCTGTTTTTGAGGGTGCTCAACACGATGGTAATATATTAATTTCTCCCCAGTGGGAGATGCAATAGTATTGACATCGTGTTTAGCGCCCTCGGAAACGACGAGAAGACATTTTCCAGTATTTTGTATTTTTCGGTGGATTTCAATGTTAGGGGTGATGGTAGTTTCAACCCCGGGGTTGATGGCGTGTCTCGTCACTCAACTCCCTTTACAATGTCGAAATCCCCTTAAAAACCCAGACCTAGCGAGTCCCTACATGCCCAGTATCGAATAAATATGAAAAGGGGATGGTTGATGGAGGGTGAGGGAGAAATGAATATTACTATAGTGTTGAACACTCTCGAAAACGGAGATAAACAAATTTTCATGCATTTTGATTTTCTTGGGGATATTTTAGTATTAGGGAAGGGGGTAGTTTCAACCCTGGCGGTGGATAAGATGTTGTATGGTTAAATTTCATAAGGCTTACCTGAATCTTGCTCAAAAAACCTATCCGCATACATACGATGGAAATAACGCAAAATAGGGGTGGTTTCTCGAGTTTAGGGGTAGTTGCTGAGAGGTGGGAACCTTAAAAATATCGCCACCGTGTTCAGTGCCTTCGAAAATGGGGGGTTCCTATGTTTCACCCCTCTCACAGAACTTTTGTGTTTTAACCCTTTTTTTGCAACTTTTTCATGGAATAAAAGCTCTTACTATAGATATAATAAGCTCATGTAGCAGAGTTCATTGCTGTAGCCTATACGGTTCCAGAGATATATGGATATTTTTATACGCTTGTATATTTTTGGTTTCATTTATTTGATATCTACTATTACCTGGATAATTTAATAAGGCTGTACCCAATTACAGAAATTTTAAGGGCTTGATCTATATAAACAGATTAGGAACCAGAGAAATGACAGTTATTCATTGGAAAAACAATGTATAAAATAGATTTTAGTATCGAAGTTGCGACCTAATTCTACGCTTAGGTGTATGGCGAAATGAGGTCAGTGCTGTTTAATAAAAACTATATTAATTCGTGTATTCTTTGGACCAAAATTAATGTAAGCAACGGGCAGTCTGCATGATAGACAATAAATAAAGAACGTAAAAGGAAGAAAGGTTGGCTTCCCACATGATATTTATAAGTACAAATTCTTCACAACGTAATGTATATATCGTTGGCATGGCAATTGAAGGATTTGTTAAAAAAAATGCAGAAAAGATATAAGTAACTTAATGTTCTTTCCTGGATATATTCATAACCAACTCTTTGGGCTGCTAGATATTCTGCATTTGGCACAAATGAAATGTTTATTCTTGTATATTCTTCATTACTGTATATATGTAAATATTTTGCGATATCGAAACAATAACTTTTTTTGGGGAAAAAGGAAACTACATAATTATTTTAAATAATTGACAAGTGCCTTTCAAATATGGTAGACGAATTTTAATAATTAATTAATTAATTGATAACTAAATGTTATTGCTAATCAGTGTATTAAAATATTTCATCCTAAAGATACTTAAATAATCATCGCGAAGATAATTTAAAAATCAGATTAATAATAAACTTACGTTTTACACATGAATACACAAATAATTAAAATATAATATATGGATAAAACATGGCATAGGCTAAGTGGAGGATAATACTGACATACAACAAATAAATTAATTTCAAAAGAAAACTGTAAATGTAGACGTAGAATCAATTTTGCGGCTATACGTGTTGAGTAAATTAAAATTAATTTAGACTGCCCACTTTCCAATGATTCTAAGTTATTAGGTAGTTTACCTTAACCTGCTAGAATTCAGAAACCTATTTATTGGTTAAAGTTATGGTTTTCTTTCAACAGGCTTCCGCAAAACACGAAAAATCTGAGCCTAATCTAGCAATTTTGGGGCCTAATATCATGATAACTAATTTGACATAAAAATAAATGTTCGTCCTCTCTAAATGATTTATTTTAACTGTCATCAACAAGAAATATTTTATATCATTTGTGATTCACTGCTTCTCCGTGAATTTTCATAATGTTCGCAATATCTTGGCAACGCCGCAACATTTCCAAGTCAAAAATAAGTATTGAACGTAGAATTTTACGATGAAATCAATGCTGCAAACATATTTGGGATGTCATTTAAAAAACGATCTTGAACCTCTCCCGCTTGATAGGAACACCCTGGTGCTTTTCAAAGTATTTTAGAAATATGCAATAATGTATGCCATATAGCTTTTATTGAAAACATTTTTTTATATTTCTAGGCCAGATAGTGGACTTCCTCCCACTAACAGTCCCTTCAAATTAGGAAAAAATTAAAGAAAATTTTCTCACAGTTATGAGACCTGTAAAAAGGTGAGTATTTGCGTTGTCTAAACATGATTTTCACTCCCAGCAGTTCCAAAAATGGGTTGTTTTTTGAGAAATATATGTATATATATGAACGTTTTTTCGGATTTCTCTCTATTTTCAGCAAAAACTGTGCATTTTGCAGAAAAATATCAAGAGAGCAAAGTTGTAGAGCATATAATGGGCTACTTTGTATGCGCTGTTACGATCAATCAATCAATCAATCAAAATAACTTTATTCACATTACAGAACAAATATCTAACCAATATCTACCTCGCATTTGACCCTGTAGCCAACGCATATTGTTTGTCACGTTGGTGGTAACAGGGTCCAGCGGAGCAGTGCTGGTTCAATTTATAATCTTGTTGATTGTATCTTGAATACATTTAGTGATGCATTCAAGACACAATCAACACACTCAAACAAACAAGAACAAATAAAACAAAAATGTACAAACATAAACCAAGAGTAATAGGAAAGATTTAACAGTTATGAAATATCAGTACAGATAGGTAGGGGAAGAAGAAGCTATAGTTGGTGAAGTTTTGGCTATAGAGGTTGCCGGAAGATGGGCAGCGTCTGGTAAGGTAAGGTGTGTTTTATTCGAAAGGGGGCATTATGCTGTCTACTTTGTGTTATATTTTGGGTTAGCGGACTATCACCTAGTTTGAAGGTGTAAAATTTTTTAGATACATTCTGGATCTAATCCGCTATTGGCGTTATGTCGTGGCTGCGTGCATAGAGATCTCTGAGGGAGGTGTACTTGTTGGAATTCGAAATGAGGCGCATAAATTTGTGCTCTAACACTTTCAGTTTGTTCATTGTCGTGGCCGACGTGCTGCACCACACCGGCGCCGCGTATGTGACTGCTGGCCTGATCACCACTGTGTACAATAATTTTTTACTTTGTCTGTTAAGTCTGCTACCCCTGACCATGAGCGGATACAGACTCCTGGACAAGGAGTAGACCGTCCGTATTGTCTCATTTATATGCGTGTTAAACGTCAGTCTTTGGTCCAGTCTTACCCCCAAGTACTTCACGCACCTTTTGGTTGGAATTTGGTGTCCCCTGATCGAAATCGGCGTCAGAATTTTGTTCTCAGTGAATCGGCGCGTGAAAACTATCGCCTCTGACTTTTCGACGTTTATCTGAATCTTCCACTGACCGTGAGTAAGCCGTGGCACGAGCCATGTGCGCCTTCAGCAGCATATTAGCCGCTTGTGCGTTGTGCGCATACATGGCTGTGTCATCGGTGTACTTGGCCAGTTTAGTATTCGGGAACTCCGGAAAATCGGAGACGTAAATATGGTACAACTTTGGTGATAGGCACGATCCTTGCGGGACTCCCGCGCGAATATCCCGCCGTGTTGATAGTTTATTATTCACTCGGACTAGCAGGGATCTTGCTGTTACGATAATTGCATTTATATTTACACATTTGTCTAAAAGTGGTACTTTATCTTTATTTTGAAAGAAAAAGAATTGGACAATTTGAATGCTATATTATTCCAGTGAATATTGAATACAGTTGCTAATTAATAAGAAACTGGTTACTTATAGAAGGTTCACTACTATAGGTGAAGTTAGCTGTAGTTTTGTTGTTTTTTTATTAATATGTTGTCGATTAAGTTGAGGTTAAATTTTAGATGATCGAGATGAGCGGGAATTTGTTCTACAATAATTATTTCTTTGAATATAGCTGTGAACTGTCACTGATTCATCTTGAAATGTATGATTAAATGAATTATCAATAACAACTACTGTGTGAGTTAGTTTACGAAATATTTCAAAATATTGATTGTTGTTTTTTATTGAGACGGTTAAGTCAAGAAAATTTAATTGCTTGTGGTCATTCTCTAATTCGACTGTAAATTTTATTGTATGGTGAAAAGTGTTAAGATGGGTCACAGAATTCGTTAGATCATTTAAAATGCCTGACCGTAATATTAATATACGGGGTGACAACGGATTCGTTTTATAAGGCGCCATTTAAGGTAGAATCTTGAAATTTGGTGTGTAGATATTGCTCATTGGGGCTCATATTTTCCACGATAGAACAATTTAATACCACTTCCGGTTTTCCGGAAGTTGGTCTTAGTCAAGAGTTTTAAATGGAACTCTGTATATATTCCCTGTATAGTCCTCAAACCTTACTGAATAAATCTATGTGTCTTACCCACGGCACCAGGCCTGCTAACTGCCTTACCTGAAACAAAAAGATTATTTAATCAAGTTAAACCTCAACATCAAACACTCGTAGATAATTTAAAGAACATTTCTCAGAGGAGCAAATTACACAACGAATAATGAAGGCAAAGAGAGAAAAAATAACAGGAAAAATGCAAATGCTTTTACTTGGACTTAAATTTCGTCAGGTACTTTTTCCTTTTATTATACGTTTCAGTGCACCGCAAGTAGGTTAAAGTAATTATGCATTTTATTTAAACGTTCCAATTTATTATAAAGGGTGTTTTATGCTAATGCGAGGATCTACCGAAGGGATATAATTCAACGATAGTCGGGTCCGAGAACTTGAAAATAAACTGGAATAATTAAGTTTCGCTTGATCCACAAAATCTAGCATTAGAGACAACCAAAATTTGTTTTTTAAATAAAATATTCAGCGACAAATTATTTGCTTTAAACTGTTAAAAAACGTGAACTTATGCTTGATTTCCACTTCATGTAAATTTCATCGCTTCTCTGCTGCTTGATATTGTTTGCTGTCATAAAAGCAAAATCACCGTTATCTGCAGGATTTTGCAGCATATCCCTGCAAACAACGACTATTAAATGAGAACAATTTTTCGGAGGTATAATGCAACTTGTCCCTCGATAAGATAAGGTAAGGTAGTATAAGGTAAGGTAAGATAGGGTAAGGTAATGTAATGGTTACCCTGTTTAATTACTAAAAGAAATCCTGGTAATTGTCACCAGTAAATTCAATTACTATTTATTTATCTGAAGGATAAACAAATAAGATTGACCATTTGCGTGATCATCTAGTTTTGTTAGCGTAGGGCCCAAATTTCGTTGTGTGTGTAGTAACCCTTTTTAATTATCCCAGGTTCTTTTATATAAAGTTTAATATTACTTGTTTCTGTCTGATACTGTATACCTTAGAAAATTAATCACTCTGTTAATTTAATACCTGGTAAACTTGAACACACTGTCTATTAATTGAGAGACCTAGTTAATTATATATGTTATTTATGTAGTATCTTATTACTCAAGATTGCACTGTACATTTATAGTTGAAGTTTGTTTTCTATTTTACTTTTGAAATTAAAACATTTATTTAGTTTATTACTTATATGACGAAAAGGTAAAGGTGAAAGAATAAGACAATAATTTATGGGAAAAAATAGTAAAAAACTCATTTTATTTTATATAAATTGATGCAACAATAATCGAACATGAAATTAAAAGAAATCCAAATATTTGAGACAATTGTCTAAATATTATAATAGGAAAATTTGCGCTGCTATAGTAATGACCATACTATAGATATGCTGAGTGTTTTGATGCAATAACAAGAACTTATACAAAAGCATGCTGTGTTATTTTAATAGTAATTAGAGTTGTGGCAATGGCCTGATAATGATAATCTATAATAGCTGTTAGCAATCGCTAAGTAATAATGGTTTATAATTAAATAAAGTTGATAGCAATAGCCAAATAATGAATCGAATGCAAAACAAAGGACAAGAATCATGTCATGTTTGTACATTATCAAAATTAAGTTGAGAAATGAGCATTAAATACTCATGTAAAAGATCATAGGGTGTTGAGAAAATATCCTTTAATTATACATTGTTTATTGATTGAGATTCGAGTAGGAACAATTGTTCAGATAATCATATTAATCTTGCTGAGGTGAGAATTTACACTCACGTAAAATCGTTTAGAATGCTGGGGAAATCTCCCTATTGTAATTAAATAGAAAAGCAACCAGAGGATTGTTTATGATTGTCAAACATACGGAGCAGCGAATTCGCGAAGGTAAGAAAGTGCGGTTGCATCACCCTTCAATCGAAACAAGTGACCAGACAACTGCCTGAAATATTGACATCCCGCGTTGTAACTGAACCCAATTGGAGAACAGAACCAGCCAATTGGCCGTAGTCAATGATTCAAACCTTTGTTAACGCCAAGTACGCCGAATTCATGTAACTGTAATATTTTATTGTAGATAAATGTTCCACAATTAGACAACCTTGTGGTTACAGTAGGAAAACATTCCTAGTGTACTTTAAATATAAAGCATTCTTGAGAAACCTTATGAGAGATGAGATGGACATTAGAGTCAACTATTTGTTGAGTCTATGAAAAGTATCTTGTTACTGCATAACTCTAAATATATAGTTCTTGAATATAAACTGCAAACGCAAACTTCCCTAGTAAAATATCCAGAAAGTGAAATTTTATGAATTAAATTTGTGAATGAAATCATAACTGAATAACTGGTAATATAATATTATGATAGTTAAAAATCAAAGCTAATATTTCATTAAAAAATCTAATATTCTTTTAGTACCACAAATGCGTTAATTTGCCCTATTACACCCTGTCGAAACCAGAACATAAATGCAATTGCCAATAATAAAATAGCGTCTCGAAATAAGCAAGCGATCACCTTTATTTGATCAATAGAATTCTTGGTAAGTCTAGAGCCCAATAAGGCAGTATAACAAAACACTATAAAACACAAAAATATAGACACAAAACATTGTAAAATATTTGTAAAAATATTTGAAATACATAAGTATGTAGTATTACCAATATAGACCTGTATATTATAAAATACACAAAAAGAAACAAAAATTACGGGGCAAATTCGTAAAATATATTGACTAGCACACCAAACAAATTGGAACAGTAAGTAAGAAAAAAAAAAGAAAAATTACATTAAATGATAATTTGTGTGTTTAAAAATTCTTCAATGGAATAAAAACAATAATTGTTTTTATTGTGTACTTGAAACTGTTAAAAGTAAGTGATTTTATGTCATTACAAATGTGATTGTATAACTGTTCAGAATTCTTTTGTGAGTTAGTTAATCAAAAATGATGAGTTGATTTGCAGACCCGGTGCTATAAGAATGAAAATCAGAGTTTGAAGAAAATGAGTTTATATTCTTATGAATTTCTTGTAATGTAACATACATACGAGCATACATATAAATTATCAATTACGTTATGAAAGTTTGAATTAAAGTCAATAATATACGTGAAGTGGAAAAGTCATTAACATATAATATAAGTAGTGACCCCAAGACAGAGCCTTGGGTCATTCCGTGCTTAGCCGAAAGTAACTCTGAGTTTATACTATCGACAGAGACACACTATTGTTTATTGTTCAGATAAGAATGAAAAAGATTTAATGGTAAACCTCTAATACCATTGAAACTCATCTTTTCCAGAAGAATTTCATGAGAGACAGTCGAAGGCCTTGGACAGATCACATAAGCTAATGGCCACATGCTCTCTCCTTTCAAGGCCTCCGACTTTGTCACACACTAAATTAAAAACATCCGTGGAACATTTATTCCTAAAACCAATCTGACGACAATTTAAAACCTTATTCCGGTCTAAGTAATTCACAAGCTTTTTTTTTAAGAATGATCTCTATAAATTTTCCAAAAATGGGGATAAAATGTTACGGTAGTTGTCAATAACATTATTATCTTCTTTCTTCTTCTTTTGGTAACTTTCAAAACATCAGGGCAACATCCTTCGGTAATGGAAGAATTGATAAGAATTGTAAGTGGGTGTGAAATTATAAGAATTAAAAATTAAACTATTCATACCATAAACATCAGTACAATAAGAATTTCTTAAGCTACTAACTGCTCATCTGACCTTAATGGAGGTTACCTGTTCATGGAAAAAAGAAGATTTTACACTAGGCAATTCTTTTAAATGGTCTGTGGCAGAGGCGTCGACTGAATGTAATAAATTAATCCATTGTTCAGCAATTGAAGAGAAGTATGTATTAAAGGAATCTGATGAGATATCATGAGGAGAACACGTACGAGATTTATTAATCTCGAAATTTATTAATTTCCAGCTATCATGCACCTTATTATCAGTTTATGTAATTGTCATACGCAATTCTTTTTGGCTCAATAAAATGTAGCGCCCCAAGCCACAAATAATGTTTGCGCCCTCTTCAGTAAACGATGCAGCTTCTAGTAATATGCATTAGCTTTCAGCGACCGTTGCTTGTTTTCCTGTTAAGATACTTGATGAGATTTTCATAAATTTTTACTAAGTGCCGAAGTTTTTGTGATTTCTTTAAAAACTATCATTTTTCTGTAATAATTTTGCGCCCCCTCGTGATATCAAATGATATGTTGTTTGCTATTATATGCTGTTGAACTTAGAAATTAAAACATATATTATGTTAATACCAAATATTTTTTAAGTTTACGGTATTCTCATTGTTGTTCTGGTTTTGAATTTGTCCTCCATTTTCCTGTATGCACTACAATTTTGTGGTGTATTGACAGAGAAAATTATAAAATTTAAGCATTGGAAGGAATACTCAATAATCAAAGCAGAGCGACATCAGCCGGCACTTTTGGCATATCAATAAATCACATCCCGAAAGTTCGATTTGGATGTTACTTTGTCCTTGCTTTTGAATCATTTACATCGATATACAGGGTGGGTAGTTAAGAATGATGGCCGGACATATCTCAGAAACCAATCATTGCATAAGTTAAGAGAAAAAATTACCTTAGGGACAGTGGCTCTGAAAAATCGCTTGAAAATATTTTCCAGTTTCTAAAATAGTCGCTAGAGAGCGTAACAGCCATGAATAGAAAATTAAGTTTTTCTCCATATTTTCATCGATTAAGTGGTATTGGAAATATATTCATCGTAATCCTGAGTCAATTTCGAATCCTATTAGTTTTCCATTTTTTTTTTGTATCTTAAAATAATAACATGGTGGGGATATGCCAATTTTTCTTTTAATGTCGTTAACTTCGATTAGCCTTACCGGAATTTAACAAACTTCGTCTCATTATAAAGGACTTTTCTTGGTATATCGAGTGCACTTTACGCAGTTTTCATTTGATTATAACCGTCGCCGCTAGACGGCGTTATTTGACATGTCAACAAGCATCTAAAAAGTTTTTAATGGAATGGTATATTTATTTTTACACGGTGAAATGGATAATTAGAAGCTGCAGATGTTAGTGAAAACTGCAACTCGATTACTGTTTTCTAACAGTAGATATTTTAGGGGCGAACGTGGGTGCGTCTTTATTATGTACATACTTCGATATGCGATGTAAAGCAACGTAAGGCGCGGTTAGTACTTGGATGGGTGACCATTCCAATGGAAACGAAGATCGCGTCCTCGCCTCACAGATCTTCCAGCGGCTTGTATATCAGTGTATACGTGGAAGCTATACAACCTTAGGCGAGAGTTGTATAGGGGATATACCATCCTTCGGAGGGGATGTAAAGCCGTCGGTCCCTTGTCTATTAAATGTTAGGCAAGTAAAAGATCCCTACTCTTCTTAAGGGAAGAGGTTCGGCAAAATTCCTGGTTGGGGGTAGCTTGTCTACAGGCGTCGGTTTTAGGCCTCAGTAGCGGAAATAGGCCGACGTTAAATAAATGTATAAAAAAAAACAGTAGATATTAGCAAACAAAGTTGGAATTATGAATTATTATCAGATCTTGGCGACTAAATTTGCAAAATAGCTGTTGAAAACAAGTAAGTTGTGAAAATGACACAATGAAGAAGAATCGTCTATGTTCCCACCATTATTTCCATTCAAGGACACAATTTCCATACTACAAGGTAATTTTCTTTATTTTCCCATTCTTTGACCCGACTATAAATTGAAAAAAGACAAACTTCTTGAATTCCAGATTGCACTATAAAACACTAGACCGACAACCTGTCTTTTCTACTCCCTCTGACGATAGAGAGGGCACCTTCGACCCTCGTTATCCTCCAACTCCTGCCTTTTTAGGGGTCAATTCCATTATTGCTGTTTATGTACGTTTACGGCGTTACATTACGCACATGTTAAATTCATGCTGGGTATATGGATGTGATCTAAAACGTACATCTATATTTCTTGCTCAACTTCCCAAACAAAAATGAATATTCCTCATGGTAATGTTATTTCTTAAGTAAATTTTTTGACAATTATGTAACAAAATTATTATCACCATTGTCTTCAGTAAATAGCTGTGATTCCTTCTAATTCAACAGAAATTTACAATATTAAAAATAAGATTATCCTTAACTATACGACATTTAACAGACTGATCAACAGATCAATGAATGAAGTAATGCTAACAGAGCGTGTACCGAATTTCATTCACAATAATGATAATAATAAACAAATAAATAATAAATAACACCACAGGTAATTACGACCCTCTTTATCCCGGAGGGCTCTAGAAGAGCCTTGTGTGGGAGGGGGCTACACATTTAGAGACAAGGGATACACACCCAATACCCGTGTATAGTGGAAAAATCCCTCTCACAGTATTTTCCACTGCCACGACCGGGAATCGAACCCGGAACTTTTGGGTGAGAGGCAAGTGCGCTCACCTCTCGACCACCAGTTATGGACAGACATTTTTGATAAGATTGTTCCTCAACAACCTAAATATCTCACTATGTGGTGCACAAACAACATAACCCGAGATACAAAGAAAAAAGCATTCTTTGGAAAAGTATATACAAAAAAGTAACGCTATACGGACATAAAATTATCGGCTGCAAATACAATGAAATATAAAAATTGATCCGAAGAAATTCTGTCCCTACATTAACAGTAAAAGAGGAACTAGTATCATTTTTCCGAAGGTACCAGTAACAACACCAGTTTATTTTCATTATCTCAAATAATAGTACTTATATCATTAAAGAAAACCTTTTACCAAAGGACGAAACAGCATAGTGCATTTATCGTCAAAAATGACAAAGCCATCTTCGCCGATTCTTCCATAAAAATTATCTGCAATTTCGCTAAAAATTTTAAGATTACCTTGTGTACATTATTATGTAGGGGTCAACTTGTGCATAACCAACATGGCTTTGTTCATGGTAGATCTACTGCATGTATTAAAATTCTTCTCTAAGCAATTGGATGTAAACAGGCGCTGATACCATTTACACAGATTTGATCGTCTGGAGCATGGAGAAATTGAGTAAATTTGAATTGTCAAAGATACAGTTAGATTCTTTCTCTTCGTATCTAGAAAATCGACGTCGTCCTGGCTACTTCCGGTATTCCGCAGGGTTCCGTACTGTGCTCGCTTATGTTTCTTGTTTTTATAAACGATAATGTAGCTGATCTTAATGTAGAGATATTCTTATATGCGGATAACTTGAAGATCCATGTACCAGAAAACGAAAAAGATTGAGGAAAACTTCATGAAGAAAGCTAAGCGCGGTTAATGACTGGCGCCTATCTAATCACTTACTCATCAGCGTATCTAAAATTAAATTAATTCACCTTCTCTAAAATGACTAACCCTACCGAATACTATTATCATATAAATGATCAAATTTTGTAGAAGCCGGATACAGTAAACGATTTTGGAGTTATTTTTATCACGCGAGAAATTTGCAAGGGTGCTTCCTTTTTAATTAAATTTCTAATTCGACAAAAAACTATTTAGACTTTTTCCAAAACCACTTCTGGGCGCTCTGACAGGACATTTGCAAAAAGCCTTTTCTTTAATATTTTCCACACTTAACAATTTTTATTTAAAAAATTGTTGATGCGACGAAAATGCTTTTGGGTCCTTCCTGAAGCCGTTTCTGATACTCCGACGACAAATTTTAAAAAAATTTTCACAATATGTCATCCTGAATAATTCGCATAATCTGAAATATTTTTTTATCCGACATAAATGGATTTTAGTCCTTTCTGGAGCAGCACATGATATTATGACAAGAAATTTGAAAAACCGTTTTTCAATACAATTTTCCACTATAAATGGCTTTATTTGAAAAGTCTTTCTTTCTCTTTCCCTCTCTCTTTTCCCCTTTCTCCTTATCCTCCTCCTCCCTCCTCCTTCTACTTCTATTTCTCCTTTTCATTCCCTTTCCCTTTCTTTATCTCTTTCGTTTTCTCTCTGGAACCGTCCACGTTGCTCTGATGATAAATATGAAAGATTGAGCAATTTTTTATTCGAAAAATTTCTTGATTCGACGTAAGCGTGTCCTCCAGGCGTTTACAACTTCGAAACAATTTTCCATCACAAACAATTTTGACTTGGAACATTGGTAGATCCAACGAAAAATTATTGTTGGCCCTGCCTAGAGAAATACCAGTTACGCCAATATTCAATAAGGCTCTACCTTGGACTTCCCGGCTCTTGTGTCTAAAATTTCGCCTTTCTACGTTCAGCCGTGTTTGAGGAAAACCTATCAGCCACAGACAGACTGACAGACTCACAAACACACAAACGTCATGCTGACTCCGATGAATTGGCAATTTTTTAGCTGTAAAACAGACATTTTCATCGTAATCTAGAATTTGGATTTTTCAACAAGCCAATACTTTATCTATGGATGAGAAACTAAAAATATTGTATATTTGTCAGAACAGTGGCTCAACCCTTAGATTTAGGCTTGAGACCAAGGAGTCCCAGGTTTAAATCCTGGCTAAGGCATGGATGTTTAATGCCGTTTTTTCATTTGTTCCCAAGTTGGTAGCAGGGTATTAGACGGGCTTGCGTGAAAGACAACACGACTAGTCACTGTATAGACCGTGATACCGCTGCAAAAAATGTCTCTCACGAGATGGGGGGCGATCGGAGCGGTCACCTCTCTTATCTAATTTGATTTTTAATTTGCATTGGATGTTTAAAGATCTTTTTTGCTGTACCCTTGACAGCAATAAGTGTCATCCCTTGGTGATTATGTCCTGGCCCCTATGTCAAATTTTAGGAAATTCGGAAAGTTGAATAAATATATTAGCTGTAAACTTATTTAAGTGACATAACGTAAAAGTCAATTGTGCCATACTCGAACCAAATATTAAGCAAACAAGTAATTACAGTTGGCAACACCCGACTGCAAATTTCACTAATTTTATGTTTTATAAAAACTATACTATTCAGCATTAGACCTGTAGTAACATATGGATGTGAGACCTGGACCATGACAAAAAGAGACGAGGAAATACTTCGAATATTCGAAAGAAAGATCCTGCGAAAGATACATGGGCCAGTCCAGGACGCTGATGGAACATGGAGAATCCGCATGAATGCTGAACTGAATCAGATAAATGAAGGGAGTGACATTATTAAATATGTAAAGAGTCAAAGATTAACATGGTTGGGACATGTCAATAGAATGGAAGACTCGAGAACAACTAAAAAAATATATGAGTGGAAACCTGCTGGAAGACGAAGAAGGGAAAGACCTAGGATAAGATGGATAGATGATGTAGAAGATGACCTGAGAACTATAAGTATTAGAAACTGGAGAAGAAAAACTCAAGAGAGAACAGAATGGAAGAAAATAGCCAGACAGGCAAAGACCCACTCTGGGTTATGATGCCAAAAGAAGAAGAAGAAGAAAATACTATTCAGCAGTGAATAAAATATTTATCTTATTGGCTAGCGGATTGCACTAGACCTTCAAAAATATACTTTTCTAAATTATCCCTCCTGAAAAAGCTAATGCTTGTTACCCTCGAACTATCAATAGTTTGAAGATACGCAATGTACCAGCAGACATTAATTTTCATTGAATATTTATCACCTTTGCATATGTCATGTGACAGTTTTACTGATTCATTCTAAACCAACTCATCGCGTACTTTGTATCAATTTAGCTCAAATAACTTATTTTAAAGTTAACAACTCGGGGTTAAAATAGTTGACTTTGTCAGCGAAGCTATATAATTGTGTGTAATAAAATCTCCGTACCTAATATATAAACAAAGTTCACTACTCATATTAATGGAACAGATGTAAGCTTCACATTTTCAACATGTCCCGTATATTTGTTTTTTGCCATTACAAGTGTCGTAGAAATACTTTAAGTGTCTAACAAGTATTTTATTCAATGTTTTTGTATATTTAGAGTTACAGGAGTGCGTTGTAAATCATTTCATTGAAATATTTATGGTCAATGAACTGATACCAGTTATATTGTACAGCATAACATAGGAAATAAAATAAACTATGGATGTTATTTTTACTATGAATATAACTCAGTATTTTCACGTTATTTTTATTTTTATAGTGGCTGGTGTGAAAGTAACAGTAATGTCACTGGTTCAAGTGCATGAAACACTTAATAAATTTAGTTCGAAATAAAAATTGTCTACTGTAGGTTATTCAAAAATTGGAATATTAATATTATTCTGTAGTTTCTGGGTATAGAAAATTGGCAAGAATTGCTACTTTTAGTTAAATTCTCTTCTTAGTGTCAGTAGTCCAGTAGAATTAGACGTTATAAATGAAAAATGACGGAACCTACTTGTAATGAATGGATTTGAATTACTTTTTTTGGATTTCTAATGCCATAAACTAAAAAAGCTTACCCATTGAAAATTACCGCCATTTCGAAAATCCGTGAATTAAAAAAAAATTAAAATTTTTAGTAATCTCTACAAAAATACAATTATCGGAATTTTTAAATATTTTTTTTTAAGAAAATAATGATTGTTCGATAGTTTTCGAGGTACTTTATAAACAATTTATAAATATGAAGATTTTTAAAATTAATTTGAAGATGGCAGAAGCTCCAAAAATCGAAATAAATTAAAGAAACATTAAATAATAATAATAGTAAGTTTATTTACGAAGGAAAATAATTTTATGATTACAGAGTAAATACATAAAATACTAATATAGGTTTGTAAATAAACTAGCTACTTCATAGAAGTGCAAAACAAGCACTGCATTTTTTTATGCCAAAATCTTGGAAACTCATCAAGGAGTGTAATTTTAGAAAGTATAGTAAATGTCGCTGCACGGGTACGTAATGTCGCTCCGGCCATAAAATTTAGAAAGTATAACGAAAACAGACAGAAATTTTGAAAATAAAAACCCTTTTACGAATCCACGTTATTCAGCACTACAACTCATGCGTTGTGTTAAATATGAGGACAAGTTATCCAGTCTCTAGTCAAAGTATTTCGAGAGTTTTAGCGAAAATAGCCCTTAGCGTCGAAGGTGCCCTATCATTTTCTAGCAGTCGATTTTGACGGTTTTAAGCATATTTGCCCTAAACCGGTTCCTCAGTGATTCGGTGTCAGAAAAGTATAGTTACCATGTACTCAGAACGTGCATGGGACCGCCTTGCTTGAACGTATGAATTTATAATTGTAGAATATAATTCAAAGTCGTTGCGATTCAAGCATTTTTAAGCTCCAAGGAGCGAACTAAATTGATATTGAACTGAAAATACGTCAATAGACAGGCAAGCAAAAGCCCACCAAAATTATAAACATTGAATTTTTACTGAATCTTTTTGTGTAATCGTTAGCTATAAACCGCACATTGGATGGTAGTTGGTTACATCCTGAGTCGTTCCGTTCCTCGCTGTGTTGTACACGGGCCAGACTATAGTTTGTCAATAAATTTTTCTTGAACGTTTTTGTAAAACATAATTTTTAAAAGATTAATATATATTTTTGAACTTTATATTGCCTTTTTCTTGTGTTTTTAAAATTCCTTTTCAAGTTTAAATTTAAGAAAGTGTTAGTATTTACTGTGTTTGATTTATAGTGTTACGACGTCCAATTGGTACCATCAGTGAAGTAGTTAAGCAAAAACGAAACAGTAAGTATAGATTATGTATTATTCTCTGTCTGAAACAGTCGTTTTGAACCCTTTTTTTGTGAACGTTTAATATCCATTTTGTAAAGCATAATAAGTCCTTCATACGTGTAAAGATGGATCGTTCACATTTGCAAGGAACTTTTATTAACGAATTTTTAAAGGCATATTATCATCAAAAATTAAATCTTTTGAGACATGTTTCAATGGTCGACGATATCTTTCAGCTGATTTAGTGCAGTTGATGTTGCGATATCTCTCAAAAACGACAAAAACATTGTTTCCATAATTATTTCTTAAATATCGTATGTAAGGATTGCACATTGTCTCGAAATTTTCATCTAATTGCTATTTGCAACGATGTAATAACATTTCTCCTTCAATAACATACGAAAATGTATTGTTATTATTTACACTAATATTGAGCTATATAAATAAATCATAAAAATTTGATTTAGTTGTATTTCGCCTTAAAGCTTGATCGATGTATGTTTGAAGTTCTTCTGATTTTTTAAAACACTAATACGTTGGAAGAGCAACAATTCATCTATTGGAATGACTTCATCATAAACTTTGATTTTGTTAACAGTTAGTAATGAAACGACTTTATCTTTTTTGTTAATTTTAAATCTTTAAAGTTTTTTCCATTCATTTTCTTTATAGCGTTTACACCGTACTCCCTTTTCTGTACCTGCAATGCCTACTTTTCAATGACGTTTGCTGTCTTTTGTATATTTTCTATAGAAATTAAATAATTTTATAATACAAAATAAAATTTAGCAAATAGTAAGATACAGCTTACAGAGACTATTCTTTATACTATGAAAAATTATCTGATAATATCCGATTGATCAATTGGTGTTTTGTTACAACGGTGTACTAATTAGATAAAAAACTTTTTAAATAATGCAATCTTATTTCTGTTTGGCATGCGTGCACCTAACAGAACTAAACTTATTAAAAATAAAAACCATCAGCCATATATCAGTGAAACGTTGAAAAAGATGATTAAATTTAAAAACAATGCCTACAAAAAATATCGACAATGTAAAGTGTCTTTTAATTTTATAAGGACACATGTAATTATTTATCAATGGCAATTGATAATGAACGCAACGCATATATAAACCATCAAATATATATAAATGTTAAATAATCCTAGAAAATTGTGGAACGATTTTTCGGCCTGGAATAAATAAATAAACACCACCGAAATTAGACAACCCCCAATTCCAGAAGCCAGGGGCTTGTGCGGAAGGGGGTTACACATTGAAAAAACGCGGACATACAACCATTTTCTCTGACACTGCCAGTGCCGGAGCCAGGTTTCGAACCCGGTGGTGCAATGTCCGTTAATCGCGATTGCCATCTCGCGCCTTAACCCACTCGGCTATCGACCAGAATATTCATGTTAAGCCCAAATCTTCAATATCTGAAGAAATAAAAGACCCCGCTTTAATCAACAACTTCTTTACTAATAAAGCGCGTGGAATGAGCATTAATCCTGACACATTTGGCTACTACCAGCAGAATATGCAGAAAGATATCGAAGAAAATATACTTGACCCTATTACCCCTGAAAAAATTGACATTCTTAAAAGTATGAATTCCAATGGTTTTGGAGTCGATGATATAAATTTTAAAATGCTCAGAAATGTGGTATGTATGGAAGCATTAATACACATAATTAAGTCTATTGACACTGGAATAGCGCCTAATATTTGGAAGAAAGGTCTTATAACCCCTATACTTAAGGTGTCAATGGCAAACGAATTAAATGATCTTCGGCCAATTAGTGTTCTTCCTGTGATGTCTAAAACCATTGAACATATAACTAACAATAAACTACTCCCATGTGTACAAAGTGGCTTCAGAAGCTTCCACAGCACTAAAACTGCTCTTATTAAAATGGCCGATATAAGGGAGATGCCCCTAGGCAGCATAACCATCTATTTCGCAAGATTAGGTTGGTTGGAGGTCTAGGCGAGGGTCTGCCTACGGGGGGGGAAGTCGAAGGGGCCCAATAGGGCCTAGCTGTGGTTCAATAATTTTTATTGACCACCCTCCCAACCAATTCCAGAAATAACAAACGATTTGACGAAAGCCATTGACACTCCACAAGTTACTTACGTTGCTCCATTGGATTTCAGTTCTGCATTTGATCTTATAAACCATGATTTATTAATTCAAAAGCTAAAATAAAATAAAGTTAATGCACGATTGTTAAACTGGCTGATGCATTACTTATCTGAGCGATCGCAACGGGTTAGTTGGACGTTGGTCCTGTGTTAAACGGATTACCTCAGGGTAGTGTATTAGGGCCACTTTTATTTATACTTTTTACGGCACGTTTGCGGAATGTAATTTTTTTGCTATAATATTATGTATTCACGTAAACAACAAGGCCGTATTTAATAAAAGTTGCCAGTGGCCCAGCTTAAACGAAACTTTTTTTATTTAATATCTGATTAAACAGAATTATAGCTACAACACCTAACAAAAAACCTAAATAGGTTTTTTTGATATTTTGTTAAATAAAGACAAAAAAGTGAAAAAACAAATATCTTAAATTTTCCATTTTTTAAGACATCTCGAAAACTATCAAAGATATTATTATTATTATTATTATTATTAGCCGTTACTCGAGTCCGAATCGATAAATTGTGTACAATAAAAAACAAGTAAAAGGTGTAGTCTATTGTAATTCCCATTCATCTACGGTGCACACGACTATGGCTATAGAGGCCAATTCGGGAGAGCACAAGTCGACCGCAGTCAGGACAAACATAGACCTGGTTAGGTCCTGGATTCGGCCTTCTAGCAGCAACACTTCCTTGATAGCTGGCCACAACCCCTCACCATTTGGTTCTGTCCGCTGCAAGTTGTTCCCATTGCTCGTCTGCAATATCGCAGGATTTTAGATTTCCATGGAGAGCGTCTTTGAACCTCTTTCGTTGACCGCCACGCCTTCTTCTACCGCTTAGCAATTCACCATAAAGTGTACATTTAGGAAGGCGGTTATCATGCATACAATGAACGTGACCTGCCCATCTTAGGCGTGCTCTTGAAATAAGCACCTCAATTGGAAGGCTGTTTGCTCTCCTGAGTACTTCCACGTTTGATATGTGATCGAACCAACGGATTTTCATCATACTTCTGAGGTGTCTTTGCTGAAAACGTTCTAATTCTTTCACATGACGACGGTAAGTGACCCAGCTTTCACATCCATATAGCAGTGTTGGAATGACAACTGCTCTGTAGACAGCCATTTTCGTTGACAAAGCAAGGTCGTGGTTGTCAAATACTCTCTCTCTAAGTCCCCAGAGTGCTCTAGATGCAGCGTTAATTCTATTGCGAATCTCGCTGTCCATGTTTGCTTTGTCATTAACAACGTTGCCTAAGTAATTGAACTGATCCACCACTTCAAGAGAATTTCCGTTAAGTGTAATGTCTATTTGGTTCACTTGATGAGAAGTTGACATAATCTTAGTCTTTCCAATGTTGATTTTAAGTCCCAAGGAATCATAGCTCTGGGCATACACATCTAAAAGTTCTTGAAGCTCTTCCGGCGTAGAGGCTAAAAGTGCACAGTCATCCGCATACTGGAGATCACAAATGAATCGTATGCGTGTCTTGGTGAAAGCTCTAAAGCGCCCTATGTTAAAGAGACCGCCATCAAAACGGTATATGAGACCTATTCCTCTGACTGTCAGTTTGTTATCAACAATAATTGTTAGAGCAGTGGTAAACAAATTAAAGAGTAGGGGTGCCAGGACACATCCCTGCCTAACTCCAGTGAGGGTTTGGAAAGGTTCGGTTGCCTCATTATTATACATAACCTGGGCGTTGTTGTTTGTATGTAGACTGCGACATACTTCCACAAATTTTCTAGGGATACCTAAGCGGAACATAATTTTCCAGAGCACTTCCCTGTCCACCGAGTCAAACGCTTTGGTTAAATCAATGAAGGCCATGTGAATTTCTCCTTGATGTTCGAGTGCTTTTTCTTGAAGCTGTTTAAGTGTGAAGATTAAATCCGATGTGCCTCGGTTTGGTCTAAAGCCACTCTGTGTTTCAGGAAGTAACTTTTCCATAACAGGTGTTAGCCTATTTGCCATCGCCTTAGTGAGTATCTTCCCTCCAACAGCCAGGAGAGCTATACCTCTGTAATTTCCACAGTCCGCAGCGCCCCCTTTGTTTTTGAAGAGGTTGATTAAAAGTGTATCACGAAACTCCTGCGGAGCTTGACCACTTTCCCACACGACATCAAACAATTTTTTGAGGTAGGGTATGAGCTCTGACGACACAGCATTAAAGATCTCAGCTGGGAGTGAGTCAGCGCCGGGAGATTTGTTATTTTTTAGCTGCCCAATGGCGGTTAAGATCTCTTCCGTTGTTAGTGGTTTATCTAAGTCTTCGAAGGTGTCATATTGAGGGATAAGATTTATAATATCGTGATCGGCTTGACTTTGCTGGTTAAGAATGTTAGAGTAGTGTTCTTTCCATCGGGCTCTTATTTCCTGGTCTTCTTTGAGGAGATTTCCATTTAAATCTTTAATAGGGCATTAGGAACCTCAAGGGGTCGTTTTATTTGTCCCGAAATTGCGCAACTATACCTACCTGTCATTTCGCCACTTTCAATTATAATTTACTATAGTCAATAAGTCTGCAAAATAGTGTTATGTGTATAATATAAGATTTTTAAAATATTGGAAGGTATATATTGCCTTGAAAATGAAGTTACGCACGCCTATGGATTCGTTCGAGGTCGGTTTACAAAGGAATACCGAGTTCTTGTTTTTATATCGTTTTAAACTGACATTGGATAAACTATACCTACTTACTTATGAAGAAATTTGATTATTTGATTTTACGTCAAACTTTTTAATGATGCAAATCAGAGTTAAAAAAAATATATCTCCCACAAAATTAACAATGGAGTACAATTTCCTCCTTAATAAGCGGAATTAATATTAATGCCAATTTAAAAGTGGATAAAGCTAAAGAAGTGGAAGTAAAATGATTACAGAAACAAACGCGATTAGCAAATAAGAGAGAAAACAAATTGTTTAGAATATTTGCGTATCATAATCTTAGTGATAATGAGAGGCTTTTGAATAAATATAGCGTAACAGGCAACCAGGGGGCGAGTAAAAGCGTCATTATGCGGTAGCTCCACAGCAACACTGTACTTGTCTACGAAAACACGAAGCAAATGTAAGAATAAGAATTTGCATGATAATGTACACTGGCGAAGTGGCTTCTCGAAGATTTTCCCTACAATATGGTCCGGATTATCAAACAATAGGAAACTCGGCCTTATTTCACAGAAGTACTCAAATATAGTTCAACAACACATTGATTTTAAACAACTATTTATCATAAAAATCACAGAAAAATGAATACCTATTTTAACCTTTCAATCTCGTGTAATTTATATTCTGGCTTTTTATTTTTTTGCTGAAGTGCTTTTTAGATGGGAAATTTTAGCAGATGCCACTTTTTAGCTCATTAATAATTGGTCTTTCTCCAAACACTAATGACAAGGCCAACCCTGATGGATAAACTTCTGATAATCTATATAGCATCGCAGACTGAATCATCTTTCATAGTCAAGATGTTGTTTACATAGGTGAAAAATCTTTCAAATATAAGTAGTTAAATTTTTAGGTTAATACGAGGGGAGAATAGCATTTAGACCTAAAAATAAATCTTATAGCAACCAATCCGAGAACCTTGTCTCGTGTTTGGCGGTGTAATCAGTGGATGTCCTTTGTTCTGATGAAATAAATATGAAAATTTACAAGCTGTATGTTACAGATTGTTTATTCTATTATTAAGTATTTAGTGAACTGTAACAGGGAAATAAATGCCTATTTATTAAAACGGCTATGTGACTAATCAGTTTTGGTATAGAGTTAACTCCTTAACATACTATGTCCCATATATATAATAATAATAAATAAACACCACTGAAATTAGACAACCACAAATTAGAGAAGCCAGGGTTTGTGTGGAAGGGGGTTACACATTGAAAAAACGCGGACGTACAACCATTTCCTCCGACAGTGCCGGAGCCAGGATTCGAACCCGGTGGTGCGATGTCCGTATGATTAATCGCGATTGCCACCTCGCAACAACAACAACATAGATTTATTAAAAATTAGAATGATACATTTGTCCTTCCCGGGCACTCATAGCCAATGTTAGCCAATCATACACGCGCGAAGCGCCGTGACAGTTGAAAAGCTAGATGGAACGAGACCGGGTCGGACATGAAAGAAATTTAAATAAGAATACAATCTCCTTTTGCAAGGAAGCAAATTAAAAAGTAAATAACATAAAACAGGTAAAGAAGAGGAACTTAAGATAATTTGTATATAATATAAAATAAAATGGTGTAAAAATAATCATGACTGATGGTATAAGAAGTTGTTAATTACGGGAAAATTGTTAGCTAAAAAACCCGTTTCAAATAATTCAGCCAGAGTGAGCGGGAATTTCAGACCGCTTTAAAAAGTTATCGTTTATTAATGATGGTTTTAAATTAAAATTGTAATTAGTAAAAACGAATATGGAAACAAACAAAAATAAATAACAAAAAGAAACGAAGAAGAGGACGAAAGAATTTAAAGATGGGAAATTGTGTTAGATATTTTTTTTTTTTTTAGTTAAAGATATAAAGAGTATTGGCTATACATGTTGCCGGAAGATGGGCAACGTTTGGTATGGCAGTCTGTGTTTTATGCGAAATGGTGCATTATGCTCTCTAATTTGAGTAATGTTGTTTGTTAGCGGGCTATCACCAAGTTTGAATTGATAGAATTTTTGTGCTGTAACTTTGATGTAGTCCACCAGTGGCGTTATGTCGTGACAACGTGGATATAGGTCTCTTAAGGAGGTATAACGTGATGAATTTGAAATGAGGCGAAAAAATTTATGTTCTAAAACAGAAAGTTTTTTTGATTGTCGTTGCCGAAGCGCTGCACCACACCGGCCACGCGTATGTAAGAGCCGGCCTCACAATAACGGTATATATCAATTTTTTATTATGTCTGCTCAGTCTGCTATTCCTGGCTAAGAGCGGGTACAGACTCCTAGACATGGAATATACTGTCCGTATTGTTCCATTAATACGTCGGTTGAACGTCAGTCGTTTGTCTAAACGTACACCCAAGTACTTCACGCACTCCCTTTCTGGAATTTTGTTGCCCCTTATCGAAATTGGTGTCATGATTTTATTTTCTGCGAATCTACGCGTGAAGACTATAGATTCCGACTTCTCGACGTTTACCCGGATTTTCCACCGATCGTAGTACGTCATAGCACGGACCATGTGGGCCTTAAGTAACATATTTGCCGCTTGAGCATTGTGACTATGTGCATACATGGCCGTATCATCGGCGTACTTGGCCAGTTTAGTATTTGGGAACGTAGGGAAGTCGGAAATGTACAGGTTGTACAGTTTAGGAGCGAGGACCGACCCTTGCGGGACTCCCGCGCGAATGTTCCGTTGTGTAGACAGTTTGTTATTCACCCGCACCTGCAGCGCTCTATCAGACAGGTACGAATGAATGAGTTTTGTGATGTAAAGCGGAAAATGATAGTTGTTCATTTTGTATATTAGCCCCGGGATCCAGACGGTATCGAAGGCTTTCTCAATGTCTAAGAGTACAATGGTGGTACTCTTACCGAGATTGTATTGCACTGCCACATCATTCACGATTCTAACGACTTGCTGCACTGTACTTCTTCCCGCTCGGAAGTCGAACTGATGCTCGTCGTTAATGTGAAGTCTCTCCTGAGCAGAGTTTAACCTGTCCAAGATAACCTTCTCCACTAATTTTGAGATCGCTGACAGTAGCGAGATTGGTCGGTAACTACCTGCGAATTGCCATTTCGCGCCTTAACCACTCGGCTATCGACCAAATAACAGACATGAAACATATTATTGGATTAAACAAATACTTGTAAAGCAATGACTGGCGAAATATGAGTAACATATTTATTATAGTAGTGGCAGATTGTAAGTTAGAACAGTAATGCGACATCAGAAGCAAATGCCAATGACTTGGTAGATAATAGTTTATTATAAAATGTCATTTTAATAGAAATGTTACAGTAAATTTTCATATTTAGGTTTTGCCTCAGTAATTTCAAATATAAAACGGCAGGCAAAAGGATGCATTTTGTTTATTTTCATACTCCAGCTCGTACAGCGTATTTTATTAAATTATTTCTTCGACAGCGCTCGAATTAACTTCACTTTCTCCTTTTCGCACTTTCGTTGGACACCAATTTTCTGTTATACCTACAACGAGATGAATATCATTTATTTAATTTTGGCTAATACTATTTATCTAACTCTGGCTGTTAAGCTTATCTCACTCGTTTAAATGATAGATTGTCTAAGTAACTCGTTTTAAATAGAGCTTTTCGCACCTTTCGAAGTATAAGCTGGGTATAATCCTTACTCAGCATACTAGAATAGGTCAAGGTGCCCTTGTTTTTGATGATAAGGGACAGTCATTCACCATTGGGACCAGTACACTCGATTGATAGCTAAAATAAAACCTAACCTCCTCTAAATTCGACACAGTGTATCTCTTGATCGAATTAGTTAGATGTACTGTGATTAGTGCTCACCGACCTTGTTGTTTTAATCATCCTATTTTGCGACGATCTGGATAATGGTTTGTTTTGATTTGCAACTGTCATTTGTTCAGTCGTTGGAGGTCCGAACGAAAAGATGTGTTCGTCTGACTGCCACGGCGAAGTGTTTGTGTGTCTGTCGGGTAGGATCCTTTCTGTTATGTTAGTAAAAGACTTACTTTGTTGCTCTGTAACTTATATTTTGTATGTAGAATTAATGAGGGTAGATTCCATTATTATTTGTTCTAACAAGTCATTCGAGAGGAAGATTATTAGAACTTTGTCAGTGTGTCGATGGGTTGGGTAATGAAAGCACCTGAGCACATTTTTCGTTTTCGCCTAAAGGAAGCGAGCCATGTTGGTTCCTTGATACCTTGCCGGCTGGTAGATTGAAGGTGGTTTTGTGCCGTTTAGCGAATGTTATTTGGTTGGTTTATTGAAGCGTACAGCTGCGGTTTTCCGGATCTGAACAATCCCCAGGGACGGATGATGGAGCCTTCCTATCCCAAGTCGTTTTAATGGCAATCTTGTTCTGCAAGGATCACATACAGCCCACCCTACCTCTCAGGTTTATCACCTTCTACTTTTTGGAGAGTCAATAGTATTACCAGAATATAATGTTTAATTCTTCTTTTGTTTCAGGGCTGTTAGTTTTACCGTATGCTATTAGTTTTAGCGTGGGAGGTAGTTTTAGCTTTAATACCTTTAGTTTATGGTTGGCCAAGCCGTCTGTTAATTTATGGTTTGTAAGTGCGTTTACGAGCGTGGTTGTTGGTTTGCCTACACATCTGTTTATCTGGTGGTGGACGAGGACGCTGAATTACAATCTGGGGAGTGGTTACGTGAAGAACTCTAGGAACCCGGCCGAATCGCTCTACATTTTTCCATAACCTCTCCCGATGTGTTGCCGAAAGAAATTGGAGGCCACCTGGATTCCATGAACGTTTTAGATATTGAAATATACATGGTGAACACTTTGTATTTTAGATAGTTTACTTTAAAGATCGCGTGTGAGTTACCTTGATAATTTTTGCTTTTGTTTTGATAAATATTGGTCAGTTAGGACCTTTGCATTTAATTTATATGATTCATTCCTGTCAGATAATAATTTTTAGTGCTTGTTCTTAACGACACCTTCTAAAGCGTTTTTAGTAAGTCCTATTGTTGAGGATATTTCTTACCAATTTAGCTTTAAGTTATAGTTTATTGTTATATGATATTGACACCTTGTATGGTGATTCTGTTAGACCCGACCATCGTAAATAATGAATAGTTTTATTAGTTGGGTTAAGTAAGGGAATAATTAATTATTTTGGGATTTTATTAGTTTTAGTATCGTGTGGCCATATCGATGAGATAGCTTTAAAGTTTTCTATTGATCTATTAAGCTACTTTGGGTACCCGTTTCATACACTTGCTATAACTGTGGTTATTTGTTTTGAAATTTAAATTTATCTTTCATATTTGTAAATATTTAAACACTGGTTGCCTTGATTAAAACAATCGCATTTTTTGTAAATAAATTTTTAAATTTGTCATATAGACTTTTTTTGTCAACCATGAACCCCATAGGAAACCATACTCCAGGGACCTGACTAGTCGGCCGTGTGCGGCCACTTCTTTCTCGTAATAATTATAAAGAGGGGGCACTGCAAGTTAAACATAAAATTTGTTTGCGGGAGCCACAGGGTAGTCAACTACCACGGTGCCACCACGGTGTCTGAACTGGCTAGCAGCCCCGTAACAGAAACATAGATATTTACTAAATTATTTGCATCAACTTACGTGGTTTTATGTAGCATGTGTATGACTGATGGTCTAGAGGTGAGCGCACTTGCCCCTCACCCAAAAGTTCCGGGTTCGATCCCTGATTGTGGCAGTGGAAAATACTGTGAGAGAGATATTTCCGCTATGCACGGATATTGGGTGTGTCCCTTGTATCTAAATGTGTAGCCCCTTCCACACAAGGTTCTTCTAGAGCTTTCTGGGATAAAGGGGGTCGTCATTACCTGTGGTGTATTTATTTATTTATAGAGGTGAAACGAGTGATAATTCTTAAATTTTATGCAGCAATTTTCAGCAATCCCTTTTATGATAAAATGAAAAACAGCTTCTTCCTAAAGTACGTATACATTGTGCCAATACTTGCGCCGATTATGAGCTAATTAGAAACATAAACGATTCGAAGGCTTTTTTAACACGATGTTTCCAAAAATTTATTTCGTCCTTTGGATAAATATACTTAATAAAAATATGTCTAAAGCAGTTTGCTATTGATGAAAGAAAACAAGCTAAATAAATAAGCACGCCCAAAACAACGGACTGGAAATCAACATGGAAAAACTAAAACCTTAACCCAGATTACATCTAGCGGACTGCTCAGAATATTATACGGGAAGACCATATCGAAACAGTAACCCAATTTACATACTTACTAATTGAGATGGAATTAAAGGGCACGAATTAAAACGAAGAATATTGGTAGCCAATAAAGCAAACTTTTCCTTTGCCAAAGATTCTTCAGTCATGAGATATCCACCGCAATACAATATTAAAGGTATATCCAAAACTGTACTCAGATCGATATTGGTATAGGATTGCAAAACGTAGGTGATAGAAAATTCTGTAAGCAAATTAGAGATCTGAGAGAGACCTATGAAAAATACTAGGACATACGCGTACAAAGGCTACAATGGACTGAACATGATAATATAATGGAAGATGTAAGACTGCCATAAAGCATTGAATACTGGAATGAAATCAATGGATAAACCATGGGAACATGCAGTTAGCCGAGGGCGCTGGCAGATTAGTCGATGTTAAAAGCTGGAGGAGAACATTAGCAGATATACAGGTATGGGGGAAATACTTGAAGGAGGCTAAGGCTCAGTTGAGCTGTAGCGCAATCAAAGAAGAAGTAAGTAGTCTTCTGGCAACATGCATTTTCGCTTCTGTAATTCTCATATGTATTTTCGTTTATTTTCCGTTTACTTAACATATTTTTCTTATAAAAACAGTATCCCGTAAAAGAAACAATTGTGATATAGGAACTATAATTTTGTATGTTTCATTATTTCACATTTGACTAGATCACAATATCTAAAAAGAAAATATTAGAAATAAACCGATCAACTTATGAATTGGGGTAGAAGATAAATAAGGAAGAATATCTAATATATTTTGTTAACTCACTTTCTTCGGCTATCACTCATTGGTTAGTTGGAACAAATTCTAATCATGGATTGTCGAAAACAGGACTAACATTTGCAAAACGCTCTCTTTTCTGGGTTTCGTTTATTTCATATGAACATCATCAGGGCTGAATGCAGTCATATATTAAGAATAACGCTGGGTTTAAATTAAAATTATTAAAAAGACAACACAAGAATAAATTAAAAGCTGGTGCCAGTATGTGTGATCAGACTTGGTTTTTAACCAAACACACAGTTCAACTGGTATTCTAAGACGAAGCAAGAAAAAATTATACATTTTCATATATTTGGTCGTACCTTGATGAAATCAATACCTTGTTTACGTCCAAGTTACAGAACTGCCCCTCATGCACTTTATTATGAACAGCTTTTTTCTACAAATATTAGATATCTTTCTACGCTTTCCTGCATGCTATTATGATGACAATTTTTTTTTATTTGATTGTTCGGTTCATAGACCTGCATCCGTTTTTGAGTTAATTTGTCTATGGTGCGGTTTTAAAATACGAATATAGTGCTATAATAAAACATAATTCGTGTTTTTACTATACTTTTGAATCATTGTTGTTCCTTCTAAGATATATCGAAATTTAATTTTAATTACCTTTTTAGCAACTGCAACGAAATGTGAATATTCACTGTTACATTTGGCAACTGCAGCAAAAGTAAAATTTTCGATGCTGCTTTTAGGAAGCGCTTCCAAAAGTCATGTGATTGCAAAATAAATTCTCGCTACAAAGTTGTGTAACACTGGCAGAACCTCCGCGAATAAGCTGTATCGAGGATAGGTTTGTAGTTCTTGGAGAAAGTTTCTGTGGAAAATTTTGCGTGATTTTGTCAAGGACAAAAAATATTATAGGTTCACATTTTCTAAAATGCGAATAAAAATATTGTCTGAAAGATTTGTGAACATGCTTGGGAAAACGGACATAGAATAAACTGGGACTCGGCTAAAATTTAACAAAAGGAGCAGATACAAAAAAAAAAAAGAAAAATTAAAGAATCAGCAATAATCTTATTAAATGAAGATAAGTGCGTATCGAATTGTTCTGTAGATATTTGTACAACCTGGCTACCAATGTTAAAAGAAGAACTTAACAAACTCAACATTATCTAAAAGAAAATATCATCAGTTCTGTGTTCTGTGTAAGTAGTAAGTATCTATTGAAATAACATAAACAGAATCTTAAAGCTGTGTATTTGACATACACCGCAAAATAAGAGTTCCTCAAAAAAAAAGCTTTGAAAACGGAAGAGACTACTTTCCGAAACGTCAGCAAAATACATTATTTCTGTGTTTATTCCGATTTATATTATTTGCAAAACATAACCTCTGCCTATTCCTTTGACGTAAACATCACGGGCGCAGAGTCACAAAGTTACAATTATTGAATTTTACGTGAATCTTTTTGTGCCAATCGATTGCTCTACGTAATTGTTGGTGATGGTAGTTGGAAACAACACTTCACGAGGTTCTCCATACTCACCATGTGTGGTATGAAACCAAAGAAATTTTCTATTATTTGATTTATATACTTTATAATTTATATATTTCAAAAGAATCTTAATATACAATCCACAGTAAATACAATTCTTTAATTTTGTCTTTCTAAGTTGAACAGAACCCACTCTGTTTTTAAAAGGTGTGTAAAGCGCCTTATAACAAATTTATTAATACAAGTCCTTCAGGCAATAGAAGATGTGTCTTAACAGTAACACAACATACCTTAAAAATTTACTTTTATATGTTAAAAAGATTTTCGCTTCTCAATAACCTGAACACATTTCTTTCCTGCTAGTTTAAATTTATGAGTAATTAAATAAATTACATTTAAGGGACTAATAAAAGCCAATGAACTTCTCGAAGAAGCCATGGGAGAGCACGGTCCTGTGTGGCAAGTAATTCGAATTTCTCAGCAGAAGATAATCAGGCACATTTGCATCAGAAATACCTCAAACCGAGTGAATCTTAGATCCCATTTCCGCAAGCGGGCACCGCGAAAATAAGCAACATTGTTAGGAGGAGAAAGGTTAAATAAAGTTTACTCATTTGTAAATGTGTATAACTAGTTTGCATTGTTACATGTCTTGTATAATCCCTATTTGTAGCCTTATCACGTCTCCCAAGCTACCAGTCTTATTGTTCCATCCGCTAGTTGCTTGTTTGCTTTAATATATTAGAAAAACTTTCCGCAGAATTGGATTAGGTTTCATCTTCTGACACTAATCAGATATAACAATTTTACTACTGTCAAGTGCTAGGTTTTAGTTAAGTCGATCGAGATTTGTTTTTGAAATGTAGGTTATTCTCGTGTTGTATCGGTTTGCAAGTATTGGATTGGAAATATTGACAGGTTCTAGTTAGAGTAATTCGATTTCTAAATATAATTTTTCCTGTGTAAGTTTGTAAAAAGATGCTAACCGGTCATCATATAATATCACCTGAATAATACCGGCAAAATTGGAATTACTTATTTATTTCATTAATTTCCAACAGGTAAAAAAACACTTAATTACAGGAAAACCGGGTGTAACAAGATCATCACCCTTTTCTCCTTTAGTTTTGGAGATAATTGATTGAAATTTTGGATATGCTACATACATTATAAGTGGCACTTTTTGACATACAATTGATTTTTTTTCACTTCCGGTTTCGCCGGATGTTTAATTTTCTGAATCCAACGATGCCAAATAAGTGACATTTCAAACGAAAACGAAAAGAATTGTAATAGATGGACAGTTTTATAAAACTAGTTTATAGCACTAGTGCTGTAAAGTACCACATTACCACACTAGTGCTATAAAGTACGTCATTATGACACTAAAGTCAATTTTGTAAAATCAATTTCGTAAACTTTCACATATACTGAAAGTAGATAATTTTTCACATAGTCTACCCAATCAATAAATAATGATGCAAATTAAAAGTTCCCGCAATTCAATCAACCCACCACATAACAAAGACGCAAATTGAAAAATATAGATTTCACATAAATACGATTCAGCACATCCTGGATTAAGCAAATCTTCAACTTAATATCGGTCCGGTGAGAGTTGTCGACATGTTTAATTTCATTTTGGTCAGTCCACCCACACCTGTTAAGTCAGTACAATTGAATCCCTTTTAACCCTCGTTAATTGTCTGGAACGGGAGAAATCATTATCTGGAAACCGGGTTTTGGACGCCGCCGTGATACGTCGGACCGCAAGTCAGTTTCATCAAGTTCCACCTTCGGTTTCACCCTTTTCTACCCGTGATAATATTGCGCTCGTAACATTCATTACTGCTTTTAGTTCACAATTTACCTAACGAAACTACAATGTTACTGTTACGGCCGGGGGATTAAAGACCTCTACATATATTGTTTTAAATGAGTCCGTCGGAGTTGTACTTGATTTTATATTTAATATATAGGTCTTTGACATACTCTAACACTAAAGGTAGTTTTATAGTTTTATTAGCACAATTCATTATACCATCTACTAAAAGGTTTGTCCTCAAACTTATTTAAAAATGATAGAAAATTAGTAGAAATTAATTTAATATTCTCAAATTGATAAAAGAATTTGTAGTGATTATTTCGTTCCTAATTTCCAGTTTGTATTAGTAGGGCAGTAATCAGAGCAAAAAAAGTCAATATATTTTCTAAATCTTTCTTTTTAGCTAAAATCAAGGTTTCTTAATGATATATTTTATTGTAGTTTGAAATTTGCGATGAGAGTACAAAGTTTATACATATTTTGTGACCAAGTTCAGGATTCGAGCTAAACCTCTGTTAGGTACTCCATCTGCCAGAACTATTTAAAAAAATGCAAATATTAAATATTCGTGGCGAAATAGAACACATGAAGAATTCTTCCCACTATCTCCCCATAATCCCTTCACCGTTTCCCACTTTCTCATCACGTTCTCCACTTTCCCATCGTCTTCTCTTACCTATTTCCATCTTCCTACTATTTTCATACCATATTCCCTCTATCTTCCTCTACCTTCCCACAAATTTTCTTATTACATACTCTCATTTCCACACCATCATCCCTGAATTTTTCTCACCTTCTCTTAAGCCTCTTTCCCTTCACCTTCTACTACATTCTTACAATTGTCTCAATATCCACTGTATACACATACTTTCTTACCATATCCCTTAATCTTTTCCGCCTTTTTCCCACCACTATGCTACCATCTCTTTAATCCTCCTGCCACCTTCCTCCACTTCCTCATCATCATTCTACGTTTTCACAAGCTTTCCCATCCTGTCTACAACTTTCCTTCACCTTTCTGTTACTTATTCTTTAAATAGGAATTGAAAAAATACATCATTTAAATAAATGTATTATACTAACTTATAGCCGAAAAAGCACAGGGTAACGTTAAAAAAGTCTGGTCTAGTAAATAATGCTTCAAATTCAACGACACATAAACAAATTAAAAATATTAATATAGTAAATGGCGAAGGACTAGAAGTGATGCATAACACAGGAAAAGCTAACGTTTTTAATGATTATTTTGTTAACATTGGCACAAAAATGTTTCAAAAAATAAATAAAATTGAAAAGCTAACTAATAGCGTCCAATACAATCGTCAATATTTCTTAAACTTACAACAAAAAATGAAATTATTGAAATAATAGGCAGCTTAAAAAAACAGCTCTTCTGCTGGTCCTGACGGGATACCAGTCAAACTAGTAAAATCCATAGATTTATATACCGTAAAACCATTACTACATGTAATAAATTTAACACTTAAAACAAATATAATACCGTATCAATGAAACACCAGTATATAAACCTGGCGATTATAAAAATTTGAACAACTAGACCTACTATAAATTCAAATTTTTGGAGAAACCTAATGTGATCACGGATTTGCAGTTTGGTTTTTAAAAAATTGCAAGTACAGAGCATGCAGTTTTGGACTTAATTGAAAAAACTGTACTACGTTAAGATAAATCGAAAAAGTGATGGCTGTATTTCTTGATTTAGCAAAGGCTTTCGATACCACATCAAATCTTACTAAATCGAAAATTTGGTATACGTGCCTCTACATTATGTCTCATATAAAATTATCTCAAAAATAATATGTAAGGATTGATGAGATGTACCATTTAGCGTGCCACAAGGAACAGTATTGAATCCAATGTTGTTACTTGTGCATACTAACAGTATTACACATTTAAAACAATTTAGGAGCCATTTACTATCTTACGCTAATGATACTACTATTGTATTTCCAGAAGATTCATGGGACTTGGTACATAGAAATGCAGAAGTTTAGCAGTAGTTTTCAAGTGATTAAATTTTTATTCATTAAGCATAAACATACAAAAAAGCAAATTTTTTACGTTTACATTATTAGCTAATCATCAACCTTCTATAAAACATTATATATACATAATAATGAATGTTTACAACAAACAAATTGTGGATATCCTATTATCGAAAAAGCTAGCTTTGGAGTTATGCTTGAATGAGCAACGAGCACGTATCTTATATTATAGTGAAAATTAGTCAACTTACACATAAATTCTATACTTTAAGGGACATATTAAATAGGTAAAATTTAATGACTATTTATAAATCCCTAATTAGGTACTGTACTATTATCTGAGGACTTTATAATAATGTACTAAAAATTCTACAAACAACTCAAAATTCCATTAAAAAAAACTGTGTTTCCCTATATGGTTATACATAGAGGCAGATGTATTTAATATAAATAATCTTTTTGCTTACTGTGGTCTATTACATATGTTTGACAAAAATATTCCACCAATCCTGGTTATATAACTAGGTTTACTGAAAATATTTCAAATGTGCTTTTAGAGGGCGGAATATTAAAAAGCACATTTGAACTATGCTAAACCCAGTCAGGCTATTTATTTCTCGATTGCAACAGACACTGGACCGCTAGATGGCGCCTGCTGACTATTTTACATGTCGCTATTGTAAAAATACCGGGATGTATCAAATAGTCAAGGATTCTCGTGCCGGTCGTCACATGCCTACCTTGCACTGACGAGAGCCAACAGCTCGAAACTGTGACGGCTGGCAAGAGAGCTCCTTTAAATAGGATCAGTATTTCGGCTGGTGTTTGTTGCAATCGAAGCATTAGCGTTTTGATGGTAATATGCAATTATTATACCTAACGCACCAGACATGTAACTTGTAATTCAGCGCTCGGCGGGGTACATAGCTCGGAGAGTGGCTGTTTGTTGTAGTCTGGTTACGTTCCTTATAGTAAAATAAGGATTTTATAGAGGAGTTTGCGACTAAAATATTATGTTTTACTGAAAATATGTCTGTATTTTTGTAGTGTTGGTTAGTAAAAGCCATACACAAAGATCTATCTGTCTTTTATTGTGGCATAAAAGTATATATTTTACCACTACACATAAAAAATGGGAAAATTTAATAATTACAAAATTGAAGTAACAAAATTTAATACTCAAAATCAAGATTGTACAAGGAACATTCTCATTTAATAATGTAATTCGATCCTTACATGTTTAATTAATTTTCAAAAAACGTAACGCTTAAAAAATAAAATATTTGAAGAAAGATGTTCCGAGGGTCAGGCATTAGATAAGATATTTTTTTCACAACTTACCTACTCGACTATTTATTTCATTAATAAAATTTGCCTTTCCGAGCAATTAAATTCAAAATCAACATTAACTCAGATGATCAGATGAGATCTACATTAGATAATTCTCCATAATACATGATATAAATATCAGCCTTTCAAAATAAATTCTGATTATGTTTATGTGAAAAGAAAACGACGCGACGTTTTTTAAATCAAAACAAAATATTCCCTAAAATATAAGTGTAAGGTCGTGCAAAAAATTATCAGTATTGGTGAGCGGCCAGTGCATGTATAATTACTTGGCTTCTTATTGCCAGTTTTTCGGCAAACCGGTAGCTGTCGACTTAGTGTAAAATAAACACGCGCTTATTAAAGCTGTTTTAAAGTTATAACTTTTCTTCTGTGTAATGTTTAATTAATTTTAGTGTTGTGACTGTGATGTACTAATAACTGATTTGTTAGTGAGTGTCTATATTAAATGGAGATAAATTACATTTGGAAACTAATTAAAGGTATAATTAATTAATTACGATAGTTTAGGTAATTAATGTATTTGTTTAATAGGTACGTTCGAGTTAGGACATCCGAGGGTAAGAATATTTATATAATATATTATGCATATACAGGGTGTCCGGGAACAAAGCAGAAAAAAGTAACTGTAGATTCCTTAGCCCAAATTAATTGGGGGTTTTTCATATAACATTTTTCAAAATACCCCTTCGTTTTCAGGTTATAGCCCCCTTTAAAGAAGTACGTTAAAAACTATTTTCATTTTTTTTATTCAAAAAATAAAATTCGAAAAACCAAACTATTCAGCATATCTATTACGCTTATTAAAAGGCATCTTGTGAATTTTTTTCATCCGCTGGATTGCTTCACCGAGGGGTGGAATGGGAATCCCCTAATATATTTTTAAAAGTATATTTATAATCCATCCATTTTTATGTTTCAGAATAAAATATTTTTTAATTCCCTTGTTAATTCTAAAACTTTTTTTTCTCTGAAAAAAATGTCGTGTTACCAACCGTTTTCGTGATAAAAAATAAAATTTACGTTCATGCATTCAATCGTTACTGATACCGATAATATTTTTAAAGTCTTAGTAGGCTGCTATAATCGAATAATCTAAATATTCATTAACAACTTCTATGCAAAAATAATAATATTAAAGAAGTGAAACAATTTAAAAATTTATTACGGCCTGCCCATTCCACCTCTTGGTGAAACACTCAAGGGGATGAAAAAAACTCACAAGATGCCTTTCAATAATTGTAGTAGATATGCCAAATATTTTGTTTTTGGAATTTTAATAAATTATTAAATTGTTTCACTTCTTTAATATTATTATTTCTATTTAATGTATTATTCCATTAATAAATATAATATTTGTCAATTTGATTTAAAAAATGTGTACGTTTATTCGTAATAATACTTCTATTGTTACGAAGGATATCGTTAAGAAATTATTAATGGAAATAAAAATTATATTTTATGAATCATTATTTCTGATTAATAAAAAAAATAGCACAGTTATATTAAAAAATTAAATTCCGTTTTTTGAAAAAAATCTAAAAACTATTGGTAACTATCAGTACTTCAAACAACTATTTTCTTCTTTACAGAGAAATCTACAACCCTACTAATAATTTCCATAACCTACTTAGTAATTTTCTTATATCGCATTCATCTGACGCAAAAATTAAAAAATTGTTTATATCTCACTTATTTTTTGGAATTTTTACATCTGAAAACTCCGGTTCCGGTTCAACCGGTGATATTTTCATTCCTCTTAGTGTAAAAGTAGCCCATTATTGTCTAATTTAAGTGTACCAAAAACCAAATTTTTAAATACAAAAACAACCAAAATATTAGGGGCGTATATTGATTCGTGGCCACCTGATATATTTTCTTAAGCGATTTACTAAATCGTTTACGAGAAAGAAGATAATTTCGAAAATTTTCTTTTCTGTTAATCTCTTAACGCGTTAGGTTTCGAGCAAAATATTTTGGAGATTAGTAAATGTCAACGATAGTAGTATAACTGTGGGGAGACAATCACCATGCTTATCCAGCTATTGCTTATATTAAACACATTATCAAAAGTAGATAGGAACATAAATCATTCTCTATACTGCTCTGCTTTTCAAAATAACAGACGTTAGAATAATTCAATATCCAATAAAAGTATAGATATTTGTAAGAACACGTTTTCATTTGTTTAAATAATAATAAATATTTAAGCACACTATTTACGATATGCAAAAATCGATATTGTTTTTAACAAAGATACAACCTGTCAGATAAAAAAATATTGAATGATCTGCTAATAAAAGATCTAATAAAAGTCCTGTCAAATTTTATTTAATCATCATGTTTGACATTTCGACCAAAAATGTCAAGTGTCCCTGAACTCCATGTGAATAATGAAAACAACTTCATCCAGTGCAGACAAATGGAATTATGCATGAAACTTTATAAAAATATCTCTATCATTCGACCATAATTCAAGAAGTTACAAGAAGTACATTTCAAGATAGTAATGTTTTTCTTACAGATTGACTTTCTGATTCCTTCGTACATAAACATGGTGTATAAACGGTCCCCAATTTATTTATTTATACCTGTTTTGCTTCTTTTCTGTATGGTTATAAATCTCGCCGCCAGGACATTCGAGTAACTAGCAGTGTCCTTGCTAGCTAAGATATATGTTTCGGAGATAGCAGGACATCTTGTATTGATTCAAGTTAAAAGCTTCGTTTTCGGTTTATATTTGTGAAGCCACTCAGTAGAAAACAGATTAAGATGTGGGGAAATTATACTTCTACTTATCTTAACAACGAGAGGAAATCTTCACTTGTTCCTGTCGTCCGATGGAACTTTTAGTTCTTGCTATTAGTAGAGTCAAATTAGGATTTGAAAAATACGGAATGTGAATTGTCTGGTTCTGGTTAATGCTGTTTTTTTTATGTTAACTTGTATAGGAGGGTCAAGTTGAGTGCACAGTCCAGTTTTGCATTTTCGACGAGCAGTACACGCAAATTAGATTAAAAAACACTGAATAGAAGAAATAATTTATAGAAATAATATTTGAGATGCGTACTCTCGATAGGGCTAGGAATAGATACCCGAAAGTTCCCTCCTCATTCAGGAACGGAAAATTCCTTTTTTACAAAAAGCTACCCCTAACGGGGACTTAACGCACCGAGAACTCTACCTCAAGGGTGGTGTGGAAACGAGCTCAAATAAAAAAAAACGCATCTTTGTGGAAGAAAGGAGAAAATAAATAAAAATCACTTGCGTCAATGTTAAAGAACACGATAAAATCCTCGATATACTTTTCGAAACTGTAACAAAACATTTCGCATGAAAAGCGTGATTCACGTAAAAATATCGTTGGAAGAGGTTTTTATATTTTTAATCATATTTTCGCGTTTTTTATGCAAAAATTTCAATAACTCATCAAGGAGTGCAATTTTAGAAAGTCGCTGCACGGGGACGTAATGTCACCCCGACCACCAAAATTGAGAAACAATAACAAAATTTGACTTTAATTTCGAAAATTTCAAAATTAAAAACCATTTTACGAATCCACGTTGTTAAGCACTGCAACTCATGCGTTGTGTTAAATATGAGGACAAGTTAATCCAGCTTCTATTCAAAGAATATCGAGAGTTTTAGCGAAAATAGCTTTTAGCGACAAGGGTCCCCTGTCATTCTCTAGCAGTCGATTTTGACGGGAGAATGATGGGTTTTAACGGGAATTGCCCTAAACCGGTTCCTCAGTGATTCGGTGTCAGAAAAGTATAGTTACCATGTACTCTTATGTGCATGGGACCGCCTTGCCCGAACGTATGAAATTGTAATTGCAAAATATAATTCAAAGTATTGCTTATTTAGTCAATTAAATTCTTTAGAACGTGTTTTCCATCGATTTTTTAAAAAATATCTCGAGATCCATAAGTTCTACGAAACAAATGGAAAAAATGAAAAATGTACAGCAAACTTATATAAACTAAAATTCGCTCCGATTATTATATTATTTAAAACAGATGAAGTGTTGCAAAATTAGGTATTTTCAAATAAATTATTTATCTGAAAAAAGTGGGCAAATTCCAATTAAACTTAAGGAAAATGCATGTATTAATTACAAAGTTATTTTCAATAAAAATTTCAAATCATACTATTTTATTATAAAGAGGTTTCTCTTGCTTTGTTAAATCTGTTTTTTAATAAATTAAATATGAAGTTTATTCTAATATAATCTCATATTAATTATTTACGCGCGATTATAGGTTAGGTAAATAGCACTTTTCATACGTAAAAGCGTTTTCACATACTGTTAGCGTTGTTGCTTAATTTACAGTTTAAGGGGTCCAAACAAAAATTAAAATCGAAAATTACCCCAAAAGAGAGTTAATTTACCCCTTTTTCGAGTTTAAAACAACGTTCCAACACTTGACCGTCAAATACCTTGGCGTGGTCATGGACAGAAGCCTAACGTGGAGACAGAACACGGACGCTATCACAGCCAAGGCCCGGCGCACGAGAGCCCTCATCTACCCGATGATGGGAAACGGGAGCCGTCTCAACTGAGGAATAAGCTCACGCTTATCAAGACCCTCATCAGGCCGCAGCTGACGTACGCCTCGGTAGCGTGGGGCTACCAGGCAAAGTCCTACATGAAGAAAATCCAGGTAGTGGAAAACATCGCCCTCAGGACGGCAGTCGACGCCCCATGGTACGTGAGAACCGCAGATATCGTCAGAGACCTGGAGTACTATACTATACTATACGCCCAAGCCGAGGAGCATGGGAACCCGCTGATCAGACAGGCCACTGATTATGACCTTGCCGACGCCCCGAGGCACAAACGGCCGAGGGTACAGCTACTGGACAACGGGTGAGTATAACTTATATTTCCCGCTAACCCATCTGTTTCAGATACCCCAGGACGGACCACCACTACCAGAGACATGACGTTTTTCTACCCTAACCCAACCTCCTTGCGGGCGTCGGACAACATACCGTCCAACGCCCGTTGTCCCACCTGTTCCGTGGAGTCCGAAAGTGCTAAAATAAGCACTTAGGGTCTCCACACTCCCGAGCTACACAGCTCATATCCTTACCTTTCCGATGATCCGGGGTAGGACACGCGTGTCCTACGTACCGGCAGTCAATCCCAGCCAAAACTTCCTAAACCCAACTAGACCAATGACTACCCACGGAGGTGACAAGCTGGCGAAGAAAGAAAATATCAAGACAAGAAGAGCGCCAGAAGAGACCTCAGCCAGCGAGGTTGTAGAGCCAGGACCAGGGGAGGTCCGCAGAAAATACCACGACACATCTCGCATTTGCGAGCTGGGTCTGGTAGAAGTAAGCGGGCCCACCTATCACGAAGGCCGGTCCAGGTCTACAGAGATAATCTAGGAGCAAAGAGTAGTAGTCCTAGTCGGCCCTAGTTATCGAGACCGTCATTAAGCCAATGGATATTGGCGCGCTTGCAGATATTCCAGGAATATCTTATTTTTAAGACAACTAACAACTACCCAAAGTTTGGAATCTCTACGAAAAATTGTATAACACTTCGATTACCTTACTCCGCTAGTGAGAAAAAATTGAAATTTATATTTAATGGCCGAGACCCCAGAAATGTACACATTAGTTAATTTGATTTTCAGGGACAAGGAAATAAAAGCAGTTACAGTGTAATAAATAGCTGTATGACAAGGGAGAAAGTGCATAATTTCCTCCCGCGGATACTTTGATCAATATCCAAGGGAGGAAATGGCACTTTGCTCCTGTGTAATACATATGATTTTTTCTACGACCATTTACAGTGTTTTACATTGGTTTTACATATATTTTATTATATTTTCTTATGCATGACAATCAAAAAACCAAATATGTCAAAATGTCATAATAGGTATTTAGATATTGTTAAAAATCAAAGTACATGGAACGTTGCTAAAGTTGCTTCTTGTTTACAAAATAAACAAACTTCCAAAAAGTTTATAATAATGTATTCCAAATGTGAAGATGAAGTTCCTCAAGATATTCTGGAAGGTTTACTCCCTGTCCAGAAGTCTGTATCCGCTGATGGTCAGGGGTAGCAGACTTAACAGACAAAACAAAAAGTTGTTATACACGATGGTGGTCAGGCCGTCCATCACATACGCGGCGCCGGTGTGGTGCAGCATACCGACCACGACAATGAGAAAATTAAAAGTGCTTGGGCATAAATTTATGCGCCTCATTTCGAATTCTGGAAGATACACTTCCCTCAGAGATCTCTACGCACGTTGCAACGACATAACCCCAATAGCAGACTACGTCCAGGAAATCTCCCAAAAATTCTACTCTTTCAAACTGGGCGATAGTCCGCTTACCGCAAACATTACACAAATTAGACAGCATAATGCACCTTTTCGGATCAAACACACCCTACCATACCAGACGTTACCAATCTTCCGGCAACCACTATAGCCAAACCTTCACCTACTATAACTTCCTCTTACCCTGTCCGTTTATACTGACATTTCATACCTTTCGTATCTTTAAATCTATGCTGTCCCTTTCTTCCTTTCATTTTGTCCATTTTGTTTCGTGTTCTTGATCTCTTTTTGTGCGTTTTTTGTCTTTGTTCTTGTTATCGTTCTCTTTTTGTGCATTTTTTCACTCAAAATTAGCTTCACTATACAATTTCTAAGAAACATAAAATTTCGATAAGCCACAGTTTAGGCAGCTTTGCGCAGCCCTGCAGTACCTCATTTCGATGAAGGTTCCCCGTTTTGGATTTGGATACCTGTGTCAGCAGCAAAATTAGTTCAGTGCGTGCGACAGCTTCGTGTTTAGTTTTAAGCTTTGTTAAATTTTATTTTTAAAATGTTTTTAACTATATTGCCCTTTTTAATTTGTTTCTAGCAAAAGGAGTCAGGACTACTTTCCCCATTTTCTTTTAGCCGAACCGGAGTCACCCCGCCCAGCCATGCAACCAGCCACCGCGAACAGCGCGGTGGTTGCAAGGTCGGTCGCAAGGTAGTCTCCGGGGAGGCAATATTATGTATTAATTTTAATAAAGGCTATTTGCTTTGCTTTGCTTTGGAAGAAGCAAACGTGGTTTCGTTAAATCTATTACCGTTAAAGTCTCGTGAAAAATATGAAAAAGAGTACCAGCTATTTAAATGTTGGATGGAGACTAGGCAAATAAGAAAAATATGTGAAGAAGTGGTCCTATTTTACTTCTCCAAAAAATGCGCCGATTTGAAGCCTTCAACATTATGGAGCAAATACAGCATATTGTGATCTACACTCCAAATTAAAGAAAACATCGACACTAAGTTTCCTAAATTAGTAGCTTTTTTAAAAAGAAAATTTGCTGGATATAAAACCAAAAAAGCCAATACTTTTTCAAGGAAGGATATCAACAAGTTTATTGCAGAAGCTCCAGATGAAACTTACTTACATATGAAGGTAAGATTGATCGTTATTGTTGAATAATAAATAAAAATGTAACGCAGCATTCTTTATTAGAAAGTATATGTAAAATGACAATTAAGTGACATTTTAGGCAGTTGTCATAAGTGCATTTTCCTTTTTCAGGTCGTGCTTATATTTGGAATTGCTGGGGCATGCCGTAGCGATGAATTTGTTAATATGGTACTTGAGGATATCAGTGATAAAGGCGATATTTTGGTGGTGCAAATACCTGACTCAAAAACTAATATCAAATGGACATTTACAATAACAAATGAGATTTTAACCGGAGTATCTGTCTTGGATATGTATAGAAAATATCTGGACTGTAGGTCCCCTCAAACATGTCATTCTAGATGTTTTGTAAGTTATGCTAAAAAGAAATGTACAAACCAGGTAATTGGCTAAAACAAAATTTCCAAAATTCCATACAGAATAGCAATATTTTTAAATTTGGATGATTTGAAAGGCTATACTGGACACAGTTTCCGCCGTACTTCAGCTACGTTATTAGTCAACGCTGGAAGTGACATTCTCACTCTAAAAAGGCATGGGGGATGGCGAACAAACGCAGTAGCAGATGGGTACTTAGATGATTGTATTTCTAAAAAATGTGAGGTAGCCAGCAAAATAATTACGGGAGAAAGTACTACTTCAAATATCAAAGAACGTTGTCTTGTTTTTGAAAATTTTGTTTCTACAAGTGCTCCGTTAGCGACCAAGACTTTGGAAAACAACAAACAGGAACTGATCTCCACCAGCAGAGCCAATAAGTAATTTAACTAATTGTACCATAAATTTTAACAATATTTAGTTACTGATGTTAATTTAAACCTCGATTTAAACTGTTTTCAATTTTTATAAATAAAAATAAGTAATAAAAAATCTCTTTCAAAGAAAAGTATTATTATACATTTTCAGGAAGTTTGTGTCAATAAAAGAAGTCTATACACTACCATTACAGCTATTTGAAGTTTCTACTTGTTTGATTCCAGAGGGAGCCAAAGTATTTTCCTCCCTAGGGAGGCAAAGTATTTTCCGTACTACTTTGCTTCCTGAAATGAGGGAGCAAAATAGTATTCTCTATATAGGGAGTAGAAAAATCAATTTTTTGGGGTTCGTCGAAAAGTCTATTAATATTCTAAACTGTTTCTTTATTTATATCAAAAACTTGATTGTGAAAGTATTAAATAAAATCTGGCATATTCTCATGGTAAATTAAAAACAGAATAATTTGTCCTTATTGGCTGTAATTTTTTATTGTGTTTTGGACTTGTGAAACCATAAGCTTGATTTTACAAAATAAAAGTGAATTTTATTTCCTAATATACAGACATTTTACATAAATCTGTAGAAAATAGAGCTTGAAAACATAAAATAACAATTCCAAATAAGTTACAACACATTTTCTGATACAGCTGAATTCAATTGTCAGATTAAGTTCATTTTATTCCTTCGCATAAGGAATGCAATTTCATCCTAGTTTTTATTTTAAATTTCAAAACTCCTGTTTAACACTTCATTTATCTTCGAAAATTTCAAGGAACTGTTCAACACTGATAAACAAATTTGAATTTTACAACTTATTCTTGAATAGTGAAATTTTCAGTTTGTTAGCATATACTTTGACCGAGGATTTTATTAAGATCTAACCATTCTGTTTATGTAATGGCCCTGCAAATTGTAAAGTGAGAATTGAACGACCTGATAGCCGAAGAACGTTGTAATGGCCGTATAACCGTTTTCAGTGGCTACCGATTCGGCTTCTTTCACTATTTGACTGGCATGTAAATGCACTTGCAAGTTTAATCGAATCGCTAGATATGGACTATGCATCTGCCACCGAATGCATAAGCTTTTATTGATCTTGTCCGACGACGTATTAAATGCATTCAAATGTATCCAGAACACTTTGTTTTTTAATGCAATTGTAATCAATTTAAAAACGATTAAGTTGGAAATATTATTTATAATCATTTCTTTAACAAAGTTTATTTACAATGTCATGAAAAATATTACATTATATTATTCATGAAAAAAATGTAAATAACAGGGAAAACCCTTTTAGGCAAATCTTGTGCGTAGTAGGTGTAGACCTTTTGGTCTGTATATCATAGTTCCTGGCACAAAATCTGATCTGACAAACAGCAAGGTGTAAAACGTTTTACTAAATTTATGTCATTTAATTACACACACTAATGTAGGTCCAGTTAAATACAAGTCATGTAAAAATAGTTAGGGAGATCGCGGAAATAGGGAACATGACCATTTTTCTATTACATGAAAATGTTCAATTGTGTACGTAGATAAGGTGTGCAAAATATGACGCCTTAATTATCAGTAATTTTTTTGTTATAAATTTTTAACGCTGACCGTTTGAAATATGTTTATAAGCTCGGCAAGACACTGACATCACACAGTATATAAGCGCGCAATCGTTACGGGCTATAGAATAGAATTATTTGACCAAGAGTACAAAAATTTGTTTTTGGCAAGTCACAAAAAAGTATATGGTACAGAACACCATCAAATAAACAAATATATGAGTATATAGAACAGTCACAAAGTATAAAATAACATACAATATAAAATAAAACTAACAGAAAAAAAATGTAACATCAGGAAATTACAAAATAAAAGAAAAGACGGGGTAGAATTACCACACATGGGGGCGAGCGTAGGTGCGTCTTTACTATGTACATACTTCGATATGCGATGTAAAGCAACGTTAGGCGTGCTTAGTAGTTGGATGGGTGACCGTTCCAACTGTTATAGGGTTATAAGTCAAAATCAAAAAACAAAAAAATGCAAAATTAACAAATAAATCAGATCAATTTAAGCATCATGGCAAACCATGATAAAAAGTCAACCAGACCTAGTTTACATAAAAAAACTACATCCAAGGTCACAAAAATCAGAAAAAATCACGAACTTTCTATAATTCTCAAGTAATGTAAAATCACCGAAAACACACTTCCAACATTCAATCTAGCAAATTTATAAAAGAATTTTCACGAAAACCCCCCCTTAAAAATACAACCCCCTCACAGTCATCAAATCAGTCAAAACCACCATCCGTCCCAAAACAGCAATAGTCTATTTCGTTTCATTAACTTTTTAAACCACATTTACATTACAAATCTTATTACTTTTTGACAACCCCCTGTATACACTAAATCACATTCCCCACCTCGAGTCCTCATATCAAATTTAGTTTCATCAAATTCCAGCGTCTTAATTAATTATTCAAATTCTCTTACTTTTCAATCGCCCCTCGTAAAATACATACAATATCTCGATTCCCTTTCAACCGATATCTCCGCTCAAACTCGATTCATACCCGTTAGGAGCATTATCATATCTTATTTCCAGCCGCCTCGCACCTATCGGGAGCATTATCATGTCACTTCAACTGTTAAACGTCTGACCTTCGTGACACGTTTACGGGGTCCTTTCATATCGTTAAAATTTCCGTCAATCAAATTCAAATATTTCCAAAATCCGAATTGATTCAAATTTCCTTTTATATCAAAAAATTCTCCTTTTCGTCGCCGATTTTTCTATATAAGTTTCATCTCAAAATTTCCACTTTTTGTAAACTATTGCGCAATATTGCGTAATATGTTGCAATCGTGCCGATCCAGACTCGACGGTGTCATTTCCAGACCTAAAAGGGGGGTAAAAACGTCCGTGCTAGGTTCACGGGGCACGATAGACGCAGCCAATCTAACAAGTATAAATACCGGTGTACGACAAGCCCACACCAAGTTCAGTTTTGACAGTGACTTCAGTGTTAAGTATTCGCGTAGTGTTCTTGGGAAAATATAAGTTTCAAAAGTGAATTTTTGTGTAGTAGCTGTTGACGCTATTGAACGGGTTCGGTTACTATTTAACTTATGTTGTAGATACTCCCGTCTAGCTAGGCTTTCTTATTCCCAATCCCTGCAATCTTTTCGTGACAAACTGTTCAATTCTAGCTTCCCAGGCCGAAACCTGGTTAAAAAGAGTTAGTTTGTAAGACCTCGTCTTAAGTGGCCCCCTTTTTATATTTCATTTTAATAAAATACATCGCCTTAAGTGGCCCCCCTTTTTAATTTTCCCTCAGTCTATGAGGCTCAATCGTTAAAGTGAATTTTTTCGATTTAATTATTTCCAAAAAGGAAACTTGTAAAATTAAAACAGAATCATATCCAACCCTGTTAAAAAAAACCGAATAAATATTTTTATATTGTCCTTTAAACCACAGTGTTTAATTTCAAATAAAATATCATACAGGGTGTAGCCGTTGACCCGAAAATAGCTGTAAAGGTCAAATCAGTGAAATTAAAAACCAAGTGATAAAAATAGTGCAAGTTACAATATACAGGGTGTAACAGTTGACCCTAACAAGCACTCCAAGAAATCAACCATGAGACACAACCAATCGAAAAATAAGTGCACGGAAGCCCTCTGGGGTCTCAGCTCTAAACCCTCATTGCTCCAGATTTTTTATATAACAAACGGATCCGAGTTCACAACGAAGACCGCGTCCTTGCCTCACACATCTTCCAGCGGCTTGTATATCAGTCTATGCGCGGAAGCTATACAATCTTAGGCGAGGGTTGTATAGGAGATATACCATCCTTCGGAGGGGATGTAAAGCCTTCGGTCCCTTGTCTATTAAATGTTAGGCAAGTAAAAGATCCCTACTCTTCTTAAGGGACTAGGTTCGGCAAAATTCCTGGTTGGAGGTAGTTCGTCTACAGGCGTCGGTGTTAGGCCTCAGTAACGGAAATAGGCCGACGTTAAATAAATGTATAAAAAAAATTACCACACGTGAAACCAGAGCATCCCAAACAAGTTGGAGGACAAATTTTATAGTAATCCATAGAAAAAATTGACTATATAATAAAATTGAAATAAAATTAGAATTGGGTAGTAAAAAATTTCTCAACGGAATAAAAGCAGTACTTTAGAAAGTCCAGTTTAATGAAGAGATTTTATGTCATGAGGAATATGATTGATCTAAGCCTAGGCTTTCTGAGTTGAGTGGCAGCCCTCCTGTGATAATTGTGAAAATCAGAATTAGTCGAAAAGGAATCTATGTTCTCGTGGGTTTCAAGTAATGTGGTGTACATATGCAAACAGGGAACTGGCATTATACCTAGTTTTTTGAAAATTGGTTGACAAGGCGGCCATCTTGCGCGTCATCGTGCCTGCTGAAACTTAATTGTATATGCATTTCTTGAGACGTTGCGCTTATTTGTTGAGTTATTTCGAAATATTTGTTGTTTTTGTGTTTATAATCGTGCAGTTATAGTTATTTAGCGTATAATCTAATTGATAATTACTGAGAGAAAAGACATACAAGTTTGTAACCTCTGTATTTACAGAAATAATTTTAAGGTAAACAGTTTTTATTATTTTCGTACGTCATAAAATAAGAAACTTTTCTAAGTAACTCTTTTCGTTAGGGCGAAAATTAGTATCATGTATGTTTCTTCATCTATCTTATAACTTATTAAATTCGCTAAGAATTATATAAAGCAATGAAATCAAGACTGAAGTCTTGGGCAAGAAATTGCACACAAGATTTAAAGAACCTACTTCAGTCCCTTGATATAAAATGTACTTCTTTAACTACATACATTAATTAGTTATAAATTTGATATATAGTAATGTCAATTTTAAATTCCAAGGAAAACGTTATCGATGTTAATAATCATTAATCAAAAAAGTCAATTTATTAATTTGTGCTTGTACATTAAAAAATACAAAATACGGAATTCAAATTCATAACTAATTATACTTCTATACTAATGGTTTGAATGCCAGAAATTCGAATGAGCAGGCAGAGTGACGCGTTCCCGCATTTTAAATAGTGATCTCTGATTGGTGGAAAGTTACCATGCTACCTATCTTACTTTATAAACCTTGACGCCAGCCGACATTATCAATTAACCTAACTGATCTTCTTTGTAACCGAAATATTTTTACTGCATGAGTTGAGCCATCCCATTGCAGAATTGCGTAATTAATGTGACAATAAAATAAAGAGAAATAACAATTTCTTAAGGTGCTAAAACACAGTACATGTTTCAATCTGCGTGATTGAACCAGCTGAGAGGGTCATCCAAGACAACGCCAAGAATTTTTATGCTGTCTCCTTTTACTACTAAGTTGTTTGTAGAAAAAACGAGCCTCTGTGACTTATCTTCATTAAGTTTAAGATTACTGGAAGAAAACCAATTACTAGCTTGCTGTACTGAACTAATGCTGTCCCTATTTAAATTGCTAATATTAGAATTAAAATCCAAAATCGAGGTGTCATTGGCATAGGCAAGGTATTTTATTGGAGACATAAAATGAAAGAAATCGTTCAGGTATAAAATAAACAATAGGGGTCCCAGCACAGAGCATTGAGGCACCCCGTGCCTTATTGTTAAAAGTTCTGAATTGGCGTTATTAGTAGCAACAGATTATTGTCTATGATTCAGATAGGAATTGAACAGATTCAGAGGTAAACCTCTTATGCCATAAAAGCTTAATTTTTCTACAAGTAACTCATGTGAGACAGAGTCGAACGCCTTTGAAATATCACACAGGCTTACCGTCCTCAAGGCCCTCAACTATGTCACTGACTATTTTAAAAGCCGCTTTCGTGGTAGAACATTTACTTCTGAAGCCAAATCGGCCGCAGTTTAAGACATTGTTAATCTCAAGATAATTGACAAGCCTTTTTTTGAGCATGACTTCAAAAATTTTTGAAAAAGTAGGAATTATAGAAATGGGCTGTTTTTCGTTTTTCTTTTTAAGTAACAATAATACATTAAATAATTATTAAACAAGTGTTTAAAATTAATAAAATAGGGACGTTCTAGTTGTTTGCGTATTTTGTAGAATTTAAATATCATTCACCATTATTTCCGAAAATTTGCTAGGAAGTAACCATAAACGTGCTATCAAAAACTATGGCAGTATATTGCACAATAAACCATAGCCATTTCAATAGTTATCCACCATTTACAAAAAACTGATATACAGGGTGATATAATTGGCTCTTAATGTAAAATAATAAAAATTGGGTCCAGTCCTGGAAATTTCCAAACTAAATTATGCTATTGATTGGACTAGGAGTGCACTATATGTGTTATTCAAATACGTCCACCCACTCCAAAAATATGGTGAATTTTAGTTTCAGTCAAAATTCATAAAAAATAAATGTATCTTGACAACAGTGAGGATTCAAGAGTAAGTGTGGGGGTGTTTTGAGCAAAGTGTGCTCTATCTTTCACTAGTCTATGTCACTTTAAATCTGGGACACCCTATATAATTACTATATTTTCTTTTACAGCGTTTCCATTTTCTTGTTGAACTTCCTCATAAAAATAGTCGAACTTTCACAAAAATAATCTCTATTATTCCCTTCCTTGAGCCATTACTATAGGTGTTAAGAGTACACGGTCTGCAAGTAAAAAAAACCCATTTAAATCCTAGCCCCAATGGCGCAAAATATAAAAGTAAATAAAACCGATTTATTTCCGGGGTTGCTCTTGTGTAAAGAAACAAAAGTATATGGTAACAATGGGCTCCGACAAATTTTAGCAGTTAAGCATGGCTGAGTATGGATGTGTGATGGTATTAAAGGAACGTGATCTGAATTAGAAAGTAAGAATCACTATCACTTCTCTTTCAGGACTGCAGGATATATCTAACCTACAGCTAGTCTTAAAGCTTTCGACCTTCGTGATTCACGGTTCATCTCAACCTGTTTTTCTTCTAATAACTTCGACGAGACGAGAGCTGGATTTACTTTGCTATTTTGCTAATGGGTTAGGTGAACGTGAAACTAAATTTTGTACTCAGCGTGTCAGTAGTCAGTGTCTTTGAAATAAATAACTGGTTTCTTTGTCGTGCGTTGTAGAAATTTATTATACAGAATCTTTTCTGGAAGCTGCAACACTTTCTAATCGTAATACAGCTGATGTCTTCAAAATTAAGCTGTTTAAATGATGTGCTGTGAGATAATACTTGATTAAAAGAATTTCAATGAATACGGCTAGTATAGTAGTTAGATAGTTTATCGTTCGTAATGCCTGTTTTTTTATTATGTGGAGTAAAAATAGCCAAAAATAAAACGATAGAGAAGACAGTACATGGAGCAACGCGATAAAGAAAAATAAGTTTGTTTTGGCGAAACTAACAATACCTTGAGTTTTCTGCTTCGAGTAGGTGGGAACCCTTTTTTTGCGCGAAAAAGGGGTATGTATATTGGTCATTTTTAAGGGTGGTTTTCAGTTTTAATTTATTTTGGACCCTTTAAAATGCTTGTTAAGAGTTCTAGTTAGTGCCCGTTTATTGTAGATGTTCAAGGAACTTTCAGTTCAAATTTCGTGAAAATTGGTCCAAAGCCTCCCACGATATGTATATAAATATACTGAAGAAACGTAAAAAATTGAATTACTTTGAACTTTGCCAAAATTAAATCGAATTTGATGAAATTTTAGACGAAACTAACATATATAACCAAGAAATAGCCTGCCAAATTTTAGCAAAAAATATCCAACAGTTTGGCCGCAATTCCATTTTTAGTCCAAATCCAAAATTTTCAAAACTCTCCCCAATTTGCCCAAATGGTCGAACGAAATTTTTTTTTTACCAAAATGAAGGTATTCTTATGTACTTTCACGTGATGTGACTAAAAAATAACTTTTTTTCAATTTAGCCGATTTTTTGTCATATTTGGTATACAAGCTGTCCATTTCATCAGGGCCCTCGAGAATATCTCACTTAATATCGATCGTACAAAAAAAATTGTTTTTACGAAAATTGTGCCGATTTATATAACCTACAAAATGGTTTAAAGACATTTGAAATCCTACTTTAAGAGTTATGGCGGAAAATATTGAAAATTCGGAAAACGTCTAGGCCAAATATCTCCGTTATTTGAAGAGATACGAGAAAAATTCTAAGGCGAACACTTTTTGCAAAACAGGGTGTTTCAACGAGGTTTTCTCTAATTCTTTTTAAAACCGCTGTGTTTTGAGATTTACGCTTCAGGCTGTTAAAAAAATTATTTTGAAACGGGTGGGAAATGGCGCCATTGAATAGAGTATTTCCCTCCCTTTTCAACGATATATCACATGCCATATTTATTCATTGGTACTACGTTAGTAATTATAATAACATTTTTTTTAAACCAATAATTTTTTTTAACAAGCATTACATTTGCCGTGGAGAAGTATGATTAAATAAAATGATAAAATAATTCAATAAATTGTTCAAATCTTTGCTATAATAAAACATTAACAAAATTAAGAAGAGTAAAGTGAATTCAGGTAACAAAAACAAATTAATAATAAAAAGAATATGGCACACAGAACATTAATATGGGAATTGTGGGGAGGAGCTCTATCTTGTTGAAAATATTGAAAGTTGTGTCGATTCTATAAAGGTAGGTCATCTAGCAATTCATTAAATTCATTTCTCAAAATGTTTGGTACCTTTGACCACTGAGGTGACCATCATAAAAATAAGGACCTATTAAATTGGTGCCTAAAATACCTATCCACACATTTATTGAAAAACGATTTTGAAACCCAGTCGGTCTATGCCAGTGTGTATTTTCAGAAGTCCATTTGTAATGAATATTGCAATTAAAAAATCCATTATTGGAAAAATTTGTCTCGTCGGACCAAAGTATTTGACTACATATTAATGGATTGGCACGCTTCTTTTCCAACAGCCACCTACAAAAATTTGTCATCCTTGGTTTGTCCCCTGCTTGTAAATTGTGAAATTTTTTGGCTTTATAACACTGGTAACCATTTTTTTTAAAAATTTTTCTAGCACTTGTTTTATTTATATGACAAGCAATTTGAATTTCTCTTAATGATTTTCCGTATTTTTATTTTTTATATAATTAATAACTCGGTTTACCTTATTTATATTATCAGTGACACTGTTCAACCTTGTCTTCTTCTTTAAAAATGAACCATTATTTTTCAGTTTCGTAGCTAATTTTCTGAACAGAGTTTTATTCGGCTGTAGTGCTTGTGGAAATCTCTTTCTATATTCTACTTGAGCTAATCCAGAGTTAAAATTGCATTGACAATATGTAACGAACATATTATAACGATCAATGTAAGTGAAAATCATTTTTGAAAATTCTAAATTCTTAAACGAGTGTGATTGAGTGAGAGTTTAAGTATTAACTGAGGTGATCTGTCAAAAAATTGAATTGTCAAGTTTGTTCATAGCCAACTATTTTAAAATAATTGAAATAATAGTGAAATCATAAAATACAAACAAATGGATGTTATACTTAAATTAATGGGTAAAGACATTTTAACTTTCTCAGCAAGGAGTGATGCTTTTATGGAGGACCTCTAAACATTGGCATAACTGCGAATACTCTTTCCATAATTGCTCCATGTTGATTTCTTGATTATTAATTTGTTTTTGTTATCCGAATTTATTTTATTCTTCTTAATTGTGTTAATGTTTTATTATAGCAAAGATTTGAACAACTTATTGAATTATTTTATCATACTTCTCCACGGCAAGTATAATGCTTGTTAAAAAAAATTTATTGGTTTTAAAAAAATGTTTTTATAATTACTAACGTAGTACCAATGAATAAATATGGCATGTGATATATCGTTGAAAAGGGAGGAAAATACTCAATTTAATGGCGCCATTTCCCGCTCGTTTCAATATAATTTTTTTAACAGCCTGAAGAGTAAATCTCAAAATACAGCGGTTTTGAAAAAAATTAGATAACACTTCGTTGAAACACTCTATTTTGAAAAAAATTTTCGCCTTAGAATTTTTCTCGTATCTCTTCAAATAACGGAGATATTTGGTTTTCCGCATTTTCGATATTTTCCGCCACAACTCTTAAAGTAAGTCATGGATTTCAAATGTCTTTAAACCGTTTTGTAGGTTATATAAATCGGCACAATTTTCGTAAAAATAATTTTTTTTGTACGACCGATATTAAGTGAGATATTCTCGAGTGCCCTGATAATATAGACAGCCTGTATACATGCACGCAGCGATTTCCCATCATTTTCGGTATTATACGTATGCGTGCAGAAGTGTACGTGTAATTATTCATTATAAAAATTTCAATACTAATAATAAAATGTTATTGTGAGCAGGTTTTAAATATTTAGGTTAAAAAAAACTCTCGAAGATAATCTATAATATATAATAATAATAATTGCATATTACCAACAGAATGCTAATGCTTCAATTGCAACAAACACCAGCCGAGAGACTGATCCTACATAAAGGAGCTCTCGTGCGAGTCGTGCCACACCACTTACAGACTGCAGTTTCGAGCTGTTGGCTCTCGTCAGTGCAAGGTAGGCACATGACGACCGACACGAGAATCCTTCGACTATTTGGTACATCTCGGTATCCTTAGGACAGCGACATGCAAAATAGTCAGCAGGAGCAATCTAGCGGTCCACTGTCTGTTGTAATCGAAAAATAAATAGCCTGACTGGGCTTAGCATAGTTCAAATGTGCTTCTAGAGGACACAATATTAAAATATAATATTTCAGTCGCAAACTTCTCTACAGAATCCTTAAGTTATTATACTAGACTGCAACTAACAGCTACTCTCCCGGCTATGTGCCCCGCCGAGCGCTGAATTAAAAGTTACAAGCCTAGCGCGTTAAGTGTAATTGTTGCAATCTAAGCATTAGCGTTCTGTTGGTAATATGTAATTGTCTCTATGCCATTTCATGATACAAGCATGAAAGAGATCTATTCTCGCATTCAAAAGTTACTAGAGTATTCCTATGGGGCTGAGCCATCCGGTATAACAATGTTCGATATAATGCTCATTTCATTATCAAAAACTGCACTACCCCAAGTATATAAATCGACGAACATCTGATTATCTCGTTAATTTGTAATATTAGACACCAGTTTGAAGCTCTTTAATCGCTCTACAACTTCCATTTTAAACTTTTTCCTATATTTTGCGTTCAAAAATTTTGACAGTTAAAGGAAAATTGAACAAGAAAAAACTTTTAATGAATAACCAAGGGAACCGTTGACTATACGGCAAAACTTAAATGAACTTTATTTTAAGAACGCAAAGAGACCACCATTTAAAAAAAACATATCGTTTGGTTTAGCTGTTTTCAAGACACGAGTCCAATAATCATTTGCAAGAAGTGAACACTTCCACTCCCTCTCCCTCCTGCCCCTGAAATTTTTTTGAATACCCGGCTTTTTTGTGCTCTGTATCTCATCATACGCTGTCATTATTAAATTATCTATCCTATGAAGTTTCTTTTCATAAATGTTTGGTTTTGCAAATTAGACGGAAACAAAAAGTGTTTGGAATCTCCTTGTGCTTTTGACAATAATCGAATCCAACAATAGATAAACATTGTATTCAACTACATTGTATACTAATCTGTTAAGTAACAATATCATAAAAATCCGCAGTTCTAAACCATAAAGAAAATAGAATTTGTTTGTTCTCCAGTTGGCATCCCAATTTCGCGAATCAGTTTTTTCGACAACATACGTTGGCTTTTTAGCTAGAAAAACAATTTGCATAAATAAAAGCAAAAACACTTGATTCGATGCATATAATAAAATAGACGTAAAAAAGGACTTTCCCTTATTTGGAGTATGGGCCATTTTAGCGTTTTATACACTTAAAGGAACGGGGATTTTTTCGTACAGATCCGTATCTGGATGGAAGGTTTTGTATTGTACCAGAATTTCCAGTTTTCCCATTTGGAATAGAAATATATGAGTTAGCCTACATTCGGATAGGCGCTACAGGAACGCGGCGACGGCGGCGCCGGAACAGAAACACCACCTCGACGGTCGGCGCCGCCTTCCAACTCACCAGAGGCGACTCGGAAGTGTACCAGCTTTTTTATACGAAACAATGCCCCGTGAAACCGGCTTTTGAAACATTTGCACCGATATAAAAGGAGCATCCTATGGATATATAGGCTACGGGCTTAATTGTGGATGTGGGAATTTATTCGTTCTTCGTTGCTTATACACTGAAGTTCCTATTAATAGAGAGGCTTATGAACTAAATGCTGAAAGTTGACGCCTGAGTAAAAAGAGTAATTATACAGTGTGTCCAGCCGGGAGCTTACACGATTTTTTGTGAAATTACGTAACCCACCGAAGAATTAAATATATTTTACTGTATTCAGCATAGCCGCAAGTTATGTCAAAATAATTAAAAACATTTAAATATTATACAGGGCGAGTAAAGAAGTGGTCACAATTTTAAATTCATAAACATCTAATATTTTCAATTTTCTTAATGGAAACTCCCAATTTCTTTATTTTATGAGATTCTACGACTAAAAATATGGACAATTTACATTTACTTCCCAATACCTAACTACAACGGTTTTTAAGATATTTACGAAAGTTCAAAGAATTCTAGAATTCTATGATTTTGTAAGAATTCTTTATCTAACTCTTAACTAGTCGGCCAGGCAATCAATTATTGTCAGATGAAGTAATAGCAGAGCTGTTAGTTCTTTAATATTTTGTTTGCTCATATTTTAGGGGGTTACCTTTCGATGAAACTCTGAACTGTGATATCTGTCTGTTTGAATTATATCGACTAATTGCGTTTTACGTTCTTGGACAGTCATACACAATTTCGTGGTTGCCGTTTGTGTAATTCAATTAAGGGATATTTCCCCAACCTTCTATGATATTTTACATGAATATTTAATTCTCATTTACCACGTAAATTCTGTAATGTACGAACATGACATGATTATTATCCTCTGTTTTGCATTAAGTTTTATTTTCATCATAGCGATTGCTAGCCAATTAGCATTTAACCGGCATATTTGTCGCATCTTTAATTACAGTCAATTACACGGAATTACTATTGTATAACCTAGTTCGTGTTATTTACAAAACCAACTCAACATATACAGTATGTCATTACTAGGGCAGCGTAAACTTTCCTATATAATGTTTAGAAAATTGTCTTAAATATTTGGATCTTTTAACTTCATGTTTGGCGATTTGGTTCAACAATTATTATAAAATAAAATGGTTTTTGTGACTATTGTCCCGACTTCTGCTGTCTTTCCTTTCAACTTTACCTTTCTAGCCATACACGTAATTAACTAAATAAATGGTGTCATTCCAATCAAATAAAATAGAAAACAAACTTTAACCATAAATTCACAGTGCAATCTTGAGTAATAAATCAGTAAATAAAATCAATTATTAACTGGGGTTCTCAATTAATAAATAGTGTGTTCAAACTTACAAGCTATTGGGTGTATGTCGCTGAGAGAGTAGCACACGTTTCTGTCGCTCCTAGCAATCAGTTTAAAAACTAAGTAATTATCAATAATTTAAACATAAAAAAGTAATTAGTCAATCTCTTTAAGTGCCTATCAGTGTATAGTAAGTGCATTATGGCTCCCAAAAATCCTCAAGACATGAAATCCTTAATACGTGAAACTATAAAGGAATTATTTGAAAACGACGAATTTATGGCAGTAATTCTAAAGAAGGTCAGTGATAAGATACAAGTTTTAGAAAAAAAGGTAAATAGTTGCGAGGAAAAAATTGTAGAAATGGAATCACAACTCGAAGTTCTCAAGCAGAATGAAAAATCTAATAATTTATGTATGTATGGATTAGTGGAAGAAGAACATGAAAGTCTTAAAGGTAAAGTAATAAGAATATTTAAAGATAAGATGAACATCGATCTCCGAGAAGAAGAAATAAGGAACTGTTATAGAATAGGTAACAATCGGATAAGAGGGAGACCGGTTATAATAAAGTTTAATCAATTATACCAGAGAAATTTAATTATAAAAAACTGTAGTAAGTTAAAGGGCTCCAACCTGGGCATAATGGAGGATTTGACAAATCGAAGATTAAACTTGTTAAAAGAAGCTAAGGAGAAATTTGGCAAAAAGAATGCATATACATTTCATGGAAACATTTATGTAATGAAGCCTGATAACACTAAAATGAGAGTTAACAACACAATGGAACTTAATTTACTGAACATTTAACAGAAATAATTTAAAAGGTTATAATTAAATTGTCGAATATCTCGTATACCATGTTTCTTATATATAATTTATCATAAAAAAGTTATTTTGTTTCATACGTTTATCACTAGAATATTTTTATATTTCTAGTTTAGCGATAAGTTTTTGCTACATTATTTTGTTGGACTAAGATATCCATTTATTGATAATTCGCATTTGATTGCTACTGTTTTCATTTTTCTTTTATTCTTTCTTTTTGTTTAATGGATATATTTGAATTTAATCGTGATTTAGAAAATGATAATAATATAAAAACTTTTATAGTTAAGGATCATAATAGTTCGATCATAAAAAACAAAGTCTCTAAATCTACCTTAAACATTATACATTTAAATATTCGTAGCATTAATAAAAACATAGATAATTTTATGGTTTTACTGGAAAGCCTAAAAACGGAATTTCATATAATTATTTTATCTGAATCTTGGAGAATAACTTGCATTGAAAACTTTAACATCAAAGGTTACAACATATTCTATTCAGAAGGAAGCTATAACCAAAATGATGGTTTGGTTATATATGCAAAAAGTGGACTATATATTTCCAATTTTAAGTGTACTAAATTTACAGAAAACACATTTATCAATCTTAATTTCCAAATTTATGACACACTTTTTATCTGTATATCGATTACCCTCAACTAATGAAATACAATTTTTACATGAACTGCAACAAATTTTAACAACTACTGAAAATAAAGATACAATCCATATTCTAATAGGTGATATAAATATTGATATTATAAATAATAAACCCGACGCAATAAAAGATGAATATTTAAATATTACGGCCCAAAATGGTTTTCTACCATTTATTAATGAAATCACAAGGCCATCTTCTTCAAGTTGCTTAGATCACATCTTTATAAAAATGCCAAAATCAATAAAAAACGTTAAATCGATACCAATTATCTTACAAAATTATACAACTGATCATTACCCTATAATTTTAAAGGTTGAAAAGGACTCTAATAAATCTAGCTGTAAGATAAATTCACAATCAACATTTTATATAAATTATAACAATTTAAAAGAATTAATTTCGAAAGAATGTTGGGATGAATTATATCTATTAAAAGACGTAAATGTTGCTTTTGAGTTTTTCAAAGATAAGCTGTTGTATTATATACATAAATGTACAAAAAATTTTCAAATTAAATCTAACGAAAAAAAGATCAAACCATGGATTACCAGCGGGCTAGTAATTTCAATAAGAAATAGGGATAAACTTAAATTACAATTAAATAGAGATAGAAATAATTTAATACTAGCGCAAGAGTATAAAAGATATAGAAATAAAGTTAACGAACTTCTCAAAAAAACAAAAAGAGAATTTTATTGTAACAAAATTGCAGAAAACAAAAATAATATAAGAAAAATTTGGGAAATAATAAAAGATGGTCTAAATGAAAATACTGACAACTGCCAAACATTAATGTTAAAACATGATAATCAAATTATCGTAAATGAAAATCAAATTGCAGAAACATTCAATGATTATTTTATAAATATTGGAGAGGAAATGGCAGATAAAATAAAAGTAGATAAAAAGTTAAATGATAGAGATATTTCTTACAATAACATGTTTCTTAATCCAGTAAGCGAGGATGAAATTTTAAGGAATATTAATAATCTGAAAAACAATGCTGCCTCTGGTTATGATAAAATATCAGCAATAACATTAAAAAAAATTGGCGCATATATAGCAAAACCTTAAATTATATCTTTAATCTATGTTTTGAGGAAGGAATATTCCCATCCGATTTAAAAGTAAGTATAGTTACTCCCATTTACAAGAAAGATGACAGGACTGTAGTAGGTAATTATAGACCAATCTCCGTAATTAATAATTTGGGCAAAATCTTGGAAATGTGTATCAAGAGTAGATTAGTGGAACACTTAAACTATAACAAAATATTATCTAATAAGCAGTATGGTTTTCAAGATAAAAAAAGTACAGAAGATGCAATATACGAGGTCACCCAAACACTATATAATTCAATTGAAAATAATAAAAAACAAATAGCGGTATTTTTAGACTTGGCCAAGGCCTTTGATACTGTGTCACATAGTAAATTAATAGAGAAACTTGATAATTATGGTATTAGAGGTGTACCTAATAAACTATTTGCTAGCTATCTCAAATCCAGGAGACAATGTGTAAAAATTCGGAATCAAAATAGTTCTTTAAGGGAAATAAATATGGGCATACCTCAAGGAACTGTCCTTGGACCGCTCCTATTCATCATTTACGTCAATGAAATGCTATTTCTAAACATCAATAGTAAAATTATTGCATATGCCGATGACACTGTTCTTCTGGTTGAAGGAGATACCTGGCAAAATGCTATGGAAAAAACCGTAACTGAATTCGCAACATTGCAGCAATGGCTCTCAGAAAATTTATTGACAATTAATCTTGATAAAACAAAATTTATATGTTTCAGCATTTATGATAGAAATTCACCAAATATTAATACATTAAAAGTACATACTGTTAATTGTCTCTTACAAAATAAAACCAATTGCGACTGTACTGGCGAGTTAAAAGCAACAGATAGCATAAAATATTTGGGAATCACTATAGACAAAAATATAAAATGGAATGAGCAAATAAATAACTTAAACAATAAAATTCGAAAATTAATATATAAATTCTATCATCTCCGAAATATAATGCCTAATTACATATTAAAAACATTGTATTATACCTTGGCCCAATCTATAATCCGCTACGGGATAACAATATGGGGAGGAACTTACCGCTCTAATTTAGAACCCTTAAAAATTTCGCAGAAATATTTAATTAAAGTAATTTTAAAAAGAAACAAACAATACCCTTCCGACGTATTATTTAATGAATTTAAAGTTTTTGACATTGATATGTTGTATGTGAAAAGTGCCCTCATATTTACTTTTAGAAATAAAAGTTTATTACACACCACGGCCAATCATGATTACAGCACCCGCAATAAAGTAAATTTGAATTTCAATCTGCCACAAATATCACGCTCAACCATCCAAAGATCAATTATTTACTATGGCCCTAAATTTTACAACCTCCTCCCCATTACGATAAAAAAAATTAACAATATCAAGTTGTTTTCCAAGAGGTTAAACACATTTATTGAGGAAAATAAATCTACTTTTATTCGAATTCTTATTAATGCTTAAAATATTTATATAAAATTATATTATTTCATTCATAAAATATGTTTTTTGTTAAAAGATAATATCTATGCGATATGTACAGTATACACACACAGGCTTCTCGCCTAGAGTGTATAAACCCGTAACTATTAAGTATACAGATAGATTTAGATTTAGATTATAATATTTCTTTTGGTTCTTTTGATGATGTATCTGTTAAACCTATGTTCATACCGAATGATAAATAAATTTGATTTGATTTGAATTTGAAATTTAAATTTGATTTGATTTAGATTAAAAGTGTGATTAATTTTTTTTTAAATAGTATCAGGTAGGAAACCGTAATGTCAAACTTTGCATAAAGAATTTGAATAAATAAATATAAAAATATTACGAACACAACGTAATTTGGGTCTTAACTTTATAAAAAAAGACGATCACGTAAATGGCCAATTTGTTTATTTATCTTGACATAAAATTGAGATAAATCATTAGTGGGTGGGATTATTATATTATACCATGATATGAATTAACTTCAAAAATGGATATTTAATTCTGCCGGACCCGTTATTACCACAATAACGATGATTAATACTGATAATATTGTTAAATAATTTCCCGACAAAATAAAGTCGCACATGATATAACATGTTACGTAGAAAATGATAATAATGCAATGCTTTGTCTAGCCGATAGCGGCGTTGGTTAAAGTGCGAGGTGGCAATCGCGATTAATCGAACGGGTATCGCGCCACCGGGTTCAAGCCCCGGCTCCGGCAGTGGCACTGTCGAAGGAATTGAAGGTTGTCTAATTTCTGTGGTGTTTTATTTGTTTATTATGTAAACATTATGTAACAATGTTTAATGAATACATTATCTCCAGGACTTGGGTTTGGATTTCACTAAAGACTGTAGGGCTCCGACTCCTTTACTCAATCACATTCAGATCTGATAATCTTAAAAGGATTATTGAGGTTACATGGAAAGCATAGGTATACTTACAACGAAACCTTAAGCCCTGAAGGAATGCATTTAACTGACTTATACACCTTGACAAATTCAGTAATGACGTGCCATCTTTCGCTGGTTTTTCAGGTTAATAACAGTAGGTCAATTTTCCAATCTATAGTAATAAATTACACATTTATCGATAGATGTCACCACGCTCTAATTCCCTATCCAATTACAATTTTTAAGGTTTTTTTCCAACAGATGGCTCCCACTAGGAAAAACATGCCAATTTATTAAATAGATGTGTATATCTCAGAAAATCTAAAATATAAACTATTATCATAATTAATGTATGAAAATTGTCTACAAAGTGATAGTGTAAAGATAGTTAATGGTCGAAAGTCGAAATAAAAATCGATTTAGTTTTTAATATTTCACAAGTTGGTACTCTGACAGCCGAATTGTCGAACTGCCAGTTCAAGTCATATCCCCTTGTTTTTGTGAGTTACAGTAGTTATAAAAGTCAGAGAAGTGCCTTCAAGCTTCCTTTTTAAATCAAGAAATCGAGCCGAAAACTTTGCTGGGGATTAATTTAGTTAAAAGGCACGTGGTTGCTAGTCGGTTTGATACCGGATCAAAAACTAAATTTAACCAAATTGTCAACTAATATTTTGGTTTTTTTTAATTGAAATTTCGATTTATTCGGATTAGTAAACAGGTTCGTCTAGAAGTAGTATTCTAGGTAATTTTGAATTTTTTTGAATTTAAAAAAGTTTGAGGTTCATTTTGAGAATAATTTTGTAACTTTAATTATAGACGATTTTAGTAAGACCAGATTTCGATCTTGGTACAGCTATTCTGTTTATGGATTATTTGAATTTTGGACTTATGGATCATTTGCTATTCTTTGGTACACGAATTTTGGTATACGAATTTGCTCTGATTTACACTTTACGCTTGAGAAAAACTTATCTAATCATTGCGAGGATTTTTACAACCAGCAAGGACCTTCAAGTCTGGAGCACCTGGAAACTCCAAATTTTGTAAAAGCTAAGTAATTACTGTATATATTTAATTTCCATTGTGAAATTGTTTAAATTAATAATTACTTTCCCTAGCGTAAGCTGAGAAAAACTCTAGATCTTGATATATCTGTTATATATTTTATTGTAAGATTTTCACCTTTCAATTTTTCTATTGTACTTTTCTGATTTTTGATAATAAAGTGTATTCTTTTTATTTGTTCGTTTTTTATTGTTCGCTCTCACTACAAGGATTCGTAAGATCTTGGACCTCATTTGCTTGTCCTGACTTTAGGCCGTAATGCAGTCTTGGTAACACATCTATTACCCTTGAATATATTGGCAGTTACTCAAATTATTTTAATAATTTATGTCATATTTACCAAAAGTCAAGTGATATTATAAACAAAGCCGGCGGGATATGAATTAATAACGTTTAATTTGGTTGCGGTTATAAATACATCTTGTCCCGAACGCATAAACACGGCATTCAGTGCAATTATTTTGTTTCATGTTTTATATCTGTTTGCATCGCTTGTTTAATTATCATCAAATTGAAAACGCGCAATATGATCATTTTCAAAGCAATGTAGAAAATTTATTTGTCAAATCATAAAGGAATGTTTATATTGCAAACAGGATGATGTAATATCACATAGGTATATTTAGTAATGTGCTAATGGGGTATGTTGTGATTAAAATTTCTGTTTATTGCTTTAGCTCGGACATTCGACTATGTTATAGCTCGTATGAGTTTTATGATTTCGAATCTCGTTGAATGGAGGTGTGGACAGGATAAATAGAATTATTGGCAATCGGTGATATTTTGTTTGTTCAGTCATTCGCACATTTTTGATTTGAATAAACAAAGGTGCTCGTTTTTGTAAAATTCATTAATTAATATCGTGTGTATAGGTGCCTACATGTTAAACTTTTTACCTTCATCGATGTTCTAAAATTGTACCGAGCCAATATAATAAAACAATCGTAATAAAATTATTTATTGATAAATTGAACCTAATAGACAGATATATCGCCTACAGAGATTTATTACTCGATAGGAAAATATTACTGTTAACAAAATCACACTTCTGATTATTCCTAGTACAATCTCAAAAAATGCCACTGTTTCGATGCGCGGAAAGGTATCTAATTGCAATATTTAAATATCCAAGAATGGCTTTAGAAAAACTTGTTTAAGTAACTTTTATTCCGACCATGAAATTAAATCGGTGAATATTTTCACATTTATCTAGAGACAGATTAATTTGACGGATACGAAAATTAACACAGTTGATATTTTATCTCAGTTGCTTGAAAATCTGAATAATACGATATTATAACACGATGCCAGAACAGTGAGCCAGGACATTAAACTAAAACTAAATCAGTAAGAGTTCGTATTAGTATATTAAAATTATAAATAAATAAACCCGAAAACTGTTCCAAAATTTGATATAGTAGCGGCAATAGAAAAAACGGCTCAAAATTTACCATACAGATAATGGTAATGAATATCGCATACGGGCAAAAATTGCTTTAGAGAAGCAATACAAAATTAAAGATAATTTAACTCCAGAAGAAAAGTTATCGATAAATTCTTTAAAACGCGATGAAAGCATAAAAATATTGCCAGCAGACAAAGGTAATGCCACAGTCATTATAAACAAAGATATATATAACACAAAAATCATGACTCTTGTAAATGAGGGACCCTACTCAAAACTAAACAAAGATCCAACAAAATCAATAGAGAGCAAAATTTACAGAACTTTGTTTAAATACAAACATGAATTTAATGATTTTGAACGAAGGAAACTTACACCACATCATAGTAAGCCTCCTCATTTTTATGGCTTACCAAAGACACATAAACAAAATATTCCTTTAAGACCAATTGTTAGTTCTATTAATTCACCATGTCATAATTTGGCAAAATTTTTACTTAAAATTATTGATCCATTATCTGGAAATACCGATTCATATATTAAAAATAGTAAACATTTTATAGAAAAAAAATATGAAAACGATATTCATGAATCACACCTGATGGTTAGTTTTGATGTAGTTAGTCTTTTTACCAATGTTCCGGTAGATGAAACCTTAAAAATAGGTAAAGACAGGTTGCTAAATGATAATAATTTGGAAACTAGAACTAAATTAAGTGTAAATAGCATAATGGAACTCTTAACACTGTGTATAAAAACAACCTATTTTCAATTGGACAATGAGTTCTATCAGCAGGATTATGGTATGGCTATGGGGTCTGCATTATTACCAATCTTAAGCAACATATTTATGGAGAACTTTGAGAACACATATGTTCAAAATTGTATAAACAAACCGGTTGTCCGGTGGAGATATGTTGGCGACATCTTTGCAATTTAGCCTCATGGTGTGGATTTACTAGATAGTTTTTTAGAAAATATAAATAGTAAGGAACCGTCTATTAAATTCACATTAGAAGTAGAAAATAGGAATGAGCTACCGTTTTTAGATGTTTTAATTAGAAGGGTAAATAATACAATTGAAACAAGCGTTTATAGAAAACCAACACATACTAATAGATATCTAAATTTTAACTCAAATCAGTCAATAAATGTTAAAAAGGGGTGTTGTAAAATGTTTATACGATAGGGCCAAAATAATTTCATCTAATAATGAAATATTAAATAAGGAGAAAAAATTTATCAAAGAGGTTCTAGTACAAAATCAATATCCTGAAGCCTTTGTTGATAGAGTTTTCATAAATGTTGAAAATAGGGACAATCACGTACGACAAAAACCAGAACGGCATTATACAGCAATAATCCCTTATGTATACGGACTATCGGAAAAGCTACGCCGTATAGGTGACAAATTTGATGTTAGGACGATATTTCTAACGGGGAACACTTTAAGATCTATTTTAACAAAAACAAAGCCGATAAACAGGGAGCAGAATTCAAAAAACTGTATTTACAATATCCCATGCGAATGTGATAAATGTTATGTGGGTGGGTAATCTAGACCTTTCAGTGTGAGGTTGGATGAGCACAAGAATTACATTAGAAAGAATGAAATTCAGAAATCAAAGACTCGGGACTCGGCAAAAATTTTAACAAAAGAAACAGATACCAAAAAAAGAAAAATTAAAGAATCAGCAATAATCTTATTAAATGAAGATAAGTGCGTATCGCATTGTTCTGTAGATATTTGTACAACCTGGCTACCAATGTTAAAAGAAGAACTTAACAAACTCAACATTATCTAAAAGAAAATATCATCAGTTCTATGTTCTGTGTAAGTAGTAAGTATCTATTGATATAACATAAACAAAATCTTAAAGCTGTGTATTTGACATACTCAGCAAAATAAGAGTTCTTCAAAAAAAAAAGCTTTGAAAACGGAAAGAGATTACTTTCCGAAACGTCAGCAAAATACATTATTTCTGTGGTTATTCCGATTTATATTATTTGCAAAACATAACCTCTGACTTTTCCTTTGGCGTAAACGTCACGGGCGCAGAGGCTTTTTTCCAATAATTCTATTATTTTGTAGATTCGGTGATTTGTTTTGAAGAGGCTAATAATACATGTGGTAGAAAACCCAAATAATAGGAAAGAATATTCGTAGAATACCACAAATAACTTTCAGACAATATATAAACGACAAACATAAAACATATACCTACTGAACCCCATCTTGGTTGCGTTTACATGCAAGTCGGGAGCCAGTCAAGAGAACTAGATGCGGGAAGCCTAATGTCTTCGAAAATAGGTCGGTCTTCTAACCACTGTTCTACCCCAAGTACTGTCTTGTCCTTACTGTGCTGCCTAGGCAGTCACTTTCACACGAATTCATTTACTGCTTTGGCTCACTGATCTCGAGTCAGGACTCACACTTAATAGTCGGGGACCGAGCATTGTCTTAAGATGCACCCTGTATAACGCTCGCGAACAACCACCTAAAAAAAATTGATTCTTATATATATCGACCTGGCGGATCCCATTTTGGAGTTCGCCAGACAATTCGGAATTGCAAAACTTGTCAAAATTGGCAATTTTCGAATAATCTCAAATTTTGTGGAAGTTTTTTAATTTTTACTTATCACTCTTGAGGGATTTGACCTTAGCCACCTCTATCCCAAGTTTCCACACCTGTAGGGAGTTAGAAAATTGATGTTTTTTTGTTACAAAAAAATTTATATTTTACAGGAGCCATCTTTTTGAGGAAGGTGGTAGGTGACCAGGAGTGTGTAACCAACACCGGGGGTTGTTTTCACCCTTCAAGTAGGTGTATTTTCTTTCCATCTACAATTGAAAAATAGCATAAAAACTATGTTTATTAAATTGTTTTTATAAATTTTGTATATAGAGGCACTGGTGTATGAATACATGTATAAATAAATATGTGTATAGATACTTATATCTTTTTCTATTTGTGACAGTGGATCAACGAAATCTTCATTTTCTCCCAATTTTCATTACATTCAGTGCTGCCATCCTCTTGCACATTACGTGTATCTTCCCTTCTCGGGGAATGAACGTTAATACTGATATTGGGAATAATCTGTAAGAAATTTATGTAACTAATGTTTAAATCGTGGTACGTCAGGTTCATCCTCTGTCGTACAATTTTGACACTCGATACCCTTAGTTTTTACATAAAACACTACATGCTACACCTAACTTTACGCAACTGCACCGCTTGGTACATTCGCTTTTACAAGCACAGTTGAAAGAAAGTCCGGTACCAATCCCTTTTCCTCGGTCTTTTCTAAAAATTTCGGTTTCAAACGCCCGTTTCGTAATATCCATCCCCATTCAGTAGGATAAGTTCATTTTCTAGCCATGCATGGCATTGAAAATACACTCTTAAAGCGTGTTCTCGAATCGCCTCTTCAGTTGGGGGTAGCATGTTGACATTAAAATTTTTCCTTCGTGCATGTAAATATTGCCATCGGATGGAGTTAAAATCATCGATGGATGGATTTTTCTTTAGATATACTCTACTCACTAATTTTTAAGCTAATTTACATAGGTTAGATGGGGAAGCTCGCGATTGATTCAATTATAGATGGAAACAAATTTCCACCCGCTTAAAGGGTGAAACCAACCCCCGTGTTTGGTTACACAATCCTGGTCACCTACCATCTTCCTCAAAGAGACGCCTGCTACAAAATATTAATTCCCCCCAAAAATAAATTTCCACCTCTTTGATGGGTAAAAACAACTCTCGGGGTGGTTACACAACCCTGGTCATCTACCACCTTATTCAGAAAACACCACCTGTAAAATATAAATTTTGTTCTAAAAAACAAAATATCATTTTTTCAACCCCCTACAGGGCAAAAAGTCTGGGGTAGGGGCGAATGAGATCAAATCCTTCGAGGGACCTTCCGTTCTACTCAACAATTAGTTGAAAACTAGGGAAAGTAAACGAGTTGACGGAAAAGGGGCTTTGGAGGTGGTTTTTGGCCCCCAAAGGGGGTTGCCGAGGTGTGAAAATTGGTTTGACTCCGGAAATAGATTCAGCACCCTCGAAAAAGGGGAAGGGACGTTGTCTAGTCCCAGGCGCAAACATTTGCTAGTTCGTTCGATTCGGAAGGAACGTTTTGCTGTTGTCGTTGTACCTATGTTTGTAATTTTTTAAAATTCTTGATGGTGCGTTGTCGAAACACTCCTCAGTATGCTATGCAGTAATTTTGTTTATCTACATCCGTGCGATAATGTAGGGTATATGATTTTAAGTGGAGTAAGTAATACTTTACAGTACGATGTGTGTTAAAGTAAATTTTATCGTGCTGGTTGATTTTGAGTGCGGTAAGTAGTACTTTACCGGACTCACTGTGGTAAAGAGATCTTACCGTTCTGAGTTTTATAGTAATAAATACAGGAAATAATTTTAAATGAAATTACACATATTTAAAATATTTTTTGCATTTTTATTAATTATTTCACTTATTTCATTTAAAAATCGTATATAATTCGGGCGATTGAGTATTTGCAAACCTCACCCATCCTTGACTTGATTTGCAAAGTTCATATGAGTGCTGTAAAAACCCAGTTAGCGTCCTTAATAATTAATACCGTGCTATGTATGAACTTTTTACTTTTTAAACTATAAATTTCGCGCATAATGAAAAATTTTTCATGCAGTTGTGATCAAACTATTTTCAATCTTAAGTTATTAAGCAAAACAGTGACAAAGAAAGGAAAAAATTTCCGTCGAGTTTGCAATGCAAGAGATTTGCAATCTATAATAAGAAATTGTCGAAACAAAAATTCTGCTTACGGCGGCTCCACGCATGCGTCCACGAATATTCGCGTACTTTTACGAATATTTGTGTACACATATTCGCTTATGAATATTTGGCGAACACACTCCCCACACATAACATCGTTGTTACCGATTATCTGTATAGGGCATTCGTGGCGTGGCGTTCCCTTTGATGTGCGTCTATTTACCGACTCAAACGAGAACGTGTTCGTGTTCAGAGCAAATATCAAATATTTGTGCACGAACACGAGCATTCCATGTAAGCCGGCGCCACATATGCGTTTACGAATATTCGTCATTGTTCACAAATGTTCGTAATCAAATGTTTGTGGACAAATATTTGCAAAATACTGTTTCCACACTTGCGCTCTATATTCGTTATTCGTCTGCTTTGATGTTGAGTAGTTTACCGACTCTCGGCCGAACCATGTTCGTGTTCGCGCTGCATGGCAAATATTCGTGCACGAATAGCGAATATTGTATCCACATATGCGTGATTTATAACGAACATCAAATAGTCGTGGACGAATACCGTATGTGTGGCGTCGGCTGTACACTTGCGTACATTCCTACAAATAGCAAACATTTGTATACGAATAACGCATGCGTGGAGCGGGCGTTAGTATACTGCTGAAAGTTTAGCCAGCCAAGCTAACATCATCGTGGGATGGAAAACCGATGGAAAGTATATTTACGGCTGATTTTCTGTATAGTTGAGATTAGCAGTTCCCGGCATATAAGAAACGCAACAAAAACTTTACGACCTCATTAAAATACTATCACTCCTTGTGCTGCCTTGACCGCAAATTGACTCGCCTTGCCTTTATAGGTTTTTAATGTGCGTCGGGTTGTTCGAGGACAGGCAAGGCCGCACGGCCCGCGGCGGTAATAATTATGTCGTAAAGTTTTTGTTGCGTTTTTTGAGTGTCGGGAAGTGCTGACTTCGTCTATACTATAAAAATATTTTTCTATCCCTTTATTGAGACTAATTAAACTCTGAACGGCTAATATGTTTTGAGAAAATTAAATCAATTCACAAATATAAATGAACTAATGTGATCTCACTTTACAAATTTCATTTAATATTTATATTGAAAAAATAAATGGTATATTTTCACTTAAGGGTAGAAGAAAATTGCGGTTCGAGCAACTTGGGGAATTCGGTAAAAGCTCGGTCTTGTTTAAAAAACTTTTTATAGGGTGAGAAAGTAAGTAACACAGAGCATCCACGAAATAAAAAACTTAAATGACAATGCACTGTTGAGTGGTTAACAAGATTGGTCTGTTATTAAGATAGCAATCAGTTTTATTCCCTACCATAAAGACTGGAAGTAATACATACACTTTCTTAAGATGTGAGCGTTAGATACGTACCGTGCTGTAATCTGACAACGTGTAGGGGAAAGCGAATATACAATGTTATTAAAGCTTTGCAGAAATAAAACCCTTGTTTTTTTTTCGAGTGTATTACTCTTGAATATGACACGATTATGCGTGAGAGGAAAAATTCGCCCTTCTCGACCAATTTTGTGATTACTTGATTCCGAGGACCGAGAGATACGCATTCAATGTTTCAACTCGCCTTCAATAAAGTGGAATAAACGGCGGGGATAGAGTGCTACTGAATGAGTTACGACATTGCCGCCAAGGTTAGTGTTTCGGATGATTGTTACATTTTCGGATTATTTACCCTATATATTTGTTGAATGGTATTTGTTTGCTACCCTTCAATTTTTACGTATCCACAAATACACAAATCATTTACGTGTTTTATTCTGGAATTATTCAAGTTTAACGCGATTTTTCCCTTTTCAACGCATGCAAATACATTTTTCGCAGTAAATTTTATTGCGATATAGTGTTATATGTTTGTTATCATCCTGACATATACACTAAACTATGAATTTAATTTAAGATATCACTGCAAGTTCTTCGAAGAAATATTCATGTCTTGGAAATAAAAACTTTCAGATTTTGCTTTTTATGGCTTTTCCCTTCATAATATATTAGCCAATCTAGTCTCGTGATTTTTTAGATTCTTGACCAATCACGTGGAGACTATAAATTGCACGCTATAAGCGATTTAACTACTTCAAATAGTTAAATACTTGAAAATTAAAATAATAAGAAACCATCAAATAAGGCAAATAACCAGTAGAAATAAATGTCTAGAGTTGGCTCAAAAAAGTAATGTATATAATTATGACTTATGAGTTAAATAAAACAAAATTGTTCACCAAAACAACATCGGACACCATTAGAGAAGCAAAGAATGAATAGGTTGCATTATTATTATTATAATGAGAGTATAGTTGTATCATAAATTTGACATAACTAGTTTATATTATATGTTCTTCCAATTACTTCCACGTCCAGTGGAAAAAATAGGCTTAAAATGTCATGAAACGTCGAGATTATAAATTTGAGCGAAAACAAAATTTTCTGTTTGTCGGTCTGTCTGTCTGTAACTTTTTTTTTAGCTCACGTTTACTCTGGAATCGTTTATGATATTGACTTTAAATCTGGTACACTTATGTATTATAACGAAATCTGGAACAAGATTATATTTTGATCTAATTCCGTTGAAGGATTCGGGTGTAAATGGGGTAAATAAGGGTGTATAGGCAAAGCAAGCAGATAAGAGTCCATAAAATTGCAATTTAGGGCATGTACGAAAAGTCTCAAAAATTTTTTTGGCATCGGCCCCGACCCCCATTGCCACCCCCACCCTATTATTAAAGGGAGCAAAAAAAAATTGGGATTTAGTGTGTGTACGAGAACCAAGGGCCTCTAAAATTTATTCTGGCGTTAGCCACCCCCTCTACCACCCGCACCCTATCATTAATGGGAGTAAAAAATTAAATTGGGATTTAGTGTGTATACGAGAACCACTGGCCTCTAAATTTTTTTGGCATTAGCCACCCCCTCTACCACCCCCATTACCTCCCCCACCCTATTATTAAAGGGAGTAAAATATTACATCGGAATTTGGTGTGTATAAGACTTGGATACAAAATCTGGTTGTGGAAGTAGTGATTCCTTGGGCAGCGGTTTTTATATCACTGTCATGTAAATATCACAAAAATGTTTGAATCCAAGACTAAAGTATAAAAATAAACCGTGGGTCCACTTCTACATGTGTAACAGGTTTATTAGGGAGTTGTATATAGAGTATACAGAAGACAGTAAAACCTAAAATTAAGAGTATAAAAATATTAGTAGTAAAACTAGCAGAGATTTTTTAACTGCTCAAAAGTGGAAATGATACTAAAAATCCGCTACAAACAACAGAGAGTTTATACTCTCTCTTGGTATTCTATTCTATTCTTTCTAAAATCAGTATACTTATGTATACTGATTTTCCTATGGAATCCTGTATGTTCAAACGAACTCGCGCTTTTATTCATTTCAATAATAATAATAATAATTTATTGTCCAAAAGACCATACAGAAAGGTATAGGACTACTCACAAATAAAAGCCATGGCTTCAATAGCAATTGCTGCAGAAGCTTAATAATTACATACAAAAAACGTATAAAATACAAAAATTACACAATAAAATTAAAAACCATTTAGATTCTACACATTTAAATACTCTTCAACAGAATAGAAACCCATATCACTTAAATAATTAACCATTTCTCTTTTGAATGAGTTCACATTATTTATGTTTTTAATACAGTTTGGAATTTTGTTGTAAAGTTTAATTCCCATATAATTCGGACTTTCCTCAAACTTAGATAGATTATGTAGTGGCGTGTTCAAATAATTCCTTTCACGAGTACTGTATGTATGGTTAAAATTGTTTGTTGGAAATGCATTTAAATTTTTCTTAATATAAAGAACTATTTCTAAGATATAAATACATGCCAGAGTTAATATATGAAAATCTTTAAAAATATTTCGGCAAGATGAGTATTTAGAAACACCAGCTATATACCGAACTGCTTTCTTTTGAAGCCTAAAAATTCTGTCAAAGTGAGGAGAACATCCCCAAAATATAATCCCATATGATGCTCTAGATAGAAAATGTGCATAATAATATGACATAACCGTGGACCTACCAGAGATCTGTGTTAATCTATATAATGCATAACAAACAGGAGAAAGTTTTTTTGCCGTTGAATCTATGTGAGGTTCCCAACTGAGTGCATTGTCTATGTATACGCCAAGAAATTTTGTCGATGGTACTTGTTCCACTGATTTTCCATTAACTTTTATGAGGTGACTTTCATTGTACGTAGAAGTTCTTGGTGAAAAGATTATAAAAACAGTTTTAGAGATATTCAGAAATAATTTATCTGCTTCAAAATAATTTGAAAATTTTGTTATGTTAGTACGCGCACTATTTATAACTTCAGAAAAAATATTCTTGCAGCATAGATACGAATTATCATCTGCGAACATAATTAGAAAATCTTCAAAAAAATTTGGTAAGTCATTCACATAAAATAAGAAAAGCAGTGGTCCGAGGACCGATCCTTGTGGAACTCCAAAATTTAATTCTAATTTGTCTGATTTCACCCCATTTACCTCTTACCTCAAGTTTTTATATAAGTATTTTATGATTTATTAAATCAAAAGCTTTGCTTAGATCCATGAATATACCAACACATCTATTGTTTTTATCCAGGTGGTTGTATAAATTATTCAAAAACGACATTATAGCAGTTTCGGTTGAACAGCCTTTTCTAAAACCGTGTTGCGAATTTGAAAGAATTTTATGCTTTATTGCAAATGTGACAATTCTGTTAAAAACAATTCTTTCTATTATTTTAGAAATAGTTGATAAGATCGCAACTGGTATATAGTTTTCAGGTAATGTGCTGTCCCCTTTTTATACAAAGGAAAAACTTTTGCAGTTTTTAAGACGGAGGGAAAATGACCTTCAGCTAGAGAAAGATTAATTAAAAACGTAAGAGGAGCTACTATATACGCAACAGATTTTTAAATTAGATTTGAACTTAAATTATCTACACCGGAGGAATTGCTATTTTTCAAGTTTGTTATTATGTTGAAAATCTCTGATTCAGTAACGGGTTCTAAAAACAAAGTAGGATATTCTTGAAGTGGTATGAAATTATTTTTTAAATTGTCATCTAATTTTTTATTCAGTTTGGCAAGTAAATCGATGAAGTATTTATTTAAATGTTGCGCTATAATATAAGGGTCATTAATTAAATTCTTTTCAATTTTAATATTATCAATACTATTTTTTGTTTGCTTGTTAGTTACAGTATTATTTATTATTGACCAAACTGTTTTCGATTTATTGGTAGAATGAAAATAAGTTAAATCGTTGTGAAGTTTTTTAGTTGATACTATAACTTTTTTGTATATTTTCTTATAATTCTTATAAAAAGTAATATCATGTGGATCGTTTGTTTGGGACATGACTTGGTGTAAAATTTTTAGTTTTTGAGCTGACACTTTTATACCCGGTGTTACCCACCCTCTTTGTTTCCATGCATTTTATGAATATTTACTTTAGTTAGAGGAAGACAAGTTGTTGTAATAAATTAGGGTATTTACAAAATTAGTAAATCCTTCTTCTGGCGTTATTGTATTATATACTTCACTCCATGATTCATTGCTTATATGGTTAAAAAAGCTTCTATAGTTTATATCATTATATAGTGGGGTGTATCTATACTCACATTTATGGCAGTTGAAAAGTCTAATTCGAGAATTTGCGATGTATGATCTGATAAACCATCATTGAGAACTTTACATGTTAAGTGGAAAGAATTACAGAAGTTAGTACACATGTAATCAATACAAGTAGAAGGCTGACGTGTTATCCTTGTGGGCTCATTTATAGTCATATTAGCATTGTAAACCTGTAACAAATCACACAAATCTTTTTTTGTAGGAAAATCCGAAAGGTAGTCAATATTTAGGTCTCCACATAAAATAACTTTATCATTGTTTTGACAAATTTTATTCAAAACATTATCTAGTGACAATAAGAAATCATTTATACTACTTTGTGGTGATCTATATATCGATAATATTTTAAAAGTATTTTGATACAGTTTTAATTCAATACCAACTAGCTCAATAACTTTTTCAATTGAGGATTCTAGAACGTAAGATAATTCTTTAATTTTAAATCTCTCATCATCTCTACAAAAAATGACTACACCACCATTTTCATATTCCTTCCTACAAAAAATTGACACTCTCTTAAACCCGTTTATCTCTATAGCATCAAATTCTGTTGGCGTAAGCCAGTGTTCTGTTAGGCAAACAATGTCAATATCCTGCAAATTTAAGTAAATCTCTAATTCCTCAATTTTATTCTTAATACTTTGAATATTTTCATGTAGTATTTTAAGTTTTTGACATGTTGATCGTTTAAAATCATTATTAAACTTACAATTTACTGATTGCTATTCGCTATTTAACTGCTTAATTTTTTGTTTCTCCTTTTATATCTTTTTGAGATAAACAGGGCATAATTTATCAAATATGAAATGGTTAATATTTAAATCAAGATTAAATTCTTGATTCATCTCTACGCAGTTAGCACATATAACGTCATCTGCACATTCCTCTGATTTATGATCACCACTGGAACACTTTAGGCACTTATCTTCACTTGAGCAATTGTCTGCATGATGGTTAAATCCTCCGCATTTGAAGCATCTGAACACCCCAACGTATTCAAAGACCCTGCATCTCGACCAGTTTATATATAAATATTGTTCATTTAAAATTATTTGAAACGTATGAGGATCACATTCGACTATAGCCATATACTTTGTCCTCATTTGTTTAATAACTTTCACTTCCACTTTCGATGAATCATGATTCAGGTATGTATTCTGTTTTTTAATACAGTTCAACAGATCGTCATTTCCATATTTTTCTTCAATATCAATTATTTTTATACATGGATTTTTTAGTTTAGGTGCAGAAATTTGGTAGTTTTTAATTAGTTTTTTTCAGCCGCCTTCTTTATTTTTTCTTGCTCATCTTTCGTTTTGCACTTTATTACAACACCTCCTTCCTTAATGTCTTTGACTTGGGTAATTAAGATTTTTTTGTATAGCTTCTCTGCCTAAGAACTGTAATTTGATGTTGTTTGTCCATAACAATTATGATTTAATAAATTAAACATAACTGGGGTTTATTTCTATTGTTACACCTACAGCACCTCCGAAGTTTTAGTACCCAATAACAATTTTGACCAGCAAGCCCTGAAAGAGTTCATGTTTCGTAAACGAAACGTAGTTAAACTAGCGTTTTTGTTAACCGTCTGGCCTGGTTTCGACAATCGGACAACTCAAATCATTGTCAAGGTCCTAATGTTTCATGTTATAATTATCGAACTGTGAAATTGGACATTATCCTATCCTGCATAAAAACATTTCTTGCCAATAAATGGTGCATAAAGGATATATGTTCATGCAAGATGTCTTCTAAGTACCTCTAAGTATTTCGAATGCCGTTAGCGACACCGGCGTGTAATTTTATGCATGCTTGGAAATTGATTTCTTTCCGTATTGTTTCCGATAGTTTTCACAAACAAAACACTGGATCCAAGTACTTTTCACCAGACAGTTAAAACTTAGTTTTCGTAATTCTCTCAAAGGCCCAAACGAGGTTAAATAAACGATTTAAAACTTTATAGTTATTTATGTACTGTGACCAACAGTTCTTTAATATAACTGTTCAAGATCCTTTGAAAATAACGATTTGTTATTTAATTTTATTCTCTATATATCTGCTCTATTAATGTCTCCGATTCAAATATTGTCGGATACATATATTATCTATTTCACGATGAGAATGGGAGCCAGCTTAATGAAACTAAATGTTGGCTGCTGATAATACCTCTTTATCTTAATACTTGGACCTTATTGAAATGCCTGCATTTCCTGACTTAAAATCTGTAATAAATTACAATTCTTTCTCTGTCTCAGATTCTATTCTTAAAAACGTATATTATTATGTATGTGTGAATATGACTATCGCCTATAGTTTACATAAACAAATATAAATTTCACATATTATTAGTAAATCACAATATATTTGTTACTACGATTAGAAGTCTTTCAACTGTACAATGGTGTAAGCAGTTTGTTCTCCTAAAATAAGATAGAGAAGGATGATTAAAAATAAAGTCAAAAATTAATATAATTTTCTTTTCAAGCTGAATCAGTAATGGCGGAGTTGATCATTAGCTATTCCACCACTCAACCAGGAAAATTGCTGCAAAACTGTGACATTTCAATAAGAAAGTCATAGATTTTGCAATTACCGGAAGGCATTGACAATGATACCTCTGTCTTTATACAATTATTACTATCTTTAAAACATTAATCGTGTTATTTTAGAAGTTTATTATACTGTTGTATATTCAACCATACCATTCTTATATTTATAATGGTTCTATCCATATCAAATATTGCTATTTTAACAAATTTAGTTAAAAATATAAAAATTATAAATCCATTGCATTATCAAGCATAGTCATTGCTGTACTGATTCATCAACCTAAACTTCAACCGCATTACGATCTCTAAAACTACATACTTATTTCACTCGTGTATCTGTTTCACATAACGAAACCTCAACTACTCGGTAGTTTGATGTTCTAGCAGCTTTAGCGTTCCGGCATCCTCACTACGTACAGGAGATACCATACATAAAACAGCTATATAAAAAAGCTCACCAAAAACGTAAAGGAGACCGAACGCATATTAGTTTCAGTTCAGTATAAAAGCCAGAAAGCAGGTGTTCGGCTTCTTTTAAATCATTGCAACAAATGGTTATAGATATTTTGTCTTGAAGTGGTGGATCAGTTCAATTACTTAGGCAACGTTGTTAATGACAAAGCAAACATGGACAGCGAGATTCGCAATAGAATTAACGCTGCATTTAGAGCACTCTGGGGACTTAGAGAGAGAGTATTTGACAACCACGACCTTGCTTTGTCAACGAAAATGGCTGTCTACAGAGCAGTTGCCATTCCAACACTGCTATATGGATGTGAAAGCTGGGTCACTTACCGTCGTCATGTGAAAGAATTAGAACGTTTTCAGCAAATACACCTCAGAAGTATGATGAAAATCCGTCGGTTCCATCACATATCAAACGTGGAAGTACTCAGGAGAGCAAACAGCCTTCCAATTGAGGTGCTTATTTCTAGAGCACGCCTAAGATGGGCAGGTCACGTTCATCGTATGCATGATAACCGCCTTCCTAAATGTACACTTTATGGTGAATTGCTAAGCGGTAGAAGAAGGCGTGGCGGTCAACGAAAGAGGTTCAAAGACGTTCTCCATGGAAATCTAAAATCCTGCGGTATTGCAGACGAGCAATGGGAACAACTTGTAGCGGACAGAACCGAATGGCGAGGGGTTGTGGCCAGCTATCAAGGAAATGTTGCTGCAAGAAGGCCGAATCCAAGACCTAACCAGGTCTACGTTTGTCCTGACTGCGGTCGACATGTGCTCTCCCGAATTGGCCTCTATAGCCATAGTCGTGTGCACCGTAGATGAATGGGAATTACAATAGACTACAACTTTTACTTGTTTTTTTATTACATACAATCTATCGACTGTAACATTTTTATACTCGGACTCGAGTAAAGGCTAATAAATAAATAATAGATATTTTATAACAAATCCAGAACGTAGACTAATCCAACTCCTATGTAATTGCTTGAAATTTGTGCTACCGAATTCAGATTCATCGAATGAACTTATCTAGTCAATATGGACTTCCAGAGGTGGACTAACTGTTAGAACTGTTAGACCTCCTAGTAAAACCACATTTTTCTAATCTTTTTCTGATGTATGAAGGATTCAGAAAAGGATTAGAAAAATGTGTACTAGTAGGGCTACATCGATTTCATATTTTCTAATTTTTAGAACGCCCTGTATAATTTATCTTAAATTTGACAATTGTTTATAACTTTCTAAGACAACCAAACGTTTTTATAAAGAATTTTTTTCTCGGCGAATCAAAAATAACAAAGTCGAATGTCTAGAATTTAGGAAATTTCCATTCTGATTTTCGCCACTCCTTTGTCATATTTTAAATTTAGCGATCGTTTTTTAAATTTCAAGAAAGTACAAGGCAATATAAGCTGCAGTCATTTGTTTACATAAAATATACTTCGGTCCTACCACTTAGCTGACGTCATCTGCATTTCTATTTTCAGATTTAATGTACGTAAAACTGCATCACGTTGGCGTTTATCTCAATTTATAAGAGCTTTGAACATTGATTTTCAAACCAGAAGGTGACAAAGGATGAAGGCCTGTCATGTGTCCTGATCCTGAAGGTGAATGACGGTACTACTTCCTTCACACATTATTTTCAAAACAATCCAATTTAGGAGATTATGTATCGTGGACAGGAGATATTTAGGAAATTCTTAAACATTCAGATTTATTGCTTTTGAGATAAATCTTCCTTAATAGTTCATATATATTTTTCTTTTATCTAGCATAAACCATTTCGTTACGTTGGAGGTAATAGTAATGAACGTGATATGTAAGATGCTAGAATTTCGGTTATTAAATAAGAAATCATTGCATTTTCTTAAGTTTCAGTTTTTCCAACCATCCTCAGAGAAAATTTCTAATTTAAATAAATGTACTTTACACTGATTTACAAATTTTATGTGTCTTTGTGTCTGGTATTTAATGCAATTCAGTTGCATCCAAACACCATTTATCCAAATTGTGGTAAAAAAATCTTATTATGGGATGTAAGACGCTTCTTGTATGAATTACAGGAACTACACCGAAAAATTGAAGGAGCATTATTGGGAAATGCAACGAAAACTGTTTTTCGTTGTTCTCAAGTTGCATCTTTTTCGGAGGAATGTTTTACATCTTACTGAATGAAACTCGGTCTCTGCTGAATCGATGAACGTTTTGCGTCCGGGGGCGATTATTTAGTAACTGAAACAATCTGTGTAATATTTTAATGGAGTTGATTTTATGATTGTTGTGCCGAACATGTTCTGCCATTGTCGACTTACCAGTATATCTGAGACTGGATTTCTCTGATGAATCTGCACTAGACATATCGGCCTGTTTGTCCTATATAGCTCTTACCAAATGTACAATTGATAGATACTTTTCAGCACTAACTTATGAATGGGCCCCTCGTTTGAAGGAAGCAGCTGCTATTATACACTTATACATACTAATTTGGCAGTTCCATAATCATTCATGTGTGTTTTGAATATTAAAGAAATAGAAGTAAATGTGGTGGAAGTCTGAGTATATTCTGTGATGGAAAAATATAATATTGGCCTATGCCAAAAGTAAGGTAGAAAAACTATGGAACTAGCAACCAAACTCGCTTTAAAAGTATCAGTCATGTCACGGTTGTAGCGCAAATAATTATACAATTGTATCTCTCTAAAAATTACACCCCATATCAAGGGCGTAAATAAATTCTTCTTGTAGGGAGTAATATTAAAAATTTTAAAAATTTTTTTTTTTGGTTTTTAATGTTTAAATTATTGTATTAAGTATTATTTAAAAAAAGGTTACCACCATCTCATAGGGCATCTTTTAAAACCCCTTTGTGCCAAATTTTGTTAAAATATCTTTAGTAGGTTTATAGGTATAAACAGGTACATATGAATGGCCTTTAGGTTATGCAACGGATTACGCTAATTCCAACAAAGTGGCCAAAGTGGGGCAGCGCGTTAAGAAATTGATCTGAATATTAAAATGGTTTTAAATTAACATAAAATAAAACTTCATAAATGTGTAGCACTAAGGATATAAGAATATGTTTTTAATTGAGTGTTCTAATATACTAAGCCACCATTTAATCTAATACACTTCGACTCTTTTTTCTTTTATGATTTAGAACTCTGCTGGTGTCACCTCTCGACAAGCTTCTGTAATCTTCTCACATAATTCTTGTATGTTTTTTTTGTAAACGCGATTTTTAATTACTCCCCAAAAATAAAAGTCCATTGGCGTGATATCTGGGGACCGCGGGGGCCACTCATGTAATGGACTGTTCCGCCCAATCCACATTTGAGGAAAATTAAGGTTTAGTCAATTTCTAACAACATTGAATTGTGAGCCGGCACCCCATCTAACTAGAAAATTAAATTTACCATTTGCAACAGTGGAAGGTCCATTAAAAATCCATCAAGATAATTATTTAAGAGGTTGAGGAAAGTTTCGGAATTTAAATTTTCCAAAAAAACAGGACCTAATATTTTATTATTCAATATGCCACACCAGACATTGACTTTGGCTACGCATTGGTCCTTACAATTTATTACCCAATGCGGGTTTTCAGCTGCCCAATAACGAGTGTTCTGTAACGACACAACTCCATTAGTTGAAAATGTAGCTTCGTCAGTGAAGATGATGTTTTTAATAAAATTCAGATCATTCAAATACTCCCCTTGTAACCACAAACAATATTCTAGCCTTATTTCCTCATCACCATCTTTTAGAGTGTGTAAAAATTCCGGCTTGAAAGCTTTCAGTCTGTTTCTTCTTAGACAACGCCAAACTTTATTTCTACTGACGTTTAAAATGCTTTCTGAATGCCGCTATGATTCGTGGATCGTCAACATATCTATTACTTAATATTTGATATATTTTGTCTATTAAAAAGTCTATTAATACTACATACAGTTTTTGCTGCTACGGGATTTCTTCGATCTGGATGTCTTGCATTGAAAAATCTGATCGCTCTCCTATTTTCACCCACTATCCGAATTAATTCTACTTTATCAGCAACATAAAGATATTCCATTTTAAATAAGAAACTGGATAATTATGTAAACAACAAATAATGATACAAGTAAACTACAAAGCTTTAAGCTGCCATTACTGCCAAGTTAATAATTTTGTTTACGATTTCAAAGGTGACTAGATTTTTTTTTTTTTAATACATTTATTTAACGTCGGCCTATTTCCGCTACTGAGGCCTAACACCGACGCCTGTAGACGAGCTAACCCCCAACCAGGAATTTTGCCGAACCTCTTCCCTTAAGAAGAGTAGGGATCTTTTACTTGCCTACCATTTAATAGACAAGGGACCGACGGCTTTACATCCCCTCCGAAGGATGGTATATCTCCTATACAACCCTCGCCTAAGGTTGTATAACTTCCGCGCATACACTGATATACAAGCCGCTGGAAGATGTGTGAGGCGAGAACGCGGTTTCCGTTGGAATGGTCATCAAGTACTAACCATCCATACTAACTGCGCCTGTCGTTGCTTTACATCGCATACCGAAGTATGTACATAGTAAAGACGCACCTACGCTCGCCCCCACTACTAGATTTAAATCAAGTAAACTGTGTAGGGTACGTATAAATTGGCAGAGTTTTCTTAGCATTTTTGGCGAGTACGAAGACATTTTTGATTATTACTTCAAATTTGTAGCAAAAAAATGTGAAATAACTTTGTTTCTAAATTCACCTCGTTCCGAGTTAAAGGACATTAATTCTTGACAAAACGTCATATGTAGGTACTTGTTTATATCTCCAAAAGTACTAGAGATATTTTAACAAAATTTGGCACAAAGGGGTTTTAAAGGATGCCCTATGAGATGGTGGTAATCTTTAAAAAAAATCCCTAATATAATTTATCTGAAAATTACCCTATTTTCACTCCCTTAGTCCACACGTCTATGGAATAAATTATGCGTTTTTAGTTACCTTCAAGAGGTGTATAACTTAACCAAGTTCAAAATAAATCGATTTATTAATAACTGAGCTACGTAGGTGTTACCGTGAAAAGTGAAACACAGTGTATATACAATTTTGTATTTGCATTATATAACAAACAATTCATAATATTGCGTTTGGGGTGAAATTATTCGACAAGTTATTAAAATTACAGTCCACTCACAATTCAGGATAAGTCCGAGTAAAACCCAAACGCGAAATATGGTCCTTCGAGCCGGATAATAAGTATTGGAAAACAGAACCATATATTGCATTTAGTCATTTAATTATTGAATTCATCGAGTTAATACTGTAATATGGAACATTTTACCGAAGTTTCAACTAGGAAAAGATCAGCAAATTAGTTCATACATTGAAGTTAGCGATTTGTATCCCTAATTTTTGAATTTATAAACACATTATTAGGCAAATTTCCTTTCTTCTTTCATTTATGGTTTCAATTTGTTTTTTTACCTTCCCATATAGTTTGTTTTGGGTTTCCATACATCTCATTATTTAATATTACAAATTAGAAATGCGCATGATATGACATTTAGCTTACCTTTAAAACACGTATTTTAAACGTCATTTCAGATCATTCAAAAATATAAAATCGATAATCAACAGCTTGGAAAATTATTTTTCCTAAAAATAAAACAATTTCAGGCAAATATAATTTAATTAATCGAAAAGGCTAATCTCACCAAATATACTACATTCGTCAACGAATTAGTAAATAATCAAACAAAAATAGGTGAATTACGGTCACGTTTACCAAATTAGAGTAAGTCTGGAGTGCATTTGGTGGCATACTAACTCAAATTAAATTAGTGGATGAAACTAATATACAAGCTTATAACACCTATGTTTTAGCTGCCAAATGTAACAAAAAATTCACAATCTTCATTAAGGGAATTTTTAGATAAGTTTCAAAAATATTTTCAGTCTTTAAAAGATTTAAAACTATCAGTAGATAAATTCTATTTTATTATTAACTTTAAAATTAAATCAATTTATTCAACGTACTAACATATAAACATTAAAAACTCTTCTTTTACTCACTGTCATGAAAAATCACATATAATCTCGGTACAGTGTATTCTATAACTACATGGAACCTCTAAATATATCCATAAAGATGCCCTTCGTCTTTTTAAGGTCAGCCGTGTTAATAATGGTGATGGGTGTAAAAAATTTTTGGTCACAGGAGCATGACATTATCTTTTAAACGAGAAAAAACAAATACTTTGAGGATAATTAACAATGTCCGATATATTGAAACATTAGGTAAAAGCTTCTTGAAAGTTGATGAAATCTGTAATGTCCTCAGATTTGAAAAAGAAACATTGTCAAAATTCAGCAGGGCAAATGCTGAAGGTAGTTATTCATTCCAAGGTCCCTTTAGTTAGCTAAAACCCATGCCTTTGATAAAGCATGCTTCATTTTGTGGCACTACCCATGCAATATCAGTAATCGTCCACCGTCTTTAGTAAATAAAATACTGTAAAAATAAATTAATTTGTGATGCTAGTAAATTCTTCTAAGCTATGTTTCATATTTTTCGGATCACCCTGTATCTATTAATTCAAGATAATTTATCTTTTAATTTAACTGCTCATTGAAATTCAGTCCTTTAAGAAATGCTGTCTGTATCTAATCGTATATATATATTTTTTAATGAGTCATGATTATATAATTAATTTACCTGCCCGTCATATTGTAAAACTAGAAAACTTAAGCTTTTTTAATAAAAGACGCAATTTACATTAAAAGTTATATCCATTTAATTGCTAATTGAAAGTTAGAGTGAAGCAATTCCAATTATGTCTCAAAAACCATTGGTTAAATTTCCTCTCTTTTACCATCCCCTTTCGATGATAACGGTGGACATTCGCTAAGTGGAAACTTTCAAGTCGTGGCTTTCTTTAAAACTTTAATCGTTTTATCGTAGTTTAATGGTCACCAAAAAAAGAGCGCCAATTTTAGTCGGCTTTTTGTAAGCACTGTGAAAAAGCAAGTGTTTTGCCTTATGTTGTCTAATTTGAAAGGTAAATCCATTTGCCATTATATTCCTAACAAATCGATATTGTGAATATATTAAATTTATGGAATCCAGATTAATATACATTCAAATACAAATAAAATTGTAATATCTTATTTGAAAACTACGGGGCTAATTTTGCTCAAACACTAACTACAAGGGTGATTCTGTGCTGTACTTTTATTTCATAAGATATACCAAGAGGGTTAGCAGTAACAATTAAAATGTTCTGCATGTACTGTACAGATTGACAGAACTAATTAGATAAATGGACTCTTAGACAGATAAGAATAGACTGCAGAGGAATACCGCAGGGTACCTTACTTTCTCCGTACTGTTCTCTATTTACGCCTCCGACCTGTTTAGGATGAACAACACCGCCTATGTGCTATACGCAGATAACATTCCGTTTGAAGACCGATACTGATACGCGAAGTAGTTCATGTATTATCTTAAGGGGGCACATTACGAGAAAGGATAGTGCTATACATTAAAGATAAATCTCAAAAACAGTCAAGACATACTCTTCTGGCTAAAACGTTCACAATCCTCAACAAGAAGCGTCATCGTAGGGGCCATGTAGGGTTGACGTTATCTAGAGAGATGATGTGGAAGCAACAATTGATGATATGGTAAAGAAAGAGAAGTTGATAGGGGCCAAACTCTACCCAATCGTTAAACAGCACCACCTATGCGCTAGATAACATCCCGTTTGTAGACCGATACTGATAGGCGAAGTAGGTTATGCATTATCTTCAGGAGGCACATTATCTGGAACGAAGGTACAGCAAATTGAAGGTACAGATAAACCCTAAAAAGAGTCAGGACATCTCTTCTAGCTAAAACGTTTGGATTCCTCAACAAGAAACGTCATCAAGGGGGCAATTTGGGTTGGCGTTAGATATTGACGACATGGTAAAGAAAAAGAAGTCGGTGCGGGCCAAATCCTACCCACTGGTTGAACAATGACAGTAAAATCAGCTGACAATCAATTTATTTATTTTATTTTATTATTTATTAGCCATTTTAGCCATTTTTTTATTCTGAAAAATATAGATTGGATATGTCTGGAATATGTATACAGTGGCCATATTGCATACAGGTCATCTGGATGTATTTTTTTTTCATTCTCTCTTACCCCATATAACCGACTGTTTAGAGTTGACTGGAGTTATTTGAGGCGGTTGCTGATTTCAATGTTATAAGCACTAGATGAACATTACGTCCCAAATTAGTCATACACTTAACTTATATGGGGCACTTTGAAGGTGAAATATGGCCAGGAAATGCCCCATTTGATACATTCATATTTCTTCTGCTGAATACATGTATTTCCACTTCTTTATTTTCTGATAGACGTGAGGTATATGGGAGTAATCGTTTTAATAGAATATATAAGATAATGTCTTGCTCACTTCTAGATATATGATTTTCGAATGTGAAATTACTGTAAATACCACATGCTAATTTTAGCATCTTCAATTTGCTCTATAATTGTAGTGTTATAATAAACCAATAAGAAAATTTAATTATAAACCTGTCATTTACGTGTTCTTCGAATTTTTATATCTAAAGGATTATTAGACATGGGTCTACGTAATACGTACACGAATATATGCTTACGCAGAACATTGAAGTAAAACATACATTTGGTGGTTTATATCTCAAATAACATGACATTAAATAATGGTCTAATTCGGGCATCATACACTGCCATGCCGAGCGAACAGTTTTGAAGCTTTTAAACTTTTCCGGCCACAAGAAAATTAGTCCTTTCCATATTAAAGGATAATTTAATTTGTCCCCTCGTTCATCATCTGTGGTTAAAAACTGGCCGGTATTTATGCTAGCGTTGCTCTGGTGATTATTACCGACTATTTGAAATTATGTACGTTGTTTGAACTAATAATTATAGAGCGAACCTATATGAAAATGATCTCTCGCTATTGCGGATGTTATATTAAAACTCGCGAGTCCATCCCACGGGCGCCATGTTCCACCAGACCCGACTAATCAGCACGTTTTATTCCAATTCAAACGCACCGTGCATGTCATTGCCCATTAAAATCATCGCGATCGTCATGTATTTCAAAGCTGAATGTGAAAATGTATATCATCTGTATATATAGGTGTTCGTGTCATGTTAACCCATTACTGTCCCGTTAAAGGACTATTTTCATATATACAGTTGATGATTTCCATCATTTTAGAGATGCACTGGAACTAATGATGAGGTAGATTAGAAACTGCCTTTTTTTGGGTATATCGAATTAAGAAAACATGATGTGCCTTCATCTGGTATTGAAGCTGTACAAATCCACTCATAATATCCGTCTATTATTGTAACTAAAGAAACGAAAAGGACGTTTAAACAAGAAGAAAATGGAATTTGAAATAAATCTCATCGTTCTTTTCATAGAACTAGATTATACCCCAATAAAGTGGGAACATTTTGATGAAATAATTCAGGGCGGGCTGAAATTTTGGGAACGGGCTTATTTAACATATTAAAACGATAGATCGTCCGCATATAGTGTATTAAATGAAAGTTAAAGAGACTCAAATTTTGAATATGTTGGTGTATGTACAAAATCGTTTTGGTAACGAGTAAATGAAGATAAAAGGGAAAAATATGAAAAATTTATATATATATATATATATATATATAGGTCAAAACTAATTTTTTAAAAATTGTTATGCACAGTTCTTGCAGGAAAATCTTAATTTGTAATAAAAAACAAATCATTGCTCATAGCTTTAAACAGCTGTAACTCGAGAACCGTTCATCGTATGAAGGTCACTTGGAGCTCATTTTACAGATAATGTAATTGTCTTCAAAAAACCTTTAGTGGCATTATTGCCTTAAGCCAATCCAAATGCTCTTGAAAATGACAATTTTTCATGTTTTTCCTTTTATCTCCATTCACTCGTTACCAAAACGATTTTGTACATAAACTAACATATAAAAAATTGGTTCTCTTTAACTTTCATTAAATACACTATATGCGTACGATCTACCGATTTCGAATTTTTATCGATTTTATTATGAAACAAATGTTCCAATAGCGTGCTATAAAGATGTTTAAAAATTCGTATATCTGCCAATATTGATCGAATGGAAATAAAAAATAAAAGGAAATTGCTCGTAATCGAATTCTCTACAACTTTCATTTGAAACATTTTGCGATCCGAATGGCCTTTTTCGAGATTTTAACGAAAAACGCGCACGTTTCCCTTGCGTCGCAAAACTGTCAAAATTTTTAAAAAATCTATCTCGGCTCCAATAGGTCGTACGAAGTTAAAAAAAAACAAAATTATGCGGATTTTTATTACCTATAATTTTCATGTGTATATATTTTACAGTAAAATTGATAATTTCCGAGTTCTTTTGCGAAAAACCAATGTTTTTACCTATGTTCTCCCCCCCCCCCCACCTCCGCCTGCGTCTACGGGTGGGGCCTATCGAATTATTTTAATTTCTATAACCGAATTCATTGGCCTTCAAATATGACACGTTTATCCAATTTAACCCACTCCGTATCTGTTATGATTTGCGAGACAGACAATATAAAAAGTAACAAAATATTTCAATAATTTTTTTATAGTGTCATAAACAATTTTTCCCTTAACCGCCTCTCAAGTTACCGAAGTAACCCCCAGAGAGGCCTCAAGGATCTTGTGTTAGGTAAAGAGAGGTGATGCCCTACAGTTTAATGTGGACTCCGAACCACTCTTGGGGCAATTTTTTATAACGAAAAATTGTTTCGCCTTGCGGGACCCGAACCCACTTCGCTAGGCAAAATCATTTTGCTAGTCCATTAATTGCCAATTAATAATTTTTGTTGCCTATTATATTTTACAATAACTACCTTAAAACTAAATATTTCATTTATTGCATATATTTTATTATATACAATATGTTTCCCGGCCCGAGATTACATAATAATGTTAATTACATAATAAGTTTGCTAGCCACATGACTTAGCACACTGAGCTACCGCCCTCCTCTATTAAACCACTATTTAAGATTAAAACACAAATGCATTTGAAAGGCAAAGCAATTTTCTAAAACTACTTTTTAGCCAGTTTTTCGTAAATGGGTTCGATTTGAAATGTTTTTATTTTTAGTATAAAAAAGTATAAATAAAACTTTTAACTGATCATTTACTACTTACTCACTGAAAAGCATTTGGAGGTACCTGTTTTTTATAGACTAAATTGAAATTTTCATGTCGATTCAAGATAATGAAATATATATTGAAGGTTATAATGTTCTATGGTCATATTCAACTAGTCGCCATACAGGAGGCTCCATCATATATATCAAAAAGGAATATAGATCTAAAATTGTGATGAATGACCCTAGAAATATGAATATGTGGATAATCGGTATAGAAATAATTATAAACAGTCATAAATATTTAGCCTTTATCACTAGCCTAACTCTAACCATCTAACTTTTGTAACCAGAAATTTTGTTTTTAAACAAAAGCTGGTACTTACATTAATTGTAATAGAAGACTTCAACATAAATATTGCTACGAATTCTTACTATTCTAAAAAGTTAATAAGCACTATACAAAATCTAGGACTGTACCAAATAATGGATCAATTTACTCGATAATTATAGACCTACTAATTACTAATTCCAAATACATTAAATTCGAGGTTCTACCAACACCGAAAATCACAGACCACTCAATCATAACTGTACAATTGATTTCGATGGAACACATGTTCAATTCGATTTAATGGGCACTCATTGGATACCGAATTGTACTGATTTAAACACATTAGCCGAGAAATTAGTAAACAATCTAACCCAAACATTAAACAAGCATGGACCAGTAAAAGAGATAAGTATTGCGAATAAAGGAGGAAATAAAAAGTGGTGGACCAATGAGTCAAAAAATAAAAGAAAAAGATCAGTTATATAAAACAGCTATAAGAACAGGTAACGAGCAACACTGGAACGAATTTAAAGTAAAAGAACATGGTAGTAACACTCATTAGACAACAAAAACAAATATATTATCAGAGGAAAATTGATGAAGTTAAATGAAACTAAATGAAATGCGGAAGACATTAAAACTGCTTTTAAAGGAAAAAAGAAATAATAGCGATAATGGAATAATTTTTAATAACGTACTAATAACAGAAAATAAAGTAATCGCTGGGAAACTTAATACGTTCTTTCTGCAAACTGTAGAACGAATATTACTGCAAAGTTAAATCCAAATAACCATTATGATATAATATTGAATAACATATAGAAGACCAATTATTGTAAACTGGGAAAGTTCAAATGATTGGAAATAAAAAATTTAAAAAACATCATAAACCACATGAAAAATAAACCCAGTAATATAGATGGCATAAATATACACATTTTGAAATTATCAGTTGAAGCAATAGGCAAACCATTTTTGCAAGTTATAAACAGCAGCCTTGAAACAGGTATATTCCCAGACACTTGGAAGACATCAACAGTAATACCTGTAGAAAAGAAAAATAAAACAATTCGATGTGAAGAGCATAGGCCCATAAATATGGTACCAGTTTACGAAAAATTACTGGAATTATCTGCTAATGAATAAATAGAAACCAACAACCTACTATCGAAATATCAATGTGGATTTAGAAAAATAAATTCGTGCGATACTGTTTTACAAATAACATTATCAAGTTGGAAAGACCTTAAATAAGAAACAAATCATTGTGGTAGTTTTTTTAGATTTCCGCAGAACTTTTGAGATAATACATAGACAATTGTTACTATTAAAGTTTAAAAAATACGCATTTGGACATAACATTGTGAAATGGATGACCAGTTATTTAAAACCTTTAACACATACTACCAAATATAAAATGATACATCCTTACCAAATGAGACAATATTCAGTGTACCGCAAGGAACCGTTATGGGCCCTAATCTGTCTAAATGACATCATGAAATACGTTAAATAATGTAGCATGCTAATGATATATTGATATACTTAGCTGGTGAGAATGTAGACGCGACTCTAAACATAATAAACAGTGAGCTTAGAGAAATAGAAAAATGGTTGGACCTGAATAGCTTTAGCTTAAATACAGACAAAACTAAGTTTATGGTAATTAAAAGTAAATATAGCAGAGTAAATACAGTAAATAACCAAGGAGTAACCATTAAGTATTTAGGTACAATTAAGGTTTAACGTTCTACGGGCATGGTCTTTATATTGCTAAAAAATGGCTAAAAAAGTTAATTTGATGGGACGTATAGGAAAAGATCTGAGTACATGGACGAAAATAACCATATATAAAACAATAATTTTACCTCATTTCAACTTCTGCTCAACAATACTTTTTCTACTTAGTAATGCTGAAATAAATATGCTACAGAAGAATCAAAACTGTAACAAATATACAAACATGAAATTCATGCTTGATGCTACGAAGTTACTGGGAGTGATGCAAATCATAACTTTAAATACAATGACTTTTAATTACAAAATGTTACATAAGTTAGTGCCAAAACATTTATCACAAAATTGTACCTTCGTGAGTAACGATACAAGATCAAGAGAATATTTATGTATCCCAACAATACATACGGGATGTTGCCAGGTTAGACTACACCACAATGGATAAAAGCAATATAATGAACTACCAATTTCTGTAAAAAACTGTGAACACATTATCTAAAAATGCTTGTTATAAGTATGCTGTATCAAATGTCACTATTTAATATGTAGGTTTATACAGATAATTAATTTCATTGATATAATTAATTGCATTAATATAAAATAATGTAAAAATGTATGAAACCTAGCTTATGCTCTTAATAAAAGTATTATTATTATTATTATTATCCTTCTTTTCCTAGGATCTGATTTTCTATTAATTCCAATCTCATCCTCTAGAAGAAAGAAAATCTCCGCATGGGGCAGTAACATTTGTAAATTCACTTACTATCAATTTATAAAAAAAATTAAATCTAATCAGTAGCACATTTTTCCCAAGTTGAATACCCAAGAATTTTTTTTATGGAGGTTTAAAAAAGTTCATGAAATAGCTGTTAGCAACATTTTCAAAGGAAAAATACAGGCTGTTTTTACCAATTCTGGGAATATTTTTCTGATTCTAGTAGGCTTAGTAATGATAGCGTAAAAAATAAATAGAAGTGAAATAATAAATATTTCCAGTCACAGCAGGTGTATCCATCTTAAATACCACTTATAGCATGGAGTTAAGTTTTATTTGATACCCAGAAACCCGCGTTAATAAATTGACACCCGTTGTACAGGAAAGCGTTTTAGCGCCAGACTATCGAAATTAATAAACAAATAATAACATTGCAAGTCGTTTAGTAAGAGCAGGATTACAATAACACCCGACATAAGTAACAGGAACACGAATCCCTATAATTCCATTTGAGAGTGTTAAGCAACATTTAAACATTAAATTCCAGTAAGTTGGTTTTGATCTGTTCGCCGATAATCCTCTGAGAGCAGCTGGTTATAGATTTAGGTGTGTCCATGTTTGTCCAACAGCTTTAAACTTACTGGAGCAGCCTTCAACTCTCGTAATGTAGGTAGTACACTTCCACCCCAATCCACTCACTAAATCTGAATTTGCATTTTAGATTCGTACTCTCGTTCAAATTGGAATTAAACACTTATTTCGTTTTATCAATCTTGTCTGTTTATCTTGCCGGATTCCGAAGTTTTATGATGGAGCAGCACTTCAATCACCTGCCGATTGCTCTCTTCCAAGCGCGCTGCGAAAGGCAGACAGCTTATCTTTGCTCGGAGATCTCTGCACATATTTATGGTACAGATCCTGGATATTTACTCGATAAAATTGCCGAATTTATCGGAATCGAACATATCTGAAAGGTATAAAGTTTGCGCGTGGGCGGGATATTATGAAGGAAATATTAACGTTATTTACTATGTCCAAATCAATATTTATAACGTGTAGAAACGGTAGTCGAGCGTGGCCGACTGCGAATTAATCAAGTAATTGCTTAAATAACAGCAATTCGCTTTTACTGGTGCCCTGAGATTAGAAATTGTTAAAAACATAAATAAACAAAGAGAACATAACAAAATCTGACTGTCCAGCGTACCGGATAATTTTATAGAAAGTTTGAATATACAGGACAACTAACACATAATAATTTATAACAAGAATTATACCAGTAGGCCATTCATAGTAGCTTAAAAATAGCCCAATAGAAGAAAGTTATATAAAGTTTTGCCACTTGGGAATCAAACTTAAAAAGAGTTCCCAAGCAACAAGTAGGAGCTTCATCCCTAAAATACACCTCTAACGTGCAATTCGATAGTTTAATCCCCAAGTTTATAGGGATGCATTTTCTTTTCTTTTAATACGCGATAATTGAGGAATAGGAAACACTCAGTTGTTTTCCTCCTGCTTTTATTGATTCTATTAACAAAACAAAACAAAGAAAAAACAAAATACAACTAATACTCATAACGAAGAAACTATTTAATGCATGTTTGCTTAAAGGAACAGTACCCTCTTAATGGAAAAATGCAGTGATTTTTATAATGCACAAAAAAGGAACATAACGGACTCGAGAAACTATAGACCTATTAACCTGTTGTCTCATATATACAAACTCTATGAGAATCATATCAAGAAGGCTTTCTCGTAAAGTTGACTACTATCAAGCTCGAGAAGAAGCAGGATTCAGAGCAAGTTTTAGAACAAATGACCATCAATAGAAAAATGCATTGAATATAACAAGCCACTTGTATTAATCTTCGTTGACTATGAAAAGGCGTTCGACACAATAGACCAAAATAAAATGTTAAAAGCCTTAGCGGTTTGTAGAATCGACCGCAGATATATAGCTAGCGTTAATTAAGAGCATTTAAGATATTGCCATGGCATGCGTGAGACTCCATGATGACACTGGCAGCTTTGAGATTCAGAGAGGAGTTCGCCAGGGTGACACCATATCGCCAAAGTTATTTACCAATCTGCTAGAATATACAGGCTGTCAATTTTATCAGGGCACTCGAGAAAAAAAAATACTTTTACGAAAATTGTGCCGATTTATATAATCTACAAAATGGTTTAAAGACATTTGAAATCCATGGCCTACTTTAAGAGTTATGGCGGAAAATATCGAAAATGCGGAAAACGTCTAGGCCAAATATCTCCGTTATTTGAAGAGATACGAGAAAAATTCTAAGGCGAAAATTTTCTGCAAAACAGAGTGTTTCAACGAGGTTTTATCTAATTTCTTTCAAGATTGAGATTTACTCTTTAGGCTATTAAAAATTATTTTGAAACGGGCGCCATTAAATAGAGTATTTTCCTCCCTTTTCAACGATATATTACATGCCATATTTATTCATTGGTACTACGTTAGTAATTATAAAAACATTTTTTTTAAACCAATAAATTTTTTTTAACAAGCATTGTACTTGCCGTGGAGAAGTATGATTAAATAAAACGATAAAATAATTCAATAAGTTGTTCAAATCTTTGCTATAATAAACCATTAACACAATTAAGAAGAATAAAGTAAATTCAGGTAACAAAAACAAAATAATAATAAAGAAAGTAACATGGAGCAATTATGGAAAGAGTATTCGCAGTTATGCCAATGTATAGAGGTCCTCCATAAATGCCTCACTCCTTGCACAGAAAGTTAAAATGTCTTTACCAATTAATTTAAGTATAATATCCATTTGTTTGTCTTCATGATTTCACTATTCTATTTCAATTATTTTAAAATAGTTGGCTATGAACAAACTTGACAATTTAATTTTTTGACATATCATCTCAGTTAATACTTAAACTCTCACATTCGTTTAAGAATTTAGAATTTTCAAAAATGATTTTCACTCACATTGATCGTTATAATATGTTCGTTACATATTGCCAATGCAATTTTAAGTCTGGATTAGCTCAAGTAGAATATAGAAACAGATTTCCACAAGCACAACAGCCTAATAAAACACTGTTAAAAAAATTAGCTATACGAAACTGAAAAATAATGCTTCATTTTTAAAGAAGAAGACAAGGTTATTGAGTTATTAATTATGTAAGAAATAAAAATACAGAAAATTTGGAAACATCATTAAGAGAAATTCAAATTGCTTGTCATATAAATAAAACAAGTGCTAGAAAAAGTTTAAAGAAAAATGGTTACCGGTGTTATAAAACCAAAAAAGTTCACAATTTACAAACGGGGGACAAACCAAGGAGGACGTAGGTGGCTGTTATAAAAGAAGCGTGCCTATCCATTAATATGTAGTAACATACTTTGGTCCGGCGAGGCAAATTTTTCCAATAATGGATTTTTTAATCGCAATATTCATTACAAATGGACTTCTGAAAATACACACTGGCATAGACCGACTGGGTTTCAAAATTGTTTTTCAATAAATGTGTGGATAGGTATTTTAGGCACCAATTTAATAGGTCCTTATTTTTATGATGGTCAAAGATACCTAAACTTTTTGAGAAATGAATTTAATAAATTCTTAGATGACCTACCTTTAGAGAATTGACACAACTTTCAATATTTTCAACAAGATGGAGTTCCTGCCCACAATTCCCAGATTTGCCTAGATTATTTAAACGAAATTTTGCCTCAGCATTGGATAGGTACCAATGGATTTATTCGATGGCCTCCTCGTTCTCCAGATATAACCCCACTGATTTTTTTTTCTATGGGGGTATATTAAAGATAAGGTGATTTCGATGACACCGCAAAATGTAGAGGACCTAAAAGCTCGAATTCAATAGGCATGTATTACAGTTACCCCCCAAATGCTGAGTAATGTTTTAAATGCAGTGGCTCGCCGCGCTCGATTGTGCATAAGAAATCGCGGTGGACACTTTGAACACTTGATATGATATCTTAAACATTATTTTGAGGATTAGATAAATATTAATGTTCTGTGTGCTATATATTTTTTATTATTAATTTGTTTTTGTTACCTGAATTTACTTTATTCTTCTTAATTGTGTTAATGTTTTATTATAGTAAAGATTTGAACAACTTATTGAATTATTTTATCGGTTTATTTAATCATACTTCTTCACGGCAAGTATAATGCTTATTAAAAAAAAAATTATTGGTTTTAAAAAAATGTCTTTATAATTACTAACGTAGTACTAATGAACAAATATGGCATGTGATATATCGTTGAAAAGGGAGGAAAATACTCTATTTAATGGCGCCATTTCCTGCCCGTTTCAAAATAATTTTTTTAACAGCCCGAAGAGTAAATCTCAAAATACAGCGGTTTTGAAAAAAAATAGATAAAACCTCGTTGAAACACTCTGTTGTGCAAAAAATTTTCGCCTACAATTTTTCTCGTATCTCTTCAAATAACGGAGATATTTGGCCTAGACGTTTCCCGCATTTTCGATATATTCCGCCATAACTCTTAAAGTAGGCCATGGATTTCAAATGTCTTTAAACTATTTTGTAGGTTATAAAATCGGCACAATTTTCGTAAAAATATTTTTTTTTTGTACGAGCGATATTGTGAGATATTCTCGAGGGCCCTGATAAAATGGACAGCCTATATGTTTAAACAAGTCGAGTGAGACGACATGACGCATGGAGCAGAAATCTTGACACTGACAAAAAAATCTATAAACAGGGTCAGAGTTGCTCAGCGCGCTATGGAAAGGTCAATATTAAAACTTACCCTAAGAGATAAGATATCAAACAAAGAACTGCGAAGAAGAACAGGTCTAACAGACGCAGTAACAGAAATCGAGACCTTGAAGTGCAATTAGGCTGGTCATGTTGCCAGACTAACGGACGGCAGATGGACGAGAAAAATCCTGGAACGGAGACCAAGGTAACAAGAAGTAGAGGCCGACCACCGACAAGATGGACGGACGACCTAAAACGTATCGATGCCAACTGGATGCAAGTAGCTAAAGGTAGAGAGAAGTGACAAAATTTACGTGAGACTTATAGTGGACGATAATAGGTTGACTAATGATGATGATGATGATCGTGAGGAAACATTCAATAAAGTTGCTAGTCGACTTGAATTATGTGGGTTTTCTTCAAACTCAATATATCTAATTTGGCATCATTACTCATTGCATTGGAAGCATCTTTTTTTATCTCCCATACATGTCCATTTTCGCGAAACTGCTGTTCAATTTTGCTAATTACACCTTGGAATATAGGCGGCAAATCAGGATTTTTTTTATAGGCGAGCAACTTTCTCCTGTGATCGCATTCTATCTGCGTAACCAACCATCTATAAAATTATTATTTTACGCATTTCGTTTAAATAAACCATGTTTAGAAAGTGCAGTTAGCAAAACTCAAACAATACGCAAAACACTGGCAATGTCAGTTATGAAGAATTTTGATGTTTTTATGTCTTCTTTTTATTTGATAACGTTGAAAAAGAACACTGAAATTGTTTTTGCTAGCCTGCAAGAACAAAATTATGTTTTTTTCGTAGCGAATTTCGTCAAGCAGACCGTTAATTTTTTCAATAAATATTAAAACCATAACATTTTTGAATAGAGAATGAAAAGACTTTTCAAATGAGGTATCACAAGTCTCTATACTTCCTATTTAAACATTTAGGGGTTGCAGCTACCACTCGAAGACTTGTTCCACACTGTATAACGTAAACAAATAGATATTAGTGTATGCTAAGCAAACAAACAAATAATAATTTTAAGTGTCTCAATTAATCACATATAAAGATCGATAAATAATTTTTCCTAAAGTCTACTCCAATTAAAGTAAGTCGACTGTTTGGCTATAGGTGTGTCTACGTCACGTCAACGGCGGTGATGATTACTGCCCCACCGCCGCCGCGGGCCCTTTTGTCAAGGCAGAATGAGGAGCGATGACGCGGTGGAAATTGGATGTCACTTGGAGGTGTCACCACAGTGTTTTTCCAGCCGGCGGCAACGGCTACGCGATGAAAACCAGACAAATCAGCTAGAAACAAATGAGGAAGCCTGACTTTCACAGAAAAGAATTGATGAAAGGTAGTTTTAGATGCTGCGGGGGTGACGCAACAAAACTAGGTACCGTGTGTCAGGAAATTAATCTTCTACTGACTGCGGAATATGAATTCGTAGGATAAAATTTTACTAGTCTGAAGAGTTTTAATCTAGGGAAAGTATTACATCTGTTTTTTATTACCTAGAGGAAAAGATACTAAAGTGAATGAATATCGCTTTAAAAAAGAGTAATATCTAACGAATTTGAATTTATGAAATAAGATCCTTGACTTAAAGTTCTTCTTTTTCATTTTTAAAGATGTCGTAATACGCTTTCTATTCTGAACCTATCCAGTGGCGTAGCGTGGCAACTTTAATATAAAACCGAACAGTTAAACAAATCATGCAGTCCAATCAGTAGGGAGTTTTGTCCTGCAAAAGGTGGGGTAGTAATAATTTTTAAATATGTTGTTAAGGTCTGGGTCGTAACAAAGAATCCAAGTTTTCGACCTTATTTTCGATATTATTAGCGTTTTCCTTTTTTTGATGGTCCTGGTCGATTGATGTCCTCGATACTATCATCATCGGTGCTTCTGAGAATCCATTGTTCTTCCATTGATAAATCTTCGTCATATTCATCCTCACTGTCAATACGAACCTCCAGTACATTTTCGCATGACTGACCACTGTAGAAGCCACACACAACAGAGCACTTCATGCTCCGAATCATCATTTTCGACAAGTGCATGAAATTAATTTCAATAAGTTCTCGAGTGCTGATTGCTGTTATTATGAGTGGAGCGAGTCCATTGCTACCACGTTTCCAGACCCCGTTTTCTGGATTTTTTAAAATTCTATACCATTTTTTAACTTGGTGCTACGTCCTGAATGTATGATACCACGCAGAGTCCTTCGGTGGTGGCAAAGAAGCAAGATTGAATTTGCTTTTTGTTATAGATTTAATAAAATGTTCGTAGCGGATTTCTTTCAAGTTTTCCTCTACCATGTTGCCACCATACAAAGCAACGAGAAAGCGTGCTCCAGCCTCTGAGACCTACTCTGGTCTTGCATCCTGATTTTTAAGGATGCTAATGGTTGCACTGAGTCCTGCGGTTTTCTGGAGTAGCAAACTAAATTCACTGTAAAGAAGCGCGCTGTATCTTGCCTTACCCCTCGCTCTTTGGAGTGGAGAGGGCTGCCCTTTTTTAAGGAAACAAAAACACGCACGAGGAAAGGTGCTACAGCTGTTCTAGGAATCTTTTGTTCCACAAACTAGAAAGAAACTTATGGATAAACATTCTCTGCCACTGCGGCAGTAAGAAAATTTATATGTAACAAGTAGTACAGTCTCAACATTAAAAAGGGACCAAATCTCCGAAGTCTGTTCCGATCTTCTTGAAAATTTAAAATTAGGTTCATCTTACCCTCCTCTTCAAACCTGACTTGGTCGCAAAGTGTGCTTTTTGTTTTTAAGGGGTGAAAACTACCCCTTACTCCAATAAATTGAAAACTAATAAATTAACGCAGTGATGGGCTATAATTATGTTCAGATATGTTAAATATCAACTGTTTTTAATCATGGATCTAATATTTCAATATTTTACTATTTAACTACCTTTAAAAACAACCCCTCACACGAAAATTAATAAAAAAATGTGTTTAAAAAGCATGAAACCTTTTTATTTTGGATCGTAATAGGAGAATTTTTCCCTTTAAGTATAAGAAATCTGATACTTCATTTTTTTAATGATGCAACCCCCAAAAGCCACCCCTAACAATAAAACTTAGGAAAAATTGAAAACCAATAAATGGAAGCAGTGATAGGTTATCATTATGTTCAAATATGTTAAATATTTGTTGTTTTTTATAATGTAACTAATATTTCGATATTTTACTATGTAACTACCCTTAAAAACTACCCCTCACACAATTATTAAAAAAACGGTTTAAAAAGCATAAAATCTTTTTATTTTGGATCTTGAATAGAAAAAATATATTCTTTAAATGTAAACGACCTGATACATCATGTTTCAATACGATTCAACCCCTAAAAACCACCCCTTACAATAAAAATTAGGGAAAAATCCTTTTGAAAGCTCCAAGTAGCGGAATGCGTAAAAAAATGAAACTAAATTGCTGCTTATGATATAATGAAATTTTTCTAAAATTTTCATACCTTAGAAACATCCCTTTCAGGGAAATTAAACTCTTAAAACTTCACATTGTAATTATAATAAAAATATTTATTTTACAATATTAAGATGATTTTTAAACTGAATATTAATAATTTAATTTTAATTTTCAAATTCATCCATTTCTTCACTATCAACTTCCTTTTCTTCTTGGTCCACTGGAGGATAATTTTGGCAACTGTCTCTAGAAAAATGTATTTAGTTTTTTAATGATAACTCGGCTTCCTTTTAAGCTTTTTGCATTCACCCAAACATCATTTTGTAGGGAATTGTATAAGCTATAAAGTCATGATGATTGCAATATTTCTGCACCCTTTCGTTCAGAGAATTTTAAGGTTGAAGGGCTAAAAAGAGGTTTCCTTCGCATAGAAATCAAAGCTTTAAATGCCCATATCTCGCTTAATTTTTAAGCTACATGAATTTTTAAAAAAGTAAAATTTTCAGTAAAATTAAAGCTAAATTTTTGTTGACACTTTTTTTCGTAAAACCATTATTTTTTGAGTTATTTTGAAAAAACAACGTATTTTTTGAAAAATTGAAAAAAAAAATTACTTAAAACAACTTTTTTCAAAATGTACATTCTCTAAACCATTCAAACTTTTGGAACGTGTTATTGGGACATAAGTAAAGTTAATTTTTCATGGGCTAGGATTAATTTTAATTTTGCCGCTCATGGCGCCAATTTTATTGTCAATTTTTTTTCAAAAATTCCAGAGACTTAAGTTATTTTCGTCATAACTTCCTTAATTTTCATGCTAGAGGCTTTTATAAAAGCTTATTTTAAAGGTCTAATAAAGCACTTTAAAAAAGGTTATAAACATTTTCTCTGAAAAATTACTCATTTTTCCGTTATTTGAATTTAAATCTTTAGATAAATTTACGACAAACAAAAATTCGTCTTCAATGACTCATAAGTCGCTTAGTATGACCTAAAACATTAAAGAAAAACCAACGTATCGCTTTATTTTTTTATAAGCTTCAATTTTGATAAGAATAGTTTTTTCCAGAAAATGTTTAATTTTCGAGTTATTCACGAAAAACTGTTGAAAAACGTGTTTTTTATTGGAATTTTCAATCGCGAATAACTCAGAAATTATTAGGTTATAGAAAAAACTTTATACTATGTTTTCTTCTTTCTCTATCGATTCCCGGTGTTATTTTGAATTTTTAAATTTCCACCCCCGAGAAAGGGTGGCATTCACCCCCGGAGTGGAAGCACATATCGGCACTAAGTCAGGTTTGTTATATGCATCATTTTTGAGCTACTGTCAAAATTTCAAACAAATCGGTTGAGTTGATCAGATTTCGGAGGTGAATCGGTTCATTGATTGTACTAAAGAGAAATCACTGTAATTTGAAAAAGATATCATCGTATAATCTTATTGTAGTGTAGAAAACGCATAAGAAATTAGTGTAATTTGTTCTTACTAAATTTACCGTTCAAAATGAGGTTTTACTATTTTTTGGGAGACATATTCATCTTCCCGCCTTGTTACATATTGGACTTACAAAAAATATATACAAAAAATGTGAAGAATTTTGCTTCTTTAACTTTGTGAAACAGATTTTCGTCGTTGGATCAACCGCTACGAAGTTATTTTCAAAAAACTATTTTTTTGTATCTTTTATTCAAGGTGGCGATTCGAGCCCCCTCCCCCTCCTCGAGCCTCCCAAAGTAGAAAACTTGGATTTTTTTGTCAAGGCCTAGGTCTGAACAACATACTACCCCACCTTTTCTGACCCCTACTGACTGAGATTAATGCCTTACAATTTCTGCTTAATACGCGTAGTTACATATTAAAAATAACATTGTTGTTGATGATAGTCAAGGAAATAAAAATAAGATGGTAATACTGACTGAAAGCAACATTTGTAAATTGTGCAATAATAAATGTTCCTTCAGCAGTTGTTTAGTAGTTTAGCCTGTTCTATTTTCAATAGGTTATGAGCCCAGGCAACTGCTAAGTACAACATTTTAAAATAGAAAAAGTACATAGTAGGAATGTGAAAGTAATAAGAAAAGTAAAAATAATTAAGGAAAAAGAAGAACGTAAAAATAAAAAACTAATAGAATTAATAAATGCCACCTATAGAGAGAATTAAGCAATCAATACTAAAAGACAAAGATAATGACCAAATACGGCAATTTCTGGTCGATATTATTATCAAGGCCAATGATTTCTATCGCATAGGAAGTGGTGCAGAAATATTAGCAACAACCATCTAATGGGGATAGGTCCGGAGATCTATCTGGCCATTCTAGTGATCCGCGTCTACCAATTCGTCTGCGTGGAAAAATTTCGTTTAAATAATTATGTGAATTTTGTTGTGGTGCACCAGCCTGTTGAAATCATAAAGAGTTTTCCGGTACATTAGGGTTTTCGCCATTTGGATCATACACTTATCAGAACTAATACTGCTAGCTTCCTATATCTCCCATGCAGTAAAATTAGGCCAACACTTCGCGTACCGCGACCCTTCTACTCATGCGCTAAACTTTTGGCGGTTAGATTTTAGATTTGTAGTGTATGCGTATTATCAAATTAGAGACGTAAGGTACTCCGTTGTGGCAAGATTACTGTGAAATATATGACTAATTTGCAACCTATCTCTTTGTTTTATATGCAATAAAAAACAAATTGCAGGATTATCGATGCATCAGTAAGTGATTGGAAATTATCTGTTAGAAAATAATTATTTCTTGTCATAACATAACCCAATTTATATGTAAGGAATATATGCTGGCAAATTACTTTTAAATTTTATTTTTAAGACTTCCCATCGATAAAGAAACATTACAAAAATGGATGGCAGTGTGTAATTTGGTGGAAAGTATATAGATGATGCCTCAAAATTTTTTGTATGTTTAAAACATTTTACTACCAATAGTTACACTAACGTTTGAGCCAGCAATACAAAAAGACTTAAGTTTGGCGCCTTGTCCTCATTATATCTGCCCGTAGTAATTCAGGAAAATAATATAGAATTTGGGAATTCTTCATTTGTGCGTGAAGTGAAACCAAAGCAGCCCAAATTAGATACCGATTCAAATGAAAACCTACATAGAGGTAATCTTTGTTAGATTTTTTCATAATTTTCATTTTCATTTTCATAATCTTTTAAATATGTTGTTTTGTTAGATTTTTCACACTTGAAATTTATATTTTAAATATGTTGTAGTTAAACAAGATGTCTCTGCACCGGAAACTCCCTCCCTCAACTAGAAGAATTCGCAAACCTATTAATTCTACCGATGTATCAACACAGCGAGAAGGACCCTAAAGTTGACCAAGCGGAAGATAATATCCAAAGAAGAAAAGGGGCCTTAAATCTAAATACGCAGATATATATTTAAAAAACCGCTGACCAAGAAATCACTACTTCCACATCCAGATCTTATATCCAAGTCTTATACACACTAAATCCCAATGTAATACTTTATTCCCTTAAATAATAGGATGGGGGTGGCAATGGGGGTGGTAGAGGGGGGTGGCTGATGCCAAAATAAATTTTAAAGGCCCTTGGTTCTCGTACACACACTAAATCAGAATTGAATTTTTTACTACCTTTAATAATAGGGTGGGGGTCGTAAAGGGGATGTCTATTGCCAAAAAAATTTTAGAGGCCCTTGGTTCTCTTATACATACCAAATCTCAATTTATTTTTTTACTCCCTTTAATAATAGAGGGGGTGGCTAATGCCAAAAAAAAATTAGTGTCCCTTAGTTCTCGTATACACACTAAATCCTAATTTAATTTTTACTCTCTTTAATAATAGCGTGGGTGTGGCAATGGGGGTGGTAGAGGGGGTAGCTAACTCCATAAAAATTTTCTTGAGACGTTTCGTTCTTGTATACACACTAAATCACATTTTGATTTTTTTACTCCCTTTCATAATAGTGGGAGTGGTATTGGGGGTTATAGTGGAGGGTGGCTGATGGCAACAAAATTTTGAGACCTTGACTATTCGTACATGCTCTAAATAGCAATTTTATGGATTCTTACCTGCTTGCATTGCCTATTTACCCTTATTTTCCCCATTCACCCTCGAACCCTTCAACGGAATTAGATAAAAATATAATCTAGTTCCAGATCTCCTTATAATACATAAATGTACCAAATTTCAAATCAATATCATAAGCGGTTCCAGAGTAAACGTGCGTGCAAAAAATTTACAGACCGACAGACAGACAGACAGACATTTTTTTTGCTCAAATTCAAAATCTCGATGTTTCATGACATTTTAAGTCTATTTCAACAAATATATATATATATATATATATATATATATATATATATATATGATATTACATATGATTTGCAGAAAACAACTACTCAGCGGGCAAATACCCCGACCTGCATTGAATTATACCTTACAAATCATGAATGGTAGCCAATGTCATTTGTCAATTCCCCGACCAGACATAGACCGGTTTCGAACTTATTAGTTCTCATCAGTATGCCATAGGTCGTGGAACAGACAAATGACAGTGGCCAACCTGATAGTTTTATACAAACTGATGTAAATGGTGTACCGGTGAGAGGTAAGTGAATCCTCTCCTGTGGTCAAATGCTACTATACACCAGACGTCATAGATGTCTCCATGGTGTATAGCGACTTGCTATTTTGCAAGTACCGAGAGCGGCGACCTTCAGCCCTTGATGGACTTAACCTATACTGATATTACATATGATTTGCAGGAAACAACTACTCAGCGGGCAAATACCCCGACCTGCATTGAATTATACCTTACAAATCATGAATGGTAGCCAATGTCATTTGTCAATTCCCCGACCAGACATAGACCGGTTTCGAACTTATTAGTTCTCATCAGTATGCCATAGGTCGAGGAACAGACAAATGACATTGGCTACCATTCATGATTTATAAGATATAATTCAATGCAGGTCGGGGTATTTGCCCGCTGAGTAGTTGTTTCCTGCAAATCATATGTAATATCAGTATAGGTTAAGTCCACCAAGGGCTGAAGGTCGCCGCTCTCGGTACTTGCAAAATAGCAAGTCGCTATACACCATGGAGACATCTATGATGTCTGGTGTATAGTAGCATTTGACCACAGGAGAGGATTCACTTACCTCTCACCGGTACACCAATATATATATATATATATATATATATATATATATATATATACACATATATTTGCGTTACTATACCTTCACTGGAAGTAAAATAGTTGTTCATCTATGCAAGGAAATAACAGCAATATTGAGTGAATGCAACATTTGTAATTTGTTTGATCATATATTACCTCAGTAATTGTTCAGCAGTTTAGCCTGGTCTATTTTGAGAAACGGTAATTTCCACTTGCCGATGATTTTGAAGAAGATTCAAAATTTAATCGAAACATCAACAGTAGGTATTGCTCCCTGCCGCTGCCGAACAGCGCCATCTAGCGGGCAACTTCGGAACTAGGGGAAAACAGAGAACTAAAGGTTTGTGTCCTGGCGGATATTTTTAGGCGATAATGGGGTATATATAGGTGATATTGGGGTATTTTTAGGTGATATAGGGATATTTGTAGGTGATATTGGAATATTTTTAGGTGATATCGGGGTATTTTTAGGTGCTATTGGAATATATACGAGTGATATTGGGGTATTTTAGGCGCTATTAGAATAGTACCTAAAAATACCCCGATATCGCCTAAAAATATCCCAATATTACCTAAAAATATACCAATATTACCTGTATATATATCCCAATAGAATCTATATATCCCAATATCACCTATATATACCCCATTATCGCCTAAAAATATCCGCCAGGACACAAACATTTAGTTCTCTGTTTTCCCGTAGTTCCGAAGTTGCCCGCTAGATGGCGCTGTTCGGCCGCGGCGGGGGGCAATACCTACTATCGACAAGTGCAAATTACCGCCTTTCATTTTCTATTCGATAATATCGACCTTGTAGGTATATTTGTTAGGTAAATACTGTTATACCGTTGAATGTATCGTTATTAGATTTGGCACCAATATTTTTCGACAACTTAAAAAAATATTGTGGTGCTCCCCATCCCTCATGAGCCCGGAAAATTCTGGATACACTCAGCTAGCTGCTTATAGCTATTTTCCGGTTATAACTGGTTTTAAAATATGAAAACAGCAGAAGAATTTCAAAGTAATAACGTTAACTTAAGAATTATATACTCGTGCTTTAAGTATGGCATTTTTAAAAGTTCGTTATACAGCAATACGTTATTAACAATAACTGAGTAACTGAGACCAAGAACTTGGATAAGGAATGTCTCATATCAAAGTTTAATTATGAAGGAACGTTCAATAAAGCATACATGACTGAATAAAGGTATCTTATTTATTGAAGGGTATATAAAATTCCAGACAGCTTAATATTAAAATATCGATGAAAATATCTCTATTATTTGATCTTAAACGAGAGATCCAGAGTAAAATTCTAATATAACAGCCGGAGGTTACCCACGCTCTGAATATTTCACGTTCACCTCGCAACTACTATCTCCGTTGTTAATTTAAGAAATTTAATTATACAAGAATAATTAACGAGGTAATTTATACCGTAAAATTAATTTCGCGTTATGTCACGGTTTTCTTGCCCTTTTTTGGTAGCAAAACAACGGCCTAAACACTGTCAGTCTGTGTACATAGGAAGGTAATGGGGAGCCGAGGGTTAGAGAGATCAACAAACAGGGATTCTCTACGGCAATCAGGTCTAATCGATGCTGTAATCCATCACACAGGTCGGCTTACGTCCTGGAATGAGAGGGATTGTCCACCTCGTCAGTTACATACATAGACAAGATGCCTTAAGCTGAAAATACAGTATTTTTGTTTCGTATTAATAAATCCCCTGAGGAAATTGAATTTGTTGCGTTTTCTGTTATTTATTACTAATGATATATCTTACAGGTGTTGATTTTCTTACATCAATAAATTATATACAAGGCGTTTGTGCCAAATTTTGTTAAATGATTTGTTTCTTTGACTTTTCCTGAGAGAAATGAAAAATAGGAATTGTCAATGAAAATTCACTGTCACACGGGATTCTGTATTTATGTAAAAAGTGCCTTGACTGAAATAACTGTTAAATGAATGTTTCATTGTTATTAAGTAGATATTGCTTATTTACATTCCTGCTTTTAATCATAATTATGGCGACTCAAAAGTTAAGTTATCAAGAATTAATGGGGATTATTAAAATTGTTGGTGATTATTAAAATTGTTGGTGATAATGTGAGATCGTCAAAAGAAGCTTAACGACAGAACCGTTCGAAAAATTATAAAATATTTTAATCATACTGGTCGTGTTTCAGACACGAATTTTAGAGGATCAGGTCCCCGGAGGCAGTTTAATGATTCGGCTATTTTCACCAAAACCCTCTTGCCAGCTTGAGAAATGCTGTTTTAAAATTGAATATGTACCGAAATACCATTTGGAGCTTACTTCAAACAGCATAACCGGAAACCATATAAAACTAAAGCTCTGTACACTTTGGAAGTAGATGACAAAAAAGATTTGGGTATTGCTTGTGGAGAGTATTTGAATGGTTTTTTGAAAAAAAAAAAAAATGAGGCTACATTCACCACAAACGGTGGTGTAGTTTTCATACTACTATCCGCCTTTTCAAAGCTTCTTGAAAAAGCTTACTTCATAAGAACTTCTGCATTTCTGGAGAAAGAAAATATTATTACTAATCAGCAATTTGGTTTTAGAAAGGGTCTTTCCACTCAACATGCAGTACTATCCTTGTACAATTTCATTTTGTCAAATTTAGATAACAGCAAATCTACTGCTTGTATATTTTTCGATCTAAAACGTGCGTTTGATACCATAGATCATGCGCTTCTTGTAGACAAATGTTATAATTATGGTATACGCGGAACAGCATTAAGTTGGTTAAAATCTTATCTCTGTAATAGGACACAAGAGGTTAGGTTATCAGATGACGGTTCAACATATAGATCAAATGAACTCGCTTCTACTTCTACTGGCGTGCCTCAGGGAAGTATCCTGGGGCCGTTACTTTTTATTATTTTTATCAATGATATTGCTGAGCCATTAACAAATTGTTACATCTCATTATTTGCAGATGATACTGCTGCTGCTGTCATTGGTGATGATTTTAGCGAAATTAGTGAAAATGCAAATGATACTGTTATCTCTATGCAGAAATATTGCTTGGACAATGGTTTGGTGTTAAACACCTTAAAAACAGAACTGATAGTTCTCGCTACTCGTGAGTTAAAACAAAAGTCTCCTTGTAAAAATTGATAACAAACCTATTGAACAGAGTGAAGTTACCAAATTTCTTGGATTGCAGGTTGATTCTCTATTATCTTGGATTTATCATATAGGCGGGATAACAAGAAAACTTTCCACGCACTGCTTTGCCTTATGGTAGCTAAGATCAAAAGTTAGTGTTGAACTGCTAAAATTGTACATGCGTGTTTAAACTATGGAATTATTTGCTGGGGAAACTCCTCGAGAGTAACAGACATTCTAGTCATACAGAAGAAAATCATACGAACAATAACGTTTAAATCACCCCAATATTCTTGTAGACAACTTTTTTAAGAATTAGATATACTTACAGTTACAAGTTTGAATATACTAAACTGTGTCGTTTCCGTTAAAACTAGCCCTAACAATTTTATTCAGAAGAGAGATGGCTTTGAGGACTACGATTTAAGGCTGAATAATAACATTAGTTTACCACAACACCATTTAGCTATGGTTGCCAAAGGACCCACCATCATGTCTATTAAGTTGTTTAATAAACTACCCAATTTTATTAAAGAAATATTAAACGTTTATTTATTTAAAAGAGCTGTGAAAAGATTGTTATTAAATAATGTTTTTACTCCATTTCAGATTGGATTGTTCTGAATTTGATGTTTGAACTTCTATGACAAATAGTTTTTTGTTTATTGAAATTTAAAAACTCGTATTTCTTAATCCTGACATTTAGTTTCTTATATCACATGTACCATACCTGGAATATTTGTTTTTACACCTTTTCTTACTTTTTTCAGTATTTGTTTTTTATACTTCGTATTTACATTTCATTGTTTGTTTGTCTGCTGTTTTTGCAGCCTTCTGTAGTTGTAGTTTGTAGTTTAAGTATTTTTTGTAGTTTTTCTTGCAATTTTTTGTAGTTGCAAGGAAACTGTTGACATTATTCTATATACTTGTATTACGAGTCCTATTGAAAATTTTTTTTTTGGGCAGGGAAAATCCCAATTGGGTAATTAATAGCAGAAGTCAATATTCAGACAAAATAAATATCTTTTATGGTATTTTGAACGAATGCCAAATTAGTCCCTTTTTTAAATTCTGGGGTTTATAAGAGATGAGCGTTGGACCGAGATGCAAGGCCTACAGGGAAGAGAACATATACAGGGTGTTTCATTAATAATTGTACATAAGCTAACTGAAGAATCCTTAGCCAAAATAAGAAGATGTAACTCAAAACACTTAGATAAAATGTTCCTCCTTACTGAGATACAGGGTCTTTTATTTCAATTTTTATTCATTCATTATTATTTTTGCCAATTATTTTGTTACTGCTCAATATTTCTTTTTCATATTTGGCACAACGTTTAGGTATTTTAGGTAACATCAGACCATAGTAAAAGATAGTTTCTCACTATTACCAGAGTCGTACGGCAGGGACAGAGGAGTAGTTTCTACGCCACTGGTGGAATAGTCTTTTCAGTATAATTTTTTGATTATAAAACGTTTTCTACGAAAATAATGTACCCTTACCTCATAACGATAAAGTAATTATTTTTCGAGATAATTGAAGTTAAACATAAGGCTGTACAATATTCTGATTTAAATGTTTAATTTATTTTTCATATTCGTTTTGATCATTTCGACATCTTTACTCATAAAACTGCATTGATTGGTTACGTGAAATAAGTTTTACAGTTACATTTTTGTAACATATTTAATAAATTTAACTACATTCTTGATAATATGTAATACAATAATTATTTATAGAAGGAAAATTAATTCATTTGTTGAGCTGTCAGCTCTAGTCTGAAGTAATTATTTGAATCTAGTAGTGTTGTGTCATTGTTGTCAATTTTTGATATCACTGTAACACTGTAAGTCATTTCGCTTATTGTAAAATGTAAAAAGGGTATTTACTGAAATGCCGCGGCATAATAACTTTCAGATTTTGAAATGCGGGATATGATGTGTGTATGCACAAGAAAATTATTCCTGTCGTGCGGCTACTCGAAGATATCTCCAAATGTATCCAAACAGAGCCCAACCCAATCACCAGACCTTCAGAAATATTTCTATTCGATTAGGTGAAACTGGAAAATTCAAGCCCAAACGTGATGTGGGACGGCCAAAAAATATTTCTGTTGATCAAGAGGACATTTTAGTGCGAATTGCTGATAATCCCCAACTAAGCAGTCGACGTTTATCAGCAATTTCCGGGGTAAGCAATGCTTCAGTATTTAGGATACTTAGAAAAGAAAACCTGCGACTTTTCCATTTTACACCAGTCCAAAATTTATTACCAAGGGATCTTCCTGTATGAGTGGAATTTGCACAGTCTATTAGAGATAGAAAAATTTTAAACCCTAATTTTGTTAACAATATTCTCTTTACCGATGAAGCCACTTTTATTCGTAGAGGAGTTTTCAACTGGAGGAACAACCACGCAAGATGGCGCATTTTCGTTTAGTAGTGCACAACTACCTATGTAATCAATTTCCTTATCGTTGGATTGGTAGAGGAAGCGAATTTCCGTGGTCATCTAGAAGTCCGGATTATAATCCCTTAGACTTTTATTTCTGGGGACACATGAAAAAATGTTTAGTATATGCTCAGGGAATTAATACTGTCGAAGATTTATGGCAACAAATAGTCAATTCTGCCAACTTCATTAAAAATCACCCAAACATATTTTTTAATGTTAGAAGTTCGTTTAACAAAAGAATACAAAAATGTATTGAAGTAAAAACATCTTCTTAGTGAGGAGGAAAATTGTATCTAAGTGTTTCGGGTTACATCTTATTTTGGGCCAAGGATTCTTCAGTACAATTATTAATGAAACACGTCTTGATTTTTATTTGTGGGGTACTCTTAAAGGCAACATATTTTCGCTACTGAGGTCTATCACCGACGCGCGACGCCCGTAGATGAGCTACCCCCAGGAATTTTGCATAACCTCTTCTCTTTCGAAGAATAGGAATCTTTTATTTGCCAAATATTTAATAGACAAGGAACCGGCAGCTTTACATCCCCTCCGAAGGACGGTATATCCCTTACACAATCCTCGCTTAAGATATTGCCAGATTAGGACCATTTTTGGACTGCTATCTTTTTAAGCAAAATAGTCAACCTTGATACGGTTTTTGTGATCGTTAGGATAAGTTACAACAAATAAAACAAACAAAATTAAAATAATACAAATAATAAATCCAGATATCTGGGAGCATATCTAGAGTTAAAGATATCATCCACGAATACCAGAGATGTTAAAGCAAAAAAGAGATTTCAGCCCTTCATAAAATATTTACAGAACGTCAATGGGCCAAAAAGGGTGGCAAATGGTGATATATCATCTCCGGCCACCCTAAGCTCTTAAGTTCTTCTTAGCAAATTAGTGATTCAAGTTTCTCTCAATTGCAAATTACATGATTTTATATCAAATGTTGTATCTCGCCTAATAGAGATAACTAAAAAAATCTAAAATCGTTTAGGCAGTATTGTTTATGAATAGTAACTAATGTATTAAAAAAATTCCCAGAAATGTTTAGGAATTTGGGAGAATGATGGCATTAAAACAATGTAATAGTCTGGCTAACCACTCTAAATAAAACAAGAACCATAATTTAAAAATTGATTTAGGACAGTTGCTAGGCAATGAATTTTGCTAACCATCACAAAACCTCTTGAAGATGAACCATTTCGTTCCAAAAATATACAGATCCAAATATGGCCAATATTACTTACCTTATAGCTCTTTTCGGTTATGAATCTTAAGGTGGCACTTACCTGAAAAAAAAAATAATAAAGTGTTAATCTGATTCATTTTTATATTTTCGAGAAAAAATATTTTGGACTATAATGATATTGACTAAATAAAAAAAATATATAGTTTAAAAAAACTAAAAAAAACACGCTTTAATAGCCAACCGAACCAAAAATAAAAATAATGGTTAAATATTAAGATTTTTATTTTTTTGCAAGAAGTGTGGGTGCTTGTCATCAATTATTATAAAACTCACGCTTTTTACAATAAAATAAGAATCTTAATATTTAAACATTATTTTTTACTTTTCAGTTCGGTTTGCTATTAAAGCGTGTTTTTTTAGTTTTTTAAACTATATATTTTTTTAGTCACCCTCTTGCCATTCATCCCTCGACACGTTTCTCATCAATAATAAAATATATATTAATGACAACGGCTCCTCCGCCAAAATCTCAACAATTGATAGGTAATTTTTTAATTTTATTTTATCCTGATGATCCCGGTGAGGACATTGGGAGAAAGTTGTCAAATTATTGTATTGTCTTCGGCCCTTGATAAGTGTGCAAAGTTTCAGTTTAATCTGACGTTTTGAAGTGGGCGAAAATCACGTTCAACGATTCCATTACAAGCAAACAAACTAACAAACTGGCAAACAAACATACAGGTGAAGCTAATAAAAGCGTGTTAAAAATAATCAACTATTTTATTGCCAATTTATTGTTCTACAGAATTGTCAACCAAAAATTATAGCTTATTTGTGGGATTAAAGATATTCCGGAATTACAAATGTTCAAAAAATACTTTTTTATTCTATCATATTAATGGAGTATTTTGTTCGACATTAAAACGATATTTTGACGGAGGTTTCAATTTATCATTTCTTTCGGTTTTGTTCTCTGATTTTCCGATAAAGACGAGGTGATTTAATTTGTATCAGTTAAAAAATTTCATTCTTTAACGCGTATAAAATGTTATTAGAACTTTACATGCACAATGCATGTCTAGGAGACGGTCCCGTATCGCGTCAGTTAAATGTGAATCGAAAACATTCATTAATATCTTATGCATATATTCCACCACGAACAGCCAAGTTATGGTATCCTGCTATCATGTACCTTACAAATTATTCTCTCGTCAGAAAGGTTATATCATGGGTAACGGTATCTATTTGACTACAGACTGTAACAATGTTATTATCCGTTCTTATTTGCAATAATAAAAGAAAATTGTTTATTTCAGAGGTAAAAAAATCGATCTCGGTTAAATGTGCATCTACATCATTCCATATAATCATCAGCTTTAAAGAAATATTTCATGAAATGCAATGTCGGCACATTTCTTGCAACGAGATAAATTTGTAAGAAGCAGATAAGTCGTGTGTGTTGAAATAGATACCATTACTTATCGTGAATAGCTTTTATTCGAAACATTTTTAGTTCCACATTCTTAAATTTCTGTATTGCAGAGAGGGTACGTATCGCGATAACTACCTGGAAATGAGTCCAAGTATTCCCTGAATCTGTTTTGTAGACAGTTCATCACACCATACTGATGGTCCGGATAACAGGATATCACTTGGCATCCTGTGTACCGACACTCACTCCTATCCACAAAACCACTTCAGGACGAGGGCCGTAACAGATACACTTGTTCGCGACGATGACGCTCTCGGGAGCAAACATGCCGGCCAGGAAAGAAAACAAGACAGAGTAGCCGCCATAAGAGGCAAGAGGCGGCCCAGCCGTCAGGGCTCAGAAGCCAGGACCAGGAGAGGTCTACCAACATCGTCCACACCTCTCACATTTGCAAGCCGGATTGACGAAAAGGTAGGCCAACCCCCTCACGGACCGGCCCCCGTCTACAGTGATAATCTGAGGTAAAACGCAATAGTCTTGCTCGACCTCAGTCATCTCAGACCTCACTTTTTGAATGAAATAGAAGTACAATATGATCACCACGGTCTTTCTGAGGTTTACAAATGGTAAGCTTTAATGTATGTATAAAGAAGTTTAATTTTGGAATTGCTAGAAGGCGTAATTGTAACGTTAATCGTATTGAATACACTAAATCCTTACCAAGTAATGAAACATGGATGAATATGTATGAAACGCCATGTATAAAAGAAAAATTTGAGTTTTTTCTTGCCAGTTTCATGTAAACGTTTGACAATGCTTTTCCAATCAAACAAAAAATAAACCTAAATTCAATCCCTGGATTACTCCAGAACTTATAGAAGACCACCTTCTAAAGCAAATTCATTTTCTGTGCAAAAATAACAATGATTCCAACTTGCAGGTTAGATACGACTTTTTAAAAAAGAAACATGAAGCAAATATTAATGCCTTAAAAAGTTTACAATGACAATTTAATAAAAGAAACTGACAATAAAGCTAGCTATAGGGCAGCTTGAAGCATTATTGGGGAAAATTCGAACGTCAATGTTAAAAAATATCTACCCACGGTCCTCAAGCATGACCAAAAAATAATTAGCAGGGGTGAAGCTACTGATTCATTTAATAATTATTTTATTGAGTCTGTCAAATCCCTGATTGAATTTAATAAAAAGGATTCTCAATGAATTCTTCCCAACGTTCGTCATAACCGTCATTCTATTTTTTTTTAACTTCTGTCACCGCTAGCGAAGTATATCTAATAATATCATGTGGAAATAAGAGATCTAGTGGTCCTAATAAATTCCTTACTTCTACCTTACTAGTTGCTGAATATATTGTGATCTTTTAACACATTTAATTAACTCATCTTGATTACTTCCCCAAAATTATAGATCTGTGGCTCTCCTGTCTATCTTTTCTAAAATTCTAGAAAAAACATACTTTACCAGACTCTCTTTTTTTGTCGGTTATAATATCCTATCTGATAGGCAGTATGGTTTCGTTCAATCCGAGATGCAATCTTGTCATTCCGTGATAAACTGCTAAACAGCTTTGATAAAGAATTATTTTCTGGTGACATTTTTTATGACTTGTCGCGTGCTTTTCATGCCATCGATCAATTATACTCTTACGGCGTTAGAGAACTTTCACTGAAATGGACGAAATCATATTTGAGTGGAACGTATCAGTTTGTTCGAATATTTCATGAAAACAAGTTTAGTTACTCAAAAAATTTACTTATTCACACCGGAGTTCCACAAGGAAATATTTTGGGACCCTTCTTGTTTAATATTTTTATTAATGATATAGCCACCTCAATGGAATCATGTTTTCTCACATTATTTGATGATGATACATCCGCCCTCATCACCTCTGGAAAAGTTTCAACACTAAGCACAATTGCCAACTACTGTGTTCAAACTATATCATCTTGATGTCAATCAAATGGACTTGTATTAAATAGTTCTAAAAGAATTTTTTTATTATTTAAACCAGTTGGTACTACAATCGGCTATAGTGGTAGCATAAAATAACAAAATGAAGTGAAATTATATATCCTGAGAGGGAAAACTGTTTGACGACTCAGATCAAATGTGAATGTCTCTACATTAAAAACTTTTTATTTTATATCAGTTCAGTCAACACTGTAGTATGGTCTTGTATGTTAAGGGAATTGCACCGGCGGCCGCGTTTCTAAGATATTTATCTTATAAAATGAATCATACGTACTATGTTCAATACATCCTTCTTAAGTTCATGCCGTGCTATTTTTAAAAATAACAGAATACCAATCTTACATTGTTTATACATATACCAGTGTTTATGCCTTGTTAGAAAAAAAATAAATCAGTTTCCCAGACGTAAGGATTACGATACGCGGCAGGCCAATGACGTTTACGTTACTCCTTACAGACTGTCACAGGTGAGTAATGCACCACTTATTACTCCTATCAAAATTTATAATCACCTTCCAAAAAAAGCAGGCTTTAGTCAATTTAAGGTCATAGTAAAAAATGTTCTAATAGAACAGACATTTTACTCTCTGCACGAATATTTTAAGTATAAGTAACTAATAAAAATATATTTCCGTGTATAGACACCATACTCTTGGTTTGTGTTGTTACGTTTATATACTGTTACATGTTTTTATTAATTGTATATATGCTTATGTACCTTGTGTAGGTATTTTAAGAATTTTTAAAAAATACTTTAAACTTTTGTAAAGATAAATTGTTTTCAAATATTTATGACATTATCCAAATACTTGTATAGGTCTCTAAGGAAATAAAGTATTATTATTATTATTAGACGGTAAATAATTACTGCAACCACAATACAACGTTTTATTTGATTCCGTTTATGCATTTATGCAGGCGAAAGGAAAATTATTCCAGAAACTATAAAACGCTATATTTAGAAAACGGGGCTCCCATAGCCATTACTATATTATAGAGATTTAAAATCGCTTTAATGTTCTATATCTTTTAGTAAAATACGAGCCTCTCATCACGAATCACCCTGTATCTAATGAAAATTAAACTACTCTATCAAATTATCTTGAAAACATTTACAAGCGGTGTAAAATTCATAAAATCATTTCATTGCCTCAACTATCACATTCACGTTCTAAATTATATTAATAACAGTTAACTTAGTTGATAATAATTAAAGCATGACAGCTCTAAAGCTAAAGTGAGCACTTGAAGTGTAAGTGTATGGATGTTTTGGGACTTGAACACCGCCCTAGGATGTAGAAGCACCTTCACACACACGTATCTACAATTGCACGTGCCCTCTTAGCAAATATTGCAAGACCACATTAGCGCTCAAGATTGCTAAATTAAACAAACCACTGGCTGTTCTGAGTTTGCTGATAAGTGTGGTAATTACGGTTATTGCAAATGTACTCTGGAAAACTAGGTGTGAATTTAACAGTTATGTGAAATGAAATAAACCGCTTTGAAGTGCTAGATACCCCTATTCTTGAAGAACCATTTACGGAACTATCGCCATGCTACTTTTTTAAGTAATGCAATACATTGTATTAATAGCCTCGACCTCGATACAATTTGTGATACTAGATACAAAGTAGTTGAGAGCTTAATGATGATAGCCGATCTTTAAAAATATATTTTAAATGTATAACATAGCAGCATACACTACTTTCATATAAGAAAGTGTATACAGGGTATGCCATATGTCATGGTCTAAACGAAACAGGGCGGAAGAGAATTGCATAAGTTGTTGAACTATTCACATAGTGTATTACTTATACCATGCCTGAGAAGCATGCTACACTAATGAGTATATTCCCTAAGCTTGGAGGGAAGTCAAGATGGCATTAATTTTAAAAATATGCAGGCGTCCACCAGACGAGCCCAAATCATATCGCCTTATTAGCCTTATCCCAATTTCTGTTAAAAACAATGGAGACAATATTAAATCAACATACGAAGAGCGAAATCCTTACAGGAACGCCGTTTCACTCAATACAATTTGCCTATCAACCTGGCAAAGCAACATTAAATGTTCTTACATGGCCGGGTAAAAGCCATTTAAAAGGTATTTAAAGTAAAGGAAGTGGCTGTGTGTGCTTTCATAGATATAGAGGGTGTTGCTCCTGTCAATCCAAACAAAGAGCGCGGAGAAAAGGTGAATAGAGCTGGATGAAATGAATACAATCCATGCTAAGAAGCAGAATAATTACCACAAATATGGGGCTGAGTCAGCCATGGTAATTGCAGCTAGGGGCTGTCCACAAGGTAGAGTTCTATCACCCTTGCCGCGGTCAATGGTGGCCGGTGATCTCCTCCATAAATTGAGTAATTCTAGCTTCAACGTTCACGGCTATGCTGATGGCCTGGGCGTGACTGTGAGAGGCAGACGTCAGGTTATGATCTCAAACCTTATGTAAATTGGTTTAAACATAATATCCAAATGGTGCTCGCCAGAGGGACTTAGTGTCAATTCGAGCAAAACAGTTATTGTGCCATTTCACCAAAAGGAGAAAACTAAATTTGAGAGCTCCTATATTGAATGGAACAGAACTGAACTTTTCCAGTGCAGTTAGGCATCAACTGGGAGTAATCCTGGATCATAAACTTAGCTGGAACTTACGTTCGGAAAGGACACTCAACAGGAAGGGCGGCTATCTGGACGTGTCCTAGGCTGTTTTAAGGTCTGACACCGAAAATGAATATTGGAGCCACTTTTCGATTGTTAGACCCATGGTAACCTACGCATCATGCATATGGTGGCCAAAATCAGAAAAAAAAGTAGCACAAAGAAAGTTGCAGAAATTGCAATGGCTTGCCTGCTTAGGGGCTACGGGACCAATGAGAGCATCGCTTTCATAGCTCCTGTAGGACAGGAGAGTGTCCTAGAGGAGCTATGAAACCGCTACTCGACCTACTTTCTCTACATTTTCATATGAGGAGGCAGGTGACTCGTAGTATCCTAAGGGTGGATCAGGCACTTAAATTTAAACCAGTTGATCTGGTTGGTCACTTGACTCTGCCAATGCCAATTAAACAGGCCCTTGACGCCCGGTTGATGTGTTGGTTGAAAGCAGTCAAACGATCGGGATCAAAGCACTGGGAATTAGAAAGGATGTAAGATGTCTCAAGGGATAAGTGCGGGCGTAGCAGGGGCTAAATGTAGGGTATCCAGAACCCTATAGATCTGTGTCGAGGGATGTCTAAACGAAGGCATTTGAAGGGCAAAGATCTATATACAGATAGCCAAGCAGCATTAAAGGCTCTATGATTCTATACCTTCAAGTCTAAAGTTGCCTGGGAATGTAGACAATCCCTGAAGCTGGCTGGCTAATAACAACAAGGTAACTTTGATGCGAGTGCCAGGGTGTGAGGGAATAGAAGGTAACGAACTAGCTGGCAGCCTCGCAAAAAAAGTTGAGTTGAACCGTTTTGTGGCTTATATCTAAGGGACCCATAACGGAGGATATCCGAAAATAGAAAATGGGAAAAGAAGTCATACTGGAGGAATATTCCAGAACAAACACAAGCGAAAAAGTTCATAACTTTTTCGGCAAAGAATGCCACAAGGCTTCTCGAACTCGAAAATTCAAAATTAAGACTAATTACAGATCTTCTAACGGGCCACTGCCTCTTGAAATACCATCTGAACAAGGCAGTAGATGACAAATACAGATATAATATACCAAAAAGCTGCATAAATAATGATTTCATTGAAATTATAAACTCTGAAAGCATTTAAAATTCTTTTTAGACCTCTATAAAATCATTGAGGTTAATCACAAAACAAATATTAATTGCGTATTCAATTGTGAGACCAATATTATAATAGGCTTTACAAACGATTTATCTTTAAGGATCCAAACAATTTCTAACACGCATCTTGTCTGTTATGTTGATGACACAAATATGTTAATAGCAATAATAAACAATATACAAATTAATATGAAAAAATATAATGGTCTAGGAAGAAAAAACAATAACAATTATGTTCTTATATAATAATACTAACAATAAAAATTTTATGACATTAAATAATACCAATTTTAATTTAAGTTAGTCAACCTAACATCCTAGTTGTTACGTTCGACCATGATGTATGAAAATTTGAGGAAGATTGCTAAGCTCTTCGTTCATTAAAGGACCATTGCCACATATCAAACAAATCAGATGTTTCACTTATTAGTGACCTTATGCAGATTCGCCAAAAGTAGTTTTATATTATGTACAATATTGTATATATTCTGAATAAACGGGTGCAAGAAAACATTCGAGAAAGAAGGATGGATATATCCCCACCACAGAAGACTTTTAGTTCTAGTTTTCTTTGTTTCTGCGGGAGGGACTGAGTTTATCCTGTGCCCTGTGTTGATACACGACGAGGTGATAAAAATAAGAATTCACGAAGTGTGAGGCATACTGGGGGTAGTATATCCGACTTTCTGTTCCTAATTTTTGCTTTCTTTTTCGCACCCGGTTACTTTAGGATATATAAAACTACTTTTGCCTAACCTGAATAAACAAATTCATATGTTATCATGCGACATGGATCGTCCGGGATTTTGCGCAAAAGGGTTGACATGGTTGACTTTGGCCACAGATTTGGCATCCTGGTTAAATGAGAGCATTTTGCGTAGTTTTATTTTCGTGTATTGCCTCCTTATTGAACTTTGTGTAAAATGTGTAAAACACAGGCATCTGAATTAAGCTTGTGCATATTTCCCGAAGCGTTATCAGTGAATTTTTTTTTATCTCGGGTATGTGTAGTCAAATATTATATAAATATTACAACTGCTTTTAATATCTATATTTTTGAAATATGTTGTTTTGTGTTTGAATTTTAACATTTTGATGGACAATAAATGTATTATTAATATTATTAACTTATTGTATAAATTTTGCGCCCTACAAATCCTAAAAATTGGAAATTATTCTTTAAATAAAACCTATATTTAAGTACGTAGCCACTTATAAATGTGTATCGTTTAAATACTAAAAATTGGTTCAAATAAGCAATGGAACTCTTTATGAGAGCCTCTGCCTTATGAAACCTGAAATTTCTTCATGAATCATCAGCATTTCAGTAGTCTGGGAATGTGACGTAATGTCAGTTGTTCGCTTAATGTCCGGACATCTGGCTCATATTACGGACTTACGTTATATTTATGAACACGCCATGCGAGAGGTGAATGCGAAATGGATAATTTACCTCTATATTAAACTTCTTAGCTCACCCTAAATGGACATTTAATTTCCATTTTAATAATATCGTATCTGCTATAGAGTAATTCACATAATTCGTTAAATGCTTAACCCTATGGCAAATGTGCATTTCAATAAAATTATATTCTACAAGTAATGAATTTAAAATTGAGAATCTGCAAAACAAGTTCTCCTATGTCGAGAATTACCTACTCTGATAAAAATGTTGAATCTGACGGGACATGTTCCTCAACTTAATATCCCAACCATTTCCGAACAAGATGTCTTGAAGGCTCTAAAAAAATTTAAAAATAAACTCACTACGGGTCCCGATGATATACCAGCTTTCTTGTTAACAGACTGTGCCCCAATCTTTGCCTTACCACTGTCTATCATCTTTAACTTAGCACTGCGAACAACTACTTTTCCAAACATATGGACTCAATCTAAAATAGGTCCTGTTTTTAAAAAAGGTGACAAGACTTTTATCGAAAATTATAGACCCATAGTTATCCTGAATAATTTTGGCAAACTCTTTGAAATTGTTTTATACGATATAATCTCTTTCCATGCAACATCTCAACTTTCCTTCAGTCAACACGGGTTTTTGGCAGGTAGATCTAAGTGTTACACATTTCATCGCAAATACACTGGATCAAGGTGGTCAAACAGATATAATTTACACAGACCTGTCTAAAGCATTTGACAGACTGGATCATGGGCTCCTACTGCGAAAGTTGTCAGTCTTTGGCTTATGTCTTGACTTTCTAAGTTTCTTCGAGTCATATCTTTGTAACAGAGCATTAAACGTCAAGTATCATGGATTCTCATCTATCGAAGTACTAGCGACGTCAGGAGTTCCGCAGGGCTCTGTTCTCGGCCCACTGTTTTTTATAATTTTCATCAATGATATTTGCCGAGATTTGAAAAGTAATGTCCTTCTATATGCCGATGATCTTAAACTGTTTGCATCTATTAATTCCGAAGAAGACTGCCGTCGTTTACAACATGACCTCTCAAAAATAAATTCGTGGTGTGAAATCAATAGGCTACCTTTAAATATATCCAAATGTAATGCGATGACTTTTACGAGGAGAAATAACTCAATAAACTTTTCCTACAAAATAGGCAATGAAATGGTTATAAGATGCACTCAGTTCAAGGATCTTAGAGTCATCTTTGACTCAAAATTAACTTTTGCTCCTCATATAGATTACATAACTGCTAATGCCTACAGAAATCTAGGCTTTATCTCGCGTAACTCAAGGCACTTTAAAGATATCTCCACACTTTCTCTCCTATTTAATGCTTTTGTACGGCCAAAATTGGAATACGGTAGTATTGTTTGGAATCCACATTACAATAATCATATCCTTAATTTGGAACGGGTTCAGAGAAGACACATTAAACATCTTTCTTACAAAGCTGATGGATTTTATCCTCCCAGGGGCACACCACAATCTGACCTGCTAGCCAGATTTAATTTAAATGACTTAGCAACGCGTAGAGTCTACTTTTCGGTACTATTCATATTTAAACTTTTAACAAGTCAGATAGACTGCTCGGATATTCTTAGCTCCATCCAATTTAATATTCCATCTATTCAAACTCGCTCATACACTCTGTTCTATTTGGATACACCAAGAACAAATGTACTAAAATCTTCTCCTATTCACAATATGTGCTCAAATTACCTCAGCTATCAGGCGAACCTCGATATTTTCAATTGTAGTATTAATAATATAAAACAATGTCTCTTAGGTTAACCTTCAGTTTTCTACTAAGCCACCGTTTAAACTATGTCCTCATATATATTATTTTTGTTTGTTGTTTCCTCTCTTCAGTTTATTAGTTTAGTAGTTTAGTTTAATAGTAATTATACTCTGTAAATTATTTAGTATTAAGTTCCTATTTCTGTATATTTTTTGTATATTTCCTGCCCTGTAATTGGATGCATATCTGTCTGGGCAGCTGTATTCGTAAAATAAAATAAAATAAAATAATTCTAACAAGTAGTTATTATTATTTTTCGTCTAACGTATAATAATTAATATTGTTTTAATAAAACGAGTTGTACATATTTTTTATATATGTATAGGTAGCGTTTGAGAAAGAAGTGGTTAAACATGTTTATGATTGAAGTTGTCACACTTTTTTTCAGTCAAATTTGATTGATATGGCACTGTTTCCATGATATGTCTGATAACAGCGTGTTTATTTGTTCAAAGAATATATTTTTTATAAAAAACGTACATTCCAAGACGTAAACAGATGTCAAGATAAGTATATTATTTTTAAAATATGATTTACATAAATCTATCGTTCCAAATTTAAATATATTTTAAATACATCTTCTGTAAACAAAAATCTGCTAATTTCTACTAAATGTGCCCAGAAAATTATTCAATATTTTACAGTTGACTGAAAATATGAACAAGATCCAAGATAAACACATCCCTATTAATGCGATTGTCGTTTCAGATAGCTCGAAGTTAATGGCAAAAATTTAGTTTTGAAGATAGTTCTTTAATTTTTCTTTTTTAGGTCCGGATTTTGTACGTTTTTAATTTTTTTTTATAGCTTTTACAGTTTTTATAACAAGTCCATTTTGTTGAATTTTATGAGTTTCTTTTCTAGTTGATATGTTGCATAAAACTGCGTCACTGACGAGAGCCAACAGCGCGAAACTGTGTGTGACGACTGGCACCAGAGCTCCTTTAAGTGGGATCAGTCTTTCGGCTGGTGTTTGTTGCAATTATTACACTTAACGCGCCAAGCTTGTAACTTGTAATTCAGCGCTCGGCGGGTTACATAGCCCGGAGAGTAGCTGTTGGTTGCAGTCTGGTTACGTTCCTTATAGTAAAATAAGGATTTTATAGAGGAGTTTGAGACTAAAAATATTATGTTTTAATGGTATAATCATGTATTTTAAGTGTACTTTTGGAACTCTGCGATTTAATGTAAGGTGTTGGAATGTCGCGTGTTCGATACCGGCCGCCGTCTAGAATTATAAGTAATACATATATGTTCGTGAATCTCCTAACTTCAATAGCTGATTTCTCGAAAACCCCTGTTCTTGTCAATTTATGCAGAATTTTACTGGGAATATTTTTTGTACATATAATTTTTTTGTAGGACAAACGGTTTTCGAGAAAATTGCAAAAAACTACCGAATTACACATTAGGGATGTGTTTTAGGGATGACGCTCCTACTTGTTGCTTGAGAACTCTTTTTATTTTGAAAGTACATCCCCTGACAAGTTTAACACGTTGCGTACAGCTATACAAAAAGAAACGTTGACTCAGCCGGCTATAAGATTTAATTTGCGGCATCACGTTGCTACCACGCCGCCCCAAGAAGTGGTTTTTGTCATTGGGCCGGCGTCGGACATGTTTTTTTTAGGCACACAAGGCTAGTAAATCTCTGTCCGGCTTATACGAATTGGTCAGTAGGCCGGCGCTTTCTTTTCTACCATATATTTAGCATTGTAGCGCGAATCCTGATGAGGCACATGCCGTTTGAATGTAAATATTAATAAATCTTCGTCCGGCTTATGCGAATTGGTCAGTAGGTCGGCGCTTTTTTCTGGCATATATTTAGCATTGTAGCGCAGATCCTGATGAGGCACATGCCGTTTGAGTAAAGTATGTTTTACGGTATTACATTGATGACACGCCGGCCCAGTGGCCAAAAGAGTGCGGCATCCGCATCATCTCACACCGTACGCAACATGTTAATTCCCAAGTGGCAAAACTTTATGATGCAGGTCAGGATTTCAATGTAGGGTCTTCTTATTGAATAAATTCTACGAAATTACACTCACATGCAAAAAAACGCAACAAGTTAATATTTGGTAAGATTTGATGTCTTATAATTTTTTTATTTTTAGTTCAATTTTCTTAAATTTTTGACAAACTGTAGACGAAAGGACTAATTTCAACTTGCATATTCAGTCTTTTGTTAAATGCTGGCGTATTAGTCATTATACAGGGTTAATTAAAAGTTCGTTTTATAACCCTAATTTTAAAACACCCTGTGGAATAATTTCGTAGTCTAATTCTTTCAAAATACCAATTTTTGTTAAGAGCTGTTTCTTTTCTACACTTTGTTTTTTGGTTCATGTCTTTAGGTGCACTGGTTCATTTTTAAGAGCGAAATTAACTTGTCAACAACAGTTTACTTTATGACGAGACGCCTTTGCTCGTTGTTGCTCTAACGTCAGTTTGACAGCTTAGTTTATGAGGCTAGTAATGAAATGGCAACAATATATTGTTTAGTTATTACAACTTACATAAAAAGAAAGAAAAATAAGAAAATTTATTTATGCAAACAATTCAACTTCAAAATCAAAACAATTCAACTGTAACTTAATTAACCTAAAGAAACGTACTTTTTACAACAAATTTAACTTAATATTTTGTATTATCACCTCTAGCCCTTATAACTGCCTGCATACGTCGGTTCATACTGTCAATAAAGTTACGAATAGTATCTTGAGGTATATTTTGCCATTCCTCCTGAAGGGCTAAACGAAGCTCATTTACCGTAGCCGAAGCTACTTCGCGATCTCTATGGGGTTAAGATCGGGCGAGCATGCTGGCCAGTTCATTTTGTTAATACCAACTTTCGCGAGGTATTGTGTAACACGCAATGCTGAATGTGGCCGCGCATTATCCTGCATTAGGATAAAGCCATCGCCGATAAATCCACTAAAAGGTACAACGTAATTGCTTAATATCTCCTCAATATATCGGTGGGCCGTCAAGGATCCATCGATGACCACCAAATCGGTGCAGGCCTCTCGGGTTATTCCTGCCCACACCATTACCGAACCTCCTCCATAGCTTAGACGGGGACTGAACGTGCACTTTGCAAATCTTTCTCCGGCCCTTCTCCATACTTTTTTCTGTCCATCTGGAGAATGTAAGCAGAATCTGGATTCATCATTAAAAAGAACATTGTTCCATTGCCCTAAGTTCCAAGGTAAATGTTCAGTGGCAAATTGCAGTCTAGCTACTCGGTGATGAGGAAGCATTTTAGGTCCAGTTGCCGGTCTGCAAGCTTTCAAACCAAACTCCTTCAATCTTCGGCGAACTGTCCACACACTAACATTAGTACCTCGGACCTCTTGGAGTTGATTTCTTGTCTGCACTGATGTTAAATGACGATCCCGCAGAGTGTTAATGTGAAGAAATCTGTCATCCATAGCAGTAGTTTTTCGTTTTCTGCCACAACCTGCCCTACGTTTATTTCTGCCAGTTTGTCTAAAACGATGGTAGAGCGATGAACATGAAGGGTTCTTGCAACATATTCATCTTCAACAAGAGCAACAGCTTTTGCGCAATTTTTCGCACTTAAAACCATAGTAGCAGTGTAACAGGTCTTACGTATCAAAAATTACTGTCAATATGATATTAGAGCAACAACGAGCAAATCCGGCTCGTCAAAAAATAACATTTCTCAAAGTAAACTGTTGGTGGCAAGTTCATTTCGCTTTTAAAAATGAACCAGTGCTCCTAAAGACATGAACCAAAAAACGAAATGTAGGAAAGGAATGATTCTTAACAAAAATTGGTATTTTGTAAGAATTTGGCAACGAAATTATTCCACAGGGTGTTTTAAAGTTAGGGTTATATAACGAACTTTTAATTAACCCTGTATAATGACTAATACACCAGCATTTAACAAAAGACTGGATATGCAAGTTGAAATTAGTCATTTCATCTACAGTTTGCTAAAAATTTATCAAAATTGAACTAAAAATAAAAAAATTATAAGACCTCAAATTTTGCCAAATATTAACTTGTTGCGTTTTCTTTTGCATGTGAGTGTAGATTATTGTATACATTACCCCAGTATTTCTGATCTATTTATGTATATTATATACCCAACAGAAAAGTAAAATATATCTATTGAGTTTAGAATCATATTATGTTAAAGAATATTTCAAAATGCAATTAGAATGAATCATCCGAATTTGTCGAGCTTTTGACAAGTCTATCAACTACATTATATTATAATTAAAAGTAGCACGCACTGAATTGTAAAAACAAATGCTTTGTCATCATAAAAATGAATGTGTGTAGACGGCAATAATGAAGATGAGCATTATAAATAGTGAATGTTACACTTGAGTTTAAATAAAACGGGTAAATGATTTTATTGGCAATATACGCGCGTTATGACAATGGTAGGCCGCCATCAAGGGTGTCGTTAACCGGTAATTAAATGATGTGCCGGATGGACTTTTTAAAACATTCCGCAATTAAATAGTTCGCATCATAATGTAGGCATTCGAGACCCCTTGCACTGAATCTGTTCGCAACATAAAGTACATTTAGGGACCCACCCCATCGCAAAAGGACAGTAAATACACGATCTAATGGAGTCTCAAAAGCCAGACAATATACGTTAAGAAATAAGTTGTAGGAATTACTAAACTTCTTGACTCTTTTGTTGCTATTATTGCTATATTGTAACGGCAGGATGGTGTGTATACAAAGCCCAAAGCAAATTAATATATCAAATTTATTTCATCATCTGCCTTTTCCCGTTCGTTCTGTTTAACTAAATTATTTTATGCGATATTAATATATTTTAGCCTTTGCAAGTACCGTGTACATTTAACTTTAACATTCCTCATTTTAGTTTTGTACCTATTGAAGAATTTCATTCAAAGATGTGCACTTGAATTAAATTAGAGGGATATTGAAATAAATTAAGCAAGGAATATTTCGTTTGTCTGTAATTATTTCCATTTATTTATCATTTAAGAATGTATGACTGATGCCGAATTTTATATGAAATTTAATACGAAGCGCAGAATAACAACTTAACTCTAACAACGCCTTAATCTTTATAGTAGTCCTCGCTATGCCTTAAGTTATCAGCCTGTGGGCCCTGAACTTGAACGGGACCGTCTAGTTTGGAAAAATAAAAAAGTTTAAGTCGGAGAGCTTTAGTAGAGACCTTTGAGGGAGTTTGTGCACTTTATTTTGTTTAGAGAAGCCTTGGGGTTCGAATTCTAAAGTTGTAGTTCGGGTCAAATGCCCCGTTTTGGCACTTAGTTTTAAAGATTTAATTTATTTAACACTTTTTTGAGTTCTATTTGTCTTTGTCAGGGTCGAAAACTACACCCTGTAGATTGAAATGATAACACTTGGTTTAAAACGGAACGAACAAATAATTTATTTAAGTTAAATTAACAGAGTTTCGAACGTATTTGGATTAAATTATGTTTATTTAACTAATTTTTAAAAAAGGTAACTATTCGACAGCAGAAATTCAGTCGTGTCTGAATTTTGCGAAAAATAAAATTATTTAAATCATTTATTTTAAAATGTTCTGAAAAAATTCACTTTCAGGATTTATGCGCGACGGCGATTTAATTTACTTAAAAAATACTCTTTTTTACTTGGTTTCGGCCAAGGAAGCAGGATTTGAACGGTTTCGTTTGAATAAAATTAGGCTGTGGCCGAAGTAGGAACTTCTTCCTGACTAGACGGCAGGAACTACAAGTTAAGTTTAATAGAACCGGACCGCTTTTACTAGTATATAGGCTTATTAAATTTAAAATCACTTTTAAATAACCACTAAAGATTCCACTCGCGAAAACTTAACATGCTAATTTCACTCTAACTTGATGGCGATTTCGAAATTAACTTGAGGTCTCGGTGCTTGGCTTTTTATATGGTCGTCGGGGGCTAAGCTCGCCGAGGTCTGGATGAGGTCTGGATATGTCTCCCGCCAGTCACTTGGGCTAAAATTGTGAAATATTGTGCAATAGTGACAACATTTTGGAATTCGAGACTGAAAAATATAAGACAATTTAGTTTATAAAAAGGGGGATTTTTTGGTATATTTTTAAAATTTGAACCGAATCGAATTCGGACGTTATTGACAATAACTGTCTGAATAACTCGCTGAAAATGGGCTTGGTCCACTAAAGTAGTATGGACGTCATTAAGCCATATTAAGTATGTTCCAATAGGAATGCTGTCTGCGTTGAAAGGATGTAGAAGTAAATTTTGATAACGGAAAATTAATACGGCGGAAAATTATTCTATAACTTCGAACAGTCTGAAATACATTTAATTTCAATGTAAATTTTTAGATCATCTGCATATAGTAAATAGTTGACATCAGGCAGCTGTTTTGCGTAATTGATAAATATAACGAAAAGTAACGGCCCCCGAATCGAACCTTGTGGAATTACTGATGATTTCCAAAATTCTCCAGATTTGAAACCACGATATTGGACAAACTATGACCTGTCATTAAGATATGATCTGCAAAGATTAAGCAAATTGACAGAAATACAGTATGTATCCAGTTTTGATATCAACAGCTCATGATCGAGACGGTCAAATGCTTTAGAGAAATCAGCATAGATAACATCTACCTGATTTCTCTCATCAAGTACCTCAGAAATATGCTGAGTTATCTCAACAAGGTTCGAGTAGTAGAGCGTCCAAACATAAATCCATGCTGATGTGGGGATATCAAGTTTCTTGTGTGGAAATATACATGGCAATGTATGATAATTTCGAAAATTTTGCAAAAATTACAAATAATAAAAATTGGTCGGTAGTTGCTAATTTCATTTTTAGGGCCTTTCTTATATACAAGGCATATTTTGCTTTCTTTCCACAATTGGGGAAAGTCACAGGATATTATTATAATATTAAATATAATGCAGAGCGGTTTGGCGAAGATCATTGCACAATCTCTTATTAAAAATGCAGGTATTAAATCTGGACCCATAGTAAAATTTTCTTAATGGCATTACTTCATTCTCAATAATTTCAGATAAATATAGAGTATTGTTGTTTTGATTGTCTAGAATTGACTACCTGGATTTTTAGGAAGCATCGTCTCTTATATAGATTTCCAACTTTAAACGCTTATATTTACATTCGAGGTGCTGACCAAATTAATGCGTTTTACCATTTTCCTTCATTCCTCAACGAGTTTCTCTAAGACTAAAATAAAATAAAAATTTCTGTTGCAAAATTGCTCCAGTAACTGACAGCCAATTGATCAAAACTGATGGAACATCTATAAAACAGGCAGATACTGTCCAGTTTTTAAATTGGGATGATCACATAAGTGATCTATGTTGTGTGTTATGTATTATATAGATTTAAATTTTTAACTAGCTTATTATTATGCACATTTTTACTCTAGAATAACTTACAACATTTTATTTTGGGGATCTTCATGTCTATGGATAAAAGTTTTTGGAATGCAAATAGGGCGCGTAATATACCAGGTGTAAACAAATTTCATTCTTATATAGATTTATTCAAAAAATATAAATTATTAATAGTACCGTGAATATACGTTTATGAAATACTTAATTTTGTTAAATATAATTATTCTTCTTTTTTGACTAACAATTTTAATCATGATTATAACACTAGAAATTCCAATGCCTTAGTCATTCCGCAACATAGTTTATCATATGAAACTAATCCAGTATTAAATTTTTTAATAAACTTCCTAATTATATTAAAAGTATTAAAAGCACAAAACAATTCAAAAAGTTTATATGACTCCTTAATTCATCACTTTTTATTATGTTAAAGAATATATGAATTTTCAAAATATTTTGGAGTAGAGGCTAATTTTGGTATTATTTACATTGCAATTTTGTTGTGTATGTCTATTTGACTAGTCCTACACCACATGTACTTTTGTACTGGTATTTTTTTTATATGGGACAATAAAGATTATTATTACTGGTGTTTTTTTTTAGTGATTCTTACACCAGCTAATCTGCCATGGCAAACTGTGCGTCCATCGGCGCCATTGTAGGTAGAGGTTCTCAAACTGACTATTCATATTAAATAAAATTAGTTGGTTAGATTAGTTTTTCCAAAGTGCCGCCTGAGAAAAATGTTACATAGTTTTTTTGTTTGTCTACTCGGTTCTCATTATCAACTTTTTAGTGACTAATTAGACCCTGCATGTAAGAGTTCTTTTAACCGAATGATAAACTGCGCCCTAAAATAACCATAATGTTACGAGGACCTAGTTAATAACTTTGCCTTTTCCACAAACTATGTATCAAGTATCAACAATTAAAAGTACAGTTTTAAACAAAACCCAGTTGCCTATCTGCTGGGCACCGAACGATAGTCATAACTATTGGAAATAAAGTCATTGGAACACTACAAACTAAAGCAATGCGTAATCAAAAACCAGAGAAACGATCAATTATTCGATTATTACTATTTCAATGGCACTCAATTCAATGGTCGTGCTATATAATAACGTTCATAAAATTTTACGTTCTCAACTCAAATCAATATACACTCAATGACGAACATTAAAACGTGAACACCACGGCAGTTAATACGAGAAATAACAAAGTCACTCTCCTAGATAGTAATTTAAGTTCCCCTTTGCATTCGGCATCAAAAACAAAAGCAATTTTTTGTTGCAGAACCATAATGTAACCATCAACGCATTAGCTCTAGTATGAAATGATTCCTCGGTGTATTATTATGGGTAAACAGTTATTATACTTCAAAGCAATAACGCCGCTACTGAATATCAGTAAGCAACTTGTTAGTACAATTATTTTACAATATTGTTAACAACTGATATGTTACGACTTAACGATTATACTATATAAGTGATGTTACTATGAACTATACAAATTATAATTGCTCGTATTATATAGGTAATTTTCTAGGTAATATCGGCAAATCGTATAACATTTTGTATTAAGAAATATAAAACAATTAGATGCAAAAAAAAAAATTCAGAGGAGAAGGGAGACGGAGTGGGATTGCTCACTGTTTGCGAGGGAGTATTAACACGTACCTTGAAAACAGCTAATCTTTTTAAATACTCATCTTTTCGGGTTTCCTTGATTTTCCTAGTTTTCTTATTAATTTATTTGTGGTCCAATACTATTTCCTTCCAGCTACTAATTTATTTCTTTCAATGCAAAATGTAAGAAAAAGTTTGAAATATAATTTATACCGAGCTTGTAGAGCTTCAAATTGGTGTATAATATTCTTAATTTTTATTGCAAAATCACGAAATAATGAGATGTTCTTCGATTTACATACTTGGGATAATGTAGCTTCTATCATATCGAACATTTTAATATTGCTTATGTAATGAAAGATCGTAGAAATAGTACAGTGCTTACTAAAAAAAAAAGAATAATATTTAAATATCAGAAGTATTGTAGTGAAAGACAACCCTTTGCATCCTAACCCGCACGCATACACCCTGGGAAGATCCACTGACACCGCCTTCCATGCAATTACAATTGAGAGATCCTTGAACAATAAAGAGTCCATTCTAGCTGTCTTCATATACATACAAGGTGCGTTTGACAGGACCATCTTTCCAAAAATTATAGCGGTCCTAGTGGAGAAGAATGTCCCTACGATCATGGGACGCCGGATATCCAACATGATCTCGAAGCGAGCTGTACAAATCAGTGTGGGAGATGCTCCTTCCTGTACGAGGAATAGTTGCGAGAGGCCGTCTGCAGGGAGATGTAATAACACCGCTGCTATGGAACCTCGTTCTTGACAACCTGTTGTGCCGCTTCAATTCAGAAAGATTTCACACAATTGCCTATACAGATAATCTAACAATAATGTTTAGCGGAAAATTTGAGGCAGTTCTCTGTGAAAGAATGCGGGGGACCTAAAAATAATCGAAAAATGGTACAGAGAACACTCCCTGCCTGTCAATCCCAGGAAGACGGAAATGGTTCTCTTCAGAAGGAAAAGGAAACTAGGACCACTGAAGGCACCTTCCCTCCTGGATACAACACCGAGTTTCGCATCAGAAGTGAAATACCTTGTGGTAACCTACGATACCAAACTAACATGGAATCTTCACATAGATAGAAGACTAAAGAAGGGTTACATCTCTTATGAGCAGTGCCGCAGGACCGTGGGGAAAACCCGGGGAATGAAACTCAAAGTGGTTATGTGGATATACACTGCCATCATAAGATCAATGATAACCTATGGAGCTGTGGTTTGGTGGGCTAAGAGCAAACAGACTACAGCTATCGTCAAGCTCAGAGAATTGTGCGATCAACATCTTCACAGAAGGATAAAAAAAGAAGGATGGGGCAGGATGTGGAATATAATCTAGAAGTCTGAAAAATCCAATATAAATGGGCTATGGATGTACATACGGAACTGGCGGGCATAACCATAGCCGCAAAAGAGATTGTCCGTAGACAAACTACGGGCAAAACAATCAGGATCTACACAGATCGTTGACAATCATTACTAGCCCTGAGAAGTTACAAAATTATCACAGGTATGGGAATATCACCAAGCACGTGTGGGTACCTCCAGCATGAATAACATACTGGTGTGCTGGGTGAAAGGACATGCTCAGTGTAGTGGCAACAAAGTGGCGACAGACTGGCCAAGGAGACAGCAGGCCTAAGTATTTTTGGACCAGGCCCGGCCAGTCTGTTACCGATCACGGCGATAACACAAATAATTAAAGAGAACACAATGAATTCAAGAAGCTGTGAGATGAAACAAACAGCTGTCAGCTTGCTAGGGAACTACTAAAATATCCCAACAAGAGTACAGCAATGGAGTACCTGGCAATGTCCAGAAGGAACCTACGTTTTATGACGGGAATCCAGACTGGACCTGTTCGTTAAGAAAACAACTACATAATATGAGATTAAGCGAAATACTTCTGTGTAGAAGGCATATAAGATGGTTCAACACGTACTCTGTGACTGTGTCTCATCAATCAGAGAATTAATTTTGGGAGAACGTTGACCTACTTTGGCCGATGTAAAGGAGATGCCTCTAGGCAGCATCACTACCTATTCCGCAAGATTAGGTTGGTTGGAGGCCTAGGCGAGGTCTCCCTACAGGGAGTACAAGAGACTCAATGTGACGTAAGTGCTGTGGTTCAATAGTTTTCATTGACTACTCTCCCAACCAATTCCATATTCCAAACACCAGTTTAAATATATAGTAAATATAAATAGGGAAAGATTAGCATATAATTAGTGCTAATTTACAATGTGAGATTGCTTTAAAAAATATTTACCACTTATGGTCTTTAATTTTATGTCTGCATATCAAACAATATCTTTCGTAATTTCCATTTAAAGAAGTCTGTTTTCTCAATTTGCACATGAGGCTGGAGGTTGTTATAACTTTTTAACTGATGCTTTTTTAAAAAGTGAAGATCTGTGCCTTGGAGGTGTGATCAGATTTTTTCCTGATATTTAACTTGTGAATGTCTCTTCCAAATATTACTTTTTCAAAGATAAGAAGGTTGCTTACTGTTAGTAACATGATTAAATAGCGACAGGCAAATTATTTTTTATTATTCAATATTAATCAGCAATCAGAATACATATTATATAATCTATAATATGTATTACGATCCCACATGACACCATGCAAAGCCGAGAAGGGTTAGCCGAGCGATCTTATTAAATTACCTTGGATAAAAGCTGTCCCAATCAAAATTGTTTTTAACATAGGTACCTTAATAATTTTAAAGTACATGTTTTACCAAAATATTTACTCTTCATGGAGGAACCTCGCATAATCAAATGAAATAAAATTACTAGTTTATTGTAGCGATTTATGTTTCAGGCTATGATCTGCCTTCGTAATTTCGTAACTTATTTTGCGGCTAGAATCCGTAGTGAATTAGGAAGGCAAACTTCGCAATGAAGTTGTGCTTTAAACGTTTATATTACTACCTTAAATTTCGTATAATATCACACCTTAAACCGTTTTAGTATATTATCTTTACCATCTTGCAAGCTTTTCGTCAGTAATTATTTCTCACACTACCTCAACAACTCTAATATCGCATTAATTATACCAATGAATTTTCAGTTTATTAACTTAAGCTCTATGATCATTAGCTTAGACTTTAGAGTATAGTTAATTTGGGACTACCAATTACACGTTCTCTTATGCTCCGTTTAACGGGCGTTTTGTAGGTAGAAGTGATGTTTTTCATAAACTACCATCAGGGCAACATCAATGAAGATTAATTTTAATATTGTCTTTTGTGCTATATATATAAATTTTGCAAAGTAATATTAGTTTACAGGTATATATTTTACATTTTTTCTGCATTTTACGTTTATCTTAAATCAAATCATGATGATATACAAATATATATATATTTTGTATTTAATGTTGAATTTATGGACTAGAAAGGTTCACATCAAGTTTTCTTTTATCGGCTATCTTTTCCATATATTTATTTACGATCAACATTTTATATATTTATTATCATCATTTATATTGTGATTATATTTATCAAAGATTGCAATATTTTTCGTGTGAATTTCTTTCCTTTAGAATACGTCATACGTTTTATGTTTCTGATCGATTTATTTAAAAAAACAATGGGTTTCTTGCTTTAGTTATAGTTAAATTTGTATCCAAATTAATACTCGAGCATTTTTAAACATCATAAAGGCCGTTTTCTAAGTGTTTAGTTTTTACACCACATGGTTATTCCGTTTGAGATTTTATTAGTTATTTCCTGCGTATTTTCTCAATTCTTACCGCTGATAATAGTTGAGGTGCCATCAGCAAACTGGCACAAAAGAATTGAGAAAACTAGGAACAAAAGTGGTGATAATAGTCCGCCTTGAAGTGCGCCATATTTTATTGGAGGAGTTTTAGAGATACATTTGAAATTTGCAACGTATTTTGATTCAGCTATTATTTGAATGTATTGTGATCTATCGGACACACATAAGACATAAGCCATTTTAGAGTGGACCTGTGATACTATTATAACATTGTATTTTTTATGCTCCCACACTGATTTCTTAATAATATCGAAGGCTTTCGGTAGGTCAAAGAAATCCTTACGGTGAACAGTATTCATTAATTTCATTCATCTACACCTTTATTTATGAAATTTATGGATTCTACAAGGGCTGTTTCAGTGGATTTTCCTTTCAAGAATCCGTACTGCGTTCTTAAGAACAGTTTGAATTTATTAAAATAGCTTTTTAAGTATTTTAGAGAACGCAGGTAAATTTGGCCGGTAATTTTTTATATCTGATAGATCACCTTTCTTAAAAATTGGTACAATTCTAGTCACCCGTAACTTAGAAGGGAATTCGCCAATTTGAAAAGACGTATTGATTATATTTTCCAGTGGTATTGCGATAATATTTAGCTACTTTTTTATGTAAAACGAGACATTCCATCCGATCCAGCCGCTTTTTTCTTAGTAATTTTTATGATCATATTGTAGATTTCGGATACACTCACTGGAATTACAAAAATAACCTATCTCTATGATTGTGGTTGATCATTGTTATGTTAGTTTGTATTTTTCCTGCAGGTTCATTAACAGAATTCAAAAATTAATTGTCAAAATTTTCTATAATTCGTTTTTGTGTTCGATTTTTGAGATAATCCTTTATCCATGTTAGTACGCTACTTAAAAATCCCATATTTTCCAGTTTTGTTTCAAATGCCCTTCTAAAGTCTAGGAATAATACCTCTATCATTAATTTATTGTTAATTGCATTTTTCTATTGAGCTGATATTGATTACAGAACAGTTTCACAGAAGTGGTGTTTGCCAAAACCAGCTTGGGCTTGAGTTAAAATGTTTTTATCTTCAATTACACTCCATAATTTGATCATTTGCAATTCTAACTTTTTCATATGTAGGCATCATATTATCTGGTCTAAGTTCTTTACAATTATTAGTATTGATTTTCTTTTTCACTAGAATCACTGTTGAGCTTTTCCATGCGTTAGGAAAGTTCTCGACTGTAAAGAATTATTCACGAATTGAAGAAATCTGACTCCAATATACTCAAAAGCTAATTTTCATATATTTGTATTTCCTATAATTTGCATTTTATTTATAAGTGTAATAACTTTAATTTTTGTAGCTTACAATTTGGTTTATTCATTGCCTTCAAGACAATTTCATATTTAAATCTCTTGTAACCTCCTCAATACTGGTCAAGGTGTACATGTATTCAATTCCTTTGCAATTTGCAAGTCTTCTGTAATTATGTTGTCATTAAATACGATTTCTACTTTTCTACTCTTTTTTCTTCGGTCACAATACCTTTCATAATTTTCCACATCTCGGTTGGATTGTCTTTTACGTCATCAAATTTCTCTTGATAATAATTTTATTTTAGTTTTCCTATTGTTCATACTACTTTATTTATTGGATGTTTATATTATTCCCAGTTTTGTTCTTCACTGTTTGAAACAGCCTTTTTATATAATCTGTCTCTTTTATTTATATTTTCTTTAATTTCCAACGTCCACCATTTTTGTGTAACCTAGTTTGATTTAATTATTGTTATTTCTTTATTTGGGGCATGTATATATAATGTTCCTACTAGAATATCAACTAATTTTCTTGAAAATAGTTCTGTGTCTACGGAATTAATTCGGAACTAAACCTACTCAATTGAAATTGCATTTCGTTAAATTTCTTAAAATCTTTAATGCATCTTTCTGCAATTTTATAGTTGACTTCTATTATTATCGAGTTGAATGAATGTCAAATTTAATATTGTTTTTACCAGTTATAAATAAGTAAGTCTATAATCACACTGCTGTCTTTAGTTAATCGAGTTAATGTATCATTTTTTTATATAGTCCAAGATTTTTACTGAATAATTTAATTTCTTGCTATAGCGTGAGTCAATTGCCATGGTAATATTAAAATTTCCCAGTAATATTATATTTGAATTTTTTATAGTCCATTCGATTAAAGTCTTATCTAATTTAATTAAAAATTCCGAGTCACGGAGATTTGATGAATAATAGTTGAAAATAAAATACTTTTTTCTTCAAACATCAAAGAAAAATGACTTTTATGAAACATTTTTTGAACTTAAACTGTCATTTCTTTGACACTTGACGCTCCCGAGCGGCATTAAAAGTGAAGAAAAGATAACAGTCCTTATTTAAGTCACATTCAATGTTTTAAGGAAAGATAGCATATTGTTTGAAAGTTATTTGTGGCATTCTACGAATATTCTTTCCTATTATTTGGGTTTTCTACCACATATATTATTATCCTCTTTAAAACAAATCACCGAATCTACAAAATAATAGAATTATTGGAAAAAACCTCTGCGCCCGTGACGTTTACGCCATAGGAAAAGTCAGAGGTTATGTTTTGCAAATAATATAAATCGGAATAAACACAGAAATAATGTATTTTGCTGACGTTTCGGAAAGTAACACACAGCTTTAAGAGCGCTCCGGATATAAGCCGGAAAGACGGTGCAAATTACTCTCATATAAATCATTATTTTAAAAAACGGCTTTCACTAAAAGACATTAAAAACATGTTACAATGTGGGACGATGAGAGAAAAAAAAAGTATATATAAAAAAATAAATTTTTTTTCTTCTATTATCGATTTGAAAAAATAATTTTTATCGTCCCGCATAGGTATCATTAAAATAAACATTTTCCCTTTTGTAGAACTAAAATAAAATTAGCCCTAATGTCCTCAAATGCACAGAGAAATTTAAAGATTAGGTATAATAAATTTGTCCAATGTCATATTCTACTACATCTCTATCTCTCGCCTTCCAAGCACATTTTATTGACGTGAAGTCATTTACAATTAAAATTGGAAGCATGGATGACTAATACACTCCGACCAACTCTTAAGATTCAGAACCTTAAAGCTGTGTATTTGACATACACAGCAAAATAAGAGTTCTTCCAAAAAATAGCTTTGAAAACGGAAAGAGATTACTTTCCGAAACGTCAGCAAAATACATTATTTCTGTGTTTATTCCGATTTATATTATTTGCAAAACATAACCTCTTACTTTTCCTTTGGCGTAAACGTCATGGGCGCAGAGGTTTTTTCCAATAATTCTATTATTTTGTAAATTCGGTGATTTGTTTTAAAGAGGACAATAATATATGTGGTAGAAAACCCAAATAATAGGAAAGAATATGAAAGATAGCATGTTATATGTGGAGTAAAGTAATTTTTTATGTCTAGGCTGTTCTTGCATGAACATCCTAGACACAAAAAATGTAATTTTTACTTCATTTAAATAATATATGTATATTTATCATTACTGGTCCTTCTTAAATGAACTAAAAGATATCAACATTGCATGTTCTGAATTTTACTCAAAATTGACTGAAATTTTAAAACTGTTCCCAAAGTATGTTCCCAGATAATCTAAATATCCACCATGGTACATATATAACATAGTACGACATAAAGAAAAAAACGTATTCTCTGGAAAAAATATAAACAAACAAAAAAATACCAATATCTACAGGGAGTTTAGTGACATAGATTGTAGATTGTTTTATGGGGTCGTTTGGCTTCGAACATCCTTACTTCACTTCGACATAAAAGAACTTTTGCGATTTACCCTACATCTAGTTGTTGCCCAGGATTCCAAGACTTTTTACAAAGCTTGTGATTTTCCTGGGGGCTAATTTCCCTATGTCTTCAGGCGTTAATTCCGCCTGTTCTAGGAATTTTAGCCTAGTGCGGACTAACACCTTGCATTCACAAAGTATATGTTCCGCAGTTTCAGTTGCAGTATTGCAATATCTACATTTGTTGTTTGCTACCTTGCCCATATTCTTGAGATGATATCTCAAGGGGCAGTGGCCAATTAGAAGGCCTGTGATTAGCCTTAATTCGGACGTTTCAAGTTCGAGAAGCCTTGTGGCATTCTTTGTCGAATAAGTTATAAACTTTTTCGCTTGTCTTTGGCCTGGAGTATTCCTCCAGTAGGACTTCTTTTGGTCCTTTTCCCATTCTTGGATCTCCTCCGCTATGTGTCCCTTGGCCAGGTCACAGAACGGTTCGGGTCCAATGACATAAGAAAGAATAAAGGATGAGTTAAGACAGGCGCATGAAAACTATCTGCTGAAAATACAAGAAAACATAAAAAGCGATCCGCAAAAATTCTGGTCTTACATTAATGGTAAAAAAGGTAGCAGTTTCATTCCCGATAATATTACATATAATGATACTCAATGTACGAATCCCCAGGATATTGTTAATGCCTTCGCTACTTTTTTTCAAATTTCATATTTAAAACCAAACAGTAACGAAGATAAATATCATTGCTACGAAAACGTCAGTAATAATAGCACCAATTTGTTTCTAACGTCATTTTCTGAAACAGAAGTATTTAAGTCATTGAAGAAAATCAAGCCTAAGCTTACTAAAGGACCTGATAACTTTCCCGCATTTATCGTCAAAGACTAAAAAAGTCACTAAAAAGGCAAATGCGAGGCCAAAAATTATAGACCCATTACAATTATCTACAATTTCGCTAAAGTCTTCGAAATCACTTTGCATATGTCATTATCCAGTCACGTACACGGCCAAATTGTTTGTAACCAACATGGATTTGTTCTCGGTAGATCTACTGAAACTAACCTTGCATGTATCACTCAATTGATTTCTAAGGAATTGGATGCAAACAGGTAAACTTACCTTCTCTTACCTACAAGCCTTTTTTGACCTTTTAGACAAGTTTTGAAGTGAAAATGCAAGAAATACCAATGATTTAAAACTTATTTTTTTTACCCTGGATACTTTAGAGTATAACAATTAATCTTAGATTGAAATTTAATAGTAATAATAATGAACACATTTATTGCCCAACAGATTACAAAGAAATCCAATTACAGGACAAAATTAATAGTTTATATTCAACTAAGCTAAACTACAGTAAACTAATCTAAATAAAATTATTGAATCTTCAAGTTAAATTACAGAAAATAGAATTACATTAAATTAATCAAGTTAGGTAAGAAAAAATAAGTAAGAAAGTACACAAAAATGATCAATATTAACAAAAGTAAGGGGTATAAATAACCAAATATATAATCCTACATTGAAATTATTATCTCTATCTTCGAGTTATAGTAAAAAAATACATCAAGTTAAGTTGAGTTAGGTAAAAAAAGAAGGAAAGAAAAAATAAAATATATATAGCACAAAAAAGGATCAATAGCGACAAAAGTAAGGGGTAAAAATAAACAAACGAAGAGTAAAAACGTAAAAAAGGGAGAAAGAGAAAAAAGAAATAAAAAATATACAAGTAACAAATAGAAATACAAAACTGATTGAATTGATTTAAGTTAAGCAAATTACTCAAATAGGAGCAAACAGTCAAACAGGTGAGGTTGCCATGATCTATGACAATTTTGGTCAGCTCATTTAAGCTATTGTGGTGTATATCGCAGATCATGTTAACGTCATTCACACTGTTGCACATAGTATATATAGGTGACCGTAGCAATGTATTAGTTCTATCCACAGGTAAGTGAAAAGTAGTCGATACACTTGTGTGAAATCGCGGAACCCGATATGATATTTGATTGGCAAGACTAATGCAATCAATTTTATTATGTATTAGCTTGTAGATAAAGCTCACTGCAAATAAAACTCTTCTTAGATGTTGCGACTGAATATCCAAAGAATTTAACAACAGATGTTGAGGGTAACCTCTAACAGGGCAGACTCCTGAGATTTTATATTATAAGAACTTGAGAAATTTCCTTTGAACATTTTCAACAGCCAATTCTTGTGCATTATAAAAAGGACACCAAATCAAAGAACCGTACTCTAATTTTGATCTCACATAAGAAAAATAAAGTGTTTTTAATGCAGCGGGGTCTTGAAAATTACGGCAATTTCGAATTATAAAGCCTAACATTCTTAATGCAAAAGTTGTAGATTGTTTAACATGTTCATTGAATGACATTTTTAAATCGAACACTATACTTAAATCTGTATACTGTTTTTTTTAATGTAACGATTAGGCTTTTACATTTTTGAATGTTTAATTGGAGATTATTTTCTTCACACCAGACTTTAATCTTTTTCAGCTGATTTTGAATAAATATGCAATCTTCAACATTTTCTATAGAATGGTAAATTTTGAGATCATCAGCAAATACCACTTTTTCACAGTCGATAACCTACGCCAAGTCATTAATAAAAATCAGAAATATTAAGGAACCAAGATTAGATCCTTGTGGTATTCCAGAGGTAGCGATGAATTGCTTAGAATCGAACCCGTTGTAAGAAACATACTGAATTCTGTTGGTTAAGTACGACCTGATAAGTGCTATTAGAGATTCATCAAATCCAAAGTCGTACAGCTTAATCAAAATTATTCCGTGATCGATACGATCAAAAGCTTTGGCAAAGTCGGTATATATTACATCAATTTGTCCATGATTGTCAAGTACGGAAGCTACGTATTGGGAGGATATTGCTAAATTTGTTATGGTGGAGCGGCTCCCCATAAAAACATGTTGTGTGGTGAAATTACATTTTTTACCGCAGGGTAAATATATCCAAAAGCTTTGCAACGTTACATAGTATAGAAATGAGCCTGTAATTGGTCATTTGCGTAGGGTCGCCAAATTTGAGAACCGGACATAGTCTCGCGATTTTCCACGTATCAGGAAACACAGAGGTTTTAAGAATAAGATTAAAGTTAAATAATAGAGGAGTTGTAAATATAAAGGTATAAACAAGCTATAACTACAAGTATTTTTTTAAAATTAGTATTTTATTTAATATTTATGTTTTAATATAGCGTGGAAAAAAAATGATAAAGCTTAACTTTCACGTGCAATTTATAAGAAATAAAAATTTAAAAAATTAAAAGTAAGTATACCGTTAAAATGCTTTTTTTCATTTTTAATGGGTACAAATTGTCTTTATTATGTAGCGGCGGTCGAGAAATGCTTCATTTCCCTTGAAATATTGAGCGAACTGTAATAATTTCTCATGCTATGGGAAAAATTTATTAAAAAAAACTTTTGTACTATTTTTATGTAAAATTTCCCGATCTTTCATATGGTGCTATCCGTTTTCTTATTATTATTATTTTCCGAGATATTGGGAAAAAACTGAATTTTTCCGTTTCAGAGGGTTGTTCACGGGGGTAGATTTTGTTAAACATTTTTGAGCCACTTTCTACTAGCAAAAACTAGGCTTTCATGAAAAAATTTGCGAGGTAAAAATTAATTACGACTGGGTTATATATAAACACAACCACAAAAACAACAATAAATAAATTTTATTTTCCCAAAATGTCCGGCTCTAAAAATCTCGAGGATGTCATTAGGTCCTGGGACATTCAGACAAATAAGAACCAAAAGTTAATGTCTCTGAGATTTCATATATTATCTGGCTGTGCATCCCTATTTTATTCTACCTTTATTGGAATAAACTTTTTATTCGCAGGTTATAAATAGTACAAATTGCACAGACATGTTTAATTTACTGTGTATTATATGTGACCATTATTTATAAACAAAAATAGACTAGAGTTGTGTATTAACAATAACATGTAAACCACAACCAGCGATATCAACGTTGCTGAAATACCAGCTGGAATGCGAATAACTTATTCGAGTTGCAAAAAATTTTTACTTGAACTTCAGTTACCGCAATAGTATATGATATATTAACTTCTAAGTGATTTTTTATTGCATTTTAAAATGCATTCTGCAAAATTATGTCTTTGATGATTTTGCCAAGATTAGGTTTAGGTCGTAAAAATTTGACTGACACTATTTAAACATATCGTTTAGTTTTATTATCTTGAAGCGTAATTACCTTGCGTACTTAAATTGCATGCATTTTATTATTAGCGGTGTAAATAATTTTTTAAATTTGATGCTTTTAAGGAATTTCCTGTCTGGCGATGAGCCAGATGCCAACAGAATTGTAATTTAAAGAATTCTAGAAAATTATTTTTACACTAAAAAAACACAGGTTTGTTGCATTCACAAAAATAATCTCAATTGAATTATCGAATTGTATTGAACCTAATGCAAAGATTATGAAAAATAGTGAGGATGAAATAAACATACTACGTGAATTAGAAAATACCAATTCTGTAGGAGTAGATTGTGTACCAACAAACTCAATTTATCGCTGAGCCATTAGCTCATATTGTCAACTTATCTGTAGAATTGGAGAAATGTCCGGATGAGTTGAATATAGGCAAAATAATTCCAACCTACAAAAGCAATGATCCACAGGTAATAGATAATTACAATCCCATCACTATAATACTCAATATAAATGCAAAATAATTGAACGAGCTATATACAACAAAATATTCCCATATCTAACAAAATATCAAATAATTCCAGATCTCAAAATAGATTTTGTCCTGGTAGGTCAACCGAAAGTGTAGTAACGGACTTCTTGGAGTTCATGTATAATCACTTAGATAACAAAAAATATGATGCTATACTTTTCTTTGACTTATCCAAGGCATTTGACTCTATAGAGCAGAAATTTGTTGTTGATAAACTTTTTGCAATAGGAATTAGGGGCAACTTTCTCTCGTGGATAATATCGTATCTCAGCTTTAGAATTTTTTCGTAAAGTTAGATGAAACTGGTTCAGAGACGTATGACGTTAATCTAGGAGTTCCTCAAGGCTCTGTATTGGGACCACTTATTTTTCTTTTGTTTATAAATAACTTACCACTCCATAATCTCTCTTTCAACAATTTATTAACTGGTGCGGTATTAATAAATTAATTGCTAAGACAGATAAAACTGTGTTGTTACAATTTTTTGGTAGTGGAACATTCCAAATTCCCATAAATATTACATTGAATCAATTAATTCTTACTCCAAGTGAACCGACAAAATTTCTTGGCATCACATTAAATTCTCTACTTTCCAGCATCAAAGAAAAAGTTTCATTATATTCTTCTAAGAAAGAATTACGAAAATATTTATTAGAAGGATGTTACTATTTAGTCGCTGAATTTTTGAACGATAGACGGTCATTTAAAACTACTTTAAAAAATTGTGTTACAATAATATGTTCTAAGCAAGATGAAAACAAATTATTGCAGATTTAAGAACTTGCGAACTATGTGACAAGTATTGAGAATAATCAATTTCTGCAGATCATTGATTAATAATATGGAGAGACCCAGGTTCGTTAGTTTAGTGGAAAGGCAACGAGGTACAATACCGGTGGTGGATATTACTATTGGCAAGATGATAACGTTTTCTTGCTTCCACTGTTGTTTGATCTCATAGGCTAAGTCGGAGTATTTCGCTAGCTTGTTCTGAATAGTTTCCTGGATGTTGTTGGAATTAGGAACGCCGATATCTATTAGGAAGGTCTTCTTTTCTGACTTGATGACTAAGATTATATCTGGCCTGTTTGATGTTATAGTTCTGTCAGTAAGTACTGTCCTATCCCAATAGAGCCGGAAATTATCATTTTCTAACACACTCTCAGGACTGTATTGGTAATATGGGCTGGTGCTCTCAGTGAGATGGTGGAGACATGCAAGTTTTAAATGTACAATTTTGGCAACACAGTTGTGACGGTGAAGGTATTTAGTGTGCCCGACACATGTATACCCCGCGGTAACGTGCTGGATTGTTTCGGGGACACGGACACATTTCCTACATCTGTCATCAGTTACACTCACATCCTTGACAATGTACTTAAGGTAGTTCCTCGTGGATATTACCTGATCTTGTATAGCCATCATGAAGCCCTCAGTCTCCGGAAATAAGTCTACAGGAGTAAGCCAATAGTTTGACGCTTTTTGATCGACATTTTCGTCGCTGAGCTCATGGGGATTGTCTTCCATGCAAAGGCTTCTGCTTCCATGTAGATATTTGTATCATGGCTCTTCCGCTCTGAGCTCTTGGGATGGTAAGTCTTTCGATGGCTGATTTGGGGTGATGAGCTCGAAACTTAGTCAAAGTAGTTCTTGTCTTTCTCTCGATGTCTTCTACATAGAGGACTGATATAGTCCTTGTCCATCTGATAATGCTAAATGTATACGATAAGTCTGGGATTAGATAGGCGTTAATAGCGTTCACGGTGTTCTTAGCATTCAACTTAGTTCTAAGGATGGCATTCAAGCGGCTCATGTATGTTTTTTGGATATTCTGTTTCATGACCTTATGCTCTGTACGGACTGATTGGTGCACGCCCAAATACTTGTAGGTTTCTCTCTCTTCCATAGGTTCAATGATATCACCGTCTTGCAGCTCGAATGCATTGGCGCTGTGCTTGCCCTTTAATACTGTCTGGGTTTTACATTTGTCAAACCCAAATTTCATGTATATATCTCGAGAGAAGATCTCCACAGTTCTTAACAAGGATGCACTGCTGTACTGGCGTACACTTTGATGTCGTCCATATACATCAAATGTGTTACTTTGTGCTGAGCGTCTCTGCCGTTCTTGAGGGTAAATCCGTGTTGACTAGCATTGAGCATAAGAGGGTTCAGAGCCAAGCAAAACCAGAGGGGGCTTAATGAGTCTCCCTGAAAAATCCCTTTTTGTATTTTAATAAAGTCCGTCATGATAATACCATCCTTATGGCTAAAGCTTAATTGAGTTCACCATTGAGTCATTAGATGCTGGAGCAAGTTAACAAGCGCTGGAGCCACTTTATATATCTGGAGAACCTTTATCAACCTTTACCTTTTTATTATTATTATTGTTATTATTATTACTATTACTACTACATGGCGTTTGAGTATACCCACCTATATATTATAATACTTCTTGGGATTGTTAAAAAAATGATAATAAAGTTACAAATTTATTAAATTCTGTAGATGAATGTAACATAGTGGTGTTAAATACAGGATCTCCTACTAAACTAAATAACTGTTTAAGTATTTCATGGTCGGTTGTTGATATTTCATTGTGCTCTCCAGCCATAGCCCCTCAATTTGACTGGGAAGTGTGTGATGATACCTTAGGCTCTGATCACTTTGTAATTAGTTTGAGATATAATAATTGGAGAAATGAAACGGAGACCATATACTCATCTAGTAAATTTGACACAAAAAGTGCTGATTGGAACAAATTCCATAGTACTCTAGTAAACCTGTTCCAAAGCCCTGCAGAAGGGTAAGCTCAAAATATGTATAATTTCTTTTTAAATAAAGTATATCCTGCAGCAGAAGCATCCATGAGAATAAAGACTCCATTTATCCCCAAAAGGAAATCGTTACCAACATGGTGGAATGAAGAATGTAATTTGTCAAAAAGTGTGTGCAGAAACTAAAAAACTGCTGAAAAAAGGGAGGGATAGTTGGAAATCATACTGCTCCGATTTAAATAGATCAACTTCGTCTAGTGAAGTATGAAATCGAATTAGAAAAATAGTAAATAATAGTATGGTTGTCTACGTATAGGAATACGTAGACAACCATACAACAGTGAAAGTACTACACAAATGTTTTATAACCTCACCCCTGATTATGTACATTAATATCAACCTCCGGTACCAACTTCATACAGTAATAATGTGTTCTTAGAGACATTCAGTATGGACGAACTCAACTATGCCATTAAACATGACACAAATAATGGTCTGGTCGATTGCCGCGTGGGTTAAGGCTTCTAGGTGACAATCGCGATCCCCCCATCTCCCCACTAGTTATCGCCCGATCTCATTATTAAATACAATGTCGAAAGTTGCCGATAAAATTATATTAAATTATGTTAACAAATATATTCATAAAAAGAAGATACTGCCCAACTTCCAGTTTGGATTTCGGACAGGACATAGTACTACACTCGCTATTAGCAAGGTGGTACAGGACACTCTGTTGGCATACAACAAAAAACAATGTAATACATTATTATTAATAGACGTAGCCAAGGCATATGACACAGTGTGGTTGAATGGTTTGATCTATAAACTCAAATTTGTGTGTAAATTACCGGACAATTTAGTTACATTGATTAGGAGTTATGTGTTCGACAGATATACAATAGTAAATATAAACAATGCTTACTCCAGTCGTAAGAGAATGTCAGCTGGCGTACCACAGGGGGCCATCTTGTCCCCCATCTTATATAATTTATATCTGTCGGACACACCAACCCACAATTTGACTAACATATTACTGTACGCGGACGACACGGCCATTTATGGTCGGTCTTTTTATGCCCAAACAGCGGCACAAAAAGTAAAATACCACCTGGACCAACTACTTGACTACTATGATATGTGGAAAATAAAAATCAATACGGACAAAACTGAAATTATCACGTTACACAGAAAATTTACAAATAATAAAATTTTTAACAAAATAAAGATAAATAACCAAGTTATTGAGGAAAAGAGCGCGGTTAAATATTTAGGGGTAACCCTGGATACAAGACTGCGCTTTGGACCTCATATAACGAGAGTAATTAACAGTACATATGCTTCACTAAGTCGGCTATACCCATTGGTCAACAAAAGAAGCAAACTCACTAAGGATAACAAATTGTGTATATACAAAGTTATTTTAAAACCCATCCTCACTTATGTATGCGCGTCATGGAATACCATTTCAGACGCGCAATGTAATAGGCTCCAGAGGACACAGAATAAAATCCTTAGAGTACTTACAGAATCGAATAGATATACACCTATCGCTACCCTCCATAGGGAAAACAAAATACCAATGATACGTGACTACATAACAGAGACAACCCAACAATTTTTTAAATTCAAAATAAAACATTCTCAACTAACCACACATATGACTGACGTAAGAGCATACCATAACATCACACACACACACAAATACATTTATCAAAATCTACCTTTGTACGAAGAGAGATAAAATTATGATAAAACGCATATTTTAGCAAAGTCCTGAATGCTATAAGAAAAGCATCAACATAGCATTTTAAACATCAAAATCACTAATTTAACTTAACTTGTAAATAGTATTTAGATCACACGTAATAACTCAATCTCAATCTCAAACCATATAGATAAGATAATCTCGGTGAATTTTTAGCATGTAAATAGTCCATTTGAAGCAGGTTTTTACTTTACTTAAGTTTCCTGCATTGATTAATAAAATAATTTAACAAGTAATATAAATAATTTATCAAAATCCTTTAGGAATAATACAGATAAACTACTTGAGCAGCAATGAAAAGTAGGGCAACCGCATAAACTATATATTATATTTCATTTGTCTAAGGCATAACATCGGCCCTCCGATTCGTTTCGTTGAAATTCAATTTGCAACGGGTCGGCAACAATTATATCATTGTAAAATGAAATAAATGACATATTTGAAATATAAAAAATTAAATGTACATATAATAAATAAAGAGTTTTTAAATGGTAAATGGTAAAAAATGGCAATCGCGATTAATCACACGGACATCGCACCACCGGGTTCGAATCCTTGCTCCGGCACTGTTGGAGGAAATGGTTGTATGTCCGCGTTTTTTCAATGTGTAACCCCCTTCCGCACAAGCCCTGGCTTCTGGAATTGGGGTTGTCTAATTTCTTAATGTTTCTGACAAATTTAGAAAACAATGTTATTCTCAAGAACATTTATAAAATATTTCAATCGTTTTTGTATTATATAAACATTTCCGCAGGCTGTAAGAAAATTCGGTAATGGCACCATAAACAATTTGTTACATTATTGCTATAAAATAACTGAACAACTCTTTAGCAATTTTAAGTAACTGTTATATAGTAAGCAGCAAGCAAGTGCGTACGTCGGGCCGTGTTTACATGCGAAATGAATGAGCAACCAACGTACATTAAAAACCTATAAGGATAACTGGTTCGATTTCAGGCGAGACAGTACAGAGAGTAACGGTATTTTAATGAGATCTTAAAGTTTTTTGTTGCATTTTTTGACTGCCCAGTAAATATACACCCGACTATGCTATGTTGCTGTTCGTTGGGGGTGGACGCATGTTCAATTATACAATTCGCGGTGTATACTGTGTCACGGCATCTAAAGATTATAATTATTCCACAAAACTTCTAAAGGGAGCGCTATAAAAGAATGTTTTTAATATGAACTACATTCTTAATTGTCTATGTCTATTATTTTTATCAAGCCGTATCGCATTAATAGCAAAGCTTCGCATTAGCTAAAAAGTTTCAGCTATTGTCACGATAAACCTATCTTGTATGTTGACAGGTTGCAGCAATGTGTGTTCTGTCGATTAAGGAACCTTATCCGCGGTTGATTACCGATATCTGTTGATACGTTAAATGTATTGTGTAAGTATGTTGTTTGATAATCGGGCATGAAATAAGCATGTTTCCGAATCAAGGCACGTTCCGGCCGGCTCTTTAAGAAGAGCCGGAGAAACTCCGCGGAGGATCGCGGCGCCCGGAATAGCGACGCCAACATAATCCCGCACCGCCAGCTAAATTGAAAGTCACATCTACATTTACGCGTACGAATCCTCACGCAATGCGTCCGAAATTATCATAATACGGACATGCCGGGTTTAGTCCTAAAAGCAAGCAATACCATTTCAATATCAAAAATGGAAAAAGGCTCTTACTCATGCCTTGTCACAGGCGACATTGGCAATCATCTAGATCGCGGCAAATACGCTTAAGTAAAACGTTTTTTTGTTCCGTTTTATAGACCAGGAATAATTCTCAACCTTGTTGAGTGCTTCATTTTACGACCTCAAACGCCGTCCATGAAGGGCGAACATTGGAGTCATGCCGGGTGCAGGACCCGTCTACAAATAAAAACCGTAAATATGAGTTATGCTGACGTTATCACATGCCCCATTTAATTTAAAATTTATTCTAATCTTTTTAGTTGGTCGTGTACTGTTTCTTGTCCTAACATGGGTCCGTGCAATCTCTTGGTTTAGTAGATTCAGATTTGAGCGATTTCGTATATTTTTACACAATCTGAAAGAAATGTATTATTCATACAGTTTATCCAATTTCCAACGTATCTGTAACAATAATTTCGAAGTATGAAGTAATATGGAAAATGATCGTGGAGATTTTAATTTTGATAAATGTGAATTTGATATATTTAAAAAAATACGGCATTTCAGACAAACATTTTGTAAATTGATACTTTTCCTACTATTAAATAAATGAGCCAGAAAATGTTCGTCATTCATAGTCAGCTTGCAGTTGGCAACACTAAACATCTTCAAAGAAATTAAACTCACACTTATTTGTTACATACAAGACAAGCTATTGCATTGGATGGGTTTCCGGGTAGTTCAATTTAATTTTTTAAAGGTTTCAGGCACCTGTACTTCCGAAGAGGACATCTTTTGCAATAAAGGGTGTTTCATGAGGAACTGTTCATACTTCCAGGGACGGTAGAGGACCACTTGGGTATTCAGGAACGGCCACTGAAACTTTCCTGTCGCTCTTAATTTCTGAGATATAGGGTGATATTGGTCCACTATCAATCGGATATTGTTTAAATATTAGACACTTTATACGCTTATAACAGTTGATGAAGTTTTTTAAATTCCAGGGCCGGACTTTTTTTTTTTTTTCCATTTCCTGTAAAAAAGATCACCCTATATATATATTTTAATTCAGTTACCAATTATAAAGACCCATATATCACTAAACAAAACCATGTAATTAGATTTTTTGCTGCACCTTTATTGATTTTTTTACAAGCGATTGAATTTGGCAAAATGAGGATTTGAAGAAAAACAGCTTCATTTGCTTATATTAATTGTCGAAATAAATAAAAATGGTCAAATAAAGTGTATTTAAAAATATTACAAATACTTAAAGCAAATTTCAAAATGAGAACCTCTCCAGCTTCTATACATTTTTGCTGGCGTTTATTTAATTTACCAATAGATTTCTAATTTGCGCAGGATTGTTTTTAATTTGGTCACTACAGCGGATAATTCGCTGACGTAACTGTTTTCTACTATTTATTGGGACATTGTAGACTTCAGTTTTGAGATATCCCGAAATAATCGATGGGGTTGAAATCTGGTGATCTAGCCGGCCAAGGATGAGGTCCCCACGTCCAATCCATCTGTTTGGATACTCATTATCCAAATGCCTTCTAACCTCAATACCAGATAAAATATTTTGCAAGAAATCTAAATACACTTGTACAACTATGTGGGCCAATTAGGTTGCTGTTAATCATACCACACCAAATATTTACTGAAAACTTATGGTGAGAATTTCGGCCCAGTTACGTGAATTTCTTGAATTAAATACGCCATCCCGTGTAAAGTGGGCCTCATGTGTGAATAAAGTTCGATATGTAGTCAGTCTGTGATCAATAATCTACTGGCAAAATTCTAACCTATTTACATTGTCACCCTGTTGAAGCCTTTGCGCTTGCTGGATATTATATGGATGTAATCTTTCTCTATTTAGAGTCCTCCAAACCTCAACATGAGGAATTCCTAATTGGGTACTTATTCACCAGGTACTTACTTCAGGGCGTTCTTGAACAATATTAATGATATTTTCTTGCTCCTCAACGTTTTCAACAAAATTTCATTCCACTTTTGATGATGGAAACCTGCCGTACTTCCTTGCATAGCGATACACAGTTGAAAATGTCTGACGATTTGGTGTTCTTCTGTTAGGAAAACGAATATGGTATTCCTCTGCGGCTTGTCTACCATTACCATCACACAATCCATAAATATAAATTGAGAGGTCTAGCGGGAGGTGGGAGGGATTTATTGGTTATTGCTATGTTATAGGATATGCCAAGAAATCATGAGCAAATTTTTAATGGTACAGTGAAGGTTGTTAAGTAGTATATATTTGTCAATCCATTTCACCTTGTCTAGCTGGACATATTACCAAAATTCCTTAAATTTTTTTCACTATTATTTAATGTCTATATTTTACTGTGAACCTATTTCAAGGAATTTTGATGCTTCAAAACTAATTTTTTTGGTAGTTTGAAAAGAAAAAAGAGCCATCTGAAGCCAACTTTAAGCGGTTTTCAGACATCCTTTTTTGAACTTGGTTTAATAATCTCCACTGCTCCCGCCCGGCCCCCTAGGATTTTCCTTGAAATGACAGGCTACAACTCTTCCTTGGCTGACCAAACATTTTTTATAACTTTTTTGACTGGTTTTCAGACCAATATGAATTAACCATAACTCCGTGAAGGATTGTCTTTTTGCACAGGACTACGCACCATGAAAGCTGAAGGAGGTTCTCAAGCACCCATTAAAAAATACAGTAGCTCTTGATCTATAAGTTTTCCTGGAGTTAGAGGCCAGCCGCCATTTACGGTAGTAAGAGTTAAATGTGTCTAAGTCTTATATGAGAATGTTGGCTCTGTCGTCGAAGTATTTTATTTGCGAAACCAAATTTCTTACTAGTAGTCTCAGGCATGTCAATGGTGTAGATATTGAACAGCAATGGGACACTGAACTCTGCAGGAGGTCATGTTTAATTTTGAAGAACTTGCTCAATTCTCAGCCGACAGGTATCTTGCAAGTATGGTTTGTAACCATGTTGATGAGTAATGATGTTAGTATAAAACATTATACTACACGTTTTAAGGATCAGTCCTTCTATCCAATCTGTGTCATATGCTGCTGGTAAGTCGACGCTGGCGACAGATGTCTTTAGTCCTTCTTGGAAATCCGCTTCTATCAATGACGTTAAGGCTAGCACCTATTCGCAGCAACTGCGTTTATATGAAAGCCTAGACATCCTTCACAGTGATGCACTCTGGGCAACGATTTACAAGAGCAAGTTTGTACAAATGGCGACCGTACTGGATCAACTCACTCAGATTCATAATCAGCAACGGAAAATAAATAAACACAAACACGTGGCATGTCTAAAGCTAGCCTACAAAAAATGTTGGTCCAAAGAGCAACACTTTGAGATTTAATATTATTAATATTCCACAGCACTTTTCGATCTATTACATTTCCAGGAAACGTTCAGTCCAAAAGTTGCATGTGGAAGTGTTCAATTTGTTTAAACATCGAATGGTAATTCAGGTACCGATTTCTATCATATCAAGGAATAATTGAGCGACAAAATCTTCAGTAATTCAAAATACGTTGCACCTGGCTGTTTAGTAGCTAGAGAAATGGGTTCAACCAGGCACTCTCCAAAAATATCTTCCAACAAACTGAATACCTGCTGGTCAATATTTTTGAAGAGTTTAACTGTGAATTTCATGGAAGACTCTTGGATTAGCATCTGGCTAATGGCGGCAGTTATGGTGATTGACAGTTGAGTTTAAGAAAAATGTACAGTCGACAAAAAAATAGATGTTAAAAAATCATTCATCATTCAATTCATATACTAATGAATTTTATGTTTCAGAATTCAGCGAACTGTTGTTCTACTGGTGTTAACTAACAGTAGCCAATTTTATTGTGCTCAAAGTTGGGCCTACAACAACTTGTCCTAAATCTTAAACACTAACCGCTTTGTTCCTTATCAAAAGCTCATGTTTATGGCCTCGTTTCTTCATTGATCCAGTTTCTCGGAGATTGGCTCGTGTTGGTTCGTTTAAACGTCGCAAAAGACTAACATAATACTCCACGTGCATAGTTCATAGGCTCAGTGGAAGATAATAAGTCATTATTATCCCCTTTGAATTCCAGATAACTGACATCATGATTTAGCGTGCCAATAGAAAGTGTCTTTTCCTTCTTTAGAGGTAGTCGCTCAAGGTGTTCCCACTGTTTTGATTCCTCCATTCTTTCTGGTTGTCTAGTTAATCTGGTTGCAAATAAAGACTAAAAATAATTCTAGGTTATGTGACATGTGGCATATATTACTACCGATACTAAAAGATAACTTCATTAGTATTCATGTGACATATCATAACATAAACACACTGCATGTAGTAGACAACACCGAAATCCAAAGTTAAGATAGTCAGGAAGGTGTTTACACATCTGAAAATATGCAAACAGACAATGACTACCAACTGACACTGGCAAAACTGACGGTGATTGCACACAGTATACGTTGACCAAGCCTGTTAATGCTCTAGCCCGAACTTATATTTCAATTGAAAATATGCTGTGTGCTATTTTACGCAATATCTACAAAATTAAAATGTTCGTGCTTACAAGTAACATACTTATATGCATTACATAGACAAATGTTTTAAAACATTTGAAATAAGTGTCACTTGAATTCTGTGACTTTTTGAAACTCAAAGCCATATAATAATGAAATTGTAACCGTCAATTTCTCATTAATTTGTACTGTCCTTCACTAAATTGTTAAGTTCGTACGTAATGGTGATAGGGAAGTATATAAGTAAATAAAATAAACGGTGTTTATTAATAAGTTAATCTTAAACGGAATACAACCTATATTAATTATTTACTTCAGATATAATTTATTCAATTATGATAAGAAATATTCCAAGTAAAATATTAGTAAAAATATATTTTTAACATTGTATGGGGTCATTACAAATTAAACAAAGATATTTTTTGTATTGGTGTAGATAAATAATGTTGCAAATAATGTCAATAAAAATATTTTGTCAGTCGATTAACTTTATTAATTAATTTCTATGTACAAGGCATTTTGATATTTCAGTCAATATTAATAATACGACTTTTTTAACGGTTTGCAATATTTATCCAACGATTAAATATATCATATTTTTACAATATTTTTTTTCAGCCCTAACATCTACGACCATCTGCCGACAAACTGTTATTATTAGGACAGGCAAAAGTTTTTGGTGTTAAAGGCTGAATTACTTTTTGAACTTTTTGGGAATAAATATTGTTTTTATCGAGGCACAGTTTTATAGAGACCTAGCATTCGAGCAATTGGCAAGTTAGTGCTAACTGTGTTAGACAAAACACCATTTAATTCATCGCTATTGGGGCGAGCGTAGATGCGTCCTTACTATGTACATACTTCGATTTGCGATGTAAAGCACCATTAGGCGCGGTTAGTACTTGGATGGGCGACTGTTTCAAAGAAGACCGTGTCTTCGCCTCACATATCTTCCAGCGGCTTGTATATCAGTGCATGCGCTGAAACTATGCAATCTTGGGCGAGGGTTATGTAGGGGATATAAAGCCGTCTGTCCCTTGTCTATTAAATGTTAGGCAAGTAAAAGATCCCTACTCTTCTTAAAAAAATTCGGCAAAAATTCCTGGTTGGGGGTAACTCGTCTACAGGCGTCGGTGATAGGCCTCAGTAGCGGAAATAGACCGATGTTAAATAAATGTTAAAAAAAAAATCATTGCTCGTCGTCGGCATGTAGCTGGGAGAATAGCTCTTTTGGTTTAATTTGTTTAGTCCTTATTATATATAAGCCATTTGCAGATAGGTTGGAATATTATAATTCTTATATTTATAAATAAATATGTATAAAAATTAAATAATAATAAAGAACGTCTTTATTAATGAAATAATATAACGCATTTCATTAAGGGCGCAGTCTGTAAATTAGTGTCTACACTATTCCAGTTAACGCTTACTCTTTAAGGATTTTACAATATGAAACGACATAATAAATATGTAAGTCAGATTATAGCAGACCACACAATATGCGCAAATATAACAAAATTACTGTATTTGTAATAAATTTGTTTTTATCCTAGTTTTAAAAGTGTTTAAGCTAAAATTGTTTAAAACATGTTCAACATTATTATACAAATCATCTGCATTATAGGAAAAGACCTTCTAAATATTGCTGTAGAATGTTTTGGCATTGTGAGAGTTTGACAATGCCTAATATCACTATTATGAATTTCATCCCTAAATAACAACTTCTTTCACAAATATACTGGTGCAGATGTTAATAACAAACGATGTACAAAGGTAAGTAAGTGATATTCGTAATTATCATTGTTTAACAATTTTAATTGACGAAATTTATCAGTGATATGATCAAATTTTCTAAGATTATTAATCAACCAAGAACAGGGGTTCTGCATTCTTCGAATCAGATTTTTTGTGTCTAAGCATGGATAGTATACAATATCAGCTTAGAAGAAAATTGGCAACACAAATGAATCACACAGTCTCTTCTGGTTTTATAATTAAGAATATGTTTATTTGCATACAGTAGCTTTAGGCTTATATAAGACTTCTTTATTAAGCTATTAATATGTTCATTGACATCTATTATAACTCCTAAGTTTTTTGCTCTGTCAATAAATGATAACCTTTCATCATTTTGTATAACATTTAAGTAGACTTAAGATTTTCATATTCATTCTTTGGACATAATAACATTATAGCCTTTTTTGTTAATTAAGTTTTCATTTATGTTTCTTACAATTAGAAACTATTTTACTAAGATCCTCGTTAATATTTTTGGATACTACTCATATTCTTGGCAACTAAACCTAATGTAAATAAGTTGACTATCATCTGCATAGCAATGAACTTCTGAAAATTTCGTAACGCCATAGACATCAGATGTGTATACTAGGCATAAAAAGGGACACAATATGGAGCCTTGTGGAACTCCAGATGTAACTAGCTCAGAAGAAGACAATTTGATGGCGATTTTCCAAGTATAAACGGAAAAATATTAACAATGTATCATCTAAACCGTAATATCGCAATTTTGCTATCAGTAAGTTATGATCCACTGAGTCAAAAGCCTTTGAGAAGTCTAACAGAACCAGTATGCTCGCCAGTAGCTTATCAAGACCTCTAACTAGTGTATCTAAAATATTTATCAAATGCCGTACTCGTACTGTATCTGGTTGATTTTCTGGTAGCAGCTTATATTTATTAAAGTACTGCGTTAATTGAAAATTGGCGATTTATTCTAAAATTTCACTTAAAATAGAAAGCAAGCTAATAGGACGTAAATCATCATGGACTATTTGTCTTAGGGATAGGAGATACAATAGAAATTTTTCATTGCGCCGGAAAAAATCCTATTTACAGGCAGCAGTTGATAATGTGGGTAACATAATTTTTTATGATTGACATGCATAGCGTTAACATTTACAAGCTAATTTCATCATGTCCAGAAGCATTTGATTTAATTTTAGAAATTAATTTTTCTGTCTCCTTCGGGGTAGTAAGTTGAAATGAAAATTTTATATCAGTATTAAATTTACTATTACAAAAACTTAAAGTTTGGTCGTTTACTGGGTCAGTATTAAAGGCTGTTAAGAAGTAATTATTTAGACTAGACGAATTTTGCAAATTTTCAGGTATATCAATCTCCTTTTTAGTCTGAATATTCATAGTTTTTAATTTTTTCCATAATTTCTTATTAATTGGAAGGTTCTTGATGAAACATATTCAATAGAATAATTATAAATAATCAAAAGAATAGTTACAATATGCACTTGGTTTATCGTTTCATTAGTATTGTTCAGATTTCTCTGATATATGTTGCGCCCTTGCGACCATTATCAAAAAGTCTTAAAAACTGACCTGAAAGTTGTGGTTCACAGTATATACCTTACAAATCCTCTAGCTACCTAGAGGGGGATATTAACTTGATTTGCTATTTCTTAAAATTTAACAATACAGGCAGAAACTACGAACTTAATTTTAATTTTATTACTGTGTCTAGTACAGCATTGTTCATAACTTCTGTTTGTGTATTTGTAACGTTTTTATGGTTTCTTAGGGCCTTCTTAATTTCTAAAATTTCAAGCATGTCTAGAATTTTTCCTTTGTTTGCATTATGCAAAAGTTTAACACTACTACCGTTAAAAACGTGATTTTGCTCAATGCAATGTTCGGCGAAACCAGTTGATTTTTTATTATATAAAATAGACTGTTTGTGTTCTCTTAACCTCACATCTATGCTGCGGCCACTCTGACCTATATATACGGCATCACAGTCGTCACACTTTATTTCATATACCCCCGATTTTTTAATATCTTCTGTCTTTTCTTTATTATTAACCAACAAGCGACCTAAATTATTTCTATTCGTTGATATTGTATTAATACCTAATTTATTTAATCTATTACATACTGAGTTGCTAACCTTATTTACATAATTTATACTATGCCACTTTTTGTTTTCTATATTTGGCACGTTATAAAAATGTTTTTGTAATAATTTTCTGTTTATTTTTTATTAATTTGTCAATAAGTAACTCATCATAGCCATTGTTTTTTGCTAGCGTTTTAAGAATTCTAACTTCTTTTTCAAAGTTAACTCTATTTAAGTTTAGAGATTATAGTCTGTATACATAGCTATGAAACGGTGACATTTTTATCTTCCAAGATTGATTACAATTTGCATGTGTAAGAGTGTCAGTAAAAGTTGGCTTTCTGTAAATATCAAGTTCTAGCCCATGTTCTTTACTAGAGCAGTCATTGAAGCGAAAAATAGGGTCTTACCTCCGAAATAATTTACTACGAACCGATTTATATGAAATTTTGGAACTAGGCTTATCTTACCCTTAACTTCAAAAGTGATATTGACCCGACCTCCGTTTTTTATTTTTAAGGGGCGAAAACGACCCCTTAATGAAAAAATTGACATTGAGCCATTTTATCGCTCGAAAACGTATTTAATTAAGGAGTGAAATCGTAAAGTGTTCTCTAACACAATTATCTCATGTTTAACCCATTTTCAACCCCTAAAAAACTTTACAACCCCTGCAAACGACCCCTAAATTGAAGAAAATTATAAAAAATACTTTTGTATAACTTAAAAAGATTTAAATATAGAGTAAATATTGTTTTACGTTCTCTACCTTAATTATCATATTTTTAACCTTTTGATGAACTCAAAATGATTTAAATGTTGTTCCACGTTCTCGAAAATGACTTTCATATGTTTAGCTTTTCAACCCTTAAAACTACCCCTAAATTAAAACATTGAAAATATATGTTTATACAATTAAAAATAATTTAATTATAGAGTAAGTAATCAGACACTTTTTATTGAATAAAATATAAACTTAGAAGTTATCTGGAAATGTACTAGATTAAATTAGTAATTAATTATAAAAAATTCTGCAACAAGAGCATTACAATACATAAAAAAAACTATTACACCAATCGTTCATGACTCAATATCGGAGTTGCTGTCGTAGTCAAGATCTTCTTCTGGGTCAATTGGAGGGCTATTCTGGCAGTTATCTCCACTGCATGTTCCACAAGTTACATTGCAAAACAGCCCGACTCTTCGGCATCCGCAAGTGGCTCCGCAACCTTTTTTGCAATCATTTTAAGTAAATCTTGCGGTGCAGGTGGATCTGCAGTTTTTATTGGATTGGATTTTATTGGATATACATATATGAACGTTTGTATGTATTCGTGCGTATGTTTCCGATATATATATGCCATAATATATATATATATATATATATATATATATAAGACAGTAGTTTTGGGTTCATATTATTCTTTATTTTCACTCTGCTCCAAATTTTTGTGCTCCGTTACTAAATATTAAAAAAAAACGTTTAGTTTTTGGACCATAACTCCTTTAATTTTAAAGCTATCACAACTCTAAAAAAAACATTTTAAAGGTAATTGAAAGAGCTACAACTTTTTTTCATTATGATATGTAGTGTAAAACCCTTCACTTTGAAACGGTGAAGGGTCAAAGGGCTCGAGAGAGGCCGTGATTGCGCTACCGCGCGCTCTTTAAACAGTCATATCTCCGTCAATTTTGGTCTGACAGAAAAGAAAAAAAAAACAAAATTTTTGTCAAAAAAAGACCTACATTTTTTATCATTACCGTTTTTTACGTATCTTTCATTATTTTTTAAATATTATGAACAAAAGGTGTTTTTTTTTTAAATGAAAAATTTTTTTTTTGAAAAGTATGCATTCCAAAGCAGCCAAACGGCTGGAATCCAATAAACTCTTCATATTAAAGTTAAATCTAGACGGAATACGATTAATTTTAATTTTGGTGGAAATGGCACTTATGAAACACATCGATTTAAAAAAATATATATTAGATGTCCCTCTTTTTTTCATTACAACTCACTCACTTTACGTGCAAAAGACTTTTAACACTGCTCATTTTAAAGATTATTTTAAGCACTATAAAAAAGTTTGTCATTGTCATATGGATAAAATGTATCCGTTGTCCGCTAGATGGCATTGAATACATCGATTAAAGTTCAGTAAAAAAAAACGGCTTTTATCTTCAATATCTCGCTTAATATTGCACTTAGAACACTCTTTAAAAAACCAATTTGTTCATTTTCTTACCTTCTACAATATTGTTTATTATAAAATTATCGTTAAAACACATATTTTTTGAGATATTTGCAAAAAACCGTTGAAAAACGTGGAAAAATTCCGAGTTTTCAATCGCCAATAACTTGAAAAGTATTGAGTTTCTGAAAAAACTTTATAGAACACTTATTGCTTAGAACTGGGTCTTCTATCGATCCCCGAGGTTATTTTGACCAAAAAAATTTCCACTAACGAGAAGGGGTGGCAACCACCCCCAGGGTAAGAACGGAGGTCGGGTCAATATCACTTTTGAAATTAAGGGTAAGATAAGCCTAATTCCAAAATTTCATGTAAATCGGTTCGTAGTAAAATATTTCTGAGGTATAAAGCTTCAATGACTGGACTATACGTGCCAGCGTAATATCTAAAAAGTTTATTGACCTTTCTTTTTCCATTTCAACTGTAAACTAAATTTTGTTGTTTAGGGAGTTAATAAAATGGATGATATGTGACAATTGTCTCTCAGTGCCGATCCATATACAAAACACATCGTCAACATATCAACATATGTCAGAGAAATCTGAACAAAACTAATGAAACAATAAACCAAGTGCGTATTGTAACTATTCTTTTGAATATTTATGATTTCTTATTGCAGCTGATGCAAAATTAAGCATATTTCTATAATGGTTTAAATTTTCTGAAATCAGTGTAGATTAATAATATGTATTTTTCAAATGTGCTTTTAGAGGGCGGAATATTAAACATAATATTTTTAGTCGCAAACTCCTCTATAAATCCTTATTTTACTATAAGGAACCTAACCAGACTGCAACCAACAGCTACTCTCCGGGCTATGTGCCCCGCCGAGCGCTGAATTACAAGTTACAAGCCTGGCGCGTTAAGTGTAATAATTGCATATTACCATCAAAACGCTAATGCTTCGATTGCAACAAACAAAGGATTCTCATGTCGGTCGTCGCATACCTACCTTGCACTGACGAGAGCCAACAGCTCGAAACTGCAGTCTGCAAGTGGTGTGTGACGACTGGCAAGGGAGCTCCTTTAAGTAGGATCAGTCTTTCGGCTGGTGTTTGTTGCAATCGAAGCATTAGCGTTTTGATGGTAATATGCAATTATTACACTTAACGCGCCAGGCTTGTAACTTGTAATTCAGCGCTCGGCGGGGCACATAGCCCGGAGAGTAGCTGTTGGTTGCAGTCTGGTTAGGTTCCTTATAGTAAAATAAGGATTTATAGAGAAGTTTGCGACTAAAAATATTATGTTTAATATGTATTTTGTTTGACATCGCACGTGAAGTTTAACAGTACGATTTTTATGCGCAGTAAAAGTTGGTAAAAGAAGAAATAAACTAAATTGTTTTATTGCACACGTACAGCGTAAATTTACCAATCTGGATGGCACATTATCTGTAATTTAGCGGTGGCTTGGTATGATGCCCTCGCTAGGTGAGCTGATTGAAGACTTCCCGTCCACCTCCGCCGGTGACAATCACGGCCTTCCTACTGCCGTTTGTCTTAATGTAGCAGCAGTCATTAATACGATTTCAGCACAACATACAAATGGCTTCCTTTGTCCGCCTTCGGCTGGCGAAAGAGCAAAGATCCGTAGGTGCTGCACCAGAGCCGGGCCTATTAATTAAATTATGCCCGCCAATTTATAACGACGTATTAAAAGCGAGTTATTCGTACGTAATCTAATTATTCCGACTTTATTTACTATAATCTGAGCTCGGCTCGTCCGGCTACTAGATTTAATTTCTGAGCTTTCATAACTTCAATCGTCTTTGCTTTAATGTTTTTAAGCGCGGAAAAGTGAATTTATCAAGCACACACCGGCCGAGCGAGCAATAACAGAAGAGCGGGGCGGACGAGGGGCCAGGCGGCCCGGAATCGGAATTTATAAGCAGAATTAATTAGACTAAAAACCACTGCAGCCTTCCCGCACTACTCTGAGCTGCTGTTTTAATTTACAAAAGCCAAACTTAATTCTTGTTCTGACTAAAGGAATAAAGAGAAATGTAAAGGAAAATTAAAACGATTCAACTCCAGGCTTTGATTCGGTTTAGCCCGACTCTCGGCCGCCATTCTCAAATCCTTATTCTTTGCATTGGGCGAACCAAGCAGCAGACGCTAATCTTACGGGCCTGCCAGGTTCTCCACTCACGACGATGGCGCCCCTTCTTACTGAAGGTGCTTTTTTCTAATAACGTCAAATGGCATTTACACATCGATGATGCAAAAGTGCGCTCTCAGTCAGATTACGGCAATTCTTAATATATTCCACAATCATACTCGTTTTTATTACGGATTCTGTTTAATTTTCCCATTACAAGGTTGGGTTAACTTCTGCACAGATGTGCGTATTATGTTGATTTGGAGCAAAAATGTTAATGCCAGTGTATTAACATTTTATTGAAGCACGAGAAAAATTATATAGTTTGAACACTTATTCCATTTCGATACTTTGTACTATAAAGATTTATCGTTTTATTCTACAGCCAAGTATTTTAACATCAGGCATGATAATAACGTATGTAATTTATTTAAATATGAGATTTCCTGAATAATTATGATTTTAACTAGAACAGGGCACAACGTTGACTATTTCAATACAATTTTTTTAAAAAAAACTTGCTTTTCTGTAAAAAGTCGTATTAAAAAATTAAAAATAATGTACGACTGCAAGAAAAGCAAGGCGTGCGCACTTTGTATATATGTATTGTATTGTTCTACTATTATTGCACTTAATAATTTGCAGTATTAATCAAACTTTAACTTGTTTATTTCCAATAGATAAACCAAAAAAAAAAAAAAACTTTAAAACCAAAAAGATCAAATTAAAATCTCTTACCTTTTGAACCGAAAGTATGTCAAATTTATTTAATGGGCCGACTAGCTTATTTTTTCCTTCAGGAGCAGGTTCAAATTCAGTTCCTGTTTTAAAATGAAATTTTATTAAAGTAAAATTTTTAATCTGATATAAGTAATTTATTTTCCTTGATATTTAGATAATTTAGCAGTTTTATAACAGGTTCGAAAGTCTAATACACTATTAAATTTTAATATACAACCTTGTCCGAAATTAAACACACAACACCTTCCTTCTTCGAAGCTACACTCTTCTCTTTCCAAATCCAACAATTCTCCTTTCATTAATTCTTCACCTTATCTCGTCCTTATCTCCTCTGCAATTCTTATCCACAATAACACCCCTTTCTTCTTATTTACAATCTATTTTAACTCTTCTTCGCTGATCTCCACAATTTCTGACTTTTTAATTCAATTTCAAATTATTAATTCCTGTTTATTATTTATCTTCTTCACTCCCTAATTTTCACTTGTTCTTCTTTTTCTTAAATTTGTTTTTCCCATTTTACAACCTCTCTTTTATCTGTTGTTTTCTTCTATATCACTAAATATCAAAGTACCCAAAATAAACAAAACAAAACACCATATGAATTTTGATTAATTTCATTCCAAACATAACCTAACTTAAACCTCCTTGTCTTTCTACAGGAAAACATTTACCAACTATAAAAATAAAATTTCCTACTTAGAAATGTCATAATGACTTAAATGTCAGAAATTATTTCAACTACAACTTAATAACCACTAACAGATGTCAGTATCAAACTTACTGTTGACATCAAATAAAAACTTAAAAACTATTAAAACAACCCTAAACAAGTATTAACATTCTAAAACACATACCTTTCGAATCTTTAGCTAATTTAAATAAATTTTGAAAACCGTCTAAAGGAAACAAACAAATTCAAACCCTGATTCAGCAAATAACACAAACATGCAGTCTTCGTAATCGTCCAATATGCGAATACATAGCAGTATATTATTGTATATGTACCAACTTTATGTACACATGATTGAAGGCAATATGTGTACAACGATTCCACCCCTTTCATATAATCATGCGTACAATCAAAGTGCGCACGCCATGCTTTTTTATTATTTACCTTTAATAGTTTTGCTCACCTATATATTCGCTAAGCTACGCTACGGTACGCTGATGAGCAGCAATAACTCCGAAACACGTGTCCGTAGCTGCATTGTCGTTTCTTTTTGAGGAATAAGGCACTAACTCATATTCTTTAATTATTTTTTACTTTTTAGTACGACTTTTTACAGAAAAGCAAGTTTTTTAAAAAATTAAACTTTTTTATTTTCTATTTCTTAACCATATTTTAATAAAATTATTATCATACATTGCCTAAGTTAATTTGGATTTTTAAAGATAACATTATATATTTAGGTTAGATTGAGTGGAGGCGCGAGGGGTCGCTCAGGTTATTGGGGGTTACCGCCCCAGAGAGCGCTCAATAAAAATTCGTCTCTTAACGATTTGTTTTGATTTCTCGCTCCTTAGTTTTGCAGATTTTTCAATTTTCACCCCCGCGCCCCCAGGTGCGGATATTTGGAAAAGTAAAGGTGGAATAGTGTATTAGGCCAGGGCCGATAATTTTTGAGACCAAAAAAATTTAGAATAGGATGACACCTATTGGAAAAGGAAGAAAATATAACAAAAATAAGGGGAAAAATAATTTACGGGCGATTTGAGGTCGGGAAGTGGAAGGGAGTGAACTTTTAAGGGTGGAAAACGGTTTATCATGATTTCCGGCAAAACTACAGCTCCTATCGAAAAAAGTTAAATGGCAAAGTTGTAGGTAATAAAAAGATCTACAACTTTTGTATTTACCCTTTTTTAACAAAATATCTGCGAAAAATCAAAATAACCGACTTTTTGGTTTTTATTTTTATCTCCCACAAAAAAAAATTCACAAAATATGGTGGAAACTTACTTTCTTATGTCCCAAACACGCTGTAATTTTTTCGATTCAAAATATTTATTTTTTATCCTTATTTTGATTTTATATCGAAAAAGTAACCTCATTTTCAATCGAAAATTCTCACGTCAAAAAAGCTGCTTTTCTAGTTTTCTAGTGTGCATCGTACTTTGGTATTAAATTCTGAATAAATTTTATCCAGTAAGTAAAATGCTACCACGCCGCCCTAATTTTTATATGGTAGATACTGCTAGGACCTTAGAGTCTTTGGCTAAACACTTTGAAGGCCTTAGAACTGATCATTATTTTAAGCAAATTTTGGTTGATGCAGCCGAATTATTAGAGAACTGGAAATCGAAGCTATCTTTATACCAGAAAATAGAGCTCGACCACATAAGAAAACAAGACAATTTTCATACGAGGCCGACGATGAGCCAATATTGAATCCAAAATCAAAATTTAGAGTTGAAATTTATTTTGTTGTTACTGATACAATTTCAAGAAGAATTGAAGAAAGGTTTCATTTTAAAGGGTTACTACGACCACTTCTTATTCTTGTATAACATATCTCTGCTATCTTCAGTCACTAAAGAGGAACTAACAAAAAATTGTATTGTATTGCATTTATATCTTAGTGATGGACATAGCACAGATATAAATGGTCTTGAACTAAGAGACGAAATTACATCAATAACTGTTTCTACTAGTTTTCAAAACCCGTGGGAAACATTAAACTATTTATTAATAAATGGTTTGGAAGGAACCTTCCCCAATTTAATTGCTCTCAGGATTCTTTTCACTCTAACAATTTCTGTAGCTGGCGGAGAGCGATCATTTTCAAAACTCAAAAAAATTGAGGATTATCAGGATCAAGCATGTTGCAGGAACGACTTAGTAGTTCGGCACTTATATCAATTGAACATGAACTTGCAGAGAGTTTGGATTATGAAGAAATAATCAATGACTTATGACAGGGATGGTTTTTATACTTTAATTCTTTTGTTAAATCTGTGTGTATGCACTTAATTTGTATAGTCCAAGTAAGGACTTCCTGAGAAAAAAAAATTAACAAAAACTTTACGACCTAATTATTATCGCCGCGGGCCATGGCGCTAAGTTGAAGTAAATAGATCCCAGTAAATAAAAAATGCAACAAAAACTTTCCAACATAATTATATCACCGCGAGCCATGGCGCCAAGCCTGACATCAAATAACGACCCGAGACCCGACGCACATTAAAAACCTATAAAGGTAAGCGAGTCAATTTGCGAACAGCACTAAAAAAGAGTACCGGTATTTTAATGAGGTCGTAAAGTTTTTCTTGGGTTTCTTATGTCTCAGGATTTTCCTACTTGAACTATAACAATAAACATATTAGTTTTTTAATAGTAGTTTTTTTTAATTACATACTTTAACTAAAGATAAAGGGCGGCACTTTCTGAGTTTGCTCAGGCAGCCAAAGCTCTGGAAGGGCCTAATATAGATTCAATAAAATCTACAAGCGATTGCAGCACAGATATTTAACCTTCATGGCAAAGGTACAGTACACCATCTCATCTGACCTTTGTCAGTACAGGCTATGTATCACCACAGGGAATTTCGCTTTTATCATTGTTGAATTACATTATTTAAACTACTAGAGTTCCTAAACTAGAAATTGCACATTTGTAAAAGCATATTACAAGGAGAACCATCTACTGCAACTTATTGCATTCAGCCTAGGTGCAGCAAGACTGGCCGGTATAGATATAAATCGGTTGAATAATATAATAATTTAAAAGAGAAATTAACAATATAATTTCAATATGCATATCCCGATATTTTAAGATTAGTATTTGTCACAATCGATATTTGTTGTGCAATATTACTAAAAATATATAATAACAATATAAAATCTACACTTTCCAATATTGTAAAATCAGTGTTTATTAGTATTAGAAAATGTTGCCTAAACAATATAATTTTACAGATAGTTGTTGACCAATATGGGCTAAATATGAGCATACTAATATTTGTTTTTATCAATCAGTATTTGTTGTACAATGTTGTCAAAAAATGTAATAGCAATATAACGCGAATATATAGTTTTCAATGTTGTAAAATTAATATTAATAGATAGTTATCAATATTGTCTCCATATAGCTCAATTGGGATGGGTTAAAGCAATATACTGCTAACATAGGCATACCCATATACCAGTATTTATTATTATCAGATCAATATTTCTTTTATAGTTTCAATGTAAACTGTATACGAACTTAATTGAAACCGTATAAAAACTAAAAACCGGCAAAAACAGTCGGCATCTCTTTATTATACATGGGCGGAGGTAAATAGAAATACTTGTCATAAGAAAATGATAAGATTTTCGGGCGTTATTATATAATCCTCTGTTTCAAATAGTCTCCAGAAAGCCATGGTAAATTAGTAAATAATTAAAATATTTTATCTTTTATATAGTACTAAATATTTATAAATATGAACAATAGCTAACTAAACTCCTACGCTTGGTATTATAATAGCTATTTATGCACTGCACTGGCACATTGACAGCACATCTCACAAGTCCACGTTGACTGCTGAGAAACGATTTAGAAGTTTTTTATGCTAGTAGGCCTGTCCGTTTTATTATCTTTAAGCCAGTGCAGTCGTAGATGGTTCATTCAGGCCGATTACATTGCCGGTCTCGGACTCGCCTGCACAGTTTCAACTACTATTCAAATCTCGATACCATTGCTAAATATATAGGACAAAATATCAAGTTCAGTGCACACGGTCTTGTGCTTTAACACTGACCAGTTTTAATTGTGCTCGTATAAAATATATCTGTATTGATCAAATACTGAACCACGGTTCAGCTCATATACAGTTACAGTTTCATAAATAAAATATTCAGAGGAAACGTTCATAGAGCAAATTAACATAATTTTTTCGATGTTCTACCGGTACCTATAATTTTCATCATAGAGTTTGATTCATCCTATATAAGTTAGTTTACTGCCCTAAGTTAACCCAAGATCTTTCTTATAACTACAATCACATAGTCACGTAATATTAAACTGGGCTTTTTATTTGCATTCCCAACATTTAATGGAAGATTATTTAATGAACACCAATTATTCACTTTGAACCTTTTATATTCTATTTCGTAGTTAATGCAGCAAAATATATTATAATACAATATTTTACGACAATCATCCAATTCCATATTTATATTAGTTATGATTATTATTAAAATAATTAATAATTTTTTTTTGAATTTTATAAATTGAGCTGTCTTTCTAATGATTTCTGGAATATATACAGGGTGTTGCATCATGAGAGGGACATAGCTTAATAGGAGGTAGAGAACATCAGTGGTAACCGGAACCTCCCATAGAGATGTCTCATTCGGCCTTCATTACGAAGTTAAGGGTGTTAAATAATTTTTGGCCAAACCTGTTTTTTGTCATAACTTTGACAGGGAATGAAATAACCGATTCATATTTGGTACGGCTAATGTACTAACGAGCCCCAAGAGGTACATGTATAAAAAAAAATATATCCAGGTCCGGACTCACTATAATTTATGTTTCTTCTTTGCATCAATAAAACATCACCCTGTATATATTTTTTTGAAATTTCGATACGATATTTGAAAAGAGCAAGAAAAAACAAACAAAATGGCCTATTTCATTTTTTTGTTACACCTTCGTGGTTATTTAAATACGTTGTTAAATGTGCAAGAAAATGGATTACAGAACCCTATTAAATGAGAGGCACGTGAAATAAATAGTTTTATAACTAAAATTTGCAAAAATTCCATTGAGCCTAGGTGGTCTGGGTGAATTCTAATTCCGGCACGTTTTAAAGGTCCATTTTGGTAAAAAACTGTGGTCCTAATAAGTAATCGGGTATGAAATAACAAAATTTTTAATCAATCACAGTAGGCTTGTTCAAAGTGACAGATAATAAAAAGAAATCTCCTAAACAGTTGAATAATTGTTTGTTAGTAATTTAATGTGTCAATAATCCGCATTTAGTTAGTGAAAACTTGTGAAAATATTTTAACTATGCCAGTAAAATTTACAAACGTGGAATATGCTGACATAATATTCATCTATGGTTTCTGTAATGGAAATGGTAGGTCGACGGAAAGAGAATATCGGCTGCGTTTTCCTGGTCGTTGATGCCCTAATCATAAAACCTTTAGTACGGTGTTCCAGTATGCAAGACAACACGGAAAGTTTCCTACTTCTGCAGTTGTGGAGCGTGTTTTACAACAAGGTGTGCAGGAACAAAACAATATTATAAACGTAGTTCAAGAAAACCCAAATATGAGCACTAGACGAACCAGTTTGGCAACTGGTATTCCTCATTGGCGAGTATGGAGAACCCTAAAAAGAGAACGTTACCATCCATATCATATCCAGCAGGTACAGCGTCTTCAACAAGGCGACGATATCCCCCGCCTGGCATTTTGTCATTGGTTGTCTAACCATCACCCAGTCATTTACAGAACCTTATTTACGGATGAGGCACAATTTACAAGGGATGGAGTAAATAATTCACGAAATAATCATAAATGGGCACAGGAAAACCCACATGCGGTACGCCAACGCCGTTCGCAACACAGGTTTTCTGTAAATGTTCGGGTCGGACTTGTGAATAGACATTTGATAGGGCCACATTTTTTTGAAGAAAGATTGAATGGTGAAATTTACTTTGATTTTCTTCAAAACATTTTACCGAATATGTTAGAAAATATCGGTATAAGAGGCATGTTGTTTCAGCATGATGGGGCCCCACCACATTTTAACCTTCAAGTAAGAGAACACTTAAACAATGTGTATCCTAATAGATGGATTGGACGCGGGGGTCCACATGAATGGCCACCAAGATCTCCTGATTGTAACCCTTGTGATTACTTTTTATGGGGCCACTTAAAAAACGAGGTTTATAGCATTGAAATTGAAAGTAGACAACATTTAATCCAGCGCATCGTTACAACCTACGACGAAGTACGGAATAATCCAGAAATGATACGTCGAGCAATTGGTGACCTTTCTAAACGCGCAAGAAAATGCACAGAATGTGGGGGAGGACATTTTGAAAATTTACTTTAGTGTCAATTACGTTTTATTTTTAAACACATTTAGTTATTGTTTTGTTATTTATTGTTAATTGAACGGAAAATATTTTATTTATTTAGATTTTAGTTTGTTCTCTTTTCCAATTTTTATTAAGTATAAAATGTTGATGATTTTCTTGATCAAAGTAACTGGTTGCTTAGGCCTAAATGGTTTAAATTATCTGTCACTTTTATTCTTTGAACAAGCCTACTGTGATTGATTAAAAATTTTGTTATTTCATACCCGATTACTTATTAGGACCACAGTTTTTTACCAAAATGGACCTTTAAAACGTGCCGGAATTAGGATTCACCCAGACCACCTAGGCTCAATAGAATTTTTGCAAATTTTAGTTATAAAACTATTTATTTCACGTGCCTCTCATTTAATAGGGTTCTGTAATCCATTTTCTTGCACATTTAACAACGTATTTAAATAACCACGAAGGTGTAACAAAAAAATGAAATAGGCCATTTTGTTTGTTTTTTCTTGCTCTTTTCGAATATCGTATCGAAATTTCAAAAAAATATATACAGGGTGATGTTTTATTGATGCAAAGAAGAAACATAAATTATAGTGAGTCCGGACCTGGATATATTTTTTTTAATACATGTACCTCTTGGGGCTCGTTAGTACATTAGCCGTACCAAATATGAATCCGTTATTTCATTCCCTGTCAAAGTTATGACAAAAAACAGGTTTGGCCAAAAATTATTTAACACCCTGTAACTTCGTAATGAAGGCCCAATGAGACATCTCTATGGGAGGTTCCGGTTACCACTGACGTTCTCTACCTCCTATTAAGCTATGTCCCTCTCATGATGCAACACCCTGTATATAACACACATATCCCATTTTGTCACAAGTAGGAGTTAAGAATGCGCGGCGCATTCCCGTGGATCCCCTTTTCAAAGTTTTTAAATAATTTTCATTGGCAACGCATAAAACCCCTGGCCTAGAAACGAATTTGACAATTGTTTAAGTACATGTTGAGTTGGCCTTGTTGAGGTTAGAATAAACTCGTGTCCGTTATACATATTTTTCTTATAGTTTTTGCATAATAAATAATGAGTTTTAAATGATGCGTTCTTCAATGCACTTAATCCTCAAGGAGGACAAACGTTTTTTCAATTTTTAAACACTGCAAATCCAAATGCGATCAGCTGCTGCTGCTGCGATCCATTTATGTCAATTTGGACATCTAGGGACTTAAACACTTTGCTTACTGTCTCCTTCGCCTCAAGTAACTGGCTGCTTCTCCTCAAGAGATAGGGAAGCGCATGCACATTCTTAACAGATCGTAGTTACAATGGAATAGGTGTATTAGAATATTTCTCTTCCATGCGTATTTTACACAGAATAAAATGATGATTTATATAATCTGCGGACTTTAAAATGTTCAAATTTATTATTTGGTACTAAATAAATTCAAATTATTGACGTTTGGTCCTTACAAGGGAATATCTCTAATATATTTTTTAGTATTTTTTTTATTTACAAGTAGGTACATTTTCTTGAAATATTCCAGTTTTTCTTCTTATAAAATCTTTACAAACTGATTGAACACACTAATAATATATTTTATCTTTTCTTAGTATAATGCTGCCACCAATGAATAAAATAATTTGACTGTGAGCTGTATTTAATAAGGTGCATCTGTTTCTTGGCCATTCCAGGAATAGACAATTAGCTCACAGTAAACTCTTTCTTATAGCCATTATTGACGAAGATTGGCTTTCTGAGAAAACTATCGTACCTTTTATATTTGCTTCCATTCATGTTAAATTTTTAAACTGTTACCCGAAAGTGATTATATTTAATTAGGAGGCTGTACTATGGCTAGCTTAATGCTGCATCATCTTCTAACTGCTAATAATAGTCCTCCAAAGTCAAAAAATAATATTTTATTGACGATATTTAACAGATTTAAGAACTTACTAATTATCGATTAATAAGCCCAATTAATAACATAGCAAAAGTATTAAGAAACGACTAATTAACATCCTAAACAATAACAGTCTACACACCGATTTGGATTTACAGAAGGATTAAGCACTGACGACATGATATATCAAATAATAAAGGAAGTAACTTTGGTAAGAGTAAAAAATGTATAGCAGTCTTTTTAGATTTAGCTGAGGCTACCCCATGAAAAACTTCTGTGTTCTTGAACGCTATGGAGTTACAGGCAGCGTGCTGAATATCTTTAAATTTTACTTAAAAAAACTCAGTGTTTTAAAATTAGAAACGCATTAAGTGACCTAAAAAAATGTTCAGATTGATGTTATAACCAAGAAATACTCTTCCCGCCTTTTTAAACTTGCTTATGCTTATGGAGTGTTATCGCTTTCGGATAATTATTTTAAACTGGTTTTCTTCCTACCTCGGAGCTAGACAACAGTATGTGGAAATTGTGGACTAATCAAATACTTCTCAAGAAATGTATACACTTAAAATTAGAAACGCATTAAGTGACCTAAAAAAATGTTCAGATTGATGTTATAACCAAGAAATACTCTTCCCGCCTTTTTAAACTTGCTTATGCTTATGGAGTGATATCGCTTTCGGATAATTATTTTAAACTGGTTTTCTTCCTACCTCGGAGCTAGACAACAGTATGTGGAAATTGTGGACTAATCAAATACTTCTCAAGAAATGTATACACGAAACTATTTGGAGCTCAATTAGGGTGGACCACAGGGCTGGGTTTCGGGTCCTATGTTGCTCCTCCTTTGTATCAATGACCTTCATAACAGGATTAAAGAACGCCTTTTGATGATGTACGTAGATGACATATCGGTTTTAATCATTGGTAAAATTAATTAAAGGAGTTAAAAAACATTATAAAGTTTTATTACATGATTAGCATATCTTAACGCCAATAAAGTATACTTAAATTTAAAAAAAAAACGAGATAGTACGTTTCACACGATACAAAATTATTAATTAAACAGCGATATCAAATGCGAGTGCCTCATATGGACGGTCTATTGTAAAAACTTAATTTCAAAACCTAATTCAATCTATCAAATACGTAATTTAAGGACGGCGCTTAATCAATTTTTATTGTGCTCACTCTAGACTTACCTATACTATGTTTCTTGGGTGCTGATCAAATGACTAAAGATATATTTATAACACAAAAGGGGATAATTAAGCTGATACCGGGAGCTTTAGTGAGACAGCCTTATCGAGAATTTTTCGGAAAATTTAAAATTCCTACTGTAAATGGTATATACATTTATAATCTACTTTATTTTTAAACAACTAGAACAATTGTGTAGGAAATATAGAGAATTTCACAGTTACGATACACGTCACAGAGATGATTTTCATATTTCCTCCCACATTAAAATATGTGAAAGCATTAATGTTTTTAAAAGAGAGATAAGAGAAGGATGAGTGTGTAGCAATGTATATACAGTGTGCTGCAATTAAGTTGGTAATGGTTAGCACATTTTAAATTTTCGTCCAATTTTCCTATTAATTTTCATTTATTTTGTAAAATGTGTTTGTAGCCATATACAACTACTGTTTTATGTTATGTTTGCAACAAATATTTTAATTCTAAAACTATCCTATTATGATTTAATATGTAATACTACAATAAAGTATTATAAAAAAGCTATTTATCGTTATATGGATTCAAGTACATCCAACTATTTTTTCAGTATCTTATACTCATCAATTTTTTTTTCTGAGAATTATGTTGTTAATAGTGTTTAAGTTAATTTTTGATTCTACAAAACTGTAGTTATTCAATCAGTATTTTTACTTGCAGTTACTCAAACTTTTTACTTCTCGTCTGAGGACTGCCAGTCAAAAAATTGTCAAATGATTTCTGCGGTAGTGCCCTACTCTATTCTTAGTAACAAGAGCGACGAAGACGTTCTGGAGGCTTAGATCTGCATCTACCTCCACTGATTTTACTGCTGCCAACTATTAGAAATATCCTGCACATTATTAACCAGAAACGTCAGCCCAAATAAGGCTAATATTTAAAGTATTTTCTAGGTTAAATATTCATAATTTTCGAAAATAAACAAACTAGGGATCCACTTAATATTGATATATGTTTTATTTGTGAACATATTCAGATATACTGAAAACTGCCCATTATTGTTTCTGTTCATTGTAATCATTTGTAATTTATTTTTTTATTCAGTATCTGATTTCCACTAATTAAAAACTTAACCGCTGCTTCCTCTATTCCCGAGTTTCTCTGTTTTTAGTTTAAAAAAAAATTGGTAAATAATGTGTGACAGCATACAAAGAATATATTTAAAAAACTGTATCCACATTTTTTTCACAAATATTTAAATAGAGTGACAATTTATATATTCACATTCATTCTTTTAATTTGGGTTTTCTACCACATGTATTATCCTCTTCAAAAACAAATCACCGAATCTACAGAATAATAGAATTATTGGAAAAAAGCCTCTGCGCCTGTGACGTTTATGTTAAAGAAACAGTCAGATGTTATGTTTTACAAATAATCTAAATCGGAATAAACACAGAAATAATGTATTTTGCTGACGTTTCGGAAAGTAGTCTCTTTGCGTTTTCAAATTTTTTTTCTAAGAACTCTTATTTGCTGTGTATGTCAAATACACACACACAATACAATTCATTAGCTATTCATAAAATGTTTTTTGATCGTCTTACCTGACATCAAATATAATAAACATAATTCTTGTCGTTTAATCATGTCTGTAATGCGCATCATGTCGACTGTACTGCGTCGATTCAATTTGACACTACCACCTTCACTATAACATAACGAATCAAAAAGAGACTAGATGCTGCCGGTGTTGATGAACCTCAAATAATTGTGTCATCCACGGAGATAATTTTGATCTGCTTTCCCCTACTTTTAACGACGTGAATGAAAGATATTTAGTAAATTAAGTGTGTAGTGTCGTCATATAAAGAAAAAAGTAGTACTGACCTCGCAAGCTTAGGTTGGCGATATTTATTAGATAACCTTTTTTTTAGATAACCTCCTAATTACGAACGTTAAGTGTATTCTAACCTGATTTTGTTAAAGAAGATATAAAAATATTCTAATTGAAAAGGCATTTATTTAGATCTTATTTTATGTTTTTAAATTAAATAAAGATATAAATACCCGTATCAATCAAATGAGACAGTGAGAACAGACCTGATGGAAATGAGGCTAATAGTTAATAGAACTACATATTTGTTAAATAAAGTAAATAATTTAAAACAAAAAACTCGACACCATCAATAGTTATTAGCCGTTACTCGAGTCCGAGTATAGAAATGTTACAGTAGATAAATTGCGTACAATAAAAAACAAGTAAAAGGTGTAGTCTATTGTAATTCCCATTCATCTACGGTGCACACGACTATGGCTATAGAGGCCAATTCGGGAGAGCACATGTCGACCGCAATCAGGACAAACATAGACCTGGTTAGGTCTTGGATTCGGCCTTCTTGCAGCAACATTTCCTTGATAGCTGGCCACAACCCCTCGCCATTCGGTTCTGTCCGCTGCAAGTTGTTCCCATTGCTCGTCTGCAATACCGCAGGATTTTAGATTTTCATGGAGAGCGTCTTTGAACCTCTTTCGTTGACCGCCACGCTTTCGTCTACCGCTTAGCAATTCACCATAAAGTGTACATTTAGGAAGGCGGTTATCATGCATACGATGAACGTGACCTGCCCATCTTAGGCGTGCTCTTGAAATAAGCACCTCAATTGGAAGGCTGTTTGATCTCCTGAGTACTTCCACGTTTGATATGTGTCTTTCCTGAAAACGTTCTAATTCTTTCACATGACGACGGTAAGTGACCCAGCTTTCACATCCATATAGCAGTGTTGGGATGACAACTGCTCTGTAGACAGCCATTTTCGTTGACAAAGCAAGGTCGTGGTTGTCAAATACTCTCTCTCTAAGTCCCCAGAATGCTCTAGATGCAGCGTTAATTCTATTGCGAATCTCGCTGTCCATGTTTGCTTTGTCATTAACAACGTTGCCTAAGTAATTGAACTGATCCACCACTTCAAGAGAATTTCCGTTAAGTGTAATGTCTATTTGGTTCACTTGATGAGGAGTTGACATAATCTTAGTCTTTCCAATGTTGATTTTAAGTCCCAAAGAATCATAGCTTTGGGCATACACATCTAAAAGTTCTTGAAGCTCTTCCGGCGTAGAGGCTAAAAGTACACAGTCATCCGCATACTGGAGATCACAAATGAATCGTGTGCGTGTCTTCGTGAAAGCTCTAAAGCGCCCTATGTTAAAGAGACCGCCATCAAAACGGTATCTGAGACCTATTCCTCTGACTGTCAGTTTGTTGTCAACAATAATTGTTAGAGCAGTGGTAAACAAATTAAAGAGTAGGGGTGCCAGGACACATCCCTGCCTAACTCCAGTGAGAGTTTGGAAAGGTTCGGTTGCCTCATTATTATATAACCTGGGCGTTGTTGTTTGTATGTAGACTGCGACATACTTCCACAAATTTTCTAGGGATACCTAAGCGGAACATAATTTTCCAGAGCACTTCCCTGTCCACCGAGTCAAACGCCTTGGTTAAATCAATGAAGGCCATGTGAATTTCTCCTTGATGTTCGAGTGCTTTTTCTTGAAGCTGTTTAAGTGTGAAGATTAAATCCGATGTGCCTCGGTTAGGTCTAAAGCCACTCTGTGTTTCAGGAAGTAACTTTTCCATAACAGGTGTTAGCCTATTTGTCATCGCTTTAGTGAGTATCTTCCCTCCAACAGCCAGGAGAGCTATACCCCTGTAATTTCCACAGTCCGCAGCGCTCCCTTTGTTTTTGAAGAGGTTGATTAAAAGTGTATCACGAAACTCCTGCGGAGCTTGACCACTTTCCCACACGACATCAAACAGTTTTTTGAGGTAGGGTATGAGCTCTGACGACACAGCTTTAAAGATCTCAGCTGGGAGTGAGTCGGCGCCGGGAGATTTGTTATTTTTTAGCTGCCCAATGGCGGTTAAGATCTCTTCCGTTGTTAGTGGTTTATCTAAGTCTTCGAAGGTGTCATATTGAGGGATAAGATTTATAATATCGTGATCGGCTTGACTTTACTGGTTAAGAATGCTAGAGTAGTGTTCTTTCCATCGGGCTCTTATTTCCTGGTCTTCTTTGAGGAGATTTCCATTTAAATCTTTAATAGGGCACATATTTTTCCGACTGGGGCCGTACACTGCTTTTACTCCTTGAAAGAAATTCCTGTAGTCGTGTGAATCGGCGTACCTTTGAATTTCTCTGGCCTTGCTTGCCCACCACTCGTTCTTTATTCTTCTGATTTCGCGTTGCGTTTCATACTTAGATTGGGTAAAAGCTTCTGCTTTTGATGAGTCGTTGGGGTGGTTGATAGCGTTTTGGAAGGCAGTATGTTTGCGGTCAAGAAGTTCTTGTATAAAAGCTTCATTATCATTGAACCAGTCCTCCTATTTTTTACTTGCTGCAGTGCCAAGAATTTCCTCACTCGCACTTTTTAAACTGTCTTTAATTTGTGTCCAGGTAGCAGCGACATCTAGAGAATTGGTTTCTTCTAGTGCACTCAAATTCTCTTGAACTTTTTGCTTTAGCTGTTCGACGGTTTGTTGGTCACGCAATTTACTAATACAGAGACGGAGTCTACGTTTTACTTGAGTTCTTCGGTGTTTGGGTCTCATAACAATTTTCATTTTAGAGACAACAGGACGATGATCGGTCCAACATTCGCTATCAATGCGCGCCTTTGTAATTTGGACGTCCTTGAGATGCTTCCTACGTACGATAACATAGTCCAGTAGATGCCAGTGACCTGATCTGGGGTGACGCCAGGTGCCTTTAAATTTATCCTTTTGTCGGAAAATGGTATTTGTTATAACTAGATCATGTTCGGCGCATTTAGTTAGGAGTAGTTGACCGTTAGCGTTCATGTTGCCCAAACCGTTCTTGCCTATGATGCCTGGCCAGGTGTCTGCATCTCTCCCTACTCTAGCGTTAAAATCGCCAAGAATAACGAGTCGTTCCGTTTTAGGTATTCTACAGAGGGTTTCTTCCAGCTGTTGATAGAAGCTTTCCTTGGTTTCGTGACTTGCATCCAGAGTGGGAGCGTAGGCGCTTATTAGATTTACCGCGTTGCCATCTGATAGCTCATAGCGTAGCAGCATTAGACGCTCGGATAGGCCTTGTGGTACTTGTGTTAAGTTGGATACAAGTTGATTCCGAACGGCAAATCCTACTCCATGTTGTCTTCTTGAATTGGTGGGAAGACCTTTCCAATAGAAGGTGTAGTACTTTTCTGTGAGAGAGCCTTCCTCCAAAAATCGAGTTTCGCTGAGAGCTGCATTGTCAACATTGAGTCGGCGAAGTTCTCTATCTATTAGAGCAGTTCTTCTTTCAGGCCGATCGGTGCGAGTGCTGTCGTTCAAAGTACGAACATTCCAAGCGCCGTAGATGAAAGAATTAGTTTTGTTGGATTTAACTTGTCGGTGTTTTTTCGACATTCGATGAGGTGTCCCTGTGGGCACCCTCCCCCGGAGATCCGATCGGGAGGGTATTTTACCTCCGGATGATTTTGTCCCACTTGAACGCTCTTTTTTTTTTTTTTTTTTTTTTAAAGCCTTAATCGACTGAAAACGAAGCTGCATTTGAAGTTTTAGCTGGAGCAGGTATGCAACTGACCAGCTCGGTTGCGGAAGGCGAGTGGTGTGGTCCCATGGCACAGAAGGAGACTGCGACGATGGGGTAACCAAACGATTCCAAAAGCAACCTTTATGTGCGGTGGGTTATTTTTACCGCACTCTTCGTGAGAAGGTGGATGGGCTCACGGCAAAAGGTAAGGGTTATTCCGCCCTTACTCGGTCGTTAGAGCCTCGTTAGTGAAAACAGGGTGCACCAAGTTCAAATTGAACTCATCGCGAAGGTGAGGTTAACAATTGAGTAGGAGAGGCTATAACTTGCGCTTCACTACCCTAACCTTAGGCGAGGGTTGTATAGGAGATGGAAGAGGTTCGGCAAAATTCCTGGTTGGGGGTAGCTCGTCTACAGGCGTCGGTTTTAGGCCTCAGTAGCGGAAATAGGCCGACGTTAAATAAATGTATAAAAAAAAAATGGTTAACAGAAGCTGCTATTAGTTCAGCAATATGATTATCAATAGTAATACATTGTTAAATGGGTCTTTTATTATTCCTTGCCACTCGCCGTAGTTCTTGAATGTTAATTTCTTGAAAAGCTTGCGCGATTCTATTACAAAACTCTTGTCTAGTTCGGGGCCTCGTTTTGTACACTTTATTTTTTATGGTGCCCCAAAAATAAAAATCAAGCGGGGTAATATCCGGAGACCTAGAAGGCCACTTGATTAAAGGACTGTTTCGCCCTATCCATTTTTGAGGAAAGTTAACATTTAACCATCGTCGGACAATTATCGAGATGTGAATCGATGCTCCATCCAGTTGAAAAAACATATACCTTAGTACTGCCAGTGGAAAAACATCAATTACCTCCATTAATTCATTGCCCAAAAAGTGCAGCAGTGTAGTGTAGCAGTTAAAGTTTGTAAGAAAAAGAAAAGGCTTATTATCCTTTCTCCTAAAATACAGCACCACACGTTCACTTTTTCAGGATACTGTCGCTTACAATTGATTACCCAATGTCGGTTTTCTGTTGTCCAATATCTACAGTTTTGCAACGATACTACACCATTGGTGGTGAATATCGCTTCATCACTAAACATAATTTTTTCCAAAAAATGTCGATCATTAAGATAACAACTAAATTTATTCGGCTAAATAAAAATGATTAACTAAAATGCTATTGATAAGTGACTTTCTTTTTATCTGGTAAAACCAATGCAAAATTTCATACTTATATTTGCCATGACAAAATCAAACGTAACACCTTGAGCACAGAAACAGTATTCAAGCCGTCTGTTATCATCACATTCCTTCAAGGTGTGTAAAAATTTGGGTTTAAATGGCTTCAATTTGTATTGACGAAGGCACCTCCAAATTTTGTTGCGGGTCAAAATCTAATGCCATATCTCGTATGGTACTACGAGGATTTTCAATGAAAGCGTCTAAAATTACTTGGTCTACATTCTTCCGATTATTTCTTTTTCTGTTGATTTTTATTACACTACCACTTTGGTTGAAAAGTCTGTTAATTTTAACAACACCTGAGTAACTAATTTGACGTAGTGGATGTCTTACATTAAATTCTCGAACTACTGCTCTGGTAGAACAGTTATTTTCGCAAGTAATCGACATGGGAAAACACTTATTGAAGGACCATGCCCAAAACAAACTTCAGAACTGCTCCCAAAGAACAGGTTACAGTTCAGAATTGTAACAGGCCTCTTGACGGGACATTTTCCTGTTAAGAAGCACCTGCACAGAATTGGCAAGTTCGATGGCGACCTTGACTGCAGATTATGTGGCAAGGTACCAGAGACAGTAGACCATATCATATATGAATGTGAGGCATTGGCCCGCAGAAGATATAATATTTACGGGCAAACACAAACAGACCCGCAAAGCGTTAAAACTCGCCCATTCTCAGACCTGTATCACCTTATCAGTGGCACAGGAGTATTAAAATGGGCAGTGTAAATCGGAACAGGGAGTGCACAATAAGCCCACGGGGCTGCAGTGCCCTCGGAGTGTTACAGACGACCCTGTGGGGAGGGGTTTTAGTCAGTAAGAGTCTGACACTGACCCAACTCAGGTTGGGAGCCCATGAGGGTTTCCCCTCCTCGTCAAAAAAAAAAAAAAAGTCTAATTATCTCACCTTTTTTATTGAGACTCGACCACTGTTCAGCCATTGTGCAAGAGAAGAATTTAAAAAAAACACAGGTACACGTTTGACGTTTTTTATTGCACTTGCCATATTTTCTTGTTTTCACTGCAATCTTTGCTTAAAGTCTAATAGGTTAAGAATTAAGAATAATTGCAAAATTTATGAAAAATAATCAAAATACGCATATTTTGATGAAACTCAGTATCTAGGGGTACTTTTTGATACTGAACAACTTTTCTTAATAATTTTTTGCTGTATCTCTAACACTAAGTAAAATATAAAAAAAATCACATGAATCACCCTGTATATTTTTCGACGATGTAATGTAGAAATGAAAAACGAACATTTTTGATAAGTACTTCCCTATGGCTAATTGCAACCATTTTCGTTTTATAAATAAATGTCTCAAGAATAAACATAAAAAAGAGGTTCCCTCAAATAATTCATTACAAAAATGTATAATAGGTGTTCGACGTGTTGCCCATTTTCAAATGAGGCATTTAGTGGGACCATTTCTTCCAATCCATTGAAATTAGTAAATAGTATTTAACCGGTTCTTTACTGTAATGTTTTTTTGTAAATTTTTCGTTATTCGACAAGCAGTAAAACCTCAGTTTGGTATAAATTGTCGTGTACAAAGGAGCATTTATCACATTTATCGGTCGTTACAATTTGTATTGAATTTAAAATATTTGGAATTTTACAATATGAATTTTAATAAAGCGCAACTTGTAGACATGATTTTTATTTTGGGCAGACAGAAATTGTTTACTTGCCAATAGAATTTATCACCAACGTTATCCTGAAAGAAGAATTCCTGATGTTACCAGCTTCCAAAACCTTCTCGATAAATTTATGGAAACTGGAAATGTCGAATATAAAAAAAGTGAAAGAATAAAACGTGTTGTGAACGAAGAAAATGAGTTTTCTGTGGTGTTGGCAACGGTTGAGAATCCCCATGTTAGTCAAAGAGAAGTGAGCTTATTAGAAGGAATAAGTAGACGGTCTGTGGGTCGAATCTTAAAAAACAAATAAGTTGGATGCATATCATATTCTAATGCACCAGGAATTATCTGATGACGATTTTCAAAAGCGCCTACAATTTTGTAATTGGACCAGAGGTGAAATGCAACATGATGTCAACTTCTTCAATACTATTTTATAATTTCATTATTATGCTTCGGAAAATCCTCACTTTCTTATGCAAATTGACAACCAACACAGATGGTGTATACACGTTTGGGGAGGAATTATTGGAGAACATATAATAGGGCCACATTTTTTTGATGGTACATTGACTGGAGCTATTTATCTTCCTTTTTTTGGAAAACTATCTGCCACAATTATTGGTAAATCTCCCTGAAAGAATTCGAAATAGAATGAGATTTCAGCAAGATGGTGCACCACCACATATTTAAATGCAGTTAGAGACCACTTAAATAATACCTACCCTCATCAATGGATTGGAAGAAATGGACCCACTAAATGGCCTGCTAGATCCCCAGATCTTACAAAAATGGATTTCTTTTATGGGGATACGTGAAGGAAATTGTTTATAGAGACACACCAACAACAGTACAATATATGAAGGAAAGAATAATAACCGTCTTTACATCTATCACACCGACAGCTTTAGGAACAGTGGGAACCTCATTTCAAAAGCACATAGATATGTGTGTCAGTCAAAATGGGCAACATGTGGAACAGTTATTTGAAGAAACCTCTTTTTTAAGGTTGTTTTTGAATTTTGTAATTATTGGTCAATAAAACGGGATTGGTTACAATTAGCCCTAGGGAAGTACTTACACAAAATGTTCGTTTTTTATTTCTATATCACATCGTCGAAAAATATACAAGGTGTTCCATTTGAAAAAATTGTGAAAATTCAATTTAAAATGTTCTTAATTGAAAAATAATTTTTGGCCACCCTGTACATTTTTAGAAAATGAAAATGATTCAAAAACATTAATTAGATGTCTGGTATCCATATAAGTTTTTATTAAAACTAATAATTGTGACTGTGGTGATTTTTTTAATATCCATTTGCAGATTACATTATTTCAACAAAAAAATTCATTACATCCAAATGGTGATATTCAATGCTAATATAGGAATAAACAGAGCCTGGAAAGAGGCTTCAAAAAATATACTGATATACATAGCATTCCATTTTAAAAAAGGCACTTGGTCCTGTAATTTCGTCTTGGCTTGCCCTGTATGTTCGAAAATAATTTCCAGTTATAGACTTTTTTATCTAGTTTACTTGCAATTTTTTAAAAAACTATCGTAGAACTCGAGATATGGAGGTCCGATGCACAATTGCCCCACTCTATATAATATGTAATTATTATTTTCTGCAAATAAACATTATTACTATAATTATTATCTGTCGGAATATAAGTAATAGCAGTGGATGATATGAAAGCATAAAATTACGTTTCTAGATGAACAGAAACTTGGTTGATGTAGATATAAAAGAAAAAAATATTAATCGCACAGTTCAGTCTAGTAACGGCTGTAACACGTCTAGCAAAACGGTAATTAAAGAGTAGAGATTAATAAAAATTACAGGGTATGGAAATGGCCATTCCATTAGCCTCTACTTTAACTGGCAAGCATTATGGTTACTTTGTAAATCGATTGATGAATCCTAATACTATCAATACCTCTTATGCATATTCCTCATCACGTAATACAAAACGGTGGTGGTAAGTACATTAATTTTCATTTTTATAAATATCAGATTTAATATTAACAAGTTGTGAAGTTTTGAAGTTACTTCGTATTCCATTAAAATGAGAGTATACTCTCTCTCTCTCTACACTTGTATGAAACTATAAACATTAAGCTTTCAATACCTCTTATGCATATTCCTCATCACGTAATACAAAATAAATGGTGTATACGGTGGTGGTAAGTACATTAATTTTCATTTTTATAAATATCAGATTTAATATTAACAAGTTGTGAAGTTTTGAAGTTACTTCGTATTCCATTAAAATGAGAGTATACTCTCTCTCTCTACACTTGTATGAAACTATAAACATTAAGCTTTCGATTGATATAATAATTATTAAAAAATCTTTATAAATAAGCTTGTAAATGCAATGTAAACGAAACATAATGCACTATTTTAAGTTCCAAATTTTTCTCCAAATTATTATTTTTTTTGCAATTTTTGAATCTTGGCCAATATCGCGCCCTCTGGAATCGGATTCGGCATAAAATTCTGGATAATATCCACATTTTTTAAATTTCATACCCGCGAGTTCAGGGTTCGGCATTTTAGACGCGCCATTTTGGATGCTAGATTCCTGAATATCAACAAAGTGGAATGGATTCTTGAAAAGTTGAACTACAAATTAAGTTGAAAAAATAAATTATTTGTTCAAAAAATTATTGTTAAAAAGTCCGTTTAAAAGGTGGGTGTTTTTTTGCTTATAAACAAATAGAATAGCTTTGTTATTTTTTATGATAAACGTTTGTAATTAGGCTCATTGAAAAACCGTTTGAAAAACACGTATTTTAAAATAAAGAACCCTCTACGACCCATAACAGTCAGGATAGCAACTTTTTTTTTTAAAATCATGTCTGTATTATTTATAAACATTAACGGGCGGTTTTGTACCTAAAAGTCAAACTGTAGTTTAAGTTGAAGCTTAAACATAAGTTTAACTTGAAATTTAAAAGCAGGAAGTTTTATAGGTGCTTGTTACTGTGATAGAATTGTTTAGTTTTTACGCCAGATAGTACTGGTATATTTGTTATCTCATGGGTTCATCAGAGCTACTAATAACAAAATAATAACAGAATCCAGGTAGTCCAAGTGTCTGCATTTTTATATTAGAGGTTAAGTTTTCCTTGTGTCATGCATAACATGAGTTAGTTTAGTACAATCATAATCTAAAAATGAAGTCATCCCAATATTCAAAATGATTAGATCTTGCTCTAAAGACTCTCAAACGACGTGGTGCTTCTACAAATTAAATAAAGCCTTATTAACTCCTCAAAAGCATCAAATAAGTCCATTTTGTATTTTTGTTTTTGCGTGAACAAGTTAGGTTATAAGTTGAAAACAACATGTCAGTCGAACAGCTGAGGTCTGTGGCAGCAATATTTCTCAAAATGTCAAACTGCGCATGATTAAATTTTCAGACTGAAGTTTAAACTATACCCTATCCACCGATTGATCGTTAGATCTATTCATTTATGATAAACTCTTGTTTAACCAGCACCCGAAGTTTAAATAGAACGTATAAAACCGCCCGTTAGAGTTGATATTTTCACAGATTTTCAATGAAGACCTATGATTTATGATTCAATTAATAAGTATGTAATGAGTATGAACTCCTAGCCCTCGAACGTGAGGGTACTCTTGCAATAGCGCCGTGGTGTGGAGATGGAGAGAGCAGCCCGAACTCCTTTGCAGGCGGCGACTTTTTGAAATCGAGATTTCAGATTGGAGCGGGCATGAAAATTTTACAATATCTCGGCTTCTAGACAACGTAGAACCTTCATTTTTTTTTAAATCTGGGGTAACTCGACGAAATATTAACAACTGGCTAATTGTCATTACCCTGGAAAATTGGGAAATGTCGGAAAAATCTACATGTTTTATTTTTATTATTATTTTATTATTTATTACCCATACTTTAGTTTCAACGTGAATGCCAATATATTGTAATAAATCTTTTCCTCTTGCTTCAATTTTGTTCTAAACTATTTATTTTTTATAATCTAATTATTTTATAAATTAATGAAGCATCCATTTGCACGTAATAAAATGTTTTCGAATTAAACATAAAAATGGCTGATTTTTGCACTATATTATTTATTTTCTTTATATATTTATTTTATTCGCATCAAATTATTATTAACTAATACTGTCAATGAAAACTGTTACTAATAAATGTATCACAAAAAAAACCCACATAATTTTTGAATGAAATATAAAAATGATTTATCTTTTTTAGTAGGGATGAGAGGTAAGTGAATTCTCTCATATGGTCGATTGCTACTATACACCATAGATGTCTCTATGGGCGTATAGCGACTTGCTATTCTGCAAGTAACTGAGAGCGGCGACCTTTCAGTCCTAGGTGGACTTAACCTACTGTTATAATATATGATTTGCAGGAAACAACTACTCAGCGGGCAAATACCTCGGCCTGCATTGAATTACACCTTACAAATCATGAAAGAATGGTAGCCAATATCATTTGTCAATTCAAAATATCGTTACCTATAAATCTAATATAATTTAGTTTTACTTAGCAAAATAAAAGAATTTTAAATACGTACAAAATTATGTAGATTTTTTTTTAAATACATTTATTACTAATAATTTTTATATTGATGCGAATAAAATGAAATAGTGCACAGGAAAGAATCAGTTATTTTTATGTTTAATTTGAAAACGTTTATCATTTACTCCCCCCCCCCCCCCCCCCGACTTACAACCTTCAGATACCTGTAATAAATTAAATCAACTGTTCTTTACACTGGGGTATTTGTACTGTTGAACAAGTACTCAAATAATTGCAGTTAATATCTAAATAAATAGCAGTTGTTTTGCTTTCATCAAATTGGATAACAAGAAGGTGATTAAGTATACCTCTATACTTTGCACTCTAAGTGGCTAAAGATAACAAAAACCTTTTTTATTAGAAGCCCCACTAATTGAAACAAATATATAGCATTTCTGAAGCAACACAAAAAAGACCCCGCCATTCATCATCGTACTAAAGCAAATACCGTTCCGGTATGGAGAATTTAGAAAATATAGCCTGGTATAAGGCCGTAACAAATAGCTAATGAAAATGTTTGCGAGTAGTGGAGAGGACAGAGGCGACCCTAACAAAGTCGAAGTCGTTGAGGTCGAGACAGAAGAGAACGAAAGAGAATTGCCGCCGTCACCGGTGAGAAATGAGTTCGTCCTGCCAAGGAAAACACCACATAATGCAGGACGCAGGTAGAGGACGCTACGCCAAGTCCGTGAATTGCTCCCATTAGTCTCCATCCCGTGGTTCGGGGAATCAGTATGGATGTTGGGGGGACAAATGAAGAGTTATGGATTCGTAACTGCCGCGCAAAGAGGATGTTAAGTGGGAAGAAAGTGAGCGATTGAAATGTTGATGGCAGTCGTGAGATGCACTTTTTGTTAACGCCTTAACGACTTGTAAATGTAACTTGCCGATGTGGGAGGATGCAAGTCAAAGTCATCGACACGATATTTATCTTGAAATGCTGTTAAATTACTATTAACATCGTGGTTAAAATAGGTACGGCGATCAGAACACATTAGTGGAATTTATACATTTGTACAAAGTTTTCATATGCATATCCACTTAGAATTAATCAAAAACATCATTTATGAGTGGAATATTTTCTCATTAGTAATTATGAGTAATAAAATATTTATATATATACTTCTTGAAAAAGTGAACAGGAATAATCTATTCTATTTTCAATATAGGAATTAATACTGTGCATACTGTACCATGCATTAATTTAGTTTTGAAGCCTACACATTTTTGCCACTTAGAATCTGTCGGAAAATCATAAGTGACAATTATTAATTCGAAGCTGTTTATAATAATATAGATTATTTCTAAAAAAGTATGCTACCTAATGTCACACTCTCGGCGAAATAATTTAGTTTCGGATTATATTGGCAAAAAATATACAGGGAGTTTTATAAATAACAAATATATGGTCTTTTCAGAAGATACCAGAAGCAGAATCAAATACTAAGCCAGTTAATAGACTTTTCATATAGTAAGTGATGCTTGGGTGCCTACGAGACCATGTACACCTTCATTTTTTTAAAGTTTATTTACTTCCACGTCCAGTGGGTAAGAGTAAATAGGCAAAGCAAGCAGGTAAGAATCTACAAAATTGCAATGTAGGGCATGTAAGACAAGTCAAGGTCCCAAAATTTTTTTCTGGTATCAGCCACCCCCCACTATCGGTCCCAATAACACCCCCACACTATTATAAAAGGGAGTAAAAAAAATAAAATATGATTTAGTGTGTATATAAGAACGAAACCCCTCAAAATTTTTTTTGGCGTTAACCACCTTTTCTACCACCCCCATTGCCACCCCCCCCATTATTAAAGGGAGTAAAAAATTAAATTAGGATTTAGTGTGTATCCGAGAACCAAGGGACTCTAAAAGTTTTTTGGCTTTAGCCACCGCCATTGCCACCGCCGCCCTATTATTAAAGGCAGTAAAAAATTAAATTGGGATTTAGTGAGTGTACGAGAACCAAGGGCCTCTAAATTGTTTTTGACATTAGCCACCCCTCTACCACCCCCACTTTGTTATTAAAGGAAGTAAAATATTACATTGGGATTTAATGTATATAAGACTTGGATACAAAATCTGGATGTGGAACTAGTGATTCCTTGAGCAGTGGTTTTTTATAAAGTAATTATTAATTTTTACTATTGTTTTGAGTGAAAAGTGTTTAAAAGTACTTTTCAGTAAAATACTGTGGGTAATTACGAAGTATTATACACTTAATTTAGTTTATTATATTTATCAAAATATACATAATTAAACAGCAGTTACCAAAATACACATCGTTAAACAGCAGTCCCCAAAATGTTAGTAACATTTCTTAATTTTTTTTCTTGGGTATTTTGGGTTTTTTTTTGTATTTTGCTTGATGTATTAGTACCGTTAGTTATCGTCCCTTAAAATTAACATATGTTGGAACTGTGTATGAGCCATATTCGTAGGTCTATCCGCAATTAGGAGTTGACTAGATTATCTTTTGCTCTTAAAAAAGTATAAAAACCTTTTATGTGTTTAGGTTACATTTAACTGTACAAAATCGGCCGTACGTCGAGAGAAAATAGCATTTTTTCATTATATCAAAAACGATTCCAAAAAATGGTGGTTTGACTAAATCTCCGAATTATGATCTACCAGCAAATTTACAATACAATTTTTTCATTTCAATGTCAGATACTTTGAATTTTTATTAAAATAATTTGCATCCAAACATTACGGAAACATAATCCTTTCAGCATATTCTAAAAATAATCAACTCTGTTTTTTTTTTCTTCTGTAGTTGATATAAAACTGTTAATTCCATACTGTCTATCGCTCTCATACGTATTATCAATTGTATGTTGTTACAAAATGAATTTCCTATGGTGTGGAAACGTGATGTAGTAAAGCCCACAGAAAAAAATTAATGACCCTGTCGAAGTTACAGATTTAAGACCAATTAGTCTCCTCTGCACGCTTTCAAAAGTAATCGAAAGATACATAACCAAATAAAAATAATTTGCATTCAAAAGACCAATCAGGTTTTAGAAAAAATCACAGCACATCTACTGCTCTAATATATTTATTAAATGACTATATTACGGGGTTGCATGAAGGGAAATGCACATGCTTAGCACTACTGGACTTTTCAAAAGCATTTGATATGCTGCATCATAAAATGTTACTCGCAAAACCACATTATTTTGGTGTTTCAAACAATTCATCACAGGATTTTTTTTGCTCAAATTTAAATTCTCGACGTTTCATGACATTTTAAGCCTATTTCAACAAAATATATATATATATATATATATATATTTTGCGTTGCTATACTTCCACTGGATGTGGAAATAATTTATAGCAATTTAAAATATTGAGCTGCGGCGTCCCTCAAAGGTCCATTTTAGGACCATTATTATTTTCCATATACATCACCGATATGTTTAATAAATTAAAATATTGCTCATTGCATCAATATAACATGAATACACGTTTTATGCTCTATTTAAATATTTTTCTTTAAATTTATGTATATGAAATTTTTAATTTTTAGTTTTATCAAGTGATATATTAGTGGAGTAAATATAGATTTACAGCGCAAATTTTACATGGAGCAACGCTACATAGAAAAATAAGTTTGTTTTGGTGAAACTAAGAATATCCTGCGTTTTCTGCTTCGAGTAGGTGGGGGAACCCTTTTTTCTTTCGCTTAAAGGGGGTAAATTGGTAATTTTTAAGGGTGGTTTTTCAGTTTTAATTTATTTTAGACCCTTTAAAATGCTAGTTAAGAAACTAGAACGGTACCATCTTATTGTAGATGCTCAAGGAACCTTCTGTTAAAATTTCATGAAAGTCGGTTCACCGCCTCCCACGATATGTATATAAATATACTGAAAAAACGTAAAAAACTGAATTACGACTAATTAATTAAACCGAATTTGATGAAATTTTAGACAAAAGTAACCTATATAATCAAGAAATAGCCTGCCAAATTTTAGCAAAAACTATCCAGCAGTTTGGCCGCAATTCCACAAAATTTTCAAAACTTTCCCCAACTTGCCCAAATGGTCGGACGATTTTTTTTTTACCAAAATCAAGGTATTCTTATGTATTTTCACGTGATGTAACTAAAAAATAGAGCTTATGCATATAACCAGATCCATATCATCTAAGACAGTCAGGCGGCACTGAAGGCACTAATGAGCCACAAAGTGACGTCGAGATTGATCTCTCGGAATGCCTAGAAGAACTCAAGACACTGGCAGAACAGAATTCAGTAAAACTGATCTGGGTGCCAGGACATAGTGGGGTCCTAGGAAATGAAAAAGCCGACGAACTTGCCAAACAAATATCGGCTACAGAATTCCTTGGCCCAGAACCAACCCCCGCAATGCCTAAGGAGGTGCATAACAGACTGGGCCAAGGAAGAGTATATTAGATACTGGCAGAACTCAGACACGGTAAGGCATTCATGTCCAAACTGTGTACAAAACGAACTCAGCAACTGCTTACGTTAAGCAGAAATCAGCTGAGAATAGTAACAGGGCTCCTCACAGGGCACGCACCCGGGAAGGAACACCTGCATAAAATGGGACTGTATGAGGACAACCTTAACTGCAGACTCTGCGGAGAGGTGCCTGAGACAAGTGTACCGTATACTCTGTCAGTGCGAGGCTCTGGATCGCAAGAGGCAAAATATTTTTAGGGCCACAAAAATGGACCGAAAAACACTAGAACACCTGCCGATGATAAAACTTAAGCTAGTTAGCAATACAGGAATCACCGGCAGAATTTAGAAACAGGGAGAGGCACAATAAGCCTATTTCGGCTGCAGCGCCAACTGGTACCGACCTCGGTAATCAGCCCTGTACACTACGAAAAAAAAAAACAACTAAAAAATTACTTTTTTTAATTTAGCTAATTTTTTGTAATTTTTGGTGTATACATGCGCGCGACGATTTCCCGACATTTTAGGTATTATACGTATGCACGCATAAGTATACGTGTAATTAATTATTCATTATAATATAATTTTTATTTTTTTCGAAAATTCACTTGATTTTTATTAAACTTTTTACATATATTGATTATTATTTTAATTTATTCATATTTTTCTAGTAGTTATACTAGATGTGCTACTGCAAGAAGTGTCTACTTCCGAATCAGTAACTGGAGTTTGGAATGTTTCTTCATCCTCGTCATCGCTAAAGTCGTCTCATCTGAGATATTCTTTGAAGTACCAACAGGACAGGATTTTGGATGGCAGCAAATAACAAATAATGAACTGATGCCGATAAGGACTGATAAAGCTCCTCTTCCTAATGAATTACTCAATATAATTGCTTGTGATTGTAAAGTCGGTTGCAAAACTAAACGTTGCTCATGCAAAACCATTGGCGTCACATGCAGCAATTTATGCCACAATGGAAGGAATACTTTGTGTCAAAATGCAGATAATATTGTTGGCGAAGCTGTGATTGATGAAGAGCCTGAACAATTAGAAATTAGTCCTGATATTTATGATATTGAAGAATTCGAAGATGATAATTATGAAGAAGATGTTTTTACTTCAAAGAATTCGTGTAGTAGCACATCTAGTACAGCTACTAGAAAAAAGAAAACATAAATAAAATCAAACAATAATCAATATATGTAAAAAGTTTAATAAAAATCAAGTGAATTTTCGAAAAAAAAATTATATCTTGCCTTCGAGAGTTTTCCTTGTTCATCTAAATATTTAAAACCGCTCACAATCACTTTTTATTATTAATATTGAATTTTTTATCGTGAATAATGACACGTATATTTGTGCGGACATACGTATAATACTGAAAATGACGGGAAATCTCCGCGCGCATGTATATACCAGAAATTACAAAAAATCGGCTAAATTAAAAAAAGTTATTTTTTAGTTACATCACGTGAAAACACATAAAAATACCTTCATTTTGGTAAAAAAAATCGGCAGCTACTGGAAGCGACTGGAACCTCCCCACTCGGTGGATCTTTGAAGCCGAAAAGAGCATTAAATTGTGTGACAAAACGGCACTAAACGTAATCCGAACTCATCCAAAACCTTTTCAGATCTTCTGGGGCACTAAAAAAACCCTCAACTTAATGAATTTACAATCATCTATGCGAGTTATTACCTATATTATCGCTCGTTGAATAATATACTATTAGGATATTAACAACTTTAACTTCACTTGAACGACTAAGAAATTCTAGTTATCCTAAATACTACAGATTTGTAAAGCAACAATTTGAAAATTGGTAAAGTGATAATCTATAATAAATTCACCAACGAAGGTACAGAAAGCATATGATATTGTTATATCTACCTTTAAAGTTTGTGACAATCCACTAAAAGTTACAAATATGCCGAAGTTTTATTAACATGACATGACACCAACGTTATCGGATGACAAACGATGACAATGACAATCGTCAAAATTTGCCCATTGCAATCCGATCGCTCGCGGCTGTCTTTGTTAAATGAAACATTAGCATTTCAGTAATTTTACTAGTATCATGCGAAATGTGATCTATGCCATATTTGCTTTGTTTTTAATTTTTTTCACGGAAACCAAATCGAAAGGGTGGAAGTGTGATATATCGTTGAAATCAGAATTTTAACTGCTTTTCAATGGTTCCATTGCAAATTGAAAGTAATTATAAATTAAACAACTTGTTGCGTCAAAATGGCACTAAACGTAATCCGATCTCAACCAAAACCTTTTCAGATCTTCTGGGGCACTAAAGAAACGCACACGCAAAGTATGATTCAAATCCGTTCAGTAGTTTCGGCGCTATCGTGCTAACACACATACACACACACGGACATTTTTCAAAAATCACTTTTTTGGGTTCCTAGGACCTCAAAACGTAAAGATTTGATGTTATCTCAATTTTCGTTTTTGTACCAATTTTAGTAACCTCTCACAATTTTATTGTGGAGAGGTTAAAAAAGTTTCGTTCTACCATCTGGGCAAAATGGGGAACGCTTTGAACATTTTGTGGAATTTGGACTAAAAATGGAATTGCGGTCAAAATATTGGATATTTTTTTACTACAATTTGGCAGGCTCTTTCTTGGTTATATAGGTTACTTTCGTTTAAAGTTTCAACAATTCGGTTTAATTTTGGCCCAATTCGCCGTAATTAAATTTTTTACGTTTATTCAGTATATTTATATACATATCGTGTGAGGCGGTGAACCGATTTTCATGAAATTTAAACTGAATGTTCTTTGAACATCCACAATAAAAGGGTACCGTTTTAATTCCTTAACTAGCATTTTAAAGGGTGCAAAATAAATTAAAACTGGAAAACCACCCTTAAAAATGACCAATTTACACCCCTTTTCCCCGAAAAAAAGGATTCCCCCACCTATTCGAAGCAGAAAACTCAGGATATTCTTAGTTTCACCAAAACAAACTTATTTTTTATGTCGCGTTGCTCGATGTAAAATTTTCTCTATCACCTTATTTTGGGCTATTTTTACTCCACGCATTTACTCGCTTATTTTCTATTTTTTTAATTTTTCTATTTTTCTATGTTTACGAATATGTTACTGGACAAATTGAAGAACGGCTCTATGCGCCGAATTTGTACCATTTTATTGTGTACTGTGAATTTGTATTGGTAAATAAATAAATAAATAAATAAATTCTCAATCTTGCGCGTATTGAAAAATCCAGATTATCAAAAAATCAATAGTTAATTTACTGGAACGTGTATCAGGATATTACGTTAACAAAGCACTTACTTCTAACAAATAGTGTCTACGAAAAGGAAATATCTTTCGAATTCATATGTAAATAATATATAAGCACGCTCTGAGAATTAGGTTATACATATATTAAATTAATGATGTGTTTTTAACCCCCGAAGGCTTCCGCACAATAGAGCCGCCGTAGTCACAGAAGATATTATGCACCTTGAGTGTTCGCCAGTAGCAGTGTTCCTCATAATTGATACGGGCTGTAAGTTCTGATTTTCGAGTTCTTGTATAAATTCTGGCAAGATGAGGGGTGGCAATGAATAATTCAACCGGTTGTGTACGAATCATTACTTGAGTCATGTTGTTGGTACGGTGAACACTTTGTTCGCGCAATCCACTGACTCCTCATCTTTTTCAACCCCTACTTATTTATGTAAGCACACGCGGAAATCTCAGTCATTTATCTAACACGTTGACAGTATTTCTTAAAATTGTTTCCAACTCATAAACGCAACGCGAGCAATCGAGAATAAAATTAATTGTTTAAAAACCGTCATCCATCATTATTATTATCTCCCCGAATCCCTGAAATGGGTATAAATATTTAAATGAAGTATGGGATATAAAATATGGAAAAGCTTCAGACAGCCAAGACTTATCGACATAAAAATTAAGATATCTTAAAATTTATCAAATGAAATTTAAAGGATTAATTAAAATATAAATAAATACATGTTGATTTAAAATTGTAATTATAAATATAAATGTATACAGGGTGTAAAACTGGACGCAAATAAAGTATTCTCAATTTAATTTGCATTTGCTCTAGACTTCTATGCCCTACCGATGAGCCTGGGACATCGAAAAACTTGTACAACTTTTCTGGAACTAAAATTGTTTGATAACGAAACGCGAGGTACTCGCAAATAATGATACCACAGGGGAACGAAAAAAAAATATATTGCCAACAATTTATAGTGGCTTTAGGATCATCGAGGGTGTTCTTTTCTGACTAAGTTTGTTCTAGATTATCAGGTAAAGTAATTAACGGTGATGTAGTTTTTGCAGCTCCGCAATCCGTTGTTGATGGACTTAGTGATTATTTTAGAAATATTTACTCATTCTCAACTAGCCTAAATCATAAACTTAATTGTTTTAACTATTTGGCTAGCTCAGATAATTTACTGAACAGGACTTACTGAATCCTGCCAATAAGTTGAAAAATAAAATGACCAAAAATCATGACCAAATGAATAGTTTTTTAGTGAAGGATTGTAGATATGCTTTTATAACGACTCTATTATTTATCTTTAAACTTATTCTTAAAACCTCTGTCTTTCCTGATACGTGGAAAATCGCGAGAGTATGTCCGGTTCTCAAATCTGGCGATCCTACGCAAATGACCAATTATAGGCCCATTTCTATACTATGTAACTTTGCAAAGCTCTTGAAGATATCACTTTATGGTTATATTTTACCTCCACCATAATAAATTTAGCAATATTCTCCCAATTCGTAGCTTCCGTAGGTACTTGATAATCGCCCAGTTATCTAATTGTTGTTGACTAATTTTGATGAAAATTTATAATAAATTGTTACCTTGCTAATTTTTTCATAAAAGGCTATTTTTTTGGTGGTAGAAAATGACTCAAAATAGTTTACCAAAATTTATCCCTGCGAACCCTATTAAACAACCCTCTGAAACGCAAAAATTCAGTTTTTTGCTAATATTTCGAAAAATAATTTAAAAAAAACTAATAGCACGCGTTTGCGTTTATTATGGTTGTCAAAAATTCACCATTGTTGTCTACTTTGACAATGGCGTTCCTGGGCTATTAGTATAGCTTCGGTATTTTGTAAACTGCATTTAAGTTTAAAATCTTTTCTGTACGTGGTTCGATAGAAATTACTGGTTTTTAACGTTTAAATTTGGGTTTGGAATTCTAATGCCTGGGTTATTGTTTTCATAATAATCGTCGTTGTTCCTGATTGATAGTAGGGTTATCTCAGTCACCTCAAATAACGGTACGGTTTTAAAATTGGTAATAAGTAGATTATTTTCGAAGTCCACATGGCACTTATAATATTTTAGAAAGTCTGCATCTAATAGTCCATCGAATTCTATATCTAGGTCGTGAACATAAACCTTGTATGGGTCATTTGAATTGAATGGTATGAGGGCAGATTCGGTGATATTGATTTTTTCATCCGTTATACCCTGTATACTTACGTTTTCAGGATATCTTTGTACCTTTCCGCTGTTTTGGTTTTAAATACAAAAATACCTGCACCTGAGTCGATAAGAATTTTGCAACGATTTGTGACGTCTTTTATGTAGAATAGATTTTTTGAATTTATAATATTTAGTTTATAGTGAGGTGTTTTTACATGAAATGATGTTCTGGGAAGTTCAGGTTTGGGTCGACACTGTCTCTGAGATTCATTGCCTGAACTTGGTGAGAAATTTGATCTAGTTGGTCTGTTTGTGTTGGAGTATTCGTGGAATACTCCGGGCCTGTGTAAAAATCCGGAGGATTAACAGTATAATTCTCGTCTGTCAAGGGAAAATTGACACATGTTTTTGGCTGGCAAGAAGTTTGGTTTGTTAATAATAATAATAACTAATAATCATTTAATTTTTGCATGCATGTGTACGTAAATCAGGTAGGATTGAATTATTGCAACTTTGTTTGATTTATGCGATTTTCAAACAAATCGTTCTTATTGTTTATTTAAAACCAATAAATTAGACTAACTGATATGTGACGTTTTACTTATATTAAACACAATATTTTGTAGTACTTTTAGTAAGAATATTTATCTTTCTTTCTGTTCCTTTAAACTTTGAATAAAGCTTATTTATAAAATCGAAAATAAAATCTATACCTACTATAGTCCAGTTCATCTGCTGCCGGTACTCAAAAAACGCAACAAAAACTGCGACATAATTATTATCGCCGCAGGCCAAGCGACATGCTGTCATCAAACAAGCCGACGCACATTAAAAATCTATAAAGATAAGCAAGTCAATTTGTGAACGAAATAGTACAAAGAGTGCCGGTATTTTATGAGGTAGTAAAATTTTTGTTGTTTTTTGAGCGTCGAGAAGTGCTGATCTCAACTATACCTAGGCTTTACTTTTCAAGGCGGTACTGAAATTTCTTGAGCGTAAAATACTTACCTCTGAAGAAGTAGTTTCCACAAACACCAAAAACGCTTGAATACTATTACTCGACCCGCGTTTCGACAACCAAGTTGTCATCATCTAGAAAGCAGGACAACTTGGTTGTCGAAACGCGCGTCGAATAATAGTATTCGAGTGTTGTATTCAAATGTTTTGATGTCTGTGGAAACTACTTCTGAGAGACAGTGTCACACCGAAGGTTCCAGACCCCTATAGGACTAAAATACTTGCGTTTTTAGCGTGTATGGAAAAATATTAGTTTGGTCACGGAAAACCTGGAAAAGTTACGAAATTTCACTCTAAAATTTGGGTGGTAACCCTGCTGCTGCATTAAAAACACTTTAGTTTTTTTATGTAAGATCAAAATTGGAGTACTGTTCCTTGATTTGGTGTCCTTTTTATAATACACAAGAATTGGCTGTTGAAAATGTTCAGAGGAAATTTCTCAAGTTCTTACAATATAAAATCTCAGGAGTCTAACCTGTTAGAGGTTATTCTCAACATGTATTGTTAAATTCTTTGAATATTCAGTCGCTACATCAAAGAAGAGTTTTATTTGCAGTGAGCTTTATCTACAAGCTAATACATAATAATATTGATTGCATTAGTCTTGTCAATCAAATATCATATCGGGTTCTGCTATTTCACACAAGAGTATCGACTACTTTTCTCTTACCTATGGCTAGAACTAATACATTGCTACGGTCACCTATATATACTATGTGCAACAGTGTGAATGACGTTGACATGATCTGCGATATACACCACAATAGCTTAAATGAGCTGACCAAAATTGTTATAGATCATGGTAACCTCACCTAACTGTTTGACTGTTTGTTTTTATTTGATTACCTTGCTTAACTTAAATCAATTTAATCAGTTTTGTATTTCTATTTGTTACTTGTATATTTTTTATTATTCTTTTCTCCTTTTTTACGTTTTTTCTCAGTTTTTTTACTCTTCGTTTGCTTATTCTGTTTGTTTATTTTTACCCCTTACTTTAGTCACTATTGATCCTTTTTTGTGTTATATATTTTTTCTTTTTTATTTCTTTCTTTTTTTACGTAACTCAATTAATTTAATGTAATTTTTTATTTTACTATAACTTAGCTCGAAGATTCAATAATTTTAATGTAGGATACTATATTTGTTTATTTTTACCCCTTACTTTTGTTAATATTGATCCTTTTGGTGTTCTTTCTTATTTTATTTTTTTACTTAACTTGATTAATTTAATGTAATTCTATTTTCTGTAAGTAATTTAACTTGAAGATTCAATAATTTTAATTTAGCTTAGTTTAGTTTAGCGTAGTTGAATATAAACTATTAATTTTGTCCTGTAATTAGATTCCTTTGTAATTTATTGGGCAAAAAGGTGTTTATTATTATTATTATTATGAAAGTGGCTTCGATTATTAAAATAATTATACTTAATAATAATGAAAAAATAAATTTTAAAGGCCCTTGGTTCTCGTACACACACTAAATCCCGATTTCATTTTTTACTCCCTTTAATAATAGGGTGGGGGTGATACAGGAGGTGGCTGATGCCAAAAAAATTTTTTGAGACGTTTCGTTCCTGTATACACACTAAATCACATTTAATTTTTTTTACTCCCTTTCATAATAGTGTGGAGGTGACAGTGGGGGGGGGGGTAGGTAGGTGACAGTGGGGGGGGTGTGGCTGATGCAAAAAAAATTGTGAGACCTTGACTCTTCATACATGCCTTAAATTGCAATTTTATGGACTCTTACCTGCTTGCTTTGCTTATTTATCCTTATTTACCCCTTCACCCCCGAACCCTTCGACGGATTTAGATCAAAATGTAATCTAGTTGCAGATCTCGTTACAATACATAAGTGTACCAAACAGACGCTATTAGTGTGACGTTTCATCCCCACCTCAATGTTTCGATACTGAATTAATAGTGAACCTTATTGCCTCTTAACATACAGAAACATAAAAATATATTTCCAATTTCATTTCCAACAAAGATTAATCTACGAAAGAAATTTAACCTCAAATACTCTAAATATTGACAAGAGTTTATAGACAGAAACAAAATAAGCTAAGACGGACGTTCGATCGTACACAAAATAGCCATATTTAGAAAGGTGCTCATAATTTTGACCCTAATAACAGCAGTACATAAGGATCACTATTAAATGGCTTGGAACACAATTCGTATTTTACCGCGTGATGGTGACGTTACCACTTTTAGCGTCCATTTCAAGTCAATATCATAAACGGTTCCAGAGTAAACGTGCGCAAAAAAATGTTACAGACAGACAGGAATTTTTTTGCTCCAATTTAAAATCTCGACGTTGCATGACATTTTAAGGCTATTTCAATTAAAAAAATATATATTTTTTTGCGTTACTATACTTCCGCTGGACGTGGAAGTAAAACGAACGATTCAGTTTTAGACTCGTTTAGAGTAAATCCACGAGCAGCAATAATTTATACTCTTTTTTTACTATTATGGTCGATCCTAGTAGGCGTACTTCATTTGTTTCATCGATAATTTTTGCTTGATGAATTTAATTTTTTTGTTTTGTTTTTCGAGACAATTGTCTTTTGTTTTCAGTTGTTATAGAATTTTTTTAAAATTTATCGTTTTTTCGTCGTTATAAAATTTTGATGTATTTGTTACGCATTACAATGTACATTATTTTAAATTATAATTACCCAGTTTATCAAAATTTACGCGCCACTTATGTCCAATTTGTCAATAGTGGGGCAAACTTCTGTGAGAGTGTTTATTTCTTGATTTATGCACTAAAGGTAACAGACCTTTACTGGATAGTTCCAGCAGGGCAAACCCATCAATTGGATATAATAGGGACCCGACTAGTGGGTACGTAACCCGGTTACCTTTGCAAATTCTGTCCAGGAATTTGTAGATTATCTTAAGATGATTAAGTAATGTTGTAAGCGTGACCTTTGAGCACCAATTTACATTACCTCATTGGCCGACAACGCATTAGTATGCATGCATAGGCTCTGCCAGTTCAAACAGCCCTCGTTCCACAAATCCCTGAATCCGAATGCACAATTTAATTACGCGCTGTAAACTCTAGCTGACCAGTAGGTATTATAGGAAACTATTCGTAGACTTAACGTCTTCGGCCTGTTTGAGAACTTGCATCTCTGAACTAACATTTAAACTTGGGGAGGAAAGCTTTGCCATCCTCCTTACAACTTATAGCTCAAAACTCCCCGCCTTCGCAACTTCCAAATGTTCCTTATTCTGCTCCTTTGAGTAAATAGTTGCACCGCAATTAATTATATTGAACGTATAAACTGGGGTAAGATTTGTTTCATACTCCGTTACGTCTCACAGACATGAAAGTGAAACCTTAACTACGACCAATCAAAGAAATGAATGTAAATTAAACTTTTATTATATTTAAACGATTTATGTTGATTTTATTGTTGTGATTTCGATAGCTTGGATTTATGGAGTCTGTAAAACTTTGTTGTCGTGGCGGCCGCAAAAAACCTGTCCGTATTGTAATAAATTTTGCCTTTTTACTAGTCGTAAGTTAGTGAAATTTAGTAATAGAAATCTATTACAAGATTGAAAACTGCTGCAAATTTTTAAAATATAAATTTCTTATTGTTGTTAGTGAAAGAAAAAAACACCGTATAGGTTTATAGGTACAATAAAATTGGAAAAATTCGCTAGCGAATTCTTTTCCACACACATTTTAAATTGATGACAATTGAACCGGCATGGTAGTTCAGTCGGATAGGGCATATTGTGTGACCAACACGTTGATCGGACTGCCTGTCGTGTTCTGAGTTCGAACCCCAACTCTGATGCTTTCAATTATGGAACTTTCTTCAGGTCAATCTTGGCTTTGGATTTTATGGTTGTCTACTATAAGTGGTGTACTTATGTTTATTAATATGATACGCTGTATATGAGAAAATCGAAAGGCTCATCAGTGACTACATATTCGCCAACCGGAATTACCTAATTGTTTTTTTATTTACTTGTCCAATACTTTTAATTTTTTATGCTGAGCTTTATAAAGACAATGGGCTGCATAAGAATATTTTATTACTTTATAGATTTTATATTATCTGGGACTGGTTTCACGTAAGTTTACAATATGTTAATAATTGTATGTAAAAATCATCTCTAGAATTGATTGATACCTTCTAATCTTCAATAATTATAACAGTTCAACAAAAATCTTGCTACATGATTATTTATACCATCATGTGTCCAACAAAATCTCAGTCTATCAACACGGCTTTATGAAGGGCCGATCTACTGCGACAAATCTGATTTGTGTTACTCAATTTACAGCAGAATCTATAGATATGCAGACACAAACATGTTATTTATACAGATTTCTTGAAAGCATTTGATAGACTAGATTTCAACTTGCTGCTTCACAAACTTCATTTATTCGGCTTATCTGATTCTCTATTAAACTTTTTTAGGTCATACTTATATGACAGGACTCAATATGTTGTATTCAATGATTCTACGCCTGCTGAATATACCGTAACTTCTGGCGTTCTACAGGGGTCCATCCTTGGTCCCCTGTTGTTCGTTATTTTCATAAACGATATTGTAGATGTGTTGGATGTGAATTGTCTCATTTATGCGAATGATTTAAAGATCTTTGCTAATGTTAATAGCATCAACGATTGTCTCGGTCTTCAAAGGAACTTAGACAGTGTAAACGCTTGGTGTCAAGAAAACAAGTTTCCAGCAAATGCAATGTAATGTCTTTTTCTACAAAATCCACCAATATAACTTTCAATTATAACCTAGATAATGTCAATCTGAACCGCCCCTCTACCTTTCGCAATCTTGGCGTAATTTTTGATACCAAGCTTTCTTTTGCCGTTCACGTTGACACCATTACCTTAGAAGTCAGTAAGGCGTATGGGTTTTTGGTGGGAAATTGTCGGGATTTTACTCGGTTAGACGTAATTAAACCTATTTTACTTTTATTAGATCTAAGCTCGAGTACGCTTCTCTTGTATGGTCCCCATATTACAACACTTATGTCAATAAGTTTGGAATCAGTCCAATGTCGATTTTTAAAATTCCTGAGTTATAAATCGGACGGTGTTTACTGCTTGATAAGTACGGCATGATAAGTATTGAGGCTAGGTGTAGATATTTTTCTTAGGCATTCCTTTTTAAAATGATTCATAATATTATTCATTTCCAATAATTATTGGCTAAATTAAATTTTATGGTACCCAGGGTAAATTCAAGAAATATTCTAACTTTTTATCTGTCAACGTCTCGTACTAATGTTCTTAAATACTCCCCGCTTTACACAGTGTGCAATATCTATAATGCAAATGATAGCCATCTCGATATATTTAGTTGCAGTCTTAATGATATTAAAATGTATTACTTAAGATGAGCTTTGTTCCTTTTCTTTGTTTTTCCTTAATATTTTGTATAGTTATGTATAGTTTTGTGTTTATTTTAACAGTTTTTATGGTATATTAACCGTATTTTAATGTATAGTTCATATTTGACATGTCTAATACTTTATTTGTATCTTTTTACCTTTCTTATTGTACAGAGCTTATTTATTAATGTTTCTGTTTTTCTTATAACCTGATCTGTAATAGGGTTTTACCTATAGAACAATGTACTATTAATAAATAAATAAATTAGAAGGAGACAAAACTGAGATAACTATTTTTGCACATCAACTAAATTCTCGAAATAATTTTAAGGATGTATTTGCTATTAAAAAATTACTGTTAAGAAAACTTCGCAAAACTAAACTACTTTACTACACGTAATAATAAATAATTAATTCATTTTCTTAGCATTTTTTGTTCCCAGCAATAGTTTAAATTAAATTACTGTTATCTAAAATATTGAAGTGTTATGCTCTTGTAGTTTAATTAAACTCAACACGTTGGACTCTCGAGAAATGAAGATATAGCCAGATTGTCACTACAAAAAAGGTCTTGCTTTTAGAACTACTTTACTATAACTAAGTGCTTCATATAAAGGCATTATAAGTAGCATGAAAATTAATGTTTGTAAATATTATAAATATTCTATTCGGGCTAATTTTAACCGCTAAAATGTCTACTTTAAAATGGTCTTGATGGTGTATTTTTCATGAAGCCGCTTAACATTGAGAAAACCAAAAAAATGACTTTTCGAATCACGAATTTTTCAATATTTTTTATTATTTCCAATATTTTTTTATTATTTATGTCAATAATGGATTAAATTTCAATGACAGAGTTTACTTCACTGTAATATTACTAAAGCTGAATGAATTTAAATGAAGAAAGTGGGGAAAATCATTCTGAAACTTCATGGCAATGCACCATATCGTACTGAAAGTTGTAAGCTAGAGTTAAGACTCAATAGGCCAGTGTGCATTTTTACTAATGTATATTTGACTATTTATTCAGTAAATAAATGGTATAACGATTTAGGTATATTTGAATAAAATAATTTGAATAAATAATTATTAAGTAAAACAATTAATTTATTGATATTTTTTTACATATTTTGACTCGCTTCGTCTTCAGAAAAACATCGTTTTGTCATTTTAACCTCTCCACAATAAAATTGTGAGAGGTTACTAAAATTGGTTCAAAAACGAAAATTGAGATAACATCAAATCTTTACGTTTTGAGGTTCTAGGAAAAATGTCTGTGTATGTGTGTATGTGTGTTAGCATGATAGCGCCGAAACTACTGAACGGATTTGAATGAAACTTTGCGTGTGCGTTTCTTTAGTGCACCAAAAGATCTGAAAAGGTTTTGCTTGAGATCGGATTACGTTTAGTGCCGTTTTGACGCAACAAGTTGTAAATTTTATAATTACTTTCAATTTGCAATGGAATCATTGAAAAGCAGTTAAAATTCTGATTTCAACGATATATCACACTTCTTCCCTTTCGATTTGGTTTCCATGAAAAAAATTAAAAACAAAGCAAATATGGCATAGATCGCATTTCGCATGACATGATCGATGCGCGTAGCCGTTACGTCATGAAACTCGTCACATCACGTGTCAATTCACGTGTGAGGGTTCCTTCACTGCTCTAGAAGTAGAGCGGATTACGTTTAGTGCAGTTTTTAAATATATATACAGACAAATCGAAGAATTAAACTACAAATATTCCTCTAAAATCTAGTGAAATTACTGAAATGCTAATGTTTCATTTAACAAAGACAGCCGCGAGCGATCGGATTGCAATGAGCAAATTTTGATGATTGTCATTGTCATCGTTTGTCATCCGATAACGTTGGTGTCATGTCATGTTAATAAGATTTCAGCATATTTGTAACTTTTAGTGGATTGTCACAAACTTTAAAGGTAGATGTAACAATATGTAACTTCGTTGGTAAATTTATTATAGATTATCACTTTACCAATTTTCAGTTTGTTGCTTTACAAATCTGTAGTATTTAGGATAACTAGACTTTCTTAGTCGTTCAAGTGATGTTAAAGTTGTTAATATCCTAATAGTATATTATTCAACGAGCGATAATGTAGGTAGTAACTCGCATAGATGATTGTAAATTCATTAAGTTGAGGGTTTTTTAGTGCCCCAGAAGATCTGGAAAGATTTTGGATGAGATCGGATTACGTTTAGTGCCGTTTTGTCACACAATTTAATGCTCTTTTCGGCTTCAAAGATCCACCGAGTGGGGTGGTTCCAGCCGCTTCCAGTAGCTGCCGATTTTTTTTTAATAAAAATAAAACAATCGTGAAACATTATAAAACTCTAATGAATATTAGATCTTTTGCATTGTGGTTGTTCTTCTTCTTCATCAATAAAACTTTCAAATTCCGAAGGATCTTTGAGATTATATATATCTTCGAGCTCTTCAGTTTCAATATGGAGACCTTTTGCTGGCTCTTCATAGATAATCTCTTCCGAATCACTTAAATCTTCAAATATTTCTTTATCTCTATTTGAGCAGTTTTCATGACAATTACTGCAAAAATTCAAACATTTTAAGCCGTGTTTTCGGCAACTACATCTTTGTTTATTACAACCACTTTCACAGTTGCAGCTAATACCTTTTAATAATTCAGGAATTAAGTTTGAATTGTTTGGGATAAATTTGGGCACGAGTCTACCTATATTTTCGTTCCAGCCCCATTGCTTAGCTTTCTTGTTATCGGGCTCATTGCTCAAATAACCAAGCCAAGTTTTCAATTGGTAATAAACTCTATAGGAGTGTTGTGCAGCTGCTTCTTCTTCTGCTTTTCCAATTTAAAAGTATATTTGTTAGTTGGTAATGCTCAAATCTTAATTGACTTAATGACAGATCCATTTTTTACTTTTGTAAGTACCAGCTATAAGTTGAGATTCATTTTTTGCAATGGTTATTTCGTCTCCATCTTTTTAAAAGAAAATACTAGTTAGGTTTGATACATTTTTGATGCTCAATAATGAGTTTACTATTGTTTGTTTTCCTTTTCCAGCAAAACCGAAAGTTGTATCGCAACCCGAAAAAGAGTGAAGAAATGCTATTATATTTATGTACGATTCGTGTTTGAAACAATTAGATGAATAAAATATATACTTTTCATTGCTTGAACCTGGTTTGTGGAAAAAAATGGTGAGACCATTTGAATTTAGTTGATGAAGAAGTACTAGTAAATCAATATCTTAACCCACGACAACAGGCTAGGACGTCACGTTTCGCCGAAAATCGCAAAAAACACTTTCAGCCCCTAAACAGTACCCCCATTTCAAAATTTCACTTTATCTCGTGTTTAATTTTTGTTTTTTCTCTTAATTATAACCTTATCTGTATTTCCCGGCTGGTTCTTGCCTGCTATTAATTTGTTCTTTTAAAGGTATTGGCACCAGCCTGTAATATTATCCTTATATAAAAATGTTTAGAATGTATTTGTTATTACATTTATTAGCTTTACAGATCAGAGCGACTTTCTTAAGTGGTCAACTTTGTTGAACATAATATACTGTAACATAATGCGCACTTTACTATGATGAAAAAATCAACACTACCAATAACCAACAATGCTAAATATCGACGAGAAATTATTAAATACATTAATTTAACATCATAAATTGAAAGTATAATCAAACTTAATCGAAAATTAGTTGAAACTTTTATTTTCTTCGGTTTGGTCCCATTTAGTTTGCTATTACTGGATACACATTATATGACAAAGAAATAAAATCTTCCCCTGCACAATATATTAGACATCATAATCAATTTTAAGTACATTCCCAAGCACACCATAAACAAAATAATGACCTATAAACTAATCCGAATAAATTTTAATTATTACAGTTTTATGCACTGTAATAATTAAGCTCGTTACGGTCGAACTAAAAGAGGCTGTAAAAATAATGAGTTGCACCTATTGTGGATAAAACTTGAGTCTGCGGTAACTCCAGTTAAACAAGATATACGGTGTGGAGTTATGATCCCGTAGGAGATAAAAACATCTCCGTAATCCGGCGAGTACATTTTAAAGCGGCCACTTTTCTTAAGCTGATTATGAGTGTAAATTGAGATAAGTCTGCAATATTTATGGCACTTACATGGTAACCTGCATGACTCTGCAACCCCCTGAAAAAGTTTTACGAAGAGGATTTTTAGTATAAACGAGGAAGTGACTATAAAATGCTGTTAGAGGGGTTTTAACTTTTAACTTTGTCAAATTAATGGACTAGTACCTTTTAGGATAATTTGTATTCCAAGTAAAATATCACCGAGAGAAAGAAAATGCACGTTCAACTGTTCAACCATTAATTTCATTTCGGAAGAAATATTACCGAGTTGGGTTGTTACAGACCCTGAAAGTACGCGAGGAAATAATTATTTTTTTAATAGGGGATTCAGTAAAGAGAATCAACAAGCACATTACTAATAAGATTCGGATAATAATGAGTGGATGCAATCGGTTCTAATATTTTCTAGTATTTAGCAACAGTGAGTCAATCTATTAAAATTTTGCAATATATGGAATTAGGAAGCTGCTTGATTTTTTTTTATAATGAAAGTCGATAAAGCATCAAAGAACATTTATAATAATGTAAAATTCACGGTTTCTCAAATTTTAATAAAGCAAAAAAAAATTCTTCGGCGACTAATCTGAATTTTGCGAATCAGCGGTTATTTGGCGCCAATAACTGTGACGTCGTCCGTCATCATTTGTATACTAGGTAAATTAACACAGTTTCTTGTTTGTGCTGGTAATACTAACTTCGAGGTTAGGTGAAAATATGCAATAACAAATACCCGAGTCACTATTTAACATATATCACATTTTAAACGCGAATAACCAATAGTATTTTATCTACGACTAACATATAATACCGGGTGTAACAGGATCATGATAACCCTTTTCTCCTTTACTTTTAAAAATAATTTATTGAAATTTATGATATACTACATACATAATAAGCTGCACTTTTTGACATATAACTGATATTTTTTTAACTTTCGGTTTTGCCGGAAGTGATACTAACTTTCGATTTTTAAATGGAACACCCTGTATATTATTGCATTTTTGAATTCGGCGTAATTTTACGAATCCAACGATGCCAAACAAGTGACATTTCAAACATCAATTTTTTTTGTAATATAATTTTTACTTTTCCATAAAAGTGTGCCATGACGGTTCCGATTTATCCTACATAACCCGTGTAATGCTACAAAAATCTAAATCCCGTTAAAAACACTAAATTATGTGATTTATGGGCAAAAATTCACCAAAATTGTTTTTGGGGCAAAACACAAGTACTGTTAATAAGGAATTTATTCATATGTCGTATTAAAATGTGCGATAAATACAATCAAAATTACAGCTAAAAGAAAATACAATTTTGCTCTAATTAAATGTTAAGAAGTAACTAAGGTGGCTTTGAAAACAATGAAATATTTAGCTTGTCAAACATTTGTTGGTTTAACGGTGTTTTTATTGTGTCTTTAAAAATCGTTTATAATTCTTGCTAATTGTGTTCAAAATGCCGCAAACTTATACAAAAGATGAAAAAGTGGACATGTTAATTATGTATGGGGAATGTAAAAGAAATGCAGTTGCGGCTACCGACCTTTATGTCCAACGATATCCTGATAGACAATGTCCAGCGAAAAATTATTTTAAACGTGTTTAAAAACCAATTCCGAAGAGAGCCCAACAATGATCCCGAAGAAAACTTCATTATTGACGAAGGAACGGAAATTAATGTTTTGGCTCGAAAAGAAGTTGATAAGACTGTTTCTTTAAGGCAAGTTGGGTTTGAATTGCACATCAATCATCAGTAAGCCGAATTTTGCAATCTTTCAAATACCAACGTTTGTACGAAAATGATTATGAACGTAGGATGGAATATTGCAATTGGATTTTGTATAATAACGTGCAGCCTAACAATGATTTTTTGGGACTGATTTTATTTTCGACGAGTCTAGGTTTACAAATTTGGGGTTATTTAACCGACAAAATATAAAATATTGGTCACAAGAAAATCAAAATTTATTACGGGAGGGCAACTTTCAAGTGCAGTTTGGTTTCAATGTTTGCCTTGGAATAATCGGTAGCAGAATCATTGGTCCAATAATATTTGAAGGACCTCTGACTGGTGCCAGATACTTGAGATTCCTGGAAAATGAGATTGAGGGCATTTTAGATGAGTTACCTTTAGATTTAGGAGAGGGTATGTATTTCCAACAAGATGGCGCTCCTCCCCATAATTCGAGGACAGTAATTGATTACCTTCAACGGAGATTCGGATAAAACGTAATTTCGACGAATGGTCCTGTGAGGTAGCCTCTAAGGTCACCTGATTTAACACCCCTTGATTTCTTTGTTTGGGGTCAGTTAAAAAATATTGTCTATGTAACCACCGTTACAACCCGCGAAGACCTGGAGCTACGAGTAAGACGAGCAATTAATAGCATAACGGCCCAGCAACGTTCTTTGAGAAACAGCTACGCGAGTTCAGAAGTGCATTGACGTTAATGGACAGCATTTTGAACAACTGTTGTAATGTTTTGTGTTAATTTTTTGTATTCCAAAACCACCTTATGTGTAACAAGGTAATGAGAATAAAATTGCATTTTCTTATTCTCTTTTAGCTGTAATTTTATTTGTATTTATAGCATATTTTAATACGACATATTAATAAATTCCTTATTAATAGTGCTAATAAATAATACCACGGTAAATGGAAAACTAAAAATTATATTATAAAAAAATTGATGTTTGAAATGTCACTTATCGTTAGATTCAGAAAATTATGCAGAATTAAAAAATGCAATAATATACAGGGTGTTGCATTTAAAAAATCGAAAGTGGAAAAAAAACAATTATATGTCAAAAAGTGCCGCTTATTATGTATGTAGTATATCCTAAATTTCAATCAATTATCTTCAAAATTAAGGGAGAAAAGGGGGGTACACCATGATCCTGTTACACCCGGTATATGAAAATTTATATGTGTCAATTTTGCTACATAATGCCATATATTATTCCCGCAGGGATTAATGATGATGGAATAATGGATCATTATTCTCTTTCGTAGAACAATCAAAAAACAGTACTTAAATCATAATCTTTGAAAATTAAAACAGCCATGGAAACGATTTTAAAACAAAATGACAAAACAATACAATAAATTAATAAAGATCAAAAAGTGGTTCGTGTTTATTTATTATACGATTTTAAGATGGAAAGTAGACTTAAAATGTCATGAAATATCGAGATTTTAAATTTGAGCAAAATAAGTCTGTCTGTCGGTCTGTAACTTTTTTTGTGTGCATGTTTACTCTGGAATGGTTTATGATATTGACTTTAAATTTGGTACAATTATGTATTATAACAAGATCTAGAACCAGATTATATTTTGATCTAATTCCGTTGAAGGATTAGGGGGTAAATGGGGCAATTAGGCAAAGAAAGCAGGTAAGAGTCCTAAAAAGGTCTCAAAATTTTTTTTGGCATCAGCCACCCCCACTATCACCCCCAATGCCGCCCTCACCCTATTATTAAGGAGAGTAAAGAATTAAATTGGGATTTACTGTGTATACAAGAACCAAGGGCCTCTAAAAAATTTTTGGCATTAGCCCCATTGCCACCCCACCCTATTATTAAAGGGAGTAAAATATTACATTGGGATTTAGTGTGTATAAGACTTAGATACAAACATCTGGATATGGAAGTAATGATTCCTTGGGCAGCGGATTTTTATTAATTGTTTCTAACCACTGAATTCATTCGTCAGTCCGTCTAAGGGGGTAAAGCGAGGCAATGAAATGTTTAAAAAAATTTTAACTTTCTAAGTAGTTGTCGATGTGTCAAAATTTTAACGTGGATTTGTCACCAATACAGTAGTGGATAGTTTCTAGGCACTGAAATCATTTGTCAGGGGGTTCAAGGGGATGAGAGGGGGTAAAAACTATATAATATATCAATAAACAAATTAAAAGAGCATTTATCTATAAAAATATTTATGCAGTACATTGTAACTTTCTCGATATGATAAACGCAACCAGTGATATTCAACAAAAAACGAGAAGAAACGTGGTTCAAAAAATAAATTGTGAAAAAAGATGTTTTATGTAGGGTTAGGTTAGCAAATCCAGGTTGATTCCACTACAGAGAGGTTCGATGAAAATAACTTATAGCATGTAAAAAATAAAAATATAACCATTACTTCATATTTTTATGGTAACTTAAATATCCGTTAATGCCAGCAAACAAAGAGTTTTGAATTAAACACTAAACTAAAAATGAACTATAAATTCGATCTCTCATTTAATTCTTCAAAATTATTGCCGTTACAGATATTTGGTAAAGATTTTTACAGTAACAAAAAACATACCTTAAACAAAATCAATAATCCAAAATAAGTCACTTTTTATGCACATTGTTAAATAACAGTAACATAAACACTTTATACATTCTATTACTTTTGCGTGTGGATCTTTACGCTTTCAGAACTAGACTTTACTAAACTCCAAACGGTTTCAATTGCTGATAATTTGTAAAATTTTAACATGTGTTCTCTACCTAAATTTTATAGTGGGTTATTCTGAACATCTTTACTATTTGGTAGGTACTTTATTGTAATTTTGTGTCAGTGGTGTACATTTTTATTTCGTACAGGTTATAGCATTTGATTTTTGGTCAACTAGTACTCAGGCCGCCAAAAATTGTGCGCCATATGGGAAACTCTGTTGTTATTGACTTTCTGAAAAATTCTAAATAACAGTTAGTGCATGATAAAACGAAAAAGTGACTGCGCAAATTTGTGTTAGTCCTGACACTTAAGCTGGAAAATTAATTTTTTTGAAATTAAAAAAAAAATAAACTACCTTATTTTCTAAGATATCGAAAATATTTATTTTAAGAAGTTGTTTATATGCCAAGTTATGTCCAAATATCAAATGTGGTTGCTTCATTCTGTAAATAAAAATTGTACACTGTTTCACGCTTAATTCTTCAGGTATTTTTTAATATATCTTTCTGTTATTAATACCTCTCTCAATTTAATAATTTCAGCGTAAGTAGTGGATTTAAATCTACTTTGAGGAACTTTTAGCAGTACTTTTTTTATGATATAGTATTTAATGCAAAATTGTTCTTTTTCGATCCAATTTTACCTTTTTCAAAAAAAATAAAAAAATCGGCAGCTACTGGAAGCGGCTGGAACCTCCCCACTCGGTGGATCTTTGAAGCCGAAAACAGCATTAAATTGTGTGACAAAACGGCACTAAACGTAATCCGATCTCGTCCAAAACCTTTTCAGATTTTCTGGGGCACTAAAAAAATCCTCAACTTAATGAATTTACAATCATCTATGCGAGTTATTACCTACATTATCGCTCGTTGAATAATATACTATTAGGATATTAACAACTTTAACATCACTTGAACGATTAAGGAAGTCTAGTTATCCTAAATACTACAGATTTGTAAAGCAACAAACTGAAAATTGGTAAAGTGATAATCTATAATAAATTCACCAACGAAGATACAGAAAGCATATGATATTGATATTGTTACATCTACCTATAAAGTTTGTGACAATCCACTAAAAGTTAGAAATATGCCAAAATCTTATTAACATGACATGACACCAATGTTATCGGATAACAAACGATGACAATGACAATTGTCAAAATTTGCTCATTGCAATCCCATCGCTCGCGACTGTCTTTGTTAAATGAAACATTAGCATTTCAGTAATTTTACTAGATTTTAGAGGAATATTTGTAGTTTAATTCTTCGATTTGTCTGTATATATATTTAAAAACGGCACTAAACGTAATCCGCTTTACTTCTAGAGCAGTGAAGAAACCCTCACACGTGAATTGACACGTGATGTGACGAGTTTCATGACGTAACGGCTACGCGCATCGATCATGTCATGCGAAATGCGATCTATTCCATATTTGCTTTGTTTTTAATTTTTTTCATGGAAACCAAATCGAAAGGGTGGAAGTGCGATATATCGTTCAAATTAGAATTTTAACTGCTTTTCAATGGTTTCATTACAAATTGAAAGTAATTATAAAATAAACAACTTGTTGCGTCAAAATGGCACTAAACGTAGTCAGATCTTCTGAGGCACTAAAGAAACACACACGCAAAGTTTCATTCAAATCCGTTCAGTAGTTTCGGCGCTATCGTGCTAACACACATACACACACACAGACATTTTTCAAAAACCACTTTTTTGGGTTCCTAGGACCTAAAAACGTAAAGATTTGATGTTATCTCAATTTTCGTTTTTGAACCAATTTTAGTAACCTCTCACAATTTTATTGTGGAGAGGTTAATTACTTAAAGTTTTCAACTTTAGTTGGTATTATTGTATAAATGCTATAGCACGTTTGTGAATTATCTATACTTAAACTGTGACGTTAATACTACATTCCCCGCCCCAACTACAGTCACTTTATAGTTTTCAATTCATTATATTTAATTTGAGACCGTTTATCTAATGGCGCACCAAATTTTAAAACTGTAGCATTAGGGATTGTGATACTTACACCATGACGTAAAAATCTTTGAATACTCAGTGCCCCTTACAATGTTTCAGCCTTTGGAATTCCCTCGCCAGTTTGAGTTCATTATCATAGCTGAAATATTATTAATATTCCAACTGCGATGTACAAATCTTTGCAACTTTCTAATTGAATTTTTGTATTTCTTGATTTTTTGATGTTTCCTTAATTTATAATTGTTCAACACACTTAAATTTTCTAGGATTTCTATACGTCAGCTAACCTTAAGTTGACGTCTTTTGAAGATCCTGTAATCTGTCTGATAGGGATGAGTTTGCAGTCATTTATTGTCAGGTTTCGGAGATGAATATGTTGTACAGTTGATTTAAAAAAAAACTGGTACATTTTCTTTTAGCTATGTAAATCATTCGTTCTTTGATTGATATTAATAATTTTACAAATGTCACTTTGACGTTAATCAGTGGCGTCATTATTAAAAATGGTTCGACATCTAACAGATATTCAAAAACTTCGAATTGTTTCTAAAATTGAAGATGGTTGGTCCATAAGAAGACTTGCTGCTGAATGCAATGTGAGTAAAACCACGATAATGAGTGTTAGAAAACAATGGGAAACTAATCAAATGGTACCCCGTAAAGTTGGTTCCGGTAGGCCCACAAAAGGCAATAATCAAGAAGATGAAAATCTTATAAATTACCTAAGAGAAAACCCTTTTCAGACTGCAGTAAATGCAATTTCAGAGACAAATTTCCCTGCTTCGGTACCTACTGCTTGCAGAAGAATAAAACTAGCAAGCGAATTGAAGAGTTGTTCAGCGGCTAAAAAATACAAACTTTCAGAAGAAAAGAAGCAGAGTAGGATTATTTTTGCACTGAACTATATAATCAATGATGAAAACTTCTGGGAACAAGTTGTCTTTTTTGACGAAAAGGTTTTTAAATCCTGTAACGATGGACATGTTCGCGTATATAGGCCTCCTTCCACTAGATACGACGAAAAATATACTTTCGATCCACAAATATCAGGAAGGTTTTCAGTCAATATCTGGGCTTGGATGAGTCTAAATGGGTTAGGTGTGTGTTGGAACAGTGGTGGTCATCTCAATTCCATTAAATATATTGAAATATTAGACAATATTATGTTGCCGTCGGTAATAGGGGTTTTTCCGGAAAATAATTTTATTTTCCAACAAGACAATTGCTCCATACATACGGCCCATCGTGTCAGGCAATGGTTTCTTAATAAAAACATAGAGTTGATACCGTGACCATCTAAAAGTCCGGATTTAAATCCAATTGAAAATGTTTGGGGACTAATGGTGAAACATATAAGAAAACTAAATAACCATCCAAATAATGCCTAAGGATTGGAAGGGATTATTGAAGACGCTTGGGAGAACTTGTCGCAAGTTCAAATCTGATTTTGTCCATGCCTGCAAGACTTCAGGCAGTTTTAGACGCTAATGGAGCAATGACAAAATATTACTTAATTCTGTATTACGTAACTGAAGTTCATTTATTCAATTTTTTCATTGTATTTTTATGTTCAGTTTGCATTGTTTACATTTTTTTTAATCTCAAGTGGTATTTTTGTGTTCTTATTTTAAAAATAGAATTATCATCATTCAGTTAGTATTTTAATTACAACCATTAGTAGAATTATCCGTAACAAATATTATTTTATTAAACAATAATATGGCAGGCTTGAAAATGTTTTGAAAAAGTTATTTTCGAATTATTTTTTAAAATTCCATTTTAATAAAATTAAAAAGAAAGGTTTAATAAATTCTTCTCCTCCAAAAAACCCAGGTCCGGGGTAAATCACCTCTTCTCCAGCTCCTCTCGATATGCCTGGCCAGCCCTATTTACAGACATATGCACACAACTAAACTATTAAGATTTTCGATTACAAGAGTTGTACCAGTTTTTTTTAAATCAACTGTACTACCACAGTAGGTAGTAGACAGCCGCCAAATCTCCCATTTGTCCAACCAACCAATATTTGAACTAAAGGAGAAGGTTTGACGAAGGGTCACCTATACTTTCCGTACTGACTCAGAAGTCTGAAGGAGGAGTCTGCGATTCTCAGTGTATGAAGGTGTTTATTTAGTCTATAGCATCTTCTTGGTAAGCCTACAAGATTACTCGAGGACATGTACAGAAAGCAGTAGCTTAGCTTAGAGGAGGGTGTAACAAACAGTCCATGAAACACGCTAAATAAGTTATTTATCAGGAAACTTTTAACTTAATCTGAAAGTGTTACTTTAGGTTTCGGCCTACACAGAGAGCTTTCAGGGACTTGTCAGTTTAGGGCACCCATTACCTTATGTATAACTGTGATCGTTGATGAATATTTTGTTCTTCAAAATCAAGAACTACCAATAGGCAATGCTCGCAATGTCTTCCCCTGCGATGGCATGAGTCTTCAATGTTCCCCCCTGTTTACTATAATATAAAGTTACATGTGAATTTGTTTCTCTGTATAATTTTGAAGTAATTAGTAAGAATATTTTTACAAGAAAAATTAAAATAATCCATTTAAGACCTTAAGATACTTAATTCCTATATCATGATACAAAAGTTTTCTATGAAAATACATACTATTCATAATACTTGATTCATGTCAGCGGTTTTTTCCAAAAAACGTATCTTGTGTAAATGATTTTGAATTACGGGATACAAAGAAAAACAAATAGTAACAATTGATATATTGATTATAAAAGGAATTGGAAATTCATGACATATAACTAACTATAATTGGCAAGGACATTATTAAGATTTTTTAAATAACCGAGGTCTTTAATCTGGCCTTTTCGGATACAAATAAAGATAAGTTCTTCCGACGCCGACGTCAAAAACAGTTTATCATGTAGTTTAATACTTAAGACTAAAATTTTATTTAAGATATTTTACTACAATCACCGTAGACGTATTAATTTTATATTTTATATGGTAATATATTATAATTTTATGATATTTCGACTGAAAAGCTCATAAAGTTTTACGACATTCGACATATTAGTATCCAAAATCAGAGCACACTGTTGGTTCTGGGTGGATGATGACGTTTCATTTGGCGCTATTTGTCATTGTTCACCTCGACATTACGCATTATTCCCGCCGCCATATCATCATCATTTTCTCTTAAGGCTTCATTTATTTCATTTCAATTCGCCCCCCATCTAGTGTGCCGCACGCACTCAAGTTCCTGTTTTCATTTCCTCTTCGACGACATGTTCCGGCGCTTGTCACTCACGATTTTTACAAGTCATGGAGTTTTATAATCTACCATAAACATATCAGTTTCGTTTTACATATAAAAGGTTGGCGGATTGTCTCCGGATGGCGGATGTTTAGTACCGAACGATAGAATGGAAATAGGGGATCACGGCAACTTAAACTCACTTCTTGAATAGGTTTTATTGTTTGCGATGGATAACGTTATAAATAAATATTGGGAATTGAAAACGCTCCAGCTTGATGGTCAGTAAATTTGTAAAGGTCGTAAACGATCACAGGGCATTTCTAACAAAGTTTAGTATTTTTATTTCGATGGGTCCCTTTTTCTTTCGTTAAAGCTTAAGAGAACTATATGAATACGACTGGACATAATCTGATATTTTAATCACTACGAAGTCTAGAAGTCAGAATGAAACAGACTTTAAAAAGTCGAAAATTATAAGAACTTGTGAATTCCGTGTAGCCTGCCTCAAATTAGTTGTTGAATTTTCTTCGAAATATTGTAGAATAACGTTTGATGAATCATTTTCATTCTTATTTTATCCAGTCGTTACCCGGCCGATGTTTTCAATAACTATTCCACGAGAGTTAGGTCGAAAACTCTTTTAAATATTATCCTAAATCTACAATGATTGGCAGTCGTTCTCAATTTATTGTCAAGTTCATCGAATGGTTCACTATCTGAGGATTTGTTGATTAAATTATTCAAAAATTTTCCGAATTAAATGAGTAATTACACTTAATTCTGCAAAATTCAGTGACTTGATATCAATTACCTAAAATTTTCTACATAGCAGGTTTTATAAAAATCTGGCTTGTTTTTCTACTGTGTTGAATTGTCAAGTCAAAATTGTTGATAGATGTCGTTTATTAAACAAGCTGTTCAGAATAGGTACTTAATTAATAAGTAAAGAATTTACGGTTCTTAATTATTTTTAAAGTGGCCAATTTGAACTTACCCGAGAGAATACAGATTACTCGTATAATTGGTGATAATGCTCGATCAATGAGGGGAGCTGCTGAAAAATTCAATAGAAGAAATTCAAATCGCTAATCAATCCATCATACAACAGTTTTCAAGATAAACGCAATATTCAATGAAACAGGTAAAAGTTTCTTTAAAAAAGAATCACGGCAAAGAAACGTAGAGATAGACAGAGAAATTCCACAATATTTCCAAGAAAATCCACCAACTAGCTTGAGGCAGACTACACGGGATTTACATTTAAGTATATCAAAAATACCCACATGTTTGAAAAAAAAGTACTTCCCTTTAAACCAAAAATTATGCACATATTAAAACAAGATGATGATGAACGGAGAATGAACATTCTATTCTACCAAGGAGAATATTTAAATAACGAATTTTCTTTAAGAAATATTCTCTTCACATATGAGGCGACATTTACTACTAATGGTGCGGTTTCTACTAAGAACTCTAGTTACTGGGCAACAGAGAACCCACACTGGTTGATAAATTCAAAGTGTCAATATTCTCAAAAAGTTAATGTCTGGATTGGGATCTTCAGTAATCGTATAGTGAGTCCAGCGTTTTTCCAAGATACATTAAACAGTGAAAGGTTTCTTAATTTTTTGAACACAGATTTTTGGGATTTCATGGAGTCCTAAATGAGGAAGAAAACAGAGAAGTTATTTTTCAACTAGATGATGCCTCCATATATTATTGGGTGGTTGTACGTAGATGGCTTAATAAACATTTTACAAACGGATGAATAATATGAACTAGCCCCCTTATTGATTGGCCACCATGTTCACCAGATATAACACCTTTAGATTTCTTTTGTGGGGAACTTTAAAAGAAAAAGTTCACCGCACGAAGCCACAAAATGTTGACGAATTAAGAGAAAGGATTGAACGAGAATGAAGGGAAATAACACCGCAACAATTAATGAAGACCCGTCAACATTTGAAACGGCGTTTTGAAAAATGCATAAGGTGTGAATAAGGCTATATTGAGAACACAAAAATTAGAAATACTTTGTTAGATTTTTGTGAAAATATATGTTAGGCGAATTTAGTTCATATTCTACATCAGGTGATGAAGTTAAAGCAAGGCTGTATGTCAGCGAATTCTCAGCATCTGCTAAACAGAGGGAAATCGAACCAAATATTGAGATCATCAAATGTAGCCTGGGTCTTAATTCTCGAAACTTGAGAAATTCTCATGAGATAAATGAGCGAACTTCTCCCGAAATGGTGAAAACGCATTCACGATCATTTACATCGCATAACAGCAAGAGATACAACTCTCTCGGCTATTTTTTTATGGCTCACTCGTGTAGGAGAATGCCTGTGAAGTTTTCGCAATATGTGATTTCTAATGCTTCCTAACTTTAATTCTACTTAATTATTCTCCAAACGTGTCAAAAAATTTTCCTGAAGGTTCATTATATGGTGAAATATATCCTTTTGATCTAGAGTTCTATGCTGCTCATAATTTTCGACTATGCGGGTGCAGTCCACGATGCGCATAAAATGCTATCCTTTCTTTTCCACTACGGCTAAAGGACGTCTTCCGTCACTGTCGTTTTCATTCAACAACCATTTGAAAATTTCATATTTTCAAAATTCCCAAATGTCATCTGGCAATGTTGCATCATCTTTTCTTTGAGCGGAGTTCATTCAAAAGAAGCAGAGGATGACAATTTTTCATAAAAATCAGATTTTTGCGCTATATGTAGTAGTTAGTATGATCTTTATCAAATGTGAGCCAAAATATTTTTTCCGTGGAATTGAAAAGCTCACGGCTATTAATGCCTGGCTACAGTATACTGGAGCTACAGAAGCATTCACAGCCCTGCAGACTGGAGATATTGAAAAAGAAATGGTAACTCTGGAAAAAATTGTTGTTGTAACGTACAGCAGGTAATTGAAATGTACGAATAAGGAGCAATTTTAAAAACTACATAAATAAAAAACTGTTTTATTTTTCCAGAACCGTGTTTTGTGACACTATGACCGAATGCTGCTACGAGTATTTACCAAAAACGATCGTCAGCTGGAATCGATTCCACCAACAAGGGATGCTCTAGAACAGCATGCCAGGCGCACTTCCCTTCAAAGTCTTCAGCGGATACAGAACCTTCCAGATCCATCAGATTTTGAATGGAAAAAATGTGACAGTATTTGGGAACCATGTGGCGCACAAGGACTGGCCGCCATAAATAATGATTAAAGGTCGATTTTCGAGAAGTTTTTTCTCCATCAGATTTTATTGGATAGAATGATATATTTAGGTGTAAATCACAAGAAAATCATAGTGCGTACGCACAGTCTTGCCTGGAAGACATATTTAAATGCATTTTTATGCAAAAAAGTGGATTTTTTGCTATTTCAGTATTCTCTGACCAGCCCATGATTCCTGAAAGTTTACTGAAAAACTTCGTTAATTGCACAAACATATGTGGCTGCAGGAAGTTTGGATTAAAATGCAATAAACATTGCAAAAAATGTAAAGGGAATGATTGCTTAAATAGCGAATTAATTGGTGACTTCACACCTCTAGAATCAGCTGAACCTGAAATAATAGAAGTTGAAGTACAACCTAACCTAAAATAACCTTATAGAAGAAAATGAAGATGATGAACTAAAGTACATTGACAACAATGATGTACGTAAAGACAGCAGTGACTCTTCAGACGGTGAACCTCCTTCAAAACTTGTAAAAATTTAATTAATAATGTGTAAATATAATAAATTTTATCCTTAACAAAAAATAAAATATTTCTTTTACATTTTTTAATCTATAAAATACTTTGTATCTTATTTTATATCCTATAAATATTTACTTTTTTTATATTACTATATTATTTCCACGTCTAGTGGAAGTATAGTAATGCAATTTTTTTTATTGAAATAAGCTTAAAATGTCATGAAACGTCGAGATTTTAAATTTGGGCAAAAAAAATTCCTGCCTGTCTGTCGGTCTGTCTGTCTAACTTTTTTTGTGCGCACGTTTACTCCGGAACTGTTTATGATATTGACTTGAAATTTAGCACACTTATGTATTGTAACGAGATCTGGAACTAGATTATATTTTTATTTAATTTCGTTGAAGGATTCGGGGGTAAATGGGGTAAATAGGCAAAGCAAGCAGGTAAAAGTCCATAAAATTGTAATTTAGAGTAGGTACGAAGAGTCAAGGTCTCAAAATTTTTTTTGGCATAGGCCACTCCTCCACCCCCCCTGTCATCCCCAATGCCCCCTCCACACCGAAAAGCTAAAAGAGGGATGTAGGGGGTCAAAAAAATACAAATTTATAATAGAAAATTCTCAGATGCAATTTTTATGATCTTTGTTAAGTTTAAAGTGAGAAAAACGCGAAAAAAGCACTTTTTTATTTAAATTTCGCGCCATTTCCGGTCAGCTATTTTAAATTTTCCAATTTTCATGTAAATTTTTTCCGAGATATATTTAATATTAAGGCATTAGTAAAAGTACTGTTTTTATGCATGCATAAAATGCAATTTTGGATGCAATCAAGGGCTAAAAATTGCATCTGGAGAGTCAAAAATGATTCTATATGCACAATGAAGTTTATGTGATAATGAAATAAAAAGTTTCTAGTTAATATTAATTATATTATATTTGAAAAACTATCGAAAAATCCGAAAAAAATAGCATAAAATGCACTTTTTTGCGTAAAAGTGCATTTAAATATGTCTTCCAGACCAAAACTGTGCGTACGCACTATGATTTTCTTGTTAGTATCACCAGAAGCTCTGGACAACGGGTGAGTATAACTTATATTTCCCGCTAACCGATCTGTTTCAGATACCCCAGGACGGACCACCACTACCAGAGACATGACGTTTTTCTACCCAAACCCAACCTCCTTGCGGGCGTCGGACAACATACCGTCCAACGCCCGTTGTCCTACCTGCTCCGTAGAGTCCGAAAGTGCTAAAAAAGCACTTAGGGTCTCCACACTCCCGAGCTACACAGCTCATATCCTTACCTTTCCGATGATCCGGGGTAGGACACACCTTTACTGTGTCCTACGTACCGGCAGTCAATCCCAGCCAAAACTTCCTAAAACCCAACTAGACCGATGACTACCCACGGGGGTGACAAGCTGGCGAAGAAAGAAAATATCAAGACAAGAAGAGCGCCAGAAGAGACCTCTGCCAGCGAGGTTGAAGAGCCAGGACCAGGGGAGGTCCGCAGAAAATACCACGACACATCTCGCATTTGCGGGCTGGGTCTGGTAGAAGTAAGCGGGCCCACCTATCACGAAGGCCGGTCCAGGTCTACAGAGATAATCTAGGAGCAAAGAGTAGTAGTCCTACTCGGCCCTAGTTATCGAGACCGTCATCAAGCCAATGGATATTGGCGCGCACCAGAAGCGTGCGAAGCCTTAGTTAAGTGTAGCTGCAAAAAGGGCTGCGTTGCAATTCACTGTAAATGTCTCAAAAACAATCTGAAATGCTGTAATCTATGTAAATGTAGTTGTGACGCATCTGAGAGTGTATAGTAGTTCTATATGTGCCATTCAGATTAATGCCCAATGCACAGGTCCTATTTATTTTCATTGATACGAAATAAAAGTGTTATTCCACCAATATTAGAAAACTGGCATGTTAATTTATTCGCCGTGTCATTATTTTCAACCTCATGTACTAAAAACATAATTTTTCGAAATCAGTGACCCCAAAAACATATGAAACGAGACCTCACTCGAAAAAATGCGATAAGAGTACATTTTTTCGGAAAATAACATTATTTTGTGCATTTGAAAAAGGGCCGTGGGCCCTGGGACACTTGCTTGCGACCTTAAACATCCAAAATGCCGCACGCGTACCAAATTTCAGCCCTCCAAAACAAGCGAAAATGCGGTTTCACCCCTGAAGGTAGGTCAGCATGCCATAACAGAGCCCCCGTGGAGGCGCCGCCCCTGGCAACATTTCTCATTAGGGTAAGGTCTAAGGAACTAGTGTACCAAATTACAATATTTGAGCATAAAATGCAATGTAGATTTTCTTACCGTCCGGACTAATCTGTGTATGAAGAATTTAGAAAAAGGTTAGAAAAATTGTACTAGTAGGAGAGGTCTACATATAACAAATGAAATTGGCACTGATAATTGAAAAATTCAACAGAAGCGGCTGTCACTAAATTCAGTAGTCCCTGAAAGTAGCCCCTAGCAACGAACAGCCAAAAAAAGAACTGACAAGAGATCACGAGCAAACGATTCGCATTGAAAAAATTTCAAAAATGTAAAGGAGCTTAACTCGATGTTGTCAAGATTGATGCTTAACAATAACCGGAAGCAATAAATTGAAACAAGATTAAATATTACGTATCATTATTTCTCATTGTCGTAATATTCTGGCAAATTTTCAAAGTATTACAGTTTAAAACTTACAGAGCATTGTAATTTTCATCAGAAATTAGTACAATCCAGATCTGCAACGTAAGACAACCCCAGCAATTTTAATTACGTTCATATTTGTGCGTTGAGGCGTACAGTTTATTGGAACGGCAAACGCAACATTGTTCAGCGGCCTTCCTGGTCTGAAATTAAACGGTCCAGGAATTTGGGGCCAGTACACTGTAATTTCCTTATGTGCCGGACCTTAGTTACTTGAGTAAATTCTTGAAGGTGGTGTGCCCTCTCTTAGAGTAGGAAACACCCTTACACTGAGATGCAGATTAATGTACACTCGTCCGTTGAAGAAATTGTTGTGGGGAGGCATTATCTTATGCCTTCCCGTAATGTCCACTGGCCATTACACCAGAGTAAGTCGGCGATGATACTCCTAATAGGCGGAAAACGGCCCTACATCCTGATGCCTTTGCATATCTTCAAGCATATTACTAAGATTATTGAAATAATGTTCTGGGATGGGTAAAGCTAAAGTTTACTAATCTTAGAATTTAATTTAAATGGAGGGATCAACTTCCTACACTGGGCGATAAAATTTTCTAGTTAATCCCAATTTTAATCTTGGGCTTGTTATTTTTATGATAGTTAAGGTGAAATCAGGATTCCAGAATCCAAAAGTTGATATTTAAACGAGTTTTAGATAAGGGAACATTTAAAGATGCATTAAGGTTTTAAAAGCTTTAATTATTAGTTATTTTAGTGTATAATAGCTATACCGAGTGTCAACGATATTAGTTCAGTTTCAATCAATTTCTAGGTTGATTTTAGGAATACAATTTTGAAATTTTGGCGTATCATTTGTGACACAAAAAGCCACATTTGCACTTATTAAATGAAAAATGTCACTTCCGATTCCAACCGAAAGTAGCAGCAACTTTTGATTTTTAAATAGCAACCTATACAGGGTGTCTCACCGGGAACTGAATCGATCGATATAGAGATAAGTACGCATCAGATAATTTAGATAATTACTAATGTCGGTGTGGCCAATTCAATTAAAATAATTACAAGCAGCTGGCACCTCCGCTTATACCGGAAGTCGATACCAACTTGCTTATTTCAATTGGAACACCCTATATATTTTAGAGAAGATCCTCATTTGCTTCTTGTCACATAAAAAGAACACAAGGAGAACTACGTTTTACAACTGGTATAAATTGAATAATATCATACTAAGTTTTACGTTTTTCGCGTTACATTTTGTCAACTTCAAACCGCGAAAACTTGTTTAGGTCAAATGGAACACAATTTTTTACATCAAGTTGTGTAAAATTGTATTCCCTTTTTTCTGATATTTATTATGGGGGTTAAAGTTACAACTTTTTAAAATATTTGCGATTTTATTAGAAATTCATGAATTGTTGTAATCATTTCATCAAAATAGCCATGATTAGAAACAATCAGTCATTACCTTATGTCAAAAAATGCCAGCACGTTTAAATTACACCCACGAAGACTTTTTAAATTTGTTTATTATCTATGGAGAATGTGATAAAGTAATATCAAGAACTTGCAGCACATTTGCTACTCGATATCCAGAAAAACGGAAACCGTCACCAAACACTGCACGCATACGCATACTGGAAAATTTTTTAAATGATGGCTCTGTCAAGGCAAAAATGCAAAGAAAAAAGCCTATTGTTGATGGCGAAAACATTGAAATAGTCATTCTGGGATATTTTCATGCATTTCCAAGGATGTCATTAAGACAAGCTGCTCTGGAATCGGGACTATGCAAGGATTCAATTCACAGAATCTTATTAAAACGTATTTCCCAAGAAGACAGAATTTTTATGAGTTTATTCTAATAAGGTCTGAGGGTTATGATTCTTATTTGGGAAATATTATATGGACAGATGAAGCAAAATTTACTAAAAATGGACTTTTTAATAGACACAATAGGGTACACGCATGAATTTTAATATCAATGAAATTTATTAGTATTTGTGCTGTACTATCACATTTCAATTATTATTTTCTTGTTAAATGGTTAGTTTTTTTTTTATAATTATTTTTATATCTGCAAATTCAAATTCGCGCCATACTGCGCTTGACGTCACTGCCGCGCCTCTCTGTCATATGACGTCACTCTATCTGATTTCTAGCTTGTTGGTTATGTTTGCATACGGACTTGAATTAAATTTTATTAATCTGTATTAATTGTGCTCTGCTTTTTATTTATAAATGGAAACGTTAAATCTCAAACTTAATTATAAATATTGTTTGGTGCCGCAATGCAAGTCTTCATCTATTAGAACACCTGGAAAAATATTTATTTCACTACCAGTAGGGTCGAGTGACAAATTGAAAAAAAGAAGAAATTTATGGTTACAAGCTATGAGACGTAACAAAAGTGATATATCCAAGAATACTAGAGGATTTGTTTGTGAAGATCATTTCAACGTAAGTACAAAACGTTACTAATAGAAGAAACAACAAAATAAATTGATTGCTTTTAGAGGTTAGGTTAATCTATAGACGTAAAATTTTATCAATATCAAACTTTTATTTTGTGCATAATATAACCATTTTGAAATATTATTTTGTTATATATATATATAAATATATATTTCTTTCAGCTAGAAGAAGATATGGAAAATTATTTGCGATATAAAATGGTTGGTGGTAAAATCATCTTAAAAGATCATGTTGTTCCACATATTTTTAGTTGTCAGGCAGACAGAAAACGAGCTTTAGAGACCAGTGAAAGGGTTTGTGCAATTAAAAGAGCTAGAAAAAATTTAGTGAGCACGCTTCTACAAGAGGGGGAAGCTACTAGTGAAACCTTTATGGGACAAGGTCTCATGGGGTCAGAGACTGAAGCAGCGCAAATAGCACTGACTTCATTGAAAAGTGCAGCAAATGAAGAATACAAGTCCCAGCCTTCTACATGTAAATATACACAAACTGATGACAACAGTGTAATAAGTGGTAAACAGCGAACAGTGTCTGTCCAGTATAGACCGTATTATAGAAGTAAACATGTGCAAACAGAACTTTTAAATTTTACTACAGCTGTTAGTGTAGCTTGTTCGCCTTTTAAAGTTACAAAACTTGATTACATACCTTCTCCATCTAAAATATCCGATGTTAACTCGGATGTCACTTCTGGCAAAGATAGTAATTATTCAAGTGTATTTGAAAGTGATTCAACCATAATTTTAAATAGTGATACTAGTAGTAGTTCAAGAACATTAAGAGATAATATTGAAGCTGATAGGATTAAGTCAATTTCAGTCGAACGATCTAAATATTTGGCATTACATAAAAGCAGATATTATTTGGGCTTACCAGAAGATTCACACTTTATAATATCCTTATTACAAAGATATTCCACCTGTAGCCTAACAGAAATATACATTACACTTAAAAAAATAAGACTAGATTTACCTTTTCAACATATTGGTGATGATTTTGGCATATCTAGCAGTCAAGCAGCTAAAATTTTTCAGAAGTGCGTTCCCAGCTTAAGCGTCTTTCTGAGAAAGTTAATTTTTTGGCCACCTACCGATACAATTAAAAAGTGTTTACCTATAGCATTTAGAGCTAATTATTTCAACGTGCAAAGTATTATAGATTGTTTTGAAATAGAGTTAGAAAAACCATCTGACCCTATAAAACAAGCCTCAACTTGGTCAGAATACAAAAAAACCAATACAACCAACCCCCAACCAATTTTATATCAAATGGGTTTGGTGGCCGCACAAGTGATGTGATGATTGTTGAGAAAAGTGAGTACTTGACTGTTCTAAGAAAAAATTGTTCCGTCATGGCTGATCGAGGTTTTAAAAGAATCGATGTATTGTTACAACCGCTAGGCTGCATCCTGATTAGACCCCCAAGTGTTAAAGCAGGAACAAAGAGTACCAAAGAAGAGGTGTTAGAAACTAAAAGAATTGCCGCTCTTCGAATTCATATCGAAAGAGTCATAAGAAGGATAAGGGAATTTAAAATGCTAAAACCTCATTCGTGTATAAATAATAAAACTATTAAATATTTAGACCATGTTGTGATAATAGTATGTGCTTTGGTAAATTTACAATCTGGTATAATTAGAAATTAAGTAAAATATGTTGTTGATACCTATCGGGTGCATAGACAGACTGCACAGTGCGCACATAACCTGAAAATATGTGGCACGCTAAATAGACTGATAGTGCCTCTTTTTAAAGCAACATCTTTCCGGGCTATATATGCAGTTCCTATTTCTATATTATATGTATGTATATAATAAATTCTTATTATTATTTATTATTATATATATTTTAGTAAAGAAAGTAATAAAAATTTGAAAAAGCTCTATTAATGTTTTATGTTAAAGATTCGTAATTATACATTTAAACAAATAACTGCCATTTTTTTGTATTATGATTATCTGTAAGTTTGTATTCTTAGTGTTTTTACTTTTTACATGTTAAAAATGTTAAACAAGCGTTATATTTGGTTCATGAACTCCGTTTTCCCAGTTATAAAATATTGACATTAGACATTGTTGGTTTACAAAAAGTATAAAACTGTAAAAAAGTGTTTGCAATTTGAATTGAAAAATAATAAAAACAGCATAGCAATCTTTAAAACTATATTGGATTTTATTATAAATAATTTTAACAAAAGGCACTATTAAGTGAAAACAATATGTATATATCATATATCGCATCAGTATGTATATTGATGTTTTAATTCCTATACTTTAATATTTTATTTTTAAACAGAAAAAGTGTTAAAATGACACAGTAACAATCATAATATACATTGCATATTATGTAACATTATATTTAGTATTTAGTTTTTTTTAACAGAAAACTTGCCACATTTTGATAATATAGGTTTTAGTGTATATATATATTATAAACACAACTTCTTAATTATTATTAAAATAACCCAAAGATAAAAGTGTTTTTTTTCCCAATCATATACTAAGTTTGCCTAAAAATTTATGTAAGTATCAAACTTATTTTCAAGTTCAAAGTTACATGTCTTCAGTCTGGTATAGTTAAAAATTAAGAATAAATTTAACCAGTATTTTTATTTTAACAAATTTTAAGTCAAATATTTTATATCAATAATGTACACAGGGTGTTCGCATTTCAATTCGTGATGTACCTATATATACTTACTTCTACTTTAGGTGCCTACTGCAACAATATATTATTATTGTCTATACAGATTGATAAAAAATTCATTAACAAGTAGGTGTGATATATTTTTATGTTAATGACACAATAATTATATAGTTCTGAAAACTAATAATAAAAGTAAATAAAATAAAATTATCAACAATAGCTCTAAGCAAGAACAGCTTTTTACCTAAATTAAAGTTCAAATTTTAATTTTTTTAGTTTAAATTAACTAAATGACTTGTCTGTAAGTTTGTTAATGATATATAATAAGTATAGTCGGGGCAAAAATTCAAGCGATGCACATCACAGACGGATTCAACTAAATTAAACCCCATTAAACTGTACCTATTTCTGAAAAAAGCTTAATAACTGGGTGTCAAGAATTACTTTTTTAATGTAATTAATGATTAAAAATTAAAATTTATTTAATGAGATCACTCGTGACGTGCATCGCTTGATTTCTTGCCTCGACTTTAGCCCTATTATGCAGTTTAATTTTAGAGACATTATCCTAAAATTAAACTGCATAATATATGGCTAACTAATATATCATTAACAAACTTACAGACTGGCGTATTGTGTCAAATAGTTTACTATTGTACATACATTACGTTTAACTTTGCCCAGCTCCACCCTGTTAGTTATACAGCATTTAATAGTCTATTGAAAATAACACTTTTCCAGAATTCTCTAGCTTTTTCTAAAATATCGGTAACAAATGCTTCATCATAATCAATGTGTAATATAGATACATTTTTATTTATTTCAAAATTAGGATCGGCTACGCAAAAGAGGCCCTTTTTAACATTGGCAAAAAACATTTGGGTCTGGATTTGAGCATTATATTTTGTGCTTATCGAACCACTACTTAATATATAACGATCAAAACTTTTTTTTGAAGAGGGACACTTCACTTCAACTACACAGTTGTCAACAGTTCCATCAGGAGATGCACCTAACTCAGGAAAATTTTTATTAAGTAATAGTCCACTTGGTTGAATTTTCTTTTTTATTTTATTTTCAAAAACACGGAGTACCCCCGCTTCTAGGTCTAGTCCACGCTTCATCGCTTTGGTCTGCACTATTTTATGTGCACCTATAATGGTATTCACAAAAGTGCCATCAAATTTTTTGGTACGAGCAGCATCATAGATTTTTGATGCAGTTATTCTGCCATAACGTAATTCGAACCAGACATTCGATGAACTTTGTGTTCTTGTTGCTTGGGCTGCTTGTTCTAATAAGTTATCAGTCATTTCCTCTTTCGCATAAATTAAAAATTCCTGATAAGCGTGTCCACCTTGCAAACGAAAGGAATGAAGTAATTGGTGTAGTCCGACACTTGTAACACTTTTTTCTTGTTGAAAATGTTTCAGTAGCTGACAATTACTTCCTGCTCTTTTACCCTCCTCGATAAACTCCTGGAAAAAGTCTTCAGTTAAACCACTTTGCGGTGTAACTACCTGGCCAAAATTTGCTGCAGTTACAAATGGAACCGTTGATCCTATCCCGGAAAGTCGAGGTTTTTTCCAATAACATTCGACCGATGTTGGAGCAGGTTGGCAGCTCTTTTCATGAACCCACATTAAAAATGCAAGTGCATGTTTACAACCTCCTTCCGAAGCAGCACAACTTAAACATTTTACACTTTCTACCACCTCAGTGTCTTCATTAACAGCCATTTCAATTTTATAATTTTTTGATTTTATTTTATGTTCGGGACAAATTTGACACCTTACGAAGCAATTTGAACCTTCTCGCTTCACTTCCACATATCCAACGGCATTATTTATGTAGTTGCCCCTCATTGACCTATAAACAAACAAAAAATGTCTTAACATAGGTACAACTAAAATTATAGGCTGCTGAATGACAAAAACACAATATTTCATGTTTACTAGGTAGGCATATTCTGCAGAAAGAAACTAACAATATACATATTATTGCTTATTGCTATAACAGTATTTTATATTAATCAATAGTATTTAATTACCAACGAATAATATTTAAATAGGTATATTAAAACAATAGTATACTTGCTGTTTTATAAAAAAATAAATTTCAACAATATATTGAACCTAACCTAAAAATTTGAGGCTTACATGTAAATCGGTTTTTGTTTAACAAAATACAGTAAGTAGTTGTAGTAGATATATAAAAATCTAAGTGGAAAAAAATAATAAATAGAAGGTGACTTACGACTGTGCTTTTACTCCTCGAATTTCACTGGCATTAAAACAATCACTACTTCGCATGAACTCCATCAACATAAATGCGTCCACGTTCGGCAAATTGTCGCTACTTGCTCGAACAAAGTCTTTTTCTGCCATAATTTCACACGTACACGTTTTACAAACTATTATTTTATACAAATTCACAGTTATTTTACGTCCTGGTCATAAAGTTTAACACGAAAGAAAGCGGCTGGAGATGGAAAACAAATAGACTGACGTGATATGAATCTTCGGCAATACTCGCGGCCGCTCGGTAGGTGGTCGGAACAATCAAATTAATTTGAATTTTAAAATGAAAATAATTAATATTGAACAACTATACATTAGAAATAATAGTACAGAGACATATTTTCATATATTGTCTATACAACACAAACGAATTTAGGATTAAATTCTACGACTGCGTGTACCCTATTCGCATTATTGGAGTGACTCAAATCCTCATATGTTCAGAGAGCGAAACTTTCAGGAAAGTTGGCAGTTCAATGTTTACTGTGACATAAGAAACGATAGAGTGGTGGCATTACAATTTTATCAGGAAAATTTAAACGGTAAATTAAATTTTCTCTTCTGCTAATACGTATAGGTAAATTTTTGTTTTGTTTTTTTTTAGGTGAAAGATATCTGAATATCTTACAAAATTTGAATAATAACTATTTAGAAAATTTACCTCTCGCCGAACATAGAAACATTTTTTATCAGCACGACGGTGCTCCCCCACATAACGCATTATTTAATTAATTATTTATAATAAACTTTTTTTGATCAATGGATTGCCATAATGGATCTTTCTTATGGCCTCCTCGTTCGCCCGATTTATCAGTTTTGGATTATTTCATTTGGGGAACTATTAAAAATAAAGTTTATGAGAGCCCATTAACAACCATTGAAGATTGTATTCAAAGAGTAAGAAATGCATTTTAAAACATATCACAGGATTCAATTAGAAGAGCTACCCATGAGGAACTAATCCGAAGGTGCGAAAAATGTGTCGAGGTTCGAGAGCGGAATTTTGAGCAATTATTAAATTAAAATGAAATCATATTTTAAATTGATCTTATCTCTGCTATTTTAGGTCATGCCATATCTTCAATTCGATTAATACGCATGTTACAGTGTTAGTGTTATTTTACGTTTTTGTGGATATCGAGTAGCAAATGTGCTGCAAGTTCTTGATATTACTTTATCACATTCTCCATAAATAATAAACAAATTTAAAAAGTTTTCGTAGGTATAATTTAAACGTGCTGGCATTTTTTGACATAAGATAATGACTGTTTCTAATCATGGCTATCTATTTTGATTAAATAATTACAACAATTCATGAATTTCTAATAAAATCGCAAATATTTCAAAAAGTTGTAACTTTAACCCCCATAATGCTAATATCAGAAAAAAGGCAATTCAATTCAATTTGACCTAAACAAGTTTTCGCGGTTTGAAGTTGACAAAATGTAACGCGAAAAACGGAACACTTGGTATGATATTATTCAATTTATTTCAGTTGTAGAACGTAGTTCTCCTTGTGTTCTTTTTGTGTGACAAGAAGCAAATGAGGGATCTTTTATACGAAGAAAGCTATAACGGTTCTTGCAAACCGTTGCACCTGTCAAATTTTCTATAAAATGTTAAATATCTCAGAAACGGCTAGGTTTAGGTTTAAATGCAAGAGTTAACATACGTGATGGTCTACAACTATCAACCACATCTGTTTGTTGTGCCGCAAGTTCTCATAGATAAGGCAAAAGTTGTCTACAAAAGCTACCAAACCTATTTAGGAAATCGAGAAAATAAAAAGAAGAAAAGAAAGGCGAATACTGGAGAAGCAAAATCGTGTAAGAAAGGAAAAGAAAGATTAAAAAAAGTGACATGTGATAAGCAAACGATCCAGCAATTAGAGTATAAATTAAAAAGAATTTGCAATGATGAGGAAAGGAATTAGATCTAATATTAAAGGAAGATACTGAAAAATTTAAGAAAGCCATATCTGAAAGAGATATTAATGGAGCTAATGTTGTTCAATATTTGCTCGACTCGTACCAAAAAATAAAATCGTCCAAGGAAGTAACAGTAAAAGCTACTGTTGATTTAATAACGCATATAAATAAGAGGAAGAATAATCTTATATCTTCATATATTGCCAAGAAATCAAAAATGTTATAAGATATTTTGTTTGCATATGTTAATTATTCTTAGAATTTCGTGATTTGTTTTTTTTATATGTATTATTTACTAGTCAGTGAATTACTTGCGACTTTTTAAATAATAATATCAATGTTTCACTGAAAATTAATAAATAGGCATTTCCGTTCCATTGAATCACCACAAATATTATGTAGAATATCATTTTTCAGTCATTATTGGCCATTATTCTTGAAATTTTCAGTCATTAAATCATTTTTTTCTACGTAATTATTTGCTGGAAGCCTTGAATTGTTCAAAATGTGTTCCTTCAATTTCAGTATATTTTTGAGCTTACTGATGGTTTCCCTTACCATTCGTTCTAACATTTGCGCAGTTATTGTTGCAAAAGCTTGGCGGATTTTGGTTTTCAACTCCTGGAGGTTTCTTGAAGATGATTAATAAATTCGGTCTTTGACGTACCCCCACAAGAAAACACCCATAGGGTTTAGGTCAGATGATCTGGCAGGCCATCTTGTTTGCCCATATGTCGAAATGACTCTATTTTGAAATCTGTTTTCTAAATAATTAGAGACATCTTGTTGGTAATAAATGCTTCTTCTCAAGTTCATTGGTAATTCTCCTAAAAAGCCCTCAATTTCATTTTCCAAAAAGTTCAGATATCTAATTCCATTTAAAGTCCCCTGAAATAAAATAGGACCTATGATCCTAGTACCCACAATTCCTGCCCATACATTTACCCCAAACACTTCTTGGTGATTTCCTTCTCTAAATTCATATAAATTAACAGTGACGGTAATGCAAATTATTTCGGTTAAACATGCCATTGTTAGTGAACTGACTTTCATCTGTGAACAAAGTTCTGGGAACAGTGTTTCTATTTTCTAGTAACCAATTGCAATAATGAACTATCTTACTGCATCAGCTTCATATAAATGCTGATGAAGTTGATATTTATATGATTTATATCCGTGTCAATACTCTTCTAACAGGTTCTCGGCTAATATCAAGAGCACTTTATGCTTGCATTTTTATTAATTTCCACGGACGCTAAAACATTAATCTCTGTGGCCTCGTCAATAATAAACGTATTTTGATTGTTTTCATTTGGCTGGGCTCTAAATTTTTCTTCTAAAATCGCAAAATATTTTCTACAAGGGTAATGCCTTAAAGGATACCGCTCTGCATATAACCTTTTAGCTTGATATACATTTCTTTTAGATTCTCCATAAATAAGTAACATGTTAACTTTTTCATTTTGGGAAAGTACTGGGGATCGACTATGGGAATAAGGATTTCTATGTCTACAAAACTATAAAATCTGGTTTATTAAGATTCTAGAACGGTATTGAATGTATACATACTAACAAGTAAAAAGAAATAAAGTGTCAAAATTATTTGGATAACAAGATTTGAAATCTATTTATTTTATTTATTCATTTCATTGCATATTTAATTTGGGAGAAAAAACATAAAATTTCGAATATTCGAATGAACCTACCGCGAAAGCGGTAACCGTACTTAGTTATATATAGTAACAAAAACTATTCAAAATTACCTCTTCTTAAAACAATGTACAAAGGAGGTGTTATAACTCGACATACCCATGGAAAATTGTCATTACCCTCACATCAAACTAACAAAAAATCAGAAGGTAAAAGAATCAAAATTGATATCTCCCATGTTTCTGTTCGACACTCTATCTATTCCAGATTGAACATTATGCTTACTTTCACAACAATCTGATAATAGAAGAGAATATATAAAAATTAAAATTGATCTCTCCGATGTTTTTATTGACAGTTTGCCCGTTGTACTTTTTGTAGAAGTGTATGTTATATTTACAAAAACAATTATATAAAAACGTAAATGAAATTGACTTAGTATCGAATTCTGAACAACTTTCAAAATATCTGTCTGTCTATCCTTCTGTTACCTTTATCGCAAGCACTAAGGAAACAAAAGTTCACTTATATTAAAACTTGAACATAAGTTATAAATAGTGCTAGGTAGATTAATAGCTTCATTTTTTTTAAGAATCGATTAGTGTATGTAAAAGTTATGAAATGTATTTAAAAAATTTATATAAAACGTGCGTCGCAAGCCTTGGCAAGATTCTAAATACTGACAAGTGTTCTACCACCTAAGCTGATCGTCGAGGCGGGACTAAAATGGCAAATATAGCAATTATAATTGTGTAAATCATATGCTACTTTTCATATTATTATTACTACTATCCAATAAAATTAAATACATATATAACGGTACATTAAATGACATATTATATAAAATTACGTATATCATAACATCTTGTTATCCTTGCAATGGTTATTAATATGTTGACTATTCGTAACGGTTCTAACCATATAAAAAAAATGTGGAAAAAAACGCGTGTATGTGACTCCAATTAATGCGTTATATATATTTAGTTATGCTTATGTAAAATATTTTGTATCATTTTGAAAACGGTTTTTATTATCGCACTAAAACGTAATTCTTACCGTACACAAAAAGACATAATAATGACCTAATAAATATGTTATACAAACAATACGTTTGAAACAGGAATTCCAATACAGGGATCCCGAAATCTCTGAATCTCTCAAAGAAACCAATCTCGAAAATCCTGAAATTGAGATCCTCGGCCCGCCAATCCCAGAATCAAACATAAATTTAAATTTTTTATAACACAAGTTTTCTATGTTTATGAATTGAATACAATATTTTTATCACTTCAATGAGTAATACTGATGGTAAATTAAGATGGTATAAAAAACATGTTTCTCTTTCAAATCAAAAAGCTTGGATATGGGAGAATTTATATAGTTTATAGTCTGGGGTCTGACGCCACTTTTTAAAATGGTTACTAACAGGCTGACTTTTCATGAGTGGCTTTCTTTTGATATGTCTTCCAACTTTTCCCTGTGCGAAAATTCTCGGTAGAGGTAGATAAAGTTTTACGCAGCCGCTAAACATGTTGATCGTAAAACTGACACTTTATGGCGTAGGACTGGAAAACCTACAAGAAAATTTGCAGGACATACATACATTACATATTTACATATTTACATATTTACATATTTACATATTTACATATTTACATATTTACATATTTACATATTTGCATATTTACATATTTACATATTTACATATTTACATATTTACATATTTACATATTTACATATTTACATATTTACATATTTACATATTTACATATTTACATATTTACATATTTACATATTTACATATTTACATATTTACATATTTACATATTTACATATTTACATATTTACATATTTACATATTTCCTATATATTACATCGCTTTCTTTCTCTAATAATTTTTTGAGTTTCTATTTTATGTTAAATTTTCTTTCATTAGAAATAATTCTGGCATTCTGTTAATTTTTCTTAAATATAATTATTTAAGCTTCATGTAAACATCCCTTATTCTCAAACAACCTTACCTTATTCGGCTTAGGCTTAGGCTTAAGTTGGACAAATTTTATTTTTATTTACTGGTCTGGTCTACAACCCAAAACCTTTAAAAACATTATTTTAAATGTGAAATGCACATTGTAATTTCTATTTATATGTGGAAATAGTTATAAAATTTAAATATAAAATAAAATATAATAAATAAATCTCCTTTTATATAACATGTTATTGTTTCGTGAAATAGTAGATACAGACGAGCTAATAGAAATTACAATTTCTATAGAAGTATTGTAGAACATGGGTTAATTATAAATTATGTAGGATTGACCCAACAATGTATGGCTGAAAAACAAAAAAAACTTTTTATGAAAGAACAAATTTAACACATAAACTATAAACATGGAGTATCAATATCCAATCCCAGACATATATTTGAACATATTGAAAAGAATACTTTAGAATCGGTAAGATTATCCGATATGTATACGGGCTACAGATGCAAGTGGTTTATATTATGGAACATTACAGAGCGATTTAAAGCCGGGGACAGTTTGGCGATCAGGGCACATATAAGGGGGTGGAGGACGATGAAAGGAGTTTTGCATGTATCTAGATGAAACCCCAAGTTGGAGGGTCAACCACATAAACTTTCAAAGCTGCTAGCTAGCCAGGAGTTGCTCACCGAAGGCATTTCGCTGCCGTTGTATAGTTGCAAGTTGGAACTCACTGAACTCAGCATCTTCCAAGTAGTGCCCGGAGCAACTACGATCAACTATGTTAAACATTTTATTAAACATCCACAATCTTCAGGTTAACTTGCAAAATTGATGATAGCGGGTAGGAGTAATGTTCATTAAAATTAAATTTACTGGATTACATTTACTTATAGGGAATCTTGACATAGCCGGGTCTAACATTCTTCAAATATTTCCTTGAGAGTTTTTAATCTCGAATATTTTTGTGTTTAAAAAATATACCTACTGTGATGGATCGATATTATAAATATTTAATTTTCACATAATTGTACGTTAGAAAAATGGTATATTTTTCTGTAATATGTATTGATAAAATGCGTTACAATAAATAGTATTGAACAATTAAGTTTTTATTTAGTTGTCCGACATTTTGTAGGATAATTTTCGTAATTTGAAAATAGGTTTATTTTTAGGTAGGTATAATGAAATATTCATGATGACTTAAGTGTATTCCCCTACATATGCCATTTTTAGATTATGCACGTTCGAAAGCTGTTACACATAATTAACATAATAACAACCGTTCTAAAAATTCTGTAAACAGCAAAAACACTTTACATTTTTTCCGTTTGCGTAATTATACCGAAAGAATAAGGATTAATATTGACTTTTGACATAATAAATTTCAATTTAAGTAGATTTAGTCGAGTTGTGATAAAGGTTTTCAGTCAAAATTGACTTGTCAAGAACAAATTATATTTTAATTTTTGGCATTTTCAACTTTGCATTTAGGGGTATATTAGTGACTATTCCATTCATAAAATCTATAACAATGTTAACAATGCTAAATCGCCATAGAAACGATGGATATCAGTGAGTATTTGGACTCGTAGAAAAACCATCGAGTATTCCAATAGTGGTCGGTTACTCAAAAATTAATGAAAAGTAATTAAGTATGTTAATCAATTTCACATTTTTCACCAATCCACCAATTTGTCACCAAACCTTTTTGAACTAGTTTCCATATCAAAACACAATTTATCTCCCTATTATTCGTCAAAGAGAATGCAAATAATTCTTATTAAATTTGATTTTTCAAATTGACAAAAGTTTGTTTACTCGTTTCTATGAAAACTACGTGACTTATTGCTTGATTCACCGAAAACTAGTTTGAAAAAATGGTTTAACTCTTGGAATAGTTCTCCGAATACCCAAAGTCCGTATGTACTCAAAGTTTGCAGATCATTTTTGTAGTGGTGTCACTCATGTTTTCTCGGTAAAGGGTAAATCGGTAAACTTTGACTACTCGTGGTATTATATATGAATATATAGTTCTTAAGAATGGTCGCCTTGTACTTAATCAGTATTTATTATTTTTACAAATTTGCAAAATTAATCATGGATGACCTCATAACAGATACCGTCACTCAGCATGCTATCTATCTATAGTTAACGTGTTGAAAAGGCTTGTGTAAGAAGATGTATTGTGTCTCTACCCTGTAATTGATTGTTCCCTGTCATATTTTAAGTGAATAAAAATATGTTATTTGATTGTTGGAAGATCACGCAGTATTGAAAATATTGAGTAGAATAAAATATCCCTATCTTGAACACTTATAGATATATTCGAGGAACTATCCGCATAAAATTTTATCTTGCGAAAACCTCTTCAGTCATAATATAAATACTACCCGACCTTTTGTCCTATAAAGTTCATAAATTCTGTTTTTAAAAAGTTACATAAAACTGTTGAAAGCTGAACAACAAAAGCATAACCAAATTTTACTTTTAATAATATTATTTAGTGACGGCCCGTTATTATGATTTTTTAGAACCAGATGATATATTCTAGCTGTTGCCTTAACTTTTCAATTAGCGTAATGAAAATGGAATATGATCTAATTAGCCGTATAAAGTGGAAAGTGGAGTGTATATATCATAAATAACGTTGGCCATCGCTCGAGAGGGATAATATCATAACGCGGCCAATCTAGACGACGAGCAATGCCATTACAAGTACTAGCAAACAGTGACAAGAAGCCCTCCGGAAGCCTGTACAGCTCCTTTCTAGCGACGGAGGAAGCAAGACAAATGGAATGATAACGTACGAAGTTAGTTACATATATCGCATTGTTTCATCTTTATGTATTTTCAAACTACAACGTCGACTTTGCTGTGTAGGGCTCACAGCACGTTCGCTGGCACACGTTACTTATTTCCGGGATTCGTCCTTATTTCAGGACTTCCATAAGTACGTTTCTGGCCCACGTAAATCAACTACTTCTACATTGCATATGTCAGCTGTTAAGTAAATCAACGTTATTTTATTTGTAGTAAAATATTTTAATATCAATGCCAACTTCAGAGCAATTGAATATTTAAGATAACGTAAAAAAATTCTACCGATTAAGAATTTTATATATGATTACTTAAACCAGAAAGCTTTCTTGTAAATAACTTTTTATTAAATAGGGTTTTTAGAAAAATAAAGTTTTTTATGTTTATGTTGATCTTTCAATTCGAAAAATACAGTGTTAGTGTCTCTACAATAATAAAATTCATATATTGTCTTGACGTTTGTTACCGACAAGATACTCTCTTATCGACAATATAGGTATTTTATTTATTTATATATTCATTCATTCAATTGAGGTACAAGGTATAATCGTATTTTACAGTTTTGAGAGTATATGAGTATACCTTATACTTAGATATATTAATGAAAAGTTTATTTTCGTTATACCATCTTTCCACAGTATCAATTTGCAATTGTAGTAAAGCACTGTCATCAAGAGCTTTACCAGTGATATATCATTAGCGAACAGAAGAATATTATACTCTAAAATTTGAGAAAGGTCGTTAATGAAAATTGTAAATAATAGTGGCCCCAGATTAGATCCATGCGGAACTCCAGACGTTGAAGAATACAAACTGGATTTAAATCCATTATATGTTACATAACAACATATATACATATACTAAAAATCCATTTAAACTTGAAAATAACCAACAACAGAATCGTTTCTTTATTTTATTCGATTAAAATTAGATTTAGAATACGTTTAAGGTTGCATTTTAAAGATAAATCTTATAGCTATAAGATGATCTTAATGACTTTTTAAATATTTGTCCTTACCAAAAAGTTATTCATGTTCAAATTTGAACATTCTAGAGGATTGAAAAACCACGATTCTACGCATGACTTCTTGCTGAGTGTAACTCCCCTCTGAATCATAGAAAAAAAATTCATGAAATAAAATGACAGGAAATTCTTTTAGTTACAAAATATAGTTTTTGCATTTTTTTCGTAAATTACATCGTTTATGAGTTATACCACAAAATATGAATATCAATATCTTTGAATATCAATTGCTTTGATTTTGGGATCAATAAAGAATTGGCACTGGGTCATTTAGAAAGTGCGTAATTTATGGAAGTTATTTTTTTTTTTTATTTTTTATCCTCGTTTGAAAGATTTTTTATTAAAATTAAATATAGAAATACGCAGAAATAAAATTATGTTTTTAATAAAAAATCTAAAAGAATATCAATTTTTTTACAAAAAAAAAAAATCGTTAGCTTGAGTTGAACACATTTTTCAAAAAGTTTGAACTGCTCTGGAGCAATACATAATGGCAGCATGGCGTATGTATTAAATCAGTATTACGTGGGGTGGGGTATTGAAAGTATTGTCATTAGTATAGGAATAGGTGAAATAAATATCGAAAGAATCAGTGATACTGTACCTGTTGTAAACTCCAACGCAAAAATTCTGTACCATGACTTTTTTTGAACGAACTTGTTAGTAAACAAAATTAAGAAGCACAGCACTGATGAAATCGGTTATGATATTATAGTTTTTAAATGTTATTAATTTAAGTTTAGAAAAAGGTATTATGTCTGCGTGTTATAAAACATCTATAGTTGTACCAATTCCGAAAATAATTAATACTAATTTAGCATGGCAATTGAGACCAGTAAACAGTAAAAAATCTTAGAATTAGTCGTTTACAATCAAGTAGTTTTTTTTTTTAATACATTTATTTAACGTCTGCCTATTTCCGCTACTGAGGCCTATCACCGACGCCTGTAGACGAGCTACCCCCAACCAGGAATTTTGCCGAACCTCTTCCCTTAAGAAGAGTAGGGATCTTTTACTTGCCTAACATTTAAGAGACAAGGGACCGACGGCTTTACATCCCCTCCGAAGGATGGTATATCTCCTATATAACCCTCGCCTAAGGTTGTATAGCTTCCGCGCACACACTGATATACAAGCCGCTGGAAGATGTGTGAGGCGAGAACGCGGTTTCCGTTGGAATGGTCACCCATTCAAGTACTAACTGCGCCTGTCGTTGCTTTACATCGCATACCGAAGTATGTACATAGTAAAGACGCACCTACGCTCGCCCCCAATCAAGTAGTTGAATACATAAATTCAAATAACGTCTTATGTATATATCAATCGGGTTTTCGTGGTAAACATTCATGTGAAACTGCACTACAGTTGGTAATTTCGGAGTGGAAGCAGTTGCTGGCTAAGCCAAGGGTCGGGATTTGTGCTGCTTTTATTGATCTTAAGCGAGCTTTTGAAACAATTGACCGTAACATACTAATATTAAAGCTAAAAAAGTATAGATTTAACCACACTGTCATAAGATGGAACTATTTTTATTGTGCAAGTCGAAAAGTCCAATGAATCTAACTTGTAGAGTGGGCTCGGGATCCACACGGTATCGAAGGCATTTTCGATATCGAGGAGTGCTATGGTGGTGTTCTTTCCGAGGTTGTACTGCACTTTGACGTCATTAAAGATTCTGACGACTTGCTGCATCGAGCCATCCTGTCTTTCCTGAAACCAAACTAGCACTCGTCGTCGATGTGAAGTTCGTCTTGGACAGCGTCCAATCTGATCAGGACGACCGTCTCCACTAACTTCGCTGACAGTAGCGAGTTGGGTCGGTAACTGCCGGCGAGCTTCGCATTCTTATTCGGTTTCAGGATGGGCACTACCACGGAGCACTTCCATTGGCTGGGCCTAATAATTGATCGGGAATTAAAGTTTAATAAACATATAGACTATATATAAAAAAAGATTGAAATAAATCTGCTTTTTTAGCATTGTGTCTCCTTTTATATCAGTGACTACAAGGATAACAGTTTGTGTTCCATGTAAAGTTACTATTCATCTAAATATTTTAATTTCAGTTCCATTGCCCCATTTCCTCATTATGGTTCGGTGATCTACGTAAGTTCTACAAATTTTAGTAGGTTGCAGGTTCTCCAAAACAAGTTAATGTAAGTCATATTGGAATGTAATAGATTCTCAAGCAGTCAGCTGATGCTAAGTATATTAAACTCGATTAATATAAAACAGTTTCTTTACTTTCAAACTATGAATTTTATTTTTAAAATGACCAACGGTACCTTACCTGATTACCTTAGAAGGCAATTGTTGCCTGTTACAGATGTACACCTACGTAATACACGCATGATTAATACTAGCAACTTTTATGTTAAAAGAACATCTAAGAGTAGTACAATGAATAGTTTATTCCACAAAGGAGTTGTAAAATTCTTCTACCTCACGTAATTAAATCGAGTAGAACCGTTAAAGTATTTAAGTTACCATTATTAAAAGTTGCTAAATTCTCGCTTAGTTCTTGACCAAATTGAATGTGTGAGGTCAGCTTCAAAGGTACTACAAATTGTTGTACTTGATAATTTTTCCAGAGACTAACGGATTTCGAGAAAAATGAATTGTTTTTTGTAATTTCGAGATCAACCTCCAAAGACGTTTGCTCGAACTTTTTTTTCTGTTGATAAATATATTATTTTGCTAGGCCATAAATGACATTAGGTGCTTTTAATCAAACAGTTACTGAATAGTGAAATTCGACCACACTATTAATCAATTTTACTATTGTATTAGAACGCGTTCATTAAATTTTCTCTCCAGACAAATTAAATCTATCGTAATAAATATATAATATATTCGCAATTTCTCCAACGATTAAAAAAGCTAATTCGTTCTCTTGAGAGCAATAGCAGTGTATCTATGATATAATAATGCTGGATGGTCACGCAGTAATACTACCCGTCCCGGCAATGAGTAGCAGGCGGTCAGTAATCAGTTTCTATAAAGATAGGTACAGACTGGTCGTAAATTTAATTGGGTTTCAGCAAGAGAACTCGTTATGGCCGATAGCTGCCCACTTTATCGCCATCAATTATCCATGCTGGCAAAACGTATCGCACAATTAGCGAGGATGACCGCGAATGAAGCGTCGGCCAAGTACGCTTGAAATATTAACACACCAACAAGTGATCATCACAACTATACAACTATAAGCCGCTGAATTAATGGCTTCTGCTTCAACAAGTCTCCGATTCTGCTGCCCATCCAAATGTTAAAAGTAACAATAATTATTACAACGACAGTTGAGAGAAGACAAACATGTTTAATACATTGTTTGTAAATATTAGCCTTCAATGTTAAGTGCAATAAATAACAAAATTATGAATCTAAATGATGCACAAGCATATCTTCATATTTCTACAATGTCCAACTAAAACCAAAACCGTCGATCTGAATATTGAAGAATAAAATTACAAAGGCTCAGATGGTATGCCTTTTTAAGTGTTTTAATTAAATTGGTGTAATGGTGTAATTATTATTAACTTCACTTTTACATAATGATCTTAGGAATTCCTCATTCCTGAGGATTGGAAAAATTCATGATAGTCTGAGTCATAAGCGCGGATCACCTTTAGACTACGCGGCGACCTCAAAATATTGGCTGTTACCGAACATCTTGGCTAATTCATGAAAAAGAAAATGTAGAGAGTACGTGAAAATGAAAAGGCCTGCCAGCCTGAGCAAATACTGTCAAGATTTGAATTAATGAACCAATTAATGTTAATCAGTTAGCATTCATTACATAATATCCGAGTGGAATTTACAGTATTTGCATAGAAATTCCTGCACTTTAAGAATACCTTTGTCATATTCACTTTTTCTGTTAAGTTGAAGGCTAGGCTGCTCAGAGTACAAAGAAAGTGTCATTTGGTAGAAATGAATGGCGAACCAGATTTTTTAGAAGCAGGAAAAAATCGGTTTGCCACACATTTCTACAAATCTCTGTCCAGGCTGGTAACCTCTTTCTTTTTCTGTACAGTGTAAGTAATCAAGATACTGATAAAGCAGTCCAGGTAAGGCTGCCAAAGATATTCTTAAAGTGCAGGTGTTTCTCTACAAATCCTATAAATTGCATCTGGATGGTATGTAACAGATACGAAATATTAATTAATTAAACCTGATTAGCCCATTAATTCCAATGGCGCCAGGATTTGCCTAGGTTACAGGCAATCTCATTTTCCCTTGGAAATTGTCTATTCGTTCACGTAAGCTGCAGGCTTGGTTAATTTCTATAGTAAATATGAGTAAAAAAAGGGTTCACTGAATAAATACTGCATAGTCCCAAGATGCAACTATGTAAATAATTCAATTTTATCTGCAACAATTGAACAGAATATTATTACAAATATCATTCTAAAATAATGATTTGTTACAGAAATTAATGAAGTTTTTATTTGAGCTATATATACTGATATAAAGTGCATTTCTGTATTTTCTTGAGGGAGATATAATTACATGTTATTTTTTTCTTTTAAATGAAAATTATATGACTTGCAATAAGGACCTGCAATAATTTTACAATTATTTTTCTCCAGTTGAATTCCTATTTCTGGTTCTTCATCTACGGAAGATTTATAATTCATTACCTGCTCACGGTGTCTTCTAGTGGTAGCCACTGAAGTTTTATATTTTGGTGATTAAAAGAGGTGACAGAAATGTAAGATCGTAAATCTGCACTATCAAATTATCTCAAAGTAGAAAAAAGTGATAGCAAGTAAAATTGCACGCTATGACATGGTGAAATGGTTCTAGCGATTATGGATTCATTAACTGGAATGATGCCAAGGAAGACGTTTTTATCACCAGTCGGTTGTCATTTTAGCTCAAAATTTCACAATCAGTTTAAAAAACTCTTACAGGCAAGATATTTGGTATACATATAGCATTTAGCCACCCGACTGTGGTACTAAAAGTCCCCGAAAAATAAAGTTGTGCGACGGCCGCCATCTTGGAAAGTGTCGGCAGAAAACCCATTTTTCACACTTATCTTAGAAACTATTCATGTTATAAAAAAATGTTTCAAATGAAAAATGTTTGACATAAAATTGTCCACACTTTTTGTTGTTAACATTTTTTTATATAACTTGGCGTTCAGCCAGAAATTTAATTTGAAAAATAGGTCAACAATGTGCGTCTTTCTTTATCTGTCTAAATATCTTAAATGAGAGCTCCGACATAAAAAAATGTAGAAGAGCAAAATGAAACACCATAAACTTTTAAGCAACCTTCAACCATCACTAAATTTTTTCGATTTTGAAACAATTACAAAAAATTAAAGACATTACATTCCAGAAATTAAATGTTGCTGAAAGCTCATAATTTTAAAGTATGCTTTTTATGTAACTGTCCGTAGATAAAAAAAATATTTTTTAATTTTAAATTTTCAAAGGTTTATAAAATTCATGTTTAAATGAAGTTTATTTCTTTACAAAAGTTGAAAATCAAGTTCAAAAAATCACATTCCACTGAATAAAATAATACTAAAATTATGGCACAGGCACTAGAAAAATAAATTATCATCTTCGTCATCAGACAGAATTTCAATACCTTCTTCAGAATTGATGCACGATAGTCCTTGACACTCTCGACACATGGCAGAACATTTCAATCCAGATCTAATACATTCACATCTACTGGTACAGTTAGACTTACAAGTGCACAAAATGAGTGTTAACAACTCTGGCGGAGCAGGGTTTCTGGTGCATATGCACTGGCGTTAAGGTGTCTCCCTTTCGTATCCATCCCTAGCCAGTAGGGTTAATCTCATTACCTTTCCATTGCTGAACCTGTAGGTAGACACGATATGAATACTGAGCTGCTGCATCACTAGTTGGAGGCAAATATGCAAGGTTAAACGTTTTGCCGACTGTATGTTTGGAAATCAGATGGTTGTATCTGTACCATGGTAAATCATCTAAGGTGGTACTTCTTGACCTCCATATAAGCGAAGTAAAAATTCTTCTCCTGCAGCAGCTATCTCTTCTTTGGTTGAAGAAGGATTGTTAAACACTTTCATGTCTTCCCTCAGGGCACCGTCTTTTAGTAGTAGCTTCAATGCGTTTAGTTTATCTTTGGTGGAGATGGTGTCACAGCCACTCATAGCATGTGCACACAGAAGCACCTGCCTACTTTTTCCTAACATGTTTTGCTGTCGAGGTATATCAAAAACGGTTTTTTGTGTTTTAGCACCAAACGCAGAAATAGAACCTTGTCAGTTTCAGAAGCAAACGAAGTCAGCAGAACAAGCAAATCTGTGTCTTGGCGAACAACAACGACTGTGATACCGCTATGTGCCTTCTCTAATGCTGTTGAAACAATTAATTAGAGTATCGGCATCCGACTCGGCCAACCGCACCTGTATGTTTGATGACAAGCAGTGCCTTGCAAGAAACTCTATAAAAGAGTTATTTATGATATTTAGACAGGTAAAGAAAGACGCACATGGTGTAGTTCTATTTTTCAACAGGCAAAAATTAAATTACTGGCTAAACGGTAGGTTATATAAAAAGCGGTGGACCCAGTAATTCAAAGAAATGCTTATTTTGCCTCTCCGGAGAACATCATTTTAAGCATGATACATGATGGTAGGAATCACGTACGTCATTAGAATTGCTTCGTATTTTAAAGGTTATAGTCCATTTAACGAAGCCTTGATCACTAAAAGTTTGTAGGATATTTTTCAATAGATTTTCCCCCTGTTTTCGAGGGTGAAAAAAACGATTGGTGATTGTTGCGTACTACCCCTATCAAGAAAAAACCACCCCAATTTCCATCCTCTCGGTCTTGGGCTTGTGAGGGATCGTCGAATCGGTTTTTCTTGGAGAATAATATTAAATTCAGTTAATTTACATTGGAGTACTCCGGACCGAGCCCCGGGGGTTGAACTCACCCCCGCCCGCAATAGCAATATCCCCAAAAAATAAAAAATGTGGACTCGACAAAGTTTCTTATGGGTTTTCGAGGGCAGGGATCTTGATGTAGGTGTCATTTTCACCCTACCCTCTCGCAATTACCCCCAACTTATAAAAACCACCCCCTCTTCTATGCTGTCGGTTCCAGGCATGCGGAATCGGGGTTTTTATGGGAATATCAGGGAAGCTAACCACAGTTGACCTAAGCAACCCCTGGGGGGTTGAAACTACCCTGCTCGCAACCGAAATTACTCGTGGGTTTTCGAGGGCGCGAATCACGATGGTGGTGTTATTTTTTACCCTGCCCTATGTATATAACTACGCATATAGTTTATAGAAGAAGATTTTATATATTGAGGGTAGTTGCGGGAGGGTGGGGTCAAAAATAACACCACCGTCGTGGTTCGCGTTCTCGAAAACCCACGCGAGTGATTTCGGTGTTGCGAGCGGGTAGTTTCAACCCCCCGGGGTTGCTTAGATCAACTGTGGTTGAGTATGGTTAGATTCCTTGATATTCTCGTATAATCCCCGACCCGACGAATCCCCACATGCCTAGGACCGACAATATGGAAAAGGGGGTGTTTTTATACATAAGGGTAGTTTCGAGAGGTTAGAGTGAAAAAATACCACCATCACAATAAGCGCCCGTAATGGTTAGTTTCTCTGATATTCTCATAAAAACCCCGATCCCGCATGCCTAGGACCGACAGCATAGAAGAGGAGGTGGTTTTTATACATTGGGGGTAGTTGCGAGAGGGTAGGGTGAATATGGCACAAATGTAAATTATTATTATTACCCAAAAAATATCCGATCCGACGACCCCTCGCAAGTCCAAAACCGAGAAACTGGAAATTGGGGTGGTTTTTCCTTGATAGGGGAAGCACGCAAGAATTTCAGAACTCGACACAATCACCATCGTTTTTTCACCCTCGAAAACGGGAAAGGAAATGTATTGCAAAAGATCCTACAAACTTCTGATGTCTTAGCCTTTTTTGCACCTCGTTAAATGGACTATTAGGGCTTAAAAGATAGCAAGTATTGGAAGATATTATATTCCTGCACTTAACCTTGACGCTAAAGAGTATTGGTGTTATAAATTGGTTGGATTGGAATCTGTTAGAACCTCCCGTTACAATGCTTTTAGCAGATTAAGAAATTTGATTGGTACCGGCGTGTTTTCTTTTATGTACTGAAAACGGATGTTCTGAAATACCATAATATTTCATACTATAGGTACTCAATTTTATGTAAGCATGCGAGTGCTACATGACTAAAAACATAACTATTGTATTTTTATAAATTTAAATATTTAATTATTGGATTTTAAAGCGTTTTTGTAGAGAATGTAAAAAAAAGAAAAAGAAACCATTTTTATTCCACCCTAGTCCCTTCTGATTAGGATCTTCGAAACTTGTTTGCGTAATTTTTTCAGCCGACGAAATTGATTTGAAGAGCTATATTCTTCTGACGGTATGTTAAACTGGGATTCCATATTTTGACATATTGTTACAATGCATTAAATGATGGTGGGTAAAATAACCCAGGTAATATAACGAAGGTAACGGAAATAATATGTAAATTAACAAAATTCACCTAGAAACTTTAATTTGTTCCAATTACAGGCTGCATTGATGCATTTAATAAATTGCATAATTATTAATATTTATAATGAGGACCTTTGTTTTCCAGCCCATAGATTCATTTTCATGAGTCGCAAACACATTGAGATTCTTGGAAGATCAACGAGATGGTAATTTATCGAGATATAAAGTAGGCCAAGAACGGCTGAAATAATTATAAATAATTACGGGGCACAATGCAAGAAACAAAACCGGGAAAATAAATCCAACTTAATTCTAGTCAATTTGCGTAAGGTTATCTGCTTGTCTAGTCAGAATATTTCAAAGAAGCGGATGTAATTTTACGTATTGCCAATAAAATGTCGCGAATGGATCGCAAAGTAGGCGTGCTAGTAAAATTAGTGGATCTGCGTCAAAGCAGCAATCCGGTTTCTGGATTATGGCACTATAAATTAGACTGCATGCGGAACAGGGCGCTACTCCCGTTCTCCAGATACCCATGCCAGTTTGCGTATGCATGAGGGCCCTCTAGACGCGATACAAGAGCCCAGTCGACATTAGCCCTGACAAACGGTTATGTATTTGGTTGAAATCCAGAGACTATAACCTTATGTTTCATAGCTTGACTTGGCAAATGTTGAATTGCTGCTTCAAACGCGGAAAAAATACGTAAGCGCGACAATAAACAATATAATATTTCCACAGTTCGTTAACAATTGATGCTGTTGCAAGAAACCTCCATATTTTTAAGGCGTATTTTGTTTATTTTCCATTACATCGTTAAATTATACGATTAGGTAGTCTATTAACTTAACAGTTAAGAGGCGATACTTCCTTATTGACCCACGCATTATTTGTATGCAGCCAATTATACTTTTTAGAACACTTGCAGCAATTGAGGTTTTACGGCCTTTTCTCAAAACATCATAAATAATTAACGACCATTAAGAAAATTTGTTCACATAAAACCTACCATTTTCTAAGGCGGGCTTGGTACTAAATGTCTTAAAAGTTGTAACACTAGTTCGAGTTTCTTATTTAACTTTAATAATTCCTCGTGACAAAATCTTTTAAATTAATTCAGCTTATATAATTAGTATTTTTGAATCTGATGACATATTCAATTATCCCTAATTCGAGATCTGTTACATCTCTTTACGGTAAAAATTAGCAGCTGCACATTAAGACATTCGGAGGCCCTAGACACAGCTTGTTAGATGGGCCTAATATTACATCCTCCGCTTTCCCCTTTAACATGTGCCCCATTGGCTAAAAAAATATTTTTTCTTTAAACATCAAAAGAACATAACGTTAATGATAAGTTTTGTGGACTTAACCTGTCATTTCTCTGACATTCCATCTGAACGGGAGTAGAAAGAAGCCTTTTACTTCCGCTCTCATCATTCTGAGTGGCAGTAAAAGTCTTTTACTGCCGTTCACGAGCGGCACTAAAAGTACTTGAAGAAAAAATAGCATGCAATAGCTCAATAAAAAAAAATAAGATATAGTACATTCTTTTATTAGGAGTAAAAGTGATACTTTTGTGACGAGTCTGTAGATTTGCCGGACGAACGAAGTGAGAGTAATTACAGACGAGTCACGAAAGTGGCCGTCAAGCGGAAGAAAAAGTACTTTTACCTCCGTTGCTAATGGCAATGCACAGCCGTCTGAAATGTCAAACTTTAATGTCATGAAATGAGTTAAGAAAATTCATGTTTTTCTGACGCTTCAAGAAAAACGTACTTTTTCGTAATTTTTAAGTAAATAACTTCCCTAATTCTCGAGTGTAAGAAAATGAAAACGTTCACTCAAGAAGTAGTAGGAGAAGCGTATTCTACTATCTTGCGATGTGAATGATCGGTCGTGTTTGATAATACAATTTCACGCGTTTCAGGTGAACTTCGCTCACTTTTCTCATGAGAGCACTGTTCCCCGATTTCGAGAATGAGAACCCAGAGAAAATAATATTAACAATAATATATTGTTTTATTAAAAGTAAAAGTGATACTTTTCTGACGAGTCTGTAGGCAATTACAGATGAGTCACAAAAGTGGGTTTTACTCCGATTAAGACATGTTATTTTTTCAATTTTTCTGCGCGTTGTCATTAGCAACGGAAGTAAAATTCCGATCGAGCGGAAGAAAAAGTCTTTTTACTTCCCTTGCTAATGGCAATGTACAGCCGCCTGAAATGTCAACTTTAATGTCATAAAATGAGTAAGAAATGTCACGCTTTTCTGACGATTGAAGAAAAAAGCATAGTTATACAAAAAAATCACTTTTGCCCCACATTACAACAATTATGAATTAAATACTTTTTTAAACGTCAAAATAACGTTTAATAACAAGTTTTGTGGAACTTAAACTGAGATTTCTGTAATACTCCATCTGAACGACACTAAAAGTCGTTTACTGCCGCTCACCAGCTCATGATGTCATGATTTTCTGACAACTAAATTTCTTATTTTTATTTTTTGTATAACTAATCGATGTTTGAAGAACATAACATGTCTTATTCGGTGTAAAAGCCACTCTTACTCCTAATAAAATAATATACTATTCTATAGTATTGATTCAAATCGAATATCAGAGCTTTAATGAAAATTATATATTTTCCATCAACAATACTTTTTAATTAGTAGTTTGATGTATAGGCCAGACAGTGAGGAGAAAAAATGATCTTTGGCGTGCGAAAGGTGAGGTAGTTCCAATTAATAGCCATAATGAAAAGTTTTCGACTTTGGAGAGTTACCGCTTGAGCCGCCATCTTGAATTAAAAGTGCAAAACATTGCTTTTTCAAAAGTAACTCTCCAAGGTTGATCCCACAACAAAAATGCTTTATGACAAACTTAAAAAACTTTTTTATAAACTAAAGTCTCATAGATGACGAGTCAGCGGCATAAAGGTAAACATTTTTCCAAAAACTCGTCAAAATCCCTCAATTTTCTTGTTTTTTTAATTTGTCCTCACTATTCATTACATTATTATAATAAATTTGGAAAGTCAAAGTAAACTCATTTCCACATTACCAATATAAAACTCTTTATTAAAGAGAACCCAAGAGAGACCAAGGAGATTCCTGTATCCTCAGGAGTGCCTCAAGGGTCAATCCTTGGTCCACTCTTCTTCATAATATTCGTCAATGACATTGTGAAAGACCTTGATGTGCATTTTTATTGAAGTCCGACGACATACAAATATTCTGCTCAATATATAATATTATATAGTCACCTAAAGTTGCAAAATAATCTTACAAAATTAAATGAGTAGGGTGTATTAAATAACGTAAACGTTGCAAAGTATATTGTAACTTTCACATGAAAAATATCACCTATTTCTTTCAATTATATGTTGGGCAATGTCACCTTAAGTCGGTTGGACTCAATTAAAGATCTAGGGGTTATATTGATAAAAAATTGTCATTTATTCAGCATGTTAATGAAAGTATTAAGACCAGCTACAAAAATTTGGGTATTTTTATGAGGAATTCTCAGGGCTTCACTGACATCCAGGTATTAATGCTACTTTTTAACGCATTTGTGAAATCTAAACTTGAGTATGCTGCTTTAATATGGGAACGAGGTTCGTACTGAAAGCTTGGAGAATATCCAACGGAATTTTTTATTTGTCTTTCAAAATGGATGGCCACTACCCTCACATTGGAATACCTCAGCAGAACTTATTAAACAGATTTTCTGTATTAAATTTGTAAGACCGTATAAAAACGCAGTCCTTGATTTTCTGAATAAATTGATGAATAATAAAATTGATTGTCCCCAATTTTATCTGACAGCCCCGCGGACAAACATGTTAAAATTTACCCCCCTCTTATTCATGCATGAGAACTGTAAAGTATTTTGTCTCCTTTATCCAAGTTATTTGTGAAGGCGGTTTCTGAACAAATAAAAGAAAGGTATGACATTTTACCACAATTTCAATCAGGGTTGCGATCTAGTCACATAATTGATGACATCTTAAGAACAACCGATGAAAATAAACTAACAGCTTTATTATTATTGGACTACTAAGCCTTTGATTGCATAAATCGTGAAGCCTTATTAAGTATTTTGCAATATATCGGCTTTGAAAATAATGCTGTCCAGTTCATTCACAACTATCTTGGATCGTGGAGTACCACAAAGGCCAATTCTGGGGCCTTTACTTTTCCCTGTCTACACAAGCCAATTGCACAGAGTACTTAAATTTTGTAAGGTACACAGTTACGTTGACGATACTCAATTGTATTATTCTTTTAACTCACAACATATTGACGATGTGAATAGTATATTAATAATGATATTGCTGAACTAATAACGGCTTCTGTTAATGCTATTTTTAGTATAAACCCTAGGAGATCAAAAATAATGTTATTTGGCAGGACAGGACAGCGTAATATGTAGCTTAGGGATTTAAATCTAAAAGTTCATGATATTAAATGGATTGTGTAAACGAAGCAAAAAATTTGGGACCTGCTATCGATTTTTATCTAAGGTTTAAAAAGTTGCATTAGAAAAGCTTTTAATAATTTAAAAAATACAAGTAAAAATATGTTGAACAAATGTACTCGCATGGTGCTTTGCAATGGCTTGGTATTGTCCCATTTTAATTATTGTGATGTTGTATATTTGATTAATTCACTACACAGACAGCAATCAATAAACATAAACTAAATAAATCGAAGATTCGTCAACAGAACATAATAACAGGCATTCATCTCAACGTACAATGCATTTCTAATAGAATATCTCAACTAGAAGTTCTACTAGCCAAAGAAAAACCGCAGTTCTTATTACTTAGTGAACACTGGATGTCTCCTGAGCAAGCAACAGTTACCACATTCCCAGGCTACAAAATGTTAGGGCATTTCTGCAGAACAGCGTCCATCTATGGAAGAGTTGCAATCTTCGGCCAGGATCATATACCATTCAAACCTATCAAACTGTCTAAACAATTTGTATGTGAATGTACAGGTATAAGCCTCAGTGTTAACAAGGTTAAAATTGCTTTACTGGTGTTTTACCGCTCTCCAGACCACAAATTTGACGTCAATGTCTAAATTATTTCAATTCAATAATAAGCTCAGTCCTAAATAAACATAAATATATTGTAATATGTGGAGATATTAACATAGACTATCTTACAGACAACATCACTACACGCCTATTATCTGATATATTGGATAGTTTCGATCTAAAATCTAGCCTGCCGCTTGAACCAACCAGGTAATAACTCTAATTCAGCAATAGATTATGTCATTTCCAACATGCCTAACATTAAAAGTCAAAATCTAGATTTATACATATCAGATCACAAAGCACAAATATTTAGTTTGGCCATTTTTGAACCCTGTTTAACAACAACCACGAATTATAAGTATTGTTATAAATGAATATTTTCGGATTTCAACCTTTTCAATCTTATACATTTGATTCCAGCTCTCGATCTCAGTGATCTATATCAAATAAAAGTGGCCAATCAAGCATGGCAATAGTTCTGGGGAAATTTACTCTACTGTCTTGATCAACATGCCCAGTTAGGAAACTTAAAATCACAAATGAAGATAAGAAGAAAAATTGGATTGACGCAAGGATCATAGAAAATAGTAAAAATCTAAGAAACATATATTGGCTCGCAAGAAATATAAATGATAGAAAAATAAGGGAGGAATATAAAACTGCAAAAAAAATTATTCGGACATGCTAAAATTACAAAAACAAAACTTCTATGAAAATGAAATAAAAAAGTCAGCCAACACTTCTCGAGAAATTTGGGGTATTGTTAATTCCAATCTGGGTAGGAATAAAAATGACACAAATATATCTCAAATTAAAGTTAACAAGAATTTAATTACCGACCAATATGACATTTGTAACATGTTTTGCACCTATTTTGCAGAAATAGCTGTAAATTCTTTAAATACTGTGTATAATAATCTTGTTGGGGACTATCCACAGGTTTAGAAAGTGTATCATCAATGTTTTTCTATGACGTCATTCCTGAAGAAATTGACTATCAACTTTCACTTTTGCAAAACAAATCCTCAAGCGGGCCAGACGGCATACCAATCAAAGTTCTGAAGTACATCTCTCAATTCATAGTCCACCTTCTTTGTTATGTTTTCAATGTATCTGTAAAAATTGGAATTTTCCCCAGTGATTTAAAAACGGCAACTGTAATACCTTTACATAAAAAAGGTGATGCAGATCTTATCGAAAACTACAGGCCTATCACCCTACCATCTTGTTTTTCTAAATTGTTTGAAAAGATTATTCGTCGAATTTACACTTTTATCAATAAACGGAATCTTTTATGTAACAGTCAGCATGGTTTTAGACCTAATTTCTCTACAAACACAACTGCTTTCTCATTAATTGATCCTATTTACAATGCGCTAGACAAGGGTGAATATGTTTTGACACTGATTTTTGACTTAGCACGTGCCTTCGACTGTGTTAACAAAAATTTCATAATTAAAAAATTAAAGCACTTAGGCATAAGAGAGTCTATAAACGACTGGATATATTCTTTTTTGACTGATAGAAAAATTAGAGTTAAAATCGATGAACACATATCTCAACCCTCTCAGATCAACCTAGGTGTTCCTCAGGGGGTGTGTTATCTGCATTATTATTCTTATTGTTTATCAACGACCTTGAACTTTGCAAACAACGTAACTGTAGTGTTATACGCTGACCATACAACAATCTGTATTACTGCTCTATCCCCTGAGGAACTCCAAAGTAAGGTAAACTGCATTCTACAACAATTCTATACCTGGTACTTTAATAACAAGCTCGGAATTAATGATACAAAAACAAAATATATAATGTTCCACAAGAGACGGGAAAATCCACATATTATGCTGAAACTAAATAACACGACAATTGATAAAGTCCAAAGTGTGACATTTTTTGGTCTATATTTAGATGAACAACTCACCTGGTCAAACCATATTGAACATGTTGCAAAAAAACTAAACTCTGCCTATTTTGCTATTAGAAATCTAAGGTACGTTATGGACAAAGAATATCTGTTAAACATATGAAATACTTAATAATATACTGGGGAACTAGCTGTGAATTTCAACGCATATTTATTCAACAAAAAAAATTTATCAGGTTCATATTTTCATTAAATCCGTTGCAATCATGTCGCCAAACTTTTATCCATAATACAATTTCCTCCCTACCATGCATGTTAATCTATGAGGCAGCTCTTTTTGTTAAACTTAACTTATCACACTTTCCTCAACACGATAGTGTGCATGATCACGACACAAGAGGATGTAGTAAAATTTATATTAATAAATTCAATCTAAGTACTTACAAGAAAGGACCTTTCTATATATGTGGAACAGTCTACAACGAATTGCCTGCTATAATAAAACAGGAAATAAACATAAATAAGTTAAAAAAAAACTTCGTCTTTTTGTGAAAATTGTTTTTACTCTCTAGAAGAATTTTACAATTTCAATGTAGTCAATTAAATTTTATTATTGTAATGTTTTATCTTTATTAATGTGTTATAATTTTATATATATTTTGTCTCTCTAATATGTCTAAAGTGTATGTATCATGTAATTTAAAATTTATTCTCTACCAATAACTGTTGATATCCTGTAATAGGGCTTACATGAATATATATATATATATATATATATATATATATATATATATATTATTATTATTATTATTATTATTATTTGTTTCATGCATATGTAGGCATTTTTTAAACTATTCTATAGTTTTAGGCTGGGTTATTTCAACTCTTGTTAGGGTTGAGTGGCAGAACAGGATTACGTCCTGAACTTCGCCCTTTAAATAATAATAATAATAATAATTTATTCATTCATATAGAGCTGTACATTTTACAGATATGAAACGTCAATATAAAACATATACCTATATGTAAAAGTCACAAGATCCAATAAATAGAAAAGAGTAACAAACAAACAAGCATACAAAAAATAAAATATAATTAAAAGATAATACAGACGTTTACAACAATTATTGTATGTGATAAAAATATAGAGAAAAAATCAAATATATTAAATGCATCGTGAGGCAAGCAAAGTTTAAGTTATATATGTATTGATTAATAAATTAAATCTTATATCACATATTATAATCAAAGGGGGCTGATAGAAATTCGTCAACACTGTAAAAACATCCATTGACTAACAAGGTTCTTACAGATTTTTTGAAGGTATCAAAACTTGCCACGTTTTTGAGGTTAGTGGGCAATTTATTATACAGTTTGATATATTTGTAGTTAGGTGAATATTTATATGTAGAGGTATTATGGTGAGGAATACGCAATAATTCACCGTGTCTAGTACTGTGGTCGTGCAGACATGAATTGCTGATGAATAAATTGTAGTGACTTTTGACAAACGTTACACACTTAAAGATATAAATTGATGGGGCTGTAAGAATTTCATTATTTACAAAAATCTGTCTACAACTTTCATTGTACTTCAGATTAAAAATTAGTCTTAGAAGTTTCTTTTGAGATACAAATATTCTCTTGAAGTCTCCCCAGCTAACTATATTCAAAGAAATATGTGAGTATGCCATAGCGTAATATATGTTTAGAAGTCCTGAAACAGTTAAAATATCTTTCATCTGCAAAATGGCATAAAAGGCTTTATTCAGTTTGTTACAGACACCATCCACATGAGCATCCCAGGTAAGTCTGTCATCTATGCAGGTACCTAGAAACGTTACCGACTGCGAGAATTGGATATCGGTAATCAGGTTTTTGTTAGGAATGTCTCTTCTCTTAAAAAAGTGTATACATTTTGTTTTACTTTTACTCAAAACGAGTCTATTTCTTTCGCACCAAGTACTTAAGTTAGAGGTGGCATCATGAATCATATTTACCAGCTGCTGGGGTGTTTCAGCTGACAGGGTTATGGTAGTATCATCAGCGAACATTGTAACAAGGCCCCCAGTTATATGATTCGACAAGTCATTAATAAATAGTAAAAATAATAATGGACCTAGCACAGATCCCTGTGGCACACCAAGTTTAACATCATGCACAGCTGACTTGACACCATTAATATCAATGACCATATTTCGTCCCTCAAGATACGATTGGATCCAACTAATTATGTTGCCTGACAAGTTATATCTGCTAAGTTTCATTATTAAAAAATTAGGGCATACAGAATCAAATGCCTTGGAGAGGTCAAATAGCAGTGAGGCCACATATTTGCCTCTGTCCAGTTCAAGGTAAACGAAATTTAGCAATTCACAGGTGGCTGATTCGACAGATCTATTTTTCCTGAAACCATGCTGAAACGTGATCAGTAATGCATTATTCTCCAAATGAGCAGAGAGGCAATTACAGACAATTTTTTTAAATAATTTAGATAACGAATTGACTATAGAAATCTGTCTGTAATTATCAATATTATTTAAGTCGCCCTTCTTGTGAGTTGGTAAAACTAAGGCTGTTTTAAACACGTCCGGAAAACAACCTTGGTGCAGAGACTGATTAAATAAGTAAAGCAGTGGTTGCATAATTAGATAGAGAATACCAGAAATTGTAACCAAGGATAATTCATCAGTCCCTATGGATTTTTTATTTTTAATCTGATCAAGGGCGTCCAGAACATCTTGTTCAGAGAAAGGACCAATATGTAGGTTTGTGATGTTCATATTTGGCATTGATGTACAAGGTAGTGCCAAATTCTGCCCAAAATGATTAAGGGCATTTTGCTCAGCTACATTAGAGAAATGGTTGGCGAAAAGATTAGCAACTTCATTTGGGCTATCTATACAAACGCCATTGTAATTAAGGACAACAGTTTTTATGTCACTGTTAGTATTGCCTAATCTAGAATGAATTATGCGTCAAGTTTCTTTGGTCTTATTGGATGAATTAGTGATTTTTTTGTTATAATAATTTGACTTAGCTAATTTGATACTGAGTTTATGTTCCTTTTTTTTAGTTTTGTACAGATCTTTAATTTCAGGAAGTCCTGTATTAGTCATAAGCCAGAACAGCCTCTTCATATTTTTCTATTAATTTTGTAGATCACTAAAGAAAGTCAATTTATTATTATTATTAAGTATCGGCTATCATTTAACCCAGATTTTTATGCCTGTATCAAATTCATGATTACTAGTACTTACTTTTGGAGACAGTTTGATATATTTCCAATTATGTAGTTAAGTACTTACCAACAATACCACCCTCTACTCGCGTGTAAGTAGGCTGATGATTTTTTGAAAAATAAATGCATCATTACTTTTTTCATTGCTCTAGACACTTTTTAATTATCTGTTACTTTCACAAAGAGTAAGAGCAAGTCAAGTTCGATAAGACATTAAACAAGTTAAATTTTATAAATATTGTGGATTCATTATTTCTCTTAATCTACTATGGCTGAAATATGTACTTGGGAACTTCTTGCAAGCAGCCTCCGCGCTTAATACACATATTATATGAAAAGGAATGTATACAAGTAAGTTTATTGCAAGAGTTCATTAATTTCCATATCGTGGACGAAGAAGAGCTAGAAATGTCCTGAGGCGAGGATAATACATTACAATTCCCAACAATCCGAAGATGTTTGAATTTAATAGCAACATAGATCATGAGCGCGAAACTTCACGTAACAAAGTGTAAGTTTGGCGGGTGCGGGTGGGTTAAGGCGGATATGAGCTGGAATGGATGTTGCGGCGACCGCAACCTCTCGGGACGGACTTGAGGAACCAACACGGCCCTACGGCCCAAGAATTCCTCCACCAGCCGTATTAGGAACTCGCCAGCTCTCCACTTGCCATTTCTTATTTGTTCCTAACCGTAACATGGAAAATGGATAGAGTTAATACTGATGTTAAAGTGTGTTTTAATATACATTATTTATGTAATAGTTATACGTTTCGGGTGGACGTAAAGTAAAAATCTATATGCGGTGTTTCAGTTCAAATTCTGGACAAAGGGCCCAGCTAAATTCTCATGTAATTTTGATTTTCGGCAGAATTGTATAAGTTTTGGAAATGTTGTAGATTCTCAATAGAAACGAATATGGAATCAATAATTTTAGAGATATAGTACGTCGAAACTTGACGATTTCAGAGAGTAAAAAATTAAACTATTAGCTTTAGAGTAATTAAAAAAAATATATTTAATTAAGTTCAATAACATAAATGATATAATGATGATAATAATTACATGAATATTATGATAATGATATAAAAATTCATATAGTTTTTTATCCACTTTTAACTTTCAGTGAAAAAGGCCTCCCATTTCAACTTCGGTTTCGGTATGCGATGTAAAGCAACGACAGGCGCAGTTAGTACTTGGATGGGTGACCATTCCAACGGAAACCGCGTCCTCGCCTCACACATCTTCCAGCCGCTTGTATATCAGTGTATGCGCGGAAGCTATACAACCTTAGACGAGGGTTGTATAGGAGATATACCATCATTCGGAGGGGATGTAAAGCCGTCGGTCCCTTGTCTATTAAATGTTAGGCAAGTAAAAGATCCCTACTCTTCTTAAGGGAAGAGGTTCGGCAAAATTCCTGGTTGGGGGTAGCTCGTCTACAGGCGTCGGTGTTAGGCCTCAGTAGCGGAAATAGGCCGACATTAAATAAATGTATAAAAAAAAAATCCAACTTCGGTTCAGTGTGCAGTGCATATAGTCCATGAAAAAGTTGAAAAACCCCAAAAGTTCTGTGAGAATGATGCAACATGGGTACCCCCCGTTTTCGAGAGCACTAAACATGAGGGTGATATTTTTAACATTCCCACCTCTCAAAAAACCACTCCTATTTCGCGTTTTTTTCCATCAAGGCATGAAGATCGGTTTTTTCGGCAGCATTCGGGTAGGCTGTATGAAATTTCACTATACATCTTATCCGCCCCGGAGTTGAAACTACCCTCTACCCTAATATTAAAATATCCCCAAAAAAATCAAAATACATGAAAATTTGTTTATCCCCGTTTTCGAGGATGCTTAATACGATGGTAATACTCATTTCTCCCCCACCCTCCACCAACTACTCCTAAAACCACCCCCTTTTCATATTTATTGAAGAATCAATTAGAATATAAGATTAATAATAAATATTTGCAATATTTTTGAAATGTGAGTCATGTATGTAATTAAGCTATTTCAAAAATAAAAGACCTATGGACACATATCTTTCATATATATGAACTCCCCCAACTTATTTACATAGAACATGGCCAGTCCCATAATAAAATCCGATCCAATAAGTGTTCGCATGCACAGTACCTCAAGATGTGAAAAGAAGGTGCTTTTGGGGATCTGGGGGTGACTGATGGAGAGTGGGGGATGGAATAGTATTAACATTGTGTTTAGCGCTCTTGAAAACGGGGAGAAACGCAAACGGGGAGAAATTTTCCACTATTTTGTATTTTTCGGTGGAGTTCAATGCTAGGGGTGGTGGTACTTTCAACCCCGGGATTGACGACATATCTCGTCACTCAATTCCCTTTACAATGTCGAAACCCCCTTAAAAACCCCGATCCAACGAGTCCCCACATGCCCAGTGTCAATGAATATGGAAAGGGGGTGGTATTTGGGGTGGTTGGTGGAGGGTGGGGAATAAATGAATATTACCATCGTGTTGAGCACCCTCGAAAACGGGGATAAACAAATTTTCATGCATTTTGATTTTTCTGGGGATATTTAGGGGTGAGGGGTACTCTTAACTCCGGGGGTGGATAAGATGTATGGTTAAATTAAAAAATTCTAGCGAAAAAACCGGTCCGCATGCCTACGATGGAAAAAATGCGAAATAGGGGTGATATTTCGAGTTTAAGGGTAGTTGCTGAGGGGTGGGAACCTAAAAAATATCACCATCGTATTTAGTGCCCTCGAAAACTGGGGGAGGTACCCATGTTTCATCCCTCTCACAGAACTTTTTGTATTTTAAGCCTTTTTTGCATCTGTTAATTTTTGTTCTTTTCATTGATACATGCAAATCATGTAGTTGTTTTAAAATACTCAACAAAAGATCTATATTAAATCCTTTTACTTCCACGTCCTGTGGAAGTATAGTAAGCAAAAAAATTTCTTTTTGTTGAAATAGACAAAATATCATGAAACATCGAGATTCTAAATTTGAGCGAAAAAATTTTCTGTCTGTTTGTCGGTCTGTAACTTTTTTTGTGTGCGCACGTTTACTCTGGAACCGTTTGTGATATTGACTTGAAATTTGGGACACTTACGTACTATAACGAGATCTGGAACTGGATTATTTTGATCTAATTCCGTTGAAGGGTTCGGGGTAAATGGGGTAAATAAGGGTAAATAGGCAAAACAAGCAGGTAAGAGTCCATAAAATTGCAATTTAGGGCGTGTACTAAAAGTCACGGTCTCAATTTTTTTTTTTAGCATCAACTACCCCCCACTATCACCCACAGTACCACCCCCACACTATTATGAAAGGGAGTAAAAAAATTAAAATGTGATTTAGTGTGCATACAAGAACGAAACGTCTCAAAAATTTTTATTGGCATTTCATTGTGCAGTGAATCTGTTAAAGAACACGCCAAAACCCTCGATAAACTTTTCGAAACTGTAACAAAATCCGACGAAATTTCAAAATTAAAAACCATTTTATGAATCCACGTTGTTAAGCACTGCAACTCATGCATTGTGTTAAATATGAGGAGAAGTTAATCCAATCTCTAGTAAAGTATATCGAGAGTTTTAGCGATCCTAGCAGTCAATTTTGACGGGAAAATGATGGGTTTTAACAGGATTTGCCCTAAACCGGTTCCTCAGTGATTCGGTGTCAGAAAAGTATAGTTACCATGTACTCATATGTGCATGGGACCTCCTTACCTGAACGTATGAAATTGTAATTGCAAAATATAATTCAAAGTCGTTGCGATTCAAGCATTTTTAAGCTCCGAGGAGCGATCAAAATGGATATTGAACTGAAAATACGTAAATAGACAGGCAAGCAAAAGCCCACCAAAAATTTATAAACATTGAACTTTTCTTGAATCTTTTTGTGTAATCGTTAGCTCAAAAAAAACCGCATATTGGCTGGTAATTGGTACATTATAAGTCGTCCGTTCCTCACCATGTGTTGTACACGAGCCAGACTATAGTATGTGTATATTGTCTTTTTCTTGTGTTTTCAAAATTCCCTTTCAGGTTTAATTTTAAGAAAATGTTATTAGTACTTATTGTGTTAGATTTATAGTGTTACGACGTCCAATTGGTGCCATCAGTGAAGCAGTTAAGCATAAACGAACAATAAGTATAAATTTTGTATTATTCTCCGTCTGAAACAGTCGTTTTGAACCCTTACTTGTGAACGTTAATATTAATTTTTGGAAAATATAGTAGAAGTCCTTCAGACACGAAAAGATGGATCGTTCACAAATCCAATGACGACTCAAAAATTTTGTGCGACAAAGAAAATGAAATAATTTAAGTTTAAATAAAACTTTTATGTTTTAATTTGTTTAATTTCATCAATTATGAGAACTATTTGTTTTAAGTTACAAACGAAGAATATCAATGTCATAGTATCAAATAGTCTATTTAACTCTATTTACAGATATACGACGTTATTTTAGCAAATCCTTGGTATAGTTTTTGGTCAAAATATGGTCAATTTTGATCACACAGTCAAAAGTAAAAAAAACAAATTAATAACAGTTAAACGTGCTAATTAAATATAAAAATTTTCTTTCTTTTATAAAGTCCTTTCCTTTTGAATTATTAATACTTAAAACTAGAAGCTATCTCGCTTATTTCTTGACAAAATTTAACATGTAAAATCTCAAAATGTGGCACATCAAAAGTATTCAAAATTATTTGAAGGAGAAAAACAATTAAATCTCACAAACTTTGCTCCACATCATCAGACACAAGAATTTTAATGAAATATACAAGGATTCTAAAAATATTCAATGTTTTCCAACATAGTCAAGTAATTCTGTAGAAAAAGTAAAAATATGTAAAGTTGTCTAATAAATAAAAATTATAAAACTTTTAGTTAAAATTAATAAACACAACGGACTATATTATACATTGACAGTATAGGATATTGTGAGATTGAAGGTAAACACTGCGAGATATGTCGACGTAAATATATTAACATTAATTACCTATGTTATTTATAAAGGTCAGAAACACATGTGCCGCAACATCATTAAGATCCTTCATTAGCTTAGGCCTTGAGATCGAATAAACAAACTAACTAGTTGTCTTTCGTATATCCTGAAGGTTGTTTGCGGGTATGTACATACGTCAAAATATAATTTTGCAATAAAGGGTGAAGTTACTAGCGGTGCACGTGCCACTGACCAACTAAATTTCTAGATATATACTTCTAGGCCTACAAAGGCTTAAAAGTAAGATGTTAATTTCATGGAATTGACCTTCCTTTGGTCCCATCTTACTGATGGTTAAAAAATTAAGATTGGAAGTTAGACTATCCAATAGAAACTAGTGGACGTTATGTGGGCAGTAATACAATCTTCTCGTCCAATCATCGATAAAAAAAACACGCAACGCAGTCTTCTGCTTCTCCTAAATAACTACAGAATCAGCTCATATCCAGTTTCGCACCCTGCTAATTAAAAAAGCACTAGGTATATGTGCTTGGTGTCTACACTCCGTTGCGTGAAAGGGAACTGATGGAAGACGACGTAGTGAGGAAGTGACCCGCAAAGACGCATACACTACATTTAAGAGAGCTACTAACTTTTTTGATAACAAGAAAGTGTCGGGCTGAAATTTGTTCCTTAGTCAGCGACTGGAAGTAGGCCAAAAAACTGATTAGAATCCTGTGGTAAATTGTGTATAACGGGTTCAAATTTTGTATACGCGTTGTTGGACAACCTAGAAAGTGATATCCGAGGACAGAATCTACCAATCCAGTATTCCAAAAAATAATCATACTAGGGACGCCTAGCCTACTACGGACAAGTCAGAGGTAATCTTCAAATTTCTTAAAAGGGTCAGTTGATGTCGAGAGTGTGGGTGCGGCTTCGTTATTTTTGGTTGGGTGCTCAACAGGTCATCGCTCGTGGGCTAAATTGGGTCGGCATACGTTTAACTCTTTATTTTGAAATTCAGTATTGGTCCTTACAAATAATCTCATAGTCTGTAATCGATATAAGTTTCTAGGTTGTTATTGACAACATATGTATGCATTTTAAAAATAGAAGAACTAATACTCCCAATTAGACAAAACTAAATCTATGTCTTAAGTTCAAAAAGCCTGTATGTCTGTCGGCCCATCACGTTTCTTGTAACTACGATAACTGAGCACTGAAAAGTCCGATTGTATTGAAATTAGAACAGTAAGCTAGTGTTAGCAATTATTTTTGTAAGAGTCCGTAAATATAAAAGTTATTAGATATTTTAAGAAAAAAATGCACTTGAAATAGAAGAACGTTGCTCTGCAAAAACAAAAATGCTGGTTAATGTTTAAAAGAGCGTTTCGCCATTTAAACAAGCATCATCAGAGTGTGATTAGAAGTATATACACGTTGCAATTATTCTTTAACTTATTATCAAAAGAATGCAAAAAGAGTATCATAGAATGTTCAGAAATTATACATATAAAAATTTCAATACAATGTTTACATCTAATTTTATTTTTCCTTAAGAAAATAATGTGATGTTATGTCAATATTAAATATAACGTTGTTGAACGCTCATAATAATTTTTCTAACATTATTGAGGTCATCTACATGCTTTGCTTGTCCAAGTTGATACTTGGCTACCAGTAAGATATTTAATATAGGTTTATGGAATATTCATGCTGCACATAGATTCTTGAGTGGCCATGTCAAATCGCACCGGAAACTGTTTTACTTATGTTAATGGCCAACAATATGGATGGATACATGTGCATGAATTTAGTAGAAAATTATTTATTTTTAACATGAATATATTACAACTAAAACATGAAGATAATTTATTGAGAAGCTATTCTAAATAAGTTTATTTTATCAAATTCATTTGCTTTCGTGCGCGCGTCTGTCCGCCTGTTCGTCCACCACCACTAAATCTTAATCTATAAATGCCATATGCGTGTAAAGTATTGTGGCAGGTTAAACATAGTGAAAAATAGCTCAAACCAAGTAGAAATTTGATTATATGGTTTAAATGCCTATAAATAATTTTTTTCTGCCGAGTTTTAATTCCATGTTCCTGCTATTGTGTTAGTCATAGAGGAAACGTGATTTTTAGCTAGTTCTGTTGCACTGAAATTGCCGAAAAAATCAGGGTCTAAACTCCAACATGATAGCTGGCAATGTCGGTGGACAATGGACGTTGGCTGCAGTTTTTCAATTGTATAACCCTCTTCTGGTCGGCTTTTGGCTTTGGATTTGGGGTTGTTTACCATATCTGGTGTGCTTAAGTTTATAGTTATAGTCTTATGGCTACATGTCAGGAATTTTGTTGCTGAGCTTGCTCTCGAAAACAAAGAGGTACTATTATGTACCTTTTGGACACTGAAGGAGCGCTCGATAGCACCTCTCTTAGATCTTTCACCAAAGCATCGAGAGAGAAAGGAATCGATGCGTCCGTAATGGGTGGACGGGAATGTTCATAGGGAGGTATTTTATCGCCTCTTCTGTGGAACCTAGTCATGGACGAGCTATTAAGGTTACTGGACAAAGACGGACACAACATCCTCTGCTACGTAGATGACCTAGCCATACTAGTTCAGGGCAAATTCAACAACACAGTAAAGGAGCGTATGCAGCTGGCTTTAAAAGTTGTAACAAAATGGACAGATGAGGAGGGACTAAATATCAATCTTAAAATCCTTATTTTACTATTAGAAACGTAACCAGACTGCAACCAACAGCTACTCTCCGGGCTATGTGTATGTTTTAATATTCCACCCGCTAAAATCACATTTGAACTATGCTAAGCCAAGTTAGGCAACATACACTGGACCGCTAGATAGTGCCTGCTGATTATTTGTGGTAGGCAACTTGCTATAGTTTTATTCCCATATATATGGAATTCTTTTCATAAAGCGATCAGGAATTCAAGAGAATAAATAAATCGGTATTTGCTCGTGTGTTATACAGTGGAAAACATTATTTTTCCGAATACTGAAAATTACTCTTGACGTATAGGAGAGTTTTCAGGATGTATAATGATGTAAGTATTCTGAGATCTTTAAATATTTCTCTACAAGAAGTATTTCGTGGCACTCCTCCTATATTTCTGATAGCCCTTTTTTGAATGTTAAATATGTATACTTTTTTAGTTGAGGCACCCCCAAAATAAATTACCATATTATGACATTCTGGACACGAACTGAACATGATAATTTGCTACACATAGAATTTATGTGCACTTCCCAATTTCAGCTATTATCTAAGCGCAGTCCTAAAAATTTTACTGACCTGTTCTATTGAGTTGCTTTTCATTCTTAATAAGTTACTTTTGTTAAACCGGCTGCTATTAGGGGTAAAATGTATAAAAACAGTCTTTCCCCTGTTCAAATATAATATGTTACTGTTGAACCAAAGTACAAATGTGTTTAACATATGCTGAGTCTGTACGTAATATTACGTCGGGCATATTTAAATTTGAACAAAGATAACTATTGTCATCAGCAAACATTATAAGGTTACTGCCAGTCTCCCTAAACTGGGAAGGTCATTTACAAACAAAATAAACAGCAAGGGCCCAAGAACTGACCTTTCTGGAACCCCACATTTAATCTCTAACACATCTGATTTTAGCCAATTTTGAGGTCTACCTCTGAAACCATAATTATGTAACTTATGTAAGAGTACATCATGATTTACCTTGTCAAACGCCTTACTCAAGTCCATAGATATACCAATGAATTTATCATTATTATCGAGCCTGTTGTAAAGTAAACTAATAAATTATAAAATAGCTGTATTAGTGGATAAGTTTTTCCTGAACCTATGTTGTGCTTTGCCTAAGATCTTATTTTTTGTAATGAAAGATATCATTCTGTTAAACATTACTCTTTCGAAAATTTTGGACATAGATGATGAAGATGAAAGATATGGGACGATAATTTTCTACCTTTTCTACTATTAGTTTTGATTTTTGTATGTAATTCAGATGGTAGATATGAAAAAGTGAGAAAGATTTTTAACTGTTTAACAAATACCTAATGCTTTTTAACAATATTTATTTACTAATTTGTTAATGAGATTATTGAGTATGATTAAGTAGACGAGAAAGCTATTCATTTTAAACCCTACAGCTTATGTGATTAAGGTGTCTAAGGCACAGACAGGTCTGGAAATTAAGAAAATGCACAGAAACTGTAAAATACGAGAAACATAAAGAAAAGTGATGTATTTTTACATCGTTTTTAACACTTGGAAAAGAGCAAGGTCTATAAGTTAAGTGCTTTTTGCATGATAAAGTTTAATTGTCAAAAGAAAGAACATCGTCTTGCGGTCAGTAAGTAAATGGTTCGACCTCAAATAAAGTTAAAGAAAGCGAGTAATGCAATTTGTCGAGTAGAAGAGAGTCGGGAGGTTTGTTATTTTATAAGGACGACTTTGCGTTGGCGACCTCCGACTTGGCAGGAGTCCGTGGAACGCTCCATCACTGCCCGTTTAGCCGCCGCGTTACATTTGCACAACATTCAGCCAACCAGGATCATACTGCTTTAATGCACCGCTGCTCGCAAGGTAAATTATTTGCACGCACAAAAAAACACGTAAAGCCGCGGTAAACGATGTAGTTGAATAAAATGTTACACACGTAATTTACCTCGTTAGTAAATTGAAATTTACCTTCCATATAATGAAATAGACTAGTATGTAGCCGGTTCATGGCTTAAAAAGCGTTGATTTTATTCCTATCTTTTGATTATAAAGAACGCAAATTATTAAATAGGAGCAACTCACACGTTTAAAAATAATATACCTAGTAAGTATGAAAAACGTTTACTATTATTCTTAAAAGTTATAATATAAGGACTTACATTAATAATTTGCGATTAAGTTGGTTTGAGAACGTAAAAAGATTTCACACCTTGAAATGAAAAGCATTACGTACATTATGCGAAGTAATTTTCAAATATAAATTATCCCCAAGAAGTGGTTCGGATCCCACTAGAATAGAATAGAAATAGAAATATTTATTTAACCATGTTGCCAATAGAAACACATTGTTTCCTGTTGTTAAGATAGGAAATGAAATGGATTCAGTGGTAAACCCCCGATGCCATAATAGCTTCTCCACAAGAATCTCGTGAGAAACACAATCAAAAGCCTTGGAGAGATCGCACAGGCTAATCGTTATATGTTTATCAACTTCCACCGACTATGTCACTCACAATTTTCATGAGAGCCCCAGTGATGGAGCATTTATTTTTATAGTAGACACAGTAGACTTACAACAGTTTAATATATTATTTGTCTCTAAATAATTAACAAGCCTTTTTTTTAGGATAATTTCGAAAAAGTTTGAGAAAATCGGGATGATAGATATAGGTCTATAGTTATCAATGATGCTGATACTATTTTTAAAAATAGGTAGTAATTTGGTTACTTTTAGGATATCTGGAAAATGACCTTCACTAATGCATGCATTGATGAGGAGACTCAGACAAATCTAGATCTCCTAGACTTAAGAGGGTCACTCATGACCTGGAAGGCGGTTAATAAACAATTATTTATTTATTTATTATCGTATCCTGTAAAGTAAAAATATCAAAAACAAACAACTGAACCCAAGCATACCTATATAATTTTCGCAAGACATTTAAAACAATATGGAACTTTGAAGAAATCAAAGTGAAAAAGCAATTCAAAATTGTCAATTAGCGATTAAAATAGTGTGTATTTCTATATCTACAATGTAGTGCTAGTTTCCTAAATAAATCATAAAAAATACTCACCAAGTGTGATATGGACCAATATCTTTATTAGTCTTCTACATTTTCAAATACCTATATTGTACCACTAACAATTTCTAAAGAGCAAATATATTTTTTTTTACCTAAATCCCGTCCTCTTTCACTGGATCTTACTAAGTCCACTAATATACAAAAGTCACTTTCAGGAAATAGTATTAAATAGTCTTAAACAATAATCAGTGTTCAATATAAGACAGTGTAAAGATGTTCCAATTGATACCATCTGCGGAGTACCGATGAGCAAAATAAAATAAGCAATAGAAATAGTAGTAAGCATAAATTTTGTATAGTTCGTCTGACTTAAGTCGAACCTATCACAGAGGAACGTCCTTCAGACTCTCATAGCATGGATCCTTCACAATAACACCTAGGTATGCAAGGCAAGCTGTATAAACTAAGGCGAGCGTATAATATATGTAAACCTTTTCATATGCATGATTAAGATAGTCATATTTCTATGATATTGCATTTAATTGTTGAACTAGTTTGAATGAAATGCGCACGGATAGACAAATACATTTTTAGATCTAAATATATTATGTAGCTTCATATAGATGTGCTGAACGTAAAGAAAGATTATGGATGAGCTAAGTGCAAGGCTATATAGGATAGACATTTTGGAGAATTAGAAACCACATAATGCTCCATTGATCTATTAAAGCACTTTCTAAAGCAAATAGCCACATATTAAACGTATTGTGATAATTTTTTATCTTGAATTCTAACAAAAAAATGATTAATAACAGAGCTTGTATTTTACGTTATTCTAGTGGCTTTGTTAATATATGAAAAATGATATCGCACTCACCATTATTCGATCGACCAACAGGTTCAGGGTAAATCACTGCTGTGTCACTTCGCTGAAGATATTCCTGTATCGTCTCATCCTCTTCAACTTGTTCTCCAACTGCTGCTCTAGCAGAAATAAGGTCGTTTGGTATATCCTCAGCTGAACCGCCCGTTTTTATGACAGATGGTGGACTGTGCATACTAAGGCTATTGTTTAAAACTTCTTCAGGTACTGTTGCGTCCTTATGACTACCGCTAATTCGTTTTTGAAGTTCGGGGCTTTCAAATATTTCGTTGTGGTTATCATCTGGTGTTATAGTTGTTGTAGGCACTGGGAGTTCTGTTAGCATGTTGAGGTGATCACTGGTTTCGTTGGTCATTACGTTAACTTCCACTGAAACAAGAATTACTTTAGCCTAGCATCCAAAGTTTTTCGTCGCATTTGTCATGTTTAGTAATTTCATTTTTATTTTCGAGCAATACTTGGAACGAATATTGTGAGCATCTAAAAGTTTTTAACGAATTTTGAATCTTTTTTCCCAGAGGTTGAAATTAGGAAAAACGTCTCTGTGTGTATGTGTGTGCAAAAATGACCATCGCCTAGCCTATAGCACATCGCCGACAAAATTGAACAATTTCGTTGAAATTCGATATATCTTACAAATATTTCCAGATTAACTTAAAATAGGTAATATGTGAGAAATAATTTAGACATCCTAAAAAAAATGTTCTGTACGAGTAACTGCCAGTATTGCCTATACATTACTAAAAGTTGTATTATATATATTTACACAGCAAAGTTTCTAATACTTTTTTTATTTATAATCTAAATGAAATATATAAGCGAATAAATAGTGAGTAGAAATATGCGTTTTTTGGCCGCTATCTTCAAGAACATCAAGAAATCATAAAAAATCATGTGTGGTATCAAATTACAGGAAATTTCATGCTGAAAAAGAATATGATATTGGCTCTTAAAAGTAAAATGTTTACAAAGATGAAGTAGGGGGGAAATGATGAAAAAATTATGCCTACATGACCCTGTATTTACATCTTATTTGCTTAAATTATTCTGCATTACATTACAAAGTTACAGAAAATGCTGACATCATTGGAAGAAACATTCACGATAAACTGTATAAAGATGAAACTTCATTGAAATCAGACCAAACAGAATTGTTATTGCTGGTGACTCACTATGTAGATTCCCGAGTTTTAACGCAGAGAATGCTTTCTTGTATCTTCTTGAATAATATTGCTCAGGATGCAAGGGAGTTTTTCAATTACGAGTTGTCCACTCTACCAACTTCATTATTTCACCATGGCACCCAGCAAATGAGAAAAACTCATAAATCATCATTGACAAATTCATTAGATAGCATGAATGTCAATGAAATACAACGGTCTCGTTCCCAGCAAAGTACTCCTTACGTTCTTGATGATGGTGCATTAGTTCACCAGTTACCATGATCCTCTTCTGCAACATTTGGCGGCGTCATAAAGCAACACGAATAGTATGTCAATAGGAGGTATTGAAAAGTGGCAACAGTTTTCATGAGTATGAATATATGAATATAAAGATATGGAGCACAGGTTGCGCATGAAACAGTCGTCTGTTGTAGTAGTCTTTGATGGAAATTCGCCTGTGATCATCAAGAAAAACAAATTTCTTTCTAATTTTACAAACAAACAACGTTTTATGAATATACTGGGGAGTTATATTCAAGGAAGAGGTCATCCCGTCCTTAATGCAGAAGGTGGTGCAGACGAATTAATCGTAAAAGAGGCTTTAATCATAGCCCAGGAAAAGCATGTCACTGTAGTAACTGATGATACTGATATTTCAATCTTCATTCATTATTCTAAGAACATTTTAATGCAGTCTGCCACACAATGTGATAAAGTTCATTACATTCAAGCCATGCAAAGATCTATTGGAGAGAAGGTTTGCAAAACTTTACTTTTTGTTCACACATTAACATGGTGTGACACGACCAGTGCGTTATTTGGCAGGAGTATATCTTCTGCTTTCAAGAATATCATAAAATTCAAAATCTTATGCGAATGGGCTTCTCGATTTGGATCACCCAAGGATGTTACTAAGGAGGACTTGGTGGAAATTGGCTGTAAAGTTATTGTCACTCTATGGAGGTAACATCGACGCAGGCAACCTAAATGTGCCTCGTTATGTACAATACATTACGAAAATAGCTTTAGCTAAAAAACAATTTGATATGGCTCGTTTTCCTCCAATACAAAATGCAGCGAAATGCCATCTACTTCGAGAGCATTTGCAGTGTTTTATTTGGAAAAATCTTAACATGCTTACCCCTGATCGTACACCATGGGGTTGGCAGTTGGTTGATGGAGAATTTCAGCAGATATTAACAGACTTGAGCACAGCACCAGACAAACTTCTAAATATGATTTAATGTGCGCCTGCCAAACTACAGCTGAAGAATCATGTAACACTATGGAGTGTCGCCGATATGGACTTCCATGTTCAGTAGTTTGTAAAGATTGTTGTAGAAAGTATTGCACAAACACACGAGACGAAAGTTTTGATTAAGATGTAGATGAGGTTTGATTTTGATGAAATAAATATGATTTTATATTATAAAAATCCCTTTTATTCTGAAACTTTTTCAAATTTTAGATAGACATGAAATTTTAACTTTATATAACTTAATATTTTTTAAAACATCATGGGCGAAGTTATAGGATTTTTAAGCCGCTTAGATTAATAAAAAGATGTTTTTTTACACTGAAAATGCTTTTAGTTTTTCGGACACCATTTTGTTATTTCCTTTTATTTGTTTTAAACCAATATCATACTCTTTTTGAGCTTTGAAATTGCCTATAGCTTGATACTACACATGATTTTTTACGATTTTTATATTTCATATTTTTTCAAAATGGCGGCCACAAAACGCATTTTGCGCAGCAGTACGGGTGTATATTTTTAGTATGTTGATTAGGAGCGTGTTACGTACCATTTGCAACAAGAATCATTTTGTTTTTAATTTCATTTCAAGGTGTTTTAACCTCTCCACAATAAAATTGTGAGAGGTTACTAAAATTGGTTCTAAAACGAAAATTGAGATAACATCAAATCTTTACGTTTTGAGGTCCTAGGAACCCAAAAAAGCGGTTTTTGAAAAATGTCTGTGTGTGTGTATGTGTGTTAGCACGATAGCGCGGAAACTACTGAACGGATTTGAATGCGTTTCTTTAGTGCCCCGGAAGATCTGAAAAGGTTTTGGTTGAGATCGGATTACGTTTAGTGCCATTTTGACGCAACAAGTTGTTTATTTTATAATTACTTTCAATTTGCAATGGAACCATTGAAAAGCAGTTAAAATTCTGATTTCAACGATATATCACACTTCCACCCTTTCAATTTGGTTTCCGTGAAAAAAATTAAAAACAAAGCAAATATGGCATAGATCGCATTTCGCATGATATCATCGATGCGCGTAGCCGTTACATCGTGAAACTCGTCACATCACGTATCAATTCACGTGTGAGGGTTTCTTCACTGCTCTAGAAGTAGAGCGGATTACGTTTAAGTTAAATTTTTGCGATCTCGCGGCTTACACTAATGTCTTTAAGCGCCTTGAAGCGTGACGTCATTTGCTAGCGTACTCCTGAAGCCGCGCGATACCGCTGCTTGGGGCTTTAAGCGTGACGTCATGACTTATTCGGTCGAATGGCACCGCTTATCGCGTCTAATGCGCAAAAATATAGCTTTAGTGTCATTTTTAAATATATATGCAGCAAATCGAAGAATTAAACTACAAATATTCCTCTAAAATCTAGTAAAATTACTGAAATGCTAATGTTTCATTTAACAAAGACAGCCGCGAGCGATCGGATAGCAATGAGCAAATTTTGACAATTGTCATTATCATCGTTTGTCATCCGATAACGTTGGTGTCATGTCATGTTAATAAGATATCGGCATATTTGTAACTTTTAGTGGAATGTCACAAACTTTAAAGGTAGATGAACAATATCAATATCATATGCTTTCTGTACCTTCGTTGGTGAATTTATTATAGATTATCACTTTACCAATTTTCAGTTTGTTGCTTTACAAATCTGTAGTGTTTAGGATAACTAACTAGACTTTCTTAGTCGTTCACGTGATGTTAAAGTTGTTAATATCCTAATAGTATATTATTCAACGAGCGATAATGTAGGTAATAACTCGCATAGATGTTTGTAAATTCATTAAGTTGAGGGTTTTTTTAGTGCCCCAGAAGATCTGAAAAGGGTTTGGATGAGATCGGATTACGTTTAGTGCCGTTTTGTCACACAATTTAATGCTCTTTTACGCTTCAAAGATCCACCGAGTGGGGAGGTTCCAGCCGCTTCCAGTAGCTGCCGATTTTTTCACTTATTTCTACTGCACTAAAGAATAGTTTGGCGACATCAAAGAATCAGTCATATAGAAAATAAAAAGCGTAGGGTCCAGACTGAGCTTTGAGGCACTCCTGAAGCTGTCATCATTTAATTAGTGTTTGTATCGTCTGCAGCGTCATTTTGACTAATTCCTCAATCTTTTTGAAATTTCACTGGCCTAATACTTGAAAGAAAAAATCACAAACAATAAGTAAGTAGGGGCTATTTCAGGTTAAACAAGAAGTTATAATTTTTTAAAATTTGGTTACAAAAAAAGTAACATTACTGGTTATGTAACATCTGTCAGTTTTACAATTTCATCTTAGTAAATAAAAAAATTAAAGGCTGCTAAATATCTCCTGTGTCATCTAGTATATACTTCAACAATATTTAAAATATTCTTTATTTATTTTTACATTAATCTGCGCCTGATTTTCGTTCTGGATTAATGTATAAAAACTTATTAGGAAAAACATCAAACGACCTAGGTAATATAAAATATGATAAAGTTTTATAGACTGTAGATACACATAACGTTGTTTATGGTAGAAAAATGAAGCTCTTTTATCCTCGTTTCGTAGCCGATTGGTTTGAGAACATAAACGTAATAGACTGTTAGAAAATTGATAGCAGGAGTAAAGGTGAAAAGCGATCGTGATTCGGTGCTAAACTACCAAAGAAGATTGGTTTCGTGCTTCGTGCTAGAATCGCCCGGTAAATCTAACTCTGGTATCTGTTTGAGGCCACGGATAGATCTGGTTATCCTCGGACGTCTCTCCACACGCGTGTAGTCGCATAATCAAATGGGATCGCGGAGGAGCCCCGGTGCATTCGGACAAAAGGTTTATTGATGTTCCCAGATTTCCTTTTTCTGACACAGTGGTTATTATCATGGACGTACGTAAAGCACTACAATTCTGTATGGGGAATATTAGAAAAATAATTAAAGTTTCATTATTGATAAAAACTGTTTAGCGGTTACGTAGTGTACAAAGGTTTTATAAATTTATGTTATTCGTTTATTCAATCATAAGTAAGAGAACCCGTGCATCAAGCACGTGAAAGTTAGGATATTATTCCATTCAAGTTTTCTGTTTATTATAAATTACTCATTAAGTTACCAAAACTACATTTATTTATTTATTGTGGTGGTTCAAAAGCCACTCAACGTCGGAATATAATAATAGTTTCAATAATAACAAAGATATTAAGTTCGAACATAGATTTTAAATCCTTAATTTTGCAATAAGATGTAAGGTTATCTTATCGTATCGTATCGTAGGTCCGACATATAACCTTAATAGAAGAATACATTAATAAATTGATAGGTACGTGAAGCTTTCATGTGAAATGTTTAGTGGAATCAAGTTGATCTGGAAGCTACACGCAGTTCACTGAATTATTATCTACGTATTTATTTGTTTATTTATTTTAATGCACTATCCTACAGAGTGTAGTTCCAATTACAGAATTGGAAACAAAAAAATAGTGAAACATAGTACATATATGGAGTAAAAACAAACGATATAGTATAATCAAGTATAAAAAATTAATGGTATATAACATAGGACGGATGTGGTTGTCAAACAGCAACACAAAATAGTAACTGATTCATAATAAAAAATGAAACAAAAGAATTCATAAAAATACAAAGTAATATAATATATAATATGTATATATAAACGAAATAATAAACTTAACCCGATGCCCAATAACTATAATCTGTAACTTTGGCAGAGCCTTTGAAATCTTGCTACATAACTCTATTTACCATCATGCTAAAAATATCATTTCCAGTCAGCAACATAGATTTATGAAAGGTCACTCTACTACTACCAACCTTATATGTGCTAAACAATTCATATCTGAGTCCATCGACATGCAGATGTAAACGAAGTAATATAATTGGACTTCACGAAAGCTTTTGATAGGCTTATTCATAGCATGTTGATTGCAAAAATTTTAAAACTTTGGTATTTCGGACCAGCTCGTAACCTTCTTTAGATCTTATCTAACTGATAGACTTCAATATGTCGCGTATAATGGGTTTGAGTCCTAAGGTATGTCTCATCCTCAGATGTTTTCCAAGGATCTGTTCTTGGGCCACTGCTTTTCAATACATTTATAAATGACATAGGCAACACTTCTGTTGTGCACTTCTTAATATGTGCAGATGACATAGAACTTCTACACAGAATCTCTGGTTTAAACGACTGCATTATAATGCAACATAATATCTCTATCCTGAATTCCCGCCGATATTACTCGAAATTACTTTGAAGCATCCTCAACTTTAAGGTGAAGATTGGTAGTAATGTCGACTGCACCACATTACCAAAGAATCACTGCATAGTAATGATAACTGCAAGTGTTCCATTTAAAGTTCTTGTGACGTGTTGGGATATTTTCTGGAAATTTAAAATTTTATGACTTCAGTGACGTCTTGAGTAAAAATAATGTTAATTTTGGTTTTTCCCACTCCTATTAAATAACAAATATGTTGTTGGCATATATACATTTCAAGTGTGATTTATAAAATCCTTATTTTACTATAAGGAATGTAAGCAGACTGCAACCAACCGCCACTCTCCGGGCTATGTGCCCCGCCAAGCGCTGAATTACAAGTTACAAGCCTGGCACGTTAATTATAATAATCGCATATTACCAACAAAACGCTAATGCTTCGATTGCAACAAACACCAGCCGAAAGACTGATCCTACTTAAAGGAGCTCTCGTGCTCTCGCTTCGTTGCAATCGAGGCATTAGCGTTCTGTTGGTAATATGCAATTATTACACTTAACGCGCCAGGATTGTAACTTTTAATTCAGCGCTAGGCGAGGCACATAGCCCGGAGAGTAGCTGTTGGTTGCAGTCTGGTTACGTTCCTTTTAGTAAAATAAGCATTTTATGGAGGAGTTTGCGTCTGAAATATTTTTTAAATATGGCTTTCCGGTTGCCGGCCCTTGCGTTTGTTTTTGTATCCATGACGATGCGATTATTATTTTACTTATTTCTGCCTGCGAAGTAATAAACTTTGTTGAGTGATCATGCAGGACGAAGAAATTCCACGAATTCTCGTCCAAAGGGCTACAGAAGCAAATGGGGCATTGCTACCAAAAAAATCGGCAGCTACTGGAAGCGACTGGAACCTCCCCACTCGGTGGATCTTTGAAGCCGAAAAGAGCATTAAATTGTGTGACAAAATGGCACTAAACGTAATCCGAACTCATCCAAAACCTTTTCAGATCTTCTGGGGCACTAAAAAAACCCTCAACTTAATGAATTTACAATCATCTATGCGAGTTATTACCTACATTATCGCTCGTTGAATAATATACTATTAGGATATTAACAACTTTAACATCACGTGAACGACTAAGAAAGTCTAGTTAGTTATCCTAAATACTACAGATTTGTAAAGCAACAAACTGAAAATTGGTAAAGTGATAATCTATAATAAATTCACCAACGAAGGTACAGAAAGCATATGATATTGTTATATCTACCTTTAAAGTTTGTGACAATCCACTAAAAGTTACAAATATGCCGAAGTTTTATTAACATGACATGACACCAACGTTATCGGATGACAAACGATGACAATGACAATCGTCAAAATTTGCCCATTGCAATCCGATCGCTCGCGGCTGTCTTTGTTAAATGAAACATTAGCATTTCAGTAATTTTACTAGTATCATGCGAAATGTGATCTATGCCATATTTGCTTTGTTTTTAATTTTTTTCACGGAAACCAAATCGAAAGGGTGGAAGTGTGATATATCGTTGAAATCAGAATTTTAACTGCTTTTCAATGGCTCCATTGCAAATTGAAAGTAATTATAAATTAAACAACTTGTTGCGTCAAAATGGCACTAAACGTAATCCGATCTCAACCAAAACCTTTTCAGATCTTCTGGGGCACTAAAGAAACGCACACGCAAAGTATGATTCAAATCCGTTCAGTAGTTTCGGTGCTATCGTGCTAACACACATACACACACACGGACATTTTTCAAAAATCACTTTTTTGGGTTCCTAGGACCTCAAAACGTAAAGATTTGATGTTATCTCAATTTTCGTTTTTGTACCAATTTTAGTAACCTCTCACAATTTTATTGTGGAGAGGTTAAAAATCCCGATCACTGTATGAGAAAGAATATGAAAAAATTCAACAATGGGTTAACAGAAATTCTGTAACTGTCAGCGAGACAGTTCTAATGGCTTATTCATATGTCCGTTCTAAACTAGAGTATGGGGCTATAATATGGAATCCAAAAACTATTTTATATTCTGACATGCTAGAAAAAATCCAAAAAAGACTACTGAGAACCCTATTCTTTAGAAAACATAATTCATGGCCATTATTTATATCTTACACAACGCAACTACTAGATTTTAATATTAACTCACTCCAGAATAGAAGAAATAACTCTGAGATATTGTTTATATTTAACGTTTTTAATAAGATTAATGATCCAGACATCTTAGCAGAAATAGCTATTAATGTTCCTGATATTAGATTAAGAAGGAGAGATAATACTTTTAAAATAACAAACACAATTTCCCCCGTTAGCCAATGTTTGACTACTACAAATGAATTTATAAAGAATTATGACATTGACTTTTTTAACATAAGTAGAAGTAAACTGTTAAATTGTATGTAATATTATCATAATATGATAAATTATATATTATATTAGCTTTGTATATAATCATACGTAATATTAGCTTTACATGTCAAATGTATATTTCTCCTCCATACTACTGTTTCTTAGTTTTAACCTGTAGTATACACGCTACTAAAACCCTGTACACCATGTAAGTGGAATATTGTATTCTGTATGATGTGCAGTATAAATAAAGTTCTAATTAATTAATAATTTTCACGAACTGGTACGTATATCTATTATAGTAATTTTCAAATTTTTGTGTTTTTTGCTAAATTATTGTCCTTACATAGGTTTCCATAATATAATAAATTTTGTAACTGTTTTGCTCTCATACCACTGTTCGCCATCAGAGCTGTTGCAGATCACATAAGTTAGTAATTTTTACTACTTGGTTACATTCTGGTTACGTAATAACCGAGTCGTCAACACGTACCCGTAGAAGTTGCTGAATAGTAATTTTTACGTAGTACCTATTCCCCATTTTGATGAATAATTCGTAAAATTGTCATTCCCAATACGCAACAGTCGCTAGTTGCAGAAACCTTTACAGTCCCCCCACCCCCGATGGTAGCCACCACGTTGAGAATACTTTAAGTGCTTCTTGGGTTTTTCAGGCATGAAAAATTAGTTTAAGAAGAATTTTCACATGCACATCTTGTGCAATGTGAGTCCATTATTGATCTCATGAAGGTAAGCAGTAAAAGATGATTAACTAAAAATTTGCTTTTGACTGAAATTATTCGTAATTCATATGTTGGGGCACAAATTTGTATTAGAAAAATTATGCTACATCTACAAATGGAAGATTTAATTAAACGCAAGGGGTGAACAATTTAGACGTGTACACTAAGTCGCCTTTATTTTTCATTAATTTCAGTGTGTAGCTTAACTGTTAATCGTCGCCCTATATAATTCTGAAAGAATTCTGTTGAGAGTTGTATAATTTTTTATACTAATAGTTTCAATAATTTTATGAAAAGGTCATTCTTAATAAATTATTGTTATTTACTCTTGCATTATTATTATTATACTTTGTTGATTAACAATTCCTTAAATTAAATTAATAATTCAATTGATTTCCTGTAGTTTTACACTCTTGTCTACGCTTCTGTTTTTGTGCCTTCATTTCTGACAAAGGTTATTATGGTTTCATACAAGGCAGTAAGCAGCCAATATATGCGGGTTACGCTGCTATGTCTATTGAATATATTTTCCTTTGAGAAAATGCTATAAATGTACAAGATTACCAGATTTGCATGGATACAGTCCAAAAAGTTATTGGTGTCTGTTGAATGGGGACATTTTTGTTCTGCCTATATTATTGATGTCATAAATGTATATTTTATGTTACATTCCTATATAGATAGATGGTATAACAGATTTGGATTTAACATACTGTAAATTTAAATGAAACTTAATGCTACTATTATATGTACAGGGTGTAATTAGTTTTGTCATTAAAAATATATTGGTAATGGGGAACGACCAGACAAAAAAAACCTATATAACTTTTCCTCTAGAAACACTTTGTAAAAAAGAACTAAAAAAATACGCTTTAAAAACTGAACTAAAAAGCAAAAATAATAATGTTTAAATTTTAAGATTTTGTTCAACAGCGATATATTGTAAAAGCGTGGTTTTTTTTTACTATATTTTTATAATTCTACTTTTATCAATAGCTACCAATAAAATATTTATAACAATTGATATCAAGCACCCCAAAATATTTAAACATTATTTTTTTTTAAATAATGTTTAACATTATTATTTTTTACTTTTTAGTTCGGTTTTTAAAGCGTGTTTTTTTAGTTTTTTTAAATTATAATTTTTTTAAACTTACTAAAAATCATTTAATTAACACACTTTTTATTGTTATATGAAATTAATTAGAATATATGTAATTAACTGCGGCGCCTCTGGTAAAATCAGTCGACAGTAGATTAGTCATTGTTTTATTTTATTTTATCCTGATGGAGACATTCGGACAAAGTTGTCAAATTATTATACTGTCATCGGTTCTCGATATGTGTGCAAAGTTTCACTTTAGTCTGACGTTTTGAAGTGGGTGAGGATCATGTTCAAAGATTGAAAAAGTTACATACAAACAAACAAATATACAGGTGAAGCTAATATATAGCGTGTAAAAAATAACCTATCTCGATAATTTTAGTAAATATGAGTAGATAGTTTGGGAACATCTGCGGACGTATGTGTTGTAACAGAAGTCGGTGATCATTACGCTTTTGATAAGAAAGTAATAAATAACGATACATAAAAAGAAGTAGCAGCATTCAAATAGGCCGGATGACATTTATCTGACGTTTTTTCTCGTTGTTTATTTTTTTACCATGAATGCAACGTCTATTAAAGACATGTAGGTCGCAAAGAGACTTTCAACTTAGTTTAGTTTGACATTTGTTACTGACCTCGCCAATATTATATAATAATAATATTTATTTATGACATGAAATTACAATAATAATAAAATGACATAATAGTTATTTATGATATAGGGACCATAATACAATCATTATGGTACTACCCGTGAATAATACGGTGTGTACCATTATGATTGTTTATGATCCAAATTTCATACAAAATTTTATCTTCTGGCGTAAGTTAATTAAAATAAAAAGTAATATATATCTATATTGTATTTTGAAGCTTTGGGCTAATTATTTCAAATTGACATTTAAGTAGGCTTACTAAGCAACTGTTTACAGGCTGTTTATATTCATATGTTATCGTTATAAAATAATACTGCAAAAGTTTTCTTATGGTCCAAGATCCCAGAGCCCCCAGACCTACGTCATTTTAGTAAAGCTAAGATTTTCACAGTAAATGTGTAATATGTAGGTAAAAACGTATTGCGTACTTGCTAGCTTGAAGGCGGGGCTTTAAATTAGGGTAAATAGGCAAAGCAAGCAGATAAGAGTCCATAAACTTGCAATTTAGGATGTGTACGAAAGGTCTCAAAAATTTTTTTGGCATCAGCCACCCCCCACTATCACCTCCAATACCACCACCACACTATTATGAAAGGGAGTAACAAAAAATAAAATGTGATTTAGTGTGTATACAAGAACGAAACGTCTCAACAAGTTTTTTCGGCATTATTCACTCTCTCTACCAACCCCATTGCCACCCGCACCCTATTATTAAAGGGAGTAAAAAATTAAATTGGGATTTGGTGTGTATAAGAGAACCGAGGGAGTCTAAAATTTATTTTGGCATTAGCCATCCACCCCCATTGCCACCCCACTATATTATTAAAGGGAGTAAAATATTACATTGGGATTTAGTGTGTATAAGACTTGGATACAAACTCTGGATGTGGAAGTAGTGATTCCTTGGGCAGCCGTTATTTATTTTTTCTTGTCATTATAGTACTGAGTGGCCCTTGGTTCTCGTATACACACTAAATCCCAATTTAATTTTTTTATTACTTTAAACAATAAGGTGGGGGTGGCGATGGGGTGGTAGAGAGTGTAGCTAACGCCAAAAGGCGTTTTGCTTTTTTTTACTCTCTTTCATAGTGTGGGGTGGTACTGTGTGTGATAGTGGGGGTGGCTGATGCCAAAAAAAATTTTGAGACGTTGACTTTTCGTACATGCCCTAATTTGCAATTTTATGGACTCTTACCTGCTTGCTTTGCCTATTTACCCTTATTTACCCCATTTACCCCGAACCCTTCAGCGGAATTAGATCAAAATATAATCCAGTTCCAGATCTCGTTATAATACATAAATGTACCAAATTTCGAGTCAATATCATAAACGGTTCCAGAGTGAACGTGCGCACAAAAAAAAAAATTACAGACTGACAGAGAGAATTTTTTTCGCTCAAATTTAAAATCTCGACGTTTCATGACATTTTAGGCCTATTTCAACAAGAAAATATGCGTTACTATACTTCCACTGGACGTGGAAGTAAAAAAAGAAAGTAAGTAAAGTAAAACATTTTAAATAACAATGTATAATATATTGTTTTTTTTGTTTTCATTTTTTTTCATTTTTTTATTATTATTATTTTTTAGGTCTCTTTCACTATATTAGAGTTTACCATTACCATTTTATTTTAAATAAAATACCAATTTTTATTATCTACTATTTGATGAATTTTCATTCTGGGTTTCTTCTTTATCGACTGGAAAATTTTTCTCTTAAAAAGACCTATAGAATTAATATTTTTTGTGTTATGAGGAACTAAGTTATACAATTTCGGTCCAATGTAAGTGTGGCAATGTTGTCCTATCGTTTTATTCATTCTTGGTACAACAGTATTAATTCTTGATCTAGTGTCATGAACATGGTCAACAATTTTACTAGTTTTTTTATTATTATAGTAATAAATAACTAGACTCTGGGATTACAGTTGCCGGGGGTCAAAAACATTTGCTCGCGTACAATTCATGGCTAAAATGTGTGAGGTCAATAATATTTTTAATATACACTTTTGGATAACTTCCAAATGTTTTAAGTAATTGTTAGTTACACCACCCCAAGCAATGATTCCGTACAACGGATGCGATTGCGGCAAAGCATAATACATTATTTTTAAATGTTTGATATCTAGTCTGTTACTGTAGTCTTTAAATTTTGATATAAAGCACCTAAGTTTTTTTAACTAAGTTATTTATGTGGGCATCCCGTTTTAGGTCACGATAAATTATAATACCCAAGTAATTTACTGTTTCTATAGATTTTATCTCGGTATTTATCACCGTTACTGATGGTTAGACTAGTAAATTTTGGTATATTTTTTGGAGTAATCGCGAATAGTAAGTAATAGGTTTTATCATAATTCATTGTCAATAGATTACTAGTGAAAAATTGAAAAATTAGTTGCAAATCCTTTTCCACTTTAATTTTGACAGTTTCCCAGTCAGTGTCTTTATAGAATAAAGCAGTGTCATCTGCAAAGCTGACAATCTTCCCCTTAGTAGGCAATTTAAATAAATCGTTAACATATAATGCAAATAAAATGGGTCCTAATACAGTACCCTGTGGACGCCATATTACACTAGTTCGAGTTCGCTTATTTCATTTTCAATACTGACACACTGGTATTGATCCGACAGATAGCTCTTTAACAACTTGTAACTGTTGTCCCTGAATCCTCGATTTTCCAAGGTATTTAGTAAATCTGTATCAACTGCTTTGGTTAAATCAACAAAGACACAGATATCTACTATCGAATTATCTAGTGCTTTATATATGTTTGACGTTAACTCAGTCACTGCGTCTTGTGCTGATCTAGCATCTCTGAATCTATACTGCGAGTCTGATATGAGGTTGTATTTTTTCAAGTGATCTTGCATTTTTTTTGTGTTTTTGCAATGCTAGAAATTAGAGACATCGGTCTGTAATTTTTGTCTGTTTTTCTCCTGACTTGTGTACTGGTTTAACTGCACAAATTTTGATAACAATCAGGGTTAATTTTAATTGTATATTTAAATAATCTTAATCGGTTCATTTTAGTTTGCTTTTACACGGTCGGGTTTTTGATTTTTTTTAACATTCAGTATTTATCAATTAACATATCGAAGTTGAACTAATCGTAATTGCTCTAGGTATTATTAAATTTCTTATTCAGATATAAAGCTACTAGTTACATCTAAGAAGCAACCTGTTAACCACATTCCTACATCATTCACATGTGTTCTTTTTTTTAAATCATTTAAATAAACCAACTTAAAGAACACGATTAATCATCATAAATGTGAAAGGCTTACAAGGTGTTTTTCATTTGTTTAAAAAGTGCTTCTATAAATAGCGCATTAAAATGCATGGGATCCAGACAAGTACTCCCTTTTTAACAACGACGCATCACTGTAACCGTCAACTTTATTATCTTATCATCACTTTTAATAGCTTTACATTCTACGTGTGAAACAACACGCTATTTCGGCTATTTAACCGAATATACTGGTAGACTGAAACAATTTAAGGATATTTTTTTGTTCCCCAATTAGCAACTTTAAATGACCCCCATATGAGGGAAGCACCAAATCTGCTGACTCTTAAAAACTCCAACTGTTGCTCCTTGATGTTTAAATTAGGGATATCGCACATGATCTCCCCTAAAGCCACTTTAACTTTTCCGCAACCGGTAAAACTCACGCAAGTTGAGTTAAGGTGAGCAGCATTGTACGTACAACATCCCGTTCTGTTCGGCGAGATGATATCGAGGCGCCCCCATGTCGCTTATACGGGCACGGGAACTAATAGATCTTAAATTGGTCTTGATTAGTCCACATACCTGCAGCTGTCTGTCTCTCGTGTTCTATTATACCATGCATACCTACAAAGATCACTCTTCAATTAAGCGTTATACGGGTCAATTCATTCTTTTTACCTTTTATTTGATGATTATTAGACGTAGGTTAAATCACGTTATTTGTAGGGTGGATAAATAAAGTAGTATTTAATGAATTCATGTGAAACGGGATATATTTTTTGATAGTGTCAGTATGGAAAATGAATATAAAATGTAATTATGCCTATTTGGCTTACTTAGAATTAAGTGGAAATTGCAAATATACGTCTCTATATTCTCCATGAACATCTTTGGGTAGCAAATCTAATGATAATTTTTGGGCGGAATCAGCTAATGTTTTATTATAGCAAAGATTTGAACAACTTATTGAATTATTTTATCGTTTTATTTAATCATACTTCTCCACAGCAAGTATAATGCTTGTTAAAAAAAATTATTGGTTTTAAAATGTTTTTATAATTACTAACGTAGTACCAATGAATAAATATGGCATGCGATATATCGTTGAAAAGGAAGGAAAATACTCTATTTAATGGCGCCATTTCCCGCCCGTTTCAAAATAATTTTTTTAACAGTCTGAGGAGTATATCTCAAAATACAGCGGTTTTGAAAAAAAATTGATAAAACCTCGTTGAAACACTCTGCTTTGCAAAAAATTTTCGCCTTAGAATGTTTCTCGTATCTCTTCAAATAACGGGGATATTTGACCCAGACATTTTCCGCATTTTCGATATTTTCCGCCATAGCTCTTAAAGTAGGCCATGGATTTCAAATGTCTTTAAACTATTTTGTAGGTTATATAAATTGGCACAATTTTCGTAAAAATAATTTTTCTTGTACCCTGATAAAATGGACAGCCTGTATACGTGACAATGTTAAAATTAATAAATTTTTTATACTTCTTGCTAAAATCTAAAGAAATATTTTTTGCAACTGTAATTGTAAAAAAACTTTTCACAATTTAGCATACGCGATACGCTTTTTATCGTCTTAGAGAAATTGTGAGCAAATTTTTCATTCGCACAATTAACATTTTGGGTTTTATTTTCTCAGTTTTAATTTTTCTGAAATCAACATTTGTGGATTTATAAGCTATTTTTGTATGGTCCGCCAAATTTACTTGTCATATTTTGAAAAAAGTTATTCTGACACATTTCTTTTAATATTTCTTCCTAAAACAAAGAACTACCAAGTTTTAAGGAATTTTATTGTACCTATACGTGCAGCATATATCTACGGACTTTCCACCTTTCCAAAAAATTGGGAGGAAATCATTTATCTTAGCTCCATTAATAAACTTGAATCGAAAATTGGTTTGATATTAACCCAAATACACAAATTCTCCGGTGGATAATATATAAATATCGAGAAATACCCTTATCAAGTAAGTATACCATGGAAATTGAATAAAACTAGATTCAAAACATTCATTCTGTCAACAAAACATAAGTGTTCCGTCCGAAATACTTTATTTGAACAATGAAAAACATATTGAAAGATTAATTAAAAGGTAGTAAATATTCAAAGTGCAACTCCCCTCTTCTTGACATTTTCTGGCTCGGCCAATGGTGTTTCGCATAAAATTTCGCAACATAGCAGAAGTGACGACTGATGGTGAAGAGGTGAGCGCACTTGCCTCTCACCCAAAAGTTCCGGGTTCGATCCCCGGTCGTGGCAGTGGAAAATACTGCGAGAGGGATTTTTCCACTATACACGGATATTGGGTGTGTGTCCCTTGTCTCTAAATGTGTAGCCCCCTCCCACACAAGGCTCTTCTAGATCCTTCCGGGATAAAGGGGGTCGTCATTACCTGTGGTGTATTTATTATTATTATTATTATTATTATACTTCGGCGGATACGATTTCATACAATTTCAAGTATTTGGGGGATGTATAAAAATCTCATTTTCTCACATAATTTCCATTCCATTTTTTGCAATTACTTACCCATTATGCCCGTTCACTTAATGGGTCATAACTCGAGCGGCATTATGAGGTATCTTATTGAAAATATATTTGTTCTGAAACTAAAAGTAAGTCCGTCAATATCATCAATATCATTTTTTTAGGAATGTTGATTTTCCTGCGTCCATTATCTATTGTTTTATTCGTTGAACACTCCATTGTTGGTGAATCTCGGTTAATCAGAGAACAATATGAAAGAAAACAAAATCGGGTTAGCGGTATCGTTCTGGAGTAACTGGTTATTTGTAACCAGTTAAAAGCTAATCTTCGGTTATCATCATCTTCGTAGAAACAGTGGTGCAACTGATATTTAAACGAGTGGTAACGATATTTATTGATAATTTTTCTTGCTGACTCATGACTGATTTGCACCTCGTGGTCAATTTATCTAATAGAAGTAGTAGGATTCACTTCCGCAAAAGTCAACACGTTAATTTATGTCGCTTCATCAACGATAAATCCTTCACGATTGTTATCAATTCCTTTCCTGATTTGTTTCTAGTTTCTCCACAACCACCGTAATATGTCGCGTTCTAATAATCGAATCGGAATAAAAAGAATGCTAGCTTTTTTGTAACTGTAACTCTTAAGAAATCTAGATCAGTTCGTTATTCATAGATCGGTTCATCATCTTGAAACAAACTAAAAAACGCCAAGAACGGTCGAAAAATTCAAAATTGAATATCTTTACTATAAAGAGAGTAATTCCACTAACGTTATTTCATCAACTTTAGGGAAGCTATACAGTAATTTAAATGCAACAGACAAAAATAGCGGACAGAATAAAATTTTGAATCCTTCGCCAAGTACAAATGTTTAACAAGTTTTGTCTAATGCTTTAATGTGTTGACACATTTCAGAAGTGAGAATGTTTATATAAATGCAGAAAAGCTGGGTAATTACTTATCGGCGTGGAATTTTTGTTTAAATAACTCCTAAGCAAAATATTAGTAGTAGTACTCAGCTATCAAGCAATGAAATATAAAGATATAACTAAAATTACGTGGTATATTAACTTTATGTGGAAATATTTTAATTTAATTTTGTTGGGGTAAGAAACCCTCAACGATTTTAGATGAAGTTGAAACTAAATGTAATTTTTTTCAATTTGAAATATTTTTTATTAGATACTTCAAAAGTTATAAATCATTCTCCATATTTCAGCCAATGTACCATCATGTATAATCACATTATATCGCATATTTTGAAAAGTTTTGTTTTGTGTAAACTTCCCTGTTATCCTAATCTACTTATTGACTTCAATCTCCACATGCCATATTAATACTGGCTGACATGGTGACAAGCAACGTGTTACCAATATGTTGAACAACTGCAAAAGCATGTCACTCGTGATAGATGTCCAGCCCGCTAAGATTATCAGATTAATTTCGGAACACTTTACTTATTAAATTAAATGAAGGGAGGGCAACCTTCCCCTGCTTTTTAGTTGGATACTATATAAAATGACAGTTTATGATGAATGAAGGTTATGTGAGGATTAAATCAGTTTACACTGTTCAGGAAAGAATATCTAAATTCTGATTGTTCAAATACAGGAGTAAATGAGAATAAAGTAAGCACTAAAAGTTACTATCACTACACCTGTCATAGTACCACTTAGGTAGTCTCATACATTTTTAACCAATATATAGGCTGTCCATTTTATCAAGGCACTCGAGAATATATCACTTAATATCGGTCGTACAAAAAAAATTACTTTTATGAAAATTGTGAAAATGGTTTAAAGATTTTTGAAATCCATGGCCTACTTTAAGAGTTATGGCGGAAAATATCAAACATGCGGAAAACCTCTAGGCCAAATATCTCCGTTATTTGAAGAGATACGAGAAAAATTCTAAGGCGAAAATTTTTTTGCAAAACAGAGTGTTCCAACGAGATTTTATTTAATTTTTTTCAAAACCGCTGTATTTTGAGATTTACCCTTCAGGCTGTTAAAAAAATTATTTTGACACGGGCGGGAAATGGCGCCATTAAATAGAGTATTTTCCTCCCTTTTCAACGATATATCACATGCCATATTTATTAATTGGTACTACGTTAGTAATTATAAAAACATTTTTTTAAAACCAATAATTTTTTTTTTAACAAGCATTATACTTGCCGTGGAGAAGTATGATTAAATAAAACGATAAAATAATTCAATAAGTTGTTCAAATCTTTGCTAAAATAAAACTTTAACACAATTAAGAAGAATAAAGTAAATTCAGGTAACAAAAACAAATTAATAATAAAAAGAATATAGCACACAGAACATTAAATATTTATCTAATCTTCAAAATAATTTTTAAGATGTCATATCAAGTGTTCAAACTGTCCACCGCGATACTTATGCACAATCGGGCGCGGCGAGGCACTGCATTTAGAACACTACTCAGCATTTCGGGGGTAACTGTAATACATGCCTGTTGAATTCGAGCTTTTAGGTCCTCTACATTTTGCGGTGTCGTCGAAAACACTTTATCTTTAATATGCCCCCATAGAAAAAAATCCACTGGGGTTATATCTGGAGAACGAAGGGGCCATCGAATAGATCCATTGGTACCTATCCAATGTTGAGGCAAAATTTCGTCTAAATAATCTAGGCAAATCTGGGAATTGTGGGGAGGAGCTCCATCTTGTTGAAAATATTGAAAGTTGTGTCGATTCTCTAAAGGTAGGTTAACTAAGAATTCATTAAATTCATTTCTCAAAAAGTTTAGATACTTTTGACCACTGAGGTGACCATCATAAAAATAAGGACCTATTAAATTGATGCCTAAAATACCTATCCACACGTTTATTGAAAAACGATTTTGGAACCCAGTCGGTCTATGCCAGTGTGTATTTCCAGAAGTCCACTTGTAATGAATATTGCAATTAAAAAATCCATTATTGAAAAAATTTGCCTCGTCGGACCACAGTATTTTACTACATATTAATGGATCGGCACGCTTCATTTCCAACATCCACCTACAAAAAGTCGTCCTCCTTGGTTTGTCCCCCCTTGTAAATTGTGAACTTTTATTTCCCAATTTTTAGTTATAATTTCTATAGATTTGTAACTTTAATTATCTTCCGATGGTGCGAGTTTGATTGACAGAGCACTGGTCTACTATGCAGTATTTTTGCTTCTATAGAATCTTATTAAAAATTGCAACGCCATTTATGGGCATTTTAAGAATTAAAGTGTTTCATAGCTTTTAAATTTACTGAGAGGTTTATTCAAAACAATAGGACTTTTCCTCTAACTAACGCTTACTGTTAATTACTTAACTTACTGTTTAAATTTCAATACAGTGTCTTATGTACGTTAGAATATTTTAGGAGGGGTATTCCTTAGTTAATTTTAAGAAAAAAAATTCATATCAACAGGTGTCCAAAAATGCTTCGTCTTGAAATTCCAAAGAAATATTGATTGTTATTAATGATTTTTATTATTATTGTCATCATTACTGCAGCTTTTAAACCTAATTTTGTATGCAGTACACTTAGATAGGATCTCTTAAGATGTGATTATATCTTGCTCTACAATTCATCAATGGCGGAGATATGTGTATCGAGTATTATAAATTTGGTAAGAAAAGTAGTAACACCCTGTAAAACTTTCTTTTTTTAAAATTTATTTCACCGTGATTGCAAAATAGTAAGTTTATTAAATTAAGTAGGCTTTGTTGTTTTTGCTTTTTTTGGTCTTGGGTACATATTTATTTTCCTTAGTTTGACAAATATAAATAAATAACACAACAGAAATTAGACAATCCCCAGTTCCAGAAGCCAGAGGCTTGTGCGAAAAGGGGTTACACATTGAAAAACGCGGACATACAGCCATATCCTCCGATAGTGCCAGTGCCGGAGCTAGGGCTCGAACCCGGTAGCGCGATAGCATTTCGATTAATCGCGATTGCCACCTCGCGCCTTAACCAACGCAGCTATCGTCTAGACTGTCCATTATTCTTCACATATAAAAAATTGTGAAATGAGTTCTGCGGAACGTTCAAGCTCTTCCACATGACTAATTATACGAACGCTGAAATGAACGTCCCCAAAGGAAAAAATCTAGCGGGATAAAATCCGGTGACCCTGGTGGCCGTTCGCTATTACCACGTCTTCTAAACCCACTTTTCATTGTTCATTTCCTGTTTTATTGTAAAATATCACAATAAATTAAGAATTATTTAACTTCAAAAAATTATATTTTCAAATATCTGTAAATTGAAACTTATGAACTCTAGATCCTAAGTAGTTATAGATCTTTGAAATCAGTATCCAGAGAGAGATTCTAAAAATGGGAAAATATACAGGGTGTTGTATTTAAAAGGAGATGACGTCATAACCGAACAGTGATGCCGTCATAGCCAAAAAATAAAAGCAGAAGATGCGCAAATCAAAATAATCGAAAATTTTTTTGTATTTAATTAAAAACAATTAAAGGTATAAATTGGCCTTCCTATAATTTAACAATATTAAATCTAGTACTATAAAATTGTTTCGACCCAGTGAAACGAGCAAACAATACAAAAAATATAGTCTTTTCCGTGAAGCCTAACGTCGCCGGAAAAATTATTTTTCATAAGCTTTCAAATGAATTTATGCAAGTATATTAACTAAATATTTAAAAATTTTAGTATTGTAAACAAAGAAGAAAGAACATTTACCATCACTAAAATTACATTTTTGAAAATACGTAAATTTATGCGATTGTAATATTCATTACAATGTCTCTGAAAATAGGTTAATAATATAAGTATTATTTTAAATAACAGTACGATCAAATGACAGGCAATTTAATGGTGGCATAAGTAAAACGTAATTATTTGCTATCACGAAAGATAAGCCTTGCAAAATGCTGTATTGCAATATTCGTTAAAATTGACGTATTTTTGATGAATATTTTTCAAAAATGTTTACCGGGGTGTATGCAATTGGAAAATGTCAGATGGCCAATTTAACGAATAAAATGGCTCAATGACGTAATCAATAATATTGAAATATTAGCTAAAGTATGGAATATAAGTTGTAAAGTTTACGAATACAACTATATAAATAACATAAAGCAAAATATAAGGATTGTACCAAATATAAGATTATAAAATATGAAGTAAGGACATTAAAGTAATATAAACGTATTTAACAGATTAAAGAGAGTTTGGCAAAAAAGATTAATTTGGAAAACAGCAAAAAGTCTAAGTCAGTTGAACTTCTTCTATTTCTTGTTGGATGTTAGGTCTCCTTCTTAGGGTAGTTAATCTTTTGAAAGTTCTAGTGGGCATCCGTGGAGATAGAGGTGATCCGTGAGATGGGTGAACTAGGACCAACTTTCGGCTTCTTCTTTCGCACTTACAGAATAGGTAGACCAGGACTAGGGAAATAATTAGGCTTATGGCAAAATACGTGAACCAGCAGGTTACGTAGGGTTCGTTGATGAGGTCGTTTAAATCTTTGGAATACTGGTCTACTAATTTGTTTTGCTATTTCGAGGTCTTCGGTATTCAAGTTGTTTAATTTTAATGGTTTCAATTTTGGCAGTTGAATTTTGTCTGGAAGTTCGTTTCAATACTTGTATGAAATTTGGATTGGCTGTGTGTTATCTTTAACATCTAATATTTCACTGGAACTCGCTTGGATTTTGGTTATGCCAACAAATGTGTAACAACTGGGTTGCCGTTTTATAACAGAGTTTTTTGTGACAATTTGTTTTTGAATTTCTCTTTGAACAATTAATAGTGACATGTAATGGTTATGCGTTGATGGGCCATGTGTTTTCATGGAATTTTTGAATGTTATAACCTTGAGTGAACATGAAGGAGGTTTGACAATTTTCGGGCAGGTGCATAAGATTTTTGAAAAGTTTTGCTTCACAGATGGCATGTCTATTGGGTAGGCGAACAAGTTGGGGCACAGTTTGGTTCCTATATAGAGTTGTTTACATTCGTCTAAATCCGGGACGGGTAAGTACATTAAGGAATAATCATCTATATTTCATTTTATTTGGGTTTTCTATCACATGTGTTATCCTCTTCAAAAGCAAACCACCGAGTCTGCAAAATTAGAGTTATTTCAAAAAAGCCTCTGCACCTGTGACGTTTATGTCAAAGGAACAGTTAGAGGTCATTTTTTACAAATAATATTAATCGTAATAAACACACAAATAACGTATTTTGCTGACGTTTCGGAAAGTAGTCTCTTTCGGTTTTTTTTCTTTTTTCGAAGAACTCTTATTTATTGTGTGTGTCAAATACACAGCTTTAAGTTTCTGTTTATGTTATTTCCATAGATACATACTACTTACACAGAACTGATGATATTTTCTTTTAGATAATATTGAGTTTGTTAAGTTTTTCTTTTAACATTGGTAGCCAGGTTGTACAAATATCTACAGAACAATTCAATACGCATTTATCTTCATTTAATAAGATTATTGCTGATTCTTAATTTTTCTTTTTTGTTATCTGCCTCTTTTGTTAAAATTTTTGCCGAGTCCCAGTTTATTCTATATCCGTTTTCTCAAGCCCTTCACAAATCTTTGATTTCTGAATTTCATTCTTTCTAATGTAATTGTTGTGCTCATCCAACCTCACACTGAAAGCTCTGGATGAGTCCCCCACATAACACTTATCACATTCGCACGGGATATTGTAAATACAGTTTTTTGGATTCTGCTCCCGGTTTATCGGTTTTGTTTTTGTTAAAATATATCTCAAAGTGTTCGCCGTTTGAAATACCATCCTAACATCAAATTTATCACCTATACGCCGTAGCTTTTCCGATAGTTCATACACATAAGAAATTGTTGCTGTATAATGACATTCAGGTTTTGGTCGTACCTGATTGTCCCTATTTTCAACGAAAACTCTATCAACAAATGCTTCAGGGTATTGATTTTGTACTAGAACCTCTTCGATAAATTTCGTTATTAGATGAAATTATTTTGGCCCTATCGTATAAAACATTTATTGATTGATTTGAGTTAAAATTTAGGTATCTATTAGTATGTGTTGGTTTTCTATAAACGCTTTTGTACAACCTAGCTACCAATGTTAAGAACTTAACAAACTCAACATTATCTAAAAGAAAATATCATCAGTTCTGTGTAAGTAGTAAGTATCTATGGGAATAACATAAACAGAATCTTAAAGCTGTGTATTTGACATACACAGCAAATAAGAGTTCTTCGAAAAAAAAGCTTTGAAAACGGAAAGAGAGTACTTTCCGAAACGTCAGCAAAATACATTATTTCTGTGTTTATTCCGGTTAATGGTTTGAAGAGCTTGGAGTTATATCCAAGTATTGAGTAGCTTTTGATAGTTTTATTTTAAGTGGTAAGTTGTTTCTCTGCAAATTTTGTGAAATTTCGTGTAAGGCGACGTAGTAATGATTGACGTGTGAATAATTTTTAAACATTTGCAAACGTTATTGAATTTAGTATATCATTTAGAGTGTCTTCAACATATAAGTAGCTTACCATCAATTGTTCACAAATTTCTAAGAATTTTCACTTCGTTTCGACAACTTGAATCTCGAGTAATGCACCTAAAATCGATGTTTCGATTTCTTAAATATTTTTGTTAAATATTTCTTCATCGAGTCATACATAAAGGATCAATATTACCCATATTGATCCCGATTTGACCTTGAACCAAAACCGACCTTACTGATCTCACTCTTTATGAATTGTCACACTTATAATATAAACTTCATGCTGTTACATATTTATTGCATATTCAATCCCTTGTTAATTATGCATGATTATATTAAAAGAAAGGCGAAAGGCATGATATTGTGAAAGTATCATGAGCAAATAATAAATTTGAAACAAGCGCAAAACTAGTATCTGAAATTTTTATTAAATACTTTTCTAATGTTGGTGAAAATTTAGCTAACAAAATAAAATCAAGTTCACCGTCAGAAACAACAAATATCATCCAAAATCGCAAATATTGAAACTCTATATTTCTAAAACCGGTCACTACAAATGAAATAGCAACCATAATTGATAATTTGAAATTAAACTCATCTCCAGGAATAGATCAAATAACCACAAAAACACTTAAAAATATTAAATCTAATATTCTTAATATCCTAGTACATCTGATTAACTTCTCATTCCAAAATGGACAATTTCCAGATTCACTAAAACAAGCTATTATTACACCTATATTTAAAGGTGGCGATAAACTTGTTACAAACAACTATAGACCAATATCGGTAATTAGTAACATAGCCAAAATATTTGAAAAATGCATGGTCTCTCGACTTCATAGCCACTCACTGTCTCACAACATAATATCGCCAAAGCAATTCGGATTTAGACAAAACTGCTCCACGGAAAACGCCTTATTTCACTTTACAAACAAAATACATGAACATCTTAACAAAAATGAAAAAACCATTGCCATATTTTTAGATCTAGCTAAAGCTTTCGATAGTATATCACACGAACTATTGTTGGAAAAAATGGAGAAATACGGAATTAGAGGAGTAGCATTAGATTGGTTAAAAAGCTATTTATCAAATAGAAAAGCCTTAGTAAAAATTAATAAAACATTAAGTAGTCCAGAAAATGTGACATATGGTGTTCCACAAGGAACAGTTTTAGGTCCTTTTTTATATAAATGACATGCTGAAATTAAATATAAGTGGAGATATCATCGCATATGCTGATGATACTGCTCTAACATTCCACGGTACAGACTGGTCTGAGATCACCAGAAAAAGCGAAAATGGACTGTATAAAACTAAATGCTGGATGGGCAATAATTCGTTAAGTCTCAATCATGCAAAAACAAAGTTCATTACTTTCAGCAATAGTTCAAGACTACAACCGAAAATTGACAATTTAAAATTCCACGAAAAATGTGACTTATAAACTGCACGTGCGGGAATGTAATTGGGAACACTACAAACATTAAATATCTGGGTCTTATAATAAATGAGACAATGAGATGGAATAACCATACCGAATATCTTAATACAAGACTAAGAAAACTTGTCCATGTATTCTATAAGCTTCGCAACATTCTTCCAATTAATATTTTAAAAATGACATATAAATCGCTGGTAGAATCAATACTTACCTGCGGCATTATAATATGGGGTGGGACATATAACAGCCGATTGAAAAATATAAAAATAACACAAAAATGGATACTTAAAGTAATGCTGTGGAAAAATCGAAGATATTCTACAGAACAACTTTTTCTAGATAGTAATGTCTTCAATTTAAATGCATTATATATCCTTAATGTAGCAAAATTTATCTGCAGAAATAGGGAACTAAGAGTACCAACAAACCACATACACAATACAAGGCAAAATGAACGCAATGCGCTTTTTACACCTAGACCAAATTCTAATTTGTACAAAAAATCTCTTGGCGTCACGGGTCCAAAGATATATAATATTATTCCCGAATACATAAAAGCAATAAATAATTACAAATTATTCTGTAAAAAGCTGTCAATATTTATCATGCATAATTTACAATTATTTGAACGAATATTCTCATAACTTCTAATTCAATTATTGCACTTAATCTCCATAATTTTATAATAATTATTAATAATTCATTATTAGTCTTTTATTTGTTAGTTTTAGTTTTTAGTTAGTAACGAATACGGCACATTGATATTGTTAATAATAATATCTTAGTGAAATATTAAGACACAAAACGATTTCCTTGTGAAATCAGGTGCATTTATACGATAAAGAATAACTGTAAAAATAATATTGTAAAATTGAGTTAAAAGTAAAGTTATTGTTATTGTTATTAAATGGTCTAATTCTTACAAAATTCTTCTATTAAGCTTTTTCCTGAGCAATTACTGTTGTGCATCATCAAAAAATATAATGAAATATTCATAGAATAAATACAAAAATTGCATAAAGGTAATTATAAGGTTGGTTGAAATAGAAAGAGGGGTAATATATAAATAAACATGTTTATCATTGATATTTTTATGTATGATGAGACCTTTTGCCTTTTATTAATGTTACATATTTACAAATACTTTCAAAACGATAGTAATTCAAATCCGAGATAAATTAAAAAATAATTATCAATTTTTTTGATCCACACTATAAACAGTTCCTATTATATCGTTACGCTTAACCCTCCCGAAATTCTAGGACGACCTGGTCAACTGAAATCTCCATCAAGTTGACTAGAAGGCAATATTTTTTAGATGAATTCCTTCAGGGCCAAATGCAATTACCGCAAAGTCAACAGATAGACAGTAACTCATTTGAGCGTGTTCAGTAGTTAGTAGGTCTGGCATTCGCTGTAGATGAGGGCGCCATGACACGCGGTTTGACACGGCGTCCACTTGGTGCAGGGATCATTCGACCGTGAAGAACATCGTCACCGCATCCCGGCTGACATCCTGCGTTACGGATCCCGACATTGTCCGCAGGACCCCCAGCTTATTCCTGAGTAAATACAATCCTGGCTCACTCCACTGATGGATACATTACTCTACGCACTACACCCAATCGATATGTATAGTCATCCAAACTTTCACCCTTCTTACGGGATTAGTCAGCAATGTTAGCGGAATTTTTACGATAGCATAAATATTTCATATCTATTATAACCGTCCTATTGAGCACTGGCTATTGAAGGTTAGAGGAGCATGATTTTATTACTATGGTTAGGAAATAATTTATTATATGGATTTTTAATTGTAAATTGAATGTAATTTATGTCGGAGTTATTCATGGCCATTACTTAAATACACCACAGGTAACGACGACCCTTTATTCCGGAAGGCTCTAGAAGAGCCTTGTGTGCGACAGGGCTACACATTTAGAAACATGGGTCACACACCCAATATCCGTGTATAGTGAAAAAATCCCTCTCACAGTATTTTCCACTGCCACGACCGGGGATCGAACCCGGAACTTTTGGGTGAGAGGCAAGTGCGCTCGCCTCTCGACCATCAGTCATACTTCACAGATAAGAAAGAATAATAACTATTAATAATAATAACATTATTATTCGACTGTATGAGGCGAATTTTTGAGGCTCCAGTGGTTCCCAATATAGCCTTCAAGGTCATGGAAAAACTGAATTTTAAAAAATTGTCTTGACGGTCAATATCTCGAAAACCGAACGAGAAGATTGGATAAATGAAAAAAAATACTAGATAATTATAGATAATGTTCTTACGTTTTTTTTTTGTACATACATGTATTGGCCGTAAAGCTAATAAGAAAATAACATTATTAATCGTTTTGTGGGCTTTAAAAAAAGCTCAAAGAAATCGATAGGTGCTTTTAACACGTAATCCCATATTAACCAGTAATTATAACAAAATTACAAGAAATTCAATTCAATACAATTTTCAACCGAAATTATAACGTACCTACACAAATAGGGAATTATCATTTGGTAAATATTTAACTAAACTGTACGTTGCCAACATAAGATAAAGCTTTGTCAAAAGCTGTAGCTCTTTTTGCCCAAGTCATTAAATTTTATGCTGTTAATGTAAACGCCCGAATTCCAAAGGACTATAATTTAGATATTTGAGAATGTAATATTAAAGTAATACAAGGGAGAGTTAATTAAATTGTGTAAACAAAAGTCGTGTGGAGCGAGAGTAAGCTTTATACATTAAATTTATAAATCTTCTTTATTGTCACTAAAAAATATGCGTACATTAGGATAGACCCCGGAATAACAATCTTGTATCAATTTTTATAAGAAACGGTTGGCCCTACGTTGTTTAACAAAGAGGGCCTTTTTTATCTAATTTTGATCAAAGAACGATATTAGAGTACCAAAATATGAAAAAAAAATTTAACAAAAATTGTTTGGGTTAAAAAATATGCACCCTTTCATCTTTACGCCACTGGTTGAATTTCATGTTGGTTCCTGAAATTTTAAACAAAAACTTATTGTAGGGCATCACCACTTTCAAAGGGTAGTCCATTTAACGAGGTCCCGAAAATCAAAGGCTTGTAGGATCTTTTACAATACATTTCCCCCTCCATTTTCGTAAGCGAGAAAAACGATGGTGATGGTTTCGAGTTCTGAAATTCTTGCGTACTACCCCTAACAAGGCAAACCACCCCAATTTCTGGCTCCTCGGTCTTGGGCTTGCGAGGGATCTTCGGATCGGGTTTTTTGAAGAATAGTAATAAATTTAGTTAATTTATATTAGAGTACCCCTGAGCGACCCCCGGGCGTTGAACATACCCCCGACCGTAATAGCAATATCTCAAAAAATAAGAAAATACGGACTCGATCAGGTTTTTTATGGATTTTCGAGGGCAGGGATCATGATGGCGCTACTATTTTTCAACCTACCCTCCCGCAATTACCCCTAACTTATAAAAATTACCCCCTCTTCCATGCTGTCGGTCCTAGGCATGCGGAGATTCGTAGGACCGGGGTTTTTATGGGAATGTCAGGGAAACTAACCATTATTAAACCACAGTTGACCTAAGCAGCCACCGGGGGTTGAAACAAAACCGGACTCGAATCACTCGAAAAACGGGAGAACGGGCTTCTCACGGGTTTTCAAGGGCGGCAATTACGATGGTGGTCTTTTTTCACACTACCCTCTCGAAACTACCCGCTACGTATAAAAATCACCCCCATTTCCATGTGGTCGGTCCTAGGCATGTGAGGACTCGTCGGATCGAAGTTTTTATGGGAATGTCAAGGAAACTATCACTAAACGACAGTTGACTTAAGCAACCCTCGGGGTTATATAGTTTATAGAAAAAGGGGTATTTTATGCATTGGGGGTAGTTGCGGGGGGTAGGGTGAAAAATAACACCACCATCGTGATTCCCGACCTCGAAAACCCGTGTTGCGAGCAGGGTAGTTCCAACCTCCGGAGGTTGCTTAGGTCAATTGTGGTTGAGTAATGGTTCCCGATCCGATGAATCCACGCATGCCTAGGACCAACAGCATGGAAGAGGGGGTGGTTTTATACGTTGGGGGTAATTGCTGGAGGGTAGAGTGAAAAATAGCACCTCCATCATGATCATTGCCCTCGAAAATCCATAAAAAAATCTTGTCGAGACCATATTTGCTTAACTTTTGGGATATTAATATTATGGTAGGTTCAACCATTGGGGATCTCGCCGGGGTACTTTAATGTAAATTAACTGAATTTATTATTATTCCACCAAAAAAACCCGATCCGACGATCCCTCGCAAGCCCAAAACCGAGAAGCCAGAAATTGGGGTGGTTTTCCTTGATAGGGGTAGTATGCAAGAATTTCAGAACTCGAAACCATCACCATGGTTTTTCTCACCCTCGAAAACGGAGGGGGAAATGTATTGCAAAAGATCCTACAAACTTTTAATGTTTTGGCCTTTTTTGTACCTCGTTAAATGGATTAGGATCCTAACTCCCTGAGGAAGAATTTTTGGGCACATGTCTAAAGGGACTTTTTCTATATTTTAATAAATACTGCCTTTTTCTAAAGTTAGAGATAGGAATTTCCTTACACTCTATATATCTCATATAAACTGGCTTCGCCCAGATCGCACAATCCCCGCATGCCTCATTATAAATAATTTCTTTCTAAAGTTCTAGTAACATTTTAATAGTTTTCTCCTGCGAAAATTATAATATAGGCATCCGTAAACAACCAGGGCAAATTTCAAGTCAACACATCAATTTGTTATTAACGAAATGGTAAAACGCAAAACTCAAAATGTCTTGGCAAACATACATCTCAGAAAAATTTTATTTCCTCAAATTGCTCGCCTTTCTATATCTTTTTAAATCGCATACGAATATATTATTTTTGAATTATCTTTGCATGCCAAAATTTAATTTGTTTATAAAATGGTCAAAAGCTGAAACACCAAAATATTTCTTTTTACGCTTCGAATATGTTTTAAACAATAAAATATAATTATTATAAACCATATAGGTAATTAACAAAATAATTATAATATTATTCAACAGTTATACTTCGTATTATTATTTTAATTGAAGTATACTTTCAAGCTGAAGCCTGGATGTGCAGGGACGATGAAAGGGGAACACTGAGAAGCGAACCCATTATAATAACTACTTATTAGTAAGGAGTTTCGCTTAAGTAACTTCTAAATAATGTATTTTCCTATACTTACTTACCAAACAAAAAAAAGACGTATAAATGGTATGAATGGCTTTGTTATTTCAGATCTATTCAATCAAAACAAAATTGAATGTAACACCACAACCTTTTCACAGAATATAAATTCGTATAACGGTAACGATTTCAAATAAAAATCAAACTTCTTGATGAGCATTCTCACGTTTCGTTGTTGGTTATTTAATCCCTAACCTGAGCGTGAAAAACCTTATAGACCATTCCAGAACACGTGACTTTGACAGATCCGCTATTTTGCCTGGGTGGCACTCAAAGCGATTATTTTCCGTGTGTTTACATTCGTTTTTGGTGCTATGGATTGAGTTTATTGTGATTTTTTCCAAATTTTTTCGCCAAGATGTCTCGAAGTGAATATTATGTAACCCCTAGAGGTGATATTAAGTGTAGATATGATAAAAAAAATCGAGATTATTGACAATATTGACCACTATGCAATCCCTCCTGTAGAGAGCAGGCTTGAAGTTCATAATATTACCATGATTGACTTCGTGAATGATTTGATACTAACTCATAGTTATTATACTGGTCAATAATTTAAGCCTTATAAAAGCTTGCAAGCCTACAAGCTTTACGAATCTGGCCCTGTTCAAGGAATTTTGGCAAAACAAATCAGTGATGAGGCATTTGCTGTCATTGGGAAGGTGAGAAATCAAAGTTAATGCATAATTTTACAGTACAATTAGATTCTATATGTTAATATGTATAATTGTGATATGCTACAGAAGTTTTAAACTTGATCATATAGCGATTCTGTTTTACCTGCATGATCGTCCAAATACCATCGAAGACAGTGGACCTGGTCCAGCGTCCCCTGACTTTCCGTTTGGCCAGTACCTTCCATGAAAAATGTAGAAATGATTCGAATACGGAATTTGGATTGGCCAAAAAAGTAGAAACAAGAGGTTTGTCTCAGGAACATCCTCCTTTTGATAGATCAAAATGAACTTACGCTTATGTATGTCGGTATTTAATTTATGGTATTTTTTTGGCTCGACTGAACCGGAACTTGGATATTTTAAAAGAGTAAAGTGAATATTAAATAACATTTGTTTTACTGTGAATAAAAAATATATATTACTGATGTGCAATATATTGAAATAAATAGGTATATATAATTAAAATTGTTTTTTATTAATAAACATAGGTACATAGATAATTCATTATTTATATTACTTGGTATTTGAGAAGGCACATGTTTATGATTGCACTACATACCACGACAATTATATCCAATACATTTCCTCATTTTATGGGTATTGTTTCATGAAAAATCTTTTTTTGGAGCAAACCTACAACTCTACATGAACCCGTACAGTTGCAATATATCGTGTGATTTTCCAAATCTATAGGATACAACTAAGTTTGGCCTTTTGTAAAGGCGGGTATTTGTAGTTTTATTCACCACGCATAGAACATTTAACAACAATACAAATATGTGGCATTTTTTATCAATTAGACCATGATTAAACAATTTAATGATGAAATACTCGTTTTGTTTACATACGCAAATGGTTTTGTATGCCGCCCAGCAAATATAGCCGAACTGTCAATGACGTCATTCTGGAATGGTCTATTAATTTTGATTTGTAACCTAATATTTTTTGTATCAGCTTGTTCAAGAATTTCTTCTAATAGACGCGATAGTTATTCCGTCTAAAATTTTTAACCAATATAACCAGCTTATTTGCATTTGCAATGTTCCCTCTTTTTTCCCTGGTTTGAATTAATCGTAGACGTCAATTATACTCTCAGATATATTTCAACTAGTTTATGTAAAATATACCGTCTAATTTATTGTCTACTAACTAGATTATAATATTTGTCTGAACCACAAGAAAACTCTTTGTTGTTAAAAATGTATAAGTCAATTATACAAATTGTCTGTATTTCCACCTTATTATTATGCTGTTAGTATCACTGTTAATTCTAATCGAATTATAAGTTGCATCCCTTTCTTGTATTTGTTGTATATTAAGCATTGTTCCTGAAGTTCTCCCTGTTTAAAAACGGATAGCGAACACCCAGATTCTTTTTCATGTTCGAAAATTGATTAAAACTTTTAGACGCTCCAGTGTATTTAAGAGCATAAATTCTATGCATACTTCGATATTGAATTAAAGTGTTGTAATCAAACTCTGAAGCATTTTCCACGCTACAGAGGAATTTATTTATGTGTTGTTCTTCCTTTCCCTTACGAAATAAAACATAAAAATGCAATTGACACCACGTCTGCAGGTTTATATTATTTTTATTGCTCGCCTGAAATTGATTGCTTCGTGAATTAAGGCGGGGGTAGAGGTGATTTATTATTCTTTTATTTGCAGGATACAATGTAACGTCATATTTTTCATTTTTCTTCCAGTTAATAAGAAAAGCACCTACTGTCAGCTATAAATTTTAATTGGCAAATTGAACTTGTCTCTGTTAAGTCATTAAAAGGTTATCCGTTACATATTGGGGAGCCGTGTAAGGTAAAATTAAGGTGTGAAGACCTTAATTTTTATGGTTTCTAATTACTAACAATTTCGATCCCAGACCTCAAATCTTGAAAGTTTAGTCATGTGTTTTGAATAAAAAATAAAGTGGTATTTTTTAAGAAATATTATGTTTTATATATTAATAATAAAAAACATACAATCGAATAAAATTAGAATATTTGACATCAATTGCGTCTTATTAAATTACACTTCAATGTAAAGCATCTACTGCGAAATTTATTCCTCAATGATATAAATATCGAGAGTTTTCCTCTGCAGCTATTTATTCAATATTTTATTTCATAATATAATAATATAGTGGATTAAACATTTTATAAATGAACAAACTGGAGGTAACTTTCATTATTTGTCATTGGCGATCGTTGCTAAAAATATTTCTGATAACTTTATTATTAAATCTCTATAGGTCCTCGAATTTCAAATGTCACTGTTGCAAACACGGTTTCGTCTTTTTATTTAATACCGCAGTTACTCTAAAGGATTTAAATCTGGGCTTCTCGCTAACTAGTTTTTACTGATCGAAATCTTAGAACTTCTATATAAGTGGTTGAAGGATATTGATGTATGCTCTAAATAGTTCCTTGTTTAAAATAGTTACTACAGGCATCTGAAATTACTCCATACGAATAAAGATATACGATATAAAATAGTTTAATAATTAATTTTTTCTACTTCCATCTTTAAAATGGCGTTTATCGTATACGTTTCCATGACGCTAAATAATCCTTTAAACACGCTTTCGACAAACCGTGACTTCGTGCATTTTAGTCACGGGCTGAACTTAGCAACGAGATATTAGTCACGGCTGAGATTAATTCTAGATATTTTAATGGCAAAAATCAAGTTAGTTTTCCGTAATTCTTGTCATCAATCTGTCAAAATAAATCGACGCGTTGTGACAAGAGACAAGTAATTTTGTATTTTTTGGAAAAAAAATGAGCCTAAACGACAGTGAAAGTGAAGAAGATGTTTTCATTGGTACTCCGCCCGAAATTACTCAAGCAGCGGCGTCGGCAACTGCTAGTTTGCTGCCAGAAAAATCTAAAAGTCAATACGAACGTGCATATAAACTTTTCCAAGATTGGCGTCAAGAAAACCAAACAAATTGATTTTCTGAGAATGTATTACTTGCTTATTTCCAAAATTTATCGAAAAAGATGAAACCGTCCTCTGTGTGGGCAATCTATTCAATGCTGCGGACGACAATTAATCTAAAAAACAATGTTGATATTAGTAAGTACCCCAAATTGTCCGCATTTCTGAAGCGTAAATCAGACGGTTACAGACCTAAAAAGTCGAAAATATTGACACCCCAGCAAGTTAGAGAATTCTTATCATCTGCTCCAGACGAAAAATACCTATTTACAAAGGTAATAGTATAAAACCAAATTAAATAAAAATAAACAAAATCATAAATATTTTACTTTTTGGAATAATGGGAGCTTGTCGGCGGGAAGAATTGACGAAAATTCAAACAAGTGATGTTGAAGACCTTAACACGGCCCTTTTAGTTCACATTCCTGACACGAAAACAAAAACGGAACGTCAGTTTGTTATTGGAGGTAATTTCTATCATACATGCAAGAAATACATGGAACTTCGACTTCCAAACCTGACAAGTACTACCCGATTTTCCTTAAACTACCAGCGAGGAAAATGTAGAAAACAGCCAATTGGAATTAATAAATTTGGCAGCCTCTCTAGCGTAGTAGCAAAATTCTTAAAATTACCTGACCCTGCTGCTTATACTGGTCATTGCCTAAGAAGGTCTTCAGCGACGATTTTGGTGGACTCGGGTGCGGACATCACAGCATTAAAGCATCATGGAGGGTGGCGATCCACAGCTGTTGCAGAGAGTTATATTGACCACTCGTTAAACAATAAAATTGAGACCGCTACTAAAATCATGAACACTGTTCAAAATAATGCAATGCAAAAAAATAAAGATAATATTGATATTGCAATTGCTCAAAGTTCAAGCATTGATAAAAATGAAAGTGGACCAAGTATTAGCTTCAATTCAAATCATGAAGCAAATTTAACACAGTTCGATGGAACGCATTTAGGAAAATCACTTAGTTTTTTTAGCAATTGCCAAAATGTTTCCAATGTAACCATTAATATACACAATAAGTAGAACAACAGTTTAGTAATTTTTTACTGTTACCATGTTATTGATACGTTAATAAATGAAATATTAAAATAACTTCCAAATTTTTTATTTGTCGTAGAAAAAGTATAGTATGCAACACGTTTTATAAACTTGTTAGTCACTCATTTTATTAAACACTCGCGTCGCTCGCGATTAATAAAACTCGTGACTAAAATGACGTTTATAAAACTTGTTACATAATATACTATAGGGCACAAGAATATCAAAATAGACACATACAGGCACAGTAAACTATAATAAATAATAATAATAAAATAATAAAACAGTTTATTCATCACTCAAATTTTCATACATACTTAAATATATAAAAATTTATCAGACTAGTCAGAAGTTAGATACATATAATTTTCCTCGAAATAACAGGAGTATACAGTCTATACGCCACTAGTTACACATTATCCATACATTTAAATTAAGTACTGAATAAAACACAATCATTTGGAAAATATATAACATTAAAAATTTAAATTTGTACATTAAGATTCTAAATATTCGCTTACAGAGTAAAAGGCCATAGTAGTTAAATATTTGTATAAATTACTTATAAAAGTATAAAAATTGTCCACATCACCAAACAAATTTATAAACTTGTTATATATAGCAAGTAACACATTGATAAGTATGAGAATTTTGACACAGAGTAAGTCTAGAGAACGGTTGATACAAATTATTTTTGTTACGCATATTATGATCATGAACAGAGGTATTCCGAATTAATGAACATTCTTTTTTTATATTTAAAATTAATAAATATATGTACAACGATGGGAATATAAGAATAGATAAATTAACAGAAAGTTCCTTGCAAGATGTATGCGGATGTACGCCCACCATACACCTAATATTTTTTTTCTGCATTATAAATGCTTTACCAATATGGGCTGAGTTACCCCAATATATAATTCCATATGATAGGATTGACTATACCAAGCCAAAATATGCCAGTTTTAAGACCTCTAGAGTTACAGTGTTTCGTAATTGTCTTATAAGAAAACAAACTGAACTTAATCTATTTGATACGTTATCAACATGTTGCTCCCATGTCATTTTACTATCGATGATCACTCCCAAAAATTTTATAGAATTTATTTCTTTCGCAGATTGGTGATTTAGTTTGATTAGGGAACTAGATCTTGACATATATTTTTGGGCAGAAATGACATTACGAAAGTTTTACTAATATTTATTAATAAACCCTGGCTTAAACAATATTCATAAAACTCTGTTGTACATATGTTTGCTCGGTTTACTGTTGATACGATAGTTTTATTTGTTATTCCAAAGTTTGAATCATCTGCATATAAGACTGTTAAATTTGAAGATATACATGATGGCATATCATTTATAAATATTAAGAAAAGCAAGGGACCTAGGATCGAACCTTGCGGTACTCCGATATTTACATCTTGTAACTTTGATTGAACATTTCCTATTACAACAGTTTGCTTTCTACGATTTAGGTAAGATGCCACCCAGTCAAGAGCTATTCCACGAATTCCAATACGAGCTAACTTTTCAACAAGCAAAGCATGATCTATAGCGTCGAATGCCCGACTTAAATCAAAATATAAAGCCAATGAAGTTTGTTTGTTGTTTAGACAGTCGTATATAAACTTACTAAAATCTGCTATAGCTGTAGATGTATAACTGAGTATATCAGAAGAATTAGCTATTAATGGAGTGTTTATGTTTATAAACGTTCTCAACAATAGCCTGAGGAACACTATTACTAAAAAAATTATTACGCACAAATCATCAGGACTAGCTATATCGACAACGGGGTTTGTAGCATTAGATTGGACATGTAAATACTTTAACGTAAGCCAAAACATTCATTCCATTCATTTTTAAACTTATACCGTTAGTAGGCTTTTTTTTAAGATTTCACGGTCATGTTAACCGTATTTCTGAGAACTTTATAGGTTGTCCATATCGCATCAATTTTTGTTTTGTGGTACCTAGAATATGCCTTATCTCTCAATCGTGATTTTTAGATTTTCAGTAAACCATGAGGTAAGTCGCTTGGTAATTCTGACACTCTTATATGGTTACTGAATAGCCAATAGCAATATTATCATTCCAAAACTGGACAATCTCATTTACATTTTCTAAGTTATACATTGTGTCGAAGTTAATAAAATTAAGGATTCATAAAAGATTTTCTTACATTGAAAAGTACATTTTCCTGTCCTCTAATAAAATTCGCTGCGTTTTGTATTTTGTCCCACAGTTCTTCTCTTGAGTTGATAGTATTTGCATAGACTAAGGACTTCATATGTCCCCACACATAATAATCCAAAGGATTATAATCAGGACTCCTTGATGGCCAAGCAAACTCAATTCTTCGATCCATCTGTGTGGGAAAGTCTCATCAAGATAATTCCTGACTTCAATGGAGAAATGAGGGGGAGCTCTATCTTGCATGAACCACATTCTGTTCCGTATGTCTAGTATGAAAGTATGTAACAATCAGCAAGAGTATGTTGAAGAAAAAATGGATAAGATTGTCCATTTAAATTTGGAGAAAGGACAAATGGTCCCAATAATTGATCGCCGATGATACCACATCAAACGTTACTCTTAAATTCTTGCTGAAAATATCTTTCTTTAATGGCATGAGGATTTTCTACTGCCCAGTAATGGGTATTTCTCCAGTTAAAAACGCCTCGGCGAGTAAAAGTTGTTTCGTCGGTAAATAAAGTGTTCTTAACAAAATTTCGATCCCTGTTGTGTTTATTTAGAACAAATTGACAAAATTGTAGCCTTTGTGGAAGATCCCTTCGAAGTAAGTTTTGTGCAGGAGTGAGATGATATGGGTAGAAACGTTCTTTACGTAAGACTCTTAGGACAGATTGTTTACTCACTCCTGTTGCCGCTGCTAAACGACTTGAGCTAACTTAAGGATCTCCATTCGCACGAAATAAAATATCTAGTTCTTGATCTGGAGTAATCCGTTTCGGTCGTTCTACATCATTTTTATGGCGAAATGAACCCGTTTCTCCCAAACGACGAAACAGATCTTTGAAAATCTTATGGGCTGGCTGTATTCTATTTGGATATTGCAATGAGTATCTCCTCGCTGCAGCACGTCCGCTAAAATTATTTTGTACGTAAACACATATCATATCCCTCATTTCCCTATTTCAAAAATGATTATGTCTACGCATTGTAAATAAAGAAGTTAAAGAAATTAGCTCTAGGAACACAAGAACAAAATATACACTTTATTTCATTAAATTTGAATTTGTCTTTAAAAAAATTATTGAAATGTTTAACGGCACTTTCCTCGAAAGCGGTTGGAGTTATCAAGTTCTACAAGTGTACCTTTTATACGTGGAAACGACGCCCTCATCAGATTTTCTGGTCAGAAGCACCACAACGGTTGGTCAAAAAAAATATGAAAAAAGTTCATCATTAGATACAAGTTCTGCGGTGCCCTCTATGATCTAACGTGATGTAATACATAAATTATTGTTTCTATAAAAGAAGTTCCTCTAACAAATTTGGCGAAGATCAGTCAAGAGGCTGTTGAGTTATTGCAAAAAAAAACGAAAAAATAATTTGAATTTTGACACCCTGTATCTTTTTCCGCAGCAACATTTTACTAAAGCATATTTGGTTATATCCTCATATTTTGGCCCATAGAGCCTACCCCTGAACTATCGCCTATTATTAATGGTCCACCCTGTATATGTAGATAACTTTAAATTAACCCTAATTTATATTATTACAAAAACATGTAAATAGTAGATAAATATGATAAAGAACTGACGGGAGAGTTAACAAAAAATAAATTTAATACTTAGCATTCAAAAGAAACATCAATAGGTACTTATTAAATATAAATATATATAGTCCTATTAGGTTGATCAAATTAATTTTCCACATCACTTACTAAAATCATTTCACCTTTATTCACGGCATAACTTTTTCCTCCTGTTGACCAGGTTTGGTTTTGCTCATATTTCTTCTTAGATGATAGTAATATTTCGTCCTGAATCTTCAATGTTTCTTATTGGAAACAACAATGTAATATAGTTTAAGGTTATAGGAAGGTTGTTGAGATACAGTGAGTTGAGTGAGCTGGCCGTGGTCGTGCCCATTCTTAAGTCAAATGAGAACGCGAAGCTCGCCGGCAGCTACAGGCCCATTTCGTTACTATCGGCGATCTCCAAGTTGGCGGAGAAGGTTGTCCTGACCAGACTCCACACTGTGCAGGAGGAACTTCACACAACGATGAGACCCAATTTGGCTTCAGGAGAGGCAGGAGCACGGTTCAGTAAGTCGTTAGAATAGTTAACGACGTCAAAGTGCAATACAACCTCGGGAAGAACACCACCATGGTGCTCCTCGATATTGAGAAGGCGTTCGACACCGTCTGGATTCCGGGACTACTCTACAAACTACACGACTACAACTTTCCGACTTACTTCATTCACTCGTTCTTGACAGGAAGATCCCTGCAGGTTCGAGTGAATAACAAACTCTCAACACGGCGGGACATTCGCGCGGGAGTCCCGCAAGGATCGTGCCTGTCGCCAAAGTTGTACAACCTGTACGTCTCCGACTTCCCAGAGTTACCGAATACGAAGCTGGCCAAGTACGCCGACGACACGGCCATGTATGCGCATTCGCATAACGCCCAAGCAGCGAGCATGCTGCTGAAGGCGCACATGGCCCGTGCCACGGCGTATTACGCCCAGTGGAAGATTCGAGTAAACGCTGAGAAGTCGGAGGCGATAGTCTTCACGCGCCGTTTCACTGAAAACAAAATCCTAACACCAATCTCGATCCGGGGAAACAAAATTCCAACCAAGAGGTGCGTGAAGTACTTGGGGGTCAGACTGGACCAGCGACTGACGTTTAACACACATATAAATGAGACCGTATGGACGGTCTACTCCCTATCCAGGAGTCTGTATCCACTCATGATCAGGGGTAGCAGACTTAACCGACAAAATAAAAAATTGTTGTACACGATGGTGGTCAGGCCATCTATCACATACGCGGCGCCGGTGTGGTGCAGCATACCGGTCACGACAATGAGAAAACTAAAAGTGTTAGAACACAAATTTATGCTCCTCATCTCTAATTCTGGATGGTACACCTCCCTCAGAGACCTATACGCACTTTGCCACGACATAACCCCAATAGCGGACTACGTCCAGGATATCTCCCAGAAATTCTACTCTTTCAAACTGGGCGATAGTCCACTAACAAGAAACATAACACAAATTAGACAGCATAATGCCCCATTTCGGGTTAAGCACACGCTACCGTACCAGACGTTACCGATCTTCCGGCAACCTCTGTAGCCAAACTTCAACAACTATAACTTTCGCTTACCCTATCCACCTTACTGATATTTCATACCTTTACATCTTTAAATCTTTCCTGTCCCCCTCTTCCTTTCTGTTTGTTTCTTTTTGTCTCGTTTGTTTCTCGTTGTCTCTTTTTGTATTTTTCTCTCTAAATTCATTTTCCATTAAAATTTTATAACAAAATCAAAGTTTTCCGAAAACCAAAATTTAAAAAAAAAAACCAAAGTTTAGGCCAGCCTCAGCGCAGCCCGGCATTTGCACGTCTCGCAGATGGTTCCTCGTCCAGATTGAGGTACCAGCGTTAACACCCAAATTAGAAACAGTGAAGTGCGCGAGCTACCTTATAAAAGTGTAATTTTAAGTTTTGTTAAATCTGTTTTTTTAGATGTTTGTAAATTTGATCACCTTTTTTAATCTGCATTATGCAGAAGGAGCCTAGGTATAAGTTTTAATTGTTTTAAAACCGAACCAGCCTAGTCCGCCCGCTCCTGCAATCCGCCACAGCGAATAACGTGGTTGCACGGTCGGACCCGGGTTAGGCCTTGGGGAGGTAATTATTGTATAAGTTACTGGTAAATAAAGAAGTTATGAATTGAATTGAATTGAGATACAGTGAGAGCTACATGTTACATAATACTTCCAATCTACATCTTGCATTAACCTGCTGAAACGAGTTTCCTTAAATTTCCACACCTCTATGAGTTTAAATATTATTCTAGATACATTTTTCTCTAGGACACCCATTATCATTATATTATATCGATTATCTTCAATTTAATTGTATACCAGTAATTCTATGTGTCCAATGTACATATAAAGAGTTGTAAAACGTAATTCGGATCGCATCATTGTGTAGTAAAATATCTTTCTTGGACACGGATACATGCCGAGACAAATATTACATAAAGGCCCTTGCTGTTGCAATCTTACTAGTAAGAGAAGGAAACAGCAAAAAGTCCTTTTTGTATTTGCCGCAATGAAAATAACAATAAAATTGTATTACGTCAGCATCATTAATACAAAAAATCAATATTTGTCCGAATCAAATGAGAGCCATTTAACGTGTTTACTTAGGAAATCAGAATATGGAGGTAATATAATTTAATACGTTAGTCTTTTATTACCTATAATCAATAAAATTACCAAGTGAATTGACGGCCGAATGTATGGCACATGGCCTCTGCCATTAAGTCGCATTAAGGGCAGACGTCCAGGAAGGAAGTCTCAATATGCCGATCATCGTGTGCCGGACATCGCCACAGATAGCCGTGTCATCAATCAGAACTATCTTTCGGCCAAGGCACATCAATTATTCTATCAGCCTGTTAACGCTTGCCCAAACCGGTGACGTTTTCTTATAGATTTTCGTGCTTTTTTGTTTTGTAATAATGGCCGATGTCTTACTTATACAGCAAATTGATAACAACGTCAACGTTTTTTGTTGGGAGATGGTTTCGGTTTTGTCTGCACCTAAAGGTATAAAGACAGGAAGCTGAATTATTAGGCTCAATAATCTAGACAGATTTGGGAGAAGGGTATGGAATAAATATTTATAAAAAATATATTTGTAGCAGCCCCTTTTCAGCTTAGTTTCCGCAAGATCAAAGTTTTTCTTAACGTTATTTTAAATTGAAACTCTGTACGGTTATATTTCATTTGATAATATGTGATATACACATAGAGCTATTACTCATATACCGTCTGTCTATCTTACTAGGGCCACACCAAATATCCCGCTTAATATACAGTGTGACCCATTTCAAATGGAAACCTCTCTGTAAAAAATGTCTTTATAATCCTATGTTAACGCTTTTTTTTTAATGATAAACCATCGAAAACTCCAATTTATGACAAAAATTTAGAGATAAATTTCAATTTTCAAGGCTTTCTATGATTTATTTTCAATGTCGAAAATGGACAAAGTTGATTAGCGATTTTTTTATTGAAATTTTAACTACACCACTGGATTCAGTAACCTTTCAAATGGGTAAATCCCAAGTTCCATGAAAAAATATTGAAAAATGACAGATTTATGACAAAATCAATGTAGGCTCATAGTTATTTGATTTTTTCTAAAAATCGAAGTAGCCCATGAAAAATAAACAAAAGAAAGATAAATTAAGTGAGTAGTTTTCATTTTTATTGAGTAATGGCAAATAATAATAGGGTGCCATGGAAAACAAATTTTATAGTCAAACGTCAATTTAAAATTCGCATATTCTCATATTCATTGTTATTGAATTACAAAATTAATCGATAGTTATTATCAAGTATTAGTTTGTTAGTTTGTAGTTAATTATGGATAATCTAAATGTACAGGAAAAAATTGAACTTGTGCGCCTTAGAGGAGATAATGACAGAACTTTGAAAGAGGTATGCGAGATATTCAACAACAGGCATCCGAATAGGCCCAACATTACTAAAAGTACTGTTTATAAAATAAACAAAATTTTTAATGAGTGTGGCGCTGTGACACGGCGTATTATAAGAACAGATAATATACAAAGAAGAACCAGGTAAGAGCAGACAGTTTTAAATTATTTCAACAACAATCCAAACGCCAGTGTAAGAGTAGCTAGCTTAGATTTGAATTTACCTAGAGAAAATATTCGCCGATGCCTTAAGAAGAATTTGGTAAAACCATTCAAACCCAAATTTTTACACACGTTGGAACCTGGTGATGATAACAGACGGATGGAGTTTTCCTTGTGGGCTCAAGGAGAGTATCTTAATAACAGAAATTTTAATAAAAATATTTTATTCAGCGATGAAGCAACTTTTACAACAAGCGGGGTAGTATCGTCACAAAATTCTAGGTTTTGGGCTATAGAAAACCCACAGTTTGTCATTAATTGTAAAAGACAATATTCCCAAAAAGTTAATGTTTGGTGTGGGTTGCTCAATGAAACAATCATTGGCCCTTACTTTTTTGAAGGTAATATGAATAGCATGCAGTTTTTACAGTTCCTAAGAAATGAATTTTGGAATATTCTACATGAACTTCCAATACAAGAAAGAGTAAATCTACATTTTCAATTAGATGGAAGCCCTGTCCATAATGCCAGAGTGGTTACCAGATGGCTGAATGCTAACTTTCCTAATCGATGGATAGGTCGTGGTAGCCCGTTAATTTAATGGCCACCCCGATCCCCGGACTTAACACCGATGGACTTCTTTTTATGGGGTTTAATACATACAATCTATAGTTTACAGGTCACGCCCGAGTAATAGAGAAGGTTTGTGTGCAAGAATAAGACAAGCTTGTGCAGAAGTTACCCGGCAACAATTACAGAATGTCGTAAAAAATATTAAAAAACGATTCAACAAGTGCATCGAAATAAACGGCGGCCTTGTAGAGGCAGAGACAAAAATTTAAGAAGTTTTAGTGTAATGTTGTACAATGTGTTATTTTTTTATTTAAGTTTTGTATTTGGAGATGTTTAATTTAAGAAAGTTGTTGGAACACCAAGTAGAAACTTTGTTTATTTCTGTTTGTAAGTAAATACACTCACTGAGACTATTTATATTTGTAAAAATTTTGAGATCATCTGCAAACAGTAGATACTCACAACTAATTACTGATGTTATGTGATTTATGAAAATCAAAAACAGCCGGGGCCCCAAGTTGGAACTCTGAGGAACGTCTGACGTTGCTGTATAATTAAGAGTTCTGTGACCGCCGTGTTCTACAAATTGCTTCCTTGAGAACAAGTAAGATGTGAAAAGCAAGGTTAATGTATCCGAAAATCCAAAAGCTCTTAACTTGGATAATAACAAATAATGGTCTATCTGATCGAAGGCTTTGTGGATGTCCGTGTATATGACATCCATCTACCCCCCTGAATCCAGGCTGTCACATATGAATTGGAAAATACAAGCCAGATTTGTTACTGTGGATCTTTGTGCCATGAATCCATGGGTGATACGTGCATGGGTGATATGGACGATTTTATTGTGCTGTAAATATGATTATACAAAATTATTTCCAGTGCTTTCGCAAAGTTGCATAAAACGGCAATGGGTCAATTACAGACGATGAATCGGCAGATTTTAAAATATGACATATTTTGGTAATTTTCTAGATATCCGGAAACTTGGACGCTGTAAGTATCATGTTAAAAATAATACGCAGCGGAGTAACAAACACCGCAGCACAGTCTCTAACTACGAAGCTGGGAACACCGTCAATACCGGTTGTCATTTTATTTGTCAGTTTTTTGATTGCTACAAAGATTTCATTTTCTGTAATACAGTTAATATTTATCAATTCGGATGGGTAAGATATGTTGTCGTTTGTGTGACTTGGATCCGAAGGAGAATATACACTAGAGAAAAAGTTTGCAAAACCATTAACTATCATTTGCGATGTATCCAGTGTTTCATTGTTATAAGTGATCGCTCCCGGGATTCTAGTTTTACCGCTTTTGTACTAAGCAAAGGACCAAAATGTAGAGGGATCGTGCGAGATTACATTTTCGACGACTGAAACATAATCTTTATAAGCAGATTCAATTTGTTGTTTTATGGTGGCCCTGAGTCGCCTAAACTGATTCCGGTAATAATCTGTTTTGTATTTTTTTAAATAATTTTAAAAATGTTATTTTTAATTTCAGCATTATACCAAGGTGGGAAAGTACGGCTTGACTTATTATATTTTGATACACATTCTTCAAAGATACCGTTTAAACGCGCGTAGAACGCATCACATGCCTCATCAACATAACTATAATGCTAAGTAAAACCAATCAGCTTGTAAGAGTTTCTCGTATAGTTGTAAGAAATTTGCTCGCTTAAAGTTGAAAGTTACGTTGTTGTTACTGGCAAAGAATTTTTTTGACATTTTTGTATTTATACTGAAATCTGTGATCAAAGAGGGGTGGTGTACGTCCTCATTAACTAAAGACATGAAATCTCTACTAATATTACAACTAAAATTAGCAGGTACCAGGTCCAGCAATCTACCATTATTGTTTAATATTGTATTGTATTGTATTAATCTAGAAAACTCATAAAGTTGTCAATTTCTCTAACCTGACATCATTTTGATCAAAATTAAACTTATTAACATTAAAATCGCCACAAATCAATAATTTGTTGCTTTTTCAAGTATTGACAGACCTTCAAAAGCATCTAGAAATTCGTATTCGTATTCAAACACGATTGATGCTGGTGGTATATAAATAGAAAAAATTAGTAAAACAGCATTACTAATCGTTACATTACATTCAATAACGTCTATACTGATAACAATATTGGTGATTGAGTCTAAATTTAATTTTATAACATTGTAACTATTTTTAACTCCCATTAACGCTCCACCTCCCTGGAATGTTCAGTGGCTTGAAGATTACGATCGCTTCTAAACACTAGATAGGAAGTTAGAAATATTTCCTCACTGCTAACATCACTGGAAAGTCCGGATTCAGTAATACATATAACGTCATACTCTTGCGCAGAGACAACATTAAAGAAGGTTTGTGTTTTGGTCTTAAGGCAATTACGATCTAGTAGTAACAATGGAAGTCAATATGTGATGAGCAACTGGGTATGTTTGTTAGTTTAAAGGTTTAATCGTTGGGACGCCGTTAGGGTAAGTAATTTTAGTAGTAGTAATGTTAGTTTCTCCTTTCTTTCTTTTTCTTTCTTCTAGCTCGTTCTTTATTAGCCGATATTGTTCTATCTGCCTAGGGGTCTTAATCATAAGATACCGATATTCCGTTGAATTGTTGTTGAGATTTCAAGTCTTTGGCCTTACCAATGATCTGACGAACTTGATCTTCGATTTCGAGCGCAACTTTAATCGGTCGCATGGGCATGGGCTTAATGTCATTTGGTTTACTGAGAACAACATTGGAAAACTGAATTATTCCTGATATAAATGACTTTTCATTGTCAATACGCTCAGCTCTATTTGGGTCATGATTTTCAGGAACCCCAAATAACATTAAATTACATTTACGCTTCTGCCTTTCACTGAATTCTTCTAGAACCGCATCAAAAAGATTTTCTTCAGAAACACTTGGTGAATTCGCGTTCTTGAAGCTATTAAAATCTGTCTGCAACAGTTGCAGATAATTTTGACGTTCCTCGATTTATTGCGCGTTACCCGCATGTCGTCAGTCGACAGACCTACGCAAGTCAAATGAACCTCGAATAATGATGTGCATAAAAAAAATTCGAAAAACGCAGCTGACTTTGGCATACGCTCTTGTGCAAAAATGGAAGGAAGAAGGAAACTCAAAGTAGGCCATTACACCATTAATTCCGTTTATTTTTTCTCTTTCCAACGATATAAAACATGTAACAAAAATTTTAACTGATAATGTCAATATTTAATATTTTACGAAAATCACAATTCATATCATTGAATCGTAAAAATCAGCTATGCCATAATAGTAAAAATTCACTTTATAATACAAGTACAAAATGACCAAAAACAAAAACTATGTATAACAGTATTGTCTGAAAGTTATTTGTGGCATTCTACGAATATTCTTTCCTATTATTTGGGTTCTCTACCACACGTATTATTATCCTCTTCAAAACAAATCACCGAATCTACAAAATAATAGAATTATTGGAAAAAAGCATCTGCGCCCGTGACGTTTATGCCAAAGGAAAAGTCAGAGGTTATGTTTTGCAAATAATATAAATCGGAATAAACACAGAAAAAATTATTTTGCTGACGTTTCGGAAAGTAATATCTTTCCGTTTTCAAAGCTATTTTTTGGAAGAACTCTTATTTTGCTGTGTATGTCAAATACACAGCTTTAAGATTCTGTTTATGTTATTTCCATAGATACTTACTACTTACACAGAACATAGAACTGATGATATTTTCTTTTAGATAATGTTGAGTTTGTTAAGTTCTTCTTTTAACATTGGTAGCCAGGTTGTACAAATATCTACAGAACAATTCGATACGCACTTATCTTCATTTAATAAGATTATTGCTGATTCTTTAATTTTTCTTTTTTTGGTATCTGTTTCTTTTGTTAAAATGTTTGCCGAGTCCCAGTATATTCTATGTCCGTTTTCCCAAGCATGTTCACAAATCTTTGATTTCTGAATTTCATTCTTTCTAATGTAATTGTTGTGCTCATCCAACCTCACATTGAAAGGTCTGGATGACTCACCCACATAACATTTATCACATTCGCACGGGATATTGTAAATACAGTTTTTTGAATTCTGCTCCCTGTTTATCGGTTTTGTTTTGTTAAAATAGATCTTAAATTGTTCCCCGTTTAATAATGGAACTCTTAACACTGTGTATAAAAGACAGAGGGTATGTATATATTTCAGACAACTTTTAGATGCCTCCTTCTAGATATATTTTAGATGCCTAAAAGATATCTATATGTGTTTCGATAAATATTTTGTAGATATCTTTGAGATATATTTTAGATAACTTTTAGATATCTTTTTCAAGATATCTTCTCCGAATATCTTATAGGTATATTATACACTAAGGTGGTGGGGCTGATATTGTGGCAAATTTAATTGTTAATAAAACTTATGTTAATATGTTTTACCGGAAACCCAACCGTTTGGGTGATATTAAGCAATTTTTTTAAAGAAAAGCCAGAAACCCTTAACGAAAATAAAGATGGCGTCGTATTTCAAGGTGGCGGGGCTGAAAATCGGGCACCACGCCATAAATTATTTGTACTGGGTATACTGGGGGTATACATGAAACTGCAAAATATCTGGCTTTAATTCAGCAGGTTACGATTCTGGCTAATATTTGCTCTAAGCCACCATACTAATATAAATCTCTATCATTCACTCTAAACAATTTTCCTAGCTTTTTACTGACAACGCACATTTTCCGTTTAGCAGTTCTATTTTAGGGAGAGAAAGAATTTCTCTGTACTGAATGAAAAATTTTCTGGTCAATTAAAAAAAGATAATCTAATCAAATTAAACCAAACTTCTTGGCAGGATTAAAGAATTCTCCTGTATAAAAACTGTAACGGTATCAAGAGAAAATATTTATTTTCAGGCGGGTCGGCGATTTTATATTATGTTTATCTAAGAAATGAAAATGTCATAAAGAACCATGTGCGTTGACTATATAATATGCATAAATCTAGATATTTGGCCATCACCGAAATTTGATGGTGTGTTGTAGGTGCGAGGTAGGGCCATTGGGATGATCGCAGGCAGCCGGGTGAGTTATGGTTATGGACTTCTGGATACCGGATAGTGTACGCACCGCGAAGTGCGCCAATACAATTTTATTGGGGAGTTTGCGGCTAGAAAAGGGTGCGAACGAGAACCACCAGGCCCTTTTCCACAATCACAGATCCATATTTTATATTTATGCCTCCTTACTGATTCACTGATGTCATATTTGAAAGTGCTATTTCTTATTTTGTCTGCATTCAACTCAACATTTCATGGTCGTAAAAATAATTTGACTTGCAAAAATGTCAACTGTTTATGGCTCCATTTATATATCTGTGAGGAGGATTATACGATGCCTATTTCATACAGAAAATTAAAATTTATTTTACAAACCAAATACCATCAAATAATAATTACAATAAATATAACAAGACTTTTAAATTTAATTATTATACAATAGGCAATCTATTTATGGGATAATTTAAAATACGACTGTACTTTGTTAAAACACTACTACTAATTACTAAAACAAGCGTTTATGTAGTTTCTTCCGAATTTGTCCAGAGTGTCAAAATATTGGAGAGAAGTACAAGTACAGATTACTGGTTAAAAATATTAGAGAATCATAAAAAATTATTAAAAATAAGAACAACTTTAATATAGAGGTTAGATATCGACTGAGTAACACTTTGAGACTGGCCTTGCCAGGTAGTAGAGTTTAAATAGTCGCGGTCATGACGAATGAGCAACGAAGTGGAGCAACGCCAAAGTATATATAATGACAATGAGATATTCAATGCTAATATAGGAATAAATAGAGCCTAGAAAGAGGCTTAAAAAAATTTACTGATATACATAGTATTCCATTTTTAAAAATGGCACTTGTTCCTGTAATTTCATCTTGGCTCACCCTGTATGTTCGAAATTTTTTTATCTAGTTTACTTGCAATTTTTTAAAAAATTTCTAGCTATCGTAGAACTTGAGATATCGAGGTCCGACGCACTATTGCCTCACCCTGTATATACCGATTTGCCAAAATATGCCGCTTGACCAAATTAACTTGACGAAGATAGTATTTCGAGCTCTTAATTGAGAAGAAAGAAGATATTCACAATTTATACACTTTTATTCACAAACAAAAATGATCAATGATAAATATGCCTTAAATTACTTTCACGTCCAGTGGAAGTATGGTAACGAAAAAAAAAAATTTTTTTTTTTAAACAGGCTTAAAATGTCATAAAACAGTGAGATCTTAAATTTGAGCGAAAAAAATTCCTGTCTGTCGGTCTGTCTGTCTGTTTGTAACTTTTTTGTGCGCACGTTTACTCTGGAACCGTTTATGATTTGACTTGAAATTTTGTACATTTATTGGTATTGTAACGAGATCTGGAGCTAGATTACATTTTGATCTAATTCCGTTGAAGGGCTCGGGGGTAAATGGGGTAAATAAGGGTAAATAGGGAAAGCAAGCAGGTAAAAGTCCATAAAATTGCAATTTAAGGCATGTATGAAAAGTTAAGGTCTCCAAATTTTTTTTGGCATCAACCCCCCTCCACTATCACCCCCAATACCACCCCCACACTATTATGAAATGGAGTAAAAAAAATTGATTTAGTGTGTATAGGAGAACCAAGGGCATCTAAAATTTCATTTGGCATTAGTTACCCCCTCTACCACTCCCACTCTATTGTTTAAGGGATTAAAAAATTAAATTGGGATTTAGTGTGTATACGAGAACCAAGGGCTTCTAAAAAATTTTTTACATTAGCCACCCCCTGTACCACCCCCACTCTATTATTAAAGGAAATAAAATATTACATTGCGATTTAGTGTGTATAAGACTTGGATAAAAAATCTCGATGCGGAAGTAGTGATTCCTTGGGCAGCGGTTTTTACTGTTTGATAGTTTTACGGTTTAACATCGATTTAGATTTTTAAAGACAAATAATTCATATTATCGAACATTTTAACTATTATTACAGTATTACCTTATACAATATCTTTGTGCATTAATTTATTACAATAATTTAATATACATTTTTATCTCAATTATTTATTAGGACCTAAGTCAGGTCATGCATACGAGGTCCAGATCAGATCTTACGAATCCTTGTGGTGAGAGCGAACAATAAAAAGAACAAGTAAAAACAAACACAATTTATTAGAAAAATAAGCAAAGTACATTAGAAAGAAAATTTAAAGGTATAAATCTTATCAAGATATAACAGTCTAGGATTGTTAAGCTAATGCTAAGGAGAATAATTATTAATTTAAGCAATTTTACAACGAAAAAAACAATATATCTGCCATCTGTTGGTGGAAAATGTAACTATGCTATTACTACTGGTGTTGAAATGTGACAGCGTAACTTCAAGTTTAACTATTTACCATTGATTTATACTTTGATAGACTAGAGCTACTTTAAAAAATTGAATATTTGGCGCCACATCATCAATGGTAATTGATATGTTATTAGCGTAGGTATTCAGCTAATGCTAACTGGCGTCCTAGCTAAATATTTGGCAACGTAGGCAAATTTTAATATTTTCGAATCACGACACGTAGGATCTTCCTACAAATTTCGGAAACAGGAAGTTTAGAGCATTTTCTAATTCTATCAATCATTTTTAAAGTTTAGTTTAGTTTAGTCTTCAGTGTAAAATTATTTTATCGTTTTTTTGACGTTTCCTGACCCCTGCATTAAATTAGTCGGTCTCCTTTTGCTGATTGGCAGGTATCACGCTATCGCGCCATTTTTGTTCAGAGTACGGCCTCAACAAATCTCTTTCCCATCAGCCCAAAGTTTTGGAGTAAAGTTTTTCTTCATCGCTTACCATCTGGTTTTCCTGGAAATACTGATTGTTTCACAATTAATGCGGCCAAAAAATGATTACATTATATCAATTTAATTTATTTGAACTGTCAAATTTTAAACGCCATTTTAACTTGATTCCAATAGTATTGAATCTAAAAATGTTGAAGAAATTATTATATCTGTTTAAATGAGTAACTTTTGTATTCTTTATACGAGGATAATTGCAACTGATCAGTGTGTTAAAGCACAGGGCCCTGCGCACTGAACTTGATATTTTGTCCTATATATTTAGCAATGGTATCGAGATTCGAATGGTAGTTGAAACTGTGCAGGCGAGTCCGAGACTGGCAATGTAATCAGCCTGAATGAACCATATACGACTGCATTGGTTTAAAGATAATAAAACGGACATGTCTACTAGCATAAAAAAACTCGTAAATCGCTTCTCAATAGTCAAAGGTGGACTTCTGCTGTGCTGTTAATGTGCCAGTGCAGTGCGTATTTACGCAGGTATTTACTTGTTATAACACATCAAGCGTAGGAGTTTAGTTATTTATTGTTCATATTTATAAATATTTACTACTATATAAAAGGTAAAATATTTTAATTATTTACTAATTTGCCATGGCTTTCTGGAGACCATTTGAAACAGAGGATAATATAATTATGCCCAAAAATCTTATTATTTTCTTATGACAAGCATTTCTATTTACCTCCGCCCATGTACAATAAAGAGATGCCGACTGTTTTTGCCGGCTTTTAGTTTTTATACGGTTTCAATTAAATTCGTTTACACTTTAAAGTAAAATTGTTTATACCCGAGTTTATGCCAATGATACTTTTAAATATTTATTATTCGTTTGATGTAGACCCAGATAAGTGACAAATATCAAATGTAAGCGACCCATGAAAATGTAAAACATTAGGTATGACATAAAACTTTTAAACCGTAGACGAAGCTGACCACTGAAGGCCAACAACCGTCATTTGAACTGCAGCTCCAACTGAATCAGACAGAGAAGACACAAATTTGTAAAATATCCTGTACACCGTCTCGATCAGGGTTGTTTGTAGCGTCGCGCCGGTATCAGCACGCGCCCTGACGGCCTGCGGTGCGCGTCACCAGTAATTAATTGATTGTATTGTCTGGAAAGTAATTACCTGGCTCTAGCCGGCTTTCTGCTTTACTGTTCGTTTAGCGATATATTTCATCCTTCTGTTTCTGGTCAGTGGACAACAGAACAATGGCCTTACCTTCTCTATAAAAATGTATTTACGCCTTTCTGCACATCAATTATATCCACCGCAAGCGGCCGAACTCGACGATTTGCCATTAATTTTTAATTAAACTGTCCTCAAATAAACGATTCTTTGATGTTTCTACTTTTTACGGGAGATTTCATTGCAACGAGGAATTCTTATTCACGAACAAAAGGCAATTACGATTAAAACCAACTTGGTTTCGGAAAAATGAATCTTTCAGTTCAATATGGTATAAGTATTGTATACTTGTGTATACGGTGGTCAAGTAATTGTGTTTATAGGTACATGCTTCAGACGAATGCAAGAAAGTTGTTTCTTAAGATATAAGAACATGTGAATAATGTATTTATACCGTTGGTATTATGGCAATATAATGCATCTATGGAGCCAATGGAATGGATGCAGGACTCCGCATAATAGGAGAATATACAGAAAATCTAAGTGTTTATGACTATAGTCACTTTTGGCAGTTGAGAACTTCGTTAAAAATTTATATTATAATAATGCTTATATAAAAATATATTAAGGAAGCAGAAAAAATTATTAATACTAACACTAACCCAAACAAGTTTTGGAGCTTTCTATTCCGACATTTTTATTAATTCCAGTGAATTCTCACCTGAGAATTCTTTATGTCAGAGAGTTTACCGTGAGTGGTGTAATGAAGAAAATCAGGGCGAATATAACTTTAGATGAAAGAGGTCAGCTAGATGTCATCTACACTGACTTTTCTAAAGCGTTTGACAGATTGGATCTACTGGATTGGATATGCTATTAAATAAGTTTCAGCGATGCTCTCATCAATTAATTTGTCTCTTATTTATCTTGACGTACTTAGTTTGTTCAATATCATGGCTTCCAATCTGTGCTACTTAAACAGAAATCAGGAGTACCGCAGGGTTCCATCCATTGGGCCACTAATTTCCGTACTTTTTATTAATTATATTATCAACAACCTCGATGTATGCTACTTGACTGTTTGAGACTCCAACATAATATTGATTTGCTCAACGTCTCGTGCGGGTATAACTGTCTTTCTTTAAATGCTAGTACATGTAATGTAATACCTTTCTGACGTAAGTCACACCCCATAATTTTTAATTATAACTTGGATAATTATTTTTTAGGTAGATCTGAGTTTGTTGAGGATTTAGGAGTTATATTCGATTCAAAATTAACTTTCTCTAATATAAGCATATTGAGGAATACCTAACTAGAGCATACAAATCCTTAGGTTTTATTGTGCGCTATGGTAGAAACTTTAAAAGTTTGCATACTCTTGGTCTTTTATTTATTGCATTTATTAAATCCAAATTGGAGTATGCCTCCATTGTTTGGAGTCCATGTTATAATGTGCACATTACATTACTTGAGAAAGTTCACCGACGTTTCTTCAAATCCTCAACATTTATAATAGAAGGTAACTTATCCATTATGGGGTACACCTCAGGAGTTATTTTTGAATAAGTTTGATATGTGCAGTCTACTTAGGAAATGGGAAATGTTTACAATAATTCTCTTATATAAAATTATTAATAATTGTTATTCATTACTATGTTTTTTCTTGTAATTTTGTTTTCATTTATCCTGCAATTGGGTTTCACTCGTTGGATAAATTATTGAAATAAATATTGTTGGTGTAACAATACAGAGGCTAAATTTGAAAAAGGCTAAAATATTTTAACATACTTAAGTTACATCTGCGCAAAGAATTAAAAGCTTCTATGTTTATTTACCCAAAAGTCATGACTATGTAAACACTTTAAACTTTGCAATTACAGACTTTAGGATCCTAATAAAGGGAAAAATTTTAAATTATGAAATTATCACCCATAACGCCTCTAAGCTATATAATATATAATTACTACTACCAACTACTTTTCATTATTTCGAAAATTTTGAGTAATTTTGATCCAACGAAGATAATGTCTTAAACAAAGTTAGAGAAGACACAATTCCTCACATTTTTTGTATAAACTTTATTTTGTGAGTCTAATGTGTAACGGGTTACAGCGGCGGAAAGAAATAAAATGAGAACAAACAAAATTTACAAATGTGCATATTGGTAAAATCAAAACAATTATTTAATGATCTAAAAATTCTGAAACATATCCAAAAAAGTTCTTTTTAAATACTCTAAAATTGGCTATAATTTTAAGATTGTTTGGTAGCTTATTAAAGCGCTTTATTCCAACAAATTTTGGTCCTTTTTCAAATACTCATAAATTATGAACTGGTATCACCAAATTTATTATTACGATCATTGTGGTTATGCAAATCACTATGGGTAATGAATTCGCATAAGCTATTTTTTACGTACACTAGTAATTCATAAATATATATACATGGTAAAGGTAAAAAGATTCAAATCCTTGAAAATAGGTTTACAAGATTGAAGTCTACTTGCACCAACAACGTTTCTTACTGCCCGTTTCTGTAATTTAAACAGTCGAGATGCATGTGGAGATATACCCCAAAATATTATTCCATATCTCAGTCTGGACAAAAAGAATGATAAAATATTAAGCATAATATAGATCTTTGCTACTTGTCTAAGCCTGTATAGTGCGAAACATAATGAGGGTAGCTTATTTGACAAATTGTCGACATGAAATTTCCAACTCAAATCGTTGTCAATATAGAGACCAAGAAATTTTGCGGATGGTATCTGTCGTAATGATGTAGGGCCTGTCTTAATTAAACAGCTTTCATGTATTAAACTATTCCTTGGTGTAAAATTGATGGAGACAGTTTCTTGGAATAAAACCAATTAATAAAGCGAGTTACCAAATCTTGTAGCTAACTAAAACTTCAGATTTTGATTTATCATAACATAAGTGTTATCATCGGCAAACACAACAATGTTATTTTCAGGGTCAAGGTTCGGCAAATCGTTAACAAATATTAAAAATTGGAGTGGTCCCAGTATAGACCCTTTCGGAACTCCGATAATTATATTCATTTCACTCGATTTCATACTGTTAATATCAACAATCTGTTTTATATTTGAGAGATATGATGATATCCCATCATTAACTTTACCCCTGATAACATATTTACTAAGCTTTTCAATGAGTAATTTATGATTCACAAGGTCAAAAGCCTTGCTTAGATCCATAAATAAACCAATAATTTTGTTGCTACTATCTAAATTATCATATAATTTATTTATAAAACCTAATATGGCACTACAGGTGTTTTTTCCCTTTTGAAACCCATGTTGAAAATTATTTAGTAAGTTAAATTTACCGAGAAAATGTGTAATTTTGTTAAAGACGATTTTTTCTAAAATTTTTGATACTGTACTTAAAAGAGATATTGGTTTATAATTTTCCATCTCATATTTACTATCCTTTTCATGTATAGATATGATTTTGGCTGTTTTGAAAATATCTGGAAATTTACCGTCAGTTAATGACCTGTTTATTAGAAAAGTTAGTGGTGGAACAATACAGTTTATCTGCCTTGAATAAGTTTGACGAAATTCCATCTATTCCAGGTGCATTTGACTGTTTAAGCTATTGCAATATAGACCTAGTGTTTATCGGTTAACCTGTAAATATTATGCTCGGTTGGAAATTATCTCGCTATTTATTACACAGTTATATTAATTTTGTGCATTTAAAGTATACTCATCTCCACACCACCTTGAGGTAGAGTAAATGGCGGGTTTATTTACTGTGGTATCTTGATACGCTTAATCCACAGCTTCGCGATCTTAGATGTAAATGACGCTTGAGATACGCAATTATATTATTAGTGTTTTCCCTTTTTTGATGGTTCTGATCCGTTGATGTCCTCGATATCATAATCATTGGTGCTTCTGAGAATCCATTGTTCGTCATTGATAATTCTTCGTCATCTTCGTCCTCACTGTCAATACAAACCTCCGGTACATTTTCGCACGACTAACCACTGCAGAAATTTACCGTCAAAACTGGGGTTTTACTATTTTTTGGGAGAGATGCTCATCTTCCCGCCTCTGTAACTCGTTACATATTAGACTTAACAAAACAAAAATTATACAAAAAATGTGAGGAATTTTGTTTTCTTTAACTTTAACATTTTCGTTGTTGGACCAACCGCTGCGGGGTTATTTTCAAAAAACTAATTTTTCGTACCTTTTATTCAAGATGGCGGCTAGTGCGGTCCCCCCAAGGTCGAAAACTTGGATTTTTTTGTCAACGCCTAGACCTGAACAACATATTTAAAAATTATTATTACCTCACCTTTTGTGAGACAAAGGCCGTTTTTGACCCCTACTGGCTGGATTAAGATGTTTACTGTGATTCTGATCTTTCAACAAGACATGCAAGTAGTGAAAATAGAATTTATAATTGAATAGCGAGACATCATTACCTCATACTCTTATTTGGTAGTCTCACCTATCATTCATCGCCAACTTAAAAACTAATTGTAAACGTTGTATTAAGAGTGGGCGCTCTGCAAAGTAGGTATATATAAAATTTAAGAAACCTATTGCCGAACAGAAAATTAAACACCTTTTCGAATCATAGAAGAATAGAATAGAATAGAATCGTTTATTTGACTACTTTGTGTAAAAAGTGCATTTACAACAAGTCTAGAAAATAACAGTGTATATAAACAAACACTGAGGTTCACAAAAAATAAAACATGACAGTGTATAAATAAAATACATGGAGCTGCATCCTAATGAGCAGAAGCAAGATGTGCCGTGACACAGGAATACATAACAATAATGAAGTCATAAAAAAATAGGTAAATATAAAATATTGGGTCAGTAACGTGGCGAGCGAGGTCATAAATCTAGTAGGCTGATGGGACAGTAATAATTTCGAAAAAGAAAAAAAGATTTAGTTACATTGGATGGGTAGAATTCAGAAATTCATCTATTGTATAGATACAGTGCTCTAACATTTAAAGATTTAATGTGTAATATATTATAAAGCTTTAAGTTTAACGAGTTCTTTTGCATCTTGGACAGTTTAAAGCAAGGATAGATTTGCATTCCTAGTACTATAATTGTGTAAATTTGATTGTTTTGTGTAATGATTATTATTTTTGTGAATTTCGAACAAAACAGAATAAATATAAAGTGATGGTAGGGACATAATTTCTAACATAATAAACAAAGGCCGACAATGTTCTCTGTAGTCAGCTTTAGCTATTATCCTAACCACTTTCTTTTGCTGTCTAAAAATTTTTATGGCAAAACTAGAGTTTCCCCATAACAAAATGCCATAACTTATTTGAGAATGGAAAAGTGAAAAATAAGTAATTCTTAAAGTGCTTATATGAAGTGTGACTTTCAGTTGTCTAATTAAAAAGGTTATATTCCATAATTTATGTCTTAATTTTTTATCTACGTCACAACTCCAATTCAGTCTATCATCAATGACTATGCCAAGCAAATTAACATTATCTCCATTAACAAATTCATTATTGGTAGAAAGGAATAGCTTCTGAGTCCTGTCCTCATTTAACATAAGCCTATTGCTTGAAAACCACTCCTGGGCTCATTTTTCATAGGTTTTCGACGTGTCTTTGAAATCATTAAAATTATTATTTGAACAAATTAATGTTGTGTCGTCTGCAAATAAAACACAATTACTAGGTAAAAGGAAGTTACATATATCATTGATATAAATGATGAACAGTAATGGCCCCAAGGTTGAACCCTGGGGGACACCATGCTTTACAACCTCAAAATTAGACGAGACTTTATCAAAACTGACACACTGAACACTGTTTGATAAGTACGAACTAAAAAGAACGAGGGCTAAACCTCTTATACCGTAATAATTTAATTTTTGTAAAAGAATATCATAAGAGACACAGTTTAAGGCCCTGGAGACGTCACACAGTGTTAAGGCTGTATGCTTGCCCTGTTCAAGGCCTTCGACTATATCACTCACTACTTTCAGCGCTGCTTGTGAGGTCGAGTGTTTTGTCCTAAATCCGAATTGAGAATTATTTAAAATTTGATTAGAATCGATGTACCTGGTAAGCCTAAGCTTTAATATCGTTTCAACAATCTTCGCAAATATCGAGATAATGGAGATTGGTCGGTAATTGTCCTTCTTTGAGGGGTCACCTTTGTTGAAGATAGGTATGATTTTTGAGTATTTGAATATATCAGGAAAAACTGCGGTTTCAAAAATTAAATTTATTAGGCACGTTAATATTTGTATAATCAAATTACAGGTTTCCTTAATTATTTTACAATTTAGATCATGGATATCTAAAGAGTGTGTATTTTTTAATGAATTTATTGCATCGAGTACATCCTCTGATGTAACGCATCCTCATTCGATTTAAAGATTTTAAAGGGAGGTTAACGGGGAAGGTATCTGCTCAATATAACGTCATTTTAGAATTGCCCTTAAAACAGTAAATAATGTACCTATAAAACGAATCTATCCATTTATTACGTAGCTCAATGTATAAGAAAAAGTACCAGGTCCACTGGTCATGTATTCACCCCGCCTAAATCGATCAATTCCTATATTTACAAAATGATTCTTTAGTCTAATAAGTACGCCGTGCAAAGCTGTTAATATATCGTAAAACTGCCAAGAAAGACATGGAAAAGGAAGGAGGTAACCTACTTTAAGAACTCTTGAAACCTGTGTTTGAAAATTGACAAAAACTTGTAACTTTACTTTTTTCTTCCTTGTCTAGGTCACAGTGTCAAACTTAAAGGATATTTCATATATTCTCACAGTAAACGCCTTCAACCAATCACATTAAAACTCTACATATAAATCTAAAAGGGAAATACATATTTTGTATTTCAATATTTGACCTAAGAGTTAAGAGTAGGACCATAAATCACAATTAAATAAAGTGGGGTTCGCGAGAAAGAAACTGGTTCAGATTTACTGTATGCATTTCGTAACGGTCCACTTGGAACGCGTGTATTGTTAATACTGACAGATTTGTAGGCATAGGACCGATTTGTTCTATTTATATTTTAACGAATGATTTATCTTCTACCTACCACACCTTTTATAAAATAAACATAATTCTTTTATTGAATCGTTTTATGCACGAGCTCAATTTTGATCAATACTTATAGTTAGTTGGACAATTTCGGATCCAAACGATATTACAACTCAATAGAATGTTAAGTAAATCGTTTTAGAATACCGTCTGTCATTTCATAGAATATATGTAACAGTTATTGAATAGTCTGATATGAAATATTTAATATGTATTTTAGTGTAATCTCACATCAAATGATCATACCAAGTGGACAATAAAATTTATTTGTATGCATCTCTACAAAAGTAAATAAATAGTTAATGACATAAATATACTACAGGTACTGTCGTGAGCAGAAAAAAATAGGACAACTTTTTTTTTCTAATGTAAATCTGTCTCTATTTGAATATGTACTGAGTAGCCGAAATAAAACAGATATCACTTTTAATTTATTTTTTATTTTAATGTTGTAGTTATTGCTATAGTAAATGATGGATGGTTAATGAGATAAATTGCACTGCGTTATAACATTAACAAAAATTTGCTGTGTAACATTTTAAGAAAGTGGAGAATAAACGGTACGATTAGTAGAAATCCTGGATCAAAGGACAAAGGATATCCTACTTAACAAACTTAACAAGAAACTAACTATTATTTCGTTATTGCACCATTTCTATTTATAACTTCTATAAGTCTGTTTGGCATAGAATTAAATAACCTTATACAATAATCATTAGTAATAATATTTTCCCATGCATTATTTACTATTTCCAGTAATTCTTCGGCATTCCGTGGTCTCATATTTCGATTTTGCATACTTCTTACGAGTAGTCTCCATACTTCTTCCACAGGGTTAAGATCTGGACTATGACTGGGCCAGTTAAGAACATTGATGTTGTTATCTTGAAACCAGTTAGTTACGGTATGATCAGTATGAACGGAACAATTGTCTTGTTGAAATATGAACTCATTATTAGGAAACAATTGTGACACAGAAGGGAGCATAATATTGTCTAAAATCCTAATATAAGTTTCACTATTAAATCGTTCCTCAATATGCCACAAAACACCACGACCACGTGCCGATATCCAAGCCCACATATTGATGGAAAATCTACCACTTTTATCATTGTTAGATATATATTTCTCATCGAATCGAGTATTCGGAGGGCGGTAAACACGAATACGACCGCTGTGTGTTGACTGGAAAGTTTTTTCGTCTGTAAAGATTACATTGTTTCAAAAATTTACATCATGCGCTAAAAATCCAAGCGCAAATCCTACTCGAGCTTCTTTATGTTCAGCTTTAAGTAAGTATTTCTGTGCTGCTGCATGACAGCGTAGATCCGATTCTCTTACTCGCCGGCGACCAGTACAACTCAATCCAGGAAAATTCGTTTCTTCAGCAGCCTGAATAACTAAGTAAAATGTATTTTCTACTAAAGCATTTACCAATTGCAAATCTTGTTGTTAAGTTGATATCCTTCGTCGCCCTGATCCAGGATTTCTACTAATCGTACCATTCTTAAAATGTTATACACTGAATTTTTGTCAATATTATAACGCAGTGCATGTCTCATTGACCATCCATCTTCTGCTTTAGCAATAATTCCAGATTTAACTAAATCGCTTATATGAGGCATATTAGTTTTTTGCACACTTGCAATAAATTATAACAACTGACAATGTTACAAAAATTAAAATTAGATGTACACAACTAGATTTTAGCAAAATACCGTTATAAGACTTGTCCTATTTTTTTTTTTTTGTTCACGACCGTACAGTGCGTGGTTGTTTACTACAGTGTGTCTGTGTGCTTTTTACCAATACCCCCATTATCTCGGCCATTTGTTGATCGATTTTGTAATGGTATAATTTAAATCTTATATTTAGAGGGATTATTATTATTATTGAATTTTATTCATTGTTTTAGTTATTTGCTTTGTTATATATTTATATTTATTGTTAGGCATTGCTGTGAAGTGTCATAATAATATTGCAAGCTAATTGCACTACTTACTATTTTTTGCTGTTAAGTAAAATAGAATAAAGTTATATTTTGAAGAGAGAACAGCGTTGTTTTTATCCAAGTAAAGAGTTTACATTACAATTTAGATCAACTTTGTGTTTCAGATTGTGAATAAAAAGTTATTTAAAACATTTAAAAAAAAATTAATACGCCTAGTATGATGAACAGAAATTAGCAAAAAAATTTTACAGAATCTTGTTCGGCTGTTCGGCATGACTTAAAACTCATGTATATCAAATTTCGTTGAAAAATATTCATTCCTTTACAAGAAAAATCATACCTAAGATTTTAATAATAATAATCACTCTTCATTGCACACTTTCAGAAGAAGACTTACTTACTATAATAGATTTTTCTCCAAATAGAAGGAACAGTGGATTGCTGAAAAGAAGTTTTAACAATTATTGTATTATAGTTCTTCCGCTATGGAAGAATATAGTCGAGTGATACAGTAGGATGCTCCAAGTCTATTGTCGCCAAATTAGAGATGCTTTATTGCTTATAGATCTGGCTGCGAAATTAGTGAAAAATTGGTTGGATCACATCGAGGTTCATATCAGGGGAAACTGAACTGAACACCTGAATCAATCGATATAGAGAAAAGTACGCATCAGAAAATTTTAAAAATTTAGATAATTACTAATATCTGTGTGGCCAATCCAACTAAAATAATTACAAGCAGCTGGCACTTCCGCTTATACCGGAAGTCGATACCAACTTGCTTATTTAAAATGGGACACCCTATATATTTTAGGGTTTTCGAAAAGAGCATAAAATTCTGAGTCGAAAATATGTAGCATATCCTATGGCTAAACCTAGCCGTTTCAGAGATATTTGACATTTTATAGAAAATTTGACAGGTGCAACGGTTTGCAAGAACCGTTATAACTTTCTTCGTGTAAAATACCTCATTTGCTTCTTGCCATATAAAAAGAACACAAGGAGAACTACGTTCTACAACTGAAATAAATTCAATAATATCATACCAAGTGTTCCGTTTTTCGCGTTACATTTTGTCAACTTCAAACCGCGAAAACTTGTTTAGGTCAAATGGAACACCTTGTATTTTTAATGTCAAATTGTGTAAAACTGAATTCCCTTTTTTCTGATATTAGCATTGTGGGGGTTAAAGTTACAACTTTTTGAAATATTAGATGATTAGAAACAATCAGTCATTATCTTATGTCAAAAAATGCCAGCACGTTTAAATTATACCAATGAAAACTTTTTAAATTTGTTTATTATTTATGGAGAATGTGATAAAGTAATATCAAGAACTTGCAGCATATTTGCTACTCGATATCCACAAAAACGCAAAATAACACTAACACTGTAACATGCGTATTAATCGAATTGAAGATATGGCATGAACTAAAATAACAGAGATAATATCAATTTAAAATATGATTCATTTTAATTTAATAATTGCTCCATCGAACCTTGATTTTATGCTCTTTTCGAAAACCCTAAAATATATAGGGTGTTCTATTTGAAATAAGCAAGTTCGTATCGACTTCCGGTATAAGCGGAAGTGCCAGCTGCTTGTAATTAGTTTAGTTGGATTGGCCACACCGACATTAGTAATTATCTAAATTTTCAAAATTTTCTGATGCGTACTTTTCTTTATATCTATCGATTCAGTTCCCGGTGAGACACCCTGTACATTCCAGTTTGATAACTAATATAATGTGCTTTTTCCCCATTTTTAATTGCAAGTGGTAGATAATTTTTGAGATCTCTATACATCTGTAAGTAATTCTCGAATTTATTTGATATTTAATAGAATATTGATCTTTAAGCCTAATAATTTGTTTAATGGTGTCAGTGACGTAAAGTCTCGGTCGATATTCTGTTTGATTATTAAAGGTTTATTATGATTACCGAATATGATATTTAATAACTCCCATCAACATACATTTTTTTCAGGCATAGTTTGACAACTAGAAAATACTAATAGAATATCTTTATTGCAGTAAAAATAATATATCGGCTCGGTGGCTCAATGTGTGAGCGGTAACACGGCTAGTTGCTGTACCACTCCTGAGTTCGAGTTTCAGATAAGGCAGGTGGCAGTATCGTGGGGAATGGTCGTTGTGTAATTGTCTGTGTGTATGTGTAAATGACTACCATTGTCATTATTGATTTAATTTCTGATATAATTTAAACACTCGTTAGTTGTTAATCTCTATTTCATTATTTCAAAACCTTAATTTAAATTCATCAATTTGATTAAAAATCAAAGCCGCCTCGTAAGCATAATCCATAATCATAAATTAAGTAAATCAGTATACAATTAGTAAATGAAATTATAATTCAAAATTAATGGAACTAACAGTATGATTTGAATGCGAGTGTTTTTGTTTTATGTTTTAGCGTAACCAGTGGAACAGATCTAATTGGTTAAAATACATTTAGAAACAACAATCCATCTATCATAGTTGAAGGTAAGTCAGCTATTAATAATTGTATTTATAACGAAAGACCGCATCATTGCCCCCATTTCTTCAGATGACGTTAATGCGGATGACTCACAGAATTATCGCACCCTTGGTCGTTGTGTAATTAATCCGCTTACGTTTCAAAGTCGCCCTTTTTTCGTGGGTAAATTAGCTTTTCTCCTGCCAATTGTCACACGTCTGCACAAAGCATATTTTTAATACAGCCGATAAAGAAATGGTCAATATATTATAGCCGAGTAAAAAAGAATTATAAAGAGGGATCTTTAAAAAAGGGGTTAACATATTTTTTACGTTCACTAGGTTTGACAATTTGATGGTGGACGTTTTGTTTACAATATACGGAATATCTTCAGTTTAAGATCATCTTGAGCGTATTCTTTCTGAAACTAATTAAAATTATCCCATAAATACATTAATAACATGTCAAACGCTGTGAAAAATTTACTCAAACATTTATTTGAGGTATACCCAACTTTTCATACGTTTTTTTGTGAATTGATTTTTATGATATTTGATATAAAGTGTATACGAACTTAATTGAAACCGTATAAAAACTAAAAGCCGAGAAAAACAGTCGGCGGAGGTAAATAGAAATGCTTGTCATAAGAAAATGATAAGATTTTCGGTTGTTATTATATTATCCTCTGTTTCAAATGGTCTCCAGAAAGCCATTGTAAATTAGTAAATAATTAAAATATTTTACCTTTTATACATATAGTAGTAAATATTTATAAAAATGAACAATAACTAACTAAACTCCTACGCTTGATATTACAATAGATATTTATGCACTGCACTGGCACATTGACATTGTCCGTTTTATTATCTTTAAACCAGTGCAGTCGTAGATGGTTCATTCAGGCTGATTACATTGCCAGTCTCGGACTCGCCTGCACAGTTTCAACTACCATTCGAATCTCGATACCATTACTAAATATATAGGACAAAATATCATAAGTTCAGTGTGCACGGTCCTGTACTTTAACACTGACCAGTTTCAATTGTGCTCATATAAAGTATACCAGCTGTAGGATACTAGTCGAATTGTGGAAATTAGTGCTGGAAACTCAGTTGTATAAATGGATGCTAAAATATTGCAAACTTCCAATTACATTCTGTTGGTTCTAAGTTTTCTCCTCACCAAGATTGAATTTGATATACAGGGTAGACCATTAATAATAGGTCATAGTTCAGGGGTAGATTTTTTGGGTCAAATATGAGGATATATAGAGAATATGCTTTAGTAAAATGTTGCTGTGGAAGAAGGTACAGATCGTTTTTTTGCAATGACTCAACAGCCTCTTGACTGATCTTCGCCAAATTTGCTAGAGGAACTTTTTTTATTCTAAGGAACAATAATTTATATATTACATCACGTTTGATCATAGAGAGCGCCGTAGGACCTATATCTGATGATGAACTTTTTTAATATTTTTTTTCTGACGAAACGTTGTGGTACTTCTAACCAGGAGATCTGATAAGGGCGGCATTTCTACGTATAAAAGGTACACTTGGTAGAACTTGATAACTCCAACCGTTTTCGAGGAAAGTGCCGTTAAACATTTCAATAATTTTTTGAAAGACAAATTCAAATTTAATGAAATAAAGTGTATTTATTGAAAAGTGTGCTTTGGTTACGTTTTAGTTCTGTCATTTACGTCATTTAGTCATTTTATTTTGTTCTTGTGTTCTTTAACTTCTTTATTTACAGTGCCTAGACATAATAATTTTTCAAATAGGGAAATGAGGGATATGATATGTGTTTACGCACAGAATTTTAGCGGACGTGCGGCAGCGAGGAGATACTCATTGCAATATCCAAATAGAATACAGCCAGACCATAAGATTTTCAAAGATTTGTTTCGTCATTTGGGAGAAACGGGTTCATTTCGTCATAAAAACGATGTAGGGCGATCGAAACGAACTACTCCAGATCAAGAAATTGAAATTTTAATTTGTGTAGATGAAGATCCTCAAGTCAGCTCAAGTCGTTTAGCACCGGCAATAGTTGTGAGTAAACAATTTGTCCTAAGAGTCTTACGTAAAGAACGTTTCTACCCATATTATCTCACTCCTGTACAAAACTTACTTCGAAGGGATCTTCCACAAAGGCTCCAATTTTGTCAATTTGTTCTAAATAAACACAACAGGGATGGAAATTTTCTTAAGAACACTTTATTTACCGACGAAGCAACTTCTACTCGTCGAGGCATTTTTAAGTGGAGAAATACCCATTACTGGGAAGTAAAAAATCTTCATGCCGTTAAAGAAAGGCATTTTCAGCAAGAATTTAAGATTAACGTTTGGTGTTGTATCATCGGCGATTAATTATTGGGACCATTTGTCCTTTCTCCAAATTTAAATGCACTTTCATGCACATTTAAGTCTATGTAGTAATAACGTATCTGCATATATATTTTTTTCAATCTATCTTCACCGTATTTCCTAAACATCTGCTCGGAAGGTCGTCTAGAATGATTTTTTTTACATAAACTAGTGAGGCACAGATTTTACGTATCGTATAATTAGAAAACGGGCGAGCGTGGGTGCGTCTTTACTATGTACATACTTCGATATGCAATGTAAAGCAACGCCAGGCGCAGTTAGTAGTTGGATGGGTGACCGTTCCAACGAAGACCGCGTCCTCGCCTCAAACATCTTCCAGCGGCTTGTATATCAGTGTATGCGCGGAAGCTGTACAACCTTAGGCGAGGGTTGTTTAGAGGATATACCATCCTTCGGAGGGGATGTAAAGCCGTCGGTCCCTTGTCTATTAAATGTTAGGCAAGTAAAAGATCCCTACTTTTCTTAAGGGAATAGGTTCGGCAAAATTCCTGGTTGGGGGTAGCTCGTCTACAGGCGTCGGTGTTAGGCCTCAGTAGCGGAAATAGGCCGACGTTAAATAAATGTATAAAAAAAATAATAATAATTAGAAAACGCATTTTTGTGGAGAAAAGGGGAAAATAAATAAAAATCACTTGCGTCCAAACTAGACATGCATCTTGTACAGAAAATTCCGCTCTATATATTCGCTCTTTGGCATTTTTTCAGTTAAAGTAACCGATTTTGAGATATTCGCTTTAAAATTTCGTGTAAGATTGATTTTTACCTGTGCGCTCCAAACTATCCCCTGATCAATTTTTTATTTCCTATACTTTTTTCTTTTCCAACGAACGGTTTACTAGGTAAAAGTGAAAAACTAGCATTAAGTCCCCATTAGGGATGGTTTTTTGCAAAAAAGGGACTTTCCGTTTCTGAATCGGGTGGGAACCTTTCGGGTATCTATTCTTAACCCTATCAAGAGGACGCACCTCAAAAATTATTTCTTCGATTCACTGTTTTTTAATCTAGTTTGCGTGTATTAATATGCTTTACAAAGCAATTTGATTTTACTTGGCGGGCGGCGCAGTAGTTATAACAGTTCTCAGAGTCTTGATTAAATTAAATCACTTATCAACCAGATATGGTCATTAATAATGGTCATAAACACACATCGGTATACAATAATTGTGAGTCATACGTGTCTGTGCCGATTTGGTACATATAGTCTCGGGGTATCGGTGTGGCAGAATCAGAATCAGGCATGTAGATTAGAACGACCCTGGCATACACTGATGTGTACGAACTGTTCGCCAATCTGGCACAGTTATATAGCGATTAGTTCTGCAGGGGTGCACAGCCCTTGCCTGTTCCCCTACCTTACACGTTTGCTCTTTAGTGTACAGTAGGTAAAACGTATGCGGAGAGGGTGAGTGTCACTTAACTGGACACACGTCGCCTGCACTGCCATTCGACATGCACAGATACAAAACGCAGCCAGACGCGCTAATGTGATTATTAATGATAATGTTAATTTTATGTCACACCTCTGGTTTTTCTCACATCCTTTTCTTGTCTGACACTTTTCAATAAAAGCCGATGCATTTTATCTACATAATGGTCTTTTAGCTGGAAAGGGGAACCAAAAAATCAATAAAACTTCCCAGTACGTTTTTCGGTCACGAATATAGTAATTTTATAGGAATTAAGTCAATATTTTTTTAAGAAAAATACAAGGTGGCAAGAATTCGTGAACCTGGAAATCGCTTTGCGAAAAGGCTGGAACATCCAACTGATTTCTTTTTCTGGTATCCACTTGACTATGAAGTTATGGCGTGGCGTTCTCTGATGTTCAGGGTGACCAAAGAAATGGATATTGTAGAAGTACCCAATATATTTTTGGGTTTTAAGAATAATTAATTTTTATCCAGGAAGTAATTGTTCTTGCATAAAAATACACAAAGATTTTTTACTGGTTTTATCAATTTGGAAACCACGAAATTGGTGACTCCGACGTGATTAGAAGCCCAGTTCATTAAAATCTTGAAATTTAAACAATATTCAAACAGCATAATATAAGAGTAGCAGATTATCTGGTTCACCGCCCGTAAAAATTTACAATTAGAAAAGGACTGACTGTTAAGATTTGGATAAATACCGTTAGGAAAAAACTACACTGATTTGGATATAACCACTTTTAGAAATTTGTTTAAAATGTTCAGTGAGTAAGTACGTTTTTCTATACAAATACTTTCTCTACTATTGCAGTATTACAAGGGATCTCTCGCACTTTATTGCGTTTTACATGACTCACTGAACCTCTATTTTAATCATGACAAATAACGGTCACAATGTTAATACCAATATTAATGTCGAACAATATGCAGCTACGACTACTGTCAAACTACCACCCTTTTGGGTAGCAAAACCCGAGATATGGTTTAGCCAAAAAGGGGCACAATTTAATCTTGCAAAAGTCATGAATGGTAGAAAAAGATACGATCATAATATGTTAGCTCACTTACCTCTTGACATGGTTTCGAAAGTATTTGATGTTATTGGAAGTCCACCAGACAACTAACTTTTATACAAATCTGAAAGAGATCATCATTCACCGCTCGACGTCAGGTGAAGAAAAAGATTAGATGATTTGCTTTTCGCGTTCCCAGATGGGTGATCGCAAACCCTCTGAGTTTTATAGGGCATGCTAAATAATGCAGGTGGTTCACAAATGGTGAGTCGAGATTTATTAATCAAGTTATGGAAACAAAGGTTGCCAAAGACAATTGTTGTAGCAATTATTGCTTCGGGTAAAATTGATATCAACGAGATCATTGATATTGCGGATACGATTTGGGAAATTTATCAAAATCCTAATATTTCACAATGTAATTCAGTATTTGCAACACCTAAAAAAGGAGAAAGCTCAGTAAAGGAATTGTTGGAAGCCTTCACTAGTTTCTCAATTAGTTGCCAAAGTACCTCAGCTCAAATTACACAAAATAACAAATCATGGAATCTCAGATCAATACATAACAAACACAAGCTTCAAATTTCATTCAACCAGATTCTTCAAATTCAAATAGTACTCCATTGTCTACTTCGTATTCTCATGATACACAATGCATTAACTGCCAACGTAAATCACGGTCGAGATCAAGAAATTTGTTATTTTCATCAGATATATAAAGACAAGGCTTTTAATTGTGGAGGATCATGGCGTGCTTATCATACACAAACTAAAAGTCCTAATCATTACTCAAAAAACTAGATGAAGTCAATGTTACGACGATGGACAATGGTTCTCTAGAAGACAATCGTCGTCTTTTTATTTACGATGTCACTAACAAGTTACATTTTTTAATAGATACAGGAGCAGATTTATCGATTATTCCCAGGAATTTGTTTGAAAATTTCAAGAAAGATAAAAAATATAACAAAGGATAAAGAAACACTACGGAAAAAATATTTTCAAAACACTAAACGTCGATAGAGAAGACCAAAGTCGAGACAATGAAGTATGGAGGAAGGAAATAACATTTTCAGTGGGAATAGTTTCAGGTTTATTATACCTAAAGCTATAAATAATGTCTCTAGGAGTAGTATCCAAAAATAATTATTGGAGTATACTTATTGTACCTACCTACATTGCTAACAACATATTTAATAAAATTTTCAGTGTTGATCTTTTATGAATCACAGAAATCAATGATCTTCTTTAGGTACCAAATAGGACAAGGAAAACTTCTGTCCCACAACCAAAAATGCTGAACACCAGAAGAGTGTTCAGTGGAATTGTAGATTGCAATTATAGCATGGAAGTAGACTCTCAAGATTTTGGATTGTGATAAATAATTTAGGGCGTGTTGTAGAAAGAAAGTTGAAATTCAGTTCAACTTGAACTCAGTTCAAAACCCTTCGCTACCGTTGTTGCTACAATTGTAACCGTAGGTTCTCAACTCGGTTCAAAGTTGAACTAAGTTCGTACAACGGTTTAAAAATAGTACTATTTGAGAACAAATCTGAGTGGGCGACATCTACATTTTGAAAATATAACCTCCTGTATAATTAAAATAGAAAATTCCATCCTATTCCTTATTTATATTTTTTATTTTATTATTTCACAGAACAAGTAAGTAACTACCAGAAGCTGCACTTAAGCTTCTCGCCAACACTAACTTGATTTCAGTGGAAACGATCTTTTGGTACCTCCGTCAATTCATTTCTTGTTTAAAACTAACATTCTCTAACATTGTCTAATTTCTGTGGTGTTTATTTATTATTTATTCTATGAGTCTGAAACATAACATTCTTACCACGTATTGTGCTCTTATTTGGATACGGTCTACTACTCCCGATTTCAACACTATTTTTAATACCATTAACCAATTATTTTTTGAGTTATGATGAATGACAAAGTTCGAACAGTTTGTGCTGCTCAATGATGCTCAAGCAGAATGATGGGAAAATATAACCTATTTAAATTTCCTAAGAATCCCATAGGAATTTTTATTATTGTTATAAATTGCAAGCACTTCTAAAAAAATGAGAATTCCGGAATTAAATTTTCTTGAACAAATCAAACACGATATAGTTTGATAAGAACATGTAGCCGTTGCATCAAGTATACCACCAAAACACTAAAAGAGTTTAAACGATTAGTGTAGATTGTAATTGTGAAATTGTAGCAACAATCGGTTTATATTTATACTTGAAACCAGAATGAACTACAGTAGACTATTTTGTTTCAGAATCAATTTCAAGACGAAGTAGTACCAAACCATCGCAAAAGTTGCCACGGTACGTAACTACTTTTTCTCAATTTCATTACTTATAAATTTCCTCAAAAAAGCAAAATGAAATTAACTATTCACATCGCCGCTTGCGAATTAAATTTATCACTTTTAACACATCTGCTAATGATATATAATTCAACAACGAGAAAAAAAAATACCAGATAAATGTCACCTAACCTATTTGAATATTGTCACCTTTTATGAGAAGAGTAGGAATCACTGACTTCTGCTCTTTCAATTAGATTCAATGTATAGTAGTTCAAATAACACAAATGTATGAAGTTATCACTTTGATGGCTTGTAGTATCTTGGACTGATGAGCTATAAAGTTCAATTATCATAAAACTCTTTTAATTAGGTTTAATGCAAAGTCGATCAAACGTGACCAACATATGAAGTTATCGCTCCGATGTCTTGTAATACCCCTGTATAAGGCAAAACTGACTATTTTCTGTGTAAAATGGAAAATATACTTAAGGATATTTTGTTCTGGAAGTGTCAAAATGGTAAAATGAATGATGTTTTTTACTTCCACGTCCAGTGGAAGTATAGTAACGCAAAAAAATATTTTTTTGTTGTTGAAATAGGTTTAAAATGTCATGAAACGTCGAGATTTTAAATTTGAGCGAAAAGCTTCCTGTCTAACCGTCTGTCCGTCTGTCGGTCTGACTGTCTATAACTTTTTTTTTGTGCGCACGTTTACTCTGGAACCGTTTATGATATTGACTTGAAATTTGGTACACTTATGTATTGTAACGAGATCTAGAACTAGATTATACTTTGATCTAATTTCGTTGAAGGGTTCGGGGGTAAATGGGGTAAATAAGGGTAAATAGGCAAAACAAGCAAGTAAGAGTCCATAAAATTGCAATTTAAGGCATGTACGGTAAGTTAAGGTCTCAAAATTTTTTTTAGCATCAGTCACCCCCAATATCACCCCCACACTATTATGAAAGGGAGTAAAAAAAATTAAAATGTGATTTAGTGTATATACAAAAACGAAACATGTGAAAATTTTTTTTAGCGTTTTTTCTACCACCCCCATTGCCACCCCCCACGCTATTATTAAAGGGGGTAAAAAAAAATTAAAATGTGATTTAGTGTTTATACAAGAACGAAACGTCTAAAGAAATTTTTTTGGCATTAGCTGCCCCCTCTACCACCCCACCCAATTATTAAAGGGAATAAAAAATTAAATTGGGATCTATTGTGTGTACGAGAACCAACTGCCTCTAAAATTTATTTTGGCGGTAGCTACCCCCTCTACCATTTCCATTGCCACCCCCACCTTATAGTTTAAGGGAATAAAAAAATAAATTGGTATTTAGTGTGTATACAAGAACCAAGGGCCGATAAAATTTTTTTGACATTAGAACATTACATTGGGATTTAGTGTATGTACGAGAACCAAGGGCTTGTATAAGACTTGGCTACAAAATTTGGATATGGAAGCAGTGATTTCTTGGGCAGCGGTTTTTTAAAGAATAACAGGAGCTCTTAGCAATGAACCACACAAAAATGTCTGGTTTAAACTCGGGTTCAACTTAAACGATATTTTAATGTTACTGTAAATTAAAGAAGTAGTAGAAGAAGAATTAAAAAGTAAAAAGTAATCAAATAGTTCTTTTATATTTGAATTCATATTATCTTTGATTAATTATGATGCGTAAAGGCCAAAACTTATTTCTTGCAGTTCAATACTTGTATTATGGCTTTCAAACTGAGCTCATCTTTTATTAATAGCGGAGATATATTTTTTGTCGTCCCATAAATTGTTAAGTAAATCATCAGCCTCTCTGAATCCGTAAATTGTTATTCTTTCCTGAACTTGCATCAACATAACATACGTAGGGGGAGCATTGTTAAAGCTATTGAACACAACTAGAAGGAGAATAGGTGAACAATTAAATTTCTATTCTCATGCACGTGGGCGAATAAGCAGTCAGTCAAGCGAGTCGCGTATGCAAAGGGTCGATTGCAATGCGAAAAATCTCAAAGATATTATTAGCATTTTCGGACCAGGGGCCTGTCGGGAATTTCTATTAATTTGTTCGTCATTTACGAAAAACTCCAGAGGGTTACTCTATTGATGAGGTAATAGTTTTGGAAAACATGTATGAAGTCATTCAAGCAGGATAATTTGTTAACAAATGGCTTTTGATGATACTAATTAAAATAATGTATTGAAAGTGGAAATATGAGAATATTATACCTTTCGAAGAAATGATGCCTGATAGAGGGTGGAGTGGTCATATAGAATTACAAAATATGTTGAATATTATTTAGAAACATGTCAAGGCAGGCGTGTTATTCATGAATGGATCCACAAATTCCTTGTTTTAAAAGTTGAAAAGAATGGACTAAATTAAGAATGTACACAGATTGACCTTACAATAAAACTGAATCTACTTTTTCGACAGAAATTCAAAATCACAGTCAAATTCTAGTTTTATGTTAATTACGTTCTCTGTCTCCTTGTAAATTGTTTAGAACCAAAGGCTTCTTTGTGTTGTATGTAGTTTTCATGAACCTATTGAAAATCTTGTGCCTTCTCTTGTTTTGATGTCCAAAAAATCACTGGTTAAGCCACTGGTCCGTACAACAATATATAGATATAGATAGAAGAGATGAGTCTTATACTTAATTTCTTCAACAGATAAGAATTAATTACACATGTACTGTGGCGGGGTCTTTCTCAGCCTTGTTAGGTGGAAGGGTGAGAAGAATCATTTTGGCACACGAGCTTCGGTAACAGTTACGATGAGGTAGCATTGCTCGGGCGTCAGGTCCTTTGTTGGAACAAGACTACCCCACAAGCCGGTTACGTAGGGCTTGAGCAGCTCCAGTGGAGAAACGAAAATTAAAGTAGTAAACGACACGGTTCTAATATTTCAGTATTTATTGAAACTATTTACATTTCTATAAGCTAAAACTGTCTCTATTTACTTCTTAACACTCCCGCCGATTTGGAGGGTAGAGTCTTTATTTGTCGAGTCATTCCTAAAATGAAATTTTCGTTATAGGAAAGGGAGAAGACATCAGACAGGATACGCGGTTATCGATGACGTCGTTTGGATTACATATCTTGGTGCGATAGTTACAAGTTATTATAGTGAGGCCTGTAAAAATATTCACAAAACGAAAGACTTTAACAAAATACGGAATATCTGTAACGGTATCATATCCCCGAATTCCGACTTGGCAACATCATCGGCAGATGTATAAGACTGGTTTTCAGCTTTAATTTTCTCCTCATGATGCTTACATGGTTAGCTAAATGCGCGTCAAGTAGTGTATTCCAATGCAGTGTCTAAATGTTTTGACGTTTTATAAAAGTGGTTTTTAGACACTCAACACGAGTTACTTTAGGTATCGCCTACCCGTTCCATCGATTTACGAAAAATATGTGTTGTACATTACTACTTAAAGATTGTTCCGTTTGTTCCCATAAATTAATAGTAAGATTTTAGTAGATCAAGTCGTCAATCATCGTAATAAATTACACATTCAGCGATAGATGTCGCCACGCTTTACTTTCCTATCCAAATTACAACCTAAATTTAAGCTTTCCGCCACCAGATGACTGCCACTAGAAAAATATACCAATTTATTAAATAGATGTGTATATTTTAGGATATCTAAAATATAAACTAATATCATAATAATTAGTGTATAAAAATTGTCTGCTAAATGATAGGATAAAGATAGCTAATGATCGAAAAGTCCGATTTCTAGAATTATTTCTTGTACTCCTTAACATGTCAATTTTAGATATTAGAAAATTCGAACGATAATAACTTACATAAACAAAATTAACTCTATAATTATGGGGTACAATGGCTATGAATGAAGCTTTTATACAAGAACTTCTTGACCGCAAACATATTGCCTTTCAAAACGCTATCAACCACCCCAACGACTCATCAAAAACAGAAGCTTTTACCCAATCTAAGTATGAAACGCAACGCGAAATCAGAAGAATAAAGAGCGAGTGGTGGGCAAGCAATGCCAGAGAAATTCAAAGGTACGCCGATTCACACGACTACAGGAATTTCTTTCAAGGAGTAAAAGCAGTGTACGGCCCTAGTCGGAAAAATATGTGCCCTATTAAAGATTTAAATGGAAATCTCCTCAAAGAAGACCAGGAAATAAGAGCCCGATGGAAAAAACACTACTCTAACATTCTTAACCAGCAAAGTCAAGCCGATCACGATATTATAAATCTTATCCCTCAATATGACACCTTCGAAGTCTTAGATAAACCGCTAACAACGGAAGATATCTTAACCGCCATTGGGCAGCTAAAAAATAACAAATCTCCCGGCGCCGACTCACTCCCAGCTGAGATCTTTAAAGCTGTGTCGTCAGAGCTCATACCCTACCTCAAAAAACTGTTTGATGTCGTGTGGGAAAGTGGTCAAGCTCCGCAGGAGTTTCGTGATACACTTTTAATCAACCTCTTCAAAAACAAAGGGAGCGCTGCGGACTGTGGAAATTACAGGGGTATAGCTCTCCTGGCTGTTGGAGGGAAGATACTCACTAAAGCGATGGCAAAGAGGCTAACACCTGTTATGAAAAAGTTACTTCCTGAAACACAGAGTGGCTTTAGACCAAACCGAGGCACATCGGATCTAATCTTCACACTTAAACAGTTTCAAGAAAAAGCATTCGAACATCAAGGAGAAATTCACATGGCCTTCATTGATTTAACCAAGGCGTTTGACTCGGTGGACAGGGAAGTGCTCTGGAAAATTATGCTCCGCTTACGTATCCCTAGAAAATTTGTGGAAGTATATCGCAGTCTACATACAAACAGCAGCGCCCAGGTTGTGTATAATAAGGAGGCAACCGAACTTTCCAAACCTTCACTGGAGTTAGGCAGTGATGTGTCCTGGCACCCCTACTTTTTAATTTGTTTACCACTGCTCTAACAATTATTATTGACAACAAACTGACAGTCAGAGGAATAGGTCTCAGATACCGTTCTGATGGCGGTCTCTTTAACATAGGGCGCTTTAGAGCTTTCACGAAGACACGCACACGATTCATTTGTGATCTCCAGTATGCGGATGACTATGCACTTTTAGCCTCTACGCCGGAAGAGCTTCAAGAACTTTTAGATGTGTATGCCCAGAGCTATGATTCCTTGGGACTTAAAATCAACATTGGAAAGACTAAGATTAGGTCAACTCCTCATCAAGTGAACCAAATAGAATAGAATTAACGCTGCATCTAGAGCACTCTGGGGACTTAGAGAGAGAGTATTTGACAACCACGACCTTGCTTTGTCAACCAAAATGGCAGTCTACAGAGCAGTTGTCATTCCAACACTGCTATATGGATGTGAAAGCTGGGTCACTTACCGTCGTCATGTGAAAGAATTAGAACGTTTTCAGCAAAGACACCTCAGAAGTATGATGAAAATCCGTTGGTTCCATCACATATCAAACGTGGAAGTACTCAGGAGAGCAAACAGCCTTCCAACTGAGGTGCTTATTTCAAGAGCACGCCTAAGATGGGAAGGTCACGTTCATCGTATGCATGATAACCGCCTTCCTAAATGTACACTTTATGGTGAATTGCTAAGCGGTAGAAGAAGGCGTGGCGGTCAACGAAAGAGGTTCAAAGACGTTCTCCATGAAAATCTAAAATCCTGCGGTATTCCAGACGAGCAATGGGAACAACTTGCAGCGGACAGAACCGAATGGCGAGGGGTTGTGGTCAGCTATCAAGGAAATGTTGCTGCAAGAAGGCCGAATCCAAGACCTAATCAGGTCTATGTTTGTCCTGACTGCGGTCGACATGTGCTCTCCCGAATAGCCCTATAGCCATAGTCGTGTGCACCGTAGATGAATGGGAATTACAATAGACTACACCTTTTACTTGTTTCCTATTACAGACAATCTATCGACTGTAACATTTTTTTTTTTTTATACTCGGAGTCGAGTAAAGGTTAATAATAACAATGGCTATGGGTACCAGACTACGTCCCTTCATATGTATATGAGCAAATCTGACAAATCTTTCTTTCGTGAAATCGGTGATAAGGTTCTCGAAAAAGTAATCTGTGCATCGTATTCAATCTTTAATTTAAAATAAAACCAAGAGCTAATGCAATATAAGAATAATTTTAGTTTAATACTCTCTAACCGATCAACATCAAACGTTGTTATTATTATCATAGGGGTTGCATTGAACTCGGGCGGCTGTTGAAAATCGCGGCGTAGGTTCGTTATCTGCACTTTACCGTTGATTGATGTCACCGAAGTACACACTAATCGCATACCTAAGTGCACGTGACTGGTAGAGTCTAATTCTGGCGACACGCGACCTTAAATCCCTGCACAATGATTCATTTATGTTTGCATTCTGATTCCCACAGATAGAACGGGGGTCGGTCCAAATATTCTTTTGTCATCGCAGCATCCATGTGCGATTTATTTTTTATAATTAGATTCCATATTATTACCATTATACCCATCCACTTTTGTCTATTAAAAAGGGTGAGAACGCAATTTATTACCTTTGGATCTTTTAAAAATCCATTTTCGTAATGTGATTTGCCATGAGAGCAAGCCTGCCCATAGGGCTGGAGTACGGATCATAAAATTGTAAGAGAGCATTCATTATTTCGAATAAATTTAATTATTTAACGTTAAATGGTCTATTTCGCTGAATGGGGCGAAACGAAATTCGACTGACGAAAGCACAAATTAAATAATAATAGATTTACACAGATGATAACGGTAACACTTTAGGAAATAGCAATGAGACCAGCATTAGGCTTGTTCATATCAACTACAGTTAGTCAACCGATGACATCAATTAATTCGCCATCCATTGTTAGAATCTGAATTAAAAATTTCCCACATAATGTTCATTACAAAATCCAATTTTATCTAAATCATCCAACGCCAATATGTTGAAGCGGCTACCCCCCCTCCCCGTTTAATTACTAAAGAAAGTCCTTGATCGTTAAGCAATCAAGAACTCAAGAACATATTTAATCCCACCCAGTAATTATTTATCTCAATTTTATGTAAGGATAAATAAATAAATTGGCCATTTATGTGATTGTCTAGGGTTACAAAGTTAAGACCCAAATTACGTTGTGTTTGTAGTAACTTTTTATATTTATTTACCCAAGTTCTTTATGTAAAGTGTAATATTATGGTTTACTATCTGATACTATTTACCTGAGAAAATTAATCACTCTTTAAATTTAAATCCCTGATGAATGTTAGCACACTCTTTATTAATTGAGAAAAGTAGTCAATTATTTATTTTATATATATTCTATTTCGTTACTCAAGATTGCACTGTCAATTCTATAGTTAAAGTTTGTTGTCAGATTTTATTTGATTGAAATTAAATCATTTAACATTTATTTAGTTGGTATTTCCAGAAAGTTAAAGTTGAAAGAAAAGGCAGAAATTGTTTTAATACATATATTATCGTTAGGACAATAGTCACAAAAAAAACCATTTTATTTTATAACAATAATACAAATATTTAAGACAACCGTATAAATATCATATAGGAAAGTTTACGCTGCTATAATATATTATAGAATTGGTTATGCAAATAACAAGAACCATATTATGTAATAGAATTTCTAAGTTACGGTGATAGAAACTAGAGTTGGGCAATTGCCGGAAAAATGATTAGAGTAGGATAAATCGCTCAGACGATCATATTAATATCGCAGTAGATGAGAGTTTATACTCACGTAAAATCTTTTAGAATGTTGGGGAAATCTCTCTATAGTAATTAAATAGAAGAGCAACCAGAAAGTTGCGTATGATTGTCAACCGTATGAAGACACGAAATTCGTTCTTTTTCTGAAATATTTTATTTGCAATCGATTGCCGTCATGCAAGTTGTCCAGAAATTATTTTTTATATCAATTGACACTACCGGTTATAAACATTTTGCTACACCGTTAATTGATGACTGCCTGACTCACATATGCTCGCATATTGTGCGTCCGACAGGATGAATTCTAGCTTAGCATAGAGATATCTTGCCTAGGCCCTCTGCTAAAGTCCTCTTTGGTTTTCAACTGCCGACCTGACCAGTCGATTATTTTGGTATGAATTCATTGTGTCGAATTCGTATCTATTTGTATTTTGGCAATTTGGACCTGGCATATTTTCAGCATTGATTCATATAATTTTAATTGGTCTCTGTTTTAGTTTGATAAATTCCGCATTCAGCAACCTATAACAACTTTGAATTTAACGATCGTATCTAGCTAATCCGGGGAAAACATTTTACCGTGAATAATACCCTTCGGGATGCTGCCTTTAAGTGGGACACTCCAGAGGTGTTACGCCGAAGATTTGAACTGTACATTTCAATTTTATTTTAATTTTCTCTAACGGCTATTTAGTCCGTGAAATCCTCAGTCGGGGAAGCTGCCTTGAAGTGAGACACTACACCTGAGCCGAACTGTCATAAAGTAATATTTTACACGATCGTTCTAAACAAAGACAAATTAATACCAGTAAAATAAAACTTGACGTTTGATTCTGTTTGTCATTTGATATTTTTTAACAATCACACTGGGTTATTGTCTGTGGAATTCTCAGTCGGGGACGCTGCGTTTAAGTGGGACACTCCACCTGAGTCGTATCGTTAATTGGATATTTCTGGTCAAAAAGTTCTTTAAAATTTAAATAACCTGTACGTCACCAGAGAGCAGTCCAAGTCACTTACTAGAACATTTGACAAACTGCCGCTTTGCTTTGCTAGTCATAATTACCGCATGTTGCTTTATTTTGCATTTTGCCCTTGCATGAACGTTTACTTGATTACTGTCATTTTCTATGAAACCTGGTATATCATAATAATAGAGATTTTGTTTTAAGAACTAAGATTTTAATTATTTCATGAAACTTGGGTAATTAAAAATTTTAATATATTTGAAATATTAATTTAACTATACTATTTTCTGGTTTTCTTGTAAATATACATATTTCTTCAAAATTCCTAGCATATCACAATTTGAATCGTTTTTACTTTGAATTGTAAATATTTCCATATACTATTAAAACGTTTTGCGTGCCTTATTTTGAGTTTCTACTCTAATCTGTACTGTCCTGAAAAAGTAAAAGTGATACAAGTATAATATCTTTACAGCTGTCCATTCCTTGAGAACGACGGCCTAAGTTTCGACTCCTGGTAATAAACCGTCTTCACTGACTCTATCTGAGGCATTTTATATTCTTAATAAAGAAAGTGTTGTTTCTGCACTTTAAACAGAAACTGGCGTACGAGGCAAAAACCCACTTATACTAGTATAGTGTAAGTTGCAGCACAGAGAAAGCGGCGTTACAGGACCTCAATCGAAAACCGAACAGCCAATAGAACGTTGTCAATGTTTCAAACTTTTGTTAGCGCATAATACTTCGAATTCATGTCATTATAATATTTTATTGTAGTTAAAATTGTCAACAATCAAACAAATTTGTGGTTACAGTAGGAAAATCTTCCTAATGTACTTTGAATATAAAGTATTCTTGCAAAACCTTACGCGAGATGTGGTGACACGAGGGTCTCCTATTTGTTTTATGAAACTGCAGAATAATGATTGACATGAAGTTTGATTAGTCTCTGATCAAGTGTCTTGTCTTTACATAACCCTAAATATATTCATTTAGTGATAGTAAATCGTAATTCAACAAACGTAAATTTCCCCAATAAAGTATGTAGAATGTGAACTTTCACCTAGTCTCATTATTATTGAAATTAATAACTGAGTAAATTGTAAAATAACCAAAATTAATATTTCATAAAAGTCTAATGTTTCTTTAGCACCACAATATGCGAAATAGATACTCATTTCTCATCCGAATCAGAATGTAAATTCATTTTTTTAGATAAAACGCACAGTCCGAAACAAATTTACCTGAGGCAATATACACCCTTACTTTGTTCTCCGGGACTCTATCGGCGCCCTCGTTGATGCTTGCGTACGTTGTCATTGTGCAGTGTACGGCAGCGTCGGTCAGCTTGAATATCGAAATGAAATCGAAGTAAATAATATGCCTGAAGAGTACCCTCTAATATGTGAAAATTATATATTATTTCTAATTGATGTAGAGATTCGTTATGTAAAAATAACTTGTACAGCAAGTAGTTTGGTAATGTGTAATACATATGTTGTTGGTAAATGAAATTACTATTATTATTATTATCATCATTATTATGAATATTACGCTGTAATTTTTACTTCAGATATATTCGTTGACGTATCTTATATCCTGTAAATCATATTTTGGACAAGATAGAAATGGCTGCCTAAATCGGAGTAGTCCTTATTTAATTATATATCCAAGATTATACGACTAATCTAACTTTACCAGTAAGCAAGAGTATTTATTAAAACGTTATTATTACTGAGAAAACGGATTATCTCCTTTTCTTTCTCAGTATAAAATTAAATACTCCATTCATTAATTTTTACTTCTGTCAAATTAAGCTGTAGCCATAATCTATTAAAACTCCTCAAGTTTATTTCACGGCTTAGTCGAAATTATTGGGCTTTCTTAATTAAAATATTTTTGTTCGCCGTACCTTCATCTTTTCATAAGTTCTAATAAGAAAACGCCTAGAATAATAAACTATGTCAATTTATTTTCCTTCTGGAATGGCTATAAGGCAAGTTTCCAGTGTGCCATAGAAAATATTCGTATACAAAGTTGTGAAATCATTGTTAAAGGCCATTACGAAAACTTGAATCATAATCTGTATAAGAAAAGTTTCCTATTGCTTACACAAATAATAAAACTCATAATAAATGGAGGGTTTCCATGAAGGGGAATTGGTCAGATTTAGTAAAGGAAGAGGTCAAATATTCATCAATATATTATTCATAGTTTCATGTATAGAGTGGTCTAAAAACACTTTCATAGTAGCCGTAAAAATAATAAATCAATAACGCTCCAATTTTATATTAGGGTAGAAATTGAAGACAAGACTAGATATCTACAGGGACAACCGTATTTATAATATAATAACAAATTGCAAATAAGTGTGGTAATTTTTTACCAAATGTATTAACCAATTATCAAAATTATCATGTAATGTGTCAAAATTTATCCAATCAGTAAGAGATTACAGCGATAACACGCATACATGTGGTATTATCAGCCAAGGCACAAATGAAATGTTCGTCAAATTAAAATTCAACAAATGTTAAATTGAAAATCAATTTAGAAAAATGTTACAAAGGTTTGTTAATGTTTCAAACTATTCAATTAGTCAAATTGTATTAGAAAATAAATCTAAAAACACCATTAAAATTAAAAAGTATACGTGGAAAATGTTTTTAGAATTTTGTTCGATCAGAAAATACGAATTGAATGGAGAACATAGTTTGAATGAACTGGCTTTGATATTAGGAAATTATACAGTGGATATGAGAAAAGCTGATGGAACAGAATATAAAAAAGCACTATTTAGAATGTTACAAGTAAGCTAATATAAGAAAAATATTTCAATGACTTCAAAATTGTGTTTGATTCGTTTACTAGTGTTATATTAAAAAATGCTCGTGATCCAAGAGATGCTACACGCAAACAAACAAAAATGTAGTTCAGTGCCTCTAATTTTAAACGATTTGAATGAAATTACGGGATCAAAACACTCCAGAAGGTTTACAAAAAAAAAAAAAAAATTACCACATAACCAAAATGTATGTCCTCTTAGACTGTTTCATAAGTTGTTATCTAAACGAGGTAATGACCATTCCAACGGAAACCGCGTCCTCACCTCACACATCTTCCAGCGGCTTGTATATCAGTGTATGCTCGGAAGCTATACAACCTTAGGCGAGGGTTGTATAGGAGATATACCATCCTTCAGTGAATTACATTTTACAGAAATTACACCCTTCGGAGGGGATGTAAAGCCATCGGTCCCTTGTCTATTAAATGTTAGGCAAGTAAAAGATCCCTACTCTTCCTAAGGGAAGAGGTTCAGCAAAATTCCTGGTTGGGGGTAGCTCGTCTACAGGCGTCGGTGTTAGGCCTCAGTAGCGGAAATAGGCCGACGTTAAATAAATATTAAAAAAAATAAAAAAAAAATAAACGAGGTAAACATATTACTAACAATAGTCTTTTTTATGATCAACTCATTTCTGGAAATTTGAACATAATTCCTGGTTTGAAAATATGCCGAAATGCGATTAGCGGGTGGACTAAATCATCAGCTCAAGCTGTTGGATTGAATATCAAAAATAAAAAGAGGGGTTCCAGAGCAGCAACTAATAAATATTATGGACCACAATAATTTTGGTTTCATAAAGCTCTATCTAACCATTGATCAAGATCGCCATGGTGAAATAATCAACAGTATTCGAGGAAATACATCTTCAGTAGGAACCAACAATACATCAACTACATCAAGTTCCGCTTCAACTTATAACTTTAATAGTTTTACATTCAATAACTGCTTAACTGTAATAAAATGTTGAAATAAAAAATGCTAGGACACAAGGGTAGACAGACATAAAATATAAATACCTGCGAATCAAATAAATCAGATTATTATGCTTGTTTAATTGACGAACGAGCATAAGTCTAAGGGAAGTAAGCAAACGGTAGCAGTTAGTTTGTGAATCATCCTGAACTAAATAAAAAATATAATAAAAATAAATAAAATATTAAGATTTCTGCGGTAATTTGTAGTTGTTATAAACGTTACTGGTTCACGGGAAATAGAGCTTCCAACTCATTGGCCTTGTTTGGGTGTTGATGACGTGTGACCGCACATCATTGATCACTGATCAGTTTCTTTGGACTCGAACGATGGCCACGCGAGCGGAAATGCCGGGTTCAAATGTTTTTTGTTTAAAAATATGGCTTACGTAAACGTAGTGATTCAGAACCGTTCCTAAAAATTGAATGTATTTAATACACTTCCTCCAATGGCTATATTTTCTTACACGTTAGCCATAAGTCGACGTTGTTACGATATTAAAAAATGTTTTCTAATATAATATATAACATACAAATAAAATATTTGAAGTTGATAGTTAATAAATTGTAGGAGTATTGTGAAAACAAATTTCACCCTCGAAGTAAGGAAGATTATTAGTAATATTTTTGGACGGTATTCATGTTTTGTATAATAGTCCAAAATATATATAATTTATTTTGAAATGATAGGTTATGTAGTTTAAATGTGTATATCTGTAAGTTAAAGAAATTAAGTACCTGGGTATTATAATAGATGAGAACTTAAAGCTGAAGAAACAATGTGACTATATATTGAATAAAATGTCAAAAAAGGTTTATCTTATGAGAAAAATAGGTAACAGCTTAACGATGAGCACAAAAGTCTTATTACACAAATCAGTAATAGCCCCAACATTGGATAATGCTCAAGTATTTTCTCAATTTTAGCCAAAACGAAATAGACAAACTAAAAAATGCAAAATAAATCTATGAGAACAATCCTTAAATGTAACAGGTATACATTAATAAAAAAATATGCTAGAACTACCTACTTAATTTCATGAATGTAAAGCAAGAAATGATATTTAAAACTTTAGGTTTTATTTATAAATTAAAGAACAAAAACACTGCTGTGTACTTATGTAATAATGTTGGATATAAAAGTAGTATTTAGTAGCTTTGCACTGAGAAATTTAAAAAATATTATATCTAGATCGGAACTAATAAGCGTATATTATGGAATCGTTTACCCACATATAAAATATCTCATTTTAATGTGGGGCTCAAGTTCTTCAACACGAAGAATTCTTATGCAAAAAAGAATAATCAGGTTAATCTTCTCACTGGGGCCTTTAGAATCATGCAGACCCGTGTTTAAACAACATAAAATTTTAACGGTTCAATCCATATTTATTTACGAAGCAGCATTATTTGCCCACCAACATACAAATATTTTCAGTCACAATACGGGAAATGCAAATAATATATCAAATAAAAATTTTAACTGAACCAAATTCCAAAGGAACCCTTACTACTCCAGCGCAAATACATGTAACAAATTGCCTTAAACTTTAAAAAATAATTGTACACATATATATATTTAAAAAAAAAATTAAGAGAGTCCTTAAGTTTTGCACTTTTCAGGAATTATACGAGAATTTGTAACATAACTTTTGTTGTAGTCTTTATTCTAAAATATTTTAAAATGTTTACTGTATTTGTATTTGCATATGCAATAATTTATTATTTTTGTTTATTGACTTATGTTACCCCACTATTTGTATAACATTACTTATTATTATATTTTTATTTACTTATCAAATTGTGTGTTTACATGATGACTTGACATATCTGTTTTGTACAGCTTACGCGAATAAATACATTTTATTATTATTATTATTATTCATTCACATAATACAAAACAAAATAATAACTTTTTTATAGACACAACCAAAACATCATTATTAAATAAAACTATGACTGCGTCCTCTCCTCACATCTTCCAGCGGCTTGTATATCAGAGTATACGCGGAAACTGTGCAATCCTAGGCGAGGATTGTGTAGTGGATGTACCATCCTTCGGAGAGGATGCAAAGCCGTCGGTCCCTAGGCTATTAAATGTTTGATAAGTAAAAGATCCCTACTCTTCGAAAGAGAAGAGGTTCAGCAAAATTTCTGGTTGGGGGTAGCTCGTCTATAGGCGTCTGTGTTAGGTCTCAGTAGCGGAAATAGACCAACGTTAAATAAATATAATAATAATAATCATAAAATATATTTAATACTCTGCAAACAGAAATAAAAAATTGTGAGAATTATTTTAGATTTAAAGAAAAGTTAAAAATCTACGTACTTAATACTTATGAATAAAAATAAAAATGTTGTCTGCCATAATTTAAAATGTAACCGATATTGAATGTGAATTGTTGATGGTATCGAACTTATTGTATATATTTCTTATGTTTGTAATTTTATGTTTTATGCATATATCTACATCAAGTTAGTACATCCACGCCATAGTTACTATATAAATATTAAGTTTTATAGAAAAAAATATTGCCTTATACCTCAAAGAGAAACAACAGTGCAGCTACTGACACGTGTTTCGGAGTTGTTGCTCCTCATCAGCGTAATTATATTGTATTGTCTTTATATAACAGAAGTTGCTAATAAAATCTATCAGTCTATCTATGTATCTATCAATATTGTAATACTTGTAATTAATTACCTTAGAATAACCTCTATTATACTGTAACACCAATAACTGCTCTTGGAAAAAGAATTTACAGCAACTTTTATACCATTATGGAATTTAGACAAAATGGACAAGTTTTTAAGGTGAATTTCCAGGTTTGAGTAGTATTTTTTTTAGACGACGAAAGATCAAAGTTTGATTTTGAAAAGTTGGCAGAACCCAAATTCGAAAATAAATTGTTTCCTAGGCTGAAAATGATCGATCGAGAAAATTTGTTTTCCAAGTTTATTAGTTCTACTTTTCAGTAACATCTAACACAAACAATAATTAAAATAAAGCCCCATTTGTAGGCATGATGCACAACATTTTTTCTGATTTTCAAAAAAAGTGCAGATATTCTGATTGGTTATGATCTGGTCTGCCACTAGTTTCAGGATTATCCACAATTTACCGGACATTTTGACCAAACCAACCAACCTGACGAAGACATTAGGATCCCCATTAAGGCTAAGTAGTTTACTGCCTCCTTTCCACAGAGATAATCAGACGCAGTAAAATACCTTGGACTCCACCTAGATAGTAAACTAAATTGAAAAGAGCGTATAACCAAAAAAGAGAAAACAAATTGACTAAAAGTTAAAGAAACATTGGCTTATCGGACGTAAGTCATAACTATTCATAGAAAATAAATTGCTAATATATAAAACTATCCTTAGACCCATCTGGATCTATGGAATTGAACTTTGGGGCTGTGCGGCTAAGTCTCACATTGCCATTATGCAAAGAGCCCAATCAAAAGTCCTCCGTATCATAACAGATGCACCATGGTATGTATCTAACCATACATTACATACAGATTTGAACATTCCCTACATAAGGGAAGTCATCCAGGACAAAATCCACAAGCATCACATTAAACTAGAAGTTCACACCAACCCACTACTGGAGACGGTACTACAACCGATGATGCATAACAGAAGGCTGAAGAAATGCTGGCCATCGGACTTAAATGGACACTGAGGTGACTTCGTTGGATTTTCATCTCTTCACGCCACCAGTTTAAGCAACTATAAACACACATTAGCTAGAAGATGTATCTGATTGCTAATAAACAGTTATTAATAAACGGTTATTTAAAAAAAAATGTATTATTATAACTTGCAAATTAAACGTATTTTTTTTTTAATTTCAATAATGTACAGTCCATTCATAACACACATTTTGAGCTATCATACGCAACAGATAATAAATATAATATCGAATTTACCTCGAAATTTACAGAATTCATTCAAGAAGTTGTGAAGAAGTTCTCATAAAATAAGTCGTCTCCTTTTTATTGTCTTAATTAAATATCACTGAAGTATCTCCAGTGAATAACTCTAGTGGAAAATACTGAAAATATATTCCACTTATTTCCACGCTTCTATTGAATGCGACCCCTGGAAGCCCTGAACTTTCAGACTTTCCCGATAAAGTATAAATGTAAATTACATATTTGGTCAATGATGGTAATTCAAAGAACTGGATGAAGTACGACGACGGTCATGGCCGGTGTATAATGGCGTAACAATAGCCCGAGGCGCCACATAAGTGTGATTCAAAAGTTGCCCAAGTTACCTCGAGCACTGGCCACAATGTACCTATTATATTAAATCAACGAGTCCTCGTCGCTTTCAGAAAGCTTCTCAAAACAACATTGGCGGACAAAGTTGGCCGGATACGCTGGTCCTGTGTCATTATCACCTCTGGCGAACAAAGGAGATGAAGTATGGCTGCGGAGAAAAGAACTGCATTAGGGCCACTTGCAATGGAAGACACCGACGCCGGCGTTCCGACGGAAGTGCGTCCGCTGGCTTCCTTACGAGGAAATGGGGTTACGGTTTGATGTTTCGAAAATATGGTTTCATTCCATTTTCAACAGTAAACAATACACTTTTATCCAGTATTCTATTCAATATATTATTAAATACTGCTGGCAAGTCTACTGACATAAGTCTTGCCGCATGTGAACATATCTTATGGCCGCAAAGAGGACGATAGTTAATTAGGACCAGTTTTAGGTTTTTCGTCTATCATGTCGGTTTACTGAAACCCTAACTATTAAGGTTTTCAGTGAACCATATTTTTATTAAAATCAAGCAAACTAATATATAAAAAAAGAATAAATTTAATAATTATTGTAATTGGCCCAACATTATATGATTTGTTACCTATGGGCAACTTGAATTAGTCTCGATGAAAACATTAATGTTACTAATATCTTCATATTTACATAAACAAAATACATTGTTATACAGGGTACTCTTCAGAATAATAATTAGTAGTCTAGTAATTTTATCAATATGGCAACTATACATGGTTTTAATTTGAAAAGAATTCATCCTAAATCCAGAGATGTTTGGGTGAACATTCATGAGAATGGTGTAATTGAACTTCCTTTGCACACATTGCATAGTACAATTTGTGTGTGAATTTCCCTCCTTAAAACAATAGTAAAATGACAAGTGAAAAACAAGTGAAAAATAAGTATAGCAATGGGCACTTATCTCTTCAGAAAGTATTCAAGTTTAACGTATTTATTTTATAATTTTAACAAAAAGATTATAAAAATAGATAGACTCTACTTAGTTTCAAAAATTATTTAAGAATACATCAAGATTTTGTTGAACATATTTTTTAAATTCTTTTCTATATATCTTGGAGTGGGTGACACTTTATCTGAATAGGTAGTAAGTTGTAAAATTTTGGAGCAAAGTAGGTAACAGATCGCTAATTATGAGATTTCCTTTAGAATGGCAACTTTAATGATTCATCCAATTTTGATTTAATTTGGTACGTGTGGATAGTTGGTGGATATAAGCTACGTATTTTCGATGTATAGGCCTCTGATATTTAGAGTTTTAGTTTGTTTATATAGCATGTCCATATTATATAAACGATCCATTTTGAAAATAATTTTTAAAATGATATTTTGGGTAACTAATATATTTTTAAAGAATTATCATATAAACCTCCCCAGACGACAATGTAGTAGCGTAAAACTGGTTCAACTAAGGTATTATATATTCTATATAATTTTATTAATTGAAATGTCTCTTAGCCGGTAGAATTTATAATAAAGTTTTCTAATTTTTGTTGAGATGTGTTCTGCATGTTCAGTTCATTTTAAGTGCTGATCAACCATTACCTAAATAAATCCTTGATAACATTGGTTCTTTCTATGGATGGGCAGTCGCACTGTGAATTTTTGGTTATAACATTTAAGCAATTATGTATTTTAATACAATTTTTTGAGGTTGATCGGCAGCCGTGGAGGAAAATGTTATATATTTAGTTTTACTTATATTTAGACTCAAGAGATTGGAACTAAGCCATGTTTGCACCGAACCAAGTCACCGCTATGCCTCCTGATAAACATTTTCCCAAGTGTCAGCTTGGAATATAATAGCTGTGTCATCTGCATACGAGATGACACTGACATCACCAAGAAGGTTTCCCAATTCGTTAATATATATCAGGAGCAAAACCGGGCCCAAGACAGTACCTTGTGGGACACCCGCTACAATTACCTGATCACTACTTATAGTGTTAATAATTTTTACTCTTTGAATTCTGTTTGTCAAGTAGTTTTCAAATAACTGCAGCGGACTCCCCCTAATTCCGACATTATTGAGTTTGTCTAGTAAGATTTAGTAGCTTACGGTGTCAAAGGCCTTAGCCCGTCTTAAAATATAGCAAGAGATTTTTTATTGTCATTAAAATGATTCATAATGTCATTTGTTAAATAATGACTTTTACCGTTATATCATCTTCCCAAGGAGTTGTTTTTTAACGAGCTTATATGATTAATTGATTTATTTTTGGTCACTGGACTGGAAATATTTGGTTTTATTTGTCTTTTTCTTTTGTTTACATTTCTGCTTACTAAGGGAGATTGTACTTGACATTTTGATACCAAAATTTATGAAGAAATCATTGAAGATATTTACCTTTTCTTGTCCATCCTGTATAATATTTCCTTATTTCTTATTTCAATGTTTTTTGTACATTTATTTTTATTTTTTGAAACCTCATTTACTATATTCCATATTTGTTTGTAATTATTGTTAGCTTCTATTATTTTTGTTTTCTAATAATTATTTTTTGTTTGCTTGATTATTTTGTTAAATTTCGGTATTTTTTATATTTTATAATGAGATCGTTCGAAAAATGTTTTATGAGCTGTTTTTTCATATCGTCCCCTTTTTATTTTTATTTATTATGCCTGAAGTAATCCAAGGTTTTATTTTTTTTGTCTATTGGTTTAATTGTTTTTGTTGCTGATTTTATATACCCCTTTAATTTATTGACAAATAAGTTATAGGCTACTTCTGCATTCATAAAATGCATTACATCGTCCCAATACTTATTTTATAATAGATTGTTTAATTCTCCCACCTCTATTTTATACACATGCTTAAGAGATTGTTTGTTTTTGTCTATAATTAAATTTATAGATAATGCGACTATGAAGTGATCAGTAAGGCTTGTATTTTATATAATTGGTTTTATATTTAAGGTTTTTTTTGTCAAACTCATTAGATTTTATAAAACTGTGATCTATTGCGCTAGAATAGTTTTTACTTACTCTAGTTGGCTTGATGATAGAAGAGAAGTAACCTTTTTGGGAAAGAGTATTTACATAATTATTTACCTGAAACACCGATTTATCATATGTTTAGATTCAAATCGCCTATAAAAATTTCAATATTTTGTGCTTGTATGTTTAGGATATGTTCTTAAAATTCCTGTAAAAATTGATTTAAGTTTGTTGATGGGAGTCTGTATATCAATTGGAAATGAAGGTACCTATATATCTAGATCTGCTGGAAAATTATGGTATTCTAATGGTGAAACATTATTGAGGACAGCGAGTGTTATGTGGAAGAAATGTAAAATTTCAACAACAACGGGGGGGACTAATGCCAAAAAAAATTTTAAGTCAATTTTGAGTCTACTTCAATAAAAAAAATTATATTTTTTTTGCGTTACTATACTTCCAGTAGACGTGGAAGTAAAATTAAAACAATTTATAAGATGTGCATTTAAAACTTCTGCTTTCATTTTAGTACGCATAAAATCAGCTTGAATCGTTTTCAGTAGGCTACCCTGTATGCCAGATAGAGTACCATAGTTGAAAAAATAAAAACGTACTTATTTAGGATGAAGAAAATAAAATTAATGTAAAACGGACTTGTTAACAAAATTAAACTAAACAAATTTAAAATAGCTATTTGTATTACTTAAAATACTGTTATCTAAATTAATATATTAGTTGAATATTTTAATTCGAGCCGCTTTTATTGTGCCCTTCTTTGTGAAAATAAAATAAGCAGGCTTGACAGGAAGAAAAGAATGGACTCATCTCAAAGGACAATAGAACAATAACTATGCAATAGAGATAAGTCAGAGTGGCTCGAAGTCAGGCTGGTTGAAATTGATGAAACCACGAAAACAACCCTTCATCCCTCATATCAGATCCGGTTGCGGAACTTGTCGAAGTACAAACAGAGTTGTCATAGGAAGAAGAAGGGGACATCCTGCCCGTAGACCACACAGATCACGGCCAACTTGCGGTCACAGCAGCCAAGACACTCTTAAGATAAATAAAGATATCTATCCCATCATTTCCAGCGGTCCCAAGACACTCTAATGACCCAAACAACTACCAACTGCTAGGAAGCATCCCTCTGATACGTGATGCGGCCAGGGCCTAATGATGAGAGGCTGGCCAAGATAAGGAATAGCTATGATAATAAAAATCATAATTTTATAGATACTAATAACCACTAAGACATAATAGTATTGTTCTTTTGATTTGTTATTGCTGGCTTTGGGTTTCTTAATTTTGATCTTCCTGAAAACATCAGTAAATTTTGATGGAAATAAAAGTTGCAAACAATGTTTATGTGACATATGGAAAGATTAATTTTTATTTGTGAACAAAATCTAGTTTATTCTTGGTAATGTTATATTATAATGTAAAAATAAGTTCCGCATTCTTCTATCAAAACGAATTATAATAGCTGCAATAGCTGCATTCGGGAGTTGCCAACTGCGTATTTCCTCTTAATATGAGGGAGAAATAATTTTATAATGAAAAAGTTAGTTTGTCTTTACATACGATCGGAATTCATATTAACCACTGGTTCTGATAGAGAATAGTTCTCTATGAAAATATGTATATGTCTCAAGTTATACACTTTTTTAATTAGCTGCTTTTGGCCTTAGAAACCAGACTTCGATCATGACTGGTGAATATCAAAGCATAATATTCCCCATAGTGATCTAATATAACACAAGTTATTAATTATTTATTAATTCTTATTTTCTAATTACTTCCATGTCCAGTGGAAGTATAATAACTCAAACTATATATAGATATATTGAAATAGGCGTCGACGTTTTAAATTTGAGCGAAAAAAATGTTCTGCCTGTCGATCGGTCTTCGGTCGGTTCTTCGCTAAAATAAAAGTTGTAGAGAATTCGATTACTAACAATGTCCTTTTATTTTCCATTTCCATTCGTTTTCCAAAATCGTTTTGATAGCGAGTGAATGGAGATAAAAGGGAAAAACATGAAAAATTGTCATTTTTAAGTGCATTTTGACAAATAGCTATTTTTTTATTGGATTTAGGCAATAATGACACGAAAAGTTTTTTGAAGAGAATTAAATTATCTGTAAAATGAGCTCCAAGTGAGCTTCACGATGAATGGTACACGAGTTGCAGCTGTTTAAAGCTGTGAGCAAAAATTTCTTTTTAAGCGTATCTCACCTCATTACTAAGCGATGACATTTTTTGTAACGTAGAAGTTCCTTTTACAGTTTTGGAATTATTTTGTGCCAACTGACTACCTATGAACCATACTTGTAGTGAACTCTATGTCGAACATATTTAAATGATTTTGTTGCGGCTTACGGTTAAGTGTTAAGGGGAGTTTTACACAACAGGATTTTAAGATGACCCCACAAAAAGAAATTCAAGCTATTGAGATCGGGGGATCTTGCTGGCCATTTTTGAGGTCCTCCGCCACCTATCCATCGATTACGATAAACCATATATAAATGGTCACGAATAATTACACTGAAATGAACAGGAGCTCCATCGTGCATGTAGCACATTTGATTCCTTAACGCAAGTGGTACATCTTCAAGCAACATAGGTAGTTCTTCTCGGAGAAAATGAAGGTAAAATTGTTCATTAAGCGTAGAAAAAAGGGCCTATAAGATTGCTACCAATAATTTCTACTCACACATTGACCGAAAATTGCTCTTGGAAATGGGTTTCGGTTATGGCGCGTGAGTTTTAGTCCACCCACATGTTATTATTATGGAAATTTTGAAAATTTGTGACTCAAATTGTGGATTTAGAATAACATTCTGAATGTACCACTGACAGAAGTCCACACGCTATGGAAAATCAATGGGAAGTAATGCCTGTACTCTTAGAATATGATATGGATACAACGAAATATCAACCAAAATTAGCCACACAATTTGATAACAAATATTCAGAACTCTAGCAATCTTCTCGTACTCGTCTCAGGATGTTCGTCGATTTTCTGTAGCATCGCTTCCTCAATTTCGACTGTTCCGACAGTTCGAGGCTACCTGTCTACCGAAGTATCTTTTTGGAAACTACCAGTTTCACAAAGACGGCGATGAATAGTCGAAAAGAATCGGCAAGGCACGACCATATACGTAATGCATTACTGTCACCATTTCGGCATTCGTATAATTCACCACATTTATTGAGATATTCGAATAAGAACACCGAAAAAATGGTATAACTTGAATGAAACAATAAAATTTGATGAAATAATACGACGAAATGGTTTTGAGCACCAACAACTTACTTCATGACAACAAATATTGTTTTGAAAATGATGTTTGTAAAAACGTCATTTATTCCAGGATAACTAAATTTATGTGTTCAAAGATTATTAGGCGATACTGCTAAATGAACAATTTGAATATAATTATTTTAGTCAAGAACTGTGCCTCTGACGAGAAAAATGTAAGAGACCATTTTCATGTAGAATTGACCAGGCTGATCAGAAAAATATCCACATGGTAAAATATCAGTGGTGTACCACTTTTTTGGTAAAAAATATCAGAGGACATGACGCCATTGGTTGAGCGATAAAATAACTTCTCTAACTAAAATACGTAGTTTTATATCCTATTAACACATACCAAGATTGAAAATAGTATCTAAATAAAATAAATAAATAACACCACAGGTAATTACGACCCCCTCTATCCCGAAAGGCTCTAGAAGAGCCTTGTATGGGAGGGGGCTACACATTTAGAGACAAGGGACACACACCCAATATCCGTGTATAGGGGAAAAATCCCTCTCACAGTATTTTCCACTGCCACGACCGGAGATCGAACCCGGAACTTTTGGGTGAGAGGCAAGTGCGCTCACCTTTCCTCTCCACCACCAGTCATACATAAAGTACTTAAGTCTTAAGAACTCTAACACAGATCCCTGAAGAACATCGTATTTTATAGGATGAGGTTTAACTTTACATTTTGCGAAGATACACATTGAAAACGATTGGTTAGGTAGGAGTTTATTATATTGGTGCAATTGCTGCAAAAACTACAAAAGTTTAATTTCAAAACTTATTACGAGAATACTAATAAACCCATCGACATTTTGTCATGTAATCGACAAATGTTTGACAAATTTTCCACAATTCAAGCTGATAAAAACTGCTCAGGGAAAAGATGCAAGATGATTTATTTACTTAGTTGTTACGGAACATATTCTGGGAGATAAATCGATTTTGGTAAACATTGTGCACTAACGACTATATGTTTATAAAATTTTCAAACACTAGATCCAAAAAGAAAACATACCATATATTTGTGTCAAGAATCATTAAAATAAAATAAAAAAATAATTAATAGCAATTGCATTTATGACACAACCGATATATTTTTGTCATTCATATGCTCAGACTTCCCAAGTATCTAGAAAAAAGTCCATGTAATATCTCTACCTAAAAGCTCAAATCCTTTAAATTTGAACGATATAAGGCCGATAAGTGTTTCACCAACCTTGTCCAAAGTGTTAGAAAAAGTCATTGAAAAACATCTCAAATACAGGAACGTTATCCAATCAACTCAATCAGGCTTTAGGTCAAGTCATAGTTGCACTACTGCTTTGTTAAAAAATAATTTTTAACAAAGATATAATAGAGGCTTCTGATAAAGGTAAACCATATTAATATTACTGGCTTACTCGAAGTCTTTCGATACTCTTAACCACGAACTCTTAATATCAATTTTACATTTCGTTGGGCTTAGTGAATCAGCTTTAAACTTATTTTCTGCTTATCTCACTGAGAAAGATCTCAAACTGTCAAGTATTAAGGTAATATTTCAAAATTTTTAATAATTAACAAGGGAGTACCACAAGGCTCCGTTATGGGGCCTCTACTGTTCAGTATATATACTTCTAGTTTTCCAACCGCTTTTACTTCATGCTCACAGCACTATTACGCCGATGACACCCAATTATATCTCTCTTTTAATCTGGAAGAATGTGGGCAGGCTAATCTAGGAGTCTTCTCCAAAAATCGTTTAAATTTAAATTCAACTATAACTAATATGATAATTTTTGGGAAAAATAAGATAAGAGAACATTTTCTGGCAAACTGCTCACAAAAAAAAAACAAAATAAATGATTTTGTGCCTATTAAATTTTCTTTATTATAAAATCACCTTTTCATATTATAAAATTACCGTTTGCACAGATGTGCACAATGTTAGTATTAGATATAAAAGCACCCTAACCCCGCCAGTGAACTATTCGTAGTTTTTTAAACGTTTGTTTACATATAATAATTATAATAAATAAACACCACAGAAATTAGACAACCCCCAATTTCAGAAGCCAGGGCTTGTGCGGAAGGAGGTTACACTTTGAAAAAACGCGGACATACAACCATTTCCTCCGACAGTGCCAGTGCCGTAGCCAGGATTCGAACCCGGTGGTGCGATGTAGGCTATCGACCAGACTAGACAGATATTATAATACATATGTGCAAATGCATGAAGGACTTACCCAACTTACGAAACTTCAAGAAAATTAGATTTAGGAAAGAAGTAGGTACTAAACTAGTAAAAACAAACAATTGAAATAACAATTGTTTTGTGGAACTATAATATTGTTTCCAGTATGCATTAATACTGCTATGATTCTTGTTTTTTTTTTTTCGTTAAGTTTTAATCACACCGTATTATAATTAACGATAATACTAGTTTATTCTTTTTTGTCATTACAAACTACTGCTGTCTGTAGACTTTTTGATGGCTAGGTGGAAGAACAGACAGTCACCTGAACCGACTGTGGTTCAGGTTGATGGAACTTCACTCGAATTAATCTTATTTTGTCTTTTTATACATATCAAATAATGTTCTATACGTAAAGTAGTAGTATAGTAAAGAAGATTAATAAAGACCTTTATTATTATTACTATTATTATATAACCATGAACTAAACTCTATCTTTTCCTTGTGATGAGTTAAGTAAGAGACTTAATTTAAGAAAATTGTTTATAACAAGATATTTATATATAATGCAATTGCAGACCACTTAATAGCCAGCAAATTACTGTTATTTTTTTTTATAGAATTTGTCACACGATCAATTTGGCCAGTGTTATCCTGGCAGCGGGAGCGTTTACCAGGCCACAACGATGAGATTTTCATCAAGTATGCAAATGAGGGAGAAAATTACTTTTCCTATATATAATCGTCATTATTTCCACATTGACATCAAACCCGCGTGTGATCACATATTGCTGTTTTTCCCGCCGCCTGGCCAAGCCATCATGATAACCGTAATACCGCGCAGCCGACCGGTGGTGGTACACTGAACGACATAAATATTACACTAACATAATAACATCGTGTTATATTAAACTATAATCTCATTTATCAAATACGTCAAAAATGAAATTTAACTATAGTGAGATTTTGCTGGATTTAGGATTCCCGTAATAATCTTAATACAGTTATGTAATATCTTTAACGGCACTCTTATTAAAACAACAGATTCATCAGTAAAATAGTGCAGGTCCTTTCATAACCGTAGAGTATTATTCAGGTTTAATTAAATACGAGATATTAAGGTCCGGTTTATCAATACAAGGTTAACTCTTAACTAGAGGATAAATGTCAAATGTAATAATAGGTATGTACTGTTTTGTTTGACATTTATCCTCTAATTACTAGTTAAACCTGCATTGATAAACCGTACCTTAGAGTCCTATCGGGTTAGGTCATTAAGTAGTAAGTACGGTACCTAGAGGTTAAAAAAGATGCAGAACTTAGAAATAAAATAATATTACAGACATATATAAATTTTTTATGGGTAATTATTTTAGTAAATTCTCTTCCCCTAAACTTGAAATAAGCGTAACCATAAAGTTACGATGCTGTGATAGTTTCGGCATATTACATGTAGAGGAGAGTAATGCAGACAATATTTTTGTAGCGGTTTTAAGGCAAACTATAACTGAGGCACGAGTTGAGGTGTAGGGCACTAGAAAGTTTACTATACTTGTTTCAGGAACTTTGGACAACAAATTTTATACAAAAGAATTATGCCATATAACTGCCTGCGATATTCAAAGTTAGTATGATCTTATTAAGCAGTATGTTATATTCTAGTGGGCGTGTAAATGTGATCTATAAAACTGTAACACCCCTTGGCTTAAAACCAGGAAGTGTTTCAATTATGCGAACGGCAGCTCTGGGTTATGGGAAAGCGAGGTCGTGGTTCGATATTTACTCATTTGTTAACTTGCAAAAAAAAATATAAAATAGTGAATATACAGGGTGTTGCATCATGAGAGGGACATAGCTTAATAGGAGGTAGAGAACATCAGTGGTAACCGGAACCTCCCATAGAAATGTCTCATTGGGCCTTCATTACGAAGTTACAGGGTGTTAAATAATTTTTGGCCAAACCTGTTTTTTGTCATAACTTTGACAGGGATATTTGGTACGGCTAATGTACTAACGAGCCCCAAGAGGTACATTTATAAAAAAAATATATCCAGGTCCGGACTCACTATAATTTATGTTTCTTCTTTGCATCAATAAAACATCACCCTGTATATATTTTTTTGAAATTTCGATACGATATTCGAAAAGAGCAAGAAAAAACAAACAAAATGGCCTATTTCATTTTTTTTTACACCTTCGTGGTTATTTAAATACGTTGTTAAATGTGCAAGAAAATAGATTACAGAACCCTATTAAATGAGAGGCACGTGAAATAAATAGTTTTATAACTAAAATTTGCAAAAATTCTATTGAGCCTAGGTGGTATGGGTGAATCCTAATTCCGGCACGTTTTAAAGGTCCATTTTGGTAAAAACCTGTGGTCCTAATAAGTAATCGGGTATGAAATAACAAAATTTTTAATCAATCACAGTAGGCTTGTTCAAAGTGACAGATAATAAAAAGAAATCTCCTAAACAGTTGAATAATTGTTTGTTAGTAATTTAATGTGTCAATAATCCGCATTTAGTTAGTGAAAACTTGTGAAAATATTTTAACTATGCCAGTAAAATTTACAAACGTGGAATATGCTGACATAATATTCATCTATGGTTTCTGTAATGGAAATGGTAGGTCGGCGGAAAGAGAATATCGGCTGCGTTTTCCTGGTCGTCGATGCCCTAATCATAAAACCTTTAGTACGGTGTTCCAGTATGCAAGACAACACGGAAAGTTTCCTACTTCTGCAGTTGTGGAGCGTGTTTTACAACAAGGTGTGCAGGAACAAAACAATATTATAAACGTAGTTCAAGAAAACCCAAATATGAGCACTAGACGAATCAGTTTGGCAACTGGTATTCCTCATTGGCGAGTATGGAGAACCCTAAAAAGAGAACGTTACCATCCATATCATATCCAGCAGGTACAGCGTCTTCAACAAGGCGACGATATCCCCCGCCTGGCATTTTGTCATTGGTTGTCTAACCATCGACCAGTCATTTACAGAACCTTATTTACGGATGAGGCACAATTTACAAAGGATTGAGTAAACAATTCACGAAATAATCATAAATGGGCACAGGAAAACCCACATGCGGTACGCCAACGCCGTTCGCAACACAGGTTTTCTGTAAATGTTTGGGTCGGACTTGTGAATAGACATTTGATAGGGCCACATTTTTTTGAAGAAAGATTGAATGGTGAAATTTACTTTGATTTTCTTCAAAACATTTTACCGAATATGTTAGAAAATATCGGTATAAGAGGCATGTTGTTTCAGCATGATGGGGCCCCACCACATTTTAACCTTCAAGTAAGAGAACACTTAAACAATGTGTATCCTAATAGATGGATTGGACGCGGGGGGTCCACATGAATGGCCACCAAGATCTCCTGATTGTAACCCTTGTGATTACTTTTTATGGGGCCACTTAAAAAACGAGGTTTATAGCATTGAAATTGAAAGTAGACAACATTTAATCCAGCGCATCGTTACAACCTGCGACGAAATACGGAATAATCCAGAAATGATACGTCGAGCAATTGGTGACCTTTCTAAACGCGCAAGAAAATGCACCGAATGTGGGGGAGGACATTTTGAAAATTTACTTTAGTGTCAATTACGTTTTATTTTTAAACACATTTAGTTATTGTTTTGTTATTTATTGTTAATTGAATGGAAAATATTTTATTTATTTAGATTTTAGTTTGTTCTCTTTTCCAATTTTTATTGAGTATAAAATGTTGATGATTTTCTTGATCAAAGTAACTGGTTGCTTAGGCCTAAATGGTTTAAATTATCTGTCACTTTTATTCTTTGAACAAGCCTACTGTGATTGATTAAAAATTTTGTTATTTCATACCCGATTACTTATTAGGACCACAGTTTTTTACCAAAATGGACCTTTAAAACGTGCCGGAATTAGGATTCACCCAGACCACCTAGGCTCAATAGAATTTTTGCAAATTTTAGTTATAAAACTATTTATTTCACGTGCCTCTCATTTAATAGGGTTCTGTAATCCGTTTTCTTGCACATTTAACAACGTATTGAAATAACCACGAAGGTGTAACAAAAAAATGAAATAGACCATTTTGTTTGTTTTTTCTTGCTCTTTTCGAATATCGTATCGAAATTTCAAAAAAATATATACAGGGTGATGTTTTATTGGTGCAAAGAAGAAACATAAATTATAGTGAGTCCGGACCTGGATATATTTTTTTTATACATGTACCTCTTGGGGCTCGTTAGTACATTAGCCGTACCAAATATGAATCCGTTATTTCATTCCCTGTCAAAGTTATGACAAAAAACAGGTTTGGCCAAAAATTATTTAACACCCTGTAACTTCGTAATGAAGGCCCAATGAGACATTTCTATGGGAGGTTCCGGTTACCACTGATGTTCTCTACCTCCTATTAAGCTATGTCCCTCTCATGATGCAACACCCTGTATATAAACAAAAAAATAGATGTTTAGGGCGCCACCTTAACTTACTATATGAACCATGAGTATTGTGAAAGCTAAGGAAAACAATACTGAGTACCTAAGTTATGTAATAAGCTCACCAATAATATATATCCAGCTAAATGAGTAGAAGAAAGGAAACACACATGTTAATAATAAGTTGACTTTAATATTTGACAATGGGACAGTTGAATAATTTATTTAGCAATAGCAAAAAAATTTAGTTAAGTTGAAATTTGAATGATTGATAAAAAAATATTAAATTATGACAAGGTTTAACAAGTATTATTTAAGAAAATTTTATGTAAAAATATTTATGTGAAAATGTATGAATATTTGAAAAATGTTAAAATTTAATTAAAATGGTACCATTTCTTACAAGTAAAAAAAAATATATGAAAAGTAGAAATTTAAATCAAACAAAATGTTATAAATAATACCACCCAACAGAAGGCCCTGGTGTAACTTTGTTCCAGAATCAGGTATGACTGCAGGGACCCCTCTACAACACGTTGCCTCCACTCTCAAATTGTCTCCACTGTCTACGTGGTCCAAAAGATGATATACCAATAATGATATCACACCAAAGAAAATTGCCTCATATGAGGGATACTGGCAACCCTAAGATATAAAAAAAATACACCTTACAAAATGAAATTCAAACGAATTCGCAAGACTTACCCCAAGTGACCTGTGGGGGCTCAGTATCGATTATAAGCCTAAGCTTATGGCGTGAATAAAAATTATGGCTTGACCAAATTTACTAGTTAGGCTACTGCCCCAAGCCTAAGCACTACCGGCTCCTTCAATGGATCACGCTTAAAAAGGCTGCTAAGATGGCTTAGCTTTCTAACGCGGTCTTGCGAATTTAAAAAAACTAACGATCCCTACACGCAGGTCTTAATTACCAACTCAAATCACAGACTTGTGCTCTTGGCAAAATCGAACGATAAGAAGAAGAAGAGGAATTTAAAATATCTAAAATATAACCTTAAAATAGAGAGTGTGCTACTATGTGCTTCTGAAGAAATAAATAAAACAAGTTCATAAGAAACAGGCTGTTAAACCAGCCAGGAAGAGAAGACGTCGTGTGTTTACTATATTTCGGTGTTAACTCAAAATGAGGTGTCAAGTGCTTTTCAACCTGAACAAGTTATAATTGCAGTGTTAATTGTCTGAAACGGTGCCGCATTATTTTCATTATTATTTACTTATATATTTAACTGCAAGTGAAGCATGTTTTTGCAGGAAAGAAAGAATAAAAAAAATATTTATATTTGTCTAATAAATTCCTTTTCAACCAGTAATACATTTATCCACATACTGGGTGGCCTAACTCACTATGCACCAAGTTTACTTTTAAATTGATTACTATGAAAAATGTAGCATATGCAATGCTACAAAACACAGGTACTTTAAGAAACGTCTTTGAATGTTTTCTACACTGTGGATATGTACGTAGTAATAGATATTTGAAACTAGACTGGCTATTTTAAGTTTATTTCTAACTAGTGTGTTATACAGTTTTTATTCGATTTCTCCATATTTAGCATCGGCTTGTTTTCCATACATCAATTTTATATCAAATAAAAGTGATATCATATTGTAAAACTAATCAGTAGAAGATACCATCGATGCCATTCCTTGTGGTACACTCGACAGTGAAATGAAGTTTTCCGGATTGTAACTTTGGTATTGGATGAAGTGATTTCTATTAATAAGATATGATTTTAAAAAAATGCGAAACTGGAATCGAAAAACCGAAAGAAGGAAGCTTCTTAAGCAGAACCCCATGGTAAATTTTTCTTTCTTTCTTTTCTTTTTTCTTTTCTTCTTTTCTTTCTTTTTTCTAGTTAGAATAAGCTTATATTTTTTTGGATTATTGAAGCTAGAGGAAGAACTTTTAGTGTATGAGAAACAAATTAGGAATAGTTGATAGTATAATAATCGAATATCTGTTTCAAACTTATTTATTTTATTTTTTCTTCCTTTTTACTTAAGATAGAGTATATAATAATTACTTACACTTTCTATTTCTTCAGCCGTCAGATCTAAAATTCCTTACCTGAAACAAATTGTATATTAATTAATAATTTCTCATGTTCGTATGTTCATTAGTATAACATTTTTTAAAATTTAGTGTTTAATTATTTCAAATATTATAAATATTTTTTGTTACCGGTTACACCAGTTAAATTATATTACTCAGTCAAAACCAGGTATCGCAGATCCCTTATCATAAGCATACGTTCTTAAAAGAAAGTTATTTACCATACAAAGACAAAAACAATATAATCCCAAGTCAGAAGTTTTTATTCATTTAAGTTAAAAATTTCAGTTAATAAGAAAAATCTAATATTGCTTAGGTAGGAAGAAGTCGATATATGAAGCATTAGTTGCCGATAAAGCAATAGTATTGAACACCACTACTTATCTAAGTTTGTTAACTATGTAAATTATTATGAGAAATAAACCATTATTACTGTTTATTTAAAAAAAATAGTAAATAAAAAATAATATAAATTAATAAATATAAATTAATGTTTGTTTCTGTGTAAGACACATAAGCCTACTTGTGGTGGCAGTGCCTCTGGACGATAGACTGCCTTTACACACAGAAAAAAAGAGAATTTGAAACCTTAAAGGATCCTGCACAGAAACATGGCATTTGAGATCTCGGTGAAAATTGTCGAAATTGAGATATGTTGTGGTTTAGACCTTTCTGATGAAAAGTTCAAATGGGATCAACGCTCGAAGACCTTTTTTGGAGTACAGCGAGGGCAAAGGTCGATGTTTGATGTTAGAAATGAGAAAGAGCATACTACAACATATCACAATTTCGACTATTTTCACCGGGATCCCAAATCCCGTGTATTCGAATTTTCGACCTCGCCTCGCTGTAACTCCAAAATAAAAGGTCCTTGAGAGTTGGTAACATTTGAACTACACATATCTGAATTTCGACCATTTTCCCCGGATCTCAAATCCCATGTTTCTGTGCGGGGTCCTTTGATTAGTACAATAGACATGCTTCATCAGGAAAATGGTTATGTTGTGTTATTTTGTATTATTTTAATAAAATTTGGTACTTTACCAAAATTTTATTATATACATTTTTTTTTACACATTAGTGCCAAATAAGTAATGTCATTCATTCTACAATCTCGTATAAATAGTTTAGTGTTAACCACATCATATTTATAGAAACAAAAATGAATTGGTAATAAATAAAGTATTTTTATTTGCCTGTTTGTTTGATTGTGTTTATTTGATGGATCTGGTTTCCTGAAAACCCAATAGTTGGTTCAGAGTGTACAGGATGCAATCATCAACACTGATACGATGTGAATGGCTATGTGGGAGGTAAAGCAGTTAGGGATCTATTGCATTCTCCTTATTTACCTAATTGCTCATTATCGTTTTAATCAAATCAAAGTAATTGTTTTCAAAGCACGGAACAGATATCCCAGATATGGGATACAAATAAATGTAAATTGCACGAATTTAGGAAATACCTTTCCCCGCCGTGTTATGAACAAGATATGAAAAATAAAATATAAAAAAATTTGAATTTTTATACTTCATTTGATAATTTGAAAACATTGCATCGTTAAGGAATCTTCCGAAAAATATTTTACTCACCAATGTGAGAATTCTGTTATATTTTTAAAATTGTGTTACAAAATAAAAATTTATTCATTTTAGAATTGCAAAATTATATTTTCATATGTTTTTTTTACCAAAAATTGTCTTTAAACAAAATAGTTACACTCTTTTGTAAAATTATTGCGAGTATTGATGGTTCCTTTATTCATTACAAATAATTTATAAAGTTACTTTCAAATCGTAAAATTACCACCGTACTCACGTGTAAATATAAATTGATTCATTGTATTTTTATTACTAAAAGTACAATTTTCTTTCGATATAATATATTATTATTACTACAAATTATATGAGCTGAAGCTCGAAAGCTTGGTAAGCTCATATTCTTCATATCCTATAAACAAAAATCATCAAATTTTTAGATAAAGTATTGATAAATGTTTGTCTGTTTTAAATATTATAACTTGCGAACACAGAGACAAATCTTATTAACATTATTTATATACAGCACAGTATTTAAGATATGATCAAGTCTACTTTTAAATGAACTCAGAGACGGAGTAGTGACAACACTATCCAACAACGCGTTCCACTTTTCAAACACTCTATTAGACAAAAATATTTGCCTACTACGCAAGTGAAAATTCTCATTTCTTAACTTTAAGGCGTGACCACGTAGACGGGGATCCACTTTAAGTGCAAAAATATCTTGGAACGACTTTCTGACCATATAAATTAACTGATTGCATTTCCCAATCACTTTGGTAACATGAGCACTCCAGAACGAGTCTGTCACTACAACACCAAGGTCATATTGATCTGATATGGTTATAAGGTAATTTCCATTGTAGTTCAATTTTGGATTGTTTAGACATATGCAGTACACACAATTTTGCATTGTTCAGAGAAATCAGCGAATTATAACACCGACGCACGATAAGTTCAAGGTCGTGTTGAAAATCAGGTGACGATGAAGAAAATAGCTTGAGATTATCAGCGTAGGAAAGAGTAAATGATGTACAATTCTGCGTCAGGTCTGACACGTATATCAAGAGCAGGATCGGGCCTAGTATCAAACCTTGAGGTACGCCACTTAAAACGCTTGTTGAAGGAACAATTTCCTATATGCATAGAGAACTCACGATCACTCAAAAATTTTTCGCGAACTCCGAAACGTTCAACTTTATACAGTAGTCTGGTTGCCAGCACTTTGTCGAAGGCACATGAAAAGTCCAAATAAATCACATCTAACGGTTGTCCACTGTCGATGTATTAACCGCCTGAAGAATTTCTGAAGTAATATTAATATTTTCAATCGATGTGTTTGAGCGAGTATTCAAATACAGGGGAGCAGGTTGTGTGCCAGGATCCATCGTATATGTTTTGAAAAACTTCAACTACAAGAGTAATCGCCACTTCCTTATTATGACTGTAAAAATTTCCATCTGGCTTTATTATTAACGGTATGGACACAGAAGTCCTGTGAAACAATTGGAAAAAGGGCGGTGGAGTTGATAATCTTCAGGAAAATTTGATATATGTAAATATATTTTCTGTAACGAATAAAATAACCATCAATATGAGCAATTGCTTGTAAAACAGTTTATTGAGTGTAACTGTATCACAATTATTCTTTGTAAAACTATTTCTTTTTCTTCGTTTAAAGACTTCTGGTACAAAAATATGTGAACATAAAATTCTGCAGTTGTGAAGTTCATACATTTTTGGTTTGTTGTTTTGGTTTATTTGCTGTTGTTCCTTTAATCTTACTGCTTTAGTACGTAGTTGAGTTATTTGTAAGGTTATGTATCTCATTTTGTATGTAGGGGTGTGATCCATAAGTGCTTTGATGATAATGCCTGCGGTTTGCTCCTTTAGCTTTCGCAGTTCACAATGCATTTCTTCCTTATCTATTAGGTATTAGTATTTCTTCATTAACAATTGATACTTCGATAATGGTTTGCTTAACGGTCATTATTTCGTTTTTGTTTATTCCAAACAAAATATATATATTCCAAGTCTAATATATTTTTTAATGAACTAAATGCTACTATAAAACAAACTTCGGATACCTTCTCCGGATATGATAACATTAAATATCAGTTTTATCTTCCACTAGATGCTAAAATGTTGCTATTAGAATTTTTTTACCAAATTTTACTATCAGGTGCAAGCACTGCAGATTTAAAAAATATGTATAATTGTTCCTATTCTTAAACCTGGCAAGGAATTTAGCTGAGTCTTTTCGATTACGATTTCTCTATTATCTTGTGTCCTTAAAACTCTGGAGAGGATGATAGAAGCTAGACTTATTGGTCGCTTCAAACTGAATTTTCTTCAGAATGGGCTTTGGAACTGTCGATGCCGTTTCTACATTTGTGGATATAGAAAACAAAATTAAATTCTGGACCAAAAGAAACTCTCCATCTCCTGTTTCCGCGTTTTGCGATTGCTGGAATTTGGTTGCAGACATTGAATTATTAGGGTGGGCCGAAAAATAATAAAGTTGTCAGAGCGGAACGCTATAGTAAAAAAAAAGTTATGTTTGGTAGAGAGAAGACAAGAAAAAAAAATTGCGTTTGCGCATGGCTCTCAAAAAATGAAAAATCGATAAAATCAACCAATTAGTCTGAATGTTTTTTAGGTGACTGAAAGAATACTTACGAGGTCACTACAGCGGGAAAAGTGATTCATATTAAAGGTAGAAATAAGTACTCAATTATTTTTTAATCTGTCTACATATTCTGTTCGTGCATGCGCTTTAAAAAAACACATTTTTGGTAAAATATGGTTTTTATTTGTATATGTAAAGAGTTACATTTTATCTGACAGTTACTTTTCCTGAATGGCTAGTTTGAATTTAGCTTTATTAGAAAACTCTGACATTATGGATCTTAATAGCATAGTTGATCCGATGTAGCCATCTCTATCCTCCGCACCACAGACTTTGCCTAATGATTCGGTGACAAGCTTTACGCATCTTTCCACAGCTTGTGTGTGGCAGGGAAAGCTTCTTATGTTCCAATTTGGGGCAGTCTCACTGTGTATTAATGATAAAATAGTATCATCGTCAATATTGCGCAAAATAAGTGGACATTGTACAGTACATATCCACAGAAAGTTTCACCTATGAAGAAACAAACAGTTTTATTCATTTTATTTATTTATTTATTTATTTATTTGGTAATGCACTCAACAGGCAAGCCCTATTACAGAGTGATATGGTACATTTGATATTTACAATAACCTAAAACTAACTTAATACTAGCTTAATTTTAACATAATATTAGAAAGCAATGGTTTAAAACAAAGAATTTAACATGGTTTTTAGTTTTTTTATACTGATATCAAATATATCACAGTTGGCTTGGATCGTATTATAGTTACTACATATTCTGTGGAGAGGGGAATTGATTTGATAATTTGTACCTGCCAGGTCTAAGTGAAAAGTTCTATAAGTTCTAGTAGGATAGTGGGGGACGCTTAAACTTATCATGGACAGGAAACTACTATCGTCTACATTGCCATGTAACAATTTATGTAAGTATACAATATGCCCGTATTTTCGTCGATTCTCCAGTGTTTTGAGATTATATCTTTCCCTTAATATATCTTTATCTATATCGAAATCATATAAACCAGTCTCTTTATAATTTAAAAACCTTAAAACTTTATTTTGTATTGTTTCTACGCTATTTTTGTGTATTTGATAAAATGGATTCCAGACAATTGAGCAATATTCCAACTGAGATCTTACATACGAAATATATAACCGCCTAATAGCTCCTGTATTGTTAAACATCTTCGTATTGCGTACTATGAATCCATACATTTTATTAGCCTTATTTATTATGGTGTAAATATGGTTACTAAATGTGAGCTGGGTGTCAAATGTTACGCCTAGGTCCCTCATGGTTTCAACCCTAGCCAAATCTGTATTATTCATTTTGTAATTGAATATAATTGGAGTTTTTCTTCTAGTATAGGTCATTATGAAGCATTTATTAATGTTAAGATACAATTTATTTTGAAGTGTCCATTGATATAAATTATTAATGTCATTTTGGAGCAGGAAGCAGTCCATATTATTTTCAACTTTAATGTAAATCTTTAAATCATCTGCAAATAACAGATATTTGGAGGCTCTAATTATTTCAGTAAGACTATTTATGAACATGAGAAATAACAGTGGTCCAAGATTGGAACCCTGAGGGACTCCGGACATGGCAAGAAACTGTTTCGATGTATAACCACTTACAGACACATACTGTTTTCTATTATGTAAATATGATGTGAGGAGTTCTATAAGATTCTCATGGAATCCAAATTCATTTTTAAGTTTACAAAGTAGGAAATTATGCGACACCGAGTCAAACGCCTTTTGAAAGTCGGTATAAACAACATCCACCTGATTTCCTTCGTGTATTTCTTGGGATATGAACTGAGTGATATTAATCAGGTTACTAGCAGTTGACCTTTGTCTCATAAAACCATGCTGGTGAATGGATATGCTATTGGAGACTGATCTATAGATATCGTCATAGATAATCGATTCATAAAGTTTTGCTGGGACTGATAGTATAGCAATAGGCCTATAATTCTTAATGTTGGTTTTATCATCTTTCTTGTGTACTGGGCAAAGACGGACTTCTTTCCAGATTTCAGGAAATACTTTGGTTTTTAAACTTAGGTTAAACAAGTAGTGAAGCGGGTATACAAGAAAGTCGATACAACCTTTAACGATGTAAGAGGATAACCTGTCGGGTCCAACTGCTTTGTTTGACTTTAGTCTCTTTACAGCATCACGTATTTCATTTTGTGTAATAGAGTTTACAACTACTTCATCCATGTGCGGATTTAGCTTTATGTGTGAGTCATCTCCATGAAAATCTACATTGTATACACTTTTAAAGTGACTTGCGAATGCATCTGCAATTGCCTCCCCGCTTTTACATTCTAGGTTATCTAGGTGCATAGTATTTGGGAAGGAGACTGCCCCTTTTTTGTCCTTCATAAATTTCCAGAATGTCCTTGAATCATCGCTAATATCCTTTTGTATTTTATTTATGTACTGTTTGTATGCTTGATCAATATCCTTTTTTAGTTTTGCTCTTAAATTACTATATTCATTTTTTAAATCATTTGATTGAGAGAAGTTATATTTTTTACGAATTCTGTCCTTTTTTCTTAGATCTTTTATGATTTGGTTGCTAAACCAAACTGGATATTTCTTGGAAGTTTTTGTTTTTGGGATACATTTATCAAATATATTGTATATAATGGAATAGAAATATTCTACAGCATCATTTACATCAGAAAACCTTCCAATATCAGTCCAATCCGTGTTTCTAAATAGTTCATATAATAGATTGAAATTCGCCTTTTTATAATTATAGGTAGATTTTAATGGAGACGACAATTGCGTTAATTTATTGATTACTAAAGAGACCTCTATATACAAAGTTGGATGATGTGCATCCTCATCTACTAAACAAAATGGGCTACGTTGGACTGTGCAATTTTGATTCGATATTACCAGATCTAATATACGGTCTAAATAATTTGCTATTTTGTTATACTGCTTACAGTCAAAAAAGTTTTGAAAATTTATAAGTTCTCTAACATACTGATCATTTAATGTATTGCTCTTATAATACTCATTCAGTTTGGAGATATTAAAATCTCCCATGATTAGGAAATTATTGTTATAGAGAAATGGTAAATTTTCCAAGAAATTATAAAAATTACTTACAGTGTTGATGTTACAGGCCGGATCGATATATACTAAGATAACATATGGTGCATTAGACTCAGATGTATTTACTTTTACACAAACCGTATCAATAAATCGATCGCTAAAATCCATATGTATTTGCTTTGTACTATATATGTTTTTGACAGCAAGAATTACTCCCCCACCCTTGGTTTTTCCACTAGTTTCACGGCATCTATCCTTTCTGAACACCAAAAAATCACTGGGAAATACTTCATTTTCATATACACCTTCGGTCAGCCAACTTTCTGTTATTCCTATGATGTCATATTCATCTATGGTAGCACTAATATTGTTTAATAATGTGGAAGTCTTTGTATTAAGGCCCCTTACATTTTGGTAAATTATTGATAGGTTGCTCCTAGACGCCTCTTCAGGTGCCCCAAGAGAATTTTGACTTTCACTTAGGTTACTGGTATTTTGTATATGTGATTGCTATTCCTTCGAAAAGATAGACAACTTGTGATGTTCTAATTTTTTTATATAAACTGTACATTTTGTTTTATCCCATGCGAAATGATTGCTCTCCTTTAACCCTGCATTTACACAATTTACACATTTAGGCAAAGATGTGCTAGGGCATTTTGATCTCATATATGCCTGTTTGGTTTGATATCAAGAATAGTTCTTTTACCGATGGGCCAAAGCATGTTTTTAAGGTAATACAAACTTCACGATACTTACCTGCTAACTTGCGTCAAGTAGTAAAGCCTATAATCGAGCGCAACTCATTTTTGCCCATTCTGAAAACTTTCTCCTCTAAATGGTCATAGATGACAACAGCACATCAGAGAGCTTGGGTTGAGATGAATAATACAGTCAACGCAACGTTCTGCTAAAGAAAAATCAATTCGATCATTTCTTCCTACAAAAACTAAACTTTAATGCTGAAGACTACTTTGAAATAATTGACTGGAGGTCCTGTAAGTTATTCTCTCCACCTATTTTGCGCAATATTGACGATGATATAATTGGAATATTCTTATGTTCTAAGCTTCCAAAGCTTCTTAACACACAAGCTGTGGAGCGATGCGTAATTTCCTCGTCTTCTCTCTATCAAACCCAACTTTTTTCTAGTATAGCGTTCCGCTCTGACAACTTTGTTGTTTTCGGCCCACCCTATTGAATGTGATATTATCTGCCTTAGAAAGTAGAGTGATTTTTTCCTGTGTATAGACATAATAGTATTTATAACTCGATACAGTGAAAATCATTTTAAAGTTAATCCTCTTATTATACTCATGAGAAACCTAGTACAGAAAGTCCTTCTTTGATAAAGGAAGAAATGTAAAAGTTTGGATCACTTCCGATTAAACCGGAAGTTGAAGAAAATGTTTGATATGATCAAATCAAGGACAATTATGTAATATACAGCTTCCCCAAAATTCAAAATTTTAACTTCTTAAATTGCAAAGTTATATAGCGTTACATGTAAGGTTTCAAAAGATGATCCGGGTGTAATTTTAAATGAGACACACTTTATATACCTTCCTTACCATAGTCTAAACTTGTGTATTCTGAAGAATGTTCTAAGAAACTCCTGGACAAGAAGCGTGTGAACCTTGTACATTTGTACATCCTTCGTTTTGTATGTTTTGTATGAACCATTACTATTTAATTTTAAAGTTAAAACAGTATATCAACATCGTAATATTATATTCCGCTATAGTTGTTTTAGTGTTATTAAATACTTTTTGCTTCGTAATTACATTTAACAGCTGCATTATTCATTACGAATGTTAGTTTACATTCACAATACAGAGAGCCCATTTGTGATGTGTTACTCATACCAGAGGTGTAGTTTAATATACAAACTTCATTAGCCCGTTCCAATGAAAGAGGGCTTTATTCCATTTTTAAAAGCGTATCATATTTTAAATGTAACGTGTAAAGTATACATGTTAACAACCTGTTTAATTTAAAATTCCTGTATACGAACTTACACAGAGACGCATTCATCATCATATAACATTTTGCCGAATTTTGTTCATCATTGAGATGGTGTGCGTGTCCAACAGAGCAGGCTTAGTTTTTTAAAGTCTGAATGAAAATAAAAAGCTTGTGTTTATTTTTTAATGAAAAATCATATCCTGCTCAAATGTAAATAGGGAGCATATTAGAAACGTCTGTTATAAGAAAGGAGTTTTTAGTATTCAGTATTTAATTTTTTAAAGTAATTAACAACGTAAAATATATTAAAACAATTAATTATTAACTACACGTAAATAGGTATAGTCGGGTGTATATTTACTGGGCAGTCAAAAAACGTAACAAAAATTTTACGACCTCATTAAAATACCGTTACTCGCTGTACTACTTATCTCGCTTACAAATTGAATCACTTGTAGATAAACTCAATGCGGTCAATCAAATTCGAGAGGGCATTGGACATCCCTTAACCTTTAACGGCAGAAAATGATACAATCTGATACATTTATATATTGAAATTTGATTCCCTAATGAAATCAGCGACTTCTCAATTCAAGCTTAATAAATGGGTGACAGATAACTGAATTTTTTAAGATACCAATTTTTTAAAAGAATTGTTCTAGCCTATCTAACGTATTCACTATTAAAAAACGTGTTATGCGAAAACAGCTATTATTTAGCGTTAATTTTGTTATCGTTGATGAACAGAACTTTGATGAGGCTGGGTGGTTCAATATATGATAGTTTAGTATAAATGGTGTATAGTGGTTATGGGAACTTTTTATAAAATTGAATCAGAATGTTTCCCACATTGCGTTGTTCGTATATATTAATTATACTATTATTGGTATTGGTAGCTGCATTAGTATTTCCTGAAGAAATGTGGTTTCTTTAGCGAGTTTGTCTGCAGTTTCGTTCCCTACGATGTCGCCGTATATCTCTGTCTATAATAAATTATGTTATTATAGCCATTACCAATCGCAGATTGTTTCAGATACAATTCTCTTAAATCTGGTACTTATATTTTCTTATTTTCATGAATGCATCTGTAAGTGACGGGCTACTTTTTATTCTCCAAACTCGCGGGCTGGAGGTTAGCCACCGAGGTTATAAAACATGACAAAATCAGATCGGCAATTAGTAAGTTCCAACCACTCAAATCTCCTAGGATGGACAGAATAAACCAAAAGGGGTTAGTTGTATTAATACCTTACTTATGTAAAATGTTCAGGGCTTGCTTGGCCTGGAGACACATACCAAATATATGACGGAAGGTAAAAATCAAAAATTAACATGGAACTCCCACATCCAAAAAGTCACACAGAAAGCAACAATCGCCCTGGGAAGGTGTAGGCAAATGTGTGGAAAAAACTGGGGGCTAAATCCCAAAATAAACCTGTGGTTATACATCAGGGTAGTGAGACCCATGATAGATTGTAGATTGTAGACCCATGATAACATATGGATCAGTGGTATGGTGGACTATGACGCAGTCGGTAACAATTAGGCTGTTAAGTGGCGTACAAAGGGTTGCTTGCCTGTACGCCACGGGGGTCATAAAAACTGCTACTACGGTTGCACTTGAGGTTCTGTTGAACCTGCCACCATTACACATATTCATACAAGGCGAAGCTCGATCAGTGGTGCACAGGTTAATGCAAGGCCAAAGGCCAATTAGCCAGCAACACGAGACGGAGTACCAGAAGTTATATTCGGAGATGAGGGCAGATCCCATCCTAGGCATGCACATGGACGTAATGGTCCTAAGGTATAACTTCAATAAGAAGACTGTAATACCAGACAGGAATGACTGGAAAAACGGTCCTCCCATAACAGCACAAATAGTCTAGTACATTGACGGCTCCAAGACAGAACGAGTCAGAGCCAGGATTTACGGGCCAAGGTCAAAAGCCAGTATCCCAATAAGTCTAGGGAAATACGCAACGGTGTTTCAGGCTAAAGTGATCGCCATACTCTGTTGCGCATGAGAGATAATAGGACAAGGCACTATTAAACAGTCGAATGCCATTTTCTCTGATAGTCAAGCGGCAATAAAAGTAATCAGTTCCATGCAAATCAACTCAAGATTGATGTGGGACTGCTTGACGGCCCTTACAGAGGTGGGAAGACAGAACAGGGTGACTTTAACATGAGTACCAGGACACGAGGGACACAGAGGAAACGAAAAGGTTGTAACTGGCTAAGGAAGGCGCACTCAAAGCCCCGATAGGACCTGAGCTCTTTTGTGGCGTGGCAAAGCCATGCATACGACCAGCCATTAAGGAATGGGTGCAAAATAAATCTCTGGAATGGTGGAGGACAGAGACAGGTCAAAGAATTCATTAAAGAACGTTCGGCCAAATTCACGGGAAGATCTAATAAGCCAGAATAGGAAGGCCATCAGAGTACTAGTAGGCCTTCTAACTGGACACTGCCGGCTCATTAGACACATGAGTCTAATGGGCCTGGCAGAGGACGCAACATGCAGGTTCTGGCAAGAGGAAGAGGAAACCTCAGTTCACGTATTGTGCCACTGTGAAGGCCTCGCGAGACCGAGATTGCAAGTACTCAGAGAAGTGGCGGATAGCTAAAGGGCCTTTATCAAAGCTGTGGAGTCTAGTACAAAGGACAAAGCTGGATGAGGTACTATAAGGAATGCATTCTAGGAGCACCACAATAGACCTGAAAAGGTCGCGGTGGTAAAGGCTAAATAACCAGCTCCTCTCTTTAACATAAACCGATTGTTTGGCTCACAGAAAGCGAGATCAGTTTTCGAATCTGTATCCCATGTTCTTCTGTAGACACATTTTAGCATATTTATGCCCCTGTCATATTTGTTTTTGATATGTTCGATGTGCTTAGACCGTTTTAATGTATTGTCCAAAAAACTAGTCTAGAGGTATTTATAATGGTTTAACACCGGAATAGTAAGAACGCGTAGTGTAATAGTATTTGGCGTTTTGAATATATGTCTAGTAAAAAACTGGCTTTTTAGAAGATAAAGTAAAACGGTTATCATATAACCACTGTTTCAGTTATTTCATTTTTGCTTCAGGCTTTTATCATATGACTTTTAACATGGGTCAATTAAATGGATTTTTGTTGGGGGACTGAACATACCATGTAAATCCTGAGTTAAATAGAGCCTTAAGACAAAACCTTATGGATGTCCTTTAGCAATAATTCTAGGCTCATAAAAACTACTGTTATAGTATTTACTAAAGATTGTCCTGTTGCTATACCGTCATTTTCACAATTGCATCCGTTCCAATTTTCAAATTATATAATTGATTATAAATACATCCTATATTCTGGATTCAAAAAATTATTAATTTTTATAAAAAAAATTCTATTTTAAGGAAAATAACAAATTACTTGTTGAAAAAGTAACTAAATTCCGATTAAATGTGTAAAGATGAATTTGGGAGTGAACTACTATTTAAAGTAAAAAAATTCGAGGTGCCCAACCAATTGTTAGCAAACGTATTATTTTACTGATCTAATACACAAATAACTACGTAAACCTTGTAATGGAGTCAATCTTGGAAAAATGGCGCATGATATTAGAAAATTAACCATATCTTCCTTACCGTACGTTTTATTGGAAAAATATCTCTATTCAAAATTATTCCCTATAAAATTTATAATAAAAAATCGGCAGCTACTGGGAGCGGCTGGAACCTCCACACTCGGTGGATCTTTGAAGCCGTAAAGAGCATTCAATTGTGTGACAAAATGGCACTAAACGTAATCCGATCTTATCCAAAACCTTTTCAGATCTTCTGGGGCACTAAAAAAAAAAACCCAACTTAATGAGTTTACAATGATCTATGCGAGTTATTACCTACATTCTCGCTCATTGAATAATATACTATTAGGATATTAACAACTTTAACATCATTTGAACGACTAATAAAGTCTAGTTATCCTAAATACTACAGATTTGTAAAGCAACAAACTGAAAATTGGTAAGTGATAATCTATAATAAATTCACCAACGAAGGTACAGATAGCATATGATATTGATATTGTTACATCTACCTTTAAAGTTTGTGACAATCCACTAAAAGTTACAAATATGCCGAAATCTTATTAACATGTCATGACACCAACATTATCGGATGACAAACGATGACAATGATAATCGTCAAAATTTGCTCATTGCAATCCGATCGCTCGCGGCTGTCTTTGTTAAATGAAACATTAGCTTTTCAGTAATTTTACTAGATGTTAGAGGAATATTTGTAGTTTCATTCTTCGATTTGTCTGTATATATATTTAAAAACGGCACTAAACGTAATCCGCTCTACTTCTAGAGCAGTGAAGAAACCCTCACACGTGAATTGACACGTGATGTGATGAGTTTCACGACGTAACGGCTACGCGCATCATGTCATGCGAAATGCGATCTATGCCATATTTGCTTTGTTTTTAATTTTTTTCACGGAAACCAAATCGAAAGGGTGGAAGTGTGATATATCGTTGAAATCAGAATTTTAACTGCTTTTCAATGGTCCCATTGCAAATTGAAAGTAATTATAAAATAAACAACTTGATGCGTCAAAATGGAACTAAACGTAATCCGACCTCAACCAAAACCTTTTCAGATCTTCTGGGGCACTAAAGAAATGCACACGCAAAGTTTCATTCACATCCGTTCAGTAGTTTCGGCGCTATCGTGCTAACACACATACACACACACACAGACATTTTTCAAAAACCACTTTTATGGGTTCCTAGGACCTCAAAACGTAAAGATTTGATGTTATCTCAATTTTCGTTTTTGAACCAATTTTATTAACCTCTCACAATTTTATTGTGGAGAGGTTAAAAAAAAAAATCACCAGCCGCAGCTATACTGGCGGGTTCAGCATCACGACTTTTGAAAATTCCAATAGTGTCACTGAGAGACCGAGAGCTTCCGAGTGTTTTAAAAAATTTCACTTTTCCCTGATTGTAGGTAGACGATGTGGTATCGCAACCACTAAATGTGCGAAGAAACAGAATATTGTCTACTACAGTTTCATCATATTGTAAGCTGTGTGAGGTGTATATTTCCTCGGATTTTTTCGTTGAATTATACGCAAAAAATTTCGGAACCAATTCCATCCTCAACTCACTTCGCTATATCCTTTTTGCCAAGTGTGCTGCAACACGTACCTTCCATCTTGCTTCTCTGCCACCAACAAGCGAGGCCGCCCGACAGCATTCATATATAACTTACCATCAAGTTCAACAGTGGCTTGGTGTGCAGAGAAATCCACTCGATTGAGGGTGGAAAAAATCCACAGATGGCCTGATTGCCATAATTACGCAGAAAGAACCTTCTCCAATTAACCTGCTCAATTGCATTTCTTGCAAATGTCAAAAAGGTTGTGGTTCCGCGTGCAGCTTCCGCAAGGCGGGTTTGGAATTCACCAGAATTCAAACAGTACGTTTGCAACGGAAATGCATACAGCAATGTGGCCGACATATGTCTGGATGACGAACTTGAAGTGCTCCAGAACATAAAGTGTTGCTGAGGATGCCATAGAAGATACAGAGATGTCGGATGATGATTGCGCCGGTCAGTTGTGTCTGATTTAGAATCGGGACTGTGGATTAGGCCTACTGGGGATACCACATTAAAAAAACGCGACGATTTCTCTGCCTCATAAATGGCGTGGAAACGAGATTATCACAACCCACAATTTTTTTTTACATATAGCGTCGCTATAGGTGATAAAACATTGTGTCGCTAACGTCGTGCAAACATTGCCAATAGTTGGTGAAACAATTGCTTTATATTTATTACACGACGAGAAAACTTTTTTTTCCGAGCTATATCTCTGTAAACATTGATCGTACAAAAAAATAGTAAAAAGCCAAGTTGTAGATAATTTTATAAGGAATAATTTTGAATATAGGTATTTTTCCAATAAAACGTACGGTAAGGAAGATATGGCTAATTTTCTAATTTCATGCGCCATTTTTCCAAGATGGCGTCGATAGCGGCGCGACGCTGTGTTCGCAAAATCAGGTGATCATTAAGGGCCTCAAGATCTAGGTATGTGCCAAGTTTCAAAACTTCCCAACATTTTGCAATTGTATTTATTAACTGGTGTATTGGTATTGCCTTCCAAGCCAGACCTGTGCTGCTTATATGAATATGCACATGTTGACATTGAGCGCCATAATCTCTTTAATAAAGAGCAAGAATTGAGAAATATTGCATGTTTTATACAAGACCGTGTTGACTAATACTTTGCTCCTTTATTATTAATATTAGAGTTGCTCCGTATTTGCATTATAAATACATGTAGCTACATATAGCTATATTACACTACACTATGTTTATTATATATTTCCCGTCCAGCTTCAATAAAATTAATTTTATTACTACTTTATGACATTTAACTTTTTTTTTCATACAATAATAGTTTGGGAAATTTACAGCTGTTGTCTAATATTACCGTTTGACTGGTATTACGGTTGTTCTATTAAATTAGCTATATATTTTTTGTTGTCAAATTTTATTTTATGAACTGGATGAAAATTTATGGTATATAATTTAATTTATGGCATGTCAAGTCAACGAAGACTAGTGTTATAATATGTTGAGGATACACTTCTGTCTGGATTGGCATAATATTATTATGATCAGTGAATTATATTGTGCGTATAACTAGGACACCTACTATATTTATGAGTAAAGCGCAGAATGACATATGCTATAAAGCAGGTCAGTCGCAACTTTGACCAGTCGTAAATGGAGGGAAATCTTTGCTACGTATGTTTGTATGAACTAGTTTAAAAATACTGAATTTAGATCTGATGTGAATATTTGAAAATATGACCCACATCAATCTGTAGAAAATATGATTGGTATATTTTCTCCTTAAATACTGTATTCATAATCCTAAGATTTTATGACATTATATGGACTTTCAAAAGATCGAAGGATGGCACTCGGGACACAGAACAAGTATCCAAGTACTGCTTGTTGAAGTAAAATGGAATGGAAAGGGAAGGGAAGTGAAAAAGAACGAACTTAAAGGAACGGAAAATAACGCAATAGAATAGAATACCTGACTCAGCTACTAGTTTCCTAATTCAACAATAAAAATTTTAGACATCTTAAATCGAAATACTGATTGTATCAAACTGTGTCAGATGGCTTATAAGATGAAAATGATAACTCTTATGTACTTTATACAGAGATTTAATAAACACATTACCTATGTGGCTTTATAATAATTTTAAAACCTAAAAATATGTCAGCCTTCTTCTTCTTGCTGTGCCGTATCCGTTCAACGAATGTTGGCGATCATGTTCACTATTTTGACTTTATTAACCGCCGCTCTGAAAAGCGCGATCGTTGACTTCCCAAACCACTGTCTCAAGTTCTTCAACCAGGACGTTCTCTTCTTCCTGGGCCTCGTTTTTAAATTGATTTTACCTTGGATTATCAGATGTAGTGTATTATATGTTTCTGGATATCTCATTACGAGGCCAAACTATGATAGTTTCCTCTTTTTCACAGTATTAATTAATTCCTTATCTTCACCCATTCTACACATTACTTCTATGTTTGTAACGTGGTCTACCCAACTTATCCGTGGCATACGTCGGTATACCCACATCTCAAAAGCCTCAAGGGTGTTTTCTGTAAGAGTCCAAGACTCCACTCCATACAAGAGGAGGGAGAATACATAGCAGCGAACCATCCTTATCTTCAATTCCATATTTAGGTGATATCCACAGAAAACTTTCTTCATCCTCACAAATATTGTTCTTGCTTGCTCTATTCTTGATTTTATTTCAATCGAGTGGTCCCAGTCATCAACTAGAAGCTGTCCCAAATATTTCATTCTATGCACCCTTTCTAAACGTTCTGTCCCAATCCACAGTTCTCCATTAATGTTTCTTTTGCTCACTATCATTAGTTTAGCTTTTTTAACATTCAGTTTGAGGCCATAATTTTCGCATACGTTGATTATTCGGTCCAAGAGAAGCTGGAGTCCCTCAATATTGTCTGACATAAGTACTGTGTCATCTGCATAACCCAGATTATTCACTGTAACTCCGTTTATTATTATACCCTCTGAGACGTTGTACAGTGCCTCTCGAAATATTACTTCGGAATAAACATTGAAAAGCAACGGTGACTATATGCACCCTTGCCTCCGCCTCTTTTTATTATGATATCTTCCGTTGTTCTGTCCCCCATTCTTAGATTTTCCTTTAGTCCCCAGTAGAGATTAGCGATGAAGTATAGGTCCTTGTCAATTCCAGTTGTTTTTAGTATCTCAATCATTTTTTCTCGTTGTACCCTATCAAATGCATTCTCAAAGTCAATGAAGCACATGAAGGCGTCACAATTTACGTCTCTACATCGCTGAATTAGTACTTGTATGCTAAAAAGAGCTTCTCTTGTACCCAGTCCTTTACGAAATCCAAATTGAGTGTCCCCAATATGATCTCCAATTTTGGGATAAATCCTTTGATGGATGATGCTCAGAAATAGTTTTAATACATGGCTCATCAAACTTATAGTTCGGTGTTGACTGCATTCTTTGGCATTTGTTTTTTTGGGGATGGGGATGAATGTTGATTTCAGCCAGTCAGGCGAAATTATTCTTCTATCCTCTCTATCGTACCTTATTACTGTGGTTGTTACGTTTACCTCCGGTTATTTTCTTGTATAGATGGAAGGTATCGTGCTTTTTATCGTATTCTTCTATTTCTTCACATTCTTGAGTGAAGTATTGGGCCTTCGCATTTCTAATTCTTCTTCTTATTTCTGAGTTAAACTGTTTGTAGTTAGCATCATTTCCTTGGATTTTCTGTTGTCTTCTCTCTTCCATAAGGTCTAGGATATCCTGCGTCATCCACTTCCTCTTTCTTGTTTTTCTTTCAAGTTTCAGTTTTTCCGTTATTGTGTCTTTCATTCCTGCGGTGAGCATTCCCACGAGTTCTTCTATGGGTATATCTTGTCTTTGGGATATTGCGGTGACTTTTCTTTCTATTGTGTCCGTAACCTCCTTTCGAATCAAAGTATCATCTAGTTTATTAAGATCTGGTCTCACTTTATATGTTGTTTTTTGTGTTTTCTTAAGTCGGCATGCGATTTTAGCGAGTAGGAGCGTATGGTCAGATGGAACGTTTGCGCCGGGGTAGGTTTTTACTAAGTTGACGGAATTTCTGAATCGTTTCTTGATGGTAATGAAATCTATTTGATTACGTATAATGTGTTCCGGTGAATCGCCTGGAGATTTCCATGAATATAGACGCCTTTTAGGAAGTTGAAAATAGGTATTCATCACAGCTAGTTCGTTTTCTGTACAAAATATTACACAAATTTCTCTCCCCGTTCATTTCTGACTCCTAATCCGTGGTTTCCAACAATGTCTTCTTCTGCTCCACATCCTACTTTGGCATTAAGATCGCCCATCAGAATTGTCACTGTGTTATTTTTTAGATTCAACCTGCAAAATTTTATCATAGCCAGAAGTTACAAAATTTATAATGGTATCATATTTATAACGTGACCATATATGCTCAGATTACAATAATTAGTACATGCAAATAGTACTTTATACATTATTTCTCCTAATTTATGCTTTTACGTTTAATTTACGTGTAGTAAATGTCAAGAACTCAAAGGATAGTCCGCCTGATTATTTATAACGTAACACAACGTAGTAGAAACTTAAGTGAAAAGAGTATAATAAGTGAACCTAGAATTCGGGAGATTTGCATATCGTTCAGATGTCCTGCCGCTGACTGCACGCGAACCAAGTTTGATCCCGTATTACCTGGTTCTCCACCGCTACGACGATGCCGTCCAGTAGACAAACCTGTTGCATATCATTTCAGAAATATGTAAGAGATAGCCATATATACGATTGCAATAGAATTTTCAATACTAAACCTAGTAATTTTTACAATAGGAAAATTTGTGTTTAAACAATCTTCTATCCCATACATTAATTTTTTTCTACCTCAGACGATAAAAGTATATAAATTTAAATATTGACATTAAACAATCTGTTTTTAATTATTTATAATAAGATTGCTTTTTAATTTAATTTGTTTCATTTCCTCTTTTGTTTTTGGCTTTTGTTAATATCTTGTGTTATTTTCCAAAATTTTACTACAGTGGTTATTATTTTCAATTTATTTTTCATCATCATCATACATCGGCATGATCTAATATGCCTTCTTATTTTGTAGATGTTGATGACTATTTAGTGCCCATTTCCCAACAGACCCACCTTGAAGAAATCTATATTCATTCTACATCATATAGATTCTTCAGGGAAGCGCTTTAATAATACTAAGATAAGTTATGGAGTCCCACAAGGGTCTGTCCTCGGCCCAGTTTTCTTTTTTGCTGTATATTAATGACTTACCAACTATTGGATACTTTTTAGATGAGGAAATTCATTCCGATATTTGTTTAGTACTTAATAAACATTTTCAAACATAAAGGGCCCAGGACAATTTTGACAAATTTTCCCATACAGGAATGAGGTGATTCTACCATGCTTGTTGTATGACTGATGGTCGAGAGGTGAGCGCACTTGCCTCTCACCCAAAAGTTCCTGGTTCGATCCCCGGTCGTGGCAGTGGAAAATACTGTGAGAGGGATTTTTCCACTATACACGGATATTGGGTGTGTGTCCCTTGTCTCTAAATGTATAGCCCCCTCCCACACAAGGCTCTTCTAGAGCCTTCCGGGATAAAGGGGGTCGTCATTACCTGTGGTGTATTTATTATTATTATTATTTATACTCCGACCGATTATGATAAAATTTAAACATTTAATTTCCAGATATACCTAATTTCATTTCACCGCCTCCCAGGATATGTATATAAATATACTGAAAAAACGTAAAAAATTTAATTACGACTAACTTGGTCGAAATTAAACCGAAGTTGATGAAATTTTAGACGAATGTGACTTATATACTAAGACATAGCCTGACAAATTTTGACAAAAATTTCCAATAGTTTGGCCGCAATTCCATTTTTAGTCCAAATTCCACAAAATTTTCAAAACGTTCCCGAATTTGCCCAAATGGTCGAAGGAATTTTTATTTACCAAAATGAAGACATTTTTATGTACTTTCACGTGATGTGAAGTGATTGTAAGCAGGTTTTAAATTAGATTAAAAAAACTCTCGAAGGTAAAATATTTATTTATCTATTTATTGATACACTGCCCAACAGAAAAACCAATTACAGAGCAGGAATATACAATTAAATATATATAAATATATACATACGTAAGTACACATATATACAAATACAAACACAATTACTTTTTCAGCATTTTCTAAGGACTTGCAATTTAATGCTGGCATTAAGGGCGTATCCACGCGTCTCTGATCAAAATGATTAGAGTCGTTTTAGAGAAAAAAATTATCACATTTTTTAAAACTTACCCCTTCACAACCTCCTTAATGTATTTTCTATGAGGAACTGGTCATGTATATTCGTAATGGTGCTAGGGATTTTTTTTTGAGATTTTCTATTTTTTACGGGTTCTTAGGCGTTTACTCCCACTACATTTGAGCTACAGCTGATTTTGCTATTTCAACTGGTGGAATGACCCTTCAAAGCAAACATGTAGAGCAAGATGTAGCCGGCGCCGGTTTGGAGTTCAGGTACGATAAACAACAGAGAGTGTAAGAGCAGTCTTTCTGACTGAACTCCGCCAAATAAAGTCAATATTATTATTATTATTATCTTTTTGGACTTAGAGGGCTTGAATAAGTGTAAATATCTTAGGTTCAAAACTAATGGAAGCATCAACTGGTCCTTCAGTAGGCCTGATTCCCACTAGTCCCACCTAAATATCGTCAAGGGCTATGTAAGTTCAGAAGGCAGGAAAAACGATGAAAAGCCGAATACTTTAATTTCCTCTATTTCAAGAACTTTTTTTTAGATCGGTATTTATTTCTTAACTTTTATTAATCGCTATCAATTTACCAATAATATTCTGTATAAACTAAAATTGAAATATAAATTTTAATCTATTTTTAAGAGAAAAATTCAGTATTTCAACACAGTTTTTAAATATAAAATCGAAACCGGACTTTTTAGAATTTAATTCAATAACTTTTCACCTTAACTGGTGCCCACAATTTTGAGAAGCACTAGTCTACAATCTCTCATTTGTACAAATCATCACATACACATACCGGATTTGTTCAATCGTCAGTAATTTCAATGAGATTCTTTTATTTGTAATACAAAATATTCATCTTGTTTCAAACTTCCACGTATTATTCTATACGAACTCACGTTGGCGTTACGCTCATGATTTAGCACAGCCCCGTTTTTCATCAAGAGATTTTTTTGTGTTGACGCTGTCGAAATATAGAAGACCTTTTTAATACGTATGTCCAGACCGGCAGGATATGAGCGCAGGTTATTGAAATGTTGACTCCATGTTAATGAAAGAAGCAGGTTTAAGCTAAACCACCCAGTGCCCCTGCAATCCCTTTCAGTAAACAAAGCCAGTGGTCAAATGAGTTTTTGAAACACGCCCACATTAACGGTGCTAGAGTAACTATAATCGCTATTGAAATGATTTGTTTCTTATAAAATATTTAAATAATATTAATATCTGATCCTAATTATGATTTCTGATTCAATTTACAAAACTCTTAGGTGATATATTAGTTTGATATTAACTGGCTCTGGATTAATAATCACATTTAAATAAAATTGCTTCCTACTATTCTAGTTTGTTTAAAATGGATCCACCGAGCATGATTGGGTAGTTGACTAGACAATATTATATAGCATTTGTTCCAACTTTAGTTAGGAACCAAATGGTTTCCTCCGTAACTATTTTGTACCGTATGGTGATTTAGTTCTGCACAATATTCATAATATCGTCTTTTTATACATTTATTTGACGTTGGCCCATGACCGACGGCGACGTCTGGAGACGAGCTACCCCTAACCTCTTCTCTGTCTCTGTCTGTTTCTTGCCTAATAATTAATAAACAAGGACCGACAGATTTACATCCCCTCCGAAGGTTGGTACATCCACTACACAATCCTCGCCTAATAGCTTCTGCGTGTACACTAATACACAAGCCGTTGCGATTATTGCAGAGACGTATTTCTACATCAATTTGACGACACCCGTGATCCGTGCAACGTCATCCTTTCGGTAAAGGGCATAATTGAATATATTCGAGTCAGTTCGCTAGCTGCCACCTAACACAATAGACGTACTTTCTGTTTGCTACGGTCTGAGAAAGTCTCAAAGTCCAGATGATAGAATTATTTTTACTAAGTTTCGAAATATTCCGAAATACCGTTTGACGTCACGTCGATCCATGGCGCATCTGTTACCGCCGTTTCTCCAACTTGTAAGTATTGGAAGGAAACAATTAAATTCATTCCGTGTTGGCAGTCAGCCAGAGCGACTTGTCGAAAGCAGACGTGCTCACTCCGAGATTCGAAACTAAGGTACCGTTATTGTCACATATTTGATTCCGAGCCGGTGGAATTTTTGCAAGGTCCATACTGCATCATTGATCAGCAGCGCATCCATCTGGCGCCTACACCCGCTAGTCAATATTTGAAGGAAATAATTGAATTCGTCTCATATTGGCTTTGGCAATCAGCCAGAGCGACTCATTAGCAGCAGACGTGTCCACTCCGAGGTGCCATATATCATATTCGAACAGTAAGATTTTGGCCAAGCCCGTACCACGTCATCGACCAGCAGCGCATCCATCTGGCGTCTACTCCCACTCCGATAGCAAGTTGATTCATTTTCAGAAAAGGATATGAGGAGCCGTGCAGTTAGAAGTAGTTAGAAGTTAGTCCACGGAGGAGTAAGCAAACTGATATACTAGAAAAGTATTGTATATAACTTTACCCTGTGTCATCGCTTATTCTGTCCTAACGCGTATTTTGTGTTACTGTTTTACAGCTTGCTATCTCTGTCATCTGAGTCATCTGGTACTATCCTTTTCGTTGCGGCGCTTGCCCTCATCCCGGTATTTATAACCTTGTAGAGGTAATCAATTAGTAAACCTCTAGATTTATAGATGGTAGGTTTAATTGAATATAGTGATATTATTGAAAAATTCCGAGTTTTAGTGTCTTTGTGTGAACGTCTAATTTCTCAAGTTGACCCACTGCAGTACCGTTTCTCCACTTGAGATACTCAGCCTCGCGTATCCGGCTTGTGGGTAGTGTGTCCCATCATTTAAACTAGGACTGGCGCCCGAGCTTAAACCAAAAACTTGTTTCCGGGGCTCGAGTGTCAAAGAGTGGCCCTTTTTCTCTTCGTCACCAACGAGGAGAAAAACACGTCACAGTAGTTGGTGCGGGTGCTTCAACCTAAACGAGTGAACCTGTCAGCAAGATGAAGAAATGTCGGGATGCGCATAGGTCTATCTAATCTGTGGTATATCGAAATTTTCAGTTATTAAAATTTTGATTTCCAATGATATAATGAAGAAGATTTAAATTTCAAAACGAAAAAGAAACGGAACAAAGGGACAAAATGTATAAATAGAAAAGAAGAAGGACAGGAAAGAGGTTTAAAGATTTATAGGAACGGCATTTAGGAGAGATGGATATATAAGCGAAAGTTATAGCAGTTGAATGTTTGCTACAGAGGTTGTCTGGTAAGATAGGGATATGTATTTAATTCGAAATGGTTCATTATGCCCTCTAATTTATGTTATGCTTCTGGTTAGCGAGCTATCATCCAGTGTAAAGGAGTAGAATTTTTTACATGTATCTCAGACGTAGTCCGCTATTGAGGAAATGTCGTGCAATGTGCATATAGGTCTCTGAGGGCGGTGTACTTGTCAAAATTCGAAATGAGGCGCATACATTTGTTTTCCAAAACTTTTAGTTTCTTCATTGTCGTGACCGAGGTGCTGCACCACGCCGGCACCACATAGTGGCCGATTTGATCATCATGGTATACACTCATTTTTTATTCTTATTAAATGATTTTGTGGAGGGTCATTTTTTGTTGTTATAATGTATATTTATTTGAAAATTGTTACATTACATTTGAATTTCGTCATATATAAAGAACAGTCTCATAATGGTCTATTTATCCATGCACAAAGAATATATATCAAATTTTAGATTTCGTGTTAAATAGGTCATTGATAAGTTTACTGTAAATGATCGTTAATATAATTTAAAGCCCCGTTGTATGACCCTGTATAATTAGACTCCATCGCTGTAGCCTTCCAATATTCATGAGGTTCCAGCATAACCTCTTCATCAATTCTATTCCACGAAGTGAATTTTTATAAAATAAATAAAATATTCCCATCCGACGGGATAAAAAATGATCCTCACATATGTTATAAAAATATATCTCGTGTAGATAAACATAGAAGGTATATTTGTAGAGATTCTGTTTCGGAATCGGTGGTTGCGTATTCTTATCATGGCCAACTGTAAATAACTGCGATTTGTCCATGTCCGGCCGTGAACAAATGTTCTCTAGAATAGGGAATGTGCAAAGATTGAGAATGCGCGGAGAAAAAATGCATACTATTCCTCGGTGGCAGCAGAGAAGACAATTTTCTGTTCCATTTACCGCGTCAGTTAGAGGCATTGTCCACGACAGGAAAACGCTCAGAAAAATACCAGGCTTAGGTGGGTAATTAGAGTCAATAATAATTAAGAGTCTGGAATAAATCAAGGAAAAGAATGGAGGAAGTTTTAATTTAAACGCAAACACCCCAACTCGTTTTTGAACCCGTTTCCATGTTAAATTGGTAAGTAAATGAAGAGCTGGATTTAAATATGCCGTCTAATCGACCAAGGAAAAACATTTTAAATTTTGATTCTACTTTACAAAATAACCAAAATCGAGTTTCCTCCTCATAACGCAATTATAAAAGGAGAAAATAAAAAGAATTTCTTACTGTACCTAATACTAAAGAGTTTTATTACACTGATTAATTTTCTTTAACTTTTATTTTAATGGTATATTTTCAAATTATAATTACTATATATAATATAATTATAATTACTATGTTATAATGAAATTTAAAAAATAATCCTCGTCAGAGAAGAAAATAATAACAAGCCGGTTTTCGAACATACTGAACTCAAATTTGAAATGAATATATTAAGGCGTTAAAAAGATGTTCGCTAGAATAGCCGTGCCCAATTTACTATTTTTTATTTAAACTGTGTTTCATAATTATAGAAGTATGTACGCGTACAAAGTTACGGAACTGTAAAGTATACAGGGTGTCTCCTAGACTGATAGTACTAATGAGTCCGGAAAAATTAAGTATACATTTTCAAAGTGAATTTGTCATGATCAGATATAAATTGAAATCAAGTCGCCAGGCTTTCACAATAAATGAAAATTTAAAATGGAGCAGCGTTGGTCAAATATTCAACGTTATTTTGTGGTTGAAACTTATTGAAAAAATAACTATTCTATTGTAATCACCCAGCGTTTATTTCGTCGTCACTTTCATTTAAATCCACGAGCTCCAGTTCCTAGTCTAATAACATTTAAAAAGTGGGTATACAAGTTTCGCAGTACTGTTTCATGTGCCAGAGAAAAATCAACGAAGAACTCCATCTGCACACTTGCAAATGCTGAAAGGGTAAGAGTAGCTGTGCTATGAATTCCTAAACAATCTGCAAAAGACAATATTTCGAACAGTAGTTATCACCCCATTTTGAAAAAATTACACTTCCATCGCTACAAAATTCAAGTCGTACAAAAACTTCGTAATTAACTGTGTTCAGTTGATCTTAGTTTTGTCAATTAAAAAACACATTATGTTGATTACTTAACCTCCATATGTAGAACCAGAACTGTTTAGAAGAGGTTGCACTTTTTAAAAGACCTAAACACAAAATTATTTTAAATAATTTCTAATTTATAATCTCAAAGTCGTAAGTTCGCACCATTGAAATTAAACACGATTCTAGAAAACACACAGTAATAGAACAAATTCAAATCAAATCGAACAGTGTACTGTGAGAACAATAAAATACGATACACAAAAAAATAAATGAAATCCCCTATCTAGGTAAAATATAAATACGATACTAAAAATAAAATAATTTAGATAATTATTGTTTAAAATCAAATTTGTAAATAAAAAAATGACCGAAAATTTTCAATTTAAAATATACTCAATGATTTTCCAAACTATTAAAAGATTCAAGAAATTTATATGAAGTTTATTACAACCTTTTAGTCCGCGTAGCTCAATAAAACCTCCAACCGCACAGTATCACTTAATTCGATGTTCAGTTGTAATCTGCTAAACTCCTACACAATTTATATAATTTATAATTATCTTCTTTCTCCTACTTGTCAGAATTTTGAAAAAAATAATTTTCTTGTCTTTCATTTCGACTCTTTCTAAATGTCTTTCTTCTTATAACTATACTCCAATTTCAACCAAAAACAATCTATTCTCTCTATTATATACCAATCTTTACTTTCTCAATAATTTTCAACCCCCACAATTTTCTATAATTTTCTTGTTCTTATTTATTTTCATCCCTCAGCAACTTCTAATTTTCCAATTTTTCCACACTCTCCCTTAAATTTTCCGCAAATAATAAAATGGCCGATACCAACTTGAATCTTTCTTGACATCAACTTGATAAAACGAATTGGTTCTCATCACGTGGTATTGAGCTTTTTTCCAGTTTTATCACTTTCCCGCACAAATTAAATTAAAAATCTTATATCTACATGAACATAATTAAACGCGTAAACAGTTCGAAATGTTATAAACATTTTGATAATTAGTAGAACAATAACTAAGTGAATTAAAATAACATAACTTATTCTAATCATCATTAAGTTATGGCATAAATATATCTAACTATTTTTAAGGGCTGAAATACAAAAATTGTATGTAATTAATAAAAATATCTATCTTCTATAAAATACTTTGATATTTTATCAAACAGAACAAATTATTCGCAATACAAAACTCGAGTTGATCTGAATGTGTTCTAAAGCTTAAGTACAAGTGATATCATATCAATATATATACTCTAATTATTTATTTAACGTCGGTCTATTTCCGCTACCAAGACCAATCACCGACGCCAGGGGATACGCTCATCAGTGTCTATGTAGACACTGGGACCCCTAACCTGGAAATTTTGCCGAACTCCCACAGTCTGTCTTGGGCTAGGCATCTTTAACGTGCTCACATCGTAGATACAACCAACAGTTTTACATCTCTTTCGAAAGATGGTGACGCGAGCAGATCCGCTCATCCACTATATCTCATCGACTTGGTATGATCCGGTTTTGAACCCGGGCCGTCTGCGTGAGAGGATGCGCCACTGTCCATCACACCACCAAGCCGATATTAGTTATATATGTTATACTAATACTTTTAAAGTTTTACATTAAAAAATGATGATGTCAGAATTTAGCAAATTTGTTCAACATTTTTAACATCTGAAACACTTGAAAATTGAATCGGAAATTATTTAGTAAAATGATATATCCAATTTTCTATAGTTTTGATTTTAATAAAATGAATGTAAAGTATGATTTTAGACTTATTATAATTGAAAATGAACATATAACAAGAAAAATTAAAAATCGCCAGTCAGAGTTTAACATATTTTTATAATTTTTTTCTGTAATAAAAGCTCAGAAAGAGCGTCGGTGTTCAGCCAAATATTCAATAATGTTTACCAGCACCGCGGGGCGAGAGTAATACCTATAGAGCCCTTTCTCTGAAAACATCCGGCCTGTAATTGCATATACATGAGCGAATTTCATATTAATTTCTGATTATACCGAAATGAACGACCACAAAGCTTTTATATTACGATGGCACGAAGCTTTAATAAGACCTGTAATCCGTACTCATATGGAAATAATCAGAGATATTACAACGCCTGTTGGCGTGGCTGTCCATTCGTGACCTCCTCTGTATTTGCTCAGACATTTAGAGCTTTAACATGTAAATTTTTTAAACCGAATTTAGGTTAAATGAAAAATTTTAATTGAAAGGATGACACGTGTTCCTGACCATAACAATTTTAATATGGATATTTTCTGTGGGCGATTTTCATAAATTTCGCATTTTTATACCGTACAATTTTTAGATTATGCTAAAGGCTTCATCAGTTAAGTGGAGAATAAACAGGATACAGGATATTTGATATTGTATTTATCATTTTATAAAATTCACCGGTAACTTACAATAGTACGCAATTTTTTGTGAGTATTTTTATCATTGATATTTATTGGTTTTACATCTATAGTCGCATACAGTGTGTTCATAAATAATTTATTTTATTTATCAGACCGACATAAGGTTTTATTAAAAAACTATGTAAATATTTAATTCGTAATTAATAATCTTTTTCAAAAAAGTAAACATTGACAATTTTGCGTATAAAATAACACGCTTAGTATTTTTAATGTTGATATGCGTAGATTGCAGTATTAAGATAAAGATTTTTATAATCACAGCAACCAGAAAAACATTTACATTACATTCTTTTTCAAATTTTAATTCGATTCCCGTAATGGAGTTCCACAACTCTTCCATTGTACTATAGTGGACTCGGACTGAAAAAATTTTTTTTTACAAGCTGTTAACATTTTTCCAGCTGACGTATTAATAATACAAATGAATAATAGTGTGGGTTTAAAATAGATATAAATAAATAATAATTAAACACCACAGAAATTAGACAACCCCCAATTCCAGAAGCTAGAGGCTTGTGCGGAAGGGGGTTACACATTGAAAAAACGCGGACATACAACCATTTCCTCCGACTGTGCCAGTGCCGGAGTCGGGATTCGAACTCGATGGCGCGATATATCGTTATTTCTCAGTTGCCAGATTACAAAAGAGTGAGTAGCTAATTTTTTTTAACAAAAAATCAATTTGAGTGCTCCACTTTCATTGGGCATCAAGATGGAGTCCTAAAAATTTAACAGAGCCATTTTGCTGAATGCTCTTATTCATTTTTACGAGAATACTTTGATTGGTTCCTTTAGTGGAAAAATACGCCATTTCAGTTTTTGAATTATTTAATAATAAACCATTGCCAGAACAAAATGTTTCCATATTTTGTATAACTACATTTGGATGAAAACTAAGTTCTGTCATACTCAGAGCAGAGGCAGCAGCAGATGTGACATCAGCAAATAAAGACACAAAGGATCCGTCAAGACAGTCAACAATGTCTTTATAAAAATCAAAAGTAGCAATGGACCCAGAACACCCCCTTGGGGAATGCTCATGGTGACTTGGCTAATGTTGTATTTATAAATAATACCGATGTTTCTTCTTGTGTCCTACCCACCAGATATGTTTTCATCCACTTTAAAGAGTTGTCGTTTATCCCATATTTATCAAGTTTCAGTAACTGCAAATTTAGATTGTCTCGAACGCGCGTTTTAAATAAAAACAATTTGCAAGCGGTATTATTTTTTAAGTCAGTATTATTTAAAATTTAAGTGTACTGTGACAAAACGGCATGCTGGGTAGAGCAACCTTTTCTGAAACCAAATTGCCTCTCAGACTGCTGTCGCCTTTTTTGTGTACAGGTATAATCACATATTTTTTTAGTATTGTAGGAAATATACCCTCTTGAAATGAAAGATTTATTAATACAGTGAGGGGGTGAGTTATATAATTAACAACCGTTGCTAATAATGAGCTAGGAATTCCATCAGTGCCAGCAGGGTTTATTGAAGAAACGGATAATATTATTTTGTGGATTTCCTCACAGGTGATAGGTGATAGCAATAATATTGTTTAATGAATTATTAACCAACATATTTTCAGTAAGAGTTGCAACAGAATTAATAAAAAACTCATTAAAAGCATCTGCCGCTGCTTGAAAATTAAAAAACTAACAACCATCAGTATCATAAAACACTTGTAGAAGTGATGTTTTCTTATTAAGATTGCTTTCAGTATTGATTATCTGCCAAGCAGTTTTAGAATTGTTCTGGGAAGATGAAAATAAGGATTCATAATAAACTTTTTTGTCTCTAAAACTTGTCTTTGGTGATTTTTCTTTAATATCTGATATCGAACTAATAATTCATCATCATTAGATAATTTATAGATTTTAAAAATTTCCCTTAACAGTTTACCTTGTTTAATGAGATGGCGATTTAGCCATGGTTTATAACATCTCGGTTTCCTATTTTTAAATTTTTCCCATAAGAAAGAGCTCCAAAGAAGTGTGGAAAAAACTTCGGATTTCACATCACTGGTGACCAGAAAGTCCCACCTTTTCCTTAGATAATAATAGTTTAAAATAATTTAAATTTCTCTCACTATTAAAAAACCTTTTAACAACTTTTGTCCCCAATTAGAGGTATTGGCTAAAAAATTAAAATGTATTAATATATTTTTTCAAACCAACGATAAAAATACATTTGTTAACTTCTTAGCATTTTTATCCTCGCAGCAATCTTTAGTTTTAAGGATAGACGATTGAAATTCGGAATATCATAAATACTTTAAAAAACGTCACTTATCGACATATAAATCTTTTTTTTTCACTTCCGGTTTCACCGAAAATGGCACAAACGTCTATGCACTTCTGAACTCGCATATATCTATTTTGAACAACATTCGCCAATTCCTGGACTGTTATGCTTTTAATTGCGCATCTTATGAGTTGTAACGGTTGCGTAGATGTTTTTTAAATTACCTCAGGCAAACAATCTAGAGGAGTCAAGTCAGGTGACCTTAGGGGCCACCTGACACAACTTTTCTCCGAATCTCTGTTGATGAAAATCAGACGAGTCATGACACACTTAAATAGAAAATTAAAATTAAATCTTACAATAAAATACATCAAGATATATCAATTTAGGCAAGTTTACAGTGAAAAATGGAGAGTTTCAAGGCGTTCCAGACTTGAAGGTTGTTGATCGAGGTACTTGCTAGTTGTAGAAAAACTTCACAAATACTTCAATAGAGTTTTTCAGAAATCTTCATAAAAATTAGATAAAGCTTCTCTAACGTAGAGGACAAAATCATATACCAAAAATCATGTACCAAATAATTGCAGAATGATCCAAAAGTCCAATCCAAAATAGTCAAAAATAGAAATCTAGCCTACCAAAATCGAAATATAGCCTGACCAAAATCGTCATAATTAAATTTACAAAATTAGTCTCAAAATTAACCTCTAATGCGGGCACGTGTTTATAATAAATCTAAGAAATTCAAACTTACCCAGAATAATACTTCTGGAATTAAATCCGAAGAAATCGAAATTTCAATTAAAATAATCCAAAATATTAATTGAAAATATGTGAAATTTAGTTTTTGATCCGGTAACAAACCGAGTAGCAATCACGTGCCTTTTCAACTAAATGAATCACTTAGCAAAGTTTTCTGTTCTGTTTCCTGCTTAATCTCTTGATAAAAAAGGAAGTTTGAAGGGACTTGAGTGATATTTATAACCATTCTAACTCACAAAAATAAGAGGAAATGACATAAACTGACAGTTCGACAATCGAGTGTCATACAGTATCAACTTGAAAAATTAAAAAAAAAAATATTGTATTGTCACTTATGTGGTATCATTGGATTCAGAAAATTATACACAATTCAAAAATGCAATAATATACACTGGCTTCATTTGAAAACCAAACGTTAATAAGTTGTTCATATTTAAAACTAAAGAAAAAAGGAGGTGTACTCACTCCTCTTACATGTGATATACAGGCTGTCCATTTTATCAGGGCCGTCGAGAATGTTTCACTTAATATTGGTCGAGCAAAAGAATTGTTTCTACGAAAATTGTGCCAATTTTTATAAGTTACAAAATGGTTTAAAGACATTTGAAATATTTTGCCTACTTTAAGAGTTATGATAGTGCAATCAGTTTAGTAGATAACATGAAATACAGACAAATGGATATTGTACTTAATTGACAAAGTTAGTTTAACTTTCTGAGCAAGGAATGACGTTTTTACGGATGAGCTCTATACATTGGCATAACAATGAATGCTTTCCCCACAATTGCTCCATGTTGCTTTCCTGATTATTATTTTTTTCTTGTTAGCTGAATTTACTTTATTCTTTTTAATTGTTTTTAATTGTATTAATGTTTTATTGTAGTAAAGATTCGAAGAACTTCTTGAATTTTTTTATCTCGTTTTATTTAATCATACTTCTCCACGTCAAGTATGATACTAGTTAAAAAAAATGTTTTTATACTTTTAGTTCCAATAAACAAATATGGCATGTGACATATCGTTGAAAAGGGAGGAAAATACTGTATTTAATGCCGACCATATCAAAAAAAAAAATTTTCACACCCTGAAGAGAAAATTTCAAAATATAGCGGTTTTGAAAACATTTAGATAAAACCTCGTTGAAATACTCTGTTTTGTAAAAATTGTCGCCTTAGAATTTTCATCGTATATCTTCAAATAACGAAGATATTTGGCTTAGACATATTCCGCATTTTCGATATTTTCCGTCATAACTCTTAAAAAAGGCAATGGATTTCAAATGTCTTTAAACCATTTTGTAGCTTATAAAAATTGGCACAATTTTCGTAAACATATTTAATGAAATATTCTTGAGGGCCCTAATAAAATGGACAACCTGTATAAATATACTATTCTTAATACGAATAATTATTTTTATGAATGTACCTAGGGTACAGAAATATACGTACAGAAGCAAATTAAAAAAATTATATTTGATCAATTTAAACAATTTCTATTGATATAAAAATTTGGAGTATTTTCATAGTTTAGATAAATTCGATATTATTTTTATATTACAATCTACAATCTACAGGAAGTAAATATTAAATAGTGTCCGTACAAAACCGGACAAAGTTACTTCCGTTTAGTACAAATTAAAAAAGAAAACAGATAATATAATTAACGATATGATATATACACGGTCATCGTTTAACGAAGTTGCCCTCTGTGTCTGTAAAAATGTCTGTGGTTTGGTACACCGATGCAGATAAGGAATAGTAAGTGGGCGGGGTACGCTCCATCAGAGAAAAGTATATATTTTTTCCGGATAATCTACAATCTCTGCTGAGCGGTACCATAACAAAACAAACATTCATTAGTTACTTCCTACGCCGCCTGCAAGTGCATTTATTCATGTTGCTGAAAGGAAGTACTTCTGATAACTCCTCAGGAAACGGACTAGGGTCAGCGCAGGTTTGTGGGCTGATGCCACTCTTTACTCATAGTTCACCGACATATTCTGGAGGTTACGCTGTGTTTAAAAGTTCATTAGCAGATAAAGAAGTCAGTTATTTGTTTCAATTGTATTTTGTCCTCGGCCTTGCCTTAATTCAATTTATGTAAAAGGTGTATAAACCGTGTTATCACAGTCAGAATAGCACAAAAAATCAATAATCATTATAATATATTGATATGATATCTACCTTTAATGTTTCATAATAACGTTTATTTGTTTCAAAATATTATTATCAGACGTTTAAAGTTGTAAAATCGTTAATATTCATCATGTCATTTTGATAGTTTGATGCTTATGATTAGTTATTACACTTCCGACAATTTTAAGTTATAGTCCAAGTAAGGACTTCCTGAGACAAAAAAAACTAAGCAAAAACTTTACGGCATAATTATTATCGCCGCGGGCCATGACGCTAAGTTGAAGTAAATAGATCCCAGTAAATAAAAAATGCAAACAAAAACTTTACAACATAATTATATCGCTGCGGGCCATGGCGCCAAGCCTGACATGAAACATTCCCGACGCACATTAAAATCCTATAAAGGTAAGCGAGTCAATTTGCGAATAGCACAAAAAAGGGTACCGGTGTTTTAATGAGGTCGTAAAGTTTTTGTTTGGTTTTTTATGTCTCACTTTATTCTTACTTGAACATTAAGTCATTTGACGGTCTAGTAGATATGTCAGGCTAGCAATTTGAGGTTATGCCCAGTGCCAATTGACGGGGTAATGTAAATTTGTGGTGGTACGATTGTTTTAAAATTATTGAAAATGACAAAATTTTAATGATAGTGTTTTATTTTAAAATAAAAGATAGTTGTGAAAAAAAGCACAGACAATTTTCAGAATATTAAGAAAAGTAAAAATTATTAATTTGAAGGAGAACAAGAATTTTAATTTAGGAAGGAGATTCTGAAATAAATGGATTTATTAGGATAGGTGAAAGAAAAGTAGCAGTTTGAGAAGAAAGAGAATATATTAGAAGTTTAGAAATAGCAGACGAGAAGAAAGGAAACATAATACGAATTTTGGATCCAATTATAGAAAGCTAAGTACACTAAATCTTAGATTTGTTGTTTTTGTCGTAATTTTTGATTTTTATGCCAATACAAATTTGAATTACATCGTGTTTTACTTGAAGCATGTCCTTTGATTGCTAAGTTTGTATGTCGCTAGAACCCACACTAATGTTTTGTTATTTGACATAAATTTATGTGCTATTTAATTTCTTATCATACATATTCAAGGTAAGGAATATTATAACAATATATGTATGTATGTATTATATATAATCAACTTTTTATAAGCAATTTTATGGTTGAATTTTGTTAGGGAGGTGCTCAGGACTACCCAAAAAATGTTTGTACTTCAAAGACACTGTGCTCCAACTGTTATTAACAATTTAATTTTTTTTACCGCATTTTTCAACCTAAAAATGTGAATAACTCGAGATATATAGGCCTGATTGGGTCAAAAGAAAAAAAAATCTTTGTAATTAAATTTGTACGAATCTTCAGCTTCAAACTTTCAGAAAATCTGCCTTTTGCTCTAACAACAACATCCTGAAAATTTGGTGTAAAAATATTAAACCCAGTGCGTGTAATTGAATTTTTGTTATTTAAAATTTGAATTGGCCGCCATTTAATAATAATAATAATACGTCTATTTTCAACAGGTTGACACCCAATTACAGAAAATACAATATATACAAAAAATAACAATAATGAGATACAAATAGTGATATTGAGAATTCTTAATCAAGGTGATATTATAATTAGATTTGATAGATATTATAATTAGATTAGATTCTTATAATTAGACTTAATCAGTTAAATGAATCTTTGTACATACGAATAATATGGTTTAGACTATCATAGTTGAAGTCGCACACACGAGCGACTTCATTAAATATCTTGTACATGTTAAATATTGAGACTTGACTTGAATGTTAGTTCTGCTGGTATTGATGTAAAATGCATTGTTCGGCCTTGGTACATTCTGTTTACTAAGTGAATATAATTGGTTATGCAGTATTTTATACAACAATTGTAGTGCTGTGCAATTTCTGCTAAGTTCAAGCAAGTCAAAATTGAATGAATTTAGTAGAGTATTGTGATCAAAGCCCCTAATGGGATTGGATCCATTGGATTTGAAAAATATATATTTAAGAAATCATCTTTGTACGGACTCAACTTTCATTTTAGACAATTTTGATAAACAGGTGACCAGATGACAGAAGCATATTCAAGTTTGCTTCGCATAAATGATATGTATATTAATTTTAGAGTGTTGATATCCGTAAAGCTGCCGCAGTTCCTTATACAATACCCGAGTACTTTAGAAGCCGAAGTAACAATTGTGCTTATATGAGTAGAAAAACTGAGCTTAGAATCGAATATTTACTCCAAGATCCTTAAAACTTGTACATCGTTCAAGAATGATATCATTAATCGTATATGCGAATAAAACTGGTCTTTTTGTAAAAGGACATTATCTTACATTTAGTTGTATTTAGTTTTAAGTAGCGATTTTCACACCATCCGTTAGCTGAGTCTAACGCTATTAGCAAGGCAGAACAGTCGTTTGGCTTGTTTACTTCAAAATAGATTTTCAAATCGTCCGCGAAAAATAAATGTGTAGAAGTCATAGTGAGGGATAAATCATTAATAAATACTAAGAATAAAAGTGGCCTTAGGTTGGATCCTTGAGGGACTCCAGATGTTGAAAAGAAGTTGCGAGAATTATATCCACCGTATTCCACGAACTGTGTTCTATTTTATAAATAGGATTCAATTAAAGACAGCGAGATATCTGACACTCTAATTGCATTAAGTTTAGAAAGGAGTAGGAAATGGTCAATTTTGTCTAAAGCCTTTTGAATGTCAGTATAAATAGCATCGACTTGACCTTGTTGCCTAATATGTCCGAGATATTCTGTGTAATACAGGTCAGGTTCGAGGTGGTCGATCTTTTTTCCATAAAACCGTGTTGATACAGAGACATATGACTTTTGATTTCACAATATATATTTTCGTAAATGATAATCTCTAGGATTTTGCCAAAATTGCAAAGGATAGCTATAGGCATAGGTCCGTAGTTAGTTACTAGGGAGGGATCTCCTGTTTTGAGGATGAGGATGGGACATAGTTTAGTTGTTTTCCTAATATATCTGGATAGGTACCTTTTGTTAAAATAAGATTAAATAAAAAACGCTGGGGTGCTACAAAAGTATTGATAAAACCTTTAACAATGAAACTAGGTACGTTGTCGACAACACCGGAGGTTAATTTGTTTTCAATATTTTTTCTGCGTTAATTATGTCCTGCTCCGTGATCGGTTTAATGTGAACGTGTGTATTATTAAGAGAAATAAGTGGAATTTTGTGGGAGGGGTCGGATTGAAGGTATACGCCCGAGAAGAACCTTTTGGATGGTTAGGAATTAAAATCAAATAAACGCAATTATTATTAATATCAATTCTTTATTTAAAATAAAAAGGTTTGAAATTCTTGAATGCATTGTATTTTATTGACGCTTCGATTTCTTGCGTGGTTGTTCACTTATTTCGCACGCAGTAGATTCTTCACTTGCTCAGTCTTCAACTAAGATATCAGTATCAGAAATGTCATGAGATATTATAAAATATTAAAGCAGGTACCAATAAAATTATTGTAGAGATTAAGCTTACCGACATCCAGGACGGTAAATTTAATTTAAAAAAAGAACTTACGTATTTTAGCTTTGCAGTTAAATATAAGTTATTGTTACTTAAAATATTTGAAAAGATAGGTCCTGAAAAGGTTTAAAAACAAATAAATTCATAAATAATATAATTTACTTAAAAATTAAGTGATGGGTCATAACAAAAAAATAAGTTGCTCATTGCTTGCTTGGGAAAATATGACATTTAAAAAAGTCCTAAAAAGGTATAACTTTTTTTTTAAACCAAAAAAACATAGAACATAGGAATCACTACTCCCACGTCCAGATTTTGTATTCAAGTCTTATACACACTAAATCCCGATGTAATATTTATTTTAATAATAGGATGGGGATGGCAATGGGGGGCAGAGGGGAGTAGCTAACACCAACAAATTTTTTCAAAGGCGTTTCGTTCTTGTATACACGTTAAATCACATTTTATTTTCTTTTACTCCCTTTCATAATAGTGTGGGGGTGATAGTGGGGGGTGGCTAATTTTTAAGACCTTAACGTTTCGTACATGCCCTAAATTGCAATTTTATGAACTCTTACCTGTTTGATTTGCCTATTTACCCCATTTACCCCCCCGAACCCTTCAACGGATTAGATCAGATCTCGTTATAATACTTAAGTGCACCAAATTTCAAGTCAATATCATAAACGGTTCCAGAGTAAACGTGCGCACAAAAAAGTTACAGACCGACAGACAGAAATTGTTTTCGTTCGAACCAGAAATCTCGAGGCTTCATGACATTTTAAGACTATTTCAACAAAATATTATTAAGAAAAATACACCCTCATATAATAGTGATTACTGTTATAATTTTCGTAAAGCAAATTTTTCATTGCTATATGAATTAATTGCTGGTATTGACTGGCAATTTCTTGTAACTTGTTCCAATCTTGAAGATATGACTTCTCACTTCTATGATAAACTTTATTTCATTTTTGACCTCTGCGTACCCAGATTTCCCGCTGCAAAAAAGAATAGATATCCTCCTTGGTTTAACTCTCAGATAATAAGGAATATCAAGCTAAAAGCCAAATACTGGCGTGATTATAATAAGTATGGTGATCTGAGGACTTTAAATGATTTTAAAACAATGAGATCTAAAATAAAATCAGACATTGATGCATCTTACAAGAATTATATAAGAACAACTGAAATAAATATTAAAAATGATCCCAGCAAATTTTGGTCTTTTATTAATGGTAGAAAGAGATCGCCTAGCATACCTTCTCAAATGTCTTACAACGGGAGACAGCTTGTGGATTCTAACGAAGTTTCAAACGCTTTCGCCGATTTTTTCTGTAAATCATTTTTACCATCATCTAAGTCTACTAACCAATCCCTGAATGAGCAAATCGTAGACTCGACTATTCACCTACAAGAATTTGATGGGAGTGAAATTGCGGCTGCCTTAAAAAGACTCAAACCCAAATTGACTACTAGTCCTGACGGAATACCGGCTTTTTTGCTGAAGGACTGTGCTCACTTTCTGGCGTTCCCTCTAAAAGTCATATTCAATACATGCATTCGTAATTGTGAGTTGCCTGTATTATGGAAACGGTCGAAGGTATGTCCTATATATAAAAAAGATGATAAGTTTGATATTAGCAATTTTAGACCTATATCCATTATCTGCAATTGTTGTAAAGTTTTGGAAATCTTGTTACATGATTTTTTATACCATCATGTGTCCAACAAAATCTCAGTCTATCAACACGGCTTTATGAAGGGCCGATCTACTGCAACTAATCTGATCTGTGTTACTCAATTTATAGCTGAATCTATAGACACGCAGACACAAACTGATGTTATTTACACAGATTTTTCGAAAGCATTCGATAGACTCGATTTTAGCATGCTACTTCACAAACTGCATTTATTCGGCTTATCTGATTCCCTATTAAACTTTTTTAGGTCATACCTATATGACAGGACTCAATATGTTGTATCCCATGGTTCTAAGTCTGCTGAATATACCGTAACATCTGGAGTTCCACAGGGGTCCATCCTTGGCCCCCTGTTGTTTATTATTTTTATAAACGATATTGTAGATGTGTTGGATGTGAATTATCTTATTTATGCGGATGATTTAAAGATTTATGATAACGTTAACAGCCTCAATGATTGTCTGCGTCTTCAAAGGAACTTAGACAGTGTTAAAGTTTAGTGTCAGGAAAACAAGTTGTCATTAAATGTCAGCAAATGCAATGTCATGTCTTTTTCTACAAAATCCACGCATATAAGTTTTGATTACAACCTGGATAATGTCAATCTGAACCGCCCCTCCACCTTTCGCGATCTTGGCGTAATTTTTGATACCAAGCTTTCTTTTGCCGCTCACGTTGACACCATTACCTTAGAAGTCAGTAAGACGTATGGGTTTTTGGTGCGAAATTGTCGTGATTTTACTCGGTTAGACGCAATTAAACTTGTCTATTTTACCTTTATTAGATCTAAGCTCGAGTACGCTTCTCTTGTATGGTCCCCATATTACATCACTCATATCAATAATTTGGAATCAGTCCAACGTCGATTTTGAAAATTCCTTAGTTTTAAATCGGACGGTGTTTACCCACCCTTAGGTGTTCCGCAAGAGGAGCTGCTTCATAAACATGGCATGACAAGTTTTGAGAGTAGGCGTAAATATTTTTCTCAGGCATTCCTTTTTAAAATAATACATAATATTATTGATTGCCAAGAATTATTGGCTAAATTAAATTTTATGGTACCCAGGGTAAACTCAAGGAATAGCCTAACTTTTTATCTGTTAACATCTCGTACTAATGTTCTTAAACACTCCCCGCTTTATACAGTGTGCAATATCTGTGATGCTAATGGTAGCCGTCTTGATATATTTAGTTGCAGTCTCAATGATATTAGAATGTATTATTTAAAATGAGTTTTGTTCTTTTACTTTGTTTTTTCTTACTATTTTATTGAGTCCTGTATACTTTTTGTATTTATTTTAACCGTCTTTATGTTGTATATAATCGTACTTAATCTATGTTCTTGTTCTATTAATACATAGTTGATATTTTGACATGTTTAATATTTTATCTTTTATCTTTCTTATTGTATAGAGCTTATTTATTAGTGTTTTTGTTTTTTTTTCTTATCTTCCTGTTCTGTAATTGGGTTCTTTACCTGTAGAACAGTGTACTATTATAAATAAATAAATAAATAAATAAATAAATAAATAAAATATATATATATATATATATATATATATATATATATATATATATATATATATATATATTTTCCTTACTCTACTTCCACTGGACGTGGAAGTAAAAGGACGTTCAGTAAAGAATTTGAATTCTACAGGTACGGCTCTCGAAAATAAAAATAAAATTACCTCGAAAGTATATTTTTGTAACAACACGTTCATTCATTGCTTCCTTCAACTATGGCCTGAGAGAGAGCTACTTGCTTTTGCATAATTTTTCCTAACTTCAAGAAATACCTAAAAATCTCTAATTTTTTTTTACTTGACAAAAAGCTAAGGCCCGATGAAGCAAATCTGCCGTCAGACTCGAATTCGTGACATCAAAACACACGAGATACCTACGTATTTTTTGTGTAAACGTGTAATTATTGGGTACACTCCGTACTTATGAGGCTTATGCAACGTAAGCCCTTGAAACAATTAAACAACACAATTACCATTCACTTCTTGTTCTGAAGTTGTTTAGTAAACAAAGTGGAGCGGCACAAAATATTTTAAGAGTTGAGCCCGTTCATGCTTGTAAGCTGTCAATTGTATGCATCGGTCTTCGAAGAATATAAAAGTTAATTGTGTCGAAGTTGAATAATCAGTGTGCTATGAGGGAATAGCAAAGGTTTAACGATGTTTAAAATTCTGAGACGACCGTATTTTTCATATTTTTCTCAGTATTTTACATTTAGTGGGTGCAACGTTTAGTAAGGCATTCGTTATGAATATCTTCTTTGTACGAATTTTGTAGCACAGGACATTTAAAAGTCGTAAAATTGTATTTAGTCTCTTGAGTGCCGGAATATAAAAAATTTTATAGCTCTAAGTTGCTGACATCTTTATAAATTTACCTGAAAATTGTATATACATATATTATAGTTTTTGTGATAAACTGTACTAATATTTGTTTATTTACTGGGATGGGAATTTATACTTAATACGTTTAGTCTAGGTTATACTATTAATCTTTAGTCATTATTATTGTGGTATATACCTTACAGTTACATACCTTACATTTTTATTTTTGGGGTTAACTCAATTCTGAATGGCCATTTTGGTGCTTTTTTATTTTTTATTACATGTTTTGCCACTATTCTGGAAAATACTTGAAAATATAAATGAAGGAAGCCCATGTGTCAAAGGATTCCGATTTGGTCCATCATCATTACCAGTGCTTAGTTGTTCCAATACCTAGCAGGCGTAATTTTAATAAACTGCAATCTGCGCACGGCAATTCGGAATAATAATGGTGCCTCTCCCGGGAATATAATTTGTCCACAAAAAATATTGTTTAAAAACCATTTATGAAAATGCGAGATTTTCACACAAAAAATAAAAGACGGTTAAGAAATTTTGCAACAACTACCACATGTTGTATGGTGTAACGATCGTCAATAAATTATCCACATTTCTCGGGGCCTTCGCCCACCGTCATGAAGCAACTGCAAAACAGATCGCCTTGAAGTCATATTCAAATTGCATATGAGTTGCACATGCACTTTTAATTAGGGATTTAACGACAGTTTTCGTTAGGTCCTATGCCACTTTCGGACATACTTTTAAAGTTAAATTGGTGTATATTTCGTAACAAAATCATTCGAGTCAGTGTTGTTAATTCTTAACAACACTCGCTGCAAAATTGTCCTCGTAACTCGCAGGTCAGCTTCAAACGGCTTATATACTTATCGGTCGTGATTCGTGATAGTATAAGGTATTCACTCAAGAAGAGTAAAAACATTATACTTGAGACTCTCTTACTGAACGAAAGTCTTCTTTAGTTCTATATATGAGTATCGTAATGGGTCTCATTACTACATCAGATGGGAAAATTATCAATTGAGGGAGTTTGATAACCCATCGAGACATAAATAGATCATACTACTTTCATGAAATAATATAATGAAGATAAGTAAATCAATTGAATTACAAATGTCAAAAATGTTTCAAATTAAAAATGACAAAACGCATTTTTTCCCTATGAATAAAAAGGTACTTCTTATTATAAAGATACAAGTTGTTTATATAGTTTTGAATTACTCCTTTTACTCTATTTTGTCCACTTTTGGCTTACAAATTTCTAATAGTAAGAAAATTGCAGTTAATATTTTTAATAATTAAATAGTATTTTACATTACAAGCAAGGTAAAACAGTTTGTACTGTTGATAGGAGGAAATACTTTAAAATCGCATGAAGGAATTGTCAAAAATCGATCTTTTGATCGGTGCAATGGTCTCAGAAAATGGGCTTCCATTGGTTAGCATATTAATGAGTGAGATAATTGGTTCAAATTTTCATTGAAAGAATAAATGTAGGTACAGATGATTCAGTTATTATGATGCTGCTATCAACAATTGACAACACACATCTAATTTTAAATCATCGATTTTCACAGCAGAAGAGTTACTCTAAAGACATGGTATTAGCATAATTTGCTTCCATTTCAATAATTCTTCACATTTTTTAGCTATGTCCTGTATTATTTTTGTATCAAGTAAGAGATTTTATATAAAGAATTAATTAAACAAAATCTCAATAAAAAACTTGAAAAATTCGCTGTCGTAAAAACTTTTCAAGACTAATACAAAAATTCGGAATAAGTTGGTATCAGTTTTATTATTTTACAAAATAATTTTTTGTCCTACGCGTTAAACTTCAGGATATCGCATAAAAATTTGTTTATTTTTTGCGTGACGGGTTGATGCCTGCAGACATCAAGGGTTGTGTATCGCAATTTTGGGCGCCTGTTTGCTGAATTGGGATACTTTACCGATAACATCAACAATCTCGGAGTTCGCGCGGCCTCGCGTTTATCATTTTCAGAACTTAAAATGTCCTTTCTCCTCCACACTTTTTGCACTTAGGTATAAAAACTAATATCAAACTCGTAATGTAAAAGCACACACATTTCTTACTTTATGCTACCATCTCTACTGTTTACTGTTTTATTTTTCCAAAAACTTTTACAAATGAATAATAGACGGAACGCTTCTATTTATCAATTTCAGAATTAAAAAGTGTTGGTACGGTGTATTGTTGTGTCAAAAGTTTTGAAATCGTGTTAAAATGTGTTTGTACAGAGAGGAAAATAAAAAAAATTGTTGACGAACATTTGATAGTTGACTTGCTCATCATCATCAATCAAAGGCCATTTTCAGAGCGTTGCCGAAAATATTGTAACCTATTTGTCGAAAAAGATAAATAATGAGTAAGTAAAAACAACAAAAATCTGTTTACAAGAAATGTACGCAGGAGATAATGTTGGAACCATATACAATGTGCTTTAAGAAAGGTAATCACGTCATGAATACACACAAAGTCGTTAAATTAGGCTTAGAACGGAATATTTTTTAAATACTTGAAATATATTTTAATATATAATATTGCAATGATTATAAAGTACATGATATATGGTGTCTCAGAAAGAGCTGGCGTATCTATCTCCTGTTAAAGTGCCAGTTACCTTTATCTGATTGTTAAGAGACACTGTTGAAAAAAATTATTTGGGTATTTAGCAGATAACTTTCATGTATTCAAAATCTGATAGTTTACCTTATTACGATATAAAGTACTTAAGAATATATGAGGTCATAGATCTTGCTAATTCTTATAGTGAATCAGAAACAATAATAGAAACCAGTTCTAAAAATACAATTAATTACGGATTATCACATTTACAGACAGATAAAATTTTTGAATGTGTACTATGCAATAAATTATCTACGGAAAAATATTTCGTCGTCTGCAGATTGGATAAGTCAGAAATCTCAGTGGTGTATATCACAATATACCAAACTGAGGATATATAGAACGCTAATTATACCAGTGCTGATTTATGGCTCCGAAACTTAGACTTTGAGCAAATCAGACGAAAACCGCTTAAACCTCTTTGATCTTCAAAGAAAGATTCTGGGAAAAATATTTAAAGCAATATATAAAAACGGCACGTGGCGCATACGATATAATTTTGAACTCTACAAAAAATACAAGGATGCAACAAACGCAACTGATATTGTTAAACACAGGACCTCAGATCGGCGGGACGTATCATCCGAACGAATGAGAATTACCCACCTCGAAAGATCTTCAAAGCAGAACCAGGGGGAACTAGACGAAGAGGACGACCATGTTTGCGTTGGAGTGATGGAGTCAATGAGGAGTAGCAAACTGGCAAAGGGTGGCGACGGACAGGACGGAATGGCGGAGGAAGCTAAAGGAAGTTGGGGCCCACCCAGGGCTGTAACACTAAGGATGATGATGATAAGCTACATGTGGACAACAATTCTGCTATAAAACATGTAATATGTAAGTACTAGGAAACTGCAATATATTTAGTGGTTTCACAATTTCCGTTGGTCGAATGAATATCCACTATTTAACACTGAAAACAACTCAACTATTTCATATGAAGACAAATTTAATTCCAATATGAGACGACTTTTTATTTTTATATTTGGGGATATTTTAGTATTAGGGAAGGGGGTAGTTTCAGCCTCGGGGGTAGATAAGATGTTGTATGGTTAAATTTCACATAACCTACCCAAATCCTGCCTAAAAAACCGATCCTCATGCTTACGATGAAAAAAAAACGCGGCATACAGGTGGTTTTTCGAGTTTAGGGGTAGTTGCTGAGAGGGGAACCTAAACCAACTTCTATTAAGCTTTATAACCATCTTCCTCAGAGAATTAAAAATATAGACAGCTTCCAACAGTTTAAGAATAGTTTTAAAATACTATTAAAGCAAAGATGTCTTTATTCGCTTTCTGAATTCTTTGAATACAATCTTTAAGGATAATGACTACTTGCTAGTTTGTTAGCTAAATGTTGTGATTTTTAGATTTAGGTACATACAGGTACAGGGTGTTTCACCGGGAACTGAATCGATCGATATTGAGAAAAGTACGCATCAGAAAATTTTGAAAATTTAGATAATTACTAATGTCGGTGTGGCCAATTCAACTAAAATAATTACAACCAGCTGGCACTTCGGCTTATACCGGAAGTCGGTACCAACTTGCTTATTTCAAATGGAACACCCTATATATTTTAGGGTCGTCGAAAAGAGCATAAAATTCTGAGTCGAAAATATGTAGCATATCCTATACCTAAACCTAGCCGTTTCAGAGATATTTGACATTTTATAGAAAATTTGACAGGTTGGTATAATTTAAACGTGCTGGTATTTTTTGACATAAGATAATGACTGATGTTTCTAATCATGGCTATTTTGATGAAATGATTACAACAATTCATGAATTTCTAATAAAATCGCAAATATTTCAAAAAGTTGTAACTTTAACCCCCACAATGCTAATATCAGAAAAAAGGGAATTCAGTTTTACACAATTTGACATAAAAAAATACAAGGTGTTCCATTTGACCTAACAAGTTTTCGCGGTTTGAAGTTGACAAAATGTAACGCGAAAAACAGAACACTTGGTATGATATTATTGAATTTATTTCAGTTGAAGAACGTAGTTCTCCTTATGTTCTTTTTACGTGACAAGAAGCAAATGAGGATCTTTTACACGAAAAAAGTTATATCGGTTCTTGCAAACCGTTGCACCTGTCAAATTTTCTATAAAATGTCAAATATCTCTGAAACGGCTAGGTATAGGTATAGGATATGCTACATATTTTCGACTCAGAATATTATGCTCTTTTTGAAAACCCTAAAATATATAGGATGTTCCATTTGAAATAAGCAAGTTGGTATCGACTTCCGGTATAAGCGGAAGTACCAGCTGCTTGTAATTATTTTAGTTGGATTGGCCACACCGACATTATTAATTATCTAAATTTTCAAAATTTTCTGATGCGTATTTTTCTCTATATCAATCGATTCAGTTCCCGGTGAGACACTGTATATTGTGTACATATCATAGTGTGTGGTGTATTCCTTAATGTTTCATATATTTATGTGTTATTATACAATAATTATTTATACAAATCAATTAATTGACAATGCCAATAATGTTTACAGTCTAATAGAAATAAAGTATTATTATTATTATTATGTTTCGTCCCTCTCACAGAACTTTTGTGTTTTAACCCTTTTTTGCAACTTTTTCATGGAGTTATCTTATAAGCAAAATAAAAAATATAACAAACTTAGGTATTTACAGAAAATCATCCTCAAAAGTCACTAAAAATTGCGATATAAAATTTCATACAGTTGTCCAGTTAATTAGACCTTGTTACATTGTTATTAACGATATTATGCTTATAGAGAGCGTGCGGAATATACAAACATAATTATATGCATGCCTGTGATATGCTCGAGAGTACACACATTTTTTCTCTATTTAAAATGAGAAAGTCCTGAAAGGGATTTCATTGCATACTGAGGCCTAATAAAACATCGCTGTCTGGTTATAATATTATTCGACTTATTTGAGTTCATTAAATTAGTATAATAAAAAGTATGAAACTGACTTGAATGCTGTATTCGTAAATTTCTCCATATATGTTTAATAACAGAACAGCTAGGCTTTTATGGCTACACAATAAAAGAAAAAGTATTTGACAGGTCTCTTCCATAAAGACAATCCATATTTGTGGTAAAATAACTTTTCTCTTGCGGTATATATAGCTTTGTTTTTGTAAGATTATATAATTATTGTCGCATTCTATCACATATTAGTATATAAGAAGGGGATTTTCTTTTAGTTATGATAACAATTCCTTCGTTATAATTTATCAAGAGATAACAGCTAAAATATTGTAAATAGAATATCGTTATAGAAACCCTTTTTACAGGTTTTATCCTTGAAGATCTAAGAAAAATTAGTCATTTTAGTAGTTGTTTTTAAGATCCCAGACGTCGTTGTAGTCTTATATCCGCTCTCATGCAGTTGTTTTGGAAATTAATAAAAATAATCTGTGGATTTACATCTTTGTTTTGTTTTTAAAAATATTCTATGTAATTTTCAAAATCAAAATGTAAAGCAAACTAGAGATCTATTAATGAATTTTATTAACAAATATTTCTGCAACAAATTTATTCTCCGAAAAATAAAATATCCACAGCAAATTTCCTGAACCACTACAAATTCGAAAACAACAAAAAATCTGAGAAATCTCAAAATTCTCTATATCCTTTCACTCAGTTGATCACAATATTAAGAAAAGTTATTTGGTACCAAGATAAAATAATAATCCAGGTTTTAATGGATTTACTTTTTGCATTTCGGTTATTATAACTTATATATAAGGTTTTTTTGACTGATTATGTACGCTGACTAAATCTCTATAGAGAACTATATTTTAAAATGCTGTGTTTTCTTATCTGAAGCAATCCAGTGGCATAACTAATACTGAGTGGAATTTGTATCAAATATTGCGAGGAAGACTCCACCGATTCAATAAAAAATTAGTAGTCAGTGCAACCCGCCTCCCAGCTGATGAGCCCTGTATCACTGATATAGCTGAGGTAACCTCTTGAACATCTGAAAGTTTTCTTACACCAAATAAATTCAAAATAAATTTCCAACATATTCCAGGATGAAACCGAACTTAATTTCCGAGTAAATACAAGCACTTTATCCACACTTACCGGGATCCCAATTTGAATAATCCTCTTGGCCGCTGCTAAACCTCTAGCACCACGTGGTCCTGATCACGTAGAAACAGTGACGAAGACGAAGACACTTGAATAACGTTTGCAAATTTTCAAGAACATTCATTTTATTGTGCTTGATCGATTTCCAAAGAAAATTTTCCCGATCGTTTCCTATTCTTCCGCAACACTTCCCAATTTACGCTCTTAACTATAAGACCAGATAAGCTGCATGTTGAATGAGGTCAAAGACGAACAGACAAAGATCAAAAGTATAGCATGTAATAAAAGAAAACAGCTTGTAGTAGTTATAAGTTAATATGGAATTCAAGAGGCCTCTACCACCTGGATGTCGCAAACCCGCTACAACTCAGTTCAGGGCTCTGGGTTGTGTCGTTTTAACCTTTTCAAGCTGGTGGCCTGATCCACTTGCTTTTCCTCCTGGGAAGGGTATTCCCTTCCAGGAGCATGAGCTGTACGTCGTTCATGGAGGAGATGTCCCCCATGGCCTCCCTGAGCCATTTTAGGGACATCTCATTCCCGCAGAACATTTTTGACGACAGCTTTCCAGGGGCAGTTCTATTAATGATTTTTATATATTTTGACCTCCTAATTAGGAAGAAAATGTTTTCTCAAAAAAATGGGTGGAGCTTCAAAAGTTATATGCGCAATGGCGTAATATATCGCATAATCAAATCCGATTAATAAAAATACATGCTTTTTCGCAATGGAATTCTTAAGAAATCTAGATCTGTGCGATATTCAAAGGGGAGTCAGCCATCAAAATGGCCAAAAAAATTCAAAATTAAATATCTTTGCGGTAAGAGTCAATGCTTTCACCTTGGTGAAAATAAAGCGCATTTATGAGCCCACCGAATGCACCTAACGTGGACGCTATAAGTCAAATAGTACTGTCGAAAATGACAGACGAAGTATAATTTTGAATAGAGCGTCGCAATCTCCTAATTCGTAGTATTTATATTGAAAGAGAATACAACCTCTTCAATTTTATCTTGATTCAACTTTAGTTTACTGATGGTATGCTAGCTGCTTTAGTCACAATTCAAATCATTTAAGTTTTCGTTTATATTAAGATCATGTCATAACAAAATTATATAGCTCACTTAATAAACCATGAAAAGCAGTAGTCCAAGAACTGACCCTCGGGGCATGCTCTTAATCAGCTTGAAATGAACATATATGATGTTATAGTTAACGTACATCTGTCTGCATTATTATACTCTTCTCAGAGGATTTGTTAGTCATTCTTCTAAAACCGTAAGTATGGTAATATAAAAATGAGACATTTTAAGAATAAAAAATGTAAACAACGCCATGGAGTGTTGATAAGAATCTACAAAAACAAAAATAATGCATTGTGTACCGAGGAGCGTTTCGCTAACTAATCTGGTATCATCAGGATATGATAAGATTTAAAAATGTAGCAATTATAAAACTTACTTATTTCAGCTTACAATATTTTTTCCAACAAAGTACAATTTTTTTGTCATGCATTATGAATTAAATAAGAAACTAGTTTAATTCTTTTAAATTTGTATCGCATTAACATTAACGTCGGGGTAGCAATGTACCAGAAAAAATTACATTCTGGGATCTCTTCAGATTTTCATATTTCAGAGATGTAGATTACAAAAATTGAAAACTTAAATTCACTCTGTCTATCTCACGTCTGTAGGTCAATTTCTTAGTGGGAATACTGTAAAATTATGTAACGGAAGAACATAATATTATTGGAATGTAGCGGAACATCAAATAATGAAAATTGTATGATAACATAATAACGGATGTGTACAAAATTTAGATCTACAATAAGGTAGATAGTTAGACAGATGGTTTATTTAGTATCTTACATATTTACAAAATTTAAAATACAATTAAAACATATCATAAAAACACTTATATGTGTATAGAACTTCAACAAGATAAAATAAAACAGTACTAATAAAATCGACTATTTTATATATTTCTTGTCTCGGTGTAAGGCACATAAATAGTTTACATTTTGACTTGAATACATGAACATTTTTAGTGTCTCTAACGTCCTTTGGAAGTTAGTTGTAGGCCTTTGCTTTTAAGTATAAATGAGATCTCTGTCCGATCGTCTTTTGCATTTTAGAGGTTTTTGATTTATTTTGGTTGCGTGTCTTAATTTGAAGCCGCGGTATATATTTTCATTTCATTTGTACACAGCGCCAAGAAATATAGTTAGTTGTCTAGCGTCGAACAGAGATGCTTCTATAAAAAGCAGATCCGAAGGGAGAGTATTTTACTTATTTAACATGAGTTTGAGAAATCTTTTTTGTATGACATCCAGTTTATTCAAATGGCCATATAGAATTCCTCTCCAACCGATAATGCCATAAGATATGTGCGACCTACAAGTGCGTGGTAAGCTATTTTTAAGTTCTTTTGGTCTAGGCATTGCTTTAATTGCTTGAATAGGTAAAGAATTGATTTAAGTTTATTCACCACAAAGCTTACATGTTCATTCCAAGTAAGGTGTTGGTCGATAATAATGCCAATGTATTTCAATTTTGAAGATATCGTAATCTTGTCTGACTCACCTATTTTCAGATGTTTGATAAGGAACAAAAAGGAACACAGTAAGTTGTCTCAAAGTTGACGGTTAATAATTTATGATTGAACCATTCTTTTATCTTCACTAGGTAATTTTCAGCTTTGATATTTAGTTGTGCCCAGCAGAATATAATATGGGTGTGTCGTCTGCGAAGCTAATAATGGATCCACATGTTTCGATATCGAATAAACTATTGAGATATAAAATAAAAAGTAGGGGACCCAATATTGTTCTCTGCGGCACACCATATTTAATATTAGTAAAATCGCAGCAGTTGTTACCGATCTTGACGCAATGTTTTCGCTTTGATAGGTGGCTTTCTTTTAATTTTAGTAGCTCATTTCCTATTCCTATATATTCTAGGGAGTGTAATAATTGCTGATGTTAGACCGTATCAAAGGCTTTGCATAGATCTAAAAATACACAAATGGCAGGTTTTTTACTGTCGACGGCCGAATAGATTTTGCCTGCATGATTTAATATAGCGTCTTGTGTAGATATACGTTTGTGGAATCCAAATTCCAAATTGATTTTCACTAATTATGTTTATGGCAAAGCTTTAAGTATAATTTAAAAAAACTTTTGAGATACTGGTTACTAGGGATATCGGTTGGTAATTTAGAGGATCAGATTTAACTCCTTTTTTACATATAGCATGGCTTCACCAAGGGCACTAGGAAATATCTATGTTTCAAAAAATGTATTTATTAACAAAGTAGTTCAGATATTTCTATTGCAATATATTTTAAAAGTACCGAACCTATGAGTCAACGCCTGCATATTTTTTAGTTTTTAGGTGAAGAATGGATTTTATTACTTTTTCTGGACAGATTGGACACAGAAACATAGACCTAGGGTTTGTTTTTAGCTTTTCTTTATATTTTTTATTCTTTTAATATTCAAAGCTAAGTAAAATCATTATCGTGAAAAGTTATAAAGCCATTTAATTAATCATCTCAATCGCCAAGCTACGACGTTTTTACCAGTAACCTGCCATAAAAAAGATATGATAAAATAAATAAGATATGGGACGACACTAAGGCAAAATTAAATATGAGGTTTTCAGTTTAAATGTTATTACTTCTTGCAGCCAATGATGATTTTAAATTTGCATTGTTAGGTATGTATTTAATTTCTCTCTGAAATTTATATTGAAAGCTTTGTTTCTGCTCTAAAATACCATCTCCTGTGCACAGTGTCTCTGAAACAATTACTTTTTGTAACTGGAGAGCCTGTCTAATGCAGACGACGACAGTTTTGTTTGTGTTGAGTGAAAGAGAAAATTAATTACAGAAACGCACCTTACGCCGCGCTTACATTAAACAAACTAAGGAACCACATCCTTTTTAGGAAACACAATGGCTTCTTTGTGTTTGTTAATATTAGCCTATCCCAGCCCGACCCAAAATCTTATCAAACTAACGTGACGGTGAAGTCATCTTTTTAGAGAGTGAGAGTGAAGATTAAAGATTATCCACATGTTCTGACCAGTGCAGTGGTGGAGTCTGTTCTTTACTTTTTTACAAGGAATAAGATGACAATAATTGTACGCTTCTTATTATCTCTTCGCAGAAGATCAGTAAATTTAAAAGTAATTAGTCGGCGGGCGATAAATATGCAAAATAAAAGTGATCTATGCAATTTGTGAATATACAGATACTGAATAGCTCAATAAAATAATACAGTTGCAAACAGTTTTTTGGAAACCTCGGAATTTTTTAATTAAATGGTAGTATTTTAGGTATTTATGAACAGAAAGAAAGTGGGGCAAATATCTTTGGGAGTTCATTCCATAATTCGCCCATAAAATTTAAACAAAAAGTCTTGTGAAAATGGTCAAGTACAGGATTATTCACTATATTTTGTTATTATTGGAGATAAAAAAATTTTCGTGATATAACAATGAATACTGTTTTCTAAACGGAAAACACTTATGGCTACTTTCTGAACGCGATTTTGTTATTACTCGACTACGACGAAGCCAAAAACCGGATTGCAAGTGTGTATCTATGTACGATAATGTTTATCTGTTAATTTGTAGGACCTAAATGGTTCAATTTTGAAGAATTGAGGTGTTAAATATTTGGTTTTAATTGCGTACGTATGATATAAATGGTGAATGTAGAATGTGAACATGGATATATTTTTACAGTTTTTCTATATCTTCTTTAATATCTTTCAACCAATTTTTAATATTAGATTATCTATGATTTTTATAAAAAAAAAAACTTATGTTTGAAGAATTATAGCCAAATCACACAAACCTCAAAGATCAATGAATTTATTACAAGTGGATAATAAATAGAAACGCAGTTCATATGACCTGAATCAACGTTGGTATACCGATAAATTTTTATCTCAATATTCCCTAAGTTGTGCATTTAGAATTGAATATAAATCAATTATACAGGGTGTCTCACCGGGAACTTTTTTATACATTTATTTAACGTCGGCCTATTTCCGCTACTGAGGCCTATCACCGACGCCTGTAGACGAACTACCCCCAACCAGGAATTTTGCCGAACCTCTTCCCTAATAGACAAGGGACCGACGGCTTTACATCCCCTCCGAAGGATGGTATATCTCCTATACAACCCTCGCCTAAGGTTGTATAGCTTCCGCGCATACACTGATATACAAGCCGCTGGAAGATGTGTGAGGCGAGAACGCGGTTTCCGTTGGAATGGTCACCCATCCAAGTACTAACTGCGCCTGCCGTTGCTTTACATCGCATACCGAAGTATGCACATAGTAAAGACGCACCTACGCTCGCTCCTCACCGGGAACTGAATCTATCGATATAGAGAAAAGTGCGCATCAGAAAATTTTAAAAATTTAGATAATTACTAATGTCGGTGTGGCCAATCCAACTAAGATAATTACAAGCATTTGGCACTTCCGCTTATACCGGAAGTCGATACCAACTTGCTTATTTCAAACGGAATACCCTATATATTTTAGGGTTTTCGAAAACAGCATAAAATTCTGAGTCGAAAATATGTAGCATATCCTATACCTAAACCTACCCGTTTCAGAGATATTTGACATTTTATAGAAAATTTGAGAGGTGCAACGGTTTGCGAGAACCGTTATAACTTTCTTCGTGTAAAAGATCCTCATTTGCTTCTTGTCACGTAAAAAGAACACAAGGAGAACTACGTGCTACAACTGAAATAAATTCAATAATATCATACCAAGTGTTCCGTTTTTCGCGTTACATTTTGTCAACTTCAAACCGCAAGAACTTGTTTAGGTCAAATGGAACACCCAGTATTTTTTTACGTCAATTTGTGTAAAATTGAATTCTCTTTTTTCTGATATTGATTCTGACTTCGAAAATAACTGCCATCGGAGTGTTTCGATGCATGTAACCTTACTTCTAGGACAGAACACTTGACATACAAATTTCTCTAGTGCAGAAATATTTTTATTATAGCGTTCTCATTCTGAAGGCATCTGAGTGCTGCTAAAACCTCTTGATCTGTATTATGGAAAGCCATCCAAAAGGTTCTCTTTCCCTTACCCGTCGTATTTGAATCGATATTGCATGGACTCCAAGTAATGCAGCCGCTTTACTTGGTCCAAGCGCTTTATATATGGAAGTAAGTGAAGAAAATAGGCTTCATTGGAGAAGTATTCACACCGACTTAAAGCTATAATAAAGACATCGGTATCTGGTGAAAATATGTGAACACACTTTTTTTGCTTGGCCAAAAATAAGGAGGGGAGCAACAACATCAGCCTTCAGAGAAACTACTACCTTTAGAAGTTTTTCTCTTACGTAACGGATTATTTTTTTGCCAATTAACCTATTAATTCAGTTTTAGTCTCAATATGGGATAAAAGTTTTCTCATTGGAATTTTCTTAATTTTCATTGTGGGTGTGATGTAATAGCGCACTTACTTGCATTTCGATTTTCCCGAGTCGCCTTTTTAAGAGAATCGTCCTTGTAAGTATCAAACACAATATGTATTTCACTATACTTCTTGTATCTGGTAAATAATTTATCTCAGAAATTTGTGGCTAAATCAACATTTCCGTACTAAAACCTTGGAGTTCTGCCATAGCACCAATATGGCACCAACATCAGCGGCTTCTTTAATATCAACATTTTCAGTAGGGAAGTTTTCTAACAAATTCAGCAATTCACTTTTTTAAAACAAAAGTGCAACATATCTTGAGAATTGAACATCGATCGAGGCACTGGCGAGAGTTCATATTTATAAATAATTTCAAGTGGTAATGAGCATACGAGTGAAAAGGGCTTCTCTCATTTCTAGTGAGGTTTAGCATCTTCAATTTTTTTCGAATTATTTCTGCATAAGATTGTTTTTCTTCATTATGTTCTATATACTGTCTTCAAAACCAGTTACAATTTTAGTATTTACAAAATCATCATAAGCCGTTTGCCCAATTTCCTCCATCTATTTACATAATTTTGAAACTTTCTCCAGAAACACAATTAAGTTGACAAGCAGATTTGAATATGTAAAAGAATAACAGGTTGATTTTAGTGCAGAAAGGAACTCCTTAATAATTCGGTAGTGTCTTTCAGTATACGATCGCTTCAGATGATGTTTTTCGACACCTTAGAAAAAAACCTGTGGCAAGCCTCATACTAAAAATTGGCAACTCTATCTTTAAGTACATAATCTAATAACTTTTATTAACAATTTGAGGTATGGCAGATACTTTCTTCACGGAAACCGAAACGGCTCCCATTTTTTTTAACACTAACCAGGGCACTATATTGGTCGAAGAACTTTATATTCTTCAAATTTATTGCCTTCAAGTATTGGTATTTCCTACGCAATTTTTCACTCATTAAGGAAATAGTTTTCTAAAATATAGAAAATTATTATATTTAACAAGCGATATTTGATGATTGAAAACGTAATCTTTATCATTTCCAAATTAATATCATTCAAGCCTAGTGGATTTGCTTTAATTTTAATTATCGCGGAGAAATGTAAATTCAAATCCACCAATTGAAAAGGACATACATTTTTAGGTACAGCAGCAACAATTTTAACAATTTTTTATCAAATCGTTGTTACATCTCGGCATAAATCGACATCATATTTTATTAAACTGGTTGTTTAAACGATGGCGCCTGGCAGTTTTTCAGGATCTGGTTGGTTACTACGTTAACTAATTTTAATATGTTTATATTTTGTCTGAGCTTATTAATAACATGGAAAATGATTTTTATAAAATAAACAAATTTTAGAACCAAATCCAAGTATTTTTAACTTCGTTCTGTATATGAAAGTTACGATGTTTTAAAAATGATTAATTTTATTTTACTAATATGCTGAATGATTCATATTTCTGCAAAGTTAAAAATACTTTTGAACATCTTTGCCTCTGTGAAGCAAATGATGAAGTTTCCAAGGCAAAAATGACTGCTGCCACTGTCCACCGATGATGTGTATAAATGTGACAGTAATATTCTGACGCCGAATTGTGATAACTGAACCACATTTATTTCCTCCTGATAATTACAAACATGACTGGACTCTTATCAGGTGTATGCGTCAAAACAAATATGTTAATTAAATCTTCTATTATTAAAGTTATAATTAGTTTTCCGCGGAACTGTGATTTTATCCTATTTATCATTTTTACGTTGGACCTTAACCTTGCATGACTATATAATTGTACATTTTGTTTTATAACACATTTTAAGTCAGAGTTTTTGTTTGTTTCTATTCATGGCAGCGCAATTGTCAGAGTATCTCGTGCCGAATCGAGAAGAGATTAAGACGGACTACGACGCGACGCCTATTAAAGGAGAAAAAAAAAATTGAAGCATAGAGTAATGCGACCTTAACTGTACTGATAAGAATTTATTCGTCCCTCAATAGAATCGAAAATTGCAACTCTTTTGGTCGGTCAAGACAAAAGATACAGGCAAAAATGTGATTAGAGTTGTAAAATAATTAAAACAATTATTTTTTCATTTAAGAGGCCAGATGTCGTCGAAATCTTAGCATGTTCTCTTTTGCTCGACTGTTTATGAAAATAAAGAAAAAATATTTAGTAGGAAGATAAAAAAACAATAATCTTTTCTTACATTTACGTAATTTTAAAATTTATTCTAACCACTGAAAATCAAAAAGTAACAGGAACTAGAGGTTTACTAATGAGTTTTATTGACATATATTTCTGCAAAAATATAACTGCCCGAAAAATGGAATTTTTAGAGCGAATTTCCTGAACCGCTTATTATAACCTAAAGTAAAGTCAACAAAACGAGGTCCCAGATCTTACGAATCCTTGTAGTGAGAGCGAACAATAAAGAGAACAAGTAAAAAAAATACAATTTATTATAAAAATAAGCAAAGTACAATACAAAAAATTTAAAGGAAAAAAAATGTTACAATAAAATATATCAAGATATATCAGTCTAGGGTTGTTAAGCTAACGCTAGGGAACATAATTATTAATTTAATATTAAATAAGGCTTTTCAGAAATCTTCACAGATGACTAGATAGAGTTTTCTCTAACGTAGAGGGCAAAATCATATAACAAAAATCGTCTACATAGAATAGCAAATAATCCAAAAATAGAACAGTTGGCCAGTTCTAGCTGTGTTCAAAATCTAGCTGTACCAAATCTTGGCCCTACCAAAATCCTAGCAGCATCAAATCAATATCACCGTACCAAAATAACCTAGAATAGGTATTTCTGGACGATAAATCCGCTAATTAATCCTAATAAATTGAAATTTCAATTAAAGTCAAAATATTAATTGAAAATAGGTTAAATTTAGTTTTTGATCCGGTATCAAACCGACTAGCAATCACGTACTTTTTAACTAAATCACTCGCAAAATTCTCGGCTCAATTTCTTGATTTAAAAAAGAAGTTTGACGGTACTTGGGTAATATTTAAAACCATTCTAATTCACAACAACATAAGAGGAAATGACTTGCTGGAGAAATTTCAAAACTAAATCGATTGTTATGGTCTTTTTCGATCATTAACTATCTTGACACTGTCATTTTGTAGACAATTATCTTTGAAGATTTCTGAAAAGCCATATTTATTATCGGGGAAGATTTCTGGAAAACTTATTTAATTATTTGTGAAGATTTCTGAACAACTCTATTGAAGTATTTATGAAGTTTTTCTACAGCCAGTAAGGACCTTGATCAACAACCTTCCAGTCTGGAGCGCCTGGAAACTCTCCAAATTATTTTAAAGTTAAGTACTTCAGATATATTATCTTTTTTCATTGTAAACTTGCTTCAATTAATAATTCTTTTTCCCAGTGTTAGCTTAACAGCCCTAGACTGATATATTTTATTGTAAGATTTTTTTCCTTTAAATTTTTGTACTGTGCTTTGCTTATTTTTATAATAAATTGTACTTGTTTTTACTTGTTCTTTTTATTTCTCGCTCTCACTACAAGGATTTGTAAGATCTGGGACTTCATTTGCTTGACCTGACTTTAGTCTGGAGGTTTGGAAAATTCGAAAAATCTGAGAAATCTAAAATTTCAAAATCCGCTCTCAATTCGTTGTTTATGCAAATTAAGAAAAGTTGTTTGGTACCAATATTAAGAGAACAATAATCTAGATTTGTAGATCCGTAATTTGAAGAAGTATTGTCGAAAACACAGGATGAGACTAAACAGAAAATCAAAGATCAAAAGACTGATTTTTTCAAACAAAGCAGAAGAAAATCATGAAATTTAATCAAATTACGCTGAAATCTTTGCCGATGGAAAAATTACGGATATAGTGCGAATAATTAAGACACCTCAAAAGAGAATTCGCATTCTAAAGGAAATATTTATCAAACCCCAGTTAGTAACCAGAAGACTAAGGAGTAGGACGGCAACCGATTCATGGATATCACTGAAATAACTACTGCATCCAAGGAAGAGAGTGGCGAAAAGAATGAAAATAAGATTGAAAGTGATGTTTCTTTAGATAGTAAAAAAAGAACTTGATCCATTTGAAACCCATTTGATATTTCCAGAGGTGGCTAAAATATCTGGAAAATCAGAGTTAAAACTATCGAGTGCTATAACAACACAAAGTTGGTGAACATACTATATAAATAAGGAAAAACTGAAAAAGTTGAAAATGTAAAAAGGCAAAAAGACCGAAGAATTATTATTACTATTATTATTACAAAAAATAAGAGCTGAAGCTCGAAAGCTTATTAAGCTCATATTATAAAAATTAAATAATATCTAAAATGAACAAATATTTAGATAAAGTATAGACAAATGATTGTCTGTTTTAAATACTGTAACTTGCGGACACATACAAATCTTATTAACATTAATGTTATACAGGCACAGTATTTAAAAAATGATCAACGAATTTAGAGATGGAGCAGTGACAACACTATCCGGCAACGCGTCTCGCCTGTCAAAGTATTAGATAAAAATGTTTGCCTACCACGCACATGAAAATTCTCCTTTTTCAACTTCAAGGCGTGGCCACGTAGGCGGGGATCCACATTAAGTGTAAAAATATCCTCTGGACAGTACATTTATCTATGGAGTAACCTGTACGTTGTAATGAGATCACCACGCATTCGTCTTATTTCCAATGGTTGAAGTTTGAGATGGCTGAGACGAGTTTCATGACACCTTCCAGCCTATTAAAGTATTGTCTTAAAACAGGAGACCATAAGGCTACAGCAAACTCAACATATGGACGAATATGTGAGTTGTAAATTTTAAGAAATCAGTCGGCTGTAAGATCTTGGAACGCCCTTCTGACCATATAAATTAACTGATCGCATTTCTTAATTACTTTGGTAACATGAGCACTCCAGGACTATGAGTCTGTCACTACAACACCAAGGTCATTTTGCTCTGATACGGTCCGTGAACGTTGTAGTTCAATTTTTGATTATGTTTAGACGTACGCAGTACACAGCATTTTGCATTGTTCAAAGGAATCAGCCAATTCGAATACCAACGCACGAAAAGGTCAAGGTCGTGTTGAATATCAGGTGACGGTGAAGAAAACAGCTTGATATCATCAGCGTAGAAAAGATTAGATGATGTGCAATTCTGCGTCAGGTCTGACACGTATGTGAAGAATAGAATTGGGCCTAGTACCGAGCCTTGAGGTACGCCACTTAACTTTACGCTTGTTGGAAGAAGTTTTCTACACGCACAGAGAACTCACGATTACTCAAGAATGGTTCAATCCATGTTAAACGTTTTCCACGAACTCACAAATGTTCAAATTTGTACAGTAGTCTGGTTGTCGGCACTTTGTCGAAGGCACGTAAAAAGTCCAAGTAAACCACATCTAATGGTTGTCCACTGTAGATGTATGAAGTCCACGCATTAACCGCCTGAAACAGGTTAGAAATTATCGAGCGGTTTGGCAAAAATCCGTGCTGGTGAGAGGGGATAATATTATTAATTAGTAAAAAAGGAAACAAGAGATAAAGAACAACAAGAAAAATGGTAGACGTATTGAAAAGAAAATAGTTAGCAGGCAAGCTGTAAACTCCACACAGAACAGTATAAACAAGGAAATCAACACGCCAAATATAGAATATGTGAAATATGAGGAAGAACTTATTAGTGACATGGACGAGGACAAAGAAAAATATTGGTTGTGACCATTGTACAAATTGGTACCATTTAAGGTGCACAGATTTATTTAATTTGACTTATAAAGATGCTGCCTTAAAATAATACTAGTTTGATAAGTTCAAAGAAGCATCATACAAAAAATAAGTTCTGTCAAATATACATTTTATATATTTCTTTTAAGGTTATTTATGTTTTAAATGGTTGGCCGGTTATTGGCACATGGGAGCAGAAAAGTGGTAACAAAACAAATTTAACTTTTTCATCAATTGAAAAATTTAAATTGAGTTTAAGAAAATTTGGAAAATTTGAATTTCATTTCCAAAAATATTAAAATATGCAAAATATATATTAAAAAATTAAAATCTAAATAGTTACTTTTTGGGAGTAGTGTAAAGTAAGAAATTATGTTAAGTGGCCGAAAACCGGTCATCCTACTTATATTTTTTATTAGCTGTTGTCAAATGATAAAGTTGTCTAAGCATATTTCTATTCTCACAATATTTGGGAGCCCTGCATCTGGGTCAGAGTAGGAGAGTCGACCCGGTGTTTTCTATAGAAGCAAAAAAGTCTCAAAATTTCAAATCGCTCTCGTGAAAAATCATAACATCGTTAATTGCGGTTGTTGAAATATTCAACACTTTTCAACATAGTTTTATTACCTTTATCCGTTGTTCCATGTCCCTCATAATACTTTGTGTTATGCTTCTATCCTCATTTTCAGCAGATTTCATTAGAATTTTGTTTCATACTAAAATGTGGTAAAATCCACTTTCTGAAAACTATTTTTTGTAGTAGGTGGTTTTAAAAACAATAAGTTTACTTCATGGTTAAGAAATCGTAATATTATTGGTTGTGTGTAGGTGAGCCGCCCACCTGAGGCAGGTGAAACGGCAGGTGCGCCGTTGTTGATTGGATGCGGTTGGCAGCCGCAGAACATCAGGGCTCTTTCATGCGCGTTTCCTCACCTGGCGCCGCAGGTGCGCATTGGACCATCCAACTCCTCCTCGTATCGACCTGTCAGGTGAAAACCACTGCCATTGGCCACATGATCACGTGATGACGTTTAATTGAATTGTATGTAAAAGAGAGCATAGACCTGGAGAAACTGCATGTAAAAATTCGCTCTCACAAGAAAGTTCAAAAAGGCATAAGCTGCATTTAACGTGTCATTATTGAGTTTCTAAATATTTTAAAGGTGTCACTAAATAAATTTATTTCTGAAAACTATTTACTTTAACCTTGGATAAATTTGATATAATAATTCATGACTGATTATTAAGTAGATTACATTAGTACACATGGTTTTAACGTTCTGCATGTCTTGTTTTGAAACATTTTATAAAAAGTAAATTTCTCGTAATTTATAAATTTTACGTCATAAACTTTAATAGTTAAAGTATATACGACCGGAATTGAAACCGTATAAAAACTAAAAGCCGGCAAAAACAGTCGGTATCTCTTTATTGTACATGGGCGGAGGTAAATAGAAATGATTGTCACAATGTAATGTTAAAATTGTATTAATTTTTATTATTTTTTGTTTATTAGGTTCATTTTGCCAATAACATATTTTTGAGGTATTATATCAGTTTTAGATATAAAGTCTAAATATTTAAATTTATTGGTTTTAGTTTTAAAGTTAACCCATATTATATTAAAATATGTTATTGCTTAGCAAGGACCAACGAGAAGGTATGAAATATCTTGCCAGGAGAGGATGGGACAGGTTAGATCAACGAGGGGCAACGAATTTAGTCAAAAATAAAATAAAAATTTAAGTTTCTTCTAAGATAAAAATGTAAGTTTCTTGAACAAAGCAAAGAATTATTATATGAAAACAAAAATAAATATTTGTATACTTATATAAAACATAAATAAAAACAAAATTAAAATATTTCTCTAGAATGAAGTAACTTAAATTAAAATTTCTTGTCAACTAAATAAAATATATTACACGAAATGTAACAATAAAAAAGTGAATGAAAAAATGAAGAAAAGTTAAATGTTAATTGACACGTCCGAATCTTCACTTTCTGAGGAAGAATCATTATCCAGTTGAATTAAAATCGGCGCACTAGGTGGTAACGTTGGATATCGATTTCCTTCCCCAATTACATGCCTAACGCAATTTTTCCATAAATCAATATTATTGTCAATGTCATTTATTACTTCTCTTATATGATCAACTACTATCGCGCTTAAAGTTGGAGAGTTATTACATTTTCGTAAACGTACTTTTAGTGTTCCCCAAACCATCTCGATAGGATTAAATATGCAATAGTATGGATGTAACCGCAAAAGTGTATGACCGTGTATATTGGATAAGTTATCAATAACATATTCCTTTTTGAAATTCTGTTCTTTTATTCTTTTCAGTAATTCGCGTTTTATTGGAACTTTTACAGGAATTTCCATTTTTTTTTTCTCATGAATTTTAAACTGTCTTCCTTTTTTGTGCTGTTATTTGGTATTTTATTTAATATACGAAAGTGATAAGAAGCATTATCTAATATAATTACCGAATTTGGTGGAATATTTGGTAGAAGCTGTTGAGAAAACCATTTTTCGAATAGATCGCCTGTCATGTCTTCGTGATAGTCTGAAGAAGACGGCGATATTTTTTTGGCCGACAAGAGCAACGCATTGGGTACAAACCCATTTTCACTTCCCGCATGAAGTAGGATAACGCGTTTTCCTCTAGAACACGGAGTATTTAAAACACAATTGTGCGAACTATCTACCCAACCATACTGAACAACATCATGCGTGTCAAACCACGTCTCGTCTAGATACACTATATGCTTGTTTAGTTTACGATATTCTCTAATTTTTTTCAAATAATCTACTCGAAGTGAAACTATACGTCGCGATTCCATAATTACCATACGACTGTCAAGTTTTTTATGTTTAAAACCGCATTCTAATAAGACATTTCGTAGTGTATCTAAAGACCTATAATTATAATCAGGATAATCGCTCAATTTTTCTTGAATCATTTTTAACGTAGGAACAATATTTTCTTCATACGTATTATAAATTATACGCTGTATTACATCTCTAGTGGCATCACCAATATTTTTTAATTTCGTATTTTTCCGTTTCCTCTTTGCGCTGTGATCTATAACATCGCCTTCTTGAATTATGCGATAAATTGTTGATTTTGATATTTTAGTTAATTCGTTAATACGTCGTATTATTTCTTTCTCACATTGTTCAGGATTTTTGCTTTTCAAACATTCATGTATATTTAAAATAATACGTTGGCTTTGTACGTGTAAATCTTGGTTTTTAAACTCTAAATTTATTTCGGCTTTTTCGACAATAACGGGTTCAACTATTTCGGAATTTTCGGGCGTTATTATATTATCCTCTGTTTCAAATGGTCTCCAGAAAGCCATGGTAAATTAGTAAATAATTAAAATATTTTACCTTTCATACAGTAGTAAATATTTATAAATATGAACAGTAACTAACTAAACTCCTACGCTTGATATTATAATAGGTATTTTTATGCACTGCACTGGCACATAGACAGCACGTTGTTAGACTTCCACGTTGACTGATAAGAAACAATTTACGAGTTTTTTTGTGCTAGTAGGCCTGTCCGTTTTATTACCTTTAAACCAGTGCAGTCGTAGACTGCTGTTCATTCAGGCTGATTACATTGCCAGTCTCGGACTCGCCTACACAGTTTCAACTACCGTTCGAATCTCGATACCATTGCCAAATATATAGGACAAAATATCAAGTTCAGTGCGCACGGCCCTGTGCTTTAAAACTGACCAGTTTCAATTTTGGCCGTATTTACTATACTAGCAGCGTGTTATGTTACGTATAAGTCATGCGAGGCAGGCGGCCGTGACTAAAGGTGGGCATATTTAAGAGAGAGAGAGGGAGGGAGAGAGAGAGAGAGAGAGAGAGAGAGATCCGATAAGGAAATATTTATTATTTTTAGCCATAACTTTTTCTTTAATACATGTATTGGTAAAGAAAATATAACTGTCTAAGTAGAAGTATGAAAGGTGTAGTGATATGAATTTTCACTGAATAATTTCAGTTGATTGCAAAATTAGTTAATTTGAAACTACAAGATATGAAGATTGGCACTATAAATTAACTAATTTTGCAAACAACTGAAATTATTGACAAAAATTTATATCACAACTACTGTTATAGTTCTACTTAGGTAGTCTTATACGTTTTTTACCAATATATATATCAAAAAGAAAGTTATGGCCAAAAATAATAAATATTTCCTTATCGGATCTATTTCCACCTTAAAGGACATAACACGTGAGTACCATGCAAAATTTTATACTACAGTTGCATTTATCACACTTTAAAAAATACAAAAATTTTGATTTGATTGTATAGGGCAGCATTATTTTTACAACACCTCATTTTTGTCAATCTCAGTAATGGTTTTATGTGTACCTCTCCTTATTTTTGCCAATCTTAATTGTGAGTATGATTTGATCAAGTAGGCTTGTTAGTCCGGGCGGAATCAGTCATCGACCGGGAAAATTAATTCGGATGGAATATTTTTGTGCCATCTTGTTCAAAATGTGCTCCTTTATAAGAAAGTACAATTTGCCAGATGGAAATGTGGTTAGGAATTGTTCAAACAGTTTTCTTTAAACAAATGGGAAAAATTTACTTTTTTCATTTGGAAAAAATATTTTCGTATTTTTCACACCAAAACAGACCAAAAATGTTTTTAGACGTTTTTCTCTAAAGTTAATAGTTTTGGAGAAAAAATTCTTGAAATCTCAAAAACTGCAAAATTTGTGATTTTCAAGGCTCAATAACTACATGAAAATTAATGTTTTTTATTGTAAGAGAAAATTACATCTATTATTTAAAGCTTTTACCACAATATACCGTTGATATATTTTGTTATACTTTAGCTTAAGTGCTTGTTTCTTAATTGCGAAGATGTGCGCGCGCGCTCGCGCGCCAGTCAGCGTAGCTATGATGTTATGTAAGTATATAGGTATTTTTATAGAACATACGCTTGCATTAGCTCGTTGTGCATCCAAGCTATTTATTTTTCGATTGCAACAGACACTGGACCGCTAGATGGCGCCTGCTGACTATTTTACATGTCGCTATTGTAAAAATACCGGGATGTACCAAATAGTCAAAGGATCCTCGTGCCGGTCGTCACATGCCTACCTTGCACTGACGAGAGCCAACAGCTCGAAACTGCAGTCTGCAAGTGGTGTGTGACGATTGGCAAGAAAGCTCCTTTATTAAGCAGGATCAGTCTTTCGGCTGGTGTTTGTTGCAATCGAAGCATTAGCGTTTTGATGGTAATTATAATTCAGCGCTCGGCGGGGCACATAGACCGGAGAGTAGCTGTTGGTTGCAGTCTGGTTACGTTCCTTATAGTAAAATAAAGATTTTGTAGAGGAGTTTGCGACTAAAAATATTATGTTTAAAAAAAAATAACTTTGACACCCTGTATCTCTGTTATTATCAACTTTTGGACTAAGGTAAGTTTGGTTAAATCGTGACATTTTGACATAAGGAATCTACCATTGCTCTGTGTACAATTACTTATGGGACACTCTGTATATATAGATAATATTTTGTTTTTATATAAAATTCTTTGATCTAATCATATTAAAGAACGCATGGCCCGTTTATCCTGCCGCCCGCACACCTGAAACACCCGCTCTACACGGTCCTGGAACAAGTATACAATACGTGGAACTTTAATGTTGTTCAGACACAATAGAGAAATACCTAATTAGTTAAACAGAATACAAGATATTAATTTATGACAATTTTTATTGATATTCAAAAAAACAATAAGTGAGACTAGATTGCTCATGCTCAACAAATTGCTATGAAAGAAAAATGGATGAAGTCTTCAAGCGGACATTAATTTCGTGGACGGTAAAAGGCGAATGATAATTTTAATCAAGTATTTTTTGTACATTTTATACATTCCCAGATTAAGATATTGTTTCCGACTACTTACTAGGTACTTAATCGTAAGACACAAGCCACAGGCTATTTCGAAAATATTAAATAAATATTTTATTTCTCTTCATTCACTGCACATGTTTGGGTGACACTTACATCAAAGAAACCATTTTGGGGACCTATTAAAAGACCTAAGTAACGGTGTGGTCCACGTGTATGCAGCTTTCTGAGGATTCTTTGTTACATCGACGTAAAGTTGTTTACAGGCCAGTGTAAACGCCGCAGTTCACTGTTTTACAACCTCCGAAGTATACGAAAGTAAGGTCTAGGACACGTGTGAAACGAACCTTAAACGGAACAAAAACACCGTAAAGGTTTATTGCACACTTAAGACATCTCGATGTGCAGCGGCGGTCCATATGTTGGTTTTCTTAAACCGACGTGTATCAATATCATTATAATGGTTTTAGAAAGGAAGAGTAAATAAGTTTTAATCATGAATGAAATTAAAGTTATGGTCATCGAAAAAATTATTTAAAACAGTAAACTATGTACCTGTAATTTGAAAAATAACAATGCTATTATTAATACAATATACAGGGAACCTCATATGAAATATTTTTGTCACAATTTGAGTGCTTAAATAAAAAAATTTAATTGACGAAAATTCTATATTTTTGTTCTTAAATGAGAAATTGAGGGAAAAATTCTCCAGGTATTAACAACATATTGTAATCGTTGGGAATTACATTGTGTGTGGAATAAATTTCAAGTTGTAGTTTACATTAAATCTTTAAGAAATGATTTTTTGATTTTTTCATTTTTTAAAGAATTACTTCAAAGTTGTAGTAAAGCAAAAAAGATTAAAAATACACTTTTTTACATAAATTACCATTGGTTATCCTTCGGCCAAATGAACTTGGGGGGACTGACATGACTTGGGAAACATAAATAAAAATACATGTCGGTGTCACTATCATCGGACTCAATCAATCAATCAATACAACTTTATTAAAAATTAAAATTTACATCTGCCTCCCCAGAACCCACCCCGGGACCGACCGTGCAACCAATACGTTGCTCGTGATGGCGGATTGCAATGTCGGGCGGAATGGGCCTGGTTCAGCTAAAAGGCAATTAAAAATCAGCTTAACCTAAACACCTTCCATCGCAGATGGATAAAATTAGGTCATAAAATGAGACAAATCTAAAAAATAGACTTAACTAAACTTACAAACTACACACTGTTAAGAAACTTTTGCACTAAACACTTTTTTAAAATTTTGGTACTGACGCAGACACCTCATCATAAACGAGGAGCCTTCCGCGAGGTGTGAAAACGCCGGGCCGCGCATAGGCTAGCCTAAACTGTGGTTTTAAAAATTTTGATTTCGAAAAATTTTGATTTTTGAAAAATTTGAATGAAAATGAATTTAGGGACAAAAATGTACAAAAAGAAAACAAGAAACAAACGCGACAAAAAGATTACAAACAAAAAGGAAGAGACAGGAAAGATTTAAAGATATAACAGGTATGAAATGTCAGCAAAGGTGGATAGGGTAAGCGGAGGTTATAGTTGGTGAAGTTTGGCTACAGAGGTTGCCGGAAGATCGGTACCGTCTGGTATGGTAGGTTGTGTTTTATCCGAAATGGAGCATTATGCTGTCTAATTTGTGTTATATTTCTTGTTAGCGGGCTATCGGCCAGTTTGAAAGAATAGAATTTTTGAGAGATATCCTGGACGTAATCCGCTATTGGGGTTATGTCGTGACAAAGTGCGTATAGGTCTCTGAGAGAGGTGTATCTTCCAGAATTAGAGATGAGGCGCATAAATTTATGTTCGTACTTTTAGTTTCCTCATTGTCGTGGCCGAAATGCTGCACCACACCGGCGCCGCGTATGTGATAGACGGCCTGACCACCATTGTGTACAACAATTTTTTATTTTGTCGGTTAAGTCTGCTACCCCTGACCATGAGCGGATACAGACTCATGGACAGGGAGTAGACCGTCCGTACTGTCTCATTTATGTGCGTGTTAAACGTCAGCCGCTGGTCCAGTCTGACCCCCCAAGTACTTCACGCACCTCTTGGTTGGAATTTTGTTGCCTCAGATCGAGATTGGTGTTATGATTCTATTTTCAGTGAATTGGCCCGTGAAAACTATCGCCTCCGACTTCTCAGCGTTTACTATCATCGGACTGGTCGAGTTGGTATTTTTCAATAAAATTCTTAGCAAGATACTTCATCATCGTATTTTCCAATGCGTCCAACTTCTTAAACATCGTAGCGGACATTTGTATCATAAACTAATGAATGATTAAGTCACTTCTTCACAAGAAAACCTTTCAATGGTCGATCCACCGTTGAGCTTCAATTTGAAATACTTGTGGTTTATATCACTCGCCTTCTATAAACGCCCCTCTTGTAAAAAACCACAATTTTAGCCACTTGTTATATAAAATACTAGTATTATACTAATTTTGTTTTATTTATAACCTGATCATAATATAAAAAATCAAACAGTAGGATTTTTAGAATTTCACACTCGCCTCACTTGTGACGTCAGAATGTTTCTATACAATTTTTAAGTATCTAAAGCCCATAAAGAGGGTACGTTCAAGCCAAAAGAGACCTTGCAGTAGATAAAATGGTACTGAAATGCACTGCAATATTTCACTAAAAAATAGCAATGTAAATGTTCCCTTTCATAATATAAGAAATAGACTTAAAACATAAAATTCAGTGATAAAAATCTCAGTGGATGAAACAAGCAGGTAAAATAATTTTTAACGAAATTGTTCATCACCATAAAGTTAAGGCAGGTAAAATAACCCGGCAGGCAAATGTACCTTTAGGTATATCATCAATAAAATAAATGTTTGTTATCTCATCGTAATAAAGAAGTTCACAGATACAATAATTGTGCAATAGGACAATATTTAATAGTAAATACAACATAATAAAGAATTAACTGTCTGTAGTCGAATAGGTAGACATACGGATGGACAGGTGGGCAGACGGACATACAGACGGACGGACAAATTGATGTACCATAATTGCCTTCATTACTCTTAATTACACTTAATTATTCTTATTTTTAACTTAATTATCCTTATTTTAAACTATATTACCTGTAACTACCCCTACCCTTATTTGTACCTAAATTACACTTAATTACTTTAATTGTCCCCCACCGCTCTACCTTCCACCACTTCAATTACTTCCCACTACTACAGTTGCCTCCACCATCACTCCTAGACCCCACCCCTTAATTACCTCCCACCACTCTAATTACCCCACACCTAATCTGAACACTGATCATGATCATGCTCTCGCCCCTGCTCCTGCTCTTGCTCCGACCCTCTGCCATTACCTATCTACTGGTAAATACATTATTTTTTTAATTTACTGTATATTATACTGACGTGTCTGATCGTGTAAATTACACCTAAAAGACAAGTAAGGAATCTATCTTGAATCATAAATTTTTCGAATATTACATCTCTACATATAAATATGTAGAAGCGTCAAAATATACTCTCGTCCCGAGGTACCATATTATCAAGAGCCGGCCCTGTATGTACATAAATATAAATTAGAGACTATTAATTTATTTAGATTTTCGAAGAATGCCTATGACCAAAATTATTTATAAAGTTATTACAGTGACAATAACTATTTTAAAGGTAGCTACTTAGCTGAAATAGACATCAGAATAAAATGTTAGTTTAAAAACACAACTCCAATTTCTATTTGTTATTTACTGTGCGGCTATAACAATTAAAATAATATTTAGAATATACTCCGCAAAAAAGCAAATAAGTGTAGTGATTAATCGACTAGAAATCAAATCAAAAGTGGCCTTTTGCGTAGAATAAAAAATGAAATAATATTTTACGTGCTGGGAATAAGCCATTATTGTAGTTGTTTGCTTCCTCATATAAGAAATGCAAAAGGGTGGCAGCAGGAGGGTTGAGCAATGTCATTCGTCCGAGGAAACCAAGGTACCGTAACGATAGTCATCATATCGTAATGGCAGTCTTTGCAAAGTCGGACGTCCTGTAGAACAAAACATAGCGATCTGTCTTCTCAACTGAACTTATATAGGTGCATCCACGGTACATTATGTGCGCACATCCTGGGTGAATCATGCGGACAATACGACCATTTCCCGCCGTGTGGTCGGCTAAGGACACCCTTCTAGTGACAGTGACTCAAGTCACCCTCTTCCGTCGAAATGTCGCATGTGCACTCTCTGTTACACAAAAGGTAGAAGAGTAGGTGGGCCTCCCTTAAAAATTAATCATTAATCAATGACAAGTGAGGTAACGCCTCAGTTCCTGGGGATTTAATAGATGTTCAAAAGTATTGAAGAGCATTGAAAAATCGAAAGAAAAGCATCGGACGTGGAATAATAATTGAAATTTATGAAATGATGTCTATCATATTACTGTAATGTAATAACACGTACAGTAAAAGGGGTTTTTATTATATTTCATGATTTTATTGGTTGGCACTTGGTAAAACAAAAAATATATAATTAAATCGTTGGTAAAATCAGAAGTGCACGGCTTACAGATAATAAAAATGTTGCAACTTTTAGTGGCATTTTAAAGAAACAGACAAACTAATATATAGGTATATAGGTAATATATAGGTATATATACTAAAAGAAATTCAAAATTATATCTCCTCTGTGTTATCTTTTATTTTTAATAATATTTTTGAATACGAAATCTATCCAAAAGCTTTAAAAGAGGCAATTATTACACCTATTTTTAAAAAAGGTGATCCTAAACTATCTGCCTATTTCTTTGATATCAAGTATTGGAAAAATTTTAGAAAAAATAATAAAATTTCGTGTAGTAGAATATTTAAACAAATATAACTTAATATCACAAAAGCAATACGGTTTTCAAGAGGGTAAGTCTACAAGTGATGCCATAGCCGAACTTACGTCTCTAATGTATAATGCAGTAGATTCAAAAAAAAACAGCGTTATGTATGTTCCTTGATCTAGAAAAAGCATTTGACACAGTATGTCACAGACAGCTTTTGTTACAATTAGAAAGGGTAGGATTCAGAGGGATAACAGCCGAATTACTCAAGAGTTATTTGGAAAATAGAAAAGTGTATGTACAAATTAATAATACATTGAGTGAACCGTGACTAATGCATTATGGTGTACCACAAGGTACTGTACTTGGTCCGATATTTTTCATAATTTATATAAATAGTATACTTACCTCAAATTTTGCTGGGAAATTAATATCTTTTGTAGACGACAACGCAATTTTTTATGAAAGCGATTCGTGGAAATCATTAAAAACCATAGTAGAGCTAGATATAAAAGACATAAAAAATCATTTTGACAATAAGAAGCTAAGTATCAATTATAATAAAACATTTTTCTTACCTTTGACGCCTTATAAGAATAATCTACCTAATTACAACTCTATCAAAATAATGAGTGCTAATAATGACATTGAAATAAAATCCACTTGTATGATAAAATACCTTGGCATTCACATAGACAGCCATTTGCGATGGGAGGAGCACATTTAGGCAACACATAAAAAATTAAGGGGATTAATATACAAGTTTATACAATCAAAAAAGTTTTTACGTGTCAGATAATTAATACTAGTATACAAATCACTAGTTGAATCAATTTTGCAGTATGGTATTATTGGTTGGGGCGGATTAGCAAAAATAATATTAAATTCATTACAGAGAATTCAAAACCGTATCTTAAAAATAATATTAAATAAGCCAGCTCGTTTTGTTGCAGACGAATTGTATAATAACTGTTCCCTACTCGATATTAGACAATTGTATTCTAGTAGTGCCTTACTTTATACATATAAAAATAAAGGAGACCAACTGAACGTTCATTATTATGATACAAAGAGCAAACAGAAAGGAGATTTGAAAATTCCAAAAACTTCAAAAACTGTAGGTCAAAAATATTATGGTTATATTGCCAATAAACTTTATAATTTGTTACCCACAGCAATAAGAGAAAAGAAGAAGATATCTTTAAAAAAAATGTCTATTGTTTGGATACAAGAAAATAGACATAGAGTGCACCATATATTCGAGAAATTAAATAGTTAATGAGTACAACTATATTTGGGATATTGTTTAAAGGTTCAATACTATTCTTATTTTTGGATCATTTTTGTATGTGTGTGAGAACATTGTACATAATATCTTCATCCTTATGTTTTGTTGTAAAAATTCTTAAATTTATATCTTTCTCTAATATCTTTAGAGTTTACTTAATATATCTATATGTATATTCTTATAGTAATATTTGTGTTTTGCTGTTTAAATAAAATAATATTATTATTACTAAAATCATGTGCGCACTCAAACTCGTAATAAGAGTTTAAGCGCACATTATCTGTTGTAATACTTTACTTGAACTTGTGTATTACAGTTAAACAAATAAATATTATTATTAAATATTATTTTCAAAATAATAAAATTTTATTATTATATAAATTAACCCATAAAATTTATTGTCCCTATAATAATTACTTAAAATTTTATTATTATATAAATTAATCCATAAAATTTAGGAATCCTTTAGGACCTAAAAGAAATATTGATAAATTATCTTTTCATCCTTATTTTAGATGAAAAGACATTATTGGATTTATTATCATAATAATAATTTTAATTTTATTAATTCTAGCAAATCCTTATTTTTTAGGTGATCCTGATAATTTTATTCCTGCAAATCCATTAGTTACACCTGTACATATTCAACCTGAATGATATTTTTTATTTGGTTATGCAATTTTACGTTCAATTCTTAATAAATCGAAAGAAACATTTTCCATCTTTAATCTCCAAAATTAAAATTTTATTTAAACTATTCTCTGATATTGAAATTTTTATCTTAATTTCGACCTATATATTTTTATTTATAAATCATCCTTTAACATCAGGATTTAACCTAATAATTCAAACAATTTTATTTAGAATTTTTACAGGAATATTAACTTACAATTTTTGATTTTCTTATATTTTATTTTTAATTATAATTGGCGGAATATTAATTCTCTTTATTCGTATAACAAGAATTGCTTTTTGTCAACCAAGCTGACATCATCAGGAGATGATTAAAACCACAAATATAGTTGCAGATAAAAAATTATTCATTTTCAGAAACTGTAATGAATATTCTACAGAGCATTCAACGATTAGATAAAAAATTCAATAAAATGGAGATGGAATGATTGATTGCTATCTGTGGCAAGTTGAGTTCAAAGCCCAACTCTAACAAATGGCAATGCAGATAGAGAATGGTTATTAGCCGTTGTCTCATTCCCACTCTAGTCTACTTTATAAAATTGGGACTGTGTAATTTATATGATGCATTTTAATGTTTTAAACTGATTTCAAAAAGGATGTTTCAGTTCGGTTGTGTGTATGTTGTAATGTTGTCATTGTTGTCTGCATATAAGTATCTATATCTTGTCAAATATAGTAACAAGTGTGAGAATCTGACCTGCGTACGGGTAGAAGAAGAAGTGGTTCCATCTTCGGAGGGAAATGGACGCAATGTACGCGTAGGTAAGCAAATGTCCATGCTATTGTTTTTGCAAATTTAAATGATTTTTATAGCAAGATCAATGGGGGTGAGCGTAGGTGCGTCTTTACTATGTAAATACTTCGATATGCGATGTAAAGCAACGTCAGGCGCGGTTAGTAGTTGGATTGGTGACCGTGCCAACGAAGAGCGCGTCCTCGCCTCACACATCTTCCAGCGGCTTGTATATCAGTGTATGCGCGGAAGCTATACAACCTTAGGCGAGGGTTGTATAGGGAATATACCATCCTTCGGAGGGGATGTAAAGTCCCTTGTCTATTAAATGTTAGGCAAGTGAAAGATCCCTACTCTTCTTAAGGGAAGAGGTTCGGCAAAATTCCTGGTTGGGGGTAGCTCGTCTACAGGCGTCGGTGTTAGGCCTCAGTAGCGGAAATAGGCCGACGTTAAATAAATGTATGAAAAAAACATGATCAATGCTGGACACTGATTTTCAAGCTTTGAACATAATTGATTGAATAAAAAAGAAAATTTTCGACGGCACTGAAATTCGTTAGTGTCATTCACTAAGTACTGCTTGCGCCTGCTCCTCTTCGGGAATCTGGCTATGTTGATCACCTTCGATGTCGAACTGTCTTCTGCGGCTATCACTTAGCTGTACGGCTCTGGTGTTGAGTTGGCATTGCTTAGTATTATGAAACAACAACAAGAATTTGGTTAGCTTATACAGGTTAAACATGTGAGGGATTTTTCCGTCCTTGTGAAAAAATTGGAAAAACTGAAATAATGATTGAAAAATTGGTTCACATAATAAAATTTTCTTCTTAGGAGAAAACTACGACAGAATCAGGGATATTTCGGATCATCTGCATCTGTTTATTCAACAGACGTGGCGGCCGTCGCTCTTGAGCTCTAGATTCGTCTGAATCGCTCCCTTGCATCAGAGTTGTCGTCTTTCCATGCCGTATCGATGGGACATATATTTAGACCTTTTTGGAAGACTTAGATAAACCACTAACAACGGAAGAGATCTTAACCGCCATTGGGCAGCTAAAAAATAACAAATCTCCCGGCGCCGACTCACTCCCAGCTGAGATCTTTAAAGCTGTGTCGTCAGAGCTCATACCCTACCTCAAAAAACTGTTTGATGTCGTGTGGGAAAGTGGTCAAGCTCCGCAGGAGTTTCGTGATACACTTTTAATCAACCTCTTCAAAAACAAAGAGAGCGCTGCGGACTGTGGAAATTACAGGCGTATAGCTCTCCTGGCTGTTGGAGGGAAGATACTCACTAAAGCGATGGCAAATAGGCTAACACCTGTTATGGAAAAGTTACTTCCTGAAACACAGAGTGGCTTTAGACCAAACCGAGGCACATCGGATTTAATCTTCACACTTAAACAGCTTCAAGAAAAAGCACTCGAACATCAAGGAGAAATTCACATGGCCTTCATTGATTTAACCAAGGCGTTTGACTCGGTGGACAGGGAAGTGCTCTGGAAAATTATGTTCCGCTTAGGTATCCCTAGAAAATTTGTGGAAGTATGTCGCAGTCTACATACAAACAACAACGCCCAGGTTATGTATAATAATGAGGCAACCGAACCTTTCCAAACCCTCACTGGAGTTAGGCAGGGATGTGTCCTGGCACCCCTACTCTTTAATTTGTTTACCACTGCTCTAACAATTATTGTTGACAACAAACTGACAGTCAGAGGAATAGGTCTCAGATACCGTTTTGATGGCGGTCTCTTTAACATATGGCGCTTTAGAGCTTTCACGAAGTCACGCACACGATTCATTTGTGATCTCCAGTATGCGGATGACTGTGCAGCTTTAGGAACTTTTAGATGTGTATGCCCAGAGCTATGATTCCTTGGGACTTAAAATCAACATTGGAAAGACTAAGATTATGTCAACTCCTCATCAAGTGAACCAAATAGACATTACACTTAACGGAAATTCTCTTGAAGTGGTGGATCAGTTCAATTACTTAGGCAACGTTGTTAATGGCAAAGCAAGCATGGACAGCGAGATTCGCAATAGAATTAACGCTGCATCTAGAGCACTCTGGGGACTTAGAGAGAGAGTATTTGACAACCACGACCTTGCTTTGTCAACGAAAATGGCTGTCTACAGAGCAGTTGCCATTCCAACACTGCTATATGGATGTGAAAGCTGGGTCACTTACCGTCGTCATGTGAAAGAATTAGAACGTTTTCAGCAAAGACACCTCAGAAGTATGATGAAAATCCGTTGGTTCCATCACATATCAAACGTGGAAGTACTCAGGGGAGCAAACAGCCTTCCAATTGAGGTGCTTATTTCAAGAGCACGCCTAAGATGGGCAGATCACGTTCATTGTATGCATGATAAACGCCTTCCTAAATGTACACTTTATGGTGAATTGCTAAGCGGTAGAAGAAGGCGTGGCGGTCAACGAAAGAGGTTCAAAGACGTTCTCCATGAAAATCTAAAATCCTGCGGTATTCCAGACGAGCAATGGGAACAACTTGCAGCGGACAGAACCGAATGGCGAAGGGTTGTGGCCAGCTATCAAGGAAATGTTGCTGCAAGAAGGCCGAATCCAAGACCTAACCAGACCTATGTTTGTCCTGACTGCGGTCGACATGTGCTCTCCCGAATTGGCCTCTATAGCCATAGTCGTGTGCACCGTAGATGAATGGGAATTACAATAGACTACACCTTTTACTTGTTTTTATTGTACACAATTTATCGACTGTAACATTTTTATACTCGGACTTGAGTAACGGCTAATAATAATAATAATAAAAATAATACTATTTAGACCTTCTGGGTAGGACTCTGCTACAGATATATATGTTTGATGGCATATAAAAACTTGTAAAAAATATTTAAAATATCAACTCTGCCGAATAAGGTCAGAGTTGCTGCAGGAATTTGGATTAAAAAAACTAGTACTAAGTTTAAACTTATACTAGGTTAATTATTTTAATGGAATCAGGATTACAAGGAGGAACGTCTTGGACTTGTGAACTGCTTTGATATGACTATCTTCAAAGTGACTTTCGTTATCTTGAAAATTAATTATTAGCTCGTCCACTATTAAACCTAAGGTTTGTTTTTTATTCATGAAATATTTTTCAAATCCTTTAACATGTTCACGTCGCCGTTTTCATTTTTGCTCGGAAAGTGGTGCAAAAAAATTTATTGCACATGCCTTCAACGGTCTTTAAATGAAAATTTTTACTCCTTTCAGCCGCGTAGTATTTCAGAGATGTCCATACTAACTCGAAGGGGTTTAAATCCGCATGATATGGAGGAAGCTTTAAGGCAGTATGACTTTTATGGGACATTATTCTGTCAATTCATATTGGGGTTTTTGAGCTTTTATCACACTGTAAAGATCAATATTTAAGATGCCGGCTGTGAAATGTATGTATGCTCTTATAACTCCAAAACTACCGGTCCGATTTGAATGTAGTATTCACTAACGTAACGGAAGTTAGTTGGGAAAAGTAATAGACCATATCACCATGACCACATAGTAGAAGTCTGGCAGGAAAAAGGAATAAAAACTTTAAAAGAGTTATACACATAACCGGATTATCTCATGAAATTTGTTATATTAAACCTTGATGTTCTACTCATGCCTGTAGTTTTCAAATTTTGCCATTAAAAAGGTTGAATCTTAAAAAAGACAATTAAAAATTTATGAAGTAAAATTTCACTAGATTAGTTTCCTATATGGACATTGACATCTATGTAGAAATGAACAAATAATGTAAACAAACACATTTCTAGCCGAGTTATACAGTAGTGGCATAAAGAATTCTTGGGTTGGTCCCTATAATAAGATAGAGTGAAATATAAATGGAAAGTAATGCATGCGAAAGAGAGCGATATATTAATATTGCCGCCAAAATCTCGGCAACCATGTTAGTGTTTAGCTCGCTAAAGAGAAAAATGGCAACGGCGTAGTTTATATCTGTTTCTTTTCAGCATATTATTTGGCCATTTCTCTTCTCTTCTACCTTACATAGGCCTTGATTCAAGTTTTGTATTTACCAGTACTATAGATATTAGGTACTAAGGTCCTATTTACTGAAGAAGTTATTAACCTTTTGCTTTTTTTAAATATAAAATCAGTGAATCAGTATTCCCAGCAGGTGCTCATCCAGGATATTTCATTTTACTTTATTTCACCAACAAAATTTCAACGTCTACGAGCAATATAAAATTCATCTCCTATAAATTAATTTGCCTTGTACATTTATTAAAAGAAAATAGCATACATTTATGGGGATAATTGATTAAGATAATGCGCGTAAACAAAAGTTTCTGTTTGTTTCTTGGCACCAGCAAATTTAAGCGCATATTAATTTTCGGGGCATTTCTTAGCCGGAAGTATGTACTTTCGCTTCGAAATCAAAGGCGCGGGAAATTGTTGAAGGAAAGTACAATTTTTGTTACAATTCTTAATTTTTCAGTCAAAAATAAAAGAGATGTACCTCAGATAAAGATCAGAAGAGATTCATATTTTTATATTTATTTTAAGGCGTGTGATATATAGAAAAAGAAAAAGTTTATTGTTTTCGATATTGTTGGGAAATTTACTTCTTTCTGCAGTTGAATTAATTTAAAGCATAAAAAATAGCTATTTGTATAACCAGTTTAGAAATGCCTCATTTTGTATAGTGGGTGGGATATAAAACCTGTGTAAAGGGTTTTTCTAAATATAAGTGCGATAATTTCCTACACAAAGAAGCTCTGTCATGTCCTGTCTGTTTTTCTAATATACTTTTATTTTTTGATTTTTCCGGCATAGATCCAAATTGTCCAGATTAAATTCAAATTTGTACAGCTTGTTAATTTGCAGATCAATTTCTCAGTGTGCGCATTTAACAAAAAATGCTTTAGAACAATATTTGTCCAAGTGTATTTGAAATTTCGAAAATAATTAACAAATCTGTTTAAATTATACGCTCTCGGCACAAATCGTATTCCAAGAGCGCTACGCCACTGCCCAGCTGCCAGTTCCGCTTCAGTAAAATGCCTTTTCTTCTTAATTTAATAATATTTTGCATTCGTGTCGAGTATTTAGTTAGAAAACACCGATGTTTCACAAAGAGATTTCAGTTTCTTCAACTTGCTTCCCTTTTACAAACAGTTCCGAGGGAATAACTTTGTATAGCACGTTATAATCAGATCAGTTTATCTTTTTAATGTTTAGCTGAAAATATTTACTTCAATAAAAACTTTATTGAACGCGAACTGAATAATATATAAAACTGTATAAAATAAAAATTATTAGATGTTATCAATGTTAAGCTAACATTAGCATATTTTAATGGATTAATCAAAATTTTAAATGATTGATTACACACACATATTGTACCTGGTTTTGACGTATCTTGGTTATACAGGGTTAGACCGCGAAGCAATAACTCAAGTGTTTTAAAGTTAAAGGTACATACGTTACTTGTGGATAGAGAGCACTTTGGCGCTGCCAAATTATTATCTGGCATTAATGCATCCACTCGTGGCTTACGTAACTTACGTAATCGTCAAAATTAAAAAAAAACAACCACCCGATGATGACTCCTTTGAGACTGAAACCGAAATATGTCGAAAAGCAATTACACCATCAATCGGTAAATGATGAAACATCAAAATAGGAAAAAAGCAACCACCCGATGGCGGTGACACAATGAAATCAATCAGCAACCACCAATCGGTAAATAAACCTACATTACATACGTAAATTAACCTGAATGTATATAGTCATTCTATAATTCCCCTGCTCCCCATTGGTATCGAGGCTCTCTTATTTGTCGACGATAATTTGCGCGGCGCCTATTACGAAATGGAAAAAAAATTTCAACGATGCGAGACTACTTTCTTTGCGATGACCCCCGAGAATTTCTTGTTAATTGCAATATCATAATATATATTATAACATAATATATTGAACTATCCAGTCCGTTGATACCAAATAAATAATAATACACTCATAAGCCAGTCAGTTTCGAAGCACCCCTCTCCACTCCCATAGCGCCACTCCTGGGTGTTCCCGGCCGGTTTCGAGGGCAGATCTGGACTCAGCGCCCTCAAAAACCCCCGAGTGACGATTTCCGAGCGATTTTTCCGGTTTTTTATAAATTGCTATAATTTTGTAAATAATTATGCAATTTTTTTTTCACATTTATTTAACGCCGGTCTATTTCCGCTACTGAAGCCTATCACCGACGTCTGTAGACGAGGTACCCCCAACCAGGAATTTTGCCGAACCTCTTGACTTAAGAAGAGTAGGGATCTTTTACTTGCCTAACATTTAATAGACAAGGGACCGACGGCTTTACATCCCCTCCGAAGGATGGTATATCACCTACACAACCTAAGGTTGCATAGCTTCCGCGCATACACTGATGTACAATATACAAGCCGCTCGAAGATATGTGAGGTGAGGACACGGTCTTCTTTGTGAACACGAACACGACCTCTGGTTGTTTGAAAAATAAAATTGGTAGTGGTGGGAGTAGAGGAAGTTAGCCGTAGGTCGGTCTCCCCCCACCACTTCACCTTGGCCTTGACCGCACACCTGTGGTCGTTGTGTTCAAGGTTACGGCGTCCCCTTAGCCCGGCATAACAGTTGCCGTGACCTTGACTTTGACCTTGCCAGTTGGGTTTCGGCTTCAAGGTCGGAGTGTTTCTCTTACTCAGAACGATCACTTGCGGTGACCTTGGGCTTGGCTTGCATAGGTTTCAAGGACGAAGCTTCCTCCTTGCCAAGCAACTTGACCTCTAAAACTATATTTGTTCAATACGTATGCAATAAAATGTGGTGGCGTTTGATATTATGTGACGTAGCATACCTTTTCTATAAAATAGTGAAAGGAGTTAATGTGTGGTCATTCTTAACGTCAATTTCCTTGAGTAAAGAAGCAAAGATGTATTCTAACTACAACTAACCAAATGAAGTCTCATAAAAGAACACTGCAACATAGAACAAATTCATGTGTACGGTTGGCGGATGGTATAGAAATTGTCCGAAGTGCTTTCAAATATAGAATTATAACTTACCGAGTGCACAGTGATAATGAGAAACTTGACTATATTATATTTTTCAACGAAATTAGACATAAAATATTGAATGTACTAGAATAAATACTGTTACTTCATAAAACAATGAAAGTAAACATGGCAACGTTTACCAGCTACATATTACAAGCACAAGAAATAGCTGAAATTAAATCGTTTAATACTTCTAAGAAAATTTTAGATCAAGGTGTGGATTTAGACAACGCCCTCAATACTTTTATAGACGTGATGGTTACGCAAACTACGGAGTTTCAAGAACGTTATTTTATTTGGTCTATTTTTGTCATGGTTTTCCTTTAGAACAGTGCTGAATGTGTGGCTGGTTTTATGTTAACACCTCTAATTTCATCCTGCAGATCTTTATTTGTATCTTCCAACTGAACTATTTTTCCACTTAGCTCAGTATAATTATCTTTACTTAAGTACTTTATTGTAGAATTTAGTTTTGATAGTTCTTAATTTTGGTTTTGCAGCTTCTGGTTTTCTAGTATCAGTTTTTTATTTAATTTCAGACACTTTTCATATTCAAGTTCACATTCTGAACAGAAAAATTTCAGTTTTCTTTTGGTCAGATTCATACATCGGTCTTCGGTAGATGATAATGCTGAACATTCACTACATAGTCCTTTTTGGCACAAGTCACATGCATGTAGGGATTTTGAGTTAGGGGTACTGTAGCAGGAATATACGGTAACATCGCCAATTACACAACTAGCAATTCCATTTGCGTAGCCAGGGTTGCTAGCGCATTTATTATACACCCTGATGCCCGCATCTTGTGAGGGATCAGTAATCCAGGCACTGTTTGTCGTGACGTGCCTCTTGTTCGGCTCGCTGACGAGTAGCACGTCAGCGTTATACTCCACCCTATGTTGATACAGGAGGTCCTGGGCTACCCGGCTCCTGTTAAGGTTAATTTGAAGATATAATAATAATAATAATAATAAATCAGTTTATTCTGTAAAATTAGAATAGGCCAGGTGACAATTTGTTGAATTGGTGTAAAACCTGACCTTTGTACGATCATACATCTTTACAAAATACTTAATATATCATCACAAATTAAAAACATATAATGTCTATACAGAAGGGTCGGATAAGTTAAAAAATACATATAATGCATATATAGAAAAAATATATATATAAATAAATAAGAACAGAACAAAGTACAGCGGCTAATAATTAATGGTAAGTTGTTCCGATTTTAAGAGTTGAATTATTTTTGCTTTAAAGTTGTTTGGACTCAGTATTTTTAGATCGGATGGTAGTTGGGTAGTTGGTTATATATCTTGGTTGCTTGGTATGTGAAATTCTTCTTGAAATTCTCAGTGTGATGTGCTGGCACTGTTAGTGTAATGTCTCGATTTCTAGTTGCTACTGAGTGCACATCTTCGCGTTTCTCGATTTTGTTTAATAAGTATTCTGGTTTTTTTTTTGAGACAATCACATTATGCACCATACAGCATAGATGTAACCACTGTCTTTGTTTCATGTTCAGCCATCCCACTTGCTTGATATATAGACTTATGTGTTCTCTGTAGGGAACATCTTGCGCATACCATATACAGGCGTTTTGAACATTCTGTATCCTGTGTGTGTTTCCTACTTTGAGGGAGGGACCATACACGGAGTCGCAATAATTTAATTTTGACAGTACTAGTGAATCGCTTAGTTTGATTTTGGCATCCTTTGGTAAGTTGACTTTCAAGTGGTACAGACCTCTTAAACTTAAATATGCTGAGCGACACATACTTGACACTTGTTTAGTGAAATTTAATTTGTCACGAGCACTGTGATCATGTTATTGTCAGTTGCTGTTATGATATCATCATGTATTTTCAGTAGTGCCGTTGTTGTGCTGTGGTGTTTACGGAAACCTGAATGGGCTTTGAGAAATATATTGTGTGTTTCTAAATTGTTTGTCAATTGTTTATGAACTACTCTTTCCAGAACTTTTGATCCAGGTGGAAGGATACTAATTGGTCTTAAGTCTTTAAGTTCTGTAGAATCTTCTTTTTTTAATGGTGGAATAACTTTTTTTTTCCAGGGAGTAATTTATAATGTGACTAAGTTCATTGTTGCAGTATTGTAAGCACATCTTTATCATATGTATTGTGATACCATTCATTCCTGGAGCATTGGACTTTATGCTGTGCACTATTTTTCCTATTTGTTGGCGATCGACAGGTTTAATGGTAAAGTCTTGGCGTTCTGCTATGTAATTGTCATAGTAATAGTTATATAGCATTTCTTTACAAGAGATGTGTCTGGTGCAGTTTATGAAATGATCATTTATTACATTAGCATTGAAATTTTCACTGGTTGCTATGCCGTTACTTTTATTGTTGCTAACGAAACCCCATTGTCTCATTTTATTCCAAAATGCTTTAGAATTTCATGTACTGTTTAATCGTATGTTCATAATACTTTTTCTTTTCGACGTTGACGGCTCTGTTAGTATAGTTTCTGATTTGGCAGTAATATTGCCTATCTACTTCTGTCATTGTTCTTTTATACTTTCGATGGGCATTGTCTCGGTCTCTTAGTATCCATTTTAGGTTGTACGTCATCCAGGGTGCCTTCGTTTTTTTTTTTTTGCTTTTTGGTATTAGAGGTGCATGAAAGTCAATTAGGGATAAGATACAGGAGTTTAGCCAATTTACTTTGTCATCAGTATTTTCTAGTTGGTATACACGTCCCCAATTCATATTTTTGGCATCTTCAGCGAATTTATCCATTTCGATATTCTTATAATTTCTGCAGAATTTTTGTTCAGTTATCTCCTCTTGGTCAAATTCCAGAAAAGCATATTATATGTCATGGTCAGATAAGTGTGTGATGCATCTTTGGTTCCAGATTCGATTACATTCCACTTTTTTATTTACACATAATATATCAATGAATGACTCGGTATCTGCTGTTATTCGAGTAGGGTGTGTTATGATTTGTTTCAAGTCAAATATGTCTAGCATTGAGATTAGTTGTTCTGTGTTCGTGTTTGTTTGGAGCTTGTTATTATTTAGATCCCCCATGCATATTATGTAATCAAATGCTGTCGATATCTCTACAAGACTATTTTCTACCTTCTCCAACGATGTTTGCATGCTTGGTCTATATATCACCCCAGTTGCCATTGCTCTTCCTTTGTGTATACAATGAATCCACAGCTGCCCGATTCCTACTTCAATTCCAGTTATTTCATTTAAGATTTTGCCTTTTAGTGTTGACTTAGAGTATATGAGTAGCCCACCTCCTCTGCTATGTGTTCTGTCAATTCTAGCTAAGCTGTAGCCTCCTATCTTCAGTGTGTTGTTCAAATCTTCATTGGTGAGCCATGTCTCACTAACAGCTAGTATATCGTAGTTTTCCTTTTCAATTAGTTTTTTGACCCGACATACTTTATTTCTGATGGATCTAATATTTATGTGCGCAACTTTGAGCTTATGTACACCCTCTTTATTTTGCAGCTTTTGTTTTTTCATAATTGCTGTAGTGTTGGTGTCTGATAGTCGATATTTTTTTATTTATTATTTAACATTCTCTTATAAAATGGACAGTTTTTATCCACAGCTGTGTGGCCTACATCGATACCCAGGTTGAATTTGCTATTTGCTTTTGTACAATTTATGCATTTTAGAGTTCTAGAATCACAGTCTTTGTAAGTATGGCTTCCTGAGCAATTTGAGCAGCTTAATTCTGATCTACAGTCTTTGGCGAAATGGTTATAACCTTGACATTTATAGCAACGTAGAAGACTTATGTGATCAAACACCCTGCCTCTTGACCAGCCTATGCATAATCGTTCACTTGTTATTAAATTTTTGTGGATTAGAGAATCAGTTTCTATAATGAGAGTAACTTTTTTAAATTTATTTTCAATTTTTTTCATTATTTTCATATGAAATTCTTCACCTTCGTTTACACTGTTGTGCTTTACTATTTTTTTTATTGTGTCTTCGTCATTTTCCTCTATATCCTCCGCACTAATATTCACCACTTTTATTTTCGGTTTTTTAATCCAGGGGCTTCTATAGTGTAATTGTTACCCATTTCCTGTCTTAACTTATTTTGTAACAAGCCTCTCTCAGTTATGTTTTCACAGCCTATAACTACTGCTCCGTTCGACACTTGTCTGAACTTTGATATGTTAATTCCAATTTCCGCTGGGTTTACTTTTTGTTTGATTTCACTTTTGGTTTGTTCCCTTGCTTGGTCTTTGTGTGGTTTAACCACGAGAACTCGTTCTGGTTTGTGCTTTACTGCATTTGCATAACCATTCATTTCTGGTAGATTATTTTTCGATTCTGCTTCTTTTAATTTAGCTATCAATTCACTTTTTTCTTCTTCTAGTTTTTTATTTGCCTGTAAATATATCCCATTTTTGTCTTATATCTGCTGTATAATTTCGCTCAGTAAGTAATTTTCCATTTCTAGGGAAGTGAGGTTAGTCACATGTTTTGAGTTATAGGTTATGGTCTTTAAACAACAAATAACTCTAGTTTCATCAACTCTTGTGTAACTTTTTCTTGTGGAGCAGCTATTTTGAAACATTGCTCCACATTTTACACAGACACTGATTTGATTAGCCTTCTTGTTTTTACAACATTTAAAGAAATTTTCGGGAGGATCGCCCGCGCCATCCTCACCTGCCGCCATCTTCTACACTTTTTCTCTGACCGCCATCAAAATGATTGCAGCTACCCTCCACATGGTCCTTGTCACCACACTTAGGACACCCAGGTTTAGCCTTGTGGGCCTTAGTCAGAGCTCTCCTAAAATTGTCACATTTGCCACTTCCAGCTTTATGGCCGGCCTTGTTACAGACCGGGCAGGATTCCTCATTTGTGCAATCCTTTGCGTTATGTCCCTCACCGCCGCATTTGAAGCAGGACTTTGATCTATCCGGACCATCGCACTCAGCTGCTACATGTTCCGATGACCAGCATTTAAAGCACCTCTTGATTCTAAGACGTTTTTCGATCGTACAGTTAACCAGTCCTACCCGAAATTCCTTATCCTGCAGGAGTATATTGGCATCAGCTTTGTCAATCTCCTGGGTGGCCCTGGCGTTTTCGCGTGGCTCGCTGTGTCTAACGGTCTTCCCATCCAAGGTTTCCCAATTTAGATTGGATTGCCTCCATGACCTCTGCCTCGACGGTGTCGGCGTCCAATCCTCGGATATGCAAAGTCTCCAGATTCTCCTCCGCCCCTACTACCCTAGTTTTGATTTCGTTGCCTTCGGTCAAGATCTTATTCATTCCTTCCAAGGCTACTTTATCTTTCTCAGTCGTAATAAGCAGCTTGCCATCCTTGGTACAGCTAAGCCCTCGTATGGCCTTAGTGTACTCACTATCCTTGAGTAGACCCTTTGCTTTACCCAAAAGGGTCTTGTACGTTGTACCGCTCTGCTCGGCAATCAGCGCAAAGGTATTGTACTCCCTTTTCTTCCCCTGCTTAGTCAGGGCTTTGCGGGGTTGCTGGTTTGTATATATCACCATCCGGGTGTCTGTGGCGTGGAATACGGCCTCTGCCATCTTTTTAAGGCGTTCAGTACTGACAAAACTCAGATGGTGGATGGCCACCCATTTGTACTCGCCGGTTTCGGCCTTGACTTTGTGAAGGTTATCCCAAATATCCTCCTCCTTACCGTCCAGCGCGATTCTTATAATTCTCGTGCTCCCGGCTTCTCCTTGTGCAAGCCTCGACCACAGCCTGGTGGTTAGTTCAATCACCTTTAGCGCCTCAGTAATAGTACCGAGTTCGGAGCATCTGTCCTTATACATTTTCTGTATACTTCTCTCCATGTTGCGGTCACCAGGTTCCACCAGCACCACTTTGGTGACGAACTCATTAGTATCGATGAGGTTTCCGACCGTTATCTCGGTGTTCTGGAACAAAGAATTGTCCCATGATTGCTGTGCCGCGCTGACCCATTCTTCATAACTGGTGATTCCCGTTAAGGTGTTAAGTTGTCCTGCTGCACTTCACGCCATGGTTTGTATGCCGACTTCTCGTGTTTCTTTAGGTGTCCCGCTAGTTTGGGTATCAGTATCATGCTTGGGCACCATATTGGACACAAATCGATGGCTGGTGAACCACTCCTTTACGGATGTGCCATCTAGGACGTTGGCCTACTTGCGCAGTCTTAGCGCTATCTCCTTTATCTCACTCTTCGTATTACTATCGATTTTCCACTCTAGGTCATTAATATGCTTCAAAAGCATTTATATTGATTCAGTGATGCTGAAGGCAACAGGGCACTCAATTTTCTTGACCGCCCCGCTGTCTCCCGCCTCAAAGGATACCTCCATTAACTTTCTCTTGTTTAAGCCTTCACTGAGAGAACTACATCTTTCAAGCCTGCTCACGAGATTGAGCCGGCTATGCTGATCACGCTTGCTGCTAATCGTCTTATTAAGAACGTCATCCCATATGAGATCGATTTCTTTTACATTGCCTCCTGCACTTGTTTCAAATCTGCCATTAGGTGTAACCGACACTCCAGCCTGGTAAACCACTGGAGGTATCTGGCAGTCATTGGATGACGACCCGCAGCACCCTCGCCCCGTGCCGGTACTGAGGTATCCAACGTCTGCACCGTAAACAATTTATCAATTTCCTTGTCCGTCATAGTTATATCAGTTCGCGACTATTTATATAAGAGGTTTTCCCCTCTGTGTTATCCTGTTGGTCCGCGGGAGGTATTTTATTTCCCTCCTACCCACCGGCAGAGCCGGTGAGGGCATTCCCCTATCCGCCACCCGGGGGACGCGGAGGAGGTTACAAGACATATTACTTAAAATGAGATCTAATAGTCTGGTTATTAGCGTTGAGTACATTATTTTGTTGTTTTAGATTAAAAAAGTTCATAAAATGCAGCAGGGAATTATATTTTAGTCTGGGAGTTTTTGAGAAATATTCAGGGATGTTAAAGTCGCCGATAATGAGAATGTCGGATCCATACAGGTCATATAGTGATTCAATATTATCAAATAAACACTCATAATCATCACAGGTAGCGTCAGTGGGAATATATAAAACAAAAATAAGAAAATAGTGATTACATATTTTTAATTCTTACGCCCAGTATATCGATGCTCTTGAGATTATTAAAACCTGGACATAGGGAACGAACGTCAAGTAAATAAGTGTTGTATTTAATTTTAAGTGCCAGTAATACTTCACCTCCTCGCGTTTTATTACAAGCTTGAAAATCCCTATCAGCGCGAAATACATCATATACATTTATATCCAACAGTTCGAAATTTGACAATCCCGCATGAGCCCATGTCTCGGGGAGAGCAATACAGTCATACTGGTCAAAGGGTGAATTAGTAAATAACTCATTCTTTTTTGTCCTAGTCCACGAACATTCTGATAATAGAACGACATAAAATAAGAGTTCTTAGCCATTGCTTTATCAATGTTTATAAATGTTTTTGTGGACAGCGCATGGTCGGAACTTAAAGGAGCTGATTGCTTATTCCTGAACTTTGTAAGATTTTGTTGGAGGACGAAGCAATTTTTATTCCATGCTGCATGATTAGTATTAATTACTGAGTCTTTATTGGCCTTATTGAAGGTTAGGCAGTTGATACAACAAAGATCTTGTGATTTACACTCTGAGATGTTATGTTTTTGGGAACAACGCGGACAAATGACATGCTGGAGGGCACATTTATTTGACAGATGGTAAAAACCATAACATTTAAAACAGCGTCTCATTTCAATAGCATCAAAAATATTACAATAGTCATAGCCAACGAATAATTTACCCTGCTCTAATATATTACCATATGTAGTCTTATCTACTTGAAGGATAGCCTGAAATTTATTGTTGTTTTTTTTTTAAATGTGACACAGATATAACCTTACACTCTCTATTAGACACAATAACATTTTTATTCTGTGACATTAGAAAATTATGGACAGTTTCAGCATCTAATTAATTCATCCGTGACTTCATGCACACGCGGGTGTAGAGTCGCCAACTCCTCAACAACATACTTAACAGAGAGTCTTTCAGCAGCTAATTCTTTGAATTTTTGTAAGTTGTTTCTTGTGATATTACTGACTCCCAAAAACATAACATCTCAGAGTGTAAATCACAAGATCTTTATTGTATCAACTGCCTAACCTTCAATAAGGCCAATAAAGACTCAGTAATTAATACTAATCATGCAGCATGGAATAAAAATTGCTTCGTCCTCCAACAAAATCTTACAAAGTTCAGGAATAAGCAATCAGCTCCTTTAAGTTCCGACCATGCGCTGTCCACAAAAACATTTATAAACATTGATAAAGCAATGGCTAAGAACTCTTATTTTATGTCGTTCTATTATCAGAATGTTCGTGGACTAGGACAAAAAAGAATGAGTTATTTACTAATTCACCCTTTGACCAGTATGACTGTATTGCTCTCCCCGAGACATGGGCTCATGCGGGATTGTCAAATTTCGAACTGTTGGATATAAATGTATATGATGTATTTCGCGCTGATAGGGATTTTCAAGCTTGTAATAAAACGCGAGGAGGTGAAGTATTACTGGCACTTAAAATTAAATACAACACTTATTTACTTGACGTTCGTTCCCTATGTCCAGGTTTTAATAATCTCAAGAGCATCGATATACTGGGCGTAAGAATTAAAAATATGTAATCACTATTTTCTTATTTTTGTTTTATATATTCCCACTGACGCTACCTGTGATGATTATGAGTGTTTATTTGATAATATTGAATCACTATATGACCTGTATGGATCCGACATTCTCATTATCGGCGACTTTAACATCCCTGAATATTTCTCAAAAACTCCCAGACTAAAATATAATTCCCTGCTGCATTTTATGAACTTTTTTAATCTAAAACAACAAAATAATGTACTCAACGCTAATAACCAGACTATTAGATCTCATTTTAAGTAATATGTCTTGTAACCTCCTCCGCGTCCCCCGGGTGGCGGATAGGGGAATGCCCTCACCGGCTCTGCCGGTGGGTAGGAGGGAAATAAAATACCTCCCGCGGACCAACAGGATAACACAGAGGGGAAAACCTCTTATATAAATAGTCGCGAACTGATATAACTATGACGGACAAGGAAATTGATAAATTGTTTACGGTGCAGACGTTGGATACCTCAGTACCGGCACGGGGCGAGGGTGCTGCGGGTCGTCATCCAATGACTGCCAGATACCTCCAGTGGTTTACCAGGCTGGAGTGTCGGTTACACCTAATGGCAGATTTGAAACAAGTGCAGGAGGCAATGTAAAAGAAATCGATCTCATATGGGATGACGTTCTTAATAAGACGATTAGCAGCAAGCGTGATCAGCATAGCCGGCTCAATCTCGTGAGCAGGCTTGAAAGATGTAGTTCTCTCAGTGAAGGCTTAAACAAGAGAAAGTTAATGGAGGTATCCTTTGAGGCGGGAGACAGCGGGGCGGTCAAGAAAATTGAGTGCCCTGTTGCCTTCAGCATCACTGAATCAATATAAATGCTTTTGAAGCATATTAATGACCTAGAGTGGAAAATCGATAGTAATACGAAGAGTGAGATAAAGGAGATAGCGCTAAGACTGCGCAAGTAGGCCAACGTCCTAGATGGCACATCCGTAAAGGAGTGGTTCACCAGCCATCGATTTGTGTCCAATATGGTGCCCAAGCATGATACTGATACCCAAACTAGCGGGACACCTAAAGAAACACGAGAAGTCGGCATACAAACCATGGCGTGAAGTGCAGCAGGACAACTTAACACCTTAACGGGAATCACCAGTTATGAAGAATGGGTCAGCGCGGCACAGCAATCATGGGACAATTCTTTGTTCCAGAACACCGAGATAACGGTCGGAAACCTCATCGATACTAATGAGTTCGTCACCAAAGTGGTGCTGGTGGAACCTGGTGACCGCAACATGGAGAGAAGTATACAGAAAATGTATAAGGACAGATGCTCCGAACTCGGTACTATTACTGAGGCGCTAAAGGTGATTGAACTAACCACCAGGCTGTGGTCGAGGCTTGCACAAGGAGAAGCCGGGAGCACGAGAATTATAAGAATCGCGCTGGACGGTAAGGAGGAGGATATTTGGGATAACCTTCACAAAGTCAAGGCCGAAACCGGCGAGTACAAATGGGTGGCCATCCACCATCTGAGTTTTGTCAGTACTGAACGCCTTAAAAAGATGGCAGAGGCCGTATTCCACGCCACAGACACCCGGATGGTGATATATACAAACCAGCAACCCCGCAAAGCCCTGACTAAGCAGGGGAAGAAAAGGGAGTACAATACCTTTGCGCTGATTGCCGAGCAGAGCGGTACAACGTACAAGACCCTTTTGGGTAAAGCAAAGGGTCTACTCAAGGATAGTGAGTACACTAAGGCCATACGAGGGCTTAGCTGTACCAAGGATGGCAAGCTGCTTATTACGACTGAGAAAGATAAAGTAGCCTTGGAAGGAATGAATAAGATCTTGACCGAAGGCAACGAAATCAAAACTAGGGTAGTAGGGGCGGAGGAGAATCTGGAGACTTTGCATATCCGAGGATTGGACGCCGACACCGTCGAGGCAGAGGTCATGGAGGCAATCCAATCTAAATTGGGAAACCTTGGATGGGAAGACCGTTAGACACAGCGAGCCACGCGAAAACGCCAGGGCCACCCAGGAGATTGACAAAGCTGATGCCAATATACTCCTGCAGGATAAGGAATTTCGGGTAGGACTGGTTAACTGTACGATCGAAAAACGTCTTAGAATCAAGAGGTGCTTTAAATGCTGGTCATCGGAACATGTAGCAGCTGAGTGCGATGGTCCGGATAGATCAAAGTCCTGCTTCAAATGCGGCGGTGAGGGACATAACGCAAAGGATTGCACAAATGAGGAATCCTGCCCGGTCTGTAACAAGGCCGGCCATAAAGCTGGAAGTGGCAAATGTGACAATTTTAGGAGAGCTCTGACTAAGGCCCACAAGGCTAAACCTGGGTGTCCTAAGTGTGGTGACAAGGACCATGTGGAGGGTAGCTGCAATCATTTTGATGGCGGTCAGAGAAAAAGTGTAGAAGATGGCGGCAGGTGAGGATGGCGCGGGCGATCCTCCCGAAAATTTCTTTAAATGTTGTAAAAACAAGAAGGCTAATCAAATCAGTGTCTGTGTAAAATGTGGAGCAATGTTTCAAAATAGCTGCTCCACAAGAAAAAGTTACACAAGAGTTGATGAAACTAGAGTTATTTGTTGTTTAAAGACCATAACCTATAACTCAAAACATGTGACTAACCTCACTTCCCTAGAAATGGAAAATTACTTACTGAGCGAAATTATACAGCAGATATAAGACAAAAATGGGATATATTTACAGGCAAATAAAAAACTAGAAGAAGAAAAAAGTGAATTGATAGCTAAATTAAAAGAAGCAGAATCGAAAAATAATCTACCAGAAATGAATGGTTATGCAAATGCAGTAAAGCACAAACCAGAACGAGTTCTCGTGGTTAAACCACACAAAGACCAAGCAAGGGAACAAACCAAAAGTGAAATCAAACAAAAAGTAAACCCAGCGGAAATTGGAATTAACATATCAAAGTTCAGACAAGTGTCGAACGGAGCAGTAGTTATAGGCTGTGAAAACATAACTGAGAGAGGCTTGTTACAAAATAAGTTAAGACAGGAAATGGGTAACAATTACACTATAGAAGCCCCTGGATTAAAAAACCGAAAATAAAAGTGGTGAATATTAGTGCGGAGGATATAGAGGAAAATGACGAAGACACAATAAAAAAAATAGTAAAGCACAACAGTGTAAACGAAGGTGAAGAATTTCATATGAAAATAATGAAAAAAATTGAAAATAAATTTAAAAAAGTTACTCTCATTATAGAAACTGATTCTCTAATCCACAAAAATTTAATAACAAGTGAACGATTATGCATAGGCTGGTCAAGAGGCAGGGTGTTTGATCACATAAGTCTTCTACGTTGCTATAAATGTCAAGGTTATAACCATTTCGCCAAAGACTGTAGATCAGAATTAAGCTGCTCAAATTGCTCAGGAAGCCATACTTACAAAGACTGTGATTCTAGAACTCTAAAATGCATAAATTGTACAAAAGCAAATAGCAAATTCAACCTGGGTATCGATGTAGGCCACACAGCTGTGGATAAAAACTGTCCATTTTATAAGAGAATGTTAAATAATAAATAAAAAAATATCGACTATCAGACACCAACACTACAGCAATTATGAAAAAACAAAAGCTGCAAAATAAAGAGGGTGTACATAAGCTCAAAGTTGCGCACATAAATATTAGATCCATCAGAAATAAAGTATGTCGGGTCAAAAAACTAATTGAAAAGGAAAACTACGATATACTAGCTGTTAGTGAGACATGGCTCACCAATGAAGATTTGAACAACACACTGAAGATAGGAGGCTACAGCTTAGCTAGAATTGACAGAACACATAGCAGAGGAGGTGGGCTACTCATATACTCTAAGTCAACACTAAAAGGCAAAATCTTAAATGAAATAACTGGAATTGAAGTAGGAATCGGGCAGCTGTGGATTCATTGTATACACAAAGGAAGAGCAATGGCAACTGGGGTGATATATAGACCAAGCATGCAAACATCGTTGGAGAAGGTAGAAAATAGTCTTGTAGAGATATCGACAGCATTTGATTACATAATATGCATGGGGGATCTAAATAATAACAAGCTCCAAACAAACACGAACACAGAACAACTAATCTCAATGCTAGACATATTTGACTTGAAACAAATCATAACACACCCTACTCGAATAACAGCAGATACCGAGTCATTCATTGATATATTATGTGTAAATAAAAAAGTGGAATGTAATCGAATCTGGAACCAAAGATGCATCACACACTTATCTGACCATGACATATAATATGCTTTTCTGGAATTTGACCAAGAGGAGATAACTGAACAAAAATTCTGCAGAAATTATAAGAATATCGAAATGGATAAATTCGCTGAAGATGCCAAAAATATGAATTGGGGACGTGTATACCAACTAGAAAATACTGATGACAAAGTAAATTGGCTAAACTCCTGTATCTTATCCCTAATTGACTTTCATGCACCTCTAATACCAAAAAGCAAAAAAAAAAAAACGAAGGCACCCTGGATGACGTACAACCTAAAATGGATACTAAGAGACCGAGACAATGCCCATCGAAAGTATAAAAGAACAATGACAGAAGTAGATAGGCAATATTACTGCCAAATCAGAAACTATACTAACAGAGCCGTCAACGTCGAAAAGAAAAAGTATTATGAACATACGATTAAACAGTACATGAAATTCTAAAGCATTTTGGAATAAAATGAGACAATGGGGTTTCGTTAGCAACAATAAAAGTAACGGCATAGCAACCAGTGAAAATTTCAATGCTAATGTAATAAATGATCATTTCATAAACTGCACCAGACACATCTCTTGTAAAGAAATGCTATATAACTATTACTATGACAATTACATAGCAGAACGCCAAGACTTTACCATTAAACCTGTCGATCGCCAACAAATAGGAAAAATAGTGCACAGCATAAAGTCCAATGCTCCAGGAATGAATGGTATCACAATACATATGATAAAGATGTGCTTACAATACTGCAACAATGAACTTAGTCACATTATAAATTACTCCCTGGAAAAAAAAAGTTATTCCACCATTAAAAAAAGAAGATTCTACAGAACTTAAAGACTTAAGACCAATTAGTATCCTTCCACCTGGATCAAAAGTTCTGGAAAGAGTAGTTCATAAACAATTGACAAACAATTTAGAAACACACAATATATTTCTCAAAGCCCATTCAGGTTTCCGTAAACACCACAGCACAACAACGGCACTACTGAAAATACATGATGATATCATAACAGCAACTGACAATAACATGATCACAGTGCTCGTGACAAATTAAATTTCACTAAACAAGTGTCAAGTATGTGTCGCTCAGCATATTTAAGTTTAAGAGGTCTGTACCACTTGAAAGTCAACTTACCAAAGGATGCCAAAATCAAACTAAGCGATTCACTAGTACTGTCAAAATTAAATTATTGCGACTCCGTGTATGGTCCCTCCCTCAAAGTAGGAAACACACACAGGATACAGAATGTTCAAAACGCCTGTATATGGTATGCGCAAGATGTTCCCTACAGAGAACACATAAGTCTATATATCAAGCAAGTGGGATGGCTGAACATGAAACAAAGACAGTGGTTACATCTATGCTGTATGGTGCATAATGTGATTGTCTCAAAAAAAAAACCAGAATACTTATTAAACAAAATCGAGAAACGCGAAGATGTGCACTCAGTAGCAACTAGAAATCGAGACATTACACTAACAGTGCCAGCACATCACACTGAGAATTTCAAGAAGAATTTCACATACCAAGCAACCAAGATATATAACCAACTACCCAACTACCATCCGATCTAAAAATACTGAGTCCAAACAACTTTAAAGCAAAAATAATTCAACTCTTAAAATCGGAACAACTTACCATTAATTATTAGCCGCTGTACTTTGTTCTGTTCTTATTTATTTATATATATATTTTTTCTATATATGCATTATATGTATTTTTTAACTTATCCGACCCTTCTGTATAGACATTATATGTTTTTAATTTGTGATGATATATTAAGTATTTTGTAAAGATGTATGATCGTACAAAGGTCAGGTTTTACACCAATTCAACAAATTGTCACCTGGCCTATTCTAATTTTACAGAATAAACTGATTTATTATTATTATTATTATTATATCTTCAAATTAACCTTAACAGGAGCCGGGTAGCCCAGGACCTCCTGTATCAACATAGGGTGGAGTATAACGCTGACGTGCTACTCGTCAGCGAGCCGAACAAGAGGCACGTCACGACAAACAGTGCCTGGATTACTGATCCCTCACAAGATGCGGGCATCAGGGTGTATAATAAATGCGCTAGCAACCCTGGCTACGCAAATGGAATTGCTAGTTGTGTAATTGGCGATGTTACCGTATATTCCTGCTACAGTACCCCTAACTCAAAATCCCTACATGCATGTGACTTGTGCCAAAAAGGACTATGTAGTGAATGTTCAGCATTATCATCTACCGAAGACCGATGTATGAATCTGACCAAAAGAAAACTGAAATTTTTCTGTTCAGAATGTGAACTTGAATATGAAAAGTGTCTGAAATTAAATAAAAAACTGATACTAGAAAACCAGAAGCTGCAAAACCAAAATTAAGAACTATCAAAACTAAATTCTACAATAAAGTACTTAAGTAAAGATAATTATACTGAGCTAAGTGGAAAAATAGTTCAGTTGGAAGATACAAATAAAGATCTGCAGGATGAAATTAGAGGTGTTAACATAAAACCAGCCACACATTCAGCACTGTTCTAAAGGAAAACCATGACAAAAATAGACCAAATAAAATAACGTTCTTGAAACTCCGTAGTTTGCGTAACCATCACGTCTATAAAAGTATTGAGGGCGTTGTCTAAATCCACACCTTGATCTAAAATTTTCTTAGAAGTATTAAACGATTTAATTTCAGCTATTTCTTGTGCTTGTAATATGTAGCTGGTAAACGTTGCCATGTTTACTTTCATTGTTTTATGAAGTAACAGTATTTATTCTAGTACATTCAATATTTTATGTCTAATTTCGTTGAAAAATATAATATAGTCAAGTTTCTCATTATCACTGTGCACTCGGTAAGTTATAATTCTATATTTGAAAGCACTTCGGACAATTTCTATACCATCCGCCAACCGTACACATGAATTTGTTCTATGTTGCAGTGTTCTTTTATGAGACTTCATTTGGTTAGTTGTAGTTAGAATACATCTTTGCTTCTTTACTCAAGGAAATTGACGTTAAGAATGACCACACATTAACTCCTTTCACTATTTTATAGAAAAGGTATGCTACGTCACATAATATCAAACGCCACCACATTTTATTGCATACGTATTGAACAAATATAGTTTTAGAGGTCAAGTTGCTTGGCAAGGAGGAAGCTTCGTCCTTGAAACCTATGCAAGCCAAGCCCAAGGTCACCGCAAGTGATCGTTCTGAGTAAGAGAAACACTCCGACCTTGAAGCCGAAACCCAACTGGCAAGGTCAAAGTCAAGGTCACGGCAACTGTTATGCCGGGCTAAGGGGACGCCGTAACCTTGAACACAACGACCACAGGTGTGCGGTCAAGGCCAAGGTGAAGTGGTGGGGGGAGACCGACCTACGGCTAACTTCCTCTACTGGTGGGGGTTTAGAGCTGAGACCCCAGAGGCGTCCGTGCACTTATTTTCGATGGGTTGAGTCTCAGGGTTGGTTTTAGTAAGTGCTGTTTCGGGTCGAATGCTACACCCTGTATATTGTAGTTTGAACTGGTTGTTATCACTTTATTTAAATAAGCACTTGTTTGATTATTAAATAGCTATTGTAGGGTCAACGGCTACACCCTGTTTGTTATATTTTTTTTATTTAAGAAAAAAGAATAACACGATGATTTAAAAGAGAATACAAAAATATTTATTGAAAGATATTGAACAGAGTTGGATAAAAGTTAATTTATTTTACAGTTTCTTTTGATGTAGAAACTAATCGACAACAGAAATTCTGTCTTAGGTTGTGTTTAAAAAGTATTTTAAAAAATGTGGAAAAAATAATAAATCTGAGAAAGTCACTTTTACGATGAAGCCTCGTAGGCAAAGGGAAAAATTGAAAAGGGGGCCATTTAAGGCGAAGTATTTTGTTATAAAAATAAAGAGGGGGCCACTTAAGGCGAAGTATTAAAACTAAAATGAAAAGGGGGCCACTTAAGGTGAGATCTTAAAAACTAACTCTTTTTAACCAGGTTTCGGCCTGGGAAGCTAGAATCGAACAGCTCGTCACGAAAAGATTGCAGGGAACCGGGAATAAGGAAACCTAGCCAAGCGGGTATCTACAGTATAAAATTAAATAGTAACTAGACCCAGCGTCAACAGCTATTATACAAACCTAACTTTGAAACTTATTTTCCACTAGAACACTACGCGAACTTTACACTAGAGTCACTGCCTAAACTGAACTTAACTTCGGTTCGCGATGCACCGGTATTTATACTAATTCAGAAAGTTTAGTTTTTCTCGCCCCATCGAGTCTCGCGGAGAGCTGGAAAGGCTTGAAATCGCTCCGTGCGGGCAAGGATGAGTCATCGATTGCGACATTTTGCGCAATACTTGAAAATTTTGGAATTTGAAAATAAAATCTATATAGAAAAATCGGCGATGCAAAGGGGAATTTATTAAAATTTGAATGAGAGTCGAATCTATTTTCGTTTAAATGTTATTCGATGTTTTGTGTGTAAAATCTGGCTCGACCCCGTAAGATATCAACGGAGGTCCGATGTTAACAAACTGTAACGCCGTTAAAAGGTTTCCCATTAGTGCGTACGATATTAAGATAAGATATTAAAAAGGTTCAATACGGTTACGAATCGAGCTGAGCGTAGATATAGTATGTGTGTCAGCTATTATACAGGGGTGATCGAAAAATGGGGAAAGTTTATAATAGCAATTGGATTGGGGAATTTTGGAGAAAAGATATTTAGACTTTTGAGACTCGAGGCACGGAACGTGATTTGACGTATACAGGGGTTGATCGAAAAGTAAGAATAGAAAAATTACGAAATGGTTTTAAGAACGTGGGGAAACGGACTCGACGGTTAATTTTAAAGGTCGTTACGTATACGAGGGGTGGTCAAGAAGTAATTTTTTGGAAAGGGGAATTGCTTATAAAAATTTTGATAGTTGATAAATATACGGGGGCTGTATTTTTGAATTACGTTTTTCGCGATGAATCGGTTACGGATGAGTGCAAATGAATATTTGACTTTAGATTTTGGTGAATTTGGGTTAGCTGTGAATTATCGATGGTTGCCTAATTTTCTCAGATTTTTTTGAGTTGAAATGTGGTTTTTTGATACTAACGGTGTCTGATTGACTTTTTTCACATAGTTTGCCAGGTGGCATGAGATTATTTGATTTTTTGATGATTTTTAGAATTTTTTGTTTTTTAATTTTGACTTGTAGGGGACATACCCTACAACATTTGAAACGGTATCCCATCCAAGAACTAACCGCGCCTAACGTTGCTTTACATCGCATATCGAAATATGTACATAGTGAAGACGCATCTACGTGCACTATATGTAGACTTTCTTCCTGGCATTTTTCCGAACACGATGCCAAAAACCGCATCCCGATACGTGCTGTTTGCCAAAATTCTGGAATTTCGGGCAAAATAGTTCTAATTTCCCTCACTTAATAGTAGAGAGAAACTTTCGGTACGCATTAATAACGCTTGCGTAGAAGTTAGAAACAATCCATATATGATTAGACGTGCAATTAGAAATATTACTACCAGAGCAAGGAAATGTATTCAGCGAAATTGGAGGCCACTTCGAACAGGCATTGTAGTTATGTAGTTATTACTTTCACTTATTTATTATTGTTGTACATACATTAAAAATAATGCTATTTTTAAATGTAGACTAACAAAATTAAGTAGTGTTTTGATTTATGTATGCAGATCTGTATGGTTTTAAAAATTATTTTATGATAGTTCACTTACCTAGTCTAGAAGTGTAAGAACTGTCACTTGCTGCAAGTTAATTTTTTTGCTAATTAAACCCTGAAACAAATATTCATGTTCCAACTGTCTCCGCCATTTTAATGAAATTGGATTTACGGCAAGTAATTAAGGTTGATGAATGAAATGCGCAAACAAATTAATTGAGCTACTCTATTCAATTTTTTCCGTTCTTTTCGTATATCGAAACAGGTCTACACAATTTTGTCATACAGGTTGTTGATACACAACATACTGTCAGTTTTTCATTAAGCCGGACCTGGATTTTGGTTTATTATGAAGTTCTATCAAGTAAAATAAATGAAACATATATTCTAAGTATGGACCGATTATACAGGGTTGTTCAATAGTTATGACCAAAGAAAGATTTGGCCACAAACAATAAAACATCCTGTATCTCAATAAGGAAGGACGATGGATGCATTAATTCCGGGTAATTTGGAACCGCCAAAGTACCCTCTATCGATAAGTAACGTATGTACCTTTAACTTTGAAATACCCTGTATAAAAATTTCAAATTTTTGTTGATGTAAAATGAAATGTGCTACGAAACTATATTTAAAAAAAATTCTACGACTTAAAAGCTATACTTTATTCACTATTTCTTTGTACGTGAAACATGTTTAAGCACCAAAATGTGTCATTATTTCAATCTAGCCTATAAGCGAATCGACAAAGCACTGAACGCAATTGAAGTTGCCCCGCAACCTTCGATGTAGATTTATATTTTGGTGTTTATGTGTTATTTTAAAATATACTTATTCAAATATGGACACTGTAGAAGATCGTAGACAAAGATATTGCATGGAATTTGTTATAGATTTTTCCACGAGGGGAAATTTGACCGCATGAACCGTAGGCGACTGCGCCACTTTCATGTTGATTACTTTATTCGCTTGTTGCACAAGTAACTATTTTATAGTTTGATACATCATAGGATGTCAAGAACTACTAATTTTTTTTTTGACAAGGATCTAATGTAGTTTTTCAAAAATAGGAAAGTTTTTAATTTTATCAGAATCTAGAGTTAGGCGCTCATATCATTTCGTGGATCCTGGCACCAAATTCACCGAGGTTTAAATGACCATGCAATAAATATATAAGATACTTTATATAAGTCAGCTTTATTTAGAAAAGGCAAGGATAGCAGCAAGATTAGCTACAATATATCATTTATGAATATAATGAGTAGTATACAATCCCTGAGGGACACCCAAAATAGGCACATCGACAGAACTGCAACCATGATATAATATTTTAAATTCTATAGTTATGAGCTCTAAAGTTAGTTGTAAAATATTGTAGGTAGTCTAGTTTGTTGAGGAATCTAGAGAAGTCTGTTCACATATTATTGCTGAAACATAGTTCGTAATGCATGGTGTGTGGGTTAAGCATTTGACATTAGGAAGGAAGAATATAAGTCGTGAATAACCATATCCGCAAAAGAGATTGTCCGTAGACAAACTACAGGCAAAACAATCAGGATCTACATAGACTGTAGACAATCATTACTGAGGGAAGTTACAAATTTACCACAGGAGCAGTACGGGAATGTCAGAATGTCACCAAGCACTTGTGGGTGCCTCCAGTATGAATAACATACTGGTATGCTGGGTGAAAGGACATGCACAGTATATTAGTAACAAAGTAGCCGATAGACTGGCCAAGAAGGCAGCAGGCCTAAGTATCTTTGGACCAGGCTCGGCCAGTCTGTTACCGATCATGGCGATAACCCAAATAATTAAAGAGAACACCCACAATGAATTCAAAAAATTACGCGATGAAACAAACAGCTGTCAGCTTGCTAGGGAACTATTAAAATATCCTAACAAGAGTACAGCAATGTCCACAAGGAACCTACGTTTTATAACGGGAATTCAGACTGGACACTGTCCGTTAAGGAAACATCTACATAATATGAGATTAAGCGAAACACCTCTCTGTAGAGGCTGTGAACAAGAAGATGAGACGATTCAACATGTAGTCTGTGACTGTTCTGGCGTCTCATCAATCAGAGAATCAATTTTGGGAGAAAGTTGATCTATTTTGGCCGATGTTAGGGAGATGCCCTTAGGCAGCATCACCACCTATTTCACAAGATTAATCTGCAGGAGGCCTAGGCGAGGGTCTGCTTACAGAGAGGATATACAAGGGGCCCAATGGGGCCTAAGTACTGTGGTTCAATAATTTTCATTGACTTCCTGATTCCAGAAATCGTAAATAAGTTTAATTTCTTTTGGAATAGCCGGTAAAATTATGCTACATAATATCAAATAAATTTCTCACTTCTAATTCCAATATGCTGATCTCACAAGTTCACATGAAAGACAAATAGAATATTAAAGTATCTTTTTAAAAAGATTCCTTAACTATTTTTTTTTTAAATAACAACTACGACCTATAAGATGTTTTTTGTAACCTAGTAGTTTTATTAAACAAACTATAATGATCCTATCCTAGGAAATGTTCTTAAAGAAATTAAGAAAATCTCGCCGGAATTTCACGTTAATAATTTCGGTTAAATAAATATATATCCAATAATCAGTGTAGTTCAAATATCAAGAATTAAAATTAGAAGAAAAGTAGCAAACACGGTGGTACAGCTTGTTGACATTTCTATTAGAAGCTTGTCTCCGTCAGACCACCCATCAATTAGTGCTCTCAACTGAATCGCTGCTGAACAAATCGCCAAAGTTTACTCAGACACTAGTTCTAGTATTTGAGAAATCAGTGGTAGATGTTACAAGTGTTCGAGGGTCGACCGTAAGTGGGAAATAAATGTTTTTGGTTGATAAAATTTAATAATAATAATGATAATTATAATAATTTTCATTAATTGTTATATTCGTCCTAAGTTCTAAATCAAGAATATATTACACTTAATCTACACATCTTTAAAACCGTTTATATCGCTTATGGAGGAAAATGTAACATTAATAAAATTCTAAATAATATTTAAAACGCAATTTGTCCTTCTATAGTGATTATTCTTGCAAGCAAGGTCGCAAGGTCCGATTATACTCAAGTTTAGATTGTCTATTAATTAGCGCAAAAATCTTACTATTATCTCACGTTACAGTTTTGGTTATGATTGATATTTAATTATTTTATTACATTTTGGTGAGAATTCTTACTGAATATCCCGCATTAAAATTGCTATCTGAAAATTTTCTCTCGATCACGATTACTTTGAGAAAATTATTCCTGGTCTTCGACTCTGGATAATTTTCCATCTGTGCTACTATAAAAACAAGGGTTGCCAACCTTCAGCCTGGTGTAACCCTTTGGCAGAGTGCTTGAAATAGTTAAATTTTTATTAACAATCTGCTCTCATATGTTTTTTCAAATATTCTTTGCCAAAACGAAGCTCGAATTTTTCCCTATACGATGAAATAAGGTTGCCAAAGTAAAAGCTCCTGCCACGGGGGGTTGCCAGCCGACTTATTATTTTATTCCTGCGTTTGCTATCGAGAGCGAATGTGAAGGAATGCGCGCGGAATTCCATGAGACAGACAGGGCGCAGCTTGGCGGCAGTGGCGACTGGTCAAGCACATCAAGAAAACAATGTATTTTGGTGTTATTTTCACAATTTTATGCATACGAAAATGCGTATGTTGAAAATAAAAAATGTTTTTGCGCATTAATCGCCATCGGCCTCGTCTGAACTTGATTGCGCATCAGATTCCGAACCACTCAAATTTTCTGAATTGTCATTTTTTGAAATTTTCTCCACTTGCAGTGGCGTTGGGTCTCCAGTAAACCACGTCGGTCTCTATCAAAGATTGTGAACGCCAAAGTCGACAAAAGTGTAATATGCCGTACACAATTCACGGCCCTCTTCAGTTCAGATAAACAAATTTCTTAGAAAGTTTGAAAAATTATCATTTCAAAGATGCTTTGGTACAATTCTTGTCTATTCACTGGGAAAACGACTCTTTGCTTTCAATATTGCACGGAAAGGTGATGAAAACATGAAGAAGCTTACACATGAGTGATATTTCACATCAGCAAAGCGTTTCCAAATTCAAAAATTTTAGTTAAAGCTACCGACCCTTACGTACTGATAATTTTACTGGGCACATGCATACATTTCCTGAACTTTAAACTTGGTTGAGCGATTCGGCATTGAAAAGAGGTAAAAAGAGATCAGAGTTACGTAAATTGTACAGAACTCGCGACAGAAATGGAAGCAACTGTATCCATCGGTCAGCCAGCATTCCACGCATTTACTGGTTGTGATTACATGGCTGCGTTTTTTAATAAAGGTAAAGTCAAACTCTTCAAAATTTTTGCGAGCAGCGACAACTTTCCGATGGTATGGTATGTACGGCGTGAAAAAATGGAGAAGCGTGAATGTTGCCAGACAACAGTTATTTATTAAAATGTTTGCAGCAACTAAAAGTTATAAAAAAAATTCCTGCGAAAGATTAAAGGATTCGATTCCTGTCACATTCCGCCATGTTGGAGATCCTTGAAACAAGAACTGTTGCGAATAATATTTGTTAAATGTGGCAAAACGTTACGGAAACAAGTTGCGTCAAATTACGCACCGAAGATTGCTGCTGGTTTTTTGATTGTTACTTGAAACCGACATGGTTTATTGGAGACCCAACGCCGCTGCAAGTGGAGGACATACTAAAAGATTCAAAAATGACAATTCAGAAAATGCGAGTGATTCGGAATCCGATGCGCAATCATATTGAGATGAGGCAGATGATGACTGATACGCAAACATATTTTTTATTTTCAAAATGAGCGTTTTCGTATGCTTGATAAACTCAACAGTGTACTGCAAATAAATAAAATTGTCAAAATAACATCAAAATACATTGTTTCCTTGACGTCCTTGAGCAGTCGCCACTGCAGCCACTGTTTACTTTGGCAACCTTATTTGATCTTGTAGGGAAAAATTTGAACTTTGTCTTAGCAAAATATATTTGAAAAAACGTATGAGAGTAGATTGCTAATAAAAATTACATTATTTCAAGCAGACTGCCAAAGGGTTGCAGCAGGCTGAGAATTGGCAACCCTTATTTTTGTAGAGGTACAGATGTTTATCTTCAAAACGGCGCTTGAATTAAGGAAAAAAACAAATAAAATTAATTGTTAAGTAATTTGTTAACCTTATGCAAAAAAATAGGACAAGTCTTATAAGACTTTAGCAAAATACCGTTATAACGGTATTTTGCTAAAATCTAGGTGTGTACATCTAACTTTAATTTTTGTGACATTGTCAGTTAGTTGTCATAATTTATTGCAAGTGCGCAAAAAACTAATATGCCTCATATAAGCGATTTAGTTTTATCTGGAGTTATTGCTAAAGCAGAAGATGGATGGTCAATGAGACAAATTGCACTGCGTTATAATACTGACAAAAATTCGGTGTGTAACATTTTAAGAAAGAGGAGAATAAACGGTACGATTAGTAGAAATCCTGGATCAGGGCGACGAAGGATATCAACTCAACAACAAGATTTGCAATCGGTAAATGCTTTAGTAGAAAATCCATTTTACTAAGTTATTCAGGCTGCTGAAGAAACGAATTTTCCTGGATTGAGTAGTACTGGTCGCCGGCGAGTAAGAGAATCGGAGCTACGCTGTCATGCAGCAGCACAGAAATACTCACTTAAAGCTGAACATAAAGAAGCGCGAGTAGGATTTGCGCTTGGATTTTTAGCGCATGATGTAAATTTTTGGAACAATGTAATCTTTACAGACGAAAAAATTTTCCAATCAACACACAGCGTTCGTATTCGTGTTTACCGCCTTCCGAATACTCGATTCCATGAGAAATATATATCTAACAATGATAAAAGTGGTAGATTTTCCGTCAATATGTGGGCTTGGATATCGGCACGTGGTCCTGGTGTATTGTGGCATATTGTGGAACAATTTAATAGTGAAACGTATATTAGGATTTTAGACAATATTATGCTCCCTTCTGTATCACAATTATTTCCTGGTTTCAAGATAACAACATCAATGTTCTTAACTGGCCCAGTCATAGTCCAGATCTTAACCCTGTGGAAGAAGTATGGGGACTACTCGCAGAAGTATCCAAAAACGAAATTTGAGACCGCGGAATGCCGAAGAATTACTGGAAATAGTAAATAATGCATGGGAAAATATTATTATTAATGATTATTGTATAAGGTTATTTAATTCTATGCCAAACAGACTTATAGAAGTTATATATAGAAACGGTGCAATAGCGAAATATTAATAGTTAGTTTCTTGTTAAATGGATATCCTTTGTCCTTTGATCCAGGATTTCTACTAATCGTACCGTTTATTCACTTTTATGTTACACACCAAATTTTTGTTAATGTTATAACGCAGTGCAATTTGTCTCATTAACCATCCATCATTTACTATAGCAATAACTACAGCATTAAAATGAAAAATGAATTAAAAGTGATATCCGTTTTATTTCGGCTACTCATTCATATTCAAATAGAGACAGATTTACATTAGAAAAAAAAAGTTGTCCTATTTTTTTCTGCTCACGACAGTACAGCAGGATTTCGATAGGCAACCTGGCCACGATGCATTAATCAATACATTATCATTCATTTTTTCAGCATTTTCATGAAAAAACAGATGGTATGTACCACTGTGATGAAGCTATTTTTAATTTTGATATTTTACCCGAATATAATAGGTTTTATTAGTTTTTCTTCAATTTCTTAAATTATCAGTTTGGTTATTCATGCTGATTTAAAAAATTAGTTGAGTAACGAAAATAGTAGTAAACCGGATTATATCTATTTGTAGAAAGTACTTACTAGCTGACTAATCCGGAATTGTCGATGAAGGATATATTTTATGTCTCACCTAACTTAACATTTTAAGGGTCCTGAATGTTTCCTTTTATTTCGAAAACATTACTGTGTGTGTCAAATAGGGCTTTGCCCGGAAAGGGAATATTTTTTTAATACCTGCGTCTTAAGGTTTTTGGATTTCCCAATTAGTCATTACTAGCATTCCTCTAAAAAGAGGGAAGTAAAAGTCGTATTTGTTCATGTTTTAAAGAACAGTCCAGAACAAATTAAAAAAGAACATTACTATACTTTACCATAACTCTCATATTTTAACAGAAAACTTAGCATTTGCTAACAAAAAAAATGTCTCAAATTTTAAAAAGGTCCGGGTCTATTTATATGCGAGTATTTTTACACGAATAAAGCATAAAACTACAAACCGCAAGGGAGTAAACGTGTAAGATTACATCTCTGATTCTATGAATAGGTAAATTCGCGGCGAGAAGGTTGAAGGTATATAAGCTGACTACCCGTGGGACCACGGTGGTGTATAAAAACCAAATAAACCAACCATATGGGACGACATATCACTGAGATAACACATGTGCACGCCAGGGAGCATGCATGAAATATGAGCTCAGGTTAAGAAAGATATCGACGGAGACCCAGGTGACCTTATACGCGTTATCTTTTCGGGTTACATTTCCATCTTCAATGTAACAGATTTATTACTTTTGCTGCTTTTGATTTTCAAGTCAACATATCAATTTTTAAAATTTACTACCGAGATTTATGACTTATTCTCCAGCACTGTAAACCTGCATAATTCTAGTTGATTTCAACCGAATAGAACTGTTTTGATATGTTTTTAGATGTCTTAATATTCTCTAGCACTGACACATATTACATAAAGTTTAATTAGGAATAAACATATGTCCTGATACATTTTTGAACAAACTTAAGTTGTATTGTTTTCTAGAAAATTGCACAATTTACATTTTTCCATAGTCACATATTTCCATTGAGTATGATGAGCCAGGAGCGCTCCGCTGTATCAATGATACTTACACAGACCACCAGTTAAGGGGGTTCCACTGGCTGTTGCTCAGTCTTGGACCACCTTATTACAATGAATGAGTTCTGTGAAAGACGTACTTTTAGGGCTCCGGCGGGTGCAAACTGGGCACTGAATTTATGGTACCTGCTCTGCAAAAAGAATCGTTAAATCCGACATATAATCTAGGCCACTTGTACCCTGTAAATAAAATGTAGGTAAGATTCTTGAGCGGATATTGAATTGGCGCACGTGAATGGCAGTTTAAGTGTTAGGTTAGGTTAGGAATGTAATATGTTGACCATTCCAGAATGACGTCATTCACAGTTCGGCCATATTTGCTGGGCTGGAGGGCATACAGTACGCGATACAGTACCATTTGCGTGTGTAAGCATTGCGAGTATTTCATCATTAAATTGTTCAATCCTGGTCTAATTTATAGAAAATGCTACATTTTTGTATTGTTGTTAAATGTTCAATGCGTGCTGAAAGAGATGTATCATTTTTTCAATTTCCCGCTATTTTAACCAATAGGGGATCATCTGAATGCATTGTCTATAGAAAGAAGAAATACTTGGATTAAGGCTTTGAAACATGGGACACTAAGTGAAAGTCACCTAAAAAACAGTAGTATTTATTTAAATCGTGTTCAGGGGACGGTCAAAATGAAAAGCTTGGCACGTTCGTATGTATGGTAGCCTAAGATGAACGTGGACATCGAATATATAACGAAAAATTGTACAGCATGTTTAAATTTCAGACAAAATCCACCTAAATCAAAGTTAGCAAGCTAGAATTTTCCAGATAAACCATATGAAATTTTGCATATCGATTATCTCGGTCCTATATTTAATAAACATATTTTTGTTGTTATTGACTCATATTCCAAGTGACCTGAAGCATTTTTTGTCAATACACCGAATACTGAAAATACTGTACATTGTTTGCTAGATTTGGTTTTTCTAAAACAATAGTGTCTAATAACGCTAAATATTTTGTTTCAGAGGAGTCCAAAAACTTTTTGAAACGAAACGGCATACATTTAAAATCAGTGCTACATATCAATTCTCCTACAAATGGAGCAGCCAAAAATGCGGTGAAATTTATTAAGTTAACTTTACCTAAAGCTCTTCATACTAAAAAGTTTAATGATTTAAATTTAATTTTGCATAGATTTTTGCTGGACTATAGAAATACACCTCACTATACCACTGGTATGTCACCTGCTCAAATTCTAATAGGCAGGAGGCTTCGAAATAGACTTGTCTGCTGAAACCTCCAAATTTGAATGAAAAAACAAATAAAATTGATATCTCGGCATTTCGAGATCATGTTAAGAAAAAACAAAAAGATCAGCAAAAACATTTTTCTGGGAAAAGAATAAAATATTAGTCAAAGATTATAGAGGGAAAAGCCAAGTTGAATAAACGCTATTATTTCCAAAAAATTGGGATCTAGAGCTTACCTTACTTTTATACCAGATCTAGAAGAAACTTGGAGGCGACATGTAAATCAAATTTTAGAATATTCAGGCAGTAAACAGTAACATATTCGTAGACTCAGGCAATAGTACGGATGATGTAAACAAAAATTTTGACATAAATCTTGACGAATTCTTCGAGAATTTTGAAAATACACCGCCAACGCCACATAAAAGTCCTAGAAATCGTAAGGCTCCTGAAGATTTGAGGCGATTTCCTGATTTATTTTCAAAATTGTCGGAGAGGAATGTATAGCTCAAGTAGGAATAAACTGAGACAAAAAAAACGAAACAAAAACTTTACGACATAATTATTATCGCCGCGGGCCATGGTCCCAGTAAATGAAAAACGCAACAAAAACTTTACAACAGAATTATATTTCCGCGGTCCATGGCGCCAAGCCTAACATCAATTAACGACCCGAGACCCGACGCACATTAAAAACCTATAAAGGTAAGCGAGTCAATTTGCGAACAGCACTAAAATAGAGTACCGGTATTTTAATGAGATCGTAAAGTTTTTGTTGAGTTTCTTATGTCTCAGGATTTTCCTACTTGAACTATAATATATTGTAAATAGTTGAATGAAGGAGAATGTTTTCTGTACTTAATTGTTTTTGTAAGGATTTCTTTTTTGTTATCAAGCCGGCTATAAGTACGCACGGACAGTATATAGAGAGAATCCACGCGCGCTTACGCGCGTATTGTAATTACTAGGTGTATTTGTTATTAAGTAGAATAAATGGCTTAGCGAGCGTAGGTGCGTCTTTACTATGTACATACTTCGATATGCCATGTAAACCAACGTTAGGCGCGGTTAGTACTTGGATGGGCGACCGTTTCAAAGAAGACCGTGTCCTCGTCTCACATATCTTCCAGCGGCTTTTATATCAGTGTATGCGCGGAAGTTATACAATCTTAGGCGAGGGTTGTGTAGGTGATATACCATCCTTCGGAGGGGATGTAAAGCCGTCGGTCCCTTGTCTATTCCTACTTTTCTTAAGGGAAGAGGTTCGGAAAAATTCCTGGTTGGGGGTAGCTCGTCTACAGGCGTCGGTGTTAGGCCTCAGTAGCGGAAATAGGCCGATGTTAAATAAATGTATTAAAAAAATCACAGTGTTATTAATTTAATAGGTGCCTCTACTAACAAAGAACACGACACGTATGTTCCTGAGACAAACCTCTCGTCTCTATTTTTTTTTACTAATCCGTATCCCGTATTCGCAACATTTCTACATTTTAATTTGCGTTTTGTGTTACAAAGATATACATTACATTAAAAATAACCTTATAATTCTTTTATTAAATGAAAATTAAGATGATTTTGACATTTTTTAACAAATATTACATCAAAATTATAAAAATCATTTTATAAAAAGACAGTCCAAGAAGGGAAAAAAGTAGGCTTTTTAGGAGCTACAGAGCAAAATACATCTTCATAAAAGACAATTAGCATTTGTTACAAGTATTATGTGGAAATAATCTCTCTATTCAAAACAAGTCATATCTCCATAACAAATGGGGTTAAGTGTCTTTTCTTGATGCACTATATATTGATGTACTATACATGTAATGTAATGTTATTGTATACAGCGTTGTTGGATGTGGTGGGTACAATAATTTCCCTGGGACATGGTAAATCGGCTGGTGCATGTGCAGATTCGGGGCCTTGGAACACATGTAATGTAACACGAAAGCGACTCTAATACCAGAGAGGGCAATGTCGTCCCTAGAACACGGGTCCTGACATTAATTACCTATATCCGTGTAACATAGCGATTGAACACAACCTGTCAATTAGACAGCATTAGTCCAACTCACACCGATCGCCATCATCATCCGCTCCCTGAGAATGCTTCAATGTTTAGCGATTTAATTGAAGTTAGTCTCGTTCACACAAGATATTTATTTATTTAGAGACACATCCGTGCATCACAGTGGAAATATTACATATGAAAACAATGCCTCGAATTCCAATCGAACATATTAATATTTTATACTACAAAATAAGCCAATCAAATCAAATTGTAGAAAAAATCATTCGTTTAAAAAAGCGGATAACTCAACAAAAACAAAATTTCTGAACACATTTAATGATATTAACGCATTTGTTTAAACTAGCACCGCATATAAGGCTGAATTAATTATCATCGTTATCATGATATTCATAACTGTTTCATATAGGAAATAAATTAGATATAAAGTAATTTTCTAGAAGCATTTTCCCTACAGTTAAATGCAATTTGCAATAAAATTTATCTGTTCCAATTATAATTTTTGGCTCTTACAAGCGTCTATGTAGTATGTCATTAAATAATAGAATGTCTGAAAGAAAATATAATGAAACCACAACATCATAACATAATTTGAATCCACTTTATGGCACATTTACGTCGAAAAATTTGAAAGAATCCTCGCTTGTGTACAAACGATAAAGTATTTTGGAAACAAATTTCTTGACATGGCAATGTTCTTCGGGGCCATGGCTGAGTTGATCTGAGTTGCAGCCTGTTGGAATGCAGCCAATACAAGCACGTCCCAATGCTGCTACTTTATATAATACTGAATGGTGAGATAATACTCCACGCTGCTTAACCCGAGACGCATTATTTTTTGCTTTCGTCACGCTCTTTGACTTTAGATGCAAACACAATTTAAATGATGGGCGTTTTACATAGAAAATGTATATATTCAATGAGTGCAAGGAAGGAAAAGTTGCTTTATGGTGCATTTTTTGGTTATAAGGGTCTTATATAACAAAATTTAGTATTAAATACGCTACTTCCGAGTACTTACGATTTTCAATATTATAAATTTTACCTTATCACAATTTTTTGCATATGGAGTCGGCTCAGAAATTTTTCTGTTAGGTTAATTGGACATCAATACAATTTCACCTATGCTATGACGCTATATTGGGCTTCCATCTTGATTATATTCAAGGTATCGTTCGAATATAAGCTTGCAATACTTAAAGAAAATTATTCTCGCTACGTTTTTTTCAATTTTTTTTACTTGCTTTTCTTTAACTTACAATGTAGTATTTTTCAGTTTTCACGTTTGTCTTTAAATCTTGCATCCTTTATTTAACACACTTCCTGATATAATCAATTGATGAAATTTTGCACAGTTACTAAGGTCGGATAACAATACAGTATTCCACGCGCGGGGGTGAAAATTGATTAAATATACTATCTAACCGACACATCCGGCAAAACGTAGAATGCAAAAGGTTATTCGCCTGATCAGAGGCTTCTACGTCCGTTTTTTCCCGTAGAAATGTTGCAATATTAGTTCCGGTGAAATAATGGAATGCCGTTAGGTTTATACCTCAGAACCCAGCTCTAATTCTTTAACATTTGTGGAGTGATGCTATTAAAAGCTCTTCTTATTATCAATTCGAGATTCTCGATGCTCATAACGAAAGTTTGGTAGACCTGTCCCTTGATATAACCTCAAAAAAGAAGTCTAGTGGGGTTAGATTAGGTGACCTTGCAGGCCACCTTATGAAATCCTGGTTTGAAATTAGTTGTGGATCATAAATTTCATTCAGATAATCCATAACAACGCGGCTGTTATGGTGCTCCGTCTTGCTGAAAATACAACCATCGATATTTAATCTAGTAAGTAGGGGTCAAAAAAGGCTTTTGCCTTACAAAGGGTGGGTTAGTAGTAATTTTTAAATATGTTGTTCAGGTCTAGGCCTTGACAAAAAAATCTTAAGTTTTCGACCAACTTGGGGGGAACCGCTCGAGCCGTCATCTTGAATAAAAGGTACTAAAAATTAGTTTTTTGAAAATAACTCTGCAGCGCGGTTGATCCAACGACGCAAATGTGAACATGCCTCCCAAAAAATAGTAAAGCCCCATTTTTGACGGTAAATTTAGTAATAAAAAATTACACGTTTATTTTAATGTATTTTTCACACTACAATAAGATTATAACCCCTCCCGCTTTTTAAATCATACCTGCTTAACCGTCAGCGGTGTGTTGTCATAGCCAATGAAACATCAGGATTTCTAAACAATAATTATGGTGTACCCCAGAGCTCTGTCTTGGGGCCACTGTTATTTTTAGTTTATATGAACGACTTTCCTCAATTTATGTTGCCCAGCAAATCCACTCTATTCGCCGATGACACCACTCTCTCGTGTTCCCATCATAACATTGACAATCTACTGGAACTATCTTCTCTCAATGAACTACAAGCAAAAAATTGGTTCACCTCTAACGAACTAACACTTAATCAGAGGAGAAAACTCAGAGACTGATAATATCCTCAAACAGAAATATATCCAAAGGCAACCACGTTAAACTCCTAGGTATCTATGTAGATCATAACCTTAGTTGAGTAACCCATACTGATCATCTGGACAAAAGGCTTTCCAGCGTAATCTCCCTTTTTAGGAAACTAAAAAGCGTTCTTGAATTCGACCTATTAAAAAAATACTTACTTCTCTCTTTTTCATTCTAGACTTTCTTACGCAGTTGTTCTATGGGGTAACTCCCACCACGCATCTAGAGTTTTTAGAAAACAAAAGAAAATTATAAGAGTTCTTGTCAACGCTAAATTTAGAGAACATTGTCAACCCATTTTCATGAAACTGGGAATTATGCCACTACCTTCACTTTTTATCTACAACACTCTTATCGAGATTCACAGAAACGCATCCGATCTCTCTATTCAGTCGGACTATCATGAGCACAACACACGTACTGCTGGACTTGTTAGAGTACCATGCTACAGGTTAACTCTAAGTGCAAAAAATTAACCCAACTTAAACCTATATAACCATTTACCATATCATATTAGACAGTTAAACTTTAGGTCCTTCAAAAATAATGTAAAACGATTCATTTTTCAGTTTTGTTTTTACTTAGTTGATGATTTTCTGAGGACGCCATATTTGGTCACTCCACTTTCGGTTGTCTAATGCTCATACTTGCAGAATGTTTGTACTTTTTATAGGTACCTATTTTATAAATTAAACTTTTATATTTTCGTGTTTGAGAATATGTAATCGTTATATACAGTATTTATATGTTTTTTGCAATAGTAAAAATAAATTTTTGGATTCGCAATCAATTGCATTTTATTGAAAATTTAATTACAAAAACTTACTTATATATATTTTCTTGTCTTAAAATGTGTAAACGTTATATACAGTATTATGTTCTTGTTATTGTCCTTATTTTATATATGTATTGTATTTCTCAAAAAAAATATATATTATTTTTTTATAATGCAGCTGCTTGCCTGCTGATTTCCTGACTTGCTGCAAATGTTTAATCATGTAACATATAGTGGTAAAATAAAGGCTATCTATCTATACAGTGATAGGCCGTCAGAAATAATGATTTGAGGTCGATTTTCGAGAAGTATTTTCTCCATCAGATTTTATTGGATAGAATGATAGATTTAGGTGTAAATAACAAGAACAGTTTTGGCTAGAAGGCATATTTAAATAGTCAATATTAATTATTTAAAATTATTATTAATTATTAAAAAATGCACTCTTTTGCATAAAAGTGCATTTAAATATGTCTTCCAGCGTACGCACTATGATTTTCTTGATATATACACCTAAATCTGTCATTTTATCCAATAAAATATGATAGAGAAAAAATTTCTCAAAAATCGACCTCAAATCATTACCGTCAAAAATGGGGCTTAACTATTTTTTGGGAGGCATGTTCTCATTTTCATCGTTGGATCTACCGCGCTGCGGAGTTATTTTCAAAAAAACTGCCTTGAACCTTTTATTCAAGATGCCGGCTCAAGCGGTCCCCCCCAAGGTGGTCGAAAACTTAGATTATTTGTCAAGGCCTAGACCTGAACAACATACTTAAAAATTATTACTACCCCACCTTTTGCAGGGCAAAACTTCCTACTAATTGGACTAATTGTGCTAGAGAAACTTGTTCGATTTCTTACCAAATTTGATTTTGTAGAATTGAAGAATTCGAGATACCTTTGTTTTATCAGCGTATCTTGGAAGAATATTGGGCCAATGATTTGTGTTCCATAAATGCCTGCTCATACATTTATCCCAAATCTTTCTTGGAACCTCACTTTTCTAACTAATGTTTGATTTTGTTGCGGCCAGTATCTTATATTCTGCCGATTCAACATCACATTGTTTGTGAAACGTGCTTCATCGCAGAAAAGGATGTTGAAGGCAAAATTATTGACTCCTTGAAACTTCTTACTGCTTCCCTATTTGATCCTAGTCCGTCCGCTATTTCTCTAATAGAAGCTGATTGATTGTGGCTGACGGTTCCTAGTACATCTCCAGTAATCTCCAACTCTTCATTTACAATGAATTGTTGATTTTGGACACGTGGCTCTCGCTGATTTTCTCTCTCATTTCTTGAAATAAGGACGAGACGGATGCCTTCTTTCAAGAAATCTCGTAAGTATAGCACAGATTTTTTCAGCATTCGCCATAAATTAATATCATTTCACTTTCTTTCATTATTGGTGTAGTTCATGTTAAGAAATATCAATAATGGGCACAAATCTTTCGCTAACAATAATTGTTTACAAATGTCACCTTTCTTTTGTTTTATAATATTGTATCAAATCGTAGTGCAAAGGCAACTCTGTCAAAGTTCAATAAAATATATTTTGAAAGTGATTTTTAGTTTTTAAATAAACTAAATAAAATAGAAAGAAAATAGCATACATTTGAAATAGATATCAATAAATTCAGAACAAAATCTATAATTTTTTTAACACTATGAGTCACTACCTTTTAAAAAAAGATTTTCGATAAAAGAGTGTTATGTTCAACTTTGGGGGCTTCGTAAATAGTTATTAATGAAATTAAACGAAAAATTATATTTTTCCCATATACTTTACCTGCCGTAGATAAAATTTTGGTATTCCAACGCACTCTAGATGAGTGTATATATATTTTTGTATTTAATAATCAAACTTCACAAACATTAATTACAACATTCACTTCACTAGTTTGCAGAACTAAAGAATTAAATATATATTATAAAAATGTCATCTCTGTTAACGCTTAAAGTAACTGTTTTAAAACATGTAGCAATCGACAAAGTCGGAGATAATATTTTCTTTTTCTCGACCGACCTCTTACCGAAACTTTTCCGAGTCGGAAGATATATTTCTGAGCAATGCGGTGTAATGACATCGTGTAATTGCCTCTAATTACTTGTAAAATTACCTTGTGGCATAAAAGATGTTGCCGAGTGTTGGAAAGTTTTTCGAGGGTGAGGAAATGGAGCAACCCGTTCTCGGCAGCCGTGGCTAAAAGCGAGTAATATTCTTGAAAAAGTAAATACGGCGAGATTCCTACGTATATTATTGTTTAATTAAACCGACCGTAAGAAATATGGAAAGTTGCTAATTAATTTAGAAAGTTAAGCATCGAGATTAATTTATGTTGTAATAATATCTGTTTGCAATACTTAATGGCTCCGGGGCGGTTCGCGCCTTTTCGAGGAATGAACGGCTCAACTAATTTCTGAAATTGTTTCCACATGTTGTTCTAAAGAGGCGCCTCTACGTGATCATTAACTGTTTCTACCTCCATAAAACATGTGCCTTCTTGCATATACAATAGTTAAGTTTAACGTCATAATAAATGGGTTTCTTTCTCTTTAATTCGTTTTCATGAGAACTGAAAAACTTATCCACGGCGCGTCTACTCACCGCGCGGTTCCAATTTATAGGATGTGTGGCATGTGGCAACACTTAATGACAAAACTGGTTATAAACAAGAACGGTCAAACCAAACTAAGGGTATTCACTATCTGTCGTATTAATGTTAAACGATATAAGGTGATGTCTGATAGAAACGGACTAATGTTTGACATATTAGAAGTATCTTAAGCCTTACTGCGGGAGTAACCACTAACTATATTTTGACACCCCCTTTGTTTCTATTAATGGAGATAAAAAAAAGTCTCGTATGAAAGTCATAGAAACAGATTTCCACAAGCACTATAGCCGAATAAAACTCTGTTCAGAAAATTAGCTACGAAACTGAAAAATAATGGTTCATTTTTAAAGAAGAAGGTTGAACAGTGTTACTGATAATGTAAATAAGGTAAACAGAGTTGTTAATTATGTAAGAAATAAAAATACAGAAAATTTGGAAACAACATTAAGGGAAATTCAAATTGCTTGTCATATAAATAAAACAAGTGTTAGAAAAATTTTAAAGAAAAATGATTACTGGTGTTATAAAGCCAAAAAAGTTCACAATTTACAAGCGGGGGACAAACCAAAGAGGACGACTTTTTGTAGGTGGCTGTTGGAAAAGAAGCGTGCCGATCCATTAATATGTAGTAATATGTAGTATGTCCGACGAGGCAAATTTTTCCAATAATGAATTTTTTAATCGCAATATTCATTACAAATGGACTTCTGAAAATACACACTGGCATAGACCGACTGGGTTTCAAAATCGTTATTTAATAAATGTGTGGATAGGTATTTTAGGCACCAATTTAATAGGTCCTTATTTTTATGATGGTCACTTCAGTGGTCAAAGGTACTTAACTAAAAAAAATTTATTGGTTTTAAAGAAATGTTTTTATAATTACTAACATAGTACCAATAAATAAATATGGCATGTGATATGTCGTTGAAAAGGGGGGAAAATACTCTATTTAATGGCGCCATTTCCCGCCCGTTTCAAAATAATTTTTTTTAAGAGCCTGAAGAGTAAATCTCAAAAAACAGAGGTTTTGAAAGAAATTAGATAAAACCTCGTCGAAACACTCTGTTTTGCAAAAAAAATTTCGCCTTAGAATTTTTCTCGTATCTTCAAATAACGGGGATATTTGTCCTAGACGTTTTCCGTATTTTCGATATTTTCCGCCATAACTCTTAAAGTAGGCCATGGATTTCAAATGTCTTTAAACCACTTTGTAGGCTATATAAATCGGCACAATTTCCGTAATTTTTTTTTTTTTGTACGACCGATATTAAGTGAGATATTCTCGAGGGCCCTGATAAAATGGGCAGCCTGTTATATTTTTTAAATGCAATTATTTGCATATGTTACGTGATATAAATAAAATTTTATAATAACAATATATTTAATATTAAGGTGGGCATATCCAAGAGAGAAAGATCCGATAAAGAAATATTTCTTATTTTTGGCCATAACTTTTTTTAAATACATATATTGTTAAAAAATATATAAGCCTACCTAAGTAGAACTATGACAGGTGTAGTAATATGAATTTTTACTCAATAATTTCAGTCATTTGCAAAATTAGTTCATTTAAAACTACAAATCATGAAGATTGGCACAAATTTTTAATTTAAATTTACTGATTTTGCAAACAACTGATATTATTGAGCGAACATTCATATCATTACACCTGTCATAGTTCCACTTAGGTAGGCTTATACTGCTTAAATGTAGTTATGGCCAAAAATAATAAATACTTCTTGGAAACAATGGAAAGTTGCAACTGCTAAGTCCTTAACAAAAAATTTAAGTTCTGAAACATTTGTTGACCTAGCCAATGATTAATTAGTATACTGCCAGCACTGTCCAAAATTCTAGAAAGAATAATGTCAAATTCATAGTTATGTTGTAAGTAATAAAATTATCCAAAATACTCAATGTGGCTTCAGAAAAGGATACAGAACTACGACAGTTTTTACAACTAGTGACATTATAGAAGCGTGGAAAAGTGGTGAGGACAGTGTGTTTGTTTTATTGGATTTTTCTAAGGCTATCGACACAATCAGTCATCAGTTGCTTTGTGCAAAACTTAAATATTATGGTTTTAATCCGCCAAACACAAATTTAGTAATCTCATACCTAACTGAAAGGTTTCAGAAAATTCGGTGCAATAACAAAACGTCATCTAGCATTAACATTTTATCTAGCGTGCCTCAAGGTTTGATATTGGGCCCGTTATGATTTTAATTTACACGTCAGTTATTTTAATATCAGTGAAGCATTGTAAACTTCAAGCATATGCTGATGACATACAGTGTTATTTGCACTTCTCTTTTATTGATCATCTCCATGCGGTTAATATTCTTAACAGTGACTTGCATGTTATAAATGAATTATCTAGAGAACACAATTTGAAACTTAACTCACGGAAGCCGTTTGTGGTGTTGTTTGGTAATAGAAATCATATTAACGCTTTTTTCCATTTTTAGTGCCGTATTTGTGAAGTTGTTGTTTGCCATCCAGGGGACTTATTTTTACTGATTCGTGCAGTCTTTATAGGTGCATATTTATTAAATAACGTTATTAGAATAGTATTAAGAATCTGAATTTTATCATCAATATTGTCAACATATAATATATGTAGAATGTAAATCACTGGTTTCTAACTTTGGATAAAAAATAACATGATCAATATTCGCATAGTCTCTATAAGTACAAAAAAATACCTACCTGTTGGACAGAGTAATTAATTAAATAAATAAATAAATAATATATTCTTTATAAATCTTTAAGAGCAATAAGAATACCAGATGTGTTAGTTACTTGGGATCTTTTCCATCCTTTCCTGGAGAGGATTTTTCCAGCTACATATGTTTTTTATTTCCGTATCATTAACATCTTCCAGGAACAGGGAACTTAGATTTTGATTTATGTTATTATTTTATACTAGGTTTTGCGCGTGTTTTAAGATTTCACCAGAAATCTCGCAATACACGGTTTGTATTTTATTCAGCTGGAATTCAAATGGCTCTGAACATCTTACTTGATTGACCTATTAGTCATTAAAGTAGCGTCACTGAAAAATTCATTCCTTTTAATATGTTAATTATTCATGTAAGTACTATTTTTAGAAGTGTTGGCAATCGTTGATCTATGTGTGATTTTATGTAACAAACATTTCAGCACCTTAATTGTATTTTAAAAGAAAACAACTCCCACGAGGGTCCAGAGCTGATTTGCTTAATGCTTTGTCATGTGTAACGAAAGTATAATACTTCAATTTAGTTGGCTGTCGTCGGCATGCATTTTTCCAGCCACTACCTTTCAACGAGACGTCCGTTAAATAAAATTGCGGCGAAACAATTTTGCAGCGAGAAAAAAATATGTCATTTTTCTATTCGCTTTTTCTTATAAACTCGAGTAAAGTTATTAATACGAACTAACTGGTTATGTCAAACCCAAACATTGGCGTCGTTAAGAGTTGCTCCGCGACGGAATACTAATAAGGAAAAAGCAGAGTACTAGTCCGCAGCTCTGATTGATATGGACAGAGAATGATAATAAGGCCGGATTAAAGAAGTTGATGCCTGCCATCAAGGCGACGTGGAGGGGGTGGCGGCGGTGGATCTGCTCCCTGAAGGGGCAGCACCGTTCGCTAATTGCGCCGAACCAGACCGCAAGAGAAACAATGTTTTCAATTAATGGCGCACGGGAAGGAAACGGCTTGAGGAAGAGCTCGTAAAACGCGAGTGCGCTCTTCATTTTTTACAAGAATCTGCCGTTTAATTTCGACCGAAATTGAAAAATATTAAGAGCGCCATTTTAATTAAAACACTAACCGCTGATGGTTATAGGTACGACAGTTCGTACAAGTTTTAAAGTTTTCCAATTGTATTGCAATTTTGTTACTAAAATTTCTTAAATGAAATTACCGTTCTCTTAACCTCTGTGGCACAATATGGTCCTATTAGGTGGAGTAATTAGCTTTTAATATCCCCGTCAGCACCTCATTCTAATATCAGAATTAACACACTCACGCTTACCGCCACGGTTTTTAACGTGCTCGTTAATTTTCGATTAACATAAATTTAGGGAATTTGTTCTTTGGAATTAATGAAGTAGGTAGATCTTATACTGACGGAAGTTTAACTCAGACAAATATTATTTGGAATTAAGAACAATTAGTGGGATCAACTTCGTGTCAAATTTCTATAATTTTGTTGAAATAATTAACAAAATAATTATAAATAATACTTTTTATTTATTTATTCCTTCCAGAATATCTGCAAGATCAAATTCCAAATTATATAAATTTGTAACGTTAACGTTGACAGTCGAGTTCCTGAAACGGATTTTTGGGTTTTAGCTCGAACGCCAGTCCTAGTTTAAGTGTTAGAACACACTACCCACAAGCCGAATACGCGAGGCTGAGTAGCTCAAGTGGAGAAACGGTACTCCCGTGATTCAATTTGGGAAATTAGACGTTCACTCACAAACAGTCAAACTCTGAATTTGATAAATAATGTTAGTTTATTCAACTAAACCCACTACATACAAATCTACTGGTTACTAAAGAATTACCTCAACCAAACTCTACAGATTACTAAATTCAGTGATGGAGGCAAGCGTTGCAGCGAAAATAGTAGTACCAGATGGCTCAAATGACAGGGATAGCAAGCAAGCAGTTCCCTTTAAACGATTTATGGTATCAAAAGGACACCTAAGAGCCACAAGCGAGTCCCCTGTAACGGAAGCTAAAAAGTCAAAGAATGATTAACAAATGGATTTGTAATTTTTCAGTGCCCTTCAGAAGGTGGTGTCAAAAGGACACCTGCGAGTTACAAATAACTCCACTCGAACGGAAGTTAAGACCCTCAGGGATACACTGCACTGGATAGCTCCACTGATGGTCGATCTTGCGGCAAGTATCGAATGGGTTGCACTAGCCAAGCTTACCTACTCATTTATCATATTTCTCTAGGGTCTTACTTACTTCCCGATGTTACCGTCGGGTACGTTTCCTACTGGGAAGCGGCCGGAACGGAACATTGCACGTCTCCTCGACTCCTTTTCTGAACTGAAGCAACTTATTAAAGGAGCGGGAATAGGCGCCAGACGGATGCGCTGCTGGTCGATGACGTAGTATGAACTTTGCCAAAATTCTACTCCTCGGCAATGATACATATGAGACTAGCGGTATCCGGGTTCGGACATTGGAGTGAACACGTCTGCTGTCGATGAGTCGCTCTGACTGACTTCCAACACACGACGAATTCAACTATTTCCTTCACTAACTTAGAAGAGGGGGAAACGGCGCTGGCGGATGTGCCACGGATCGTAGTGACGTCAAAGCGACTTTGAAGAGATTAAGGAATAATATCTGCTTAATGAAAATAATTCCATCACCGGAATTTTGAAACTTACAATATTTTCCTCGCAGATCGGAGCAAGACGGCTACTGGTGAACTGAAAGTCGGATATTTTCAATTATTCCTTTTACCGAGAGAATGACGTTATACGGATGACGTCAGAGCGAAATATTTCCATTACCTTATTTTGACACTTAAATGTAGTTATTTCTGTTTCCATTATTGTTTTTATATTTTCCCAATAGAAGGCCCGTGATATACTACCCAGAAAATCGTACTCGCTAAAAAACTATTTTCTTTGGCAATTAGTTATACTATTTACGATTTCCAGTTTCTTTCCGAAATTCCCGTCTTTTCTCGGTCTTACTACTGGTTGCTAGGTATTCGTATAGAAGAAAAGATTCGTTTGTGTGCTACGACCTTTATGAAAATCGTGTTAACATGACATGGTTGTATTTTCATATGAATTATAAATATCATCAACTGCAATAGATTCTAATTCTTTAGATGCGATAGAACATGATGAAATGTATTCATAAAACATCGACTAAAGGCCCTAGCTCATATGGAGTGTCGCAGGGTAGTGTGTTAGGGCCCCTTCTATTAATTATGTATGTGAATAATAAGTCGCAGTCGTGTCCCAAAAAATTCATAAACGTTTTTGCGAATGACACATTCATTTCTGTATCTGGCAAAAATCATTTTGTAATCATAGATATAATGAATAGAGCTTTGTGTATTATATGTGCAAATAAATTAAAACTCAATAATGGAAAACTAAATGTATGGTTCTAGGAACTGAAGCTAATTGCCAGAAATATATAAATGGCCAACAGTTTTTACACATTAATAATACAAGAGTTGAATTTGTAAATGAAATTAAATATTTAGGAATTATTTTAAATCAACAGTTAATGTTTTCAAAATATATTGATTATTTATGTAAGAAAATTGGCAAAAAGGTCCTTTTTCCAAAGAATAACTGCAGATTTAACGCAATGGTCAAAATTAATTGTATACAACACTATAATTTATCCACGTTTTAATTATTGCTTCTCATTATTAATATCATGTAGCATATCAGATATTAAGAAATTACAAGTGTTACATAATAAAGGAATGCATCTGATATTTTTCACCTCCGCGCCCCCCACGTGCGGATATTTGCAAAAGTAATGGTGGAATACTGTACTGTCGTCCGTCCTTAGTAAGTGTGCAAAATTTCATCAATTAATTACGTCAGGAAGTGTTTAAATAAGGGATGCAAGATTTGAACACAAACATTATGACTATACTTAAGTTAAAAAAAGCAAGTAAAAATAGAAATTTGCTCGGGTTATAAGAACATTACTTTCATAATTAAAAATTTTATTAAAGAAAAACGACGTAAATAACGACTTACTGATAACATTTTTCTAATTATATGTAACCTATGTATTATATATGAATAAAGTAAATAATGTGTTCAATTTGATATCTCTCGTTTTTAACGAAAGCTAAAATTTATGAACCTATACCTATTTTTGCGTTTATTAGTGTAAAGAACTACACTCTTGAATTCCCGTGTACACATAAATTACCAAGAAACCTATATAAAATTATGTTTTACTTTGGCATCAAAGGCACAATTTATGGCGTGGATGTGTCAACAGGCCAACAACATACTAAATATTTCCTCATAAATACCGCTCAATAACTTGAACGTAAATGCACATAAAATGGTCAAATGTGCATTCTTCGGTGTACAACCGGTGTACCGTGCAAGAGTTTGAGATAAATAGGCATCCAAACTATTGTTAATGGCAATAGGACTCGCTCTTCTTTGAAGAACTCCTTCATTACCTAACATCAAACAGCGAACTCTCAACATTAACACCCTTTTAAATGCTAACAAGTGATCTGCCAACGATGCAAATTTGTTTTTAACAGATGCGTTACATGTAAAGTAGAAGGTAAGCCAAATGTTTCGTTTCGATTATAATCCAGGAACTTTAGACTATTATTTTTAAATTGGCGGAGAAAATATTATAAAATATTGTTTTTCGTAGAGATGAAAAATTACCAGTCTAAAAATAAATCCTGAACTGATAAATTGATATAATAAGATCAGATAAGCATTATTGAATGACAAAACAGAAATATATAAAACAGAAAATTATAAATTGCAAATAAGATATCATAGTACTATCAGAAACATGGAAATTATATGATGTAAGTAATTATAATATCTCAAATTTCTTAACATATTATAATATGTCCTGTTTTAACCAAAATGATGGTCTTGTATTATTTATAAAAACTGATTTAAACGCCGCGGTAGACACTATTTATATGAATCAAACAAACTTATTAAGGGTTACGTTTGGGAAAAATAATGTCAAATTTGGGATCACAACGACATATCGACCCCCCCCCCCCCTCTACAAACTTCAATCAATATATTACAAGCATCAGCAATTTTTTGACAACTCTAAAAATAGGGTTTTCCCATTAATTTTATTTTAACAATTTGTGTCGTGAAAATGATATAATAAAACATTTTAATAATTTACAACAATTTACTTTTCTAATAAGAATTATTTCTAAGAAAATATCGTTAAAACAACTTGCTGATAATTTCACTGCTTTTTAAAACGGGCATTTTTACGCGCCAGAATTACGTATCTAGCCGGAAAACCAATGAGATTATGGATATAATTAGTTTGTAATAGATTCTAACTGTGTGTTAAAGAAAGCTTTCCTCTAAAACTTCTCAGAATTTCAATTTGTAATGCTTGTACTGTGATTGGTTTAAAGCAGTGGACGTGTAAATATTGGCCAATCAGAATCCAGATAAATGCCGCAAAGTTATTCGTGAAAGCGTCGGACGTTAATATTTTCTACTGTAGTTTAGGTTTAACCATCACCGACATTACACATCAGATGATTAACCTAAAACGTCAAATTAATATTTTTATATTTGTATTGTTTTTAGTGAAAATATTATTCTATCAGTTTCTGGTTTATGTTTTATTAATTCTACAATCAAAATGGAATCAAGTGGAAGAGGGATATGTTAAAGGTGCCGCTGATATTTTACCTAAAGTAGAAAAATGCTGAGTGCTGTCAATAAATAGAGGTTATGTTATATTAACGGAGACCAAGATTAATAAACAATCTTGAACAGAGACAACCTCTGTGATTGGATTTCAGGCTGTTGACGTCACAACGCACCAATTTATGGCTGTTTAAAATGAACCCAATATTTTTCAAACTTCAAGTTTTTTTTTGTTACTATTAGTAAAATTAATAAGATAATAAATATGCCATAAATAATTTTTTTACGTGAGTTAAGTATTTCAGCAATAATTTTTTTTTCTGGGAAAACCCTATTAGAAGTATTTATAGGGGATATAAATGTAAATATCCTAGATAGCAACGATATTAATACAACTACTTATGCCACTAATCTAGCACAACAAGGTTATATACCATATATACCATATCTTTGTTAGAGTGGGGGAAAAAATTTTACAAAAACAAATTTTAAATATTAAACCGATTGTATTTGAAACTGCATTAACGGATCATTATACAATATTTTTATCAATAGAATATAAAAAACAAAGAGAAATACCATCAAACAGAAAATATGTGCTAACAACAACAAATTGAATTATAATAAGCTAAGTAACTTGTTACAAAAAGAAAACTGGTTTGATGTGATCCAAGAAATGATCCTGAAATTAGTTATAATATTTTCATTACAAAATAAACAATTTCATTAAAGCATGCTCAAATAAAATAAAAATAACTAACAAGTGCCGTAAAATTAAACCTTTTATTACAGCGGGTATAATAAATTCCATCAGACATAGAGATAATCTAAAAAATGTATATATTAAAAATAAAAGTTACGAAAATAAAATAGAATATACAGACTATAAAAATATATTAAATAAGTTAATAAGACACCCGAGAAACGAATACTATAAAAATAAAATAGAGAATGCACAAAATAATTATAAAAAAATTTGGCAAACAATAAATGAACCCTTAAACACAAAAAAAATAACTGAAATAAACAACGTGCTAGATATTAGTGAAAGTGTAATAACCGATGACAAATTAAAAGCTGATCTGTTTAACAATTATTTTACAAATATAGGGGAAAATATGGCAATAGACATAAAACCAAATAGAGCAATAACTACAATACATGAGCCAGATATAAACAATTCGCTATATCTAAGGCCTGTAACAGAAAATGAAATCATTATCCACATAGCTTCCTTAAAAAATAATTCTGCGCCATGTCCAGATGGACTATCTTCAGAATTTATAAAAAAATATCATCAATATCTGTCTAAACCAATATGTCATATAATAAACTTATCTTTTACCAGTTCACACATACCCTTAGCCTGAAAAGAATCGATAGTTACACCAATTTACAAAGCAGGAAATAAAAAGTTATTAACAAATTATCGACCAATTTCTCTTATTAATAACTTCTAAAAATCTTTGAGAAGTGTCTAAAAGGAAGGTTAAACAATTTTTTAGAAAACAATAAAATAATATCGAACAAACAATTTGGATTCAGGCATGAGTGCGGAAAATGCAGCTACTGCATAGGGAATATTGTTTGTGGCTTAAATAATAATCAAAAATATCTTGCCGTGTTTTTAGATTTGGCCAAAATATTTGATACGGTTGATCAGAGAATATTATTAGAGAGGCTGGAGAAAGTAGGAGTTAGAGGTTCTGCATTGGATTTATTTAAAAATTATTTGACGAACAGGCAGCAAAAAGTAAGAATTAAGGAAATATTGAGCGACCCTTTAAAAATTACAACTGGTGTTCCTCAGGGCACAGTAATAGGCCCTATATTGTTTTTAGTACATATTAACAATATATCAAAATCTATAAATTCGAAATATGACATTGCATCTTACGCTGACGATACGGCTCTTGTAATTCAAGGCAAAACCTGGACTGAAGTATACTCCAATGCAGAAACTTGCCTAAAAAAAGTGTACTCATGGTTAAATGTAAGTCTTCTTAGCCTCAATACTACTAAAACAAAATTTTTAACATTTACCAAATCAGCTGATGATCAACCGGAGAAAAATAATTTAACAATCCACAAAAATACGTGTAAAAATAAGTAAATGCTTTACTGTTCAATTATAAACAAAGTAAATGAAATAAAATACCTCGGTCTAAGGGTTGCTCATCATCTAAGATGGAATGTGCACACCGAATATCTTACGAACAAGCTAAGAAGGCTTATATATGTCGTAGTCACATGGTGCAATACGGCTTTTCGGGAAAAGCCTAGACAGTTCATGAAATGCCGGCAGATAGTGTAAAATCTGTATGCTGCACGATTCGTCTAGGCTGTTCTTGAAGAGCCTGGTTTATTTAGTCAGTTAATGTTATGATTCATGCTTTACGTGATCTGCCGTGATTTAGACGATCGGTATTTCATGAAAAATCACTTGATTTAGTCATATTGTGAATGAGCCTCATGTAAAGCACGAATCATAACATTAACTGACTAACCAGGATCTTCATGAACAGCCTAGGCGAATCGTGTAGCATACAGATTTCACACTATCTGCCGGCATTTCATGAAATACCGATGCTCTAAATCACGGCAGATCATGTTAAACTTCTCATTACACGAAAATACTAACATTTTAAGGCACTTCATGAAAAGCTTAGTCAAATGATATAACATGAGATGTTTTACAGTATCTGCCGTCATTTCGAGAACTGCCTAGGCTTTTCCCGAAAAGCCGTATTTCACCATGTGACTACGACATATATAAATTCTATCAACTAGGAGGTATTCTTAACAGGAAAAATCTTATTATCACATATACCGAATCTATTATTCGGTATGGCATCACAGTCTGGGGTGGCCTTATTAACAATTCTCTGAGTCATTTAGAAATAATCCAGAATACCCTACTAAAAATAATATTTAATAAAGAAAAACAGTATCCCATAGAATTATTATATAACGAAATAGATTTATATAGTGTAAGAAAATTCTATACCTATGAGTGTCTACTGTGGATGTTTAACACCATCAAATCCAATAAACCACAACTATGGATCCCGTTGAAATACAAATTTCCCGAAAGACGCATACCCAAAGATTTATTTTCCATTATGGACCTAAACTTTATAATATGTTACCAGCAAATATAAAAAATATAAAAAGCAAATTTAAATTTAAAAAGAGATTCAAAATATTTTTAAACGAAAATTACAATAAAATTAAATTAATCTTCCAGTAATTCAACTACTAGGTTACCATGTTTCAGTAGCATTTAGATATTTTCCTCGTTAACTCAAAAATTCCTATTTTATTTTTAAAATTTAATACCCTCCTTCACAATATATTGGCTATAATTATTTCAAATCCTGTACATTCTATTATTATAATAAGTATGTTAAAACATAGTTGCGCTGCCGCTTTATTAGCGAAAATCACAGACAAAATTCTTGAAAGTTTAGGTGATTTCGTAAATAGAGTAGCGGCCATCGCTTTTTTATAAATTGTAAATTTTACTACCTTTGTATACTGTACACCTTCAAACTGAATAAATTCTATTCTATTCTATTCTAATGTATTTGCAAATTATGATAAATATATCAAAAAAATGTATTTAAAACAATTAGCAATTATGAAAATAAAAGTAGTAGTAGAAAAGAGTACGTCACCGACTCAGATAGCAATAAGTCGCCACCAGATGGAGCCTTTCACAAATTGTGGATGTTATCGTTTGTAATTTGATAGACTGGAGAACGGTGCCGGTGTAGGGTTGTCGTGTATTCACCTATGCTGCACTGATGAGAGCTAACAAGCTCGAAACTAGTCTGCGGCTGATGATACACGACAGCTCTGCACTGTGATCTTTTCTATAGGTCTGCTGGAGGCTTATTGCAATCAGATTTTTGTTTGCGTTTTCCGATTGAACATGTAGTATGTCGCAAGTTTTAGGGCATTATTTTCAATCGCTTTGAAAACGCACATTGTACACATTTTAAGGAGGATATAAGGTATGCTACTACCGAGTAAATACCTACCTAAAATATGAAGAAGTAAGAAAAATCATAAACAAATGAAGTTTGTACTTCCATCGTATATTTTACTATCAATTTAGTTGAAGAAGAGTTAAGTAATATACAACATTAAAAAAGTATAAATAAGAAGCGCCCTAAGTTTCCACTAAAGTTTACCCTTATATACAAATAACAATAGCTTGGAATATAATATTTTCCATCGACATGGGGCATTAACGAAAGCTTTCGTTAAATTAATTTTGATAGAAAAAGTTTACCTATTAAAAGATAATAGCAATTCGAAACTGAACGCTTAGAACACAATTAACAAAATAATAGGTGGAGTTAGGGGACATTTGTCAGACCTCCATTGCGAAGTGTCTCAAAGACATCATGAGCATCAGCGAGCGGTATCATTGTTTCTCGGTTCTTCACGTAAAGACTGTACATCATCAAGCTAATCCAATATCAGAATCATTTATCTTCATTTACCGACTCCCTCATTAACTCAACTTTTAAAACGGTTCGCAGGTCTGTCTCCGGCTGTATTGACTACTTCCAGGCTGGTTGATACATTGGAGTTGTCAGTCGCAGTCAAATGTATTCAGTTTATACCGCATTAAATTAAACGGGAATCGGAATAAGATGTATGTTGCTTTACCGTGTTTTGCTGCTGGATGATCGATGGCATCGCTAACAACTACTCGCTGCTCGACAAACGGGGAAGTACCTGCAAAGAACAAAGACTTATTACTACTTATGAAGCTTTCATTAATTTAATAGCGTCTAATAGCAAGAAAGTTAAAATTTACTTCATGAATTAGCTAACTCAATATAATGGTGCTATTATAGATACGAGTCATTATTTACCACATGTGGTGAAATATTAAAAAGATAAGTACATACAGGGTGGCTGCATTTGATATCAAGCAAATCATAACAGTTGCAGAGTGGGTTAGATGGGAAAATAGATTATAGGAACTAATAATATTTCGATTGGTTCTGCAGTTATACGGTAAAATAAGAAATATCTCGTTTGATTTTTTTACCTAGCGCTTTTATTATAAGGGGCCGTCCATAAATGATGTGACGCTTTTATGGGAGGAAAGGGGTTCTGGAAGTCGTGACAACTTGTGACAGGGGGGCGAGGGAGTCTCAAGCAATATAAGAAAATAATTTTACCCGTTTTATCATCCGTCGGGTACATACTGTTTTGTATTACTCTTGCAATTAATAAATAAGTATTTGAATTCTTGTAATAAACCAAATTCTTTAAATACATTTTAGGAGACATTTTGCACTCAATACTTTAAAATTTATGTTTCAATTTCTGTCCAGCGAACCAGTAATGCAAACTTAAATAAAACAAATGCTATCTGTAATTTCTATAAAATGTAGTTTACTGAGGTACACGTATTGGTTTCTGCGTTCGTCTTAAATCACGTGATATATACATGAATGTTAATTGCGTATTATTAGTATTCTGCAAGTAAACAATCAGAAATGCTGAAAACTATTAAGAACATGCGCACACAGGAAATAGTGTTCATGTAAAGAAATCCCCAACTGTTTTTCACTAATCGTGTGTTCAAGCATGATGAATCTTATAATCTCTGTACTGATTGTAGACAGTCAAAACCAACCAAAACCTGAGAATGAATTTTGCTTTAAAAAACATATATCACGGTTCAAATAAAAAACTTATTATTTTTATTAATTTACATAAAAGTTAGTGTGACGTGACAGGCGTGGGGGGGGGGAGGGTGTTGAGCGAACGTGACAATGTGTGACACAGGGGAGAGGGGGTCAGAAATTGGCAAAAAAAGTGTGACATCATTTATGGGCGGCCCCTAATAGCATTAAAATATTTTGTTACACTTTAACTTTGCTATAACTTACCGAATTGAAATTTTTACCTTTCGTCTCTTTAGAGCCATCAAATTTATTTTTTTAAATAGGGGCCTGTCCTTTTCATTTAAAATTTTCGTTTTTAAAATTATAGATTCAAAGGTAGGTCATACATGACAATTTTATTACGTTTCGTTGAAAAAATAACCAGTCATTTGATTGCCTTCGTTGTTCACAAAAAATTATTAAGCAATAAAAGATGTGCGAATATGGAGAGAAGTGAAAGTTATGTTCATCCCAAAGGCAGGGCGGAGAGAATGTACCACCTCAAAAGCGTATAGAACTATTAGTTTAACCTCGTTCCAGCTCAAGACGATGGAGAAGCTATGTGAACAATACATAAGGGATGTTGTAGTGAAAGATATCCTAACCTGCACGCATACACTCTGGGAAGATACACCACACCCCATGAAGTCGCGAGTCGTATTGAGAGATTCTTGGACAATAAAAAGTCCACCCCTAGGTGTCTTCATAGACATAGAAGGTGTGTTTGACAGGACCACCTTTCCAAAAATTACAGCGGCCCTAGTGGAGAAGAATGTCCCTACGATCATGAGAAGCTAGATATCCAATATGATCTGGAAGAGAGCTGTACAAATCAGTGTGGGAGATGTTTCTGTACGAGAAATGGTCGTGAGACTGTCTGCAGGGAGGTGTCATATCACGACTACTATAGAACTTCGTTCTTGATAGCCTCTTGTGCCGCCTCAATTCAGAAGGATTCCACACAATTGCCTACGCAGATGGTTTAACAATAATGCTTAACGGAAAATTCGAAGGAGTCCTCCGTGAAAGAATACAGAGGGGCCTAAATATAATCGAAAAATTGTGCAGAGAACACTCCCTATCTGTCAACCCCAGGAAGACGGAGATGGTTCTCTTCATAAGGAAAAAGAAATTAGGAGCACTGAGCGCACCTGCCTTCCTGGATACAACACTAAGTTTCGCATCAGAAGTGAAATACCTTGGGGTAACCTCCGATGCTAAACTAACATGGAATCTTCACATAGATAGAAGACTAAGGAAGGCATTTCTTATAAGCAGTGTCGCAGGACCATAGAAAAACCTGGAGAATGAAACCCAAAGTGGCCATGTGGATATACACTTCTGTCATAAGACCAATGATAACCTATGGAGCGTAATTTGGTGGCTTAAGAGCAAACAGACTACAGCTAAGGTCAAGTCCTGCCAAGTGTAGAGAGTTGCCAGCCTAAGCATAACCGGAGTTATGCGAACAACCCCAACGACAGCTATGGAGGTAACGCTGTGTCTGCCACCACTAGATACATATCTAGGAGAAGTGGCTCTGAAAATAATAGTACGTCTCAAATCCGTACATACATTCGTATATAATATGGTCCACCGTTTCTGGTACCTTGCCACGTAATCTGCAGTCAAGGTGGCCATTGAATTTTTCAATTCTGTGCAGGTGCTTCTTAACAGGAAAATGTCCCGTTAAGAGACCTGTCACAATTATCAACTGTAACCTGTTCTTTGAGAGCAGTTCTATGGCTTGTTTTGGGCATGGTCCATTAATGAATGTTTTCCATATCGATCACCTGGTGTGTTGTTTCTCCAGTAATGACTGTGTTTATTCCTGACTCAGTCTTTAATTATCCTCCTAGCTGAACCTTTGGTAATGCCCAGCACAGGCTCTAGGCCATTGAATGCATTAGCTGCTCCTCGTCTAGCAAATTCATCAGCGTTTTCATTACCGTCTATCCTGACGTGTCTCGATACCCAGAGTAGTTTAACTCTGTCCCGCTGGCCCAGAACTTCGATCTCTTTGTGGCAATCTCACATTAGGTTGGAAGACACTTTGTGGAAAGCTAATGCCTTTAGTGCCTGACTGTCCGATGCGATGGAGATCTGTTAGTTCACATATCGACGTTTAACATTCTCGCATATACACTCAAGTATATATATATATCATTAAACTTATTCACTCGTTCCTGACAGGCAGATCCCTGCAAGTCCGAGTGAATAATAAACTATCAACACGGCGGGATATTCGCGCGGGAGTCCCGCAAGGATCGTGCCTATCACCAAAGTTGTACAATATTTACGTCTCCGATTTTCCGGAGTTCCCGAATACTAAGCTGGCCAAGTACGCCGATGACACAGCCATGTATGCGCATTCGCACAACGCACAAGCGGCTAATATGCTGCTGAAAGCGCACATGGCTCGTGCCACGGCTTATTACGGTCAGTGGAAGATTCGGATAAACGTCAAAAAATCAGAGGCGATAGTTTTCACGCGCCGATTCACTGAGAACAAAATTCTGACGCTAATTTCGATCAGGGGACACCAAATTCCAACCAAAAGGCGCGTGAAGTACTTGGGGGTAAGACTGGACCAAAGACTGACGTTTAACACGCATATAAATGAGACAATACGGACGGTCTACTCCTTGTCCAGGAGTCTGTATCCGCTCATGGTCAGGGATAGCAGACTTAACAGACAAAATAAAAAATTATTGTACACAATGGTGATCAGGCCAGCAATCACATACGCGGCGCCGGTGTGGTGCAGCACGTCGGCCACGACAATGAACAAACTGAAAGTATTAGAACACAAATTTATGCGCCTCATTTCGAATTCCAACAGGTACACCTCCCTCAGAGATCTCTATGCACGCTGCCACGACATAACGCCAATAGCGGACTACATCCAGAATATATCTCAAAAATTCTACACCTTCAAACTGGGTGATAGTCCGCTAACCCAAAATATAACACAAATTAGACAGCATAATGCCCCCTTTCGAATAAAACACACCTTACCTTACCAGACGCTGCCCATCTTCCGGCAACCTCTATAGCCAAACCTTCACCAACTATAACTTCTTCTTCCCATACCTATCTGTACTGATATTTCATAACTGTTAAATCTTTCCAATTACTCTTGGTTTATGTATGTACATTTTTGTTTTATTTGTTCTTGTTTGTTTTGTTTGTTATATAAATTTATCTCTAGTACATCGTAAAATCAAAATTATATTTAGACCAGAAATTATAGAGTACAAAAGATTCAGCAGTAACGTCTGCTCGCCATTGGAAATCTTGCAACGGGATCCATCATTATAAACTTTGGTGCCCGCTCCAGTAGCATAAAATTAAATAAGTGATATATCATCAAATTTTATTGTTAACTGTTTTCAGCTACTTAGTATTGTACAATTATTGTATTACTCATTTTAAATTTTATTTGTAAATAGGAGAATGAGTGTGTTGATTATATCTTGAATGCATCACTAAATGTATTCAAGATACAATCAAGAAGGTTATAAATTGAACCAGCACTGCTCCGCTGTACCCTGTTACTACCAACGTGACAAACAATATGCGTTGGTTACAGGGTCAAATGCGAGATAGATATCTGGTTAGATATTTGTTCTGTAATGTGAATAAAGTTGTTTTGATTGATTGATTGATTGATTGATTGATTGATCTATAATGAGCTTTTACTAAAAGTACATGAATCGCTTTTAGTATTTCGGATTTTGCAGGTTCTAAACTAAACTTGCTGAGAGTTTAAACTAATAACTTTAAATTGAATACATACCTGATTTTCGACACTACTTGTACCTCGAACCTAACGTATAATAGGTAAAAACAGTACGGATAAATGTTTATTTCATAAATTCTTGAACCGTATAATCGAAATTAAAAGAAATAATATCTCTCAAGTGAAACCTTCCGAAATTAAAAATATGTTAAAGAAACAAAGCCCTTTGTACAACCGAAATGTAAATATAATAAGTTAACCAAAAAAAGGGAAGAGGAATGAAAACAACTTCTTAAATTAATTGATAGCCCGACATTCTTTTATTAAATTTGTAATTCATTAAATTATGGCAATAAAAAGTTTGTTCAAAATGAATTTTTAAGAAATTCATAATGAGTGGTATCTCAACTTCTTTTAAAGAAATAAAAACGGCCACGTTAAAGCATTCACCATTCAGTTATGCTAATAAGATCATAAAAAGGGAATTATAAACACTGTAAAAATATTCACCGACTATTCACTTACTAATTTGCATATGATTTTCTTTTTAAAAATTCTAAAATAAAGCAGGCCTAGGTTAGTCGTGCGTTACCCTGCTTTGCATAATGACGGTATTATGCCAAAGTTTCATCACTTCATTTTCAACTATCTTTTTAAATTTATACTCCTTTTATACCTCAAAAAATTAAGATCCTCCTTTTACTTCTTAATTCGTCTCAAGGAGCATTACGTTATAACGAGAATTAAAAAGGTGTAAAACTTAATAAGAAGATAAACTCTTTACTGATTAAAAACTCTCGGTGAGTTGCTGCGGCAATGGGCAGGACTGGCGACTGGGGCACTATTTAATAGAGAAATTCCATTTCGTATACCGCACCATACTAAAAACGCAAATTTCATTTTTGTTCGTTGATGCTGTAGTGATATTAAACAAAAATATTAAAACAGACTGTCACACTAATCAATCGTATGTATGAAGAATTAAACCTGATTGAAAGAAATTATAGAAAGGGGCTATTCCATGCGGAAAGATGGTAATGTCTGAAACTCCAATATAAGGCCCAATGCAATCATATTAGAGGATTTAAACAAAGAAGTTTCCAAGTGAAAATTCCAACCGAACAAAAAATTTCATAAAATCAGTGGGATAATAAGTACAATTATTAGCACTTTTTTATTCGATAATCAGAAAGAACTTCAGAATCATTAGATCCTGTAAAAATTATATGGGGGTCATGCACTGGTTGGCTATCAGTGATGATTCGGATTGAATCATCACTGATAGCCAACCAGCGTTCAAAAGTCTAGTGTTACCGCATCCTGTTTCGCAGCTGCAGCAGATAATTTTCAATAAATTTTTGGGGAGGGAATTATTTCTTGTTCTGTAAATATAGGTACGATGCCATTAACGTGATGTTTCCATCCCCAATATGTAGCTGTTAATTGATTACCAAGCCAACTTTGTATTTGAAAATACGCCCTGTAACAATGTTGCTTAGCTGCCCCTTCAGTTGGAGGTAATTTTTTCAAATGAAATGAGGATTTAGCAGTAGCCGTTCGGTAGAGTTCAAATCTTAAATCATGTAGAGATGTATATATATTTTTACTTTTGTAAATAGAAGCTATTATTTTTAATCCATTTTCGGTATAATCGTTTGTTTGTCTGCATTTGTATTGTAAGAAATTTCTGCAAGATTAGGTAAATGTTTATCGGCCAATAATGATTTTATAATTGTTTTTTTTCCTTTCCCAGCAAAACTGGAAGTTGTATCGCAGCCAGAAAAACAATGCAAAAATGCTACAATATGTTTATGTGATTTATGTTTAAAACTATTAGAGGTGTAATAAGTATCATTAATATTTCCTGCATCAGGTTTGTGGAAATAGATATTCAATTCATGTGAACTGAATCGATTTAAAAGAACTAAAAAATCTATGTCTTGACCAACAACTAGCACTATTTTATCGGAGTTTTTTGCTACTTCAAGGGATGTATTGATAATTAGGAAATCTGCATCTTCGACTTGTTTGCAGACAAAATTGTTTAACATTCCCATTGCAGTTTAAACAATGTTTTCGAGAATAGATAGGTACATGTAAATTACTTGTATAATATAGTATTGTATGAGAATTAACGCTTTTTATGAATGTAAACGTTTATTTACAATAAAGAAAAAGAAATTCATGATTTTCACCGAAAACTCGATTTTTAAAAAGTAGTTTTTCCGTTTTTTCGCTTTTTTAACGATATTTTTGTATATAAACAATATTATATTTTAATTCTTTGTTAAAGTTGAGATTTCAACAAAAACAATGAGCACTAGTAAAGTTCATTAATCGAAAATTTGCTAACCAAATTTTTCGATTGAAAATTAGATATTTTTTTCTTATTTTCTTCATAGAACATCGAAAATTACATATTTCGCTTTATTTGGGCTTATTTGAAACACAAAAAAGAACATTTTCACCAATTTTTATGAAAATATAAACATTTTTGCGATAGTTATAAATTAAAAACCGAGAAAATGTTTTTTTGTATGTTTCTCGATAATTTTGAGGTTATGGTCAATAACAATCAGTCAGAACAACTTTTATATTCAACATTTTTCGATAGGATGCATAGTTTAGCCGCAAATCGCACAAAACGAGTACCAACCCCTAAAAATGTATATATTACCACCCCAACCCCTCTTCCAGAACTTTTACTCAGTCTGGACGATTTTTCCTTAATTATTTACACCATTAACTACATTTTCCGACCATTCGTATACTGCTAAGAATTTATCGTCTATTACGATATTTTAAACGGTTTGGCCCTGGTCTAATAATCTAGATACAGGCTTCAGTATCTGAATTTCTAATGCCATACATTTGCCGGTTGAATGGTGGAGCAACACGCAATTATCGATAATTTAAAATAAAAAGCATATTCAATGATGAGGCACATCTTCGCCTCGGTGTATTAGTTAATTGCCTCATTTGGACTAGTGGAAATCCATAGAGAATTGTAGAAAGACCTATGTATCCACAGAAAATTACTGTTTGGTGCGAATTTTGGGTTGGACCGTTCCTTTTCGAAGATGATGGTGTTAATCGGTAATCAACGGTAATAACTGGTATCGGAAAACGATGAACCTAGTTCAGAGGTCAGATGAACTCATTAAACATCTATATCTGGAGGCACGTGAAAAGCAACAGTCTATGTCAATAGTATTAAAATGATTCCAGAAGGAAATATCAAAATTATATCCGTAATTGGAGAGATCAAATCTCACTTATGTCATGGAAAGCTAACACAAGCGGATGGTGTTATATCAGAGGAGCGAGGAAACCATTTAAATATCAGATATTCTGCTTTATATTTAATCACTATATATTATGCGCTTTTTATCTTAACAAAAATATCAGCTATTTTCAAATGACTCAAGTTTGATTAAAAAATCAAAATTCAACATCTTCTTTGGACTTTGGTTATTTAAATGTTTGTAGTCCATTTATATAATCTAAATAATACGTATATACTGAAAATAAAGTTACCTCCCATCATTCAGTAACATATCTTTATAAATTCCGCCAGACACGACATATATTACGGCAGTATTATACATTAAGTACGTCTCTGGTGCGCCGCGGGAAAGGTAGAAAGAAAGAAGCAATTGGTACAGAGGAGGTTTTAAAAAGATATAAAAAGAAGTCAAACGCTGCAGATGGAAATAATGGAATGTCTTAATGATACCTTCCACCCTCGTCCAACTTACGTTTTAATACCAAATTGCAGCAGGTTTTATAAAACTTTAAGTGAGAATATAAATATACATGACTGCCTATAATATCAAGATTGCGCAAATTGCATGAGGTAGTGTGCAAACGACAATATCTTCGTCTCATTTCCTCTCATTATCCTGCAGAGGGCTCCTTTTAATATTTTTAACGTTTACACCTTTATTTAATGCCTTAGGGGACGTGTTTATTTTCTTTCGCACTCATTCTTAGGTGCTTATTAAATTTCACTGCTTAATAATCGCATTACCCGGTGCTTTCTGAAAATCTATTGTCCTGGATTTCTTTTGCAGGAGTTCCGCCACTTCCATATTTTGTTACGTTTAGTAAATTGCTTTTATATTTAAATATTTCACGATATAGCGCTCATTAGTGAATGTCATTGTATTATTGAATAAAAAATATTCTTAACATAAGAAACATCTTATGTGCTAATTTGGTAATTACGAAAGTTTTAAAAAACCAAAAATGGGTGAGATGTAAAAGAGCTGTAACTAGTGAAAATACAGTGTTAGTGTTTATTTTAGTTTAGAAACCCAACAGAATTTATATTCCAATTATAGATTAGGAACCTAGAGTAGTAATCTTTTTCTGAATTCTTCATACATAGATCAGATCACTTCTTAATTTAACGCATGTCTGTTCCATAACCTATGGCATACTGATGAGAACTAATAAGTTCGAAACCGGTCTATGTCTGGTCAGGGAATTGACAAATGATATTGGTTACCATTCTTTCATGATTTGTAAGGTATAACTCAATGCAGGTCGGGGTATTTGCCCGCTGAGTAGTTCTTTCCTGCAAATCATATATTATAATATATATATATATATATATATATATATATCTGTCTTATCTGTTTACTTATTCGCCTACATGTAACTTTGTTAATATAATATCTTATCATAATTGAAGCCTGAGGTAGAGATTTATACCAGCTTTTACCTGACACACAACATTAAATAAAGTTGTTTTGTTTTCGCGACAACGATGCGCTGGGCAGTTCTCTCGTTTCTCTAACATACACACGAGAGAAGCGCCAGCTAATTATCTACAGCGAGACTCCCCCAATCCCACAGGGTCAGTGACTGTAGATTCCAGAATCATATGCCCTAAGTAGCAGAAAGGACCTCAGTATGACTGCCTTCTGCATTTGGTTGACTTTTCACAGGCCGGTGTTGTTTTCAATTCTAAGAGCGGTGTAGGCCTCGTTTCACCAGTACATCGATTATCATGACGACCATCTGGACAAAGTAGTCTGGGTATAACACTCGGAGCTTATACCAGAGATTTCGGTATTTAGTCCACTTTTCGTCCTTATTCAAGATGATGTTTATCTCGGCAGGTACTAAGAAATCGAGGATAAACATCTCCTTGGTCTGGTGGTCAAGGAGGACTATGCCAGGCTTGTTTGCTCGGATCAGCCTGACAACCAGGAACCAGTAGTGGGCATTTTCTTATTATTATTGTCATGTATTTTTAACGTCAGAAGGTCAATAGAGAAATGGGTACGTTACCAGTTTGTTGACTTCTGGATCTTCCACCTAGGACTTTGGCAAGCAAAGCTCCTTATTTCAGGGCGGATACTGCATCAAAGCAGGAAGCATGTCAGAATCGTGGTAAGTCTCTTGACTGGACATGACTCTTTTAGAAAACATCTGCACACCATTGAGGCAGTTAATAACCCCGACTGCAGGTGGACGAAACTTCTATCCACATCCAGACCTCTTGCCCTGGTCTCATGACCTTGAAGCACAAGCTTTTGCAGTGCCAAAGGAAATAAGGAGTGCCTTCTTGGCAAGGATTTTAGCTTTTGGGTTGAAGGCCGGCATGGAAGCGGAATTTTTTAAATTCTGTAGCGGTTGCACAATGAGTGCAGCGACTTTTCGTCGCACCGCACCGCTAAGAAGAACTACTTGTGAATCAAATGTTAAAAATGATATCACTAAATTTTGATTCAAGGCTTCATAGAATAAAATAGTGTATTTTGTGGTGAAAAGGTATGGATAGTTTTCTTTAGTCTCCTCAATAGGATTGGATTCATTGAATCGTACACTGCTAATTTTTTAAATACATTTTTGTAAGACTTTAATTTAAATTTTGTGCCATATATATCGAGATGGGGTAGCCGAAAAGCTTGTACATAACCTAAATATTAACATCAGAACTGCCTTTTCTTGAGAATTTGCCTTCTCAAGTATTATGTTGACATTCAGAGTTCCTTTTTTAAAAAAATTGTCAAAATTAAATTGGTTTAGAACTATTTATAGCAGGTCGGTCCTATCGTTTTGGCATTCAATACGACGGAGTATTTCCAATTTCAATACAATGGTTCAATACATAGTTTTGATACATGTATATGTAATTTTCTAATTTCAAAGTAGAAAAATGATACCCGCTTAATATAATAGATTCTAGCAAACATTCTTCAGTCTTCACAACAAAAAAGCTTTCCTCTAGAAGACATGAAAGCAGTTCATCACATAGTTCGCTGTTATAATTTTCGTGCTTTTAATTTACTTGGTAAAGAAAAAAATTGATTTGGTGTAGTTACTATAGTATTTTTGCATTTAGGAACAATGTAATACTTGTACAATCCTTTTTTATCATCTATGTTCACCATTTTTTACAGAATCCCATAAAACTACTATTCGCTGATAAAATAAAGCATACAGCACACGAATTACGGGTTGCTGTCGCCAACCGTTAATCATATATAATGTATTTTCTGAATTCTCACAAAACAGTTTGTAAACAATTTTGCAATTTATTACCACAGCTCGTATTTTTGGTTATGTATACAAATTGCAAAGTAACTTTCTAATCTGTGATGTGCAACTAATGTCAACCTATTATTGATTAAATATTCATTTTATCGATTATATACCTGTAACTGTTTTAACTGTGAGTAAGGAAACCTAACTTAGAAACGAGGATGTGCACTTAAGTCGCCCATCAACAGATGGCACCACTTGTGCCATTTTACAGCTTTTCATTTTATTTAGTAAAACTATATTTTTCAAGTTTGTATATTGGTACTATATTGTAGAAGATAATATAAAAAAGTTTACTTTATTAGTTAAAATCACGAATAGATCATTTGCCTGATGCTTTTGATCTGATCACTTTCAAACGTTCACTGTGAGATCCCAGTAATTTATATTACGATCATTACCACATTTCGTGTGTTTGACATAGCCAGGTAAATTTTATTTATTAGTAATTTAAATTTCAATAATTTTCAATTTTATCCTTAATGCAATTTCAATGTTTTTTTAAATAAATTATATTCAAACCTTTTTAATTCAATAAGTAATGGAAATATTACATGTTACCACATGGTAATAAAATATTCCTTTCTTTTTCATTTTTAGCAATTTATAGTTTGCGAATCAGCTTCTAAATTTATATTATTAATTCAGCTTCTAAATTTACATTTATTCTACACTAAATTTATTTTAATTCTCCTTCTACATTTACTTTTATGTATTAAGCAATAATATATATTAATTACTTTTACGTATTAAGCAGATTTATTTAGCAGTTCTTTAGCATTCACGTTTAATTTTACGTAATTTCGCATTTTCTTTTTGCGATGATTACTTTTTCCAAGCCGCATGGTTGGATAATATTCCTCTGATTTTATTAAGGCATTTAAGCCTTCGCTTTTGTATCATTTCTACAATCTTCACATGAATTTCCTTTGAAAAACGGAATCTTGTAAGAATAAATTGCCAAAGATATTTAGATTGGATGTTGCAAGAGACAATTAGGGCCTGAATTGCAGTACTAGAGCTTTCCACCTTCAACCATCTGGAAATCTAGGAGATTGCTAAAATATTCACTATTAATTTTTTGTATTAATTATTTACATTATACAATTCTATAAATATAAAATCTCACCTAAATTTATATTTCAAATAACTTCACATTATAAAAGTTATTTATTTATGTAATATATTTTATCGTTAATTTTATACAATTTTTTTAATTTCCCTTACCAATAATTTCAATCTCGTCTATAGGAGACTGGTTTTACGAGAAAAAGAGACAACTCAACTAATTATGGACTATAGATGGTACCCAAATAATATCAATTTTTCATTGTCTCTTTTTCTCGAACAAAACAAAAATTTGTCTTTTGTTATGAGTATATTTAAAGAGGGTATATTTCACGGCTGTTACAAGTACTCCGAATCTATGACTCTTTGCTCCGGCGTAAACCAGCTAGTCGTCCGCATATGTTGCCTCAATTCTTTCCCAAAAATGTATAATCAGGGAAAGGAGGTAACAAACCATTTTTACAAATTTTTCGTAATTTTGGAGATTTTAAAGAGAAATAGCTTTTTTAATATTACGGTAATTTTTTTAACATTCGGTTATGATAGCAATGATTGCCATTTTTACCTTTCCTCTAAGTAAAATCCATGCAATTCACAATTAGCAGAAGGTTTAAGCGCAAATCTGCTTTTGGACGCCACATGAACATATTTTTTAGTTTATTTCGGTATGCCTCTCACAAACAATGAAACAAAATCAATAAACAGTTAGTGATATATTTGTAGAAAAAATTCTTGGACTGGACGATTTTATTTAAAGTGCGCAGATTTGGGTTATAACTAAAATCAATAATACAAAGTAAGCTGCATTGAGAGTATAACATCATCACTATTTTATTGGGACACCCAGTATATCTTTAGATACAATGTTGCAGATACCATAACGAATATAACCGTAGTAGATTTATTTATCTAATTTGTAACACACTTCAGCAATGCACTGTAAACTTAATGATCCATACAGCCTTACAAAAGAGTAGAATAATCCATTGTATAAGCCTGTAATATATAGAGAATTCAAAGAGACTGTATGACCGTATCAAAAGGAATAAATTTCAAAGTTAATAACAGCCTGTGTGCATCCACCTCCACAAACATATGCAGGAGTTTTTATACACCTGCAGCAACCGTCTAAGATATCATGACGTCAATAAAAAACCACCATTTCTATTTCCGTTATCGTTCCTTATGCTAGTAATTATGACGGATGATTAAATTATGTGGCTGTACTCGTTACTTCTCAGATCTCACGGTATGCACAAAGCGTCGAGCGGGGTCAATCACACTCATTTAACTTCGGCTGTTTTAATCATCATCAAGGAGTTGGTATGTGCCATTTAGAGTCCCCTGCATATTTAATTGATGCGTATGACTCTTACACATCTGTTTAATTGTTATTTGAATTAAAATACTATTTAAATTGAATGCTGACCACTTTAATAGGCATCTAGTAGGAAAAAATCTTGACATGAAATATGTTTTGCTCTCAATTATTTAGAGTATTCTTTGTCTTTATTTAAAAGGTTTATGGCCCAAGTATTTGTCTAAAAATGTATGTTCTATAGTTCTTCTAGATAATCATAATATAAAACTCAATTTTTTTGTTGATTATTGAAAAAATATGAAATAAATTTAATAATACGCAGGAAGGTAAAAAGACCAATGATATAACCTGATGGGAGTTGGTATAAAATACTACTTTATATAGTCTCAATTGTATGAAATTTTTTATGGTCCTTCGAGCTGGATCATCAAAAAAATAGTTTGCAAAATATATGTCTAGTTCAACACTATTGCAATAAAAAACTACCCCTCGTTGTTGGTTCTTAACAATTAATCACGAAATGGCTAAACCTACGTAAAAACTGTAGGAAGCCAAAAATTTTCTCTGTACAATTTTCTACAAAAGGTATGATCATTGAAACTATAACTACCGGAATTCGAGCAACATCGAAGGGGAAATCGGTAATATCTTCATTAATGAATTCTAGAATTTACACCTTTGATAAAGAAAACTTCACTGATACATAGTAGTTCTATCACAAGCAAGTGGGGTTGATCTGGCATTAAAAATGGCTTGAAACGGGCTCGTTTTTTTCGAATTTTTTTTTTGGTGTTATCATCCGGAAAATTTTCCGGTCGAACTTTTCACGAGGAGGGGGGGGGGGGGATTAACATCGAAAAAGTGTATAGGGATAAAATGAAGGGCTAGTGAATGCGCGTAAACTGAATTTTGACTCGTCGAGAGCGAGAGCCGTTTTAGCGTTTTTTTTTTTTTTCGGGGAAGAAAGTGACTTGGAGACTTTTTTTCTTCCCCCGATAGACATTCAGGACTTAAGTAGTGTGTCCAAGTTTCAAGTCGCTAGGTTGATTAGGGGGGAGGGGGAAAGGTAAAAGTAAATGAAGTTAAAACTGCTGTACGCCAGGAAGGAAAGGGGTGGAGGAGATTTTTTTTTCGTCATTGAATGTGGAATTTCATTCTCTTTGATTTAAGCTCAACCAGATTGTGATCGGATGATTAGGAAGGGAGAGGGGGGGCCCGCAAAGTTTTTGCCCTGTAGACATTTATAAAAACGAGTGTGGCAATTCAGCAGTAGTGCAGCGAGATGCCGGAGGGAGGAGCCTAGCGCTCCCACTTCTCTCCTTTCTCTCTCACAAATACACGACCCACTCCGCTCGTCTGTTTTTATAAATGTATCACGCGTGCGTGCAGGCCCTAATGAAGTTAGAGCTTCGGGGAAAAAATCTTGAAAGAGAATTGATTGCCCTTGAAAATGAGCCCGGCCCTAAGTCCCTAACCCTTTCTCTTGTCCTTCTACAGGGCGAAAACTTTGCAGGCCCCTCTCTCCCTTCCTAATCATCCGATTGTAATCTGGTCGAGCTTAAATCAAAGATTCTTGTAAAAGCGCTCGTGTAAAAATACCGGGATGTATCAAACAGTCAAAGGATCCTCGTGCCGGTCGTCACATGCCTACCTTGCACTGACGAGAGCCAACAGCTCGAAACTGCAGTATGCAAGTGGTATGTGACGGCTGGCAAGAGAGCTCCTTTAAGTACGATCAGTCTTTCCGGTGGTGTTTGTTGCAATCGAAGCATTAGCGTTTTGATGGTAATATGAAATTATTACACTTAACGCGCCAGGCTTGTAACTTGTAATTCAGCGCTCGGCGGGGCACATAGCCCGGAGAGTAGCTGTTGGTTGCAGTCTGGTTACGTTCCTTATAGTAAAATAAGGATTTTATAGATGAGTTTGCGCCTAAAAATATTATGTTGTAATATTCCGCTCTCTAAAAGCACATTTGAACTATGCTAAGCCCAGTCAGGCTATTTATTTTTCAATTGCAACAGACACTGGACCGCTAGATGGCGCCTGCTGACTATTTTACATGTCGCTATTGTAAAAATACCGGGATGTACCAAATAGTCAAAGGATCCTCGTGCCGGTCGTCACATGCCTACCTTGCACTGACGAGAGCCAACAGCTCGAAACTGCAGTCTGCAAGTGGTGTATGACGACTGGCAAGAGAGCTCTTTTAAGTAGGATCAGTCTTTCGGCTGGTGTTTGTTGCAATCAAGCATTAGCGTTTTGATGGTAATATGCAATTATTACACTTAACGCGCCAGGCTTGTAACTTGTAATTCAGCACTCGGCGGAGCACATAGCCCGGAGAGTAGCTGTTGGTTGCAGTCTGGTTACGTTCCTTATAGTAAAATAAGGGTTTTATAGAGGAGTTTGCGACTAAAAATATTATGTTTTAAACGAGTTATGTCCGAAAAACTGATTTTCCCTACCTTTACATGTAAATTTCCACCCCTCCTCGTGAAAAGTTCGATCGGAAAAATTTTCCGGATAATAGAGGGGGTCCGACTTCATAACATCACAAAAAAAAAATCTAAAAAAAACGAGTCCGTTTGCAAATCCAGATCGACCCCTACTAATCAGGTAGTAGATGTTTAGATCTAGTATCATGCAATGTCCAACTTGATTACTTAAAAAAATGGATTTGTGTTTCTGGACAGATTTCCAGATACTTCCAGAATGTATAGGCCAGCAACAGTCAGTCAAATTTTTAAAATTTTGAAAGCATTTCTGCATGTTCCTCTGTTCCTCTTACAATTCCATATCTATGAGAATGAAAATTGGCAAAATAAAGGGTTTTTAGGATATCCTGGCTACAATGTTTAGACATAAATTTTAGACCATACACAAATTTTCAATATGATGAGTCCATTGCAAGTATTTGTCAAAAATGACACCTAACAAGATATTTGCATTACAGGTATTTAACTCAAGGCCAATACCATCAAAAATAAATAATTGTAATTGTATGGAAACCGTCTTAGTTTTATTTAAGTTTAGGTTATTCTTATGAGACCACCATATAATTTCCTGTAATTAGAACATTTGTATCATCTGCATAGCACACGACATGAACATTTGATGTTCTTTGCAAGTAATTGATAATGTCATTGGCAAACACAATATATAATAGTGGTCCCAGTACTAAACCATGCGGAACTCCTTGCTTGATGTAGCAGGTCTCACTTTCAACTCCACAGGTCATTTTTACCGTTTGATCTTTGTCAAGATAGGACGAAAATATTTACGAAGCATTTCCTCGAACACCATATCGTGCGAGTTTAGCTATGAGCAACTGGTGATCAACCATTTCAAAAGCTCGCGAGAAATCTACGAAAAGACCTAGAGCAGATTTTTTATTGTCCAATGTTTTAATAATTTGGTGATGGAAATCACAGAATACTGACGGCGCTTTTATTTGTAGTAAAACCACGTTGAGCAGGAGAAAGCAGATTATTTTTTCAGCAGAAAATTGGATAACTGCTCCCTGAGATGGAATTCGAAAAGTTTTGAAAAACTACATAATAAACTAATAGCTATGTAATTTCTATACTCATTTTAAGGATTTTAGTTTATCTTCAAATAATTCAACATCAGTAGTAGATATATATAAAGATCTATAAAAATTGGGCACATTAGATTCTAAGAAATTGAAATCGCGTAAGGCATTTATATTTGTGGTGCTTGTGAAGTGAACATTAACGCCATACGCTACATCAATTATATGGTATTTCATCATTACCTTTTTTAAAACATATTATCCTTAGAAATTGAACTTGACTCCTGGATTTTTTAAATTTTATTCCACATTCCACATAGTTTCAGTCCTGTCAGGCCCGGCTTTAGACATCGTTGACTAGTGAAGCAACTTATAAATTTGCCGCTCTCTACCATTATAAAAAATTAATATATTTTTCCCAAACATTGAATTAAAAAACTCTTATTTTAAGAAACGTTTATTAGAGGGAAAAATAAGAAATACTCGAAAAAATATGAACTCAAACTAATACTGGTGTTTTTTTTTATAACAAAAACATCAATAGTGTATTACAAATATATTTTTTCTAATATAAAAAACAAATGTTAACTTAAAACAATATACGTCTTTTTTTTGTCTGGACAACAAACTCAATAATGTCTTTCAAATCTGTTTTTTCTAATATATCTTGCTCTATTGCAATCTAGGCAAGACTTAATAACAGTTTTTCATTTGTCATGGTGAATCGCATGTAATTCTTAATAATTTTTAATTTTAAAAAGACGCCGCCGTTTATGCGTCCAGTTATTTACTGTACCATTATTTACCAGCGATTGCCGCCGCATCAGGGAATAATCCAGGTCAGACAGTTTATTTTTTTCGAAAACTTACTCAGTGCATTTTGCGAACGTGATAATTAGGAGAAAAATGGTGGGAATTAGATGTATATGTTTTGGAAAGCAAATTTTATTTGGAACCTATTTAAAAAAAGGGCATTGAAGTGCCGAAAACAGGTTTTTTCACGTTGTCGATGCGAAAGAAATTTTTTTATATACAAAAAATACTACGAAATAGCTTTTTGACAATTGAAATCGGTCAATAACTGTTTGCACAAAAAATTAAAAACCGCTAAATATGACCATTTTTTGCCATTTAATTACAGGGATTGTAATTGTCGTAGGAAGTTTTTTCGGAGCTTAAATTGTAGCTTATGTTGGTACCTACTTACTTTGAGAATTTCATGCAAAAATATTAATAACTTTTAGGCATGAAAATGATCAAAGATGGTCATGGAACCATTTTTCAAAAAGCTATTTTTTGTTCCTGATGAAATTCTCTACACCCCATTATCTTTAAATTTCTTAAGGTTTCGTTTAGTGCCTTAAAAACGCATTTGAAAATCGGGCTATTTCTGAATTTTCGACGTTCGGACGCTCGAGCGGAGGGGAAGTGACGCGCGGTGAACGTCCAAAATTCAGATTCAGTTTGATTTTCAAATGTGTTTTTAAGGTACTAACCGAAACCTTACAAAAATTTAATAATAAGGTTGTAGAGAATTTCATCAGGAACAAACAGTAAACAGTTATTGACCGATTTCGATTGTCAAAAACTCATTTTTTCGTCTTTTTACGAACTATTTCGTAGTATTTTTTGTATAAAAAATTTTTTTTCTTTCGCATCGAAAATGTGAAAAAACCCGTTTTCGGCACTTTCATGCCCTTTTTTCAACAGGTTCCAAATAAAATTTGCTTTCCAAAACATATACATCTAATTCTCACTATTTTTCTCCTAACTATCACGTTAACAAGATGCACTGAGGAATTTTTCGAAAAAATGCATTTTCTTTTGCTATCTGACTTGGATTAGAAACTAAGTATGGTATATCCAGCTTGCCAACCGTAATTCCAGCTTTGTTGGCGGCATGCGGCATTATAGTTCACGAGAAAAAGGCTGATGATAACATCTAAATAAAATAAAAATTAGCGGCAGTAGCGTAATAAAAATGGACCAATAAAACATCTGGGGCATTTCGAAAAAAATTTATAATACCTAATAGCATTTATACCTACTTTCTACTTTTAAAAACTTCAAGGTCAAGTTCGTTTGGCGCCCCTTGGAACTGGCGCCCTGAGGCGGTCGCCTAACTTGCCTACTGTATAAAGCCGGGCCTGAGTCCTGTTATTTGAATTGCAGATTTCATGACCGTGATATGCCCGTTTAACAGTCTATAATTTATTACCATATATGTTATTCAGATATGTACTAAGGCCCTTATAATTATTATCTATTTTTGCTATGCCACTGTATAAGTTTACCTGGTTTCTTAGTCTAATTATTTCAGGCGTCATAGATAAATGAATAAATATGTCATTCTATTTTTTTATTTTTTTAGAGTTTATAGTGTAAATATATCTTTTTTTTATTTTTATTAAATAATTTAAACAAACATTTATTACATACATACGTCTAAGATATATTATCTGATTTAATCATCGTTGCCTTCATATTTTGAATTTTGATGTTTTGCTTCAAAATTTTACAATTAGTAAGGCGGCTATATTTTACCTACATCATATTTTGCTTTTAGTAAAAAAATGTACCTAATGATCCCATCAATATACGTATAAAAGCACTAAAATTTAAATAAGAATGTCTTTTACCAAACAACACTCTCCGCGTGTCTGGTAAATAAAGTTTTAAAATTTCATTATATGTTTCTGAAAGTTATCTGTGTCGTTTACTAATATTGGTTCCGCAATTTACGAGCACTTTGGCACAGCTCAATCTATCTCCACCTTCGCCTAAACGGTAAACTGAGCGGTTACGCGACCGGTAAATGTTTTGAGCCGCGCCGTGAGCGCCGGCGATATTCTTTTACACACCGCCGATAAAGGTACATAAAGAACCGCAGATAAGAGAAACATAATACAAGGGAAATGCATACGTAATTTGATTTCCTTTTCAGATTCTTATAACGGCCGTGAATTTACGGGATGCTGAAAAAACTATAAATCAGATTACGATTTTTTTGTTATTATTTTCCACCCCTGAGTGTATCTGATAAATTATAATGGCAGGGGCATAGAATCTAAATTATCATTTCAGGGGAGAAGATATCGCAAAAACTTAAATAACCGTACTAAAATGTCTGATACTACTCTCAATCATAAAATAAATTATTTGACTTCCCTTTTTCCATTTTCTAAAACCGATATTTGTTTGCTTCGGTTTCATCTAAAGCGTATATGTTAATTAATTCTTCATGTATATTCAGAATTGAGATATGAAATCACAATAGAGGTTTCATGAATATTTTTTATATGCTAACGGTTTTATTATCCTTTTTATGTAAAAGACGGAACTGTTATTGTTATGAACTACGCCTTAATTATCCTTATTCTCTTGTTTTGTCAATATTATTTATTACTATATTGAGCCATCTTCTTTAATATCGTATATGGTGATTAATACATAAAATTAAAATATTCATAACACTGTGTGTATAACAGATCAGACCACTCTAGTAATAATGCAATTTCAACGAATTTTGGAATCTAAATCAAATCCAAACTAGTTATAGTGGCAGTAGAATGTACTACTAATACTAAATTTTCAGAGAAATAAATGTAATAGAGATCTCTTTCAGCCAAATCTCTGAAATTGTGAAGGAATCTCCCAAGACAGAGATATACCAAAGGATTCATTAAGAAACTATCAGCCATAAAATAAACCTAGAATGGCCATTATGATTGATAGTAGGTCTTCTAATAGACATATGAGTCTAATGGGCCTGACAAAGACAGCGATATGCAGATTGGGTCAAGAGGAAGAGGAAACTAGGAGCATTGAAGGCACCTGCCCCCCTGGGTACAACACTAAGTTTAGCATCAGAAGTGAAATACCTTGGGGTAACCTTCGACGCCTAACTAACATGGAATTTTCACGTAGATAGAAGACTAACGAAAGCTTACATCTCTTATGAGCAGTGTCGCAGGACCGTGGGGAAAACCTGGGGAATGAAACCCAAAGTGGTCATGTGGATATACACTGCCATCATAAGACGAATGATAACCTATGGAGCTGTGGTTTGGTGGCCTAAGAGCAAACAGACTACAGCTAAGGTCATGCTCAGCCAAGTGCAGAGAGTTGCCTGCCTAAGCATAACCGGAGCTATGCGAACAACGCCACGAGAGCTAAGGAGGTAATGCTGTGTCTGCCACCACTAAATATATATTTAGAAGTGGCTCTGACAACAATAGTACGCCTCAAATTCGTTGGCAGAAAGACGCCTCTTTTGCAGGCATGCACCGATGGCATTTATCCCCCGTTTGTCTTTGACCTACATAATACAGACGAATAGTGAGAACGAGGCTGCTGGCGAAGGTGTGATCAACATCTTCATAGACGGATCAAAAAGAAGGATGGGGCAGGATGTGTAATATACTCCAGAAGTCTGCAAATCCAATATAAATGGGCTATGGATGTGCGAGCCAGCGTAGTACAAACGGAACTGGCGGGCATAACCATAGCTGCAAAAGAGATTGTTCGTAGACAAATTACGGGCAAAACAATCAGGATCTACACAGATTGTAGACAATCATTACTAGCCCTGAGAAGTTACAAAATTACCACAGGAGCAGTATGGGAATGTCACCAAGCACTTGTGGGTGCCTCCAGCATGAATAACATACAGGTATGCTGGGTGAAAGGACACGCATAGTGTAGTGGCAACAAAGTAGCCGACAGACTGGCCAAGAAGGCAGCAGGCCTAAGTATCTTTGGACCAGACCCGGCCAGTCTGTTACCGATCACGGCGATAATACAAGTATTTAAAGAAACACACAAAATGAATTCAAGAAGCTACGGGATGAAACAAAAAGCTGTCAGCTTGCTAGGAAACTACTAAAATATCCCAACAAGAGTACAGCAATGGACCTGGCAATGGCATTTTATAACGGAAATCCAGACTGGACACTGTCCGCTAAGAAAACATCTCCATAATATGCGATTAAGCGAAACACCTTTCTGTGGAGGTTGTGAACAAGAAGGTGAGACGGTTCAACATGTACTCTGTGACTGTTCTGCTGTCTCATCAATCAGAGAATCCATTTTGGGAGAACGTTGACCTACTTTGGCCGATGTAAGAGAGATGCCCCTAGGCAGCATCACCACCTATTTTGCAAGATTAAGTTGGTTGGAGGGCTAGGCGAGGGTCTGCCTACACGGAGAATGTGGCCCAATGGGGCTGTGGTTCAATAATTTTATTGACCACCCTCCCAACCAATTCCTGATTCCAGATGAAGAGGAAGTCTCAGCTCACATATTGTGTCATTGCGAGAGCCTAGTGAGACTTGAGATTTCAATTACGAGGAGGAGCTTCTAGCAAAGCTATGGAGTCTGATGCAAAGATATAGCTGGATGGAGTGCTTTAAGAAAAAACATTAAGAGCTCCATAATATATCTGAAAATGTTGCAGTGGTCAAGCCCAGGTCCTCCACTCATATTTATCTATTTACCTATATCTGTTATTTGGTGTGCGATTCCAAGATACGTTAATCCTTGATCAGACACTAATAGACTTGATGGCAGTGCCCTACGCTATCATGCTGTGCTCCAAATTAATCATGTCTTGCGATTATTCTTCACCATTTGTCTATAAGGCCTAATCCGCCATAAAGCTTGCACCACTTAAAGTCTTGCATGGTTTTAAGTTTGGAATGATGACTAAATAAAATTAATTAGCATCAAACCCATTCATCGGAAGGTTTCTTTCACGATCAACGTACAATGGTACAATCTGAAAGTATATATAACTGAAGTTACACGAAAGAAAGAAAGTACGTTTAAAATTATAAGTAAACTATATAAAAGGGATTAACCTAATAATTTTTCGTAGTTATTGACAATGGCCGATTGAAATTTTCACTCAGTATATGTGCTACAAAACATTGTTTTTGTACCGTAGAAAAACATTTTTAATAAATCTTTGGTAATTATAATAAGCTGCACACTATTTAAAAAAAAACTGACACATTTTCTCCTACAATAGCCTTCTGGAACCGCTGATGGGCGAAGAGCAGTCAGTGCTTAAGTTCAACGGTTGACTAGTGGCGGTGGTGAAGTCTGTGTATAAACACGGGAGTGAACTTCGCCGCCAGCTGACAGTTGCTTCATTCATCATACGGCCCACCGCTTGTTCATCGCTCACGTTCGACAAACTTTTGATAACGGTTGAAGTATTACAACTCAAATGTCAGTTTCACCTAGGGGCCCTAATAGTTCTTTACTACCCCTGTCTGCTCAATTTGACCTTTTATTATGAATTTTTATTAGAAATATGCACATAGTAAAAGGATTTTTGTGAATTCTTCCACGGCATCTTCGCTATACAGTCAGTAATGCTGTATTTACGCAGCCATGCTAAGGACCAACACACACACCATACACAATATATTATAGATTTTATTTCTCTAGATAGAGCTATTGACATTGTTTATTGAAGTCTCTAACTTATTCTGTATTAGGTAAATCGATATAAAGTGTCAGATAATGTGTGAATCTTTTATTTGCTCACCTCACAACCTTTACAAAGTCTAGTCATTGCTCACTCTCAAGCCTTTCCGGATATTGTTGACCCACAATAACATTTCCATCTCCAGTAGCCCCCGGCGCTACCTCCGTACCTTCCAGCCAGATGACACCTCAATTCACACCGTTTACTTATTGAGAAAGAAAATGATGACAGTCCAAAATAAAATTAGGAATTCTAATTGGTTAAACAATTACAATTAATTTTATGAGGCATGAGTATTGTATATGCCAAGTTTATTCAATATTCAGTACTGTACTTCTATACCAAAGTACACATCCGAGAAAATATTTATAGCTCTCCAAATTTTCCGCAAAAAGTTCGGAAAAAAAATTGGAAAACTGATTGACTTATAAAGTTACAATTTGGTAAATGACTTTATCCTAAGTGGAGGTTAATTAGATACTATAAGATGTTTATTGCGGGTGAGTTACAAATACCAGTACCAGTATCTAATTCATCAAGTGCTCAGGTAAGTTTCCATTACAAACATCAACATTGAAAGCCATCAAAAATACATAGTGCAATTACATACTTTGACAAGTTAATGTTTCACTATCGATAATGTTTTAAAAATAATTGCAAATGTTAATTTAACATAGTAAATAAGAAAATAATTCGAAATCATAATTAATTATGTGAAGATAACTATGCTGACTTTAGCCATTATTTTATTTACGCCACTGTGTATAAGAGAAACAAATGAAATTGCCATTTGTTAAGCTTGTATCTCTTAATGTAATATAGCTGTTTCGCAAAAGGCAATAAGGTATCTTTATCATGATATACCAGTTAAAGGTTTTTCTGTGAAACAAACGGAGCACTCAGAAAACAAGACATTTTCAATTCGTTGCCGTAAGATACGTCCGGACTAAAACAAACCAACTACTGTTCAGAATCGTTATAAAAACCAAAGTAAAATAAAAATAAAAAAGACTAACGAACAGACACCGTAAGTAGTGAGATGAGAACATAACCTAAATAACCTTCAGGCACCACATATGCCAGAGACAAAAAAGACGACCAGGAGTTTTTTCTAGCCATGGACGGCTATACGTTATTAGGCACAGATGCCCCAGAAAAACCTCGACGGTGTTGGACCGTTCTATTTACTTTATATCTATCAGGTTACTTATGCGTCTTATATATAAACATCAAATGATATCTTTTATTTACACATTCACAAAAGATAAATAGAGAAAGGTATTACTGCATCAGAAAAAGATAGTTATGGAAATATTATTTTTATTTATAATATTTTAAAACAACTGTAAAAACAGCTTCGATACAACTCCAAACTTTACTATTATATTTTTACATCATTGGAGTAATCCTTGCTTTAACTATTAATCAACTCTTTTTTTATGCCCCTTAAAACTTCACCATGTTTTATTATATTTTTTTTTACGGTAACAGCATCTTCGTATGCTTATTGACTTTTGAGTGGTATCATGTGATGTAAAAAATTTAAATTCAATTTTAGTTTCGACTCACTACTATATAGCACTTAATATTACAAATAAGGAAATACTCTGCACGCAAAACACATTAAAATGATATTCTCGGACACATTATTTTAAACAATTTCTCAATATTGTTTAGTTTTGATGAAATTTTGGACTTAAGATTTTCAAACAGTTCTTAACAACATTCATTAATAAAATTTTCCGATTAAAAAATGTCTAATATGATTTTTCCCATTATTTTGGTATCGCAGGTAGCTTTGCATTTGTAGGAAGCAAATGTTTCCCACGTTCTTCTATATTTGAGTAAAAGTAAAATTGGGTAATAATTTCAATGAATTAATGGCTCAAGACTTCAGGAAGATTTGAGAGCGGTATTAGGTATTAATGTTTTATATTTATTACAAGTTATCTCATCTCGTATCTCACCTTTTAATTTTCAGTATAGAATTAACATAATTTCAGAGGAAATGGAACGTCAGGCCTTGAGGTAATTTTTCATAGCAAAATGTCATATAATGCACATAATATAGAAACTGTACTAAAATGTTTTAATTAAAATGCATGAGTTTACTCAACGTACCACTACTGATCTCTCTGTCCACTACAATTTCTTTAGACTGTGATATCTCTTGGTTGGAAGGGGAACTTTGCAGTATCACGTGACCGCGCCATGGTGATCGTATATAATTAGAAAATCTATAGGAGTCAGTGATTTGTGATATAGTCTGATAAAATTCTATTAGTTACACCAAAGTTGCCTTTGAAAATGCAAGAACACACTGTTGCCTTATTAACTGTAATAAGTATCTTTCATTTATTTGTCATTTCCAAAAATGTGTTTTTATGTTTATTTTTGTAATATGTATATATTTGCTTTCTAATCAGAAGTTATTATTTCTGTTTAAGGTAATGTTTAAATATTAAATAATATTAATTCCATGACAAATAGCATTATGTAAGTACATAGTATATAACAATATATTAAAAAGTGACAAAAACACATATAGATATTAATTTTTATATGGGCGCATATAAGTTTCAAAGCTTTTTTAAAAATATTTTTAGACAACGGGGAATTTTCTTTACATCTGGCAACGCTGTTGCAATTGTATCACAACATAAGCACAATCAGATAAATATAAACATCATACACATAGTACCATCTATCTGGTGGCGAAACAGGTACTAGCCTACGAGTTTCTGACACCTCGTTCCTGCCCTTATAACACAGTAAAATAGTACTTTGACCTGGAGAAAATTGCACGCTCGAATTTGTTATGCTCAATGTTATCAGGACCACTTAGAAGGTCTATAACCTGAAAAGTGACCTCCCCCGTTTTACTTCACCCGCCATCTTGAAAAATTTTTCGCACGGAAAAAGTTATTGAACAAAAAAACATATTTTCGGTAATTGACGCGATGCCTAGAAGATAATATTTCGAGCGGTAGAGGGCGCCGAAGTTACCAAAAAACAGTTTTAACAGTTTTAAATTCATTTGGAAAGCTAAAATCAATGGAATCGAATTTATATGGATATGTGTCTATGGCTAATATTTTTACCTAAATAGCTGGTAAGTTGAATTTCACAACACTGCTTTTAAAAAAACTGTTTCTTGGTAACTTCGGCGCCCTCTATCGCTCGAAATATTAACTTCTCGGCATCGCGGCAATTACCGAAAATATGTAGAATTTTATTTACAACATTTTCTGTTCAATAACTTTTTCCGTGCGATCAATAGAACACGAGATAAAAAGATTCATAAATTTTTCGAGATGGCGGCTTTTTGTTGTTTGTTTTTGTTTTAGACCTTCTAAACGGTCCTGGTAACATGGTACCATTGAACATGACAAATTCGAGTGTGCAATTTTTCCAGGTCATGGGCCTGACTTTTTGGTACACTTTAGTGAAGTCGGACAAGCATCAAATTTTAGTGCAAAGGGAATTGCTTCCAGTGTCAGTTTTTTTTAACATGTAAGTTACATCGAATACTATACGAAATGGACATTTTCTACCTCTAGCAACCGCCGCTACGCAAGTTATCAGCCATTTTGGTCGTTATTTCTAAATATAGATAAGCATATCTCGGTATGTGTAGGTCCAAAAAAAAGCGAAAAAAGTTGAAGGTATTCGTTATGATATAAGCTATTAGCGGTTACAATATGAAGTTTTTTCTGCACCCATAACCTCAAAAAAAAATGAAAAAACTGCTAAATTTTGGTTTCTTGGTTATAACTTCGGATGTTTTAAGTGAAATTTAATGAAATTTTCAGAAATTATACTTTATAATGTGAACAATGGTTCAAGTCAAAATATCTAATACAAGTCTCAAAAATTTACTTCAAATTTTAAAATTGATTGGCCAATAACTTTTGTGCATCGCATGGTATGAGGTTCTTATTTAAAAAAAAATGTACACCTTACGATGATGAACAAGAAAAAGATTTAAATTTGAAAAAGTAGAAAAAATCGATTTTTTGTATTTTTTGGTCAATTTTTCCGAAAAATTTCCCTTTTTTTTGATAAAACTAATTTTTTCGCATTATTAATTAATTTTTGACATATGCTGATCTAAATTTTCGAAAAAATTTGTATATTCTGTACAAATAGCATTAAAAAATTAAACAATTAAAAACAAATGAATATTTATCATGATTAGAAATTCAAAATTGTCGGCACTGAACAGCATTTGAAAAATAATCTAAATTAAATAGTCCGCCATAATTTAAACATGAGTTATAATAATTTGTCCTAGCAGGGCGGGAGGCTCGAAAGATTTTTTCTGTCTGTTATCTTTAGATTTGTAGCTTCAGTGGCCTCGTAGTATTGTTTATTATTGCCTTGCATTAAATTAATATTGTTATTCAATTAAGCTAATAAATTGAAATAATAAATTATTTAACGACAACTATGAACTGTTGTATAATTTTTTACGGATATAGTATACTGATTGTAACAGCACGAAAAATTCAGGACATTTGAGGGAATTGCACAACAGTTTTTCAACTAAAGTAAATATACTTGATATACATACAACACCTCCCACAAGCCAGAAAATGTTTCTGCTCCACGGTAAAAATAAGCAGCAATTTATTTTCCTTTTGTGTAAAGAATTTAAAAATTGAATATTGAACATGAAATATATGGAATATATTATTCGTACCACTGTTTAAAAATAATAATAATAATAAATAATGGAGAATGCGATATTGTAATTGTCGGTCGAGGTATAGATTTGCTAGTTTTATTAACACATTTTGCTTTATCTTTATCAGAAAATATTTATTTTTATAAACATATGATAAGAAAAACGACAGACAAATATTATTCACAATATTCTTTCAAAAAAACCGATTAAAAAGAAAATGTGTTATTTATACATGCTTTTTGTGGTTGCGATACTACGTCAGCATTTGCAGGAATTGGAAAAAATAAAATTTGTCTTACTTTGCAAGAATATAATTTTTTGAAAAAAGACACACTTGTTTTCTATGATCTTGAAGCAACAGTGACTATGCTATTTTTAGCAGCCGCAGGTTGCATACAAGGGTTAGACGGATCGAACCCAATTAAAAAAACAAGTTTGGAAAAATTGAGATTTAATTGCTTTCAAAAATACAGGACGTCTACAGCATGACTTCGCTACCACCCAAGCTGCAAATCAATTTAAGAGTGTATTATCAAATCCAAAAATAGTTGTACCCAGAATATAGTAAGCCTGCATGCAACTACGGATGGCACATGACGTCCAGTGGCTTATTACCTGTGGCCCTTCTGAGAAACGTTAAACCACTACCAGATTCACTTATAAAATCAATTGCATGCAGTTGCAAATCAATTGGTAGTAAGTGCAAGACTAGAGCATGTTCTCGTAAAAACTGAGTTAAAATGCACTGTAGCATGTAAATACTGCGAAGGCTTAAATTGCTTTAACTGTGAAGATAAAGATTTGGTACCTGAAATAGAAGAAATGATTTAGATGAGGAATTGGAAAATAATTCTGAAACATCTGCCGTAACTGAAAGTCTAAGTACATGTGGAACCGATACAGAGCTAGAGGACAGTGTTAGCGAAGATTCTTCATTATCATTTACTGATAGGTCGATTGATTACGAAATTGATAGAAATGAAAATGATGATGCATTTTATAATTATTATGCTTCAAGCGATACTGAAAATCAGTCTGATGATTCTTTATCAAGTGAGACAACTGAGACTTTATAATTTCTTTATAATTAATTGATTTTTTATAGTTTTAATGCTCTTTCGAAAAATTAGATCAGAATATGTAAAAATTAATTAACTATACAAAAAAATTGAATTTTATCAAAAAAAAGTGCAATTTTTTGAAAAATTTGACGCAAAAATACAAAAAATCGATTTTTTTCACTTTTTTCCAAGTTTAAAAACATTTTATTATTCACCATCATAAAGTGCATAAAAAACTTATACTTAAAATAAATAACCTCATACGATGCGATGCACAAAAGCTATTGGCCAATCAAATTTAAAATTTGAAGTCAATTTTTGAGACTTGTATTAGATATTTTCACTTGAGATTTTAACCAGTCATTGTTCGCATTATGAAGTATAATTTCTGAAAATTTCGTCAAATTTCACTTAAAAAATCCGAAATTATAACCAAAAAACCAAAATATAGCAATATCTTCAGTTTTTATTTTTTTTGAGGTTATGTGTGCAGATAAAAATTTTATATTGTAACCGCTGATAGCCGATATTATAACGAACAGCCTCAATTTTTTCGCGTTTTTTTGGACCTACACATACCGAGCTATAACCATCTATATTTAGAAAGAACGACCAAATCCATTCGTCACAAAATGGCCGATAACTTATGTAATGCGTAGCGGCGGTTGCTAGAGGTAGAAAATGTCAATTTCGTATAGTATTTGATGTGATATGTTAAAAAAAAATTGACACAGGAAGTAATTTCTTATGTTTTGCTTGGGTGACTCCACTATTTTTACTAAACTATTAACTGAATATTTTAATTGTACTAGCGTTTCTGATGTCGAATTAAACAATCAGAGCGTCGCCAATACAAAGTTCCTTTATTGTTAGATCAGTTAGAATCAGAATACTTTATTGATTTCCTCTGATTGCTACTATCCCTTTCATTTATCCTCAAAACAAATTCTAAAACAAACTATTCTATACGGCTATCCTGGTAAGAAGATACGATTTATTGGAGCGTCAAAAGAATTTTGCGAGTTGAAATTTGAAGTCCAACGGGATATACAATCGAGGTGAAATTCAGGAACAAACTTTTTCTCCTAAATTGAAATCAACAGCGTCTTAAAGTGGCAAATGAGTAGCTAAGCGTGAGGATATATTGTGAAATTCGGTGATCAAACGCCACGTCAGGATGAGCGATTACCGAAGGAGTAGGTTTCAGGCAGTAAGCGCACTGCTGAAACAATGAAACTCTTTCATTGTTTTTGCCGTGATTCAGAAGCGCAACTGACAACCCTTCACAATCCCGTTCACACCGAACCCCTTTGTTTTTCTTTCGCTTCCGTCACAGTTTTAACGCTTATTTTTAATATGATAAATTTCGAGCTTTGTAGTCTTTAATTATTCCACGTTTTACATTTATCTACCTAATTGTATTTCCTGATTTTACCAACAAAAGACCTCCTCAAGAGGTATCATAAATCAAAACATTTTACGTATCTTGACGTACGTAAAAAATGCAATTTAGTTTCGTTCCCGCTTCGTTGACTTATTCATTGTAACCTGAACCGCTCAGGGACCCCGACAACCCCGTCAATCTGTGTAGATTTTTACTGACCTTTTTACTCACGTTACGATCGATTTATGACACGCATTGACATTTTATTGTCGAGTTGTTTTATTTCATTCATGAACGACAATAAATGCCACATTTTCTGATTACATTGTGTTATTGAGCAGTCGGAAAATATTTTGTACATTTCCATTCATCATAAACGAGCTGAAGTTGTCATCGGACGTTGCTGATTGCAAATACTTACACATAATCTATTTTATTGTTTTATAGTGTGTGTTATAAATAATGCATAAATAGAAAACTTTATTGCTAAGTATGCTGTTAGGGAGATCTAGAAGGTCCACATGTCACAACTTCGAGGTAATTTCACTACACTTTTTCTCCCCAAAAATGCAGGCCGAAAGAGAATAGTATCAGTCTCAATAATACCAAATTTACAAAATAAAACACCCTCTGGATATAATATAGAAATAGATCCAAATGACAGTCAATAAGGCGCTTATTAACGTACATTAAGAATGCACTTGAAATAGAGAATTGAACTAAACTGAGTATGCCAATTACCAACGAGGAGATAAAGCAAGTTATAGATCGTCTAAAAAGAAAGATACCTGGAATAGATGGCCTGTTTTGCGAATCTTACAATCCATACCTTATTAGAATTAACTGGTGTAAAACTAGATAAATGATATAACTTATTAAGTGGTGAAATTATGGCAAAGATGTTTACTGAGAGTGTCATTGTATTAGTTCCAAAAAGATCAATTCCATCCAATAGTTGTTAATGACAGATTATAAAATATTAAGTAAACTTTAGCTAATAGAATTAAACCTTTGCTCGGTAATTTGCAAGGCTCGGAACAGACATGGACAAACTAAGCTTCCATATCTGCCAAAGTTCATGGCTATTAACTGTCATTTTAAAAACAAATACTATGTTGCAATACATGGTTGAAACGAGAATTTAAAGACGAATCAGATAGGTAAAAACAATATACAGGGTACCATTTAAACATATTTTGGGTCATTTCCGCTTAAACCGGAAGTTGAAGAAAATGTTTTATTGGCTCAAAACAAGGACAACTATGTAATACACAACTCGAACTTCTTAAATAGCAAAGTTACAGTGTTACATGTCTCCTGCGAGGCATAAATAAAATTTTTGAAATCAAGACCGAGCAAAAATAATTTCAAGCGATATATAAATTCTCTAAAAATTCATTTATAAGTGATAGTAATACAGTTAGAACAAAAAAATTAGGGACGGTAGCTCAGCGGGTTAGCGCAAATACGGTATGAACAGGGAGAAAGCTAAACTTTCTCCCTGTTCATACCTAGCGAGGTGGATTCGAATTCCACCTACTGCGAAGTACTTTTCAAATACAAAATAATCCCCAAGAAGTGGTTCGGATCCCACTACAAACTATAGGGCCCCGTCACATTTACTCAGACAAACCTAGACCTCCTAGACTTAAGAGGGTCACTCAGATGATCTGGAAAACGGTTAATAAACATTTATTTTTAAACAAACATTTATAACGCAATAATGAGAGTTCTAATAAATGATAAGTTAACTATATATCTTTATACCGGGTGTCAACGGATCACCGTACTCATAATTTTTCAAGGATTTCAAAAATATAATATTATATAGGGCGTTCCATTTAAAAATCGAAAGTTGGGGTCATTTCCGGTGAAACCGGAAGTGGGAAAAATGACAGTTATGTCACAAAGTGTCTTCTTGGTCATATAATCTACCAAGTTTCATTCTGATATTCTTAAAAATAAGGAAAAAGGGGGGGTCTACCAAGATCCGTTGGTACCCGGTACGTACAGAACAATTTTCCCAAATCAACAAGATATATTCAGCTTAGTTCAAATGTGCTTCTAGAAGGCAGAATATTAAAACATAACACTTCAGTCGCAAACTCCTCTATAAGGAATGTAATCAGACTGCAACCAACAGCTACTCTCCGGGCTATGTGCCTCGCCGAGCGCTGAATTACAAGTTGCAAGCCTGGCGCGTTAAGTATAATAATTGCATATTACCAACAGAACGTTAATGCTTCGATTGCAACAAAACCTGCAAGCATGCAAGTGGTGTGAGACGACTGGCACGAGAGCTCCTTTAAGTAGGATCAGTCTTTCGGCTTGTAAGAGCTTTACGTTTCTTTATTGTATATTCAATATTTAATTTAATAAAAGAAAAGTGTTATCAGCAGATCGTATGGAGCCATATACGATAAATTAATTGACATAAATAATATAAAATAAAGTATCGAAAACTGATCCTTGTTTAATTTCTCTTCACATTTCAAAAACATCAGACTTGGAGTTATTAATTTCGACAAAGTGTGCTCTACCACCCAAACAGTTTTTAATCCAATTTGGTGGCCCATCTCTTATACCATATAGATAGATATGAACACCTTTTAATCATTACCTAAGTTGTCATAAATAAGAGCCCGATGGAAGGAACACTACTCTAACATTCTTAACCAGCAAAGTCAAGCCGATCACGATATTATAAATCTTATCCCTCAATATGACACCTTCGAAGACTTAGATAAACCACTAACAACGGAAGAGATCTTAACCGCCATTGGGCAGCTAAAAAATAACAAATCTCCCGGCGCCGACTCACTCCCAGCTGAGATCTTTAAAGCTGTGTCGTCAGAGCTCATACCCTACCTCAAAAAACTGTTTGATGTCGTGTGGGTAAGTGGTCAAGCTCCGCAGGAGTTTCGTGATACACTTTTAATCAACCTCTTCAAAAACAAAGGGAGCGCTGCGGACTGTGGAAATTACAGGGGTATAGCTCTCCTGGCTGTTGGAGGGAAGATACTCACTAAAGCGATGGCAAATAGGCTAACACCTGTTATGGAAAAGTTACTTCCTGAAACACAGAGTGGCTTTAGACCAAACCGAGGCACATCGGATTTAATCTTCACACTTAAACAGCTTCAAGAAAAAGCACTCGAACATCAAGGAGAAATTCACATGGCCTTCATTGATTTAACCAAGGCGTTTGACTCGGTGGACAGGGAAGTGCTCTGGAAAATTATGTTCCGCTTAGGTATCCCTAGAAAATTTGTGGAAGTATGTCGCAGTCTACATACAAACAACAACGCCCAGGTTATGTATAATAATGAGGCAACCGAACCTTTCCAAACCCTCACTGGAGTTAGGCAGGGATGTGTCCTGGCACCCCTACTCTTTAATTTGTTTACCACTGCTCTAACAATTATTGTTGACAACAAACTGGCAGTCAGAGGAATAGGTCTCAGATACCGTTTTGATGGCGGTCTCTTTAACATAGGGCGCTTTAGAGCTTTCACGAAGACACGCACACGATTCTTTTGTGATCTCCAGTATGCGGATGACTGTGCACTTTTAGCCTCTACGCCGGAAGAGCTTCAAGAACTTTTAGATGTGTATGCCCAGAGCTATGATTCCTTGGGACTTAAAATCAACATTGGAAAGACTAAGATTATGTCAACTCCTCATCAAGTGAACCAAATAGACATTACACTTAACGGAAATTCTCTTGAAGTGGTGGATCAGTTTAATTACTTAGGCAACGTTGTTAATGACAAAGCAAACATGGACAGCGAGATTCGCAATAGAATTAACGCTGCATCTAGAGCACTCTGGGGACTTAGAGAGAGAGTATTTGACAACCACGACCTTGCTTTGTCAACGAAAATGGCTGTCTACAGAGCAGTTGTCATTCCAACACTGCTATATGGATGTGAAAGCTGGGTCACTTACCGTCGTCATGTGAAAGAATTAGAACGTTTTCAGCAAAGACACCTCAGAAGTATGATGAAAGTCCGTTGGTTCCATCACATATCAAACGTGGAAGTACTCAGGAGAGCAAACAGCCTTCCAATTGAGGTGCTTATTTCAAGAGCACGCCTAAGATGGGCAGGTCACGTTCATCGTATGCATGATAACCGCCTTCCTAAATGTACACTTTATGGTGAATCGCTAAGCGGTAGAAGAAGGCGTGGCGGTCAACGAAAGAGGTTCAAAGACGCTCTCCATGAAAATCTAAAATCCTGCGGTATTGCAGACGAGCAATGGGAACAACTTGCAGCGGACGGAACCGAATGGCGAGGAGTTGTGGCCAGCTATCAAGGAAATGTTGCTGCAAGAAGGCCGAATCCGAGACCTAACCAGGTCTATGTTTGTCCTGACTGCGGTCGACATGTGCTCTCCCGAATTGGCCTCTATAGCCATAGTCGTGTGCACCGTAGATGAATGGGAATTACATTAGACTACACCTTTTACTTGTTTTTTATTGTACACAATTTATCGACTGTAACATTTTTATACTCGGACTCGAGTAACGGCTAATAATAATAAAAAGTTGTCATAGAGATGCAGATAATTTAAAATGTGTACAATATCAGTTGTTGTAGAGAGACCAGCAGGAAAACCAAGCTGATTACTATTAGAGAGGTCAGTACCGAAAGGTTATGTTAGTGCTCTATATTATTCAAATATTTTAGGGAAAGAACATAATATGGATATTGATCGATAATTCTCCGTCTTTAAATAACAGCTTCCCTTAAATAAAAAAATCTTGGCAATTTTCAATGTATCTGAAAAAATTTCTCCATGCAGAGAACATTTTAAAAGTTCCGTTGATGGTTTCAGAATTCTGTATATATTTTTTAAATAAATTCGTCTTAATATTGCTTATGCTCCAGGGATTCGAATTTTTCAAATTTTACACAATATTTAAAACTTTATATTTACTCGGTTGAGAGTTCAAAGAAAAATGAGCAGGATGTCACAGCAAGAGTAGCACGTGTTTTGTATGCTCCCCGTTATTTCTACTATTATTGTGTGATAATTCCAAGTTTTTAGTAATTTTTTTTCCTCTCACTATACCTAAAGTCAACGGCCAACGCATTTATAATAATGCCGCCAAAAAAAAAAAACAACTAAACATCAAACAAGTACAAATATACCGTGTGCATCTAATGATGAACTAAATGCTCGTGTAGGCGATATTGAGGAATCTTTAAAGATGGGTATCGAGGGGCTAAAAAGTCAACTATCGGGCAGTAGTAATACTTCTGACGACGTAAGTGCTTTTACTGCTAAACTAAATGATTTCCAGAATAAGATAATGCAGTCTATAAATTCTATAAAAACCGAGTTATTAAAAATGCAGGAAAAAGTTAACTCAGCAGAAAAACTAGTAGACGACTATAAACAAGAAACCTATTTAAACAGTGTTATTATCAGTGGTATTCCTGAAAAAAGTAACGAAAATCTATATGAAGAAGTTTGTAAGCTGTTAAACACGAAGGTTTTACTCAACTCAAATCCAAAGATACAAATTACTATCACTGATATAAATTATTGTCAAAGGATTGGCAAGAAAGATGATAAACAAAAAAAGTTTCGGATGGTATCTGTTGAATTTACAAATAGATGGATGTGTGACCTTGTTTTTAATTCAAAGAAAAATTTAAAAAGCAGTGGCGTAGCAATTAGTGAGAGACTTACAAAACATAATTTGAATCTCTATAATAAAGTGTATGCGAAAGTAGGAATGAGGCGCTGTTGGACATGGAGAGGTAAAATTTTCATGAGTAGTGATAACCAAAAAGTCTTGATAGTGTCTGAAAATGATTTGGATAGTTGTTAGTGATATACATAGTAAATGTTATATAAATAATTATTATAATCTTATTTTTGTTTGCTACTTTGAATAAGATATTTCTAATTTTTAAGTTTTGTCACAAATTAAATATCTCGTTAACTAAAATGCTTAATGCATTTATCATAATTTTTTTGGGGAGCATGTCATAATAGTGGTACCTTTTAAAATTTTATACCCCCTAAGCTTGTTTAGTTAGTATTACTTTATCACATTTCGGAATTTCTAATATATTCATATTTTATTTTCTTTTTCTCTTTATTTGTTTTCTTATTTAAATAGTTTGTGCATTTATAATCCCATTTACTTTCTTATTTTAGTATCGATAAGAATTTTTCATTTATACAAAACGAAAATAATTGGTAAAATAAGTTTAAAAATATGTACTACTTCTTAATAAAAATGTGCACGATGTATTAATTTCACTTTGTTTATCTGTTTATATTGTTTGTGTAACATAATGAGTTTACTTAAGTGTGCTCACCTGAATGTGAGATCTTTATTAGCCGATTTTAATAATTTTAGAGACGCCGTTATTTCGAATAAGTTTGATATTTGTGCTGTTACTGAAACTTGGTTGGATAACTCTGTATCTAATGATATTATTAATATTGAAGGATTTGAATTTATCCGTAGTGACAGAAATAGGCATGGAGGGGGAGTGGGAATTTACATAAAAAAAGCTATAAAATATACAGTTTTACAAATAGGGGGTGACATTGAACAGGTTTGGTTAAATCTTGACCTACAGACAACTGATGTTGCTCTAGGTGTTGTCTACAAGCCTCCTGGAGGTGGTTCTTTGGAATTTTTTAATAAATTTGAAAATATTTTAACCCATTTAATTCCAACAGTTGAAAATATCCTTTGCCTAGGTGATTTTAATATTGACTTGCTTACAATAGACAATACTGATGCTAATTATGTTTATGATACTTTAGAAAGCTTTGGACTTTATCAGTTTATTGATCAGCCCACGCGAATAGCAAATAATTCAGCTACTCTTATTGACTATGTTCTAACATCTAGTAAAGAATTCGTTGCGTCAGCTGAGGTAATGACTGTGGAAGGTGTAAGTGATCATGAACTAACTTATTGCAATATTAATGTTAGAACAGATAAGCCTTACTGCTAGAAATTTTAAAAACTTAAATTATGAGCAGTTCAAGTCTGATTTAATATCTATACCGTGGAATAATATTTATGATTTAAATGATATTGATAGTAAAGTTCAATTTCTAAATGATAACATAATAAATTTATTAGATCTACATGGTCCTATCACAACGTATAGAATAACTAAAAAATATTCACCTTGGTTAACAGATACGCTACGTGCTATGATGACGGTTAGAGATAGAGCTTTATTGAGATACAAGAGAACCAAAAATGTAACACACTGGTAATACTACAAACAACTCAGAAATGCTGTAAGTCTAGCTATCAAAAAAGAACAAAAAGCCTATTATAATCGTGAACTTAACACTAATAATCAGAAACTAGTTTGGTCTAAATTAAAATCACTTAATTTACTGCGTAAAAACGTTACTAACGATTTACCAAGTAACTTGTCAGATGTAGAGGAAATAAATAATCATTTTATTTACTCTATTCCAAATTTACCAGCTGATGTATCCACCACTTCTTTCTATAATAATAATCTTAAAGACAGTAATGTGCAAGCTTTATATTTTTCAGGAATTACTGAAATTGAAGTATTAAATATAATTACTAAAATCAAAAGCAAGGCATTAGGATGTGATGGTATCAACATTTTAACAATTAAGTTGTGTATTCCGCATATTTTACCTCACATAACACATATTATCAACTTTTGTTTAAAAAATAGTGTATTTCCTAACCAGTGGAAGAAGGCACTTATTCTCCCGATGCCAAAAATCTCGAATCCTACAAGCCTTAAAGATATAAGGCCTATTAGTATATTACCTTGCCTATCCAAGATTCTAGAAAAAATTATAGACATTCAGTTAAGAAAGCATTTAAACAAAAATAAAGTAATTCCAAGTACGCAATCGGGATTTAAAACTGGCCACAGTTGTAGCACTTCATTACTAAATATAACTGATGATATTTTTCGCGCAACTGATCGAAGTAAATTAACATTATTAGTTTTATTAGATTATTCCAAGGCCTTTGATACCTTAAACCATACTATGTTAATATCAATTTTACATTATATAGGTTTATCTGCAATAGCTATTAAATTAATATCTAATTATCTAACTAATAGATTACAGGCTGTTCAATATAAACAAAATATTTCATTATTTCAGAATAGAACAAATGAAGTCCCCCAAGGCTCTATTCTTGGCCCTTTACTGTTCATTATTTACATATCAAACTTTGCCAATACTTGTATATCGTGCAATCTACATTACTATGCAGATGACGCACAGATTGCACTGTCCTTTTACCCTGAAGTACACTCTCAAGCTATAGCAGCTTTAAATCATGATTTTCATAATATTTATATTTTATCTGCTCAACATTGTTTGCAACTTAATACTTCCAAAACAGCGGTTATATTATTTGGCAGGAAAAATGATAGACTAAGATATTTTAATGATAACCCTTCAAATATTCTTCTTAATAATGAGAAAATTAATTATAATGATAATGTTAAGAATTTAGGGCTTCTTATGGATTTTGAATTAAGATTCTCAAAGCATATATCAAAATGTCTTCAAAAGTCTTACCTTAATTTGAGAGTAATTTATCAACATAGAATGTTCCTAAGCAGAAGGACAAAAACAATGCTGTGTGAATCTCTTGTTTTATCGCAATTACATTATTGCGATATAGTCTATGGTCCATGCTTAAATAGCCTAGATATTATTCGTATTCAAAGGCTACAAAACTCTTGTTTGAGATTGATTTTTGGCATCAGAAAATATGAGCATATTAGTAGTCACACACTTAAGCAGGTTAATTGGCTAAATATGAAAAATCGAAGGTATCTGCATTCTGCATGTCAATTTTATGCAATTCTGTTCAATCAATCACCTACATACCTATTTAAAAAAATTGGTTGTCGCTGCGATGTACATCATTTAAATACACGATTTAGAGGTACCCTCACCCCTCCATCATTTTCCACTGAGTTATTTCGACGATCCTTCATATATAACATAGTTAATTGTATTAATAATCTACCTGATGAACTAAAGGGCGTAAAAATTCAAATAAACAGTTTTAAAAAGCGGCTTTCTATTCTTATTATGGACAAACAAGCAAGTGAGCATGCAGATATACGTTAGAATTGTTGATTGTGCACTCATTATGATATAAGAGAGAAATAATTACTTGTATTTGTTTATATTAATGTTAGTACTATTTAAAAGAAACTCCATTTTTTGTTATATAATCTATATAAGTTTATATATCTATACTCTAATCTACTTCCATGTGCTGTGTAATCTGACTTGTTAGGGTTAGGTGGACGAATAGACGGGTAACTTTGTTACACTGTACTAAACCTCGCCCGTTCAATAAAGGCCTTTATTATTATTATTATTATTATTAATTGTGTTTCACATGAAATTGAAGTTATTTTGTTGAGGTAGATTAGAAGTCAATAAATTAGACACATCATTATTGCATATGTGTTTAAATGACCTGTGTACAGATGTATTGGTCTGTGACAGTACCTTACGTATTTTATTTGTTTTAATACAATGGCGTGTCTAACTTCCTATGTTCCAATTTCATAAAACTTCTAGATTGCCACCTAGCGATAAGTACTCATGATTGTATCAAACATTTTTGTTATATTTGATTGTACTATTTATATCACAAAATAGAATGTTAGTAATATTCTTCCATAATTACCATCTTGAATTACTAAATTATTTAAAAAAATTATACCAATATTTATCACCCTTACCTTTGTCTATACTCTATTTAAAATGAGAAATCCATGGTTTTAGCAGGTGCTTTTAAAATAACACATTTAACCAAATGAAAAAAATATATTTAATATGCGTTAGAAATTCCAGATGTGTTTATTTTATCTTTTGTTCCTGTTCTCACGGACTCATTACCTCTTTAGTTGTATGCGGAATCTGCAACACATCTGTTGCTATTTATAAAACAAACCTTTACAAAAATGTCACGTTTTTGCATTGAATATCATGTAACTACATTTAATACGTAGGTTGCTTTGGAGCCTTCTCATCTGGCAGACATATTGAAAGTCATTATTATTAGGTAACGCTTATCAAATCATTTATGTTACTAATTATTTTAAATATACATGACTAGAATTCAAAAATCATTGAAATATGCAGAAATGTTTAGGATGTTATCGAAACAATATTAGAAATCTATACTAGACTTTCTACTCATGCCTTGTCCGGGATACTTTTTATTTTTGAACTGTATTTTTGATAAAATGAAAGGGGATTCTAAACCTTATTCTTGGTAACTAACAAAATACGAGAGGTTATATCCAGAACGATTCCATTTTTTGACTAGATGAAAAGTTTAGGTTCAATGCCCTTGTGAATATGTATAATGGAACAGAAACACCTTAATTTTCGTAATCTACACAGGGTGTCTCAAAATCACCGGGGGAGCTTATAATGATAGATTCTTTTCAACATTTTGAGACAAAAACCTTAATACTTGTGCCGAGGCTCGAACCATTTTAGAGTTGGACTCTATTGAAGGTTCGCAAAAAAGTTCTCCTGTGTCCCTATGCGAGGCTAATGATTTATTAAATTTGTAATTCGGCAACGGTACTAAATTTATTAATAATATCTGTCAGTTGTGTACTTTGTCATTATTAAGTGTTTTTAATAACAAAATGAATTACAATTCACAAGAATGTTGCGAAATGACCATCTACGGTGTATGTGAACGTAGTTTTCAAGCTTCTGCGCGAGAATATGCGATTTGGTTTCAAGAAAGAAGACATTTGACACCCTTTCGTATAAAAATGTAGCTGGTCCCTCACGAACGCGACGAACCGCGGCAAATGAAAATACTACGATAGAAGTAGATCCAACGAAATATAACGCGAATGCTAAATATTCCAAGAATTTTCAAGCAAAATTACCAGTATTTATCGACTTATCGGCGGCCTACAACACAGTGTGGAGAGAGGGCATGATATACAAGCTACTACGTACGTAATAGACAGCATGCTAAACGACCGAGTGTTTCAAGTAGCCATGGGATCCGACATCACCTCCCCAAGGAAACTAAAGAACGGGCTACCACAAGGATCAGTCCTTGCCCCATTCCTCTTTAGCCTGTATATTGCTGACATGCCAGAAACAACATCAAGAAAGTTTGGCTACGCTGATGACTGGGTACTTACAACAAGGTGCAGCTCTATTGAACACAGAGGAGACCCTAACGACAGACCTAGAAGCAGCCCTAACTTCAACGGTCGCTATTGAAAAATTATGTTTTTTCGTCAGACTCTCGTTATGCCCCACTGTATTTGTCAGACACATATACCACAAATTATATACCTGTTTTCTGCATATAATTTTCCAATGTCTGAAGATTATGAATAAATTTTTTGCTGTCATGAAACCGACAACTTTGACGCGTCAGACTGGGAAATCGGAAAATAATTTTCGTCAGACAATACGAAAACTTGTTTTTGTATGTTTTAATAAATTAATACAGCGAAAATCAGCTGGTTATTAATAAATTTTCTTATAGTCGTTTTTCCGACATGTTCGCGGACACACCCAATGACCCACATTTATTGTCAGACAATTATTTTTTCACGTTTCAATTCTACTTGGAAAAATAACAGTATCTATACATTTTTTATATGCCGTCAAAATGACATGTTTCGGAAGATCTAGCGGGAAAACGCCCCAAAAACAAAAAAAATGCTGTCAGACTAGGTCCAATGAAGCCATACACGAAGTTTGGAGAGAGTATGTATCAGCAAAATTTTTCCCGACGGGCACTTTAACCAATACTTCCATTTGAAAAAATCTCTTGACGAATCAATTTTTTTCCTAGAAATATATAGAATTTACAAAGTACACATATTAGACTCTTCGCATAAGAATATATTGTATTTACTGTAGTCACTCACTTAAATCCGTAAATATAGTAGGGGAAAAATTCATATTACGTAAATCATTGGATTGTACACACCTTTCGAAATATCTGTCATGTCCCTTGTAGGTACAAAAACTGAGAATAAAAAGCAATTATACCTTCATTTGTGTTCACAAATCTGTAAAGGGGTACAGCGTTCCACAATTATATAAAAATCTGCGGGCAATTAATTGTTCAGATCTATTGCTAAAATATTTTAATTTTCACTTATGTAAAATTAGTCACGTACAACAAATTAAAACGATGTGACTAAAAATAAAAAAATCTTAATTACTAAACTGACCTAATTTTACCATAAACACCTGAAAAACATCACTGTCCAAGTAAAATTTTCAAAACTACAAAGTAAATGACAGGTTAATCGTAAATGAGGAACTTTTGTCAGGTGTATAAAAATCCTGATTATTAAATAATAATTGGCAGAATTCCAAGCGATAGATTAGTAGTTATTTTAGAAAATATTTGCAAAGACCCAGCATACGTATGCGCTACATCTTTTTGCTTTTATCTACACAAAAATATTAAATAGTTTTAAAATCGTTGGTGAAATGGGTGTTTTTGCAATATTTGCGAAAATATTATTGAAGCTGAGCAACTTATGTATGTTTCATAATGCTTCCCTCAATACCTGTAAGAAAACATTTCTAAAAATCAAAAGTTTGCTATAGAACGAATATTTTTATTTTAGTTAAAAATATAATAAATTTCTAGATAAGTAATTTTTTGATTCCGCCAAAAATTGTTTTGGGCTCGCTCTATTTGCAACAGATATTTTTTACATAATTTTCCATCCTAAAAAATGTTTATTGGAACAATTTTTTGACTCAACAAAAATTTGTTTACAGATTCTCCATGGGACTTTTCTTAATGCCATAATGATAAACTTGCAAAAAAAAACTTATCGACACAATTTTCTTCTGAAGCGAACATGAAACTTCATTAAACATAATATTTTTAGTCGCAAACTCCTCTATAAAATCCTTATTTTATTATAAGGAACGTAACCAGACTGCAACCAACAGCTACTCTCCGGGCTATGTGCCCCGCCGAGTACTGAATTACAAGTTACAAGTCTGGCGCGTTAGTGTAATAATTGCGTATTACCATCAAAACGCTAATGCTTCGATTGCAACAAACACCAGCCGAAAGACTGATCCTACTTAAAGGAGCTCTCTTGCCAGTCGTCACACACCACTTACAGACTGCAGTTTCGAGCTGTTGGCTCTCGTCAGTGCAAGGTAGGCATGTGACGACCGACACGAGGATCCTTTGACTACTTGGTACATCCCGGTATTTTTACAATAGCGACATGTAAAATAGTCAGCAGGCGCTATCTAGCGGTCCAGTATCTGTTGCAATCGAAAAATAAATAGCCTGACTGGGTGTGTGACGACTGGCAAGAGAGCTCCTTTAAGTAGGATCAGTCTTTCGGCTGGTGTTTGTTGCAGAGAGTAGCTGTTGGTTGCAGTTACGTTCCTTATAGTAAAATAAGGATTTTATAGAGGAGTTTGCGACCAAAAATATTATGTTTAATATTCCGCCCTCTAAAAGCACATTTGAACTATGAAACTTCATGTTAAATGAAAATTTATTTTTGGGCTCTGCTTGCAGTCAGTCGCCATTGTTGCAACGACGCAATTTTAACATGAACCTCCGATTTTGTCTAAAATGTTAGGTCGTGTTCGATAAAAACGTCGCCCATAGACAAACACGCAGTCGGGATTACCGATTCAAAATATTTCTTATTTTCGGGCTTCAAAGATTCATTTTTGTGATAATCTGGATTTTGATTTTTCCCAATGCCACTTATTTATAGAGTAGAAAATAAGATTATTCGATTATAAGTAGATTTATCTGTTTGATTATACGAGGAGCTTTTCAGCAAAACCGAATACAAGATATCTACCAATTTTTGACGCTGAAATTCGCGAGTTTTTTCCTGGACCTTTCTTTTTGCAAGGTGCTCCTTCACCAAGTAAAATATTTTTTAGACTCGGTCAGTTTTGAACCAAAAGTGAATTTATTCGGTTTTGGTAAGCTCTTCCATTTATCTTCACAGATGAGTGCTATCCACTTCTAAACCATAAATATTGCTCGTAGGAATAAAATTGTGTTCGATCGACTTCAGAATAACTTTCAAAATGTCCGTCTATCTGTCTGTATATATGTCCATCTGTACAACATGTTTCTAGTTCTAGACACAATAACGGAAGAATAGAAAGTCCCCATCGTGTACATATTTTGACGGTAAGTTAGTGTTTTCAATTCCCAAGTTTGATTGGAAAAAAAAGTTCACCCCAATAATGAACGTTGAAATTATTTTTATTATCAATATTCTCAATCCTGAAAAGTAAATTAAATAATAATCAAGTAACAGAAGAAATATTGTAACTTCTAGTTAAATAACGGTTTTCTCTATTAAATCATTATTTAATATATATTATTTTGTTTTTTTTCTATTATTATTACTTATTCTGCGTAATTCAGCTCATGTTACCTCCTGACAAGCTTGGGTTATTCTACATTTTGTAGCTTTAATAGTTCCCCATAAATAAAACTCTATCGGGGTTAGGTCGGGATATCTAGGCTGTGTATTTTTTTAAACAACACAGAAATTAGACAACCCCCAATTCTAGAGGTTAGAGGCTTGTGCGGAAGGGAGTTAGCATTGAAAAACACGGACATACAACCGTATCCTCCGACAGTGCCAGTGGCGAAGCTCGGACTCGAACCCGGTAGCGCGATACCAGTTCGATTAATCACGATTGCTATCTTGCGCCTTAGCCTACGCGGCTATCGGCTAGACTAAAGGACTATCCATTTTTGTGGATACTTTTGATCCAGCCATTGTTTAGTTGTGCCTGCATTATAGATAGACGCTCAATCGAGCTGAAAATATATATCCAGTGGCATTTGAAGTAGAAGATAATGTAATGTACCCCAAAGTTCATTGATTTCTAAATTGATTGATTGATTGATTCATTCTAAAATCGGGCAGCATTCAAATTATGGTAGAAAAAAAAGGTTTTATTTTTATATCACATAATATTTCTGGGAACAAAATTTATGGGTGATATTCAATTTATTTTTAAACCAGTTACTGTTCAAAAAATTGTAGAGATCACAAATAAGCAAAAACCTCACACCATAGGTCCCGATGGATTATCAGCTAAAATGCTACAACTTGCTTTACCATGGATATCAGCCCCACTAACACATATTATTAATATATCGTTCGAATTAGGTATTCTACCTCCTCAATGGAAACTATCTTGTATTAAGCCCATACAAAAAAAAAAAAAAAAAATGCAGAACAACTTAAAGATCTGCGCCCTATTAGTCTGCTCTCGGTTCCTCTAAAAATTACGGAATCGGCTATATATGAACAACTATCTGAATATGTTTATCAACACTCAATAATTCCTTCTAACCAGTCTGGATTCCGAAAAGGTTCTAGTACTTCTACTTTACTAAGTAATATAACTGACGATATCTTGCGAGCCATTGATACCACGCAAGTCACCTCCCTGACATTACTTGATATGACAAAGGCTTTTGACTCTCTAGATATTAATTACTTGATTGCAAAACTAAGCTATTATGGCGTATCTGGAAGTACTTTCTCCTGGTTTCAAAATTATCTCCACGGCAGACAACAGTTTACGAGTGTTAATACAGGAAACTCGATACTAACATCACATTATAGATCAGTTAAATCCAGTATTCCACAGGGATCTATCCTTGGACCACTTCTTCTTAACTTTTTTATTGCGGATGTAGCAAGGCTCCCACTTAATTCAAAATTATACATGTACGCTGATGATATTCAGCTAATGCATAGTTTCTCCTCTACAGAAGCTCAAATGGCTGAATTTTACATAAATAATGATTTACGTCTTATATACGAATGGACAATCTAAAATACTCTTATGCTAAATGCTAACAAAAGTCAAAATATTTTTTTTGGAACATCTCAGCAGTTATTGAATCTTAGAGAACTGAATATTCAAGTAAATAATGAGATCATTGCATCAACCAACAACGTTAAAAATCTGGGTGTTAATTTTGATCCTTTATTAAATTTCTCTATTCACGTAAATACTATTTGTAAAAAAGCTTTTTATTGTTTAAAACAGTTATACTCATTCAAAAAACATCTAGACACAAATACTAAAATATTGCTTTCTGAAACTATGGGTCTATCGCACTTAAATTGCGCAGATACTATGTACGGTCCCTGTCTCTCACAGGAAGACAAATTCCGTTTGCAAAAAATTCAAAATTGCTGTGTACGATATTTTACAACTGTGCCTCAATTTGGTCATATAACTCCACATTTACGTGCTTTCAACTTATTAAATATGTGCGAAAGGAGATTTATACAAATTGTAGGATTCGTATTAAACATTTTCAAAACAGAAAAACCAAATTATCTATTTAAAATAAAATACATAGGTTCTGAAATCCACCATAGGGACCTAAGACATGTTGAAAATAAAGTTTGTATTCCCGCTCACAAAAATGCATTTTTTCGGTCTTCCTTTTCATTCATAGTACCATATATTATTAATAACCTGTCAGCTCAGAAGACATTATCCTATCAAGATCAAACTTTAATGTACAATTGTTCTAAATTAAATATTTTTTTTACATGTATAAATATTTCTGTACTCAGGAAGTGTTGTAAAGCAACATTGTTGATACACTTCCTTTTGAAAAATTTTATGTACCTGTACTGTTTTTTTTTTCAATAAACGTATTGTATTGTATTTCAAACCATGCATTAATTTGCTGTGAACATTGCAATTTAAGACTCAGTGTGGGTACTCTTCAGACCAGCAGTGATAATTTTGTGATGATACCATACTATTTGTTGTAAAGATAGCTTCGTCTATATAAAGAATATTCTTCAGAAAATTCCTGTCATTCAAATATTCACCTTGAACCCACAAACAATATTCTAAACTTCTAACATTATCACCTTGTTCTGGTTGCGTTCTGCGATTGAAATATTATATTTTAATATTCTGCCCTCTAAAAGCACATTTGAACTATGCTAAGCCAAGTCAGGCTATTTATTTTTAGATTGTAGCAGACACTGGACCGCTAGATGGCGCATGCTGACTATTTTGCATGTCGCTATCCTAACGATGCCGAAATGTACCAAATAGTCAAGGGATTCTCGATCCTCTTGTCGTTCGTCACATGCTTACCTTGCACTGACAAGAGCCAACAGTTCAAAACTGCAGTCTGCAAGTGGTGTGGGAAGACTGGCACGAGAGCTCCTTTAAGTAGGATCAGTCATCAGTCTTTCGGCTGGTGTTCGTTGCAATCGAAGCATTAGCGTTTTGTTGGTAATACACAGTTATTACACTTAACGCGCCAGGCTTTTAACTTGTAATTCAGCGCTCGGCGGGGCACATAGCCCGGAAATATTATGTTTTAGTAAAAATCACTAATAATTTAAGAGTTTATTATGGCCTTGACACATAATCATTGTCTCATGGTGATATTTTGATAATAACTGAATTAATTAATAAATTGATGAATGATGAATTAAATGAAATTAATTTTACTTCTGATTTCTTGAGGTGAACTGTTTCTTGTTTTTTACAACCAAACTTGGTCTGTTAAGGTGATTCCGAACAACTTTTCTCAATAATTTTTTTTGAGAAAGAATCCCCATTATATATTTTAAATTTTTTCGCTATAATTTTGATCGCAATAGACTACTTTTTTACGAAGGTTAAAATGATGTTCAACCCTTCAATAGAGCTTTAAAATATGTTATGCGTAGATAAAGAAAATCGGCAGCTACTGGAAGCGGCTGGAACCTCTCCACTCGGTGGATCTTTGAAGCCGAAAAGAGCATTAAATTGTGTGACAAAACGGCACTAAACGTAATCCGATCTCATCCAAAACCTTTTCAGATCTTCTGGGGCACTAAAAAAACCCTCAATTTAATGAATTTACAATCATCTATACGAGTTATTACCTACATTATCGCTCGTTGAATAATATACTATTAGGATATTAGCAACTTTTACATCACTTGAACGACTAAGAAAGTCTAGTTATCCTAAATACTACAGATTTGTAAAGCAACAAACTGAAAATTGGTAAAGTGATAATCTATAATAAATTCACCAACGACGGTACAGAAAGCATATGATATTGATCTATTACATCTACCTTTAAAGTTTGTGACTAAAACTTACAAATATGCCGAAATCTTATTAACATGACATGACACCAACGTTATCGGATGACAAACGATGACAATGACAATCGTCAAAATTTGCTCATTGCACGATCGCTCGCGGCTGTCTTTGTTAAATGAAACATTAGCATTTTAGTAATTTTACTAGATTTTAGAGGAATATTTGTAGTTTAATTCTTCGATTTGTCTGTATATACATTTAAAAACGGCACTAAACGTAATCCGCTCTACTTCTAGAGCAGTGAAGAAACCCTCATACGTGAATTGACACGTGATATGACGAGTTTCACGACGTAAAGACTACGCGCATCGATCATGTCATGCGAAATGCACACACACAGACATTTTTCAAAAATCACTTTTTTGGGTTCATAGGACCTCAAAACGTAAAGAATTGATGTTATCTCAATTTTTGTTTTTGAACCAATTTTAGTAACCTCTCACAATTTTATTGTGGAGAGGTTAAAATAAAAAAGTAATTGGGATGTTACCATTTCAAATGAAACACACTGTATAACATTAACTTATTTTCAGAAAGAGTATTCTTTACTGTTCAAAAAAACTATTAAAATGATAATATTTACGTCTAGTTTTGTTTCACCAGGTGAAGAATGTTAAAGGAGATATTATGAATCGAAGACAGCCACCCATGTTATCGTCATATGTTACGACGCGAAAGAATTAAAGATTTAACAGCTACGATTAATAATCTTCGTTATGAAATGGAAAAATAAACACAGCTGAAATTCGTAGCGGATATAGTTGATGGACACTTTTTAAATTTTATAAATCATCACTCAAATACCTGAGCTTCAAAAAGATTTATTTTTAAACATTTCAGCGCCACCATCTTTCATCTTAAAGTAGGGTGGAAACAAAAACGTTCTAGTTTAAAAATAACAACACAGGAGCCGGTCTTAGGTAAAACCAATGATAATTAGTTGAAGTTACAAAGGCGATGTGGGTGGTGGGAGGGTTCGTTGCTAAGGTTTCTACGGTCATTTCCTGTCCAAGAAAACCGAAAAATGCAATTTGGCTTGACAGGTCGGAAAGGTTGAAAATAACACGTTAAGTATTATAAGCAGAAAGATATATTGCAAGGGCTTCTTTTTATCACTTTTTTGAAGACCTACATATTGGTTTCTAGAATTATTTTAAGCGGTAGGTAGACCCGTGAAAAAAGTAAAAATAGTGAGCTGCTAGTATTAATTATCCACTTGTAGATTTTTTAGTTTACTGTCAAGGACAAACAAATGAATGTGTTTCGTTATGTAAATGTTTATTTTTATATAGTTCATTTAATGGTTGTAGTGACGGAGTAAACTGAATTAATCAACTACGTAGTAAATGCATTGGGAATATGGAAAATGTATTTACAATTACTAAAATTGTGGAAATAATTGTATGTATTAAAAAATAGGAGTTTTTATTAGTAAACGTTCATATTTCTGAGAAATATTGATATATTATTAATCCAATTTATCTACTGAATACAAAAGCTATTAAAAATAAAAATGCATAAAGAAAATATACAGAGTGATTCGAATTTTACGCTCTTTTAAAATTGGAATTGATACCGCCAAAAAACTACATTAAAAGCCTTATATTATCAGCAATAAAAGAATATTGAAGTAATGGTATTATTAAATGCTACTTAGATGTTTATACCGTAGGCTTCGATCATTTTTTGAGAAAAATAAAACTATATAAAAAAATCCTTTCCAATTACTAACAGACACCAATATAAGAAATTCTGAGATGAGCGAAAAAGTCTTCCTATTCTTTAAACTATAAAAAACGTTTGATACTGTCGGGACGGTAGCGCAGTGTGCATCTTGTGTATAGCACTGAAATTTGTTTTACTTTTACGCATAAAATCGGTGATTTTAATTTGTATATAGATCAATTCTTAAAACAGGTTTTTTCTTTAGTTTCCTGTGTATAAACTGATAATTAGTTGTATAATAAAATATGAAAAGTAACATTCTGTTTATCCATTTGTCCGGTTCACTAAAAGGAGAAAACTCAATCTTAGAACTCCTGTATTGAATGGAACGATACTAAATTTTTCCAGTGAAGTCAAGTATCTAGGAGTAATCCTGGATCAAAAACTTACCTGGAACTCACATCTGAAAAGGATTCTTACTAAAGCAACAGCGGCAATAAGGACGTGCCGTAGGTTGTTTGGTAAGACTTGGGGTCTAAGACCGAAAAAGACACATTGGTCTTATCTTTCGGTTGTCAGACCTATGGTAACCTACGCATCATGCGTATGGTGGCCAAAAACAGAAGAAAAAATAGCAAAGGGAAAGTTGCAGAAACTGCAACGCCTTGCCTGTATAGAGACTACAGGAGCAATGCACTCATGTCCCACAGCAGCTATGGAGGCTATGCTTTACCTACTTCCCTTGCACTTGCATGTAAGGAAGGAGGCAGCACTCAGTGCCTTATGACTGCACCAGGCATATAAATTTAAACCAGGCGACCTGGTTGGTCACTTAAGGATTCTGGAGTTAATCCATTTGAAGTCCATGACCAAACCCACTGACTCAATGCCAATCAAACAAGACATTGACCACCCGTTTGACGTGTTAATTGAAAGCCGTCAGACGAGCAAGATAGAGGCACTGCGATTGGAACAAGGGTCACTCATCTGGTATACAGATGGATCTAAGATGGCTGAAGCGGTAGGAGTGGGCATAGCAGGGCTTAAATGTAGGCTATCCAAAGCCCTCGGTAATACCCCAACCATCTTCCAGGCAGAAATTTACGCTATAGATCTGTGTGCCTAGGAATAGCCAGGCAGCACTAAAAGCTCTAAGGTCCTATACTTTTGAGTCTAAAATTGCCTGGGAATGTGGACAATCCCTGAAGCAACTGGCCAACAACAACAAGGTTACCTTGATGTGAGTGCCAGGGCATGAGGGAGTACAAGGAAATGAACTTGCTGACAGCCTTGCAAAAAAAGGATCCAAAGCATCATCCATTGGACCCGAACCTTTCTGCGGCCTGACCAAGGGACACATAGCGGAGGAGATCCAAGAATGGGAAAAGGACCAGAAAAAGTCCTACTGGAGGAATACTCCAGGCCAAATACAAGCGAAAAAGTTTATAACTTATTCGACAAAGAATGCCACAAGGCTTCTCGAACTTGAAAAGTCCGAATTAAGGCTAATCACAGACCTTCTAACTGGCCACTGCCCCTTGAGATATCATCTCAAGAATATGGGCAAGGCGGTAGACAACAGATGCAGATATTGCGATACTGCAACTGAAACTGCGGAACATATACTTTGTGAATGCAAGGTGTTAGTCCGCACTAGGCTAAAATTCCTGGAACCGGCGGAATTAACGCCTGGAGACATAGGGAAATTAGCCCCCAGGAAAATCACAAGCTTTGTAAAAAGTCTTGGAATCCTGGGCAACAACTAGATGTAAGGTAAATCACAAAAGATCTTTTAAGTCGAAGTGAAGTAAGGCTGTTCGAAGCCAAACGACCCCATAAAACAATCTACAACATTCTGTTTAAAACCGAAAGGTACAGTTAAATATAATTTGCTTAATCAATTTTTCTGGAGAGCAACGGCACGGTATTAATTTCAAATTAGTATTAATCTCAGAGTGCATAACATCAGCCGTCCTGGCACGTTTCGTTTCATCAAGAAATATGTAACGCGTCGGGGAATGAAATCATTTATTGTAAAATGAGATAATGAGATAAATGAAATATTAATATGATATGTATTTATAATTGAATAAAGTTGATTTTAATGGTTAATGGTTAATGACTAGCAAACTGAGTTGCTTAGCGAAGTGGGTTCGATTCCCGCAAAGCAAAACAATTTTTCATTAAAAAAATTGCCTCAAGAGTGGTTGGGAGTCCACATTAAACTGTAAGGCCTCGCCTCTCTTTACCTAGCACAAGATCCTTGAGATCTTCCAGGGGGTTACTTTGGTAACTTGAGAGGCGGTTAAGAGAACATTTTAAGAAAATATTTTAGGAAACATAACCGGCTACAAAATAAACTAAATAAAGTGAAAATTAGGAGCAATGCCTATAATTTATTGAAACAATAACTGTCAAATAGATCACAGCGAGTAAAAATAGATAATAATGCATTTAGCTCAAAGAACATAATAAAAACAGGACCACCTCAAGACACCGCTTTAGGGCCTTTATTAGTTCTGTTATTTATAAATCATTTACTCGATAAAAACTTTGTATGCTATACAGAGTGTGCCAATAAAAATTCCTAGGTGAAATATTTCGGAAACTACTAAAGATATTTCAGTTCTGTAAAAGCTCGTTGCTAGAACATATAAATGGCTTTAGTTTTGGATACGAATAGTTTTTTAATATGTTAAGGGGTAGATAGGCAGTTGTTATCTATTTTGAGGAGAATTTAATTTCAATTAGATTTCGTTATGTGGAAAAAATTCGAAAAATTTGAATTTTTGAAAAATTGAAATTACTGTAACTTTCTTACATCAAACTTTAGACGATAGTTCGTTTGAAGCTTTCTTCATAAAAAGGTAATGTGAATTATATAGCAATAGAACATTTTACAACTTCCGGTTAAACCGGGAATTACATTTATTACAATTTTAAAGCGCCCGCCCCTATATTTTATTAAAGAATATTGAATAAAAATATGTTCGGTTCAGTATTCAGTCGAATATTTATCAAGTAAAATTTTCAGTATGCCACCACTATTTTATAAACTACAATCGGAAAATCGAAAACCTTGAAACCTGAACCCTCTGAAACGGGATTCCGGTTGAAACAAGCGCATGGTATGTCGCCGGTCTTATGGTACCGAGAAATTGTTCAAAATGCCCTTTTTTTCAAGCAAAAGATATATTTACTGAAATAATAATAATAATGCTTCATTGTCCATAAGACCAGTACAAAAAGAAAAAATGGTATCGGACTAGTCGATTATACAAAATATAGAGTACAAGAATGTATATAGATTACAGATAGATAACATATAATAATAATAATAATAATAATAATACATAAATCAAGAACACTTATATAAAACACCGTTGGCATAAGTGAATAAAATAATAGAACAAATAGTAGGACAAAATATACATATTAAAAATAATGTTCCTGAATGCTGTAAAAAACATTATCTAGCAGTAGTTGTTTCAATTATTTTTTAAATTTGACATTGTTAGTTTGTTTTAAATGATCAGGTAACTTATTTCATAGTTTTATACCCAAGATTTTCAACTGTTTGAAGTAAGTTCTGCATGTTATTATCTTATTAATTCCTATTATATTTCTTATTGCCTTTTTGCTTTTTGAACACTCGTTCAAAGTGATATGAGGTATCTCAAAACTCTATAACAGCTCTAGAGTAAAACTGTGAATAATAGTAACTCGGCAAAACTTCCCTGTTTGTAATATTTCTTAATCTGTACAGCGCGAGGCATGTAGAAGACAATTTTTTGCACAAGTTGTCGATGTGATATTCCCAATTAAGGGAATTGTCTAAATGAGCACCCAAGAATTTTGTAGTCTTCACCTGTTTCAAGGACATCATTTATTTTGAATAAATAGCTTTCTTTATAGTTTATCATTCTCGGTCTGAAATATATAAAGACAGCAACTTGTCATTACTAAACTCCATAACAAAATCGTTAATTTTGGTCTGGGCAATTTCTATTAAATTATCAACATTATCATCGGTAGTTAAAAGTGAAGTATCGTCAGCAAACATAATTTTAGTAAGCTCTCGTTGACAATAGCTGGTAAGACATTCATAGAAAGTAAAAATAATGAAAATGCATAATTAATGTCTATGCACATAATATATTTCAACAAAATGGCAGTAGATTTCCCCCTGATTTCATCCTGATTGCCCCAGCGGTTTGCCTCTCGTGGTGATATAATAAATATACCATTATATAATTGTACAAATAATTGCTAAAATGTAGAACTCTAAAAAATGTCATAGTAATAAATAAATAAAAAATAAATAAGCCATTGAAAATGAATATTTTGAGGTGCATCCAAAAGTGGCTTGTGATAATATATCAACTTTTCGATCATAACTCAAAGATAGGTAGTGGTAAATGAATTCGAATTATGTACACATACATAATTAACACATGCTTGTGAAAATAAGGTCACCAGCCGTAGAAGACAATGCTCGAGAGTGTTTATGACCGTACCGTCTGAATATTTATTTTAATCTTTCCTATTTTCTAAGGTAAAAAAATTGCACAATATCCAACTCAAGTTCAGGAACTTCTAATTTTCTTCCACTACATGTAACTAATATTGGTTTTAAGATGTGAGCAATTTTTAACCTCAATATCTGTATATGTATATGTATATTATAATCCTATTAATGTACCTAAAGTATTTTCATTTAAAAAAACTCTAATCGCCAAGAACAATTTTAGTAAATATATTTTAAATGCAAAGGAATCTCTTTTCAAAAAAACTAAAATAAAATTTCTATGAGTGTAAAGTATGTTCAGGCACCATCTTAAAAAGCAATCGAGCAGGTAAAACCTCAGGTGAAATCGACAAATAAAATGCTCCCATTCGTGGATTAAAATCCAACAGGTGGTTGGGAAGGAGAACAGGTGGAGCCAGGTAACATAAAAGGAGGTTCCGCTCGAGTACAATTTACACACTTGTTTTCATGTATTTGCACTTGAAACGAGACACAAGTAGTGCAGAAACCGGTAATAGCTTGTAACGGCATACTCACATTCATCTCATATTTTTACTATTGTAATACAAGAGCGTTATTGTCTGAAAAGTTGTATAAAGTAAAATAAAACTGGTGAATTGTACCTAACAAAAGGTCTTCCAGGCCAATTTCTGACTCCATTTACGGCGTATTATGTTTCTCGGCAAAGCACATTCCTATCCCATAAAAGTCAGAGTAGTCAGGTAGAAGAACAAGGGATGGGCTAGCAGGTTCACTTCGGCGTATTCTGAACGACATTTTAGGTCTATTGAAATCCAAGCAGGTCTAATACCACCTCGGTGCAAGGCACAGGTTGATTGGAGAAGACGCAACGGTCGTTGTAAGGTTTGTGACATTGAGGTGGACATTTACTTAGCTTTGATTGATGATGTTCAGGCTGGTGAGTCTATAGAATGACATTGAGACACAATGAAGGTCCCAGATACCTACTTTGTAAAACAGTGACATCACCAGGAGCGTCGTCAGGGAACATTTCAATGTTGTACCTACATAATTTTATAATACTAACAATTCATAATTCATTTTTGAGAATTGTGCAACGACGTCTTTATGAAAATAATTTAAATGCAAGTAAATTAAGTAATATCTCGAATTAATAAGTAAGTAAGTTATTCACTTGAGAATCACTTTCAGCATGCGTGTACTTTAAATATTAAATTTCTCAAATTAATTGAATAATTTATACAATCACCGGCAAAAACCGACCACCTGAGTAGTGCAAAACGTTTGCTGTTCAAAACTTTTGTAATATATCAACGATTTTAACAATTTTTTCGTGATGTTCTAAAGAAATTCATCAAAAATATCTCATGCCCTTTCGATTTTGAACAAATAATTTTTTACAACTTATTGTACCCGGAGAATCAAAATGACAAAGCCCTATCCATTCTCAAAAACCTATTTTTGATTCATACCAATGTCTGTATTTTTGTAGAAGATACACACACAATCTCAAGTAAAATTCAGCAAATTTTGGCTTTCTTCAGTTTAAAAAATCACTTTTTCTTTATGGAGTTTTTATTCCAAATATGCAGTATGTCAACCTCGCTCATTGAAAAATATCCAAGTTGACATGGCATGTGTCGAATTCTGTCAAAAGTAATTTCACAATAATTGCTAAACATTTTTCAATCTCTCAGTAGTACTAAGAACTGAAGTAAAGTCGTTACATTAATCGAGGGTAGTCGAAGTCAGGTCTTACGTATCTAATGCTATAGAAATATCCCGAACATCTATCCAAGGTGCTTTGAATCAATATGTTGAACTAGGCAATTGTACCAGGAGACCAGGATTAGGTAGAAGAACAGCAACAACAGCAGTTAATGACCGTCTGATTTGGCTTAATACGTATAAGCGAAAGAACTGTTAGAAGACGGCTTGCGGAATTCAGAATATATTCAAGTAGGCCGGCGACAGGTCCACAGCTACTGCCACGATATTGACAAGGTCGACTTAAATTTGTACGAGAACATGTGGACTAGAATCTGCAACAGTGGAGTAAAGTTCTATTCACTGATGAGTCCAGGATTCTCCTGTGGTCACCTGATGATCGTGAAAGGATGTACAGACGATGAAATCAAAAGTTTGCCGAATGCCTTATTTCGGAGCGAGTTTCACACCAAGGAGGTCCTATTATGATGTGGGCAGGTATTTCAAGTTATGCACGTGCTGAATTTTTGTTTGTAGAAAACGGAGATCTGAGAGCTCATCATTATGTGCAAAATATCCTTCAATAAGCTCCTTTCATTGGGGACGAATTCATTCTAATGCATGAGGGTGTAATTTTGCATGCAGCAAACGTTGTGAACCAGTATTTAAACGATGTTGGTATCAAACGAGTAGAATGGCCTGTATATAGCCCTCACTTCAATCCCATCGAACATTTTTGGGATGAACTTAAAAGACGTATTCGTTATCCTCCAGTAGTACCAGAAACACTGACAAAGCTTGCTCTGCAGGATGAATGTGCCGCAATCCCTCATGGTCGAATTTTAGAACTTATTCGATAGAATGCGTAGTTATTTTAGCAAAAGGTGGACATACATGTTACTGAATTAATTATTTATTAAGAATGGTATATGTGCATTGTTATTCAAATTAATTATTGTTAAATATCACTTATTAAAGTTTAATTTTCTACCCATCTATCTATTATTTCATTTGAATTGTCAAATTTTACTTGAAACTGCGTATCTGCTACAAAATACAGACATTAAGATTAATCAAAAAATACATTTTTGACAATGGATTGGGCATTGTAGCGAATACAAGCCAACCTGAAATAGAAATAATAAAAAATTTATGTAGTAAATAATGTATATCATTACTTGATACAAACGTAAAAATATGTTTAAAATCTTCAGTTACGCAGAACAAATCAAATACACATACCAGCCAAACATTCTCCTGTGCTATGTGAAAAACTGAGCTCAAAGGACTTTTTAATTTTTTAATGTAGTCAGACATTATCGTCTAGTACCTACATAGTAAAAAAAGTATTGTTTAGAAAGTTTGTTAAAAGTTTACCATTTTCCTAATATTTTAGTTATTCAATCACTTTGATTTATAAATGACATGCGTTTTTAAGATATTCTTAATTTTTTATTTCATTTTCTTGCAGACAGAATTTTAATTTCTTTGAGTAGTTTATTTTATAGGTAACACAGTGTCTTTCATTAGAGAGGATTTATTGGTAATGAGCTGATTTGTTTTTATATACAAATAATAACGTTTTAAATGTTAAAATGGTAAAATGCGACTTTAATTTTCTACCCAAAAATAATTCTTCTTGCCTAGTAAATATAGTTGTTCAGTCAGTAGAGGTACCCCAAAAGATTATACTACATGTGAAGGGCGCCGAAAGCTGTATGATAAAGTATTTTCAGAATGCTTTTGTTTAAATCCTTGTTTGCCTTAGCTCGCAAACAATAACATGCACTATTTAATTTCTTATTCAATGCTGATATATGTTTCTTCCGGTTCGTTTGATTGTTCAGCGTAAAACAAATGGAATTTATTTCGTCCGTAAACTTGATATTAAAGTTACAATAATTGTAAGATTCGTTCTTTTCCTTCGGTTAAAATGTTTCCTCGAAATTAATTCTAATTTATGTGCTTCACACCAATTACATATATGCTTTAAACATTCATTAACACATTAACAATATTAATTGACCAGTCGCATTTTACAAGAAAAAAAAATCGTCAGCGAATGGTGTTGCCGATGAGTTCGATACACAAGATGGCAGATCATTTATATACATAGTAGAAATGGAAGTGAACCTAGACTTGATCCCTGAGGTACCTCATTCCGAATTTGAGTACTCGGATAGTTTGGTATGTTTTTTACATTATTCGCTGTTCCCTGTATACCAAGTAACCATGAAATCGTTTAAATGTTGCACTAAACTTATGCCATAGAATTGTAATTTCAGGACAATTATTTCTAATTTTACGGTGTTCAAAGCCTTGGAGAAGTCGCATGCTATATACAATACATACTTCTAAATGTTTCGGATAATACTCCCCAAACTCATTGGACAATAAAGGCGAGTTAATATGCCAGCTTTTAGCGTTTTTGCTTTTGCCGTATCGTTTTCTGATTGGATCTTGAGCGAAAGAGCGCTGCTCAAGGTCAGTGAGCAAGAAGTCGAAAACATTTCAACTTTTTTCGTAAAAAGGCGCAGTTTACTACTTTTTAACTGTCACTATTGTCAGATGTAAATAACCTCGCCTTGGCGATTAGATAGGTATTTAAGCACGTACATCTTGATCTATGTGTATTTAAGTCGTTGATTAGGCCAAAAAGAATTTGGCGTAATGGAGAGAAGCGTGGAGAAAATAAACATTAACATATTAACATTTGCTGTAGAGAATAACAATATTCACGTGATAAATGAACTACGAACCACACCCAGCTTTTGTATTGACAGCCCTATTAAGCGAAGCAAAAAGTCAAATTGATCTGTACGCAATCTAAAAACATTTTTATATTCTCCTTCATCTGTTAAAGTAAATTCATTTAAACCATTAGATTGTCAGTGATACCTTTAAATCTCCTTGCTCCAAGAGTCCGGTGTATGCATAACTTTTGACAGTGGAAAACCGGCCCAAAAAAGTATCTTTTTTCGGTTTTTTTGTCAAATCTTGGTTCCCATCGATCCTACGGCTATGAAGTGTACTTATAAAAAAGAAAGAACGAAAAATTCTCTACAAAACAGGTGATATAAAGTTTACTGATAACGCTAATAGTTTTTATGTAATAGGGCATTGAAACTCCGGTGAAAATTTTGTATGGATATTTCAGTGCATGTAATGGTCAAAATATAGTTTTCTGTGTTATTTTCTAATTTTTACAAATAGAAATTGGGGTATGAATAATGGTATATTTCATTGATCAAAATTTTTATTTATTTATTTAGATTATTGATTATTAACTGAATATTAATAATAACTACAAAAATTAGATTTGCTAATATAACTCAGTTTTGACTTATTTTCTGACATTTTCTTCTTATTCCTCTTCGATTTATTCTTCATTTTACTACTGGACTGGTGGAAAATACCAGGATTCAGAATCACGAATAGATGTTGTTTATGGATCGTCGATGTCAATTATTTTCGAGATTATAGTTTTCGATTGGGGCAGCATTCATGCAAAATGTTCCATGACAGTTGCCACAAACCGCCGAATATTTCAACTTTCGACAGCCGCACAAATTGCCACAGCCTTTCGAACAGTTACAAAAAATCATGTTCAAAAGACAATCCGGGGCAGGAGGTTGCGAGGTTTTTATGGGCTCCAATAAGCCGTTTTTGAATACCTATCCCTAATGTTGAGAGTTCAGCTCGTTTCTTAACCGCTTCTCCATCTGAAGTAGACACGATATAGGTACTCAACTTTACCGACTGCGACTTGTTTCTGCCTACAGCTTTCATAAAACACTGGTAACGGTATTCTCTCAATTCATCTTGGTTAGCCAGAGCGCCATACACAGCTAGGAAGATGCGTATTCCATCCGAAGAAACTGACTCTCGAGAAGAATAACTGTTGTTGAAAATTTGAACAACAGCACGTAAATCTTGATGTTTCGTGAAAAGTTTCAAAGCTGTTATTTGCACCACCATATATAACGCACCACGCATCGGCGCCCAACCACAAAACTTAATCTGATGTTTCCCACCCTTTTCCATGGAAATTACTAGTTGTATCGATAAACTTTACATCACCTTTTTTGTAGAGAATTTTCCGTTCTTTCCTTTTTATAAATACATTTCATAACCGTAGGATCGATGGGAAAGAAGATATGGGCAAAAAACCGAAAAAAAGTACTTTTTTGGGCCGCCTTTCCGCTGTCTAAATTTATGTATACACCGGAATCTTTGGGACTTTTCACAAACTATTTGGGGAGCTGAAAGGTACATGTACACCAATTTATAGCTCACTATAAATTTTTCCGAAGATGAGCCCATTTTTCGTCTAAATTTATTGTAGTACTTGTCTTAGGTTTAATGTGCTTTATAATAATAATAATAAACTACAAACTACGGCCATACCTTTATTATATTTTTATCAATTCAAATAAACGAATCTCCATAATAAATATAATGTAATAAATAAACACCACAGAAATTAGACAACTTCCAATTCCAGAAGCCAGGGGCTTGTGCGGAAGGGGGTTACACATTGAAAAAACGCGGACATACAATCATTTCCTCTGATAGTGACAGTGCCGGAGCCAGGATTCGAACCCAGTGGTGCGATGTCCGTGTGATTAATCGCGATTGCCACCAATTCAATTCAACATAACTTTATTAACATTATAATATAATACGTACCTCCCCAGAACCCATCCCGGGACCGACCGTGCAACCACCGCGCTACACGATGGCGGATTGCAGGGTCGGGCGGAACGGGTCTGGTTCGGTTAAAAAACAATTAAAAACTTAAACCTAGACTCCTTCTGAGACAAACAGACTAAAAAGGTATTAAAATTACTTACATCTAACATAAAAGATTTAACAACACTTAAAACTACACATTTTTTTTAGAAAACTTGTTCACTTATCACTTTTTTAAAAAATTTCGTAGCTGACGCAGGCACCTCATTCCAAACAAGGAGCCTTCCGCGAGGTGTTTAAATTCCGGGCTGCGCAAAGGCGGGCCTAAAGTTTGATTTTAAAAATTTTTGATTTCACAAGGTTTTGATTTTGTAAAAATGTGCGATGAGAGGTTATAGTTGGTAAAGTTTGGCTACAGGGGTTGCCGGAAAATCGGTAACGTCTCGAAATGGGGTATTATGCTGTCTAATTTGTGTTGTGTCTTGTTAACGGACTATCGCCCAGCTTGAAAGAGTAGAAGTTTTGAGAGATCTGTTGGACGTAATCCGCTATCGGGGTTATGTCGCTGCAAAGTGCGTACAGGTCTCTGAGGGAGGTGTACCTTCCAGAATTAGAGATGAGGCGCATAAATTTGTGCCCAAGCACTTTTAGTTTTTCCATTGTCGTGGTCGGTATGCTGCACCACACCGGCGCCGCGTATGTGATGGACGGCCTGACCACCATTGTGTACAACAGTTTTTTATTATGTCGGCTAAGTCTGCTACCCCTGACCATGAGCGGATACAGACTCCTGGACAAGGAGTAAACCGTCCGTATTGTCTCATTGATGTGAGTATTAAACGTCAGTCGTTGATCTAATCTCACCCCCAAGTACTTCACGCACCTCTTGGTAGGAATTTGGTTTCCCCGGATCGAAATTGGTGTTAGAATTTTATTTTCTGTGAATCGGCGCGTGAAGACTATCGCCTCCGATTTTTCAGCGTTTACCCGAATCTTCCACCGGTCGTAATAAGCCGTGGCACGAGCCATGTGCGTCTTCAGCAGCATATTCGCCGCTTGCGCATTGTGGGAATGCGCATACATGGCCGTGTCATCGGCGTACTTGGCCAGCTTCGTATTCGGGAACTCTGGGAAGTCGGAGACGTACAGGTTGTACAACTTTGGCGACAGGCACGATCCTTGCGGAACTCCCGCGCGAATGTCCCGCCGTGTTGAGAGTTTGTTATTCACTCGAACCTGTAGGGATCTGCCTGTCAAGAACGAGTGAATGAGCTTGATGAAGTAAGTAAGGAAGTTATAGTGGTGTAGTTTGTAGAGTAACCCCGGGATCCAGACGGTGTCGAACGCGTTCTCAATATCGAGGAGCACCATGGTGGTGTTCTTCCCGAGGTTGTATTGTACTTTGACGTCGTTAACTAGCGATTGCCACCTCGCGCCGTAACCCACTCTGCTATCGACCAGACCGTAAAGAATAATAATAAACATAATATCAGGTTAGGTTAAGAATTTCGTTGCTCATATTTTATAACCAGCATGTACTTTCCGCGTTGCGCGAAACCTCAAATCTGAACTCACTTTAACAAAACTGCATATCAAACTGACATACAGTTTCACAGAATAATCCTCACGTTTCACGGTTGGATCGATCGTTTTAACTGTCAAACTGACGCTGTTTATGTATTGTGCTAGAAGTTAAGGACACAAAACCCCGACAATATCAAAGTACTAACTCGTAATATAAATAATTGCTCTTTTTTTGTCTTAACGAGGACGTTTTCCCCCGTGGTCCTATGCATTTATAGTAAAACACTTAGCGGAGCTGGAAAAAAGTGAGATTTATTTATTGCAATGCTGTCAAATTTGGCGAGTAGTAAATACGATAATCCTAAATAATTTGATTTTTGAATTGTGTTAATATTGATGAACATATCTTAACCGATACAAAGAAAATATACATATTCAGCTAAAACGAATAAGGTACATTTTCGCAGATCCACTTCGTCAATGGCCAGCGAATAAAAATATTATTTTAGAAACTTTGCGAACTAACATATATAAAAATGCACAAACACGACCCGGAGAAAAAGGCCCCGTCCGAGATAATGTTATTGTGATGTCCACTTCTTCCAAGTTCTTTTGTTGGTCGAGTGTTTTCAGTGGAAATATAATTCAATTCGATATCGATGTGTATGACATCAATATTCAAATTTCGGGGAGTTTACCTTCTGAAGTTCAGCGTAAGTTTGCGGCGGACATTATTCCCGCATCCTATCACAACCAAACACAGCCAATATGTAAATGTGGGTGCTTCGACGTCTCTGTACCTGCATCGGTCAGCTACGTCAACAATCCATTACGCGCTTCCCTTGTCACGGAGGGCGCACTGAGAGTGGGTGGTAGAAAGTAGTCTATCCTCAGATGCTGGCAAACAAGATAATAATGGGCTACACTGACAACAAAGTAACAACGTTTATCTCTTAGCTACTTATCACAAAAAAATGTAATTCCTAGAAACATAATACGAAAAACCATACAAGATCTCATAATATAATAATTACAATATTACACAATATTACTAAGAACTTAGAAGAAACAACTAGAATCTGGAAGTTATTTAAGCAAACAGGTGCAGAACATAATGAATTTAAAGCATTACGAACTCTAATGAAGACAGACAGAGATAACGCTTATAAAATATGTTTAAACAATATTCAAAACAATATTGACGTTAAATCCTGTTAGAACTATATTAACTCTAAGAAAGGTGTATCTACTATCCCAAAAAATTTAGTATATAGAGATGACGAGTTAAATAATACACATGAAATTGTGGATGGATTTACAAGATTTTTCAGTACCACATTACTAACCCCAGAGCAACTAATAACGATTCGTTTAACAAATCGTTCAGTCCGAATAATAATAATTATTTTCATATTGATAAATTTTCTACAGATGATGTCTTATCTGTCTTGAAAAGTTAAAACCTAAATTTACAAAAGGACCTGATGACGTACCAGCTTTTATTGTTAGGGATTGTGCACATGTCTTTGTAGAGCCCCTCAATATAATTTTTAATATGTCTTTGAAGTTTGGTATATTTCAGGATATATGGGAAAAATCTCTTATTTGTCCGGTTTACAAGAAGGTCGAAAAAAAAAACAATGTAGAAAACTATCGACAAATTACTATAATTTGTAATTTCGCAAAAGTTTTTGAAATAATTCTACATATAGAGGGGCAGATTCATTAAAAATAGATCCACAGTCTCGAACTTATTTTGTGTTACGCAGAATATCACTCAATGATTGGATCTAAATGACCAAGTAGATGTTATTTACACGGACTTCCCCAGAGCCTTTGATAGAATTGACCACTTTCTATTACTACATAAGCTACATCATCAACCTCTCGCTTTCTATACTACTGTTAAATTTATTTAAATCTTATTTTAGCCAAAGAACACGATTATTTTGAATGTCAGGGTGTAAAATCATTCGAAATATCAGTTACATCAGGGATTCCCCAGGGCTTTGTTCTGGGGCCTCTCCTTTTCATACTATTTATTAATGATATTATAGGTAATTTGTTATTTATGTTATAATAATTATTATTATTCAGAGAACGGTGTAACCACTGTCACCTAGAGATAAAAAACAGAATCAACAAGTATTTACTAGGAGCTTCGTGCAGTATAACGACTACGCATGGAAGTATTTTACAATCTGGTTTGCTTTGTTGTAGTTTAACGACTACATATTATGGTGTGTTACACAATAGATCCTTATTTATTAGGTATTTTTGAAGAGTACTTCAGTATCGCTGTATAACGACTATCTATTTGTATCCCCCATTTTGTTGTTGCTAAATATTTCTCTTTGACATCTTAAACACAGAAAAGCAATAACACTCTATGGACACTCTATCAGAATAATACTACGTACAGACGAAAAATTGTGTGCGTGTGCTTTCAACGGAAATGAAAAACGAAGTGATGATCCAACAGGCGCCCATTGTTCAGGATGTTTTGGTAATTTCTGCTTGCTTTGAAAGCACGTACCTCTCGACGGGACTATCAGCTATACTACGTTGTGTAATTATCGAAGAAGAAAGACGAAGGAAAATATATGAATATTGTTACGTGTTTTCACCCTCGAGTAAACACCCTGTAAGTTTGATAAATTGCAACAATAATTTTCACAAACTACTTATTTTATTAATCACTTAAATTACAGTAATTAATCCTTAAAAATAACACTAATAATAACTTTAATCTAATACAAATTATATATCAGAACTGTACTGGATACTGAACTGAACTGCCTGCTGGATTCACCTCTTAATATATACACGTGGAGTATACTAGAATCTCATTCTAGAACCTTCTGGAATATGCTGGAATCTTCTGAAGTTTTCTAGGAGCTAAATGACGGTTCACCAGTTGGCCCACAGATGGCGTCACCCTACCGACCAGGCTCTCCGTTAGAGGGCAGCACATAACACTAGCTTCACACTTCAAATGAAGCCTGATATATTCATTCAAAATACATTTACAACAGCTGCCATTAAAAAGACGTTATATAAATTTTATGAATTTTTGAAAACTGACTACTATACTTTATGCCAAAACATCAAAAGTGTCACTTTTAGAAAATAGTGTAATAGTGTCATAGTTGTGCCTTTGTTTTGAGATTTATCAATTGTTACTATCTCTAACTTTTCGATTGGTAATTGAAACGTACAAGAACTGATTGTTAAAACTCATTTATTTTGAGACGAGTCCTTTTTTACAAAAATCATTTTCGTTTATAAATCGTTGCGTATCGTTCTATTCTGAGATAGTTTCTCATAGAAGGCGGTAAATGAATTGATTACGAAACTTGTTAGCGCCTGTAGTGTTTTCGGCGACAATATATATTTTTTTATTTTTTGTTATCGCCTTCTTTAGATTAACGTCCTGGCGAAGTTTAGCATTATCTATTCTACCACTCAACCAGGACACATACACATAGACTATTATATAACGACCATTCCCTACGACATTGTCATCTGCCGCAGCTGAGACTCGAACTCAGGAGTGGTACAGCAACTAGCCGTGTTGTCTCTTACACAACCTCGTCTAGTTCACTGCCACTAACTCGGTTACATATGAAAAATACCACTAAACATCCATACCCTGGGCAGGATTCGAACCCGTGACTCTTTGGTTGCAAGCCTAACACGTAAGCGTTAAGAAACTGAGCCGGAATATAATAATTTGAGTATACATTTCAAAATCGGTTTAAGGCTTTTTAATGAATCTTTAAGCAACAATGATATCGGTATGGGATTCTAGTGTTTTGTTGCTCAAGATATTAATAAAAGATTAATACTTGATAGATAGATAGAATAGATTACACATTGGCTTAGTTTTTTGTAGTTGATTTTCGGTATAATTCTCTTTATAATGGATATCTATAAAAGATGCCGATGTTTTCATTATTATTCTTAATTACAGATTATTTATTATCTCTATATAAAACAAACGAATTTTTTAACAAATAACAATTCCTTTGCTTAACACCAGTGCTTTTTTAAGACCGTACATTATCATACACTCACGTCAACATGTTTATTATTGTTCCCCTAGATTGTTAATATTCAAAAACCTCAAATATTCGTTTATATTATAGTAAATATATTAAAAATAAATAAACAGTTTTTTAACCTAGCAAATGATTACCTAAAGCAGTGGTGTTATTTTTGATCGTCGCGTTTTTTTTTAATAAACAATTTTAGCCAGAGTTTGAGGTAGAATTCACATAATCCAGGTCAGATAGTGTATTTTTTCAAAAAATTCCTCAGTACATTTTGTAAACGTAATAATTAGGAGATAAATAATGGGAATTAGAAGCAAATGTTTTGTAAAGTAAATTTTATTTGGAATCTGTTGAAAAAAGTCATGAAAGTGCCGAAAACTGGTTTTTTCACGTTTTCGATGCGAAAGAAAAAAAATTTTTTATACAAAAAATACTACGAAATAACTCGTAAAAAGAAAAATTGCTAAATATGGCCATTTTTTGCCATTTAATTACAAGGACTGTAATTGTCGTAGGAAGTTGCTTCGGAGCTTAAATTGTAGCTTTTGTTGGTACCCACCTACTCTAAAAATTTCATGCAGACTATTTTTCTCCTAATTATGACGTTCACAAACTGTACTGAGGAATTTTTCGAAAAAATTCATTCTTCTTTACTATCTGACCTGGACTAACAGCAGTACCACTAGATTTCAAAATAGTATCAAATATGTTGAGTTATATTTGGGAAAAAAATTGTGAAAATAAATAGGAATAACTCATTTAGTTCTTTAAACACAGTTATTTTAAAAAAAATAGTTTTGAGTCATTATTGAGTAATAGTTCAGAGTTTTTCCGAGAAGAGCCTGGAGGCAGTACCTTTATTTACATAAAATTATATGTTTCAACTTGCTGAGCATGGTGTTAAATGCCGGCAAAATTTAAGTAGTAAGTTGGTTAAATACGTATATAACCATGTTTTTTAGATAATTTTAGCCGAGGAGGTTGCTACCTGTTTATTTCACTTTTTATCAGAATGGCAAATAAGCGAAACAACAAATGCGAACGACTAGCTGGTTTAAGCTGGAGTAAAGAGTTGTGGGCTCAGAGAACTTTCAACAGAGGTGAAACTTACCCTTTTGTATGTATGATACATAAGAAAAGAGAGTTTGGGGAAAAGAGACAATGAAATATCGATGCAAAGTGAGCACCATCTATAGTGGAAAATGGGCAGATTTATCTCTTTTTCTCTTAAAACCAGTCTTCTATAGATAAGACTGGAATTTATTGGTAAGGAAAAGAAGTAACTGTTAAAATTAATGATAAAATATACTTAAAATGATTAAAGCTTACAACATAAATTTGTAAATCTTAAAAAGAGGTATAAATTTATTAAAATATAATTTTGAGCCATATGAAATTTTAAATCGAAAAATTTGTACAAAGAAAATGGAATTTAGTACAAAAAAATATAATTGAAGATATAATACCAATGTCCTATGATCGCAAAATGGACGTATGTGAAGCCGGAACGTCCAGATTCTTATTGTATCAGCAGCAAATCTAAACGTTTCTGGCAATTTAGTATATCGCTAGACAACATCCGATTCCAAAGATAAGTTGAATTGAAAGATTGCAGAATAGCATCTAGTTTATTATTGTCGATTCTAGTATTAATTAATCATAATTAATAATATGAAACTAAAGGCTTGAGCGTCTTAGCATAGGAGTATACCATAATTGGATTCCTTTTTTAGTTTGGTTTCCTTTCACGACCAAATTATAGAACCGGTATATAACTAACCGATAAAGGAAATCTATAATATCAATAATAGTTTAGCATTAAATTGCATACCTAATAAGTACTAACTGTCCAAATAAAGCAAATTGTTTTCAAATTGTATTGTGATGATCCAGTAAATACATTACTTGATATAACATACACCATATAACAGGTATGCCTGTAAGAAATTTTAGAGGTAAAAAAAATAACTTCATGTGGTACAGAGTTAAACAAATGAAATTTAAAGAAATGTAAATGTTTTACAGGCTTGGTAAACAATAGGTGATCTAAAGTTATAACGCAGAGATACGTAATTTAGTGTTAACAAAACATGACTGAGTTCCTAAGATACAAAAATAACTATATACAAAATGCGAAAAGTTGTTAACTGAACATAGGTCATGTAACAAGATCTTTACTAACATCTCTAGAACGTGATCCGAAACATACTCACTTAATACAGTAATGACAATCGAAGTTGGTACCTATAGAACTACGTGCGGTGATTATTAACTTTCTAGAAGAAGCACCTAAACTTCAATCTGATAAGAACGGAGAATGACAAGAGAAAAAAAAGAAAGGCATTATGCTTATATTCCCCCTCAAAAAAGGAGAGTCGTTTTTGTGATATTTGCAACCGTCATATTAACAAAAATCATGGCAAGAAAGTCACCACATGTAGATTATGCCAGAAATGAACATCAATTCAATAGTAAAAGCATGGTAAAGGTAGCTAAAGCTAATGGGATACCAATGTGTAACAAAATCAGTTGTTGATTTCATTTAAATATTTCTTTTGGAAAGGATTCGCTTTGTAATTTTTTTTTTCTATACTCTGTTGTTTTCCTTTTAATTTATTTTTGTTTCTTCCTTCAAGACCCTCCAACAAATATGTATAGTATCTATAAACTAAAAATCAAACTTTATGAAAAACTTAAAGAATAAAAAGTATGGTAAGGTCCATTTTGACCCTGCCATACCTTAAGCGGAAGAATTTTAAGCCATAACAGTTAAAACTTAATTAATTGATACCACAATGCTTGGGGCCATGGCAGATGAGGTGCTGGATGGGACTGAATCAAATTAACGAATGTGAATGGAAATAAAGCAACAAATACAAACTCTTTCCGTTAGCGCATGAATTAAAAATGATTTTGCAATAAAGGTTTACAAAAAAATTATAAAATACAAGATATAACACAACTTACCCGAAAAATTTTAGCCATACATGCAACTTTAAATAAGTCGATTTCTTAAAAATTAGTAATAAAAGTCCAACACAGAAAAAGATACAAATCGGGGCAGTTAGCCCGGCAGATCGCTGTTGTGTCGCATCAAACAGTATGGCGTATACTACGTGAAGCTCAATTGTACCCTTATCACGTCCAGAAGGTCAAAATATTATTGCCTACAGACCACCCTTTAAGGACAATATTTAATGAATGGTTGTTGCAAAAGAATTCTCGAAATGCCCGATTTACAGCCGATGTCTTGGTTACAGATAAAGCTACTTTTACGCGTAATGGTGTAACCAATCTACATAATACGCACGTTTGGGCCATTGAGAATTCTCATGTAGTAGTTCGGAATAACTTTCAATATCGGTTCTCTTTAAACATGTGGGCAGGTATTGTCTCATTGGTCCGTTCATATTGCCAAATCGGATGGATGGATAGCTGAAGATGTGCCCTTGGAGGTCCTAAATCTGATGTGGTTTTTACATGATGATGCGCCCCTACATTATCGTTTAGTAGTCCCGAGATTGCCAAATCGGATAGATGGTCTGCAGTATCTGCAGTTTCTCCATAATGATCTTCCTGGTCTTCTTGAAGATGTGCCCTTGGAGTTCCGAAGCCGAATGTGGGTTTTTACATGATGGTGCACCCTCACATTATTGTTTAGTAGTCTGAGATTATTTGACCCAATTAAATGGGATATGTTGGATAGGATGGGGTGGTGGCTTGACCAAACCGAAGTAGACAATATCGATGTATTACGTGGACGTATCACAACGGCTGTCCATATAATCTGCATCTTTGGGAACAGCAGGAAGGGTGAACACCTCAGCTAGTGCGAGAAAATTGGATTAGACGAGCCAAGGCGTGCTCGAACGTCAATGGACAGAACTTTGAACAATTTTTGTAGAAATATTATGGTATTTTAATTTTTGTATCTTTTCCTGTGTTGCATTTTATTAATTTTTTTTTAAGAAATCGACTTCTTATTTAAAGATGCATGTATGGTTAAAATTTTTCAGGTAAGTTGTGTTACATCCTGTAAATATTTACTAGTAAAAGTAAGATTTTATCTATTTGGAACAGGTAAAGTAATGAATAAAAAGATCCGCTTCAGGAACTTCAATACACCCTAGAATATTCTCCACAAGCCACAAGTAAGGCATACGTTATAAATAAATATCTGCAACGATATGATGAACCCTTTGTAAATCTACAAAGTACGTCCTTGTCGTCTACAGGAGACGATGTCCGCTACCATCCATGGAATGACCGATCTTCGCCGCCTCCGATGTCGTGTCTCTGTGTATTTCTGCCCACCAACGTCCATTGACATCGATTTACTTTGTAAAGGACAACCGAATTAATTACCACAATATTGCTATGTTGGCTCCGCTCTACTTGTCAATTATATCACAAACAATACTCGGTCAGTCACTAGGAGATAATATGGTATAATGTTACCAAATCAGTCATAATTTTGTTGGTCTTTTCTATTTCGATTATGTTTTTTAAATGTGGGTAAGAACATTAAATGCAGAGTTATTTTTAAAGCGAGAATTTTACAATTTCATATTGCTGATAAACCAATATATTTAAAATTAAACAAATACTATGGAAAACAAATGGAATATAACTTTATCAACTAAGAATTCAAAGAATAGTACACATCACTATAGGAGAGAATCAAAGTATACATATCTGTGTGTAGACTGTACTCATTCCAAACTATTTCAAACCAATTGCCACTTTCAAATTTTTTAAATAGAAACCCAGCAAACACTGTTACATAAAATATACGTAAGTATTAGATCATTATGTTACTTCTTATGTAATGTTATATCACATGTGACATTTATTCATGTGTGTATGCTCAAATATCTTCAATATGTGCATGTAATTTTAGTATAAATAAAACAGTATATTATTTTTTTTGTATAAAGGTTACATAATATATTTATGTAACATTCATGTAATAATTCTGCAACAGATCACTTCTAATTAAAAATAAAAGAAATAGATACTTCTTTTACGTTTCTGAAATTTTGTATATCAGCTTTATCGTAATTCTAACATTACTGCGCTTCCCTGTAAGTATACTAGATACCTTATAAAAGCCCCCAATTCACGTCTACCAGCGTACCTATGCATTGTAATGATTTACCCATCATGCCACCGCGATTTTTATTTATGAGATGCCAAAAGCAGTAGTAATGAGGCTATCATCTATAATACACCTAGAGGATTGATAATACAGAGATAAATTTATCATAGGGACTGCTGAAAGCTTGTTGCTTGGTTATTACCTTTAAGCAACACGATTGAAGCATTCTCTACGACAAAATTTTGAGTATTTATCAATGTTCGAGGTGTACTCGGTAAGATAATTTTTTACTAGTCAATATTTTATTCGTTAAAACTGCAGTTACTGAACGCAGAATTATTAAAGTTATAAGTTGAAGCGGAACTTGATGTAGTTGATTTATTGTTGATACTGCAGATGTATTTTCTCGCATACTGTTGATTATTTCACCATCGTGATCTTCATCAAAGGTTAGATAGGGCTTTATGGAACCAGAGTTATTGTGACCCGTAATTTTTATTAGTTACTGCTATGGGACCTCGCTTTTCGCCAAATGACTCACTGTGGCTGAGCGATTAGAATGATTAGATCTTTTTGTTTTTGGTATCCAATCCAATAGCTTGTGCTGATGATTTAGTCCACCCGTTAATCGTATTCCTATCTATAGGCATATTGTCAAACCAAGAATCATTTTTAAATTTCCAGAAGTGACTTGGTCTTAAAAAAGACGATTACCTCGTTTAGATAATAACTTACGAAACAATCTAACAGGACATACATTTTGGTTTTCAATATTTGGCACAAGCCATTTACTACTTATGCAATTCTTTGCCCCCCCCCCCCCCCCCTTGGCAAGTTTTACTGAAAATTGGACTGTATTCAATTCAATTGATCGGCCTTCCATGATTATTTTTCTTAGTACCTAATTACCTAATAGGCAATCAGCAGCCTGTCCACCGCACCAAGCTAACTCAACAGCTACAATATGGTAAAAAAATTGTAAACCTTCTGGAGTGTTTTTATCCCATAATTTAATGATTTCATTCAAATCCTTTAAACTTAGAGGCACTGAACTACATTTTTGTTTATTTACATCTTCTTGTAGTCGTTTGCGTGTAGCATTTCTTGTATCACGAACATTTTTGAATATAACACTAGTAAACGGATCAGACACTATTTTGAAGTCATTGAAATATTTTTCTTGTAGTAGCTTACTTGTAACATTCTAAATAGTCTTAACAGTTACTTCTTTATATTCTGTTCCATCAGCTTTTCTCATGTTCACTGCATAATCTTTTAATATCAAAGCCAGTTCATTTAAACTGCGTTCTCCACTCAATCCGTATTTTCTGATCGAATAAAAGTCTACAAACATTTTCCACGTATACTTACAATTTGATTAATTGAATCGTTTGAAACATTAGCAAATGTTTATGACATTTTCCAAAATTGATTTTCAATTTGACATTATTTGTCGAATTTCAATCTGACATTTGAACATATAATTTGTGCCTTGGCTGATAACACCACATGTATGTGTGTTATCGCTATAATCTTTTAGTGATTGGATGAATTTTGACATACGACTTGAAATGCAAAATTTTGATTGGTTAATACATTTATTTGATAAAAATTATCAGCTGTAATTTACCAAGGGTGCTGATAATCATGCGATAATTTTCTCTAATAATGAACCGAAAGCTTGTTGCTTAGTAATTACTCAAAGCAAAGAGCTTGAGGGTCATTATTAGAGAAAATTTTAAGGATTTATCAGTACACGCGGTAAATTCGGTGAGAAAATTTTTTGGAATTTTAATAATATGTCAAATCGTAAATGTGACATTTTAAATAAATTATAAAACTGTCAATAATTTTTCGTTACATAACAACATAAGTGATAATCTCCCTAGGGAGATTATCAGCTGTAATTTACCAAGGGTGCTGATAATCACGCGATAATTTTCTCTAATAATGAACTGAAAGCTTGTTGTTTAGTAATTACGCGACAACATAAGGCGGAGGGTAATTACTTAAAGCAACAAGCTTGAGGGTCATTATTAGAGAAAATTATAAGAATTTATCAGTGCATGGGGTAAATTCGGTGAGATAATTTTTTGAAATTCTAATAATATGTAAAATCGTGAATGTGACATTTTAAACAAATTATAAAACTGTCAATAATTTTTCGTTGCATAGCAACATAAGTGATAAACTCCCTAGGGAGATTATCAGTGTAATCCTATAATAATTGGATGAATTTTGACATGTGACTAGAAATGGACGGATTTTATTGGATTTCTATTTCGTCAAAAAATTATCAATAATATTATAGTTATTATGTGAAATTAAGATATTGGATGAAGATGTGTAATACTAATTTTAGGAAACAGTTAATATTTTATTTAAAACATGTAAGGATTCTGTTCTATATAAGTTTTAATTTATTAACTTTAGACTTTTTGTACTTGGAAATCCTATTATTATGACTTTTATTTTTTAAATTTTTTATTTATACGCCTGCGCTGTTCAAGAAAGTTTTTCATTTTATGCACAAAATAAGTGAAAAATGTGAAACAATTAGATACATTTTATTACGCAACAAAGCTGAACTGAAACAAGTTTCTAAACGTTTCGCCTTTTTCATAATTTCCAGAGAATTCACGCTAACTCGTTAAGTTTAACTTTGATTCTGTATTATCACAGATTTGTCGTGATTCGTTTGGCACATATTTTTATGATATTTCATTTATTAATGACAAGTTTCTGCCAATATAGGAAGGAATTTAACGCAGCACTGTACTCTACTTGAGCACCTTATATAATGAATATTAGGCAGACACTCTATGAACCTCATTAATTTAGTAATTATAGGAGATCCGTAGACACAACATAGCATATTATTATAAATTTGAAACGTTTATAAAAACTAATTATTATTTCTTTAGTATTATGACATGACATATTTACACAAGTGTTCACAAAGAAGTTATGAAAGGTAGTCAGTCGGGTAGTAGACGTAGAAAAACATAGGTTCTAAAAATTAATGGTTAGAAGACATTTTTTACTGATAATTAATTTGGAGCCACTTCAGAAAAACAACTCATCCATTAAGGCAGTAATATGAGGCCAACACATAGTGCCATTAACAAGTTTCGTGAAACTCAAATCCCGTGATATTCGATCACAACATGTGTCATCATACGTAAACGTAATAGAAAAGTGGTTAGCTGATGCAAGAAAAAATATACATTTTTGACCTGTCTCCCTTAATCGATGAAGAGACATTAACTCGTCTAGGAGCCTGACACTGATGTCACTACTAAGATACGAAGACAAAAAAATATTAAGGGAAGATACAAGGAGATTTAGAAAAACACGTGTAAAGTTAAAAATAGATATATTTTACGATTATGTGATACTAAATACCTTTTAAAGTGACTAACACGTATTTTGTGTAGGCATTAACTTCGTATTAGCCTCTGTACAGAATCATTAAACTTTATTAGAAAATGACTTACACTCATTGCAAGTACTCAAATTATATCACAGTATTCACAGTTATTCTTATGGTTTTCGAATCGAAATTTTCGTATTATTTGGATTTAATATAGAGCATTCCAAAGAAAATTATTCACATAATAATAATAGTAGTTTATTGGTGTCACTAATACAATAGCTATTTGTATGACAAGGGAGAAAAGTGCATAATTTCATCCCGCGGATAGTTTAAGCGGAAGGCATCAATATCCAAGGAGGAAATGGCACTTTGCTCCTGTGTAATACATATTATTTTTTCTACGACCATTTACAGTGTTTTACATTGGTTTTACATATATTTTATTATATTTTCTTATGCATGACAATCAAAAAACCAAATATGTCAAAATGTCATAATAGGTGTTTAGATAAGTAAATATTGTTAAAAATCAATTACATGGAACGTTGCTAAGGTTGCTTCTTGTTTCCAAAATAAACAAACTTCAAAAAAGTTTATAATAATGTATTCCGAATGTGAAGATGAAGTTCCTCAAGATATTCTGGAAGAAGCAAACGTGGTTTCGTTAAATCTATTACCGTTAAAGTCTCGTGAAAAATATGAAAAAGAGTACTAGCTATTTAAATGTTGGAAGAAATTTATACACTACCATTACAGCTATTTGAAGTTTCTACTTGTTTGCTTCCAGAGGGACCCAAAGTATTTTCCTTCCGATGGAGGAAAAGTACTACTTTGCTCCCTGAACTGAGAGAGCAAAATAGTATTTTCTATGTAGGGAGTAGAAAAAAGTATATTTTACTGCATTATAGACAGTATACAATTTTCTTTGTGGTGTAAAAACATTTATACTGTGATTTGAGTGTCATCAAACCAAAATAGCATACGATAAGGAGGAATGTATAAGAACATGATAAGCTGTGATTAGTGTTTTCTGGGACACATTACTTACAACATTTCTGAGTAGATATATGTTTGTTGAAATTTTTTTACAAAGAAAGTTTATGTGCTGATCCCACGACAACTTGCTATCGAGATAAACTCCAAGAAATTTAACGCTCCTTTATTGGTGTTTTCAACTAGGTTTCTTAGACTAAATACCATAGTTTCAGTTTTTGACTTATTTAAACAAAGTTGATTTGCTAGAGACCCATTCCTGGGTTTCTAGCAGTGTATCATTCATATTAGAATGTACAGTAACAAAATGTTTGTCTGATTGAATGATAGTGGTGCCATCTGCAAATAGGACAAATGTTGACGAATTGATATCAGTTAAATCGTTAATATATACTAGAACAATATAGGTCCCAACATAGAGCCCTGTGGAACGCCATATTCCATCTTTGCTAAACTTGAGTTTGAATTTCGATGAGTAACATATTGATAACGATTTGTAAAATATAATTGTATTAAATTAGTGCAACCTATATCAATATTGTAAAAGTATTTAGTAGTTTACCTATTAGAATGTCATGAGACATACAGTCGAAAGGTTTGGAAAGATCTAAAAAGTGAGTATATATGTATTTACCATCTTCGAAACCTTTATTTGTAACATCAGTTAACTTTTGTATGGCTGAAGTCATCGACGAGTTAGCTCTGAAGCCAAATTGACTGGCACTAAGCAGATTTTCTGTTTCAAAATAGTAAGTGATCTGTTTTTTTAATATAGTTTCCAGAATTTTTGAAAATTAAGGCAAAATGGCGTTTTTTAAGGTCAATAGTTTCCCCCCGAAGAGCTTATTAAAAAAATGTATAAATGTGGGATCTAAGGTGAACAATTTGGGAGCTATATATTATGAAAAAAGGTTTAGACTAATAACCGATTCGATACAAGAAATTAGTTTGTTAGAAGTTCAAACTGCCTTTCATAATCCTATGTCGTAAATCATCTAGCCCCTCTGCTTGAGTTCCGTAGATTTTCATCTTTAACTACCCCCACAAAAAAGTCTGAAAGACTCAAATCTGATGGCCGAGGTGACCACTTTATCATCGGACCTCTTCTATCTACCCAACGATCAGGGAATATATTATTAAGAAATTGACGGGCACTTACAGTAAAATGTGGGAGTGTCTTGTTGAAATGCAAGGTTTTCAGAAAGACTCGTCGTTTTCTAATATTTTAATATTTGGATCAAGTGTATCTCTAAGTGATTCCAAATAAAATTCACCATTTAGTTTTCCGCCAATAAAATAGGGCCCAACATTAGGATGCTACACCGAACATCTTTGAGTATGAAATTCATGTATTACATGTGGATCATTCTCCATCTCTCTGCAATTATGTCTATTGACTAATCAATTGATAGTAAATACGCATTCATCGGAGAAACATATGCTGTACAGAAGATTTGAAGTGACAGTTAAACTTTGACCCATTACTTCACAAAACTCGAGAGGACGGTCAGGATCATCCTTATGCAATTCCCGTTTCTTCATGTCTCTCAAATAATGTTCAGTTTCTCTCTGGTTAGTAGTTCTTTTTCTTTCTTACAAACTGATATGCGTTCTTGATTCTCAATTGCACCATCTTCGCTACATCTCCCGTCCATTCTCTTAAAGTTGAAGAGTCGAAATAGCATCTCTACGTGCCGTCACATTATTCAAGGTCGTTACTTGGTAGGAAAATAAATAACACATAACCCCACTTTAGTTCATTACAATGTTAAATATCACAAACCACAACTGAACGATTTGAAGTTAGCATACTCGATTTGTGTTACCTGCAAGCAAGTAACTAAAGGAGGTTATGTGTTACTTGTTTTCTCTTCAAGTAACGACCTTGATCCTCAATTCCAAAATGTTGATGATGCTTTTTCTGCCTTCTACAATGTTCTAAATGAGATATTTGATATTATGCCCCAAAAATTCATATTTCTAGTAAAAAGAGCTTTCCCCCATGGTTTAACGCAGATATCAAAGGAAAATTTAATGCTAAAGGAAAAACTTGGCGGGCTTATAAGATATCTGGTAATATTGACATATTATCAAACATCAAAGAATTGAAAGCCCAAATAAAAATAGATATAGATGTTTCGTTCAAAAAATATACCACCCATAAGTCGAATCCTAATAAGTTTTGGTCCTATATTAACAGTAAAAAAGGAGAAATACATCCGATGCAATAATGTATAACGAAGCATCGTTAAACAATCCAAACGATATAGTTTTGATGCATTTGCAGACTTTCTGTGAAATCTTATTCCCAATCAAAATGCCCACAAGCGGAGGCCAGTAATTATGAAAATAGAGTTAACGGTAATCTAATAATCAATACATTCTTTGAGATAGAAGTACTACAGGCTATAAAAAGAATCAAGCCCAAATTCACAACTGGATCTGACGGTATCCCGGCTTTTGTTTTAAGAAACTGTGCAAATGCTTTCGCCTATCCGCTCCACGCATTATTTAACTTGTCATTGGTAAGCAGTACCTTCTCAAGTATGTGGAAGAAATCCAAAGTCTGTCCAGTGTTTAAAAAAGGTAAAAAAAACGGGATAACAAACTTTCGGCCAATTAAACTTATAAGCAACTTTTTTAAGGTGTTTCAATTTCTTTTGCACTATAGTCTACACGGTCATGCTAAGAATGTTCTGTCTCCTCTGCAACATGGTTTTGTGAAAGGCCGTTCTATTGTTACAAATCTCATCTGCATCGCGATACATATCCGAATCAATCGACATGCATAAGCAAACTGATGTTATATATACCGTTTTTTCCAAAGCATTCGACAGAATTGACTGCAATAAGTTAGTTTACGAACTTAACAAATATAATATCTCTAATGATATAACTTTTGTTAAATTTTACCTTACGAATAGATCACAGTATGCATCATATAATGGGTAGAGTTCTGTTGAATATATTGCTACTTCTGGAGTTCCTCAGTGGTCTATATTTGTCCACTATTTTTTAACATATGTGTGAATGACATAGTTGATGATTTGGAGTGTGCTTACTTTATGTTGATGACCTTAAGATATACGCAAGGATTGAAGATTTAGGAGATTGCATTAAACTCCAAGCTAGCATTGCAAAAACACATTCTTGGTTTGTTAAAAATAATCTGGACCTAAATGTGCAAAAATGTAATATAATGACGTATACAACCAAGACATCCGAAATTCTATATGACTATCATATAAACGATGAAACTCTGACTAGACAAACTACTTTTAAGGATTTGGGCGTAACTTTCGTTGAAAAATTATCATTTTCAAACCATATCGACAACATAGTAAGTGATACATATAAAACTCTAAGGTACATTGTACGGAATAGCGGTGAATTCGCTAACAATGATGCTATCATAAACTTCTATGCTACTCATTCATTCGCTCGAAGCTCGAGTATGCGTGCCTTATTTGGAATCCGCATTAGAGTATACACAAAAATAACCTTGAATTGGCACAACGTCTATTTCTAAAATTTTTGTCCTTTAAACAAGAAGCAAGAAATTTTCAGTTTCATTTCTTCACAAACTGTGTCATGGTAAATTTGATTGTGCCAAAATAGTTGGTTCGTTGAATTTCCATGTCCCCCCACCCACATCCAGACAAGAAATATTCTCCACTGAACAACATATACAGTTATTATAACAATCGACAAAATGATCTTGATATTTTTGCTCAGAGAAAATACCTTTTCTCAAATAACTCATTTATTAGCATGAGTATTTACTACTATCTTATTATGTAGTGCTATCTTGTCTTATCATGTAATTTATTTTTACGTATTGTGTAATTAAACTATGTAATTCAATGTGTATTTTTATATGTAATTTGTGTATTTAACCTTTTTTTACTATGTATTGCTGTTCCCATCCTGTAAATTGAATTTATTTCTCTACGGGGCGAGCGTAGGTGCGTCTTTACTATGTACATACTTCGGTATGCGATGTAAAGCAACGACAGGCGCAGTTAGTAGTTGGATGGGTGACCATTCCAACGGAAACCGCGTCCTTGCCTCACACACCTTCTAGCGGCTTGTATATCAGTGTATGCGCGGAAGCTATACAACCTTAGGCGAGGGTTGTATATGAGATATACCATCCTTCGGAGGGGATGTAAAGCCGTCGGTCCCTTGTCTATTAAATGTTAGGCAAGTAAAAGATCCCTACTCTTCTTAAGGGAAGAGGTTCGGCAAAATTCCTGGTTGGGGGTAGCTCGTCTACAGGCGTCGGTGTTAGGCCTCAGTAGCGGAAATAGGCCGACGTTAAATAAAATGTATAAAAAAAAAAGAATTTATTTCTGTTGGGTGGTGTAAAGTAAAATAAAATAAAATAATTTATCATTGTTTTCGAATGCCAATATCAAGATATATTAGTCCGACCCATTCCTAAATGGAAAAATTTGTCCGAGTTATGTCTTTGTGTTTTTTCTTCAAAATATTTATTAGTCCTTCGAGATTTTCAAAAATTTAGTGGCGATAGTATTAAGGGAACAATTTTTTTCTATATGATAGCAACATGATGTCGATAGAACATTTTTGTTTGCTATTAAGGGTTTTTAATACTATCGATCCGTGAATATTTCAACTTGCAATACACTAGTAATTCTTCCTAGGAGAAATTTACCTAATTTTACTGACTTAATTTAGCGCAAATTCATGTAACACATTCCTATATTAATAGCAGCATTTAATATTTATTAAGCAAGATTTTGACTGGGTCCAGAAGGTATCTAGAGATAGTTTGTTTTTAATAAGGAGTTAGTGGAGCGACCTGCAAGACGTACTCTCCGGAGGTAGTATGTAAGTTAACTTATAAGAGAAACACATTACACCTCAAGGAATTACTAACATGGTCACCGGATCTTGCAGGAGTTCAAAGAATAAACTGTGAGGGTTACTCGGTAATTGGAGGAACGGTAACACTAACATTTATATATAGCGCTTCTGGGATTTGCCCGACTATAACTTATTTACCTTCAAGTAAGTGGTTAAGGTTATTTCTCTTGCAACTTCTTTCGGTGTATGATTCCATGAATTACCAGTTAAAATAAAAACTAAAAACGCTGAAATGAGATGATATGAAACTCTCACATGCCGATGTTGATGATATCTGGGAATTAATTTGTAAAATAACGTTAAAATTAAACTTTTTCAACTTACTTGCACTTTTTTTTTCAATGACTGTGTCGTAAACCGCGCAGTCAATAACAATTTAAGTATGCAATAAAAAAAAAACAGAAAACAAATAAAATAGTTATTTATGCAACAAGTGTGAAAAAGGCACTTTACAGACTAGTTGCATACACAATTTTTCTACTACCACAGTGGTTACCAAAAATATATGAATAAATTGAAATACAAAAATTATATCATTTGTTCGTTTCCCAAACTTGTAACTATGTGTATTATTTGGATTAATATTAATTATTTCGAATTTAGATTTTTATGTGCAAATTTAATTAAGGTAAAGTATGTTGAAACTTTTTGCTAAAACGTTTATATTTAAAAATGAATATATTACATCACAAAACTGTTTGACTACTTATCACTAATTTTACCACTTCTCGAAATAAATGTGGGGTACAGCTTTATATACTCGCTTTATATACTGAAAACGATATTGGTTCTAGCACAGTGCTCTATGAAATGGGATTTTATTTATCACTTTACTTAACGTTTGCTACTACTTGAATATATAATTAAACATTAATTTTCCAATATTTTTTGTGGCTCACTGTAACAAATATTTTGGCCAAATAAAAATTCAATAATTGTTCCTACTACTTGAAATGGCTCCTGTTATTCCTTTAAACAATATTTTTCCATTAAATTAAAAACTGGTAAATCTAGGTCAAACCTGCCAGCAATTGCAATAACTTAATATTTCTCCCAATTCGATTAACGTCTATTTTTACCAATAACATGATTTAATTAACCGTAAACGTATGTATTTGCAATTGCTAGTATTGAATTGGAACGGAGGATGGGAGTCCTTTATCCATGTGAGCTATGTATCTCCCTAATTGGTAGTCCTGGTTTATGCAGTTCCAGAATTGGATTGTGGTAAAATACGCTGTGTGGTTTCTGTAAACTTCGCCAGGGACCTGTCTCTACGTCTCAATTACTAGAGGTAATATATCGAATCCTAACACGCCGACGATATTTTATCCCATCGAATCTGTTTAATAGAATTATTCACAATCCACTCGAAGGAATTGCTATTCGAATTTACATTGCACATGTTTCTTACTATCTACTTTGAATGTTCGACATACATTTTCATTTCATTTCTTTGCCTACTACTCCAGATTTCAATAAATTATTCCATTTTGCACCAAACATTAAGAGAGTATGCGAGCCCCATTTGAATAGAAAATGGGAAGATCTTAAAGCATCGACTTACCTAAGTTAAATAAACTGAATACATTATCAATTTCCTTTTAATCTCAATCGATCACAAGCAATTTTATTATTGCATGCTAAATAAAGACAACTGATATTTCGTCTGTTCCATTTTAAAAACAAATCTTTGAATAATGTGGATAGTAGTCGGTTATAAATGTGTTATAATGTCCATTTTTACTTTAATATCGATATTAACAAGGTTCGATTAACTTGATGGCTGCATTAAACTCTATTTCATAATGTTCTTCATTTAATTTTTTCATCTTCTTATTGATGTTCATTTTTATGCAAAGAAAATCACACTTTTTAGTGATCTGTGGGTAAATACTATATAATTTTTTAGTTTTTTATTACCAGCACCTCCGGCAAATATTCGAATATAATTCCAATATATTTTAATTTTTTTGTGCAGCTTCTGGTGAAATTGTATACAAGAAATTTCTACTGAACCACCGGAAGTAATAATAATAAATAAGTATTTATTATTCACTCAAACTCACAACAACTGACAATAGATTATATAAGTAACAACAGAAGTGATAGGTAAAGAAAAGGCAGAGTACTTCAGTTTACTGACACAATCCGCAACTGTTCTTCCACTACAGCCTAAACTACGTGACAAAAAATATAATAATATGGCTTTCAATTCATTTCTAGACAATAATAAAATGCATAATATAATTAAATTAGAGAAATACAGCAAATACAACAAGAAGGGGAAAAAGAAAAAAACAGATAACTAGAGCAGAGAAAGAGAAAAGAGAGGAAAGCAGAAGAATAGAGGAGATAGAAAAAAACGATTTATTGGTTTCGCATTAAATATTTTTTATGTCTTTTTAAAACTTTCACATGTAAGGATTAGTCCATCAAAAGATAATTTATTTATACAAGTAGCAATGTTATAAGAAAATGACCTTTTGAAAATTTCCTTATTATGTTGAGGTACAGTAAGAATGTGTTTACGTTAATATTAATGTTATGAACATCAGCGCGAAAGGACAGCTTGATGAGATAAGGTGGTGACTTATATTTTAAAATTTTATGAAAAAATAAGTCATGTGAAGTTTACGACGATTATACATATTCAGCCAACCAGCAGTTGTAGTTTGTGAGATATTCTTTGACGACGTTGAATTCAAAAAATTAAACGAAGGCAAGAATTCTGTATCTTTTGTATACGTCACACCTCGATATTGTTGCAAGGGTAATAAACCGTATCACAGTGGTTAAAATGGGACAAAATTAAAGAGTCACAACATTTTTTTTCACACCAATGCTTAAAAAGTGTCCGAGTATATACCATTTATAGCCTAGCGTATATTAATCCTAATTTACTGGTTATATGCTGCTTAAACCTAATTTGACTTTTAGAGCTATGATTGAAGGCGATAATATCATTTCCGATCTGTATATTAAATTCTCTTGATACAAATTCCGTACATTGTCATTACAAAATATTATAGCAGATGATTTACTAGGATTAATTTTGAGTAGGTGATCAGTTGAAGTTGATACCAAATTATTTAAATCAGTATTAATTAAATTCCCATATTCGTGTAGATCTTCAATGTGAAATCAACAATAAAGTTGTGTATCATCGGTATATATATAATTGGTAATTACAGAATTGCAAGGATTTATGAAAATTTGATGTACACATAGTAAATAATAATGGGTCCAGTATACTTCCCTGCAGAACTCCTGAAAGTACTCTTAGCGGTTGTGAAATATTGTTATTGAGTACCGTTTGTTGAACTCTAATAAAAATGATAAAATTAAATGGGAAGAATTTTGTTCAAAGCCACAAAAATGCAAAACTGAAAAAGGATTTGGTGATTAATCATGTCAAAAGCTTTAATATCATCTAATAATACTAAAACACTGATTTTATTACTATCAATAGCTCCAATAATGTCATCAGTTACGTCAGCAACGGTCGTAGCGCAACTGATACCAGATCTAAATCCAGACTGCTTTAAAGGTAGGATATTATTAATATTTAAAAATTCTCTAACTTGTAATTCTAAAATTTTCTCAAAAATTTTTTATAAGACAGGTAAAATACTAAGAGTTCTTAATATATTTAAACAAACAAAAATGATCAGAAAAATAGGTACAATTCCAGGGCCTCAATCTACCCACCCCTTAGAGAGTTCTCTTCAAGGAATGGGCACATTAAGACCTTAGAGACAAATTCCCGCAATGGTATGATAAGCCGAATAATCAAGCGCCTCGCTATGAAAGTTTGGCATCGGAAATATGGAGTCATTTATTTCCAATTGCCTTTTTGGAAAAAAAGAGATACAAAGTGAGTGGAAAACTACTAATAGAGAAATTTTCTATAGATGATAACAAAAAGGAAATAAACTATAACTAGGTATCAGATAATGAAATAATTATTTGATTGACTTACACGTTACTGAATTGAGGAAGTGATTGTAGAAGAATAATTCACGTGTCAGAAGATGAATAGCCAAACAGTTGTTGTTTTTGTTAAAAGAACAACACAAAATTGCAAGTAGAGAGTAGCCAAAATATCATTCGAACTGGAGAGCAGAGTGGAGTAGCTGTATATCGATGAAAGTATATTCAGTTATTTATACAAATTGGACGGAAATATTTTTGTCTGCAGAGGTAGGCAAGTAAGATTTTTGTAAGTAAATATGGAAGAAATGAGGAAATATTAAAAAAAAAAAAACGTTCTATTACAAATATTTTTAGTACATTTTTGCAGCATCAGCAATAAATGCGCCATCTGATAACGAGTTGCCTAGTTACGATAGGCACCTAATCTATTAGTTTTCTTAGATCTATACGAAGTTACTGTGGTTCTATTATAGTGAATTAATATGAAGCCAAATATTTTGGAAAATGCATGTACCTGATACAAGCGATTTTTTAAAGTCATTAGTCGAACCCCATGGGTTACAAAAAGGCTATTCATTGTAGTGGAAAGCCGCCGTTCGACTATCTACAGCCACATTTATACAAAATAGCTGCCCTGACTGTTTTTTTTTTAACTTCTTTTTAAAATATTTCCTGTTCTATTGCTCCTATCAGAGCGGGTAAGTAAAGTCTGCCTCGCTACGTTGTATGCTTGCAAATTATATTAAATAATTGTATTTTTTAAATTAAAATTATATAGAAGCTGCTTAAGAAAATACGAAAAACGAGTACTAAGAACTTTTAAGGCTATGTATTTTCTGTTTCTTGACATATACTGCTTTGAAACGTTAATTACACTTTAGTACTAATGAGAGATGCCTTCTCTCCAAATTTCATTATAATTGCTCTATTATAATCCGAATAATAGAAGAAAGCTGAAAAATGGCTCGTTAATTCATGTTTGTTGGTATTTTGAGTATATTAAACTTTTAAGCTTTCTAGCTCCTCTGGTTTTGTTGTCCTTCCAAAAATAAAGATTTTGTGACCTAGCCCGCTCTGATAGGACTAGTACAACCGCAGATATTTTAAAAAAATCGCTCCTAACAGCTACATCCATTTTCAAAAAATTTTGGCTTAATATATATTACTCCACTATTAATGTAAATTGAAAATTAATTAACAACATATTAATTAATTACAGAAATAATTGATTGATTATTGTATTGCCGTTCAGATACTTCATTGTACAATATTTCAAGGCTCTACAAAACGAGAAGCGGATCAACAATCTATTATAAGATTCGACCCAAGAATTACATAAATCGTGTAAAAAACGCTTTGCACAAAATGCGATTCAATAATTTTTTGCCAAATTAGCACAGCTTCATATAAGCATCACCCAATTTATTTCTAAAAATCAATCGGAAAATAAACAATTTCGAATGCGAATGAAATGAACTTTTAAAATTCGCAAACAAAGTTGAAATCGATTCACACATTCTGAGTGCATTGAAATTTGAATATATTCCATTAAATATATTTTCAATCTCACAAATATAGTACTTTTAAATATTAATTAAATATTTATAATATATTACTGTATATTTAATTTTTTACGTATAATAATTTAAAGTTGTTAACATTGCTTACATAAAACAATAATGTTCATATCCGTCGTCCCAACAGAACAGTCACGAATGATGGAGGTCATTGCCCCTACAAATTTTTAAATTGTTGATAAAACCTTATTTCCGCACTACAAAGTAAATGGCACAACACATAAAAACATGAAACAAATAGAAATATAAAACATAATTTAATACGTTTTTCTGCATTATAATTTTAAAATAAAAACAAATAAAAATGTAGCCACATTAATTTCTAAAATATTAACATTCCATAATGTGAAAAACTGTTAAGACAAAACAATTCATTAGTTTCCATTTGAGTGCTATGTGGGAGTATTTAATATCTTAAATTTGTGCCTAATCAGAATATTCATTAAGTTCAAATCTTATCTACCAGTTGAAAATTAATAGGCACCTATGAAATCTTATCGGATGATATATATTTAAATTTAATGGGGTCAGTGGTGCCCCATAAAGATAACTTAATGTTTCTGTGCGTACAGAAATTTACAAAAAAAAAAATTATATGAATTTATCTCATCCTTCGTATTGATTTAATTTTAATGTCATTTTCTAAAATCTACATAAATTTTTTAAAGCTTTTACTAAGAAATCACGTTTGATTGCTGACATAACTAGTTCACGACATAACTAGTTTACGACATAACTAGTTAAATTTTCATAATAATTTTAGTATTTAACTACTAGAAAACTTTAGATGATGATACGTTTCCAAAAGTATGGAATTGAAACACAAATTACAAAATACAACAAAAAAATCGGCAGCTACTGGAAGCGACTGGAACCTCCCCACTCGGTGGATCTTTGAAGCCGAAAAGAGCATTAAATTGTGTGACAAAACGGCACTAAACGTAATCCGATCTCATCCAAAACCTTTTCAGATCTTCTGGGGCATTAAAAAAACCCTTAACTTAATGAATTTATAATCATCTATGCGAGTTATTACCTACATTATCACTCGTTGAATAATATACTATTAGGATATTAATAACTTTAACATCACTTGAACGACTAAGGAAGTCTCCTAAATACTACAGATTTGTAAAGCAACGAACTGAAAATTGGTAGTGATAATCTATAATAAATTCACCAACGAAGGTACAGAAAGCATGTGATATTAATATTGTTACATCTACCTTTAAAGTTTGTGACAATCCACTAAAAGTTACAAATATGCCGAGAAATCTTATTAACATGACATGACACCAACGTTATCGGATGACAAACGATGACAATGACAATCGTCAAAATTTGCTCATTGCAATCCGATCGCTCGCGGCTGTCTTTGTTAAATGAAACATTAGCATTGCAGTAATTTTACTAGATTTTAGAGGAATATTCGTAGTTTCATTCTTCGATTTGTCTGTATATATATTTAAAAATGGCACTAAACGTAATCCGCTCTACTTATAGAGCAGTGAAAAAACCCTCACACGCGATGTGACGAATTTCACAGCGTAACGGCTACGCACATCGATCATGTCATGCGAAATGCGATCTATGCTTCATATTTGCTTTGTTTTTATTTTTTTCACGAAAACCAAATCGAAAGGATGGCAGTGTGATATATCGTTGAAATCAGAATTTTAACTGCTTTTCAATGGCTCCATCGCAAATTGAAAGTAATTATAAAATAAACAACTTGTTGCGTCAAAATGGCACTAAACGTAATCCGATCTCAACCAAAAACTTTTCAGATGTTCTGGGGCACTAAAGAAACGCACATGCAAAGTTTCATTCAAATCCGTTCAGTAGTTTCGGCGCTATCGTGCTAACACACATACACACACACAGACATTTTTCAAAAACCACTTTTTTGGGTTTCTAGGACCTCAAAACGTAAAGATTTGATGTTATCTCAATTTTCGTTTTTGAACCAAATTTAGTAACCTCTCACAATTTTATTGTGGAGAGGTTAAAATGAGTCACGAATATCTCAGATGTATACGATTTTAGCGATGTCGAGGGTGAAGACATATTCCAAACTCCAGTTACCGATTCGGAAGTAGATATTTTTTGCAGTAGCACATCTAGTACAACTGCTAGAGAAAGAAAACGCGAATAAAATAAAATAATAATCAATATATGTGAAAAGTGTAATAAAAATCGAGTGAATTTTCAAAAAAAAAAGATGACACCTTCGAAAGTTTTTTTCTATCTAACCATTTAAAACCTGGTCATAATCTCTTTTTATTATTAATATTTAAATCTTTAGAATGAATAATTACACGTATACTTGTGCGCGCATACGTATAATACCGAAAGTGACGGGAAATCCCTGCGAGCATATATATACCGAAAATGACAAAAAAATCGGCAAAATTAAAAAACTTATTTTTTAGTTACATCACGTGAAAGTACATTAAAATACCTTCATTTTGGTCAAAAAAATTTCGTACGACCATTTGGACAAATTGGGGAGCATTTTGAAAATTTTGTGGAATTTTGACTATAAATGGAATTGCGGCCAAACTATTGGATATTTTTTACTAAAATTTGGCAGGCTATTTCTTGATAATATCAATTACTTGTATTTAATTAATTTAATTTCATCAAACTCGGTTGAATTTTGGCCAAGTTAGCCGTAATTCAAATGTTTACGTTTTTTCAGTACATTTCGTGGGGGGGGGGGTGGTGGAATCGATTTTCATGAAATTTGTACTTTGACAATAACAGGGTATCGTTCTCAAAGCATTGAAAATGCACCATACTTATCAAAACATTAAAACATTGGAATACGTAACACGGCTTTGGATTTTTTTATAAATAGTCCAGTCAACGAATTTTCAATATGGGGGTGTAGACTACATGGAGGCCGGCAGAATTTTTGACTTCAGAGATGGGTTTGGAGTAGTTAGGAGGTAAACATCCTAAAATAAAACTCCCAGACTCTCGGTGGTCAACCTTGCGGGGGGGAGGAGTTTCCGGAAGACCCTAAATTTTGCCTTTTTTTGGTTTCTCGCTTACAACTGAAAACTATTGGTCCTAGAGAAAAATGTACTTACCTGCTGATAAAATTTCCTTCATTTTTACTTCAACAAAATGTTTCTATCTTCAATCGTCCTCGAGATATCCGCTTCTGAAAATCACCGATTTCCGGAAAACGCTGTTTCAAATAACATTTTTCGTCATACGCTGCTCTTAACACCACTCCAAAACTTCTTTACAAAATAAAATACAACCAAATCATGTGAAGAGGATTAAATTGGCTTAAAAATTATATATTCTGGCTGAAATGATGGATTTCAAGACCAGGCGTTTCCTCTTTCTTCTATGAGTTCATCAATCACAATAGAAAATAACAAAGTTATTAATGGAGTATGAGTTGGTCTCGAGGACGGTGGAATGAGGAAATGTAATAAGGCGTCCCTATACAGCCTCTTTAAACTAACCGAAAATAATGTACAATTCAGTAACCTTGACATTGTTGATGGGGGATATCTAATTCACAAGGTCGTTTGGCAAACACAATATCATCTATCTGTGATAGATGCGCACAATTCGTAAAGAACCACTATCTGAGAAGAAGTTGTACCGTGGTTTTTATAGCTACACCAAACACATCAAAAAGTGCAAAAGTTGCTGAATAGAATCGTAGGTATAGACTTAAGAAGTGGTTGGATGTACAGTTCACCATGGAAACTGAAATCACGGTAAAACAAGAAATCTTCCTCTCGAACGCCAAACAACAAGAGCCTTCACATCAAACTGTTAATGACAGAATTGGAGGAAAATAATCTGAATACCCTCCAAGCAGATGTGGCAATTATATCCAGTCATAGAAAAGTCACTTTTCTCTTCAGTAGTTGTGATACATGAAGATGTGGACTTGGCCCCTCCCCAGCATGACATATTCCTCGTAAAACCTGGCAGAGGAAAAGTATGTACAGCAACATAATCTCCACAAAAGTTGCAGCAGCTGGGGCTGGAGCACATTCTGTTTTTACATGCTTTCACAGGCTGTGATACCACCTCCGCAGCTTTCAGAAAAGAGCAAAGTCAGGTTTGCCATATTATACAAAAAAGAAAAATCGACAAAAGAAGCAGCTGACGTGTTTACCAGCCCTTTACCGACACCATCTGAGGTCAAAAGAGCAGGACATACTTGCATCCTTAGATTGTATGGTGCTCCATCTAAGGAGATATCCTTAGGTGACTAGAGATATCGTTAATTTATAAAATTTGTCGCTTCGATCAAGTCAGACATTTTCACTCTCCCACCAACTGAGGGAGCCATGAAATACCATTCCTATAGGGTGTACTACCAAATTCAGCAGTGGATGGGAGCCATACGGCCCTCATATATGTGGGGCTTAGGAATTCCTGGCTTGTCGTTGCCAAAAAGATTGTGATTCTGGAAGATGCGGAGGCATCGTTAAATTGTTCGTCAGCATTCCTCAACTGCCAGGGCAACTGCCACAATGGAATCCCCATAAAAGAGGATGAATAGGATGAAGAACCTGATGAGATAGTAGTTTCTTTGGAGGATTAATTTTCCTCTTTTGCTGGCGTGGTGTCCCCGTAAACTATTCCCCTGTCCGTCCGAAAATTGATCGATTTTTTCTTCCTTTAAAAAAAGTATTAGCTAATTAGCTATTGGCCAATAGGCTCATTTAGCACTTTTTTTATTTAATTATCAGAAAGGTCTTAAAATTCTGAGACCCTGTGCAAAAAACTAGAATTTTGCGAGACCCGTAAATCGTCTAAAAAAAATCATAAACATGGACCGCACCCGACAACCGAAGCGGCTAGTTACAGGGCGTTATTAGTGTTTCACAATATTACAAATCGTTACACTCAAGCAGTGTGTATTGAAACTTATGCGTGTTTGTGAAGAATTTAGGATTATCAAGTATCTTCACAGATTTATATTGACAATGTATAATAGTGACAGTAAAAGGAATTATAAATAGTGTATTCTTCCTGAGTGTCAAATCACCACTGTGAAAACACCTACTAAAACATTTATTAGCGTTCCTAGAGATTTAAAAATGCGAAGGAAATGGCAACAAACTATGAAAAGGGAACATACTTTGTTTGTGAAGACCAGTTCAATGTAAGTATCTATATATTAAATGTATTATTAAATACAGTATTTTTGAAACTTAAACCTGAAATATATTTTAAATACTAGCGATTTTATAAATCTTTTTCATTTTGGTTTAAAAATATGTGAGAAATACGCTACTTCATATTTCAACACGCTATTATACAGGGTGTAACGAAAATATATTTTAAATAATTATTAAATTTTGATTGTAGGGGAAAATTGCAAATTTCATGTGGTCGTTTTATACATTGTTATTAAATCATATTATTCTGGAAGATTCGAAGAGTCTGTTTTATTAAAGTTCGCCTTGCATATTTTTTAATCACCACAAACAACAATAAAAGATATATTATCCAATTTAATGCACAGAACACTGAGAAAGACTCGACGTTTTCAAGCGGAATGCATGACCGTTAATGTGTTACGCGACCGGTTCATTTACTACTGTGTGACGTCATGATGCTAGTTGCACCGCGCTTCAAATACGCCCTTTGAAAGTCGTATATTTCGAGAACCACTTATTGAATTCATCTGAAATTTTCAATATAGCTTAATTTTAAGTAATACTTTATCCACAAGAAGTAACAACTACTAAATAAAACTCATTAAATGAGCCCATTATATGTAAATAAAAGTAGTTGTTATATGCAAATAAAAGTAGTTCAAACCATAATACTTTGTTGTTTTTTTATAGAGGTACCACCTACCTATTCCCACTGTTTGGAATGTAGCTACTCATTACTATATCAAGTGCAACAACTTAAAACCATAAATAGATTAAAAGAAAGCCAAATGAATGCAATAAAATATAGGTGCTGATTTCAAGCAATAACCTTCTCACATAACCCTTCCCCGGAAGGCCGACCTCTTATTGGTCAAGAAGTTTTAGGATGTTTACCTTCTAACTACCCTAAACCCATCCCCGAAGTCAAAAATTCTGCCACCCTCCATGTATTCTACAATAATTTGTTGACAGGACTAAAAAGCTATATTAATCACAGACGACAATGTGTCAAAACTAATAACATTTAGAGCACCCCAGAGAAAATATTTTTTTTTCATGGTTAACTTTACTTTTAGATTAAATAGAATATAAGAAAATAATACAAAAACGTTATTACTTAAAAATGCTCGACAGAATTTAGTACAAGTCCGTTTGAGTGGTGGTGAATCCAGTGGCATATATAGATTTTTTCTAAAAAAATCGCTTTTACTCCTCAAAACTGATGTGTAGGCCTTGGACTTTATAGGAATCTGGCGCTTTTTGCTCAAAAAATGCAGTTCAACAAGCTCTACAATAATAAAAAAAAACGATGAAAACCGCATACTAAATAAAGATTTTCATTTTGTCAAAAGATTACAATATTGAATTTATAAATGCAAGGTGCTTATAGAAGTCATTCACATTAAACACCTGAAAATTGTAACACCCCTTGGCTTAAAACCAGGAAGTGTTTCAATTGTGCGAACGGCAGCCTGGGTTATGGAAAAGCGAGGTCGTGGTTCGATATTTACTCAATTTGATAACTTGCTGTATATATAAAAAAAATATAAAATAGTGAATATAAAAATATAAAAAATAGATGTTCAGGGCGCCACCTTAACTTATTATATGAACCAGGAGTATTGTGAAAGCTAAGGAAAACAATACTGAGTACCTAAGTTATGTAATAAGCTCACCAATAATATATATCCAGCTAAATGAGTAAAAGAAAGGAAATACACATGTTAATAATAAGTTGACTTTAATATTTGATAATGGGACAGTTGAATAAATTTAATAAGCAATAGTAAAAAAATTGAGTTAAGTTAAAATTTGAATGATTGATAGTAAAAAAAATATATTAAATTATGACCAAGGTTTAAAAAAATTATAGGTAAAAATATTAATGTGAAAATTTGTATGAATATTTGAAAACGTTAAATTTAATTAAAATGTTACCATTTCTTACAAGATTAAAAAAATATATGAAAAGTGAAATTTTAAATCAACAAAAAATGTTATAAACAATACCACCAAACAGAAGGCCCTGGTGTAGCTTCGTTTCAAAATCAGGTATTACCGCAAGGACCCCTCTGCAACACGCTGCCTCCACTCTCAAATTCGTCTTCACTGTCTACGTGGTAAAAAAAAATCGACTCGACTCAGATTCCTTCAATTATTGACCTCTCTTCTTAAAACATGATCATGCGTATGTAGCCGTTACATCAGAAAGATGATATACCAATTATCTCACACCAAAAAAAATTGCCTCATATGAGGGATACTGGCAACCCTAAGATATAAAAAAATACACCTTACAAAAATGAATTTAAAACATCAATTCGCAAGACACCCCAAGTGACCAGTGGGGGCTCAGTTTCGACAATAAGCCTAAGCTTATGGCGTGAATTAAAAAATTACGGCTTAACAAAATTTAATAAATAGCCCCAAGCCTAAGCACAACCTGCTCCTTTAATGGATCACGCCTGAAAGGGACGCCAAGATGGCTAGGCTTCCTAACGCAGTCTTCTGAATTTTAAAAAAAACTAAACGATCCGACACGCAGGTCTTAATTACAAACCCAAGTCACAAACTTGTGCACTTGGCAAAATCGAAAGATAAGAAGGAGAAGAGGAGACGATAAATTGAAATTTATAACAACAGCATAACCTTAAAATAGAGAGTGTGCTACTATGTGTTTCTGAAGGAATAAATAAAACAAGTACATAAAAAACATGCTGTTAAACCAGCCAGGAAGAGAAGACATCGTGTGTTTACCATATTTCGGTGTTAACCCAATATAAGGTATCAAGTGCTTTTCAACTTGAACAAGTTAAAATTGCAGTGTTAATTGTCTGAACCGGTGCCGCATTATTTTCATTATTATTTATTTAGAAATTTACTGCATGTGAAGCATGCTTTTGCAGAAAAGAGAGAATAAAAAAAATATTTATGTTTGTCTAATAAATTCCTTTTCATGAGATTTTTCACGGCAACTAGTAATACATTTATCCACATACTGGGTGGCCTAACTTACTATGCACTAATTTAATTTTTAAATTTATTATAAATCAAAAATGTGGCATATGCAATGCTACAAAATCTATATTATTCTTTAGTAGAACCCCATTTTAGTTACGGTATTTTAGGTTAAATTTATATTTAAATATTTACTTTATAGAAAATTTTTATAATTTGCAAACCATGGGCGGCACTAAAGTATTTGAAGAAAAAAATGTCACTTTTACTTCATAAAACAATATACTATTATTTGCTCTGAAAACACGGTTGTGGAAAAATAATAAAATTGAGTTATCCTGCGATTGTAGAAAACACTTGAGATAAGCTTGTCTTTACCGTACTTGTGTGATTGTAAAAGTCTTGAGCCCGCTTTGCATTTCACAAGCGTATGGTAAAAACATAGCTACCACACTCGCTACACACAATGTACTATTAATTTTTCTTATTTCTATACATTGCATTTGTGACTAAATCATCAACATATTATAGCTCCATAAAGTAATAACACCACGCATAACACTAAATATAAATCCACTGAAACTAATCTAACCTGTGTTACACAATATCTTTCCGAAAAACTGGATGACAACAAACAGGTTGACATTATCTATACTGATTTTTCCAAAGCTTTTGATCGCTTAGACCACGGTATTCTGATACAGAAACTAAATAATTTCGGATTATCGTTAGCATTATTAGATTTAATCACTTCATATTTAACAAACAGGCGACAGTATGTAGAATACCGTGGTTTCAAGTCTTTTGATATTATAGCTAGCTCAGGTGTTCCTCAGGGATCGGTACTGGGACCACTACTGTTTAATATTTTTATTAACGATATTGTTATAGACCTGGATGTTTCAAGTCTATTATACGCAGATGACTTGAAAATCTATCATGTAATTGAAACTGAGGCAGATTGTGATAAGCTGCAGAATAACTTGGATAAGATAAATCATTGGTGTATATTAAATCAATTGCCTCTTAATGTATCTAAATGCAACGCGTTTACATTTTGTAGAGCCCGCACTCATGTCACCTACAATTACCATTTAAATAACCAAGAGTTACAAAGACCTGATATCATTAAAGATCTTGGTGTTACTTTTGACAGAAATCTAAGTTTCAATGAGCATATGAACTTAACTGTATCGTCAGCGTTAAAAAACTTAGGGTTCGTAATTAGGAATTGTAAGGGTTTTAATAATAAGGACATTACGAAACTGTTATATTTTTCCTTTGTGCGGTCGAAACTGGAATATTGTTCACTGGTATGGTCTCCGGGATATGCTACATACATAAACAATATAGAGAACATCCAGCGTCGTCTGGTTAAGTATTTATGTTTTGTTGAAGATGGCAACTATCCTACAATCGGTTACCCACAAAGCATTATGTTAGAAAGGTTTCACATATCGAGTCTACAAAACAGAAGAATGGCACACTCCGTGGTATTCTTATATAAAATTATTCACAATATCTTTGATTGCTCATCTATTTTGGAACAACTATGTTTTCGGGTACCTCGTATAGAAAGTAGAAATCGTGAAACTTTTTATCTCGTTACCCCTCGAACTAATCTATTAAAAACTTCACCCATATATTTTATGTGTAAAAATTATAATTCGCTGCAAAATGAGCTTGATATATTTAATTGTAGCCTTGCCTCGATAAAAAATCTATTATCTGTGTATATTAGTGTATAAAAAACTTAATACTATTTGTATGATAATTGTATCTTTTCTCTGTCTTTTTCACCTATTCTGTTTTCTATAACTCTACATTCTGTTTATTGTATTTATTATATTCTACTGATCTGTAATATTTGTACCTTATATACATTATTATTGTAATTGTTCCCACCCTGTAACTGGTTACCTGTTGGGTGGTTGTATCTAATAAATAAATAAATAAATAAATAAATAATATATTATAATTCATAAATTGATTATGTGAATATCGAACTATAATGAAATAATTTGCAAACCGAATACATATTCCTCGTATTATTAATGCGATAAACCAATATTTATTATAAAATTAAATCCCTCTGTGTGCATTTATAATGCCATATTTATTATGGAGTTGTTTTTTCTGCGGGTATTGGTATAAAATCTGCCGGTAAAATTCTGTGGCATTGTAGCATAAATAAACCAATTAATTTCGAAACCAAAATCCGAATAAAATCCTATTGCTAAATAAAAAGGACTAAAATCTCCTGCATCCTTTATTCCGTACAATCGCAGCGTATTAATTGTTTAATATCTTGTGGAACACGTGTTTAAGCTTCCAATAAGGGATTTACTTTATAAATGTTAATTGCCCGTGCGGTGTTATATGCAATGTGCGCCCTGAAATATTAACGTTTCCGCTGATATGAAACCGCATTTTGGTTTCGGAGGTGCGTTTTTTATACTTTATTAGGGAATAAATTTTAAGGCTTTGCATTTGAATAGAAATAGTGTGGAATTTCAATTTTATTGGTCGTGGCAAAATAATTTTATCTTCGTTTAGCTCAGTCCGTTGTCGTTTTTATTTTTATTGCGCAAATAGGTATTCACAGTCGACGACATTCCACAGAGACTACTCTTTTGATAAAAGCTTTATTAACAATTGTTGATAAAAATTTTAAGTAAAATTAACAGGTAGGCAAAGTTTGTTCGAAGTTCGAATTCGAGAAACAAGCTAAATATTACAATTTCGATTCATTAGGGATAACAATATTGTTTAATGATAATATTGTTACGTGTTTATATCCTGTAGTAAACACTTTCAAACGCAGGTTCAATAATTGCAACAAGAATGGGGAATGGTAGCTCAGTGTGTTAAAGCGTCTGGCTAGCAAACTGAGTTGCCTAGCGAAGTGGGTTCGATTTCCGCAAGGCGAAACAACTTTTCATTAAAAAAATTGCCCCAAGAGTGGTTCGGAGTCCACATTAAACTGTAGGGCCTCGTCTCTCTTTACCTAGCACAAGATCCTTGAGATCTTCCAGGGGGTTACTTCGGTAACTTGAGAGGCGGTTAAGAAAACATTTCAGAATTTCCACTAACCACTGATTTATTAACCACTAAATAACAATAATTAGTCCTTACAATAACTTACAAGTTATAACTTTGATCTACTATAGTCTCACTGCTATAATTCACAACTTATTACTGTTCTTTATCTTATCCGATCACTTCTCATCCTATTTAGAACTGTTTAGAACAGATCAGAAGGAACCAGTTGTTTCACTGATGACGTATTTTGGTTAAAGTTTTAATCCACTCGTGGCCGGTCTGGGCTTTTGATGTGTTCTGCGCATTTTATGAATCAGTTGTTCTTGCGCTCCTCGAGGAACAAATCGCATATTCGCCTGTAGCAAGTGCTTCTGTTTTGGTTAATTTAGAATTAGTTTTTATCTAGAAATATTTATCATGTTCGTAAATCCTGTGAATAAATCCGCCTCTGTCTGAAGTAACTCTGTAGCTGAAGCCAACCGTGTCGCTTTTTCTGCGCAGAATCGTGACCGGTAACGTGACGTACCAAAAAAATGAAACTGCTTACGTAGGGAATTACATTAAGTGAAAAGTCTGGTTGATCTAGTCTGTGGTACTGAATTTAAATATCACTTGCTCATCTAATTCATGAGTGAATTTCGTGCGTTGGATTCGCCCTTTATATATCCGCGGCGTTCTTTCTCGATTTATTCCATTTCACTGCAGGATGTTCTGGACAACTTCTCGAAGGATCGAAATGATGCTACCACCTTCTAATTTTATCCTTGATGGTGGTAGTTTGCCAGTTGGTTCAGAGATGGCGTCGTTTTACTGGTAGTTAATTAGGCAGGCCTCCTTTTACTCTGCTACCGAAGATTAACAATATTTATTTAATACATTATACCTATGCACTGTCTTTCGGCAATGTTGTGCTCGGAATTATATCGCAATAATATATAAAATATTTGCAATGAATGTCGATAAGGGTTTTATTAAACTAGTAAGTCCTAGATCGGAGGTATAGTCGATCATCATTGGACCCGTTTCGAACTTTTTATCTCTACTCAGTCTGAACTGAAGTAAACCGACCAAACCTGTTCACACGGCTTCCATATGTCTCATTAAGATAGTCCTAAGGCAGTAACTTGTAAATCAAGCAGCTAGCTCCATCTACCATCGTTTATGGCAATTGGAAGCTCCGATTAAGCATATAATAAGTAAACAACAAGAAATTAAAAGGAGAAGATTTTAAATAGAAAATTTTCATCGTTACGCCCTTAAGGGTATTCCATAACAGTACATGCAAATCACATAATTGGAAATTGTCCGTATGTACAGAATAATATTATCTATGGCACGTATAACAGGATCGTGGTACAAATTAAAATAAATATTGACGTTTGAAATGTCACTTATGTGGTATCATTGGATTCAGATAATTACACAGAATTCAAAAATGCAATAATGTACAGGGTGTCCGATGAAACCAGAAGTGGAAAGAAATCATTTATATGTCAAAAAGTGATATTTATTAAGAATGTTTCAAATTTTAATGCATGCGGTATAGTACGATATAAAAAAATAACAGTATATGAGAAATTAACCACCTAGAGCAACGTAAAATTTCAAGATAGAAATCGTAATACAATTTAGAAATATTTTTATTCTGAAAATAGTTTTATAAAAGTTTATTTTGAATCAACTATTTAATTTTTGTATTTCTAGTAGCCGCGCTGTATGCATGCATGTCATTATTTCTATTTTAAATTCTTGTAGAAGTTTTGTATCCTGTATTGCTACTGGTAAATGATTAAATAATTCAGGACCAAGGAAATAATAGCTTTCTCTCCGATAGTTTTATACATAAATGAAAGTAGGATGGAGGTAGTTTTAGGCGTGCAACCAAGAAGTCCCGGCTTCGAATCCTGGCTAGGGTATAGATGTGGAAACATCACTATATTTTTCATGTGTTGCCGAGTTCGTGGCAATGGACTAGACGAGTTTGTGTGAGAGACAGCACGGTTAGTTTCTGTACCACTCCTGAGTTCGAGTCTGAGCTGCGGCAGACAGCAATGAATTTTCGTTGTATAATTGTCTGTGTGTGTATGTGTTCTAGTTGAGTGCTGGAATAGCTATTGCTAAAAACTCCGCCAGGACGTTAATCTAAAAAGGTATTTATTTGTATGTCTTGTATTATAAAGGGTTTTCCTTTTCTAAATTGTTTAATGTTACACTCGATATCCGACCGATAGCCGCGTTGGTTAAGACGCGAGGTGGCAATCGCGATTAATTACACGGATATCGCACCACCAGGTTGGAATTCCCTCTCCGGCACTGTCGGAGGAAATGATTGTATGTCCACGTTTTTTCAATGTGTAACCCCCTTCCGCACAAGCCACTGGCTTCTGGAATTGGGGGTTGTCTAATTTCTGTGGTGTTTATTTATTTATATAAAACAGTTGATAAATTTATAATCAGCGACGCGAGGAACATTGACATACTAACAGACACGTGTGTTCAATATGAGCACTACATTAAAATCTAATAGTGTCACGCTTTCTTAATGGTAGGCAATCACTTTGACCCCTCTCTATTTCTGAAACTAGTGGTATGCTCAACATATAAATAATTTATCCCTGAAAGGTAAAACGCCATATTTTCGAATTGTGCCAGTTAACAAAAAATTCATTTTTTCCTGATACAGAGAAAATATACTAACATTAGGATATTTTCCTGTTTCATTTTTTATTATGATCAGCGTTATCCCAAAAGCAATTAAATAATAAATAACCATTTTAAGTCTCGAATAAGTTTTATACTCATTATATTATTATTCAGAAGTTATATTTTGTATATTACTATTTAGCCAATAGTTTTGTTGTTGAAGTATACTTTCGATTTGTGGATTAGAAGTAGAGAGACAGTGAAAGGGGAACATCTCGAGAGCTGTAGACGAAATAATAAATGTTGTCGTTGTCTTTTATTAATTACTATACCTGCTATACAAACAAACGAAATATATCACGGAAGGATGATACAGCAATTTTCAAGAGAAGCATTTTTTTTATTGAACGCTTGGTTTTACAGAAAATTAGTAAGAAAGGAAAATAAAGTAACACAAGAATTAAGTTTAGTGTAGTTCCCTTTGTGCAGGACAATTTCTAAAGAAATTTGAACCTAGTCTATTTAGCTTTAGATTTTATCATATGCTGTCTTAGTAGCTCAACGCTTGCGCGTTAGACTTGAGATCAAGGAGTCCCGGGTTCAATTCTTGACTAGAAGTATGCATGTTTAGTGGCGTATTTTATGTGTAACAGAATTGGTAGTAGCGGATTAGACGGGGTCGTGTGAGAGACAATACGCCTAATCACCCTACCACTCCCGAGTTCAAGTCGCAGTTTACGACAGATGACAGTGTCGTAGGAAATGGTCGTTGTGTAATTGTTTGTACTCACGTGTCTTGGTTGAGTGGTGGGATATGTCAGCTTTTAGCATGTTGGAGTCCACGAACTGACAGTTTAATGCATAGAAAGCAATTAGTGGAGTATGGTAAACTGAAAATAGCGGAGAATAATACAATTTCTAACACTTTGATTACCGTACTCCATTAAATCTAGACCATGCAATTCTGTAGTTAAATGCAATAATAGGTATCTGATCAATGAACATCGCACGGAGGATTTAACATGGATACCAAATTAATAATATCTGCCAGGCCAGGGTTAAATGCATTTTTACGATTCCAACCAAAAAAACAACATTAATGAAATATTTACTTACTGTAATAAAAAAGATATAAAACTATGACCTATAAGGGAAGTGAAACCCTCTTTTAGTTCTAAATGAAAATTGATTGTAACTATATTTTAGGTAACGAATCTAATTGTCTTTATATACATTATAGTCGACATTGATATTCCATATTTTACATATTATCTGTGTTTATACATACCAAATAATTCCATGGAAATTATTTCAAGATATCTGACAACATTTCATTTCCTACAACACATACCTTTCTCATTCTTTCAACTACCGTTCTCTCTTTGGGCGAACAATATGTTAGGAATAGTTTTTTGTATATTAAAATATAATTATTTTTATTTCCATCAAACTCCAGTCATAAAATTAATCATTTTACTTTTATTCAAACTCCATTCATAGAATTAATCATTACCAAATCAAATAGTTACTACTTTTCGGTAATAAAAGTGCACGTAACTATATTTTAATCCACTAGGTATACAATTTTAAACATTTGATATAAGCATTAAACAAAATTTCCATTATTTTACATAACATTTAAAGCCATGTTTTAAAATTAAAGAAACATAAAATGAATAAATAACATTCAAATTTGAAACACTTGCTCAATAAAACAAACAGTCGTAAAAGGAGAAAAGGGGACAGATATTGTACAAAGGTGTACGACACATGTGTGCACCAGTGTTCTATGCTGGAGGTAAAGCGACTAGGACCTGTCAAAGGCGAAGAAGGGAAGGCAGAAGGTTCAAAGGTCAGGTAGCAGTCACCGCGGCGGCATTTGCAGGTGGCTTTTCCCACACTCATTCCACCAGTGCTTTCCTCATTAAACATTATGAGTAGTTTGTTAATCCCTCATGTGTGCTAGTTAAACCTCAGTTAGGTTCAAGTTGAGGCCCTTGTCAACAGTTTCATTTCCAGAAGTGCTGTTTCACCCCAAGTTTACCTGAAACAATATAAAAACTGTGATTTATAGACTTGTTCCTTTAGGGGCACACTGTTTAAGTAATAGGTATTACAAATTTCATAGAAAAGAAAATAATTCTTAGTAAACTACTTATGTTGTATTAATTTATGTTTAGAAAAATATTTTGTACCCATAAAATTGATTTCAACTACGTGAGCTATACAGGATGTTAATTAACCAGGTGGGCAAACTTTAGGACATGATTCCTTGTATGATTTTAAAACAAAAAAATCATATACAAAAACAAATGTCCCAAACGCGGAGATACAGGGTGAAACATATTTTTTCTTTAATTTTCTTATAAATACAGTTTTAAGGATGATTTATACAAATTCAGTAGTTGTGGACAAAAAATAATAGCACGACTCCTTTACGCCACTCCAAATCTATCTGTGACTATGCAATAGGAAACCCAAATAAAACAATTATTAGAATGATTGTATTTTGTATTTTAAAACTGTCATTTATTTATTTGTAACAAATGTATTTTAATGTTAAATAGATTTTATTAACGTTGACCGGTCTTCTTCTGTTTTAATAATAATATTTATGAATTTAACAAATTTTCCAATATTGACCATTCTTTTTTTACATTTCATTGTTTATTAGGTGAGTATTAAAGGTATACATTATTTAGGAATTATTTATAATCCAGTCTGTGTATAGAAAATTGTTCAATTTTACGTAAAAAAATAATACAGGTATCTGACGGTTGTAGGTCATAGGGGAGGGTTAGTAAATGATAAATACGTATAAACATACAGCCAGATTTGTCATTTTTTTTATAAACAACGGCCAAAATCGGAAAATTCAGTTTTCGGACCGTAGAATTTTCCAATTACATTTTAGAGAAAAGCTGTATTAGTAAAAGTTGTAGGTATTAAAAATACCTTTAATTTCATTTATGCGTTAAAATCTATAAATAAATTATCGAGATAATGGCGAAACGTCCTCTTTTTTGCACTATTTTATAAATGTTAATAACTTTCGCAACAATGGCAGTAAGTGACACGTAACATCTTGGTGACGAAGCCATTATGGGTCTTTATAAGTGTGCGAAATTTCAGCCAGATCGGTTTGATAGTTTATGAATAATTGCATTTGTTTGTCTGTTTAAACAATCGTCACAAGCAAGAAAATGGATCTAGAGATGTCTAACAAAGTGGAATGGATTCTTGAAAAGTTGAACTACAAGGTACAAGGTTCAAAAAATTGCTATTAAAAAGTCCGTTTAAAAGGTGGGTGTTTTTTGCTTATAAACAAATAGGATAATTTTGTAATCAGGCGCGTTGAGCAGCTGTTTGAAAAATACGTATTTTTAAAAAATGAACCCTCTAAGACCAATAGCAGTCAAGATAGCAACTTTTTTTTTAATCATATCTGTATTATTTATAAACATTAAAAGTTGAAATTTTCAAAGATTTTCAATGAAGATCTATATTTTATGATTCAATTGATAAGTGTACAATTTATGCAATTAGTACAAAGTTCTAGTCCTTGAAAGTGAAGGTACTCTTGCAAGAGTGTCGGCGCCGTGGTGAGGAGGTGGGGGGAGCAGCCCGAGTTCCGTTTTCAGGCGGTGATTTTTTGAGATCGAAACTTCAAATTGGAGCGTGCATGAAAATTTTACAATATCTCGGCTTCTAGTCAACATAGAACCTTCATTTCTTTTTTAATCTGGGGTAACTTGACGAAATATTAACAACTGGCTAAGTGTCATTGCCCTGAAAAATTGGGAAATGCCGGAAAGATTCGCATGTTTTATTACCCATACTTTATTTTCAACGTGAATAATAAAATTTTGCAATAAATCTTTTAATTTTGCTTCAAGTTTGTTCTAAACTATTTATTTATTATAATCTAAATATTTGATAAATTAATGAAGCACCCATTTGTTTGTACCAAATAAAATATTTTCAGATCAAACATAAAAATTACTGGTTCTTTCCTGTGCACCATATTTATTTTACTTATATATTTATTTTATTCGCATCAAATTATTATTAAATAATATTGTTAATAAAAATTTTTAATAACAAATATATTACAAAAAATTCCACATGATTTTTGAATGAAATAAAAAATGATTGGTCTTTTTTGTTCTTCGATTTATATGGATTTTCTTTGCATTAAATTTGTTATAAATGATTTTCATTATTATTATTTTTAATTTAATAGTTTTTAAATTGTTACAGTCGTCTTAAGAATCAATTGTATGATAAATGTATGTGAAAAAAGAGAAGGAAAATTTTGTATTTTATTCAAAATAACAGTACACACTTGCTGGAAACAAATCCAGATTCCAGCACGTGTGTATGTAATAATACAAAAAAAGGCGGGACTTTATCTAGTCGAGCACTTCAACAACTGAAATATTTTGGAAGAAGTATTCAAGGACACGGCTCGATTTTTACAATACTGCTAACATTCTACACTATATTACTAAAAATAAATGATCATTTTATGTATAACTGCTGTATTTATAATTCTAACCATCTCGTGATGATGCCAACTTAGTTGGCGAAACGCTCCTCAGTACACTATGAAGTATTATTGTTCCCGTAAATTCTTATCAAATGTTGCAACATCTCTCATGTACATTATTTTTATGAAAATGTCTCCTAGCCTTTTGCCAATCGATTTTAAAAAAAACAACAACAGAGTTTTACCTCTCGTTAACACTGATTCACTGCCTAAATTTCAATACAATCGGACCCTTACTCCCTTAGTTATCGCGGTGATAAGAAACATGATGGGCATACAGACGGACACTTAGCAGCAATTTAAATCGCAAATGAATAATGAGTCATCCTGTAAGTGTCCCATTTTACTTTTGAATACAGAATTCTAAAAATTCCTTTCCTTTTTTGGAATAAAATTTAAACTTAATAAACAAAACTAATACATTGCGTGGTTATCTACGGTTTTAATATTGTGTAGTATTATATTATTTGCTTCTTGTTTTATATAATCCATGGTTGAAATGTTACTATTGTGTGTGTATTTAGATTTATATGTAAGTGACTATTTCTATACTATATTTAAAATGTATTGTCTTAAAAGGAAAATAAAGATTGTTAATATTATTATTATTATTATTATTATGGACTTTCTCGGCCAAGGCCAGAAAAAATTCACAGACTCCTCGCGCGCGCCGTTGAGATTCGGCTCTGTGGGGACCTGGGCCTGTCCCGTACCCATTGCTGTAGGGGTTCGGCATGGTTAACGGGGATGAAATTCATCATGTCCCATTAGCCCGGTGGATGTTTCAAATTTCATCGTTTAAAAACTTTATGGTAATATGGCATGTCTGGAGAATCACCGTCCTCTGGATAATCTTTGCGAGGCCTCTGGGTAGATTAAGTTTTTGCTCCAAATAATTCAAGAATTTCTTCGTCACCACGCCACGTTCTTGTCTTCTTGGTCTATAACGTCTTGACACATGGGTGGAAGTGGAGGCACTTCACTAATTGCTCTTCAATGACCTTTTAACGACTCCGATTGGTCGATTTGTTTATGACGCAATTATATATTTTATGGTGACCGAGAATTTTCTGTTTTTCTGACAACATATTTTCAGACTGAAACTGTTTTGATTTTTGACGTAACACAATGTTTTTTCGTAGCATGTATTGTATTTTATGATAGCCGAAATCCAATACATATTGTAAAGAAACATAAAACTGCATTACGTCATATACCAAAATAATTAGTGTGAAACATACACGTGAATATGTACTAAACGAATCGACCAATGGTAGTCGTTAAAAGGTAATTACAAAACAATTAGCATGCCTCCACTTTGTTGTGTGGTACACGTCACACTATCACGTCATCTATCACGGTTTTTACCAAAGTTTTCCCCTTTCTTGATGACATCAGTCCAATGTTTTTGAAGAGAGTTCTCTTTGCCGTTCATTATCTAGTTTTCACTCCATCAATAACCGTTCTATATTTTCACATCTCAAATTAATCTGGCAAAAAAATGACAGATTGTGAGTTAGAACTAGCTATAACTAATGTGGGATCATTTGTAAAGCTCATGGTAGACATGTTGGTTACGCCTACAGCTACTCCACTATATCAGTCCTTCGGAACATATCGTTTTAGATGTTTATTATGAGAGCTCTGTTTGATGACTCTGAACTTAAAAGTTACCATATTTAATATTGGCTATTTTATTAAAGCAGTTTTTTTTATAAGAATAGCAAATGATAAAGATCCAATGTCTGGGGGTATTCATTCTTGTTCAATGTCGTAAATTCAGCTGGGATTGAACAGAGGCCCAATCAAACTCTTGCCAACTCAATCAAGGTAGTCATTCAATAACTGGTGCATTGGGAGGTATGAAGCCTCGTTTACTCTCTGAAATGACGTTCAATCAGTTCTGTTAGAAATATGGCGAATAGGTCTAAAGTCAGATAATGAAGGTCGCTATCTTGGGGTTCATTCATCTATTTAGGGCACATAATTTAGGCATTAACGAGTGCCTGTGAGGAATTCGCCAATGTGGCTATTGTGTAGTATCGGCAAACTACGGTAACTCGATCTAGGGTATCGGGTAACCGGGAAAAAGTAAGAATAATAAGAATAGCCTTCACTCACAAAACCTACAAATTTATAAAAGAATGGCACGGTCACCACAATGTTTTGAGGCGGAACCGCTTGTCATACTGTCTAGCATATAATGGGTTCGATCCCCAGCTCCACCTTCTTCTTCTTAGCGGTGCAATAAGCAGTCGCATCACTCAGGCCTTGTGGCCCATTGTGCATCCCCTAGATGGTCAGTGAAAGTTCCCATCCCGGCTGGACTCCAAGCAAAAGGCCGGAATGTTTCCCAGATAGGCATTCCTTATTTCCTCCGGCACAGGAAAGCCTATGCTGAAGTGTTTATGGCTCAAGTTCATAAGACTGAGGCAGGAGGTGGATGGAAATTTCCTCCCCGTCTCCACAAAACCTGAAGTTGGGGTTGTTAACCGCTTCGATGGTATGCAGGTGATTCCTCAAAGAACCGTGTTCAGTCAAAAGACTTACCACGACCTGCTTGCTTTCTGCTTAATCGCAGTATTTGTTCTGCCCTCTGTCCTGAAATAAGAAGCTTCGCTTGCCGAAGTCCTGGGTGGGAGGTCCAGAGGTCAACGAATTGGGACTGAGACTAGTCCTATATTGACCTGGCATTTAATTTAGGGTAAGCCAGGGCTGGCTCCGGGCCCATCAAGAGCTGCTGAGAGACCTCCTTGGCTAGAGCATCTGACTCATTATCCTAAGTATTATTATGCCCAGGCACCCAGCGAAATTTGACCCAGTTAGACGAGGTAAGTTCACAGAGTGTCTGTTTACAGTCCTGAGCCAAATAAGAATTAGTTTTGACTGATTCCATGACCTTAAGGGCCGCTTGTTTGTCACTGCATATGTATGTGCGGATATTCTCCTGTACGCAAAATAAAATAGAGTATATCTTGGTCTGAAATTCCGTTGCGAATTTACCCAGGGCGCAGGAAATATTCTTTCCTATTATTTGGGTTTTCTACCACACGTATTATTATCCTCTTCAAAAACAAATCACCGAATCAACAAAATAATAGAATTATTGGAAAAAAGCCTCTGCGCCCGTGACGTTTACGCCAAAGGAATAGTCAGAGGTTATGTTTTGCAAATAATATCGATCGGAATAAACACAGAAATAATGTATTTTGTTGACGTTTCGGAAAGTAATCTCTTTCCGTTTTCAAAGCTTTTTTTGGAAGAACTCTTTGGGAAAGTTTTGTCCTGGGTTTCTCGCCGTATATTCCCCCTTCGGAACCACCCTCGGATCTAGATCCGTCTGTGCACCAAACCAGCTCCATCACTGTCCATGTCGGTACGTAGGATAGCCTGAGGGAGGATAAGGGGCATAAGGGCAAGATAAGAGGGGTAGAGGTAGTAACCCTCCTCAAGAAGCTATTACATAAAAAGTGAGGCGTGAGTTAGAGTGACTTATCTGCTGACTTATAGTTTGTTATGTTTATGAAGTAGCTGCGATGGTCGATTGCATGCTTCTCCGCGCAACGATCAACTAAATTTTCTAAATGTTTATTTAAAAAATTTAAATAATGATCAGATGTAGGTTGGTATGAAATACAAAATAAGCAACTGCATTTTTTTTTAAATATACTCATAGATATACATGTTTCTTATAGTTTGTATAAAGAAAATAATCACTCTCAATGAATATTTAACGGTTTAAAATATGCGCTTCGTTGTAGTAAATAATATTATTTTGAAAATGTATTTACTTCCTGGTATTTTCTTAAATATCAATTATTTTGAAAATGTATTTACTTCCTGGTATTTTCTTAAATATCAATTACACAAATTTTATATTATGGGTTATCCCCATTATCTCCATAACATACGAAATTTGTAAGGTTTATATCTAATTTTAACCAGCAATATCAATTACATAATTTATAGATTTTTCTTTAAAATCCTTAAGACCTTAGATTTTGACACTCCAACAGCTGCATCAATTTATCTGCTGGAACAATTATAATCAGCTTCTATATATTCCAGAATACTTATATAACTCACCATCTTGAGAATTATATTTTCTGCTATTTTTTTCTTAAATGAAGTAGACGATTTTAAATTAAAGGAAGGGAAAGAAAATATTTTTCAATTGTCTTCTTTCTGGAACAGTTGCAAACATAGTTCACTTTCCACGGCACGATTTTTGTCGCCCTGAATATGAATTTTACACATACTATATCAATTCCACCGAATTTAATACACCCCGTACATTGCTCGATGCCAAGATATCTTCTATTTATTATAATTCCTTGAAAATGGAACGATTCTGAACTAAATTAAAACCGATATTAATGTTACATATAGTGGTAGGTGAAAACATGATTGACTTTTCCTGTGCGTGTTGCTCTGAACACATACATGAATCTACACTAAAATGTAACGGATTTTAACATTCTTTAGAGTGTTAGGAGTCGAATTTAATAAGTTTAGTTTCTAAGACATGCAAAACTAGCCAGATATTTATATTGCTCGGTCAGGACTGGATTCAGAACGAAACATTACCAAATTCTTAGTTAATTGTTTTGAATCTGTTTTCCTATTCCAAAAAATATATAATCATGAAATAAGGAATGTAAACTTGCCAACAAAGTTAACCTACTAACCTACAAGGCAAATCTTTCAATATTTGATTATTCATTGGATTACGTTATCACAGTTATTTTAAAACTTATAGAAAATAAGATGAAACCACAATAATTTCATGATATCGATTCGGTTCTTTGTGCCAAATTTTCTTAGTATTCAAATAGCAATCAGTAGAGACTAATTTTATAAATTCATAAAACAGGATGTAGATAAACAAGATTATAGTCTAGATTATCTAAAGTGTAATGTAAAAAAATATATTTTAAGTGAGTAACAAGAAAATTATCTATAATAAATAAATAGGTTTCTAACTTCTGAACGATTTTAGTTGCAAATGTAAATGTAAAAAATACCACGGAATGAAATTAAACCTCATACAGTTCTTCACAAAAGGTTATTTTCACAGAGAATTTTCTGGGAAAATTGTTTCATGTATTAAAAGACATGATGTGATGAATTTATTTAAATTGGATTTAAAAAAAAAGACAAAATCAAATTGAAGTCCTAGTTACTGAGAAAAAATGATAAAAAAAGCCATTCCAATATAAAATTTTGTGAACCTATGACATTAGTTAAACCATGTAACATTGCAAATAGGCCAGTTATTAGATGAAAATCTCGTGAACTATGAATCTGTCTTGTCGAAAACACTCCTCAATATTAATAATCTGAGTTTTGAGAAAATACCGTTGGTGCTGTTGATAGGGGAAAAATTAACGCTTAGATAACAAATACCTTTATTTCTTGGTCAATTTCGACTTTTGAAGTCAATTCATTTTTCTGGATGTCCCCGATACCTCAATCAAAATTTGAAAATATTTTTGGTTGATAAAAAGTTGACAGTCATAACTGTATTTTTTTGTATAACTCAAAAACAATATCCATAGTTTGGTTTCCGAGTTCTCTTTCGCGTTGATAGTTTTGAAAACTTGACGTTTCGACCATCTTGTCGTGGTCTTCCTCTGAAGCGATATGAGCTCTCTTGGCCTGAGCTCCTCTATTTATATGTATCGTCAGGAGGCGTGGCTTGGTTCTGGTGATGTCACATGGCCAGTGGACCGGAACATTGATTTCCATGTCAATGGTAGCTGTAGTCCGGCGTCACGGTGTTACCTCCTTTCCCTTATTATTTATTTTTGGGAAAGAATTGAGGTAATATATACGGACGGCTAGCTGGTTTAAGTCGGAGCAAAGAACCGTGGATCCAGAGTATATATATATATATATATATATAACAAATTTATACCAGGATCCTAGATTCCGGGATTGAGTATTGTTGAGGTGACTGGTTCTGAAACAGCAATCCAGGCCCACAATTGTCTCTTGCAACAATGGAGTCTAAAGGTTTCCTTGGCAGTTTAGTTTACGTCTCTTAATGAAATGGAGTTTGAAAATTGTAAGAAAATTAACCAACTATGTGGTTTTTGAAAAGTTAATGAATAAGCATAAAATAAAAAAAATATGAAGAAAATTTTATCTATATGCAGAAAGATAAGCTATGCATAACCTATGCCAAAGTTATGCAGAAATGTATAAATATATAAGTATATAAGTATAAATATATGTGTGTATAAGTTGATTTCGTGAACTATAAATTGCCAAAAAATGAAAAAGAAAGAAAGAGATATTTTAAAACCATGTGGTATATATAGTATTTTAACTACTTATTAAATTACAACGAATTGAACTTGAATTTAAATTTATTTTAAAAATAATTGAAATTACATCAGACAAAAATTGAAAATTACTGAAATTTTAAATTACTAATAAATGAAATTTATCTGGATGTTAAAGAATTGTTAACGCGGATATAAAATTGTAATATTAATTATTGATGTCCACAGTTAAGTTCGAATCAGTACAAAAGCTGCAAGCAAATGATTTCCTTGTGAGTTTTACTAATAGGGTAAACTTTATTTGTCCTATTTACCGCAAAATAATGCCACCAGATAAACTTGAAAAATCTATTTACCCTAATTATATGGAAAGCTATAGAATATAGAAATGGTACAGGTATGGCCATCTGTCAATTGTTGAGTTAAGCGCCTTATGCAGATTCCCGTACTCAAACAAATTACAGAATCGATAAAAGGGATCTATAATACCACATACCACAGCTGACTTAGATTACAACAATTTGTCATTTCTATTCTATACAATACATAACCAAAAATATGAACTGCCGTAATAAGTAGTAAAACGTATTGTAAGAAGTCAGTAAATATATCACATCTTATAGGATATACTATATATAGTAATGAGAAAGGTAAGGAAAATAACCATATGTACTTACATAGTAAACAAAAATATAAAAATTGAAATATAGGTATCTGAATGTAAATAAATGTTTTAGACAATTGTTTCCTGACATGTTGTAATAGAACTAGAACAGAGATACATAATAGTGAAAAAAAACATGACTGAGTTCCTAAGATATAAAAATATGTACATAAAACTATGTGAAATGATTTAGCAGTTATACAAGTAAATTCTGTTAATTGAAAACAGTTTCACTTACAAAAACTGAATCAAAATGTTACACAGATCATGCTAGATATAAACAAAATACTAGTTTTTATATAAAAATGTTAAATGGACATAGGTCATGTAACAACGGTTGAAATTATTTGGATTTTTGTGTATTTCTATGGATTCTCTCTATTTTCTGGGCCAGTGGTGTCTCGTGCTCGCCAATCGATGGTCTCGACAAATTTTATCCAGTGGCCGGTTCCCTTAAAGTGTTCCGCAACTGCAGACTTAGTGATGTTTTCCATCTTTACTTGCCAGTTAATGTAGCTGAAATAATTTCATCTAATTCAGGCGAATTGTTGTTTTTCAATTCATTAAGAAAATTTTTAGCGTCCGACGGAGATGTAAGAATACTGAATTTATTTGCACAACATTATATGACCTTGGAGTGAAATCCGTTTTCTCTATCCGTTTTTTAAGAAACGAAAAATTTGTTAAATTTTCAAATTTAATTACTTTTTTTTAAGAAGCGATCGCACAAAAAATAATTAAAGCGTTAAAATTTCTACAATTTTTATATTCTTCGCAATAGACCTAGGTGTGATACTCGTTCAGTTAAGCGTTAAGTTAGCTGTTATTTAAACTAGAATAATAAAAAATACTCGGAACTTTCACTTTCCCTTTTTTTAAATATGTCATTATGCCCATTATGAATTATTCACTTGAAAAAGCCAATTTCCTACGATGTGGAAACAATCTATTATAATTCCTGTAGCTATAAGGTCAACGTAGCAATGGAACTTAGTCATTTCAGGCCAATCAGCATATTAGCAGCAATGTCCAAGCTCTTCGAAAAAATAGTAAGCATTGGATTAACTAAACTTTCTTTCCTTCCTTCCATTGCAATAATCAAGGTTTAGAAAGCAAGTGCTCAATTAAAAATATCCGATAACTTGACAGATGCTACAGATCAGTCCAATGTAGGAGGCGAGCGTAGGTGCGTCTTTACTATGTACCTCCTTGATATGCGATGTAAAGCAACATCAGGTGCAGTTAGTAGTTGGATGGGTGACCGTTCCAACGAAGACTGTGTCCTCGCCTCACACATCTTCCAGCGGCTTGTATATCAGTGTATGCGCGGAAGCTATACAACCTTAGGCGAGGGTTGTATAGGAGATATACCATCCTTCGGAGAGGATGTAGAGCCGTCGGTCCCTTGTCTATTAAATGTTAGGCAAGTAAAAGATCCCTACTATTCTTAAGGGAAGAGGTTCGGCAAAATTCCTGGTTGGGGGTAGCTCGTCTACAGACGTCGGTGATAGGCCTCAGTAGCGGAAATAGGCCGACGTTAAATAAATGTATTTAAAAAAAGTCCAATGTAACATACATAATGCTTCTCGGCAGTAGCAAAGCCTTTGATTTAATTGATCACGATTTACTTCTAGCAAAGTTGTATTATTATAACATCAACGTGCAATTGTTGAACTGGTTCAAATGCTATCTTTCCAACAGGTCTCAAGTCGTTAGACTGGACAACGTGTCTTCATCTGAACAAAAAGTAGCATGTGGTGTTCCGCAGGGAAGCAATTTAGGACCTCTAATGCTTACAGTTTTCACTGTCGGTCTTCCTGCAATATTATCCCCCAACTGTGGAGTCCATATTTATGCGAATAACATACAGCATATCCTGTAACCCTGTGCAGTCCAGCGAAAGAGTACGTGTCTTAAATTGTTCATGAACGTTCACCATTGTATTTGTATAACCTTCTTGGGACAAGCACTTAACAAAAATATTCGTTCTTCTGACACTTACATCATTCATCGCACTAAAAAGTTTAAGTTTCGTTACTCCTATATGGCACCAAAAATGCTTTTCATAATTTTGTTTCCTGTCTTACAATGTATCAATTTAAACAAAAAATTAAACAAAAACTCTTCACACAGCAATGTGCTATATAGAGTATGCTACCTGCATTTTGTTTTCTTTCACTTATTTATTTAGATTTATAGGGGGGGGGTTTGAAAAATGCACTCTTGTAATGCCTTCATTTTGAAATTGTACATTTATTTATATATTCTTTAATAAACTTTATTATTATTATTATTATAAATACCAAACGGCAAACTATTACTCACGAGAAGATAAAGAAAAAATTAAGTGACTGGTCTAAAATTATAACTAAATATATTTCTAAAACTCTTACTCCAATTCTTACCCTCTATGACTACTTGAAACCGATCCGGTTCTGTGTAACCATAAAAGACTCATTCATATAAATACTATATTGAAACAATTCCCGATGAGCATACGTACACCTGTCGAAAATTAGGGCTCAAGATTTAAAAATAAACAAAAGCAAAGGTTTATTTTCCGAGAGTAAACACGGAGATCCGCCGTCGCTATTTCAAATACCAACCCCGGAGACAGCCGGCCTGTGTCCTTTCTAGATTTACCCAACTTCGGCGTATTTATTTTTTAACCAAAACAAAATCCTACTTTTAGCCAAGAACAAATGTTGCTGGAAGGTACACACCGAGTTATTCTTGTAAAACGTGAGCCTATTTAAATAAACATTCCTTCCTGTCCTCTACCTACTATAAGTGTTTAAGCGTATGCATTATTATACGAGGATTGGATATTTAACATCAAAATAAACAAGTCATAAATTAAACAGTTTGCAAATACGTCCCTTACGTTGCAAAGTTAACAAGTTAGTATTATAACAGAGCATATTCGGAAAGTGTAGTCAAAGTCTTACCAACTGTACCAATGGAAGCATTAGAACTTGGATCATTACTTAAAAATAATTGTTGAATCTATGAATCTGTGATTCGGGGGTATCTCTGCTCAGTTCAAATGCCCTGCGAAAAATAAATTATTAAAAAGACACAAAACCCCGACTACCAAGATAGTTACAATATTATCAACTAACGCATTTTAAATTATCTGCACTGATCTAGAAATTAAACAGGATACCATTTTCCCTTTCCGTTTCAATTCGAGAACTCGAAAAAGAATATAACATTAGCAAGCTAAAGTGCTAAAGAAATTTTAAAGAAACAAATTCCATTCATGTAAGTATAACCCACATCAGCATTTATACGAAAATTATTACAATCGAAGGATATTGTATTGTAATTGGTTATTACGTAAACAAGTTGATGACAGTAATTTGTTTTTCAAAATTTTGTCCTTGAACTAAACAAGATTTACAAACAATGGTATGTACAACCGAAATAACATGCAAGACTAGGCACAAGAAAATCCGAGATTATTAAGACAAGGAGATTTCCAAGACAGGTTTGATTTTAACGTGTAACCTGAGATAATTGGAGGGAGGAATTATTGGTTTCATATTCTTTCATGGTTCTTTAACCGGCGAAATGTATCTTGGATTCCTTCAAAATGAAATTCAAGATGAAATTAACAACCTAACCCGGAATCATGTTTATTATGTTACGCACTTTATTTCATTCAAATTTCTGATTGGGCTCAACAACGTATCCCGCTTTAAAACATTATTAAAGGGGTCAGGAACAGTTCTACATCACGTTCCCCAAATTCGATTGGGCTTCACAATATATCATAAACATATCCTTTATACACGACCTACTTCATCGATTTAACTGAGGGGGCGCTTTTTTATATACTACTGAAGTACCCCGTATATAGCCCATATACAAATTTATTTTTTTCTTATTTATTTTCCAAATTCAAGTTTTAAGTCTAGAACGTTACAAAATTACGACGGAACGAGTATTGGAATTTGGTAATGTAAACAATCCCGACCGTGGGACAAAGTTAACGGAGTAATAGTCCGGAGGTTCCGGGAACTGTAACGTCATCCGTACAATATAAAAAGAGACCGCGGTGGACAGACGGCACGAGATGCGATTGGAACCACACCCGAGCTACGTCGCCGAACTTAACTGTTCGCTGGGCTTCTGGAGATGCCATTTGAATAACTCGGGCTACGTCACAGAACTTAACTGTTCGCTGGGCTCCTGGATATTGCAGTTGAAACACACATGGGGGAGAGTTGTGTTATGCTGCAGAACATTTTAGACTGTTCGCCGGACTCACTAGATTATTTTGTGGTCATTTTTGCCAAGTAATGCCACACAAAATGCACTTTACGTCTACACCAACTTATCTGACTGTTTACCACGCCACACCAAGTATTTTTACTTGATTAATTCTCTGTTTATTATTGAATCTGCATTCTGGTTACGAGCGGGAAAAAGGGTTTAAATTGACGCATTTGTGGTACTAAAAGAACATTAGATTTTCCTTTATGAAATATTAGCTTTGATTTTTAACTAGAAAACATGATAAGATTATATTACAATTTACTCAGTTATGATTTCATTCTGCTGAATATTTTACTAGAGAATTTTGCGTTTGCAAAATAACAAGTTTATATTCTATATATTTAGAGTCATGCAATAACAAGGTACTCTACCACAGACTAGTCAAACTTCATGTCAATCATTATTCCGCAGTTTTTATAAAACAAATAGTTGACTCTCGTGTCCACCACATCTCACGTAAGGTTTACGAATGCTTTACATTTAAAGTATACTAGTTATATTTCTATAGCCACAAGGTTGTCTGATTGTTGACTATTTTACCTCAATAAAACAGTGATAGTTACATGAATTCGGCGTATTATGCGTTAACAAAGATTTGCAACATTGACAACGATCAATTGGCCATTCGGTTCTCAATTGAGGGTCGTTAAAATGTGGGACGTTCAATATCTCAGACAGTTGTCTGGTCACTTGTTCAATTGAAGGGTAATGCAGCACCACTTTCTTACCTTCACGGATTCGCGTCTTCGTATGGTTGACAATCATAGGCAATCTTCTGGTTGCCTTTCTATTATTATAGGGAGATTTTCCTATCATTATAAAAGATTTTACATGAGTGTAAACTCTCCCCTCAGCAAGATTAATATGATTATTTGAACGATTGTTCATACTATAATCACAATCAATAAACAGTGTAGTCAATTAACGGATATTTCCTCAGAATTCTATGATATTTTACATGAGTGTTTAATGCTCATTTCTTAACTTAATTTTGATAATGTACAAACATGATATGAGTCTGTTTTGCACTCGATTCATTATAGCCATTGCTAACAACTCTATTTACAAACTATCACTATTTAGCGATTGCTAACAACTCTAATTGTAAATTATCATTACCAGGCCGCTGCCATAACTCTAATTACTATTTAAATAACACAGAATACTATTGTATAACTCAGTTCTTCTTATTGCACCAAATCACTCAGCATATCTATAGTATGGTCATTACTATAGCTACGTAGATTTTCCTATTATAATATTTAGACAATTGTCTCAAATATTTGGAGTATTTTTGATTTCATGTCCGACTATTTACCGCATCAAATTTTATAAAATAAAATGGTTTTTTTTACTATTTTTTCCCATGAATTACTGTGTTTGTTTTCAACTTTACCTTCCTAGTCATACAAATAATAAACTACATAAATAGTTTTCATTTCAAATCAAACAAAATAGAAAACAAACTTCAACTATAATTGTACAGTACAATCTTGAATGAGAAAATACCACATAAATGATATATATAGAGGAGCTCCAATGGGATCACCTCTGTCCCCCGTCATAGCCAACATCTACATGGACAACTTCGAAACTCAAGCCCTGAATTCATCCGAACTGAAGCCTACTTGCTGGCTAAGATACGTAGATGACATCTGCCTCCATGCCTCCATCAACAGACCCTCAACCCCCCACCACTCTCCTACCCACGGACAGCTTTCGTATAAATAACACTTCGTCCGATACTGCCAGCGAGTTCGCTCTAAGGACTAGGTAGATTGAGGCCTTAGAGACGGATCGTGGTGAGATCTGGGGAGTAGGCAGATTGAGACCCCGGAATCGAACCAGTTCCACGAACTTTTAGCATTATTTTATTTGACAATTTTTATTTGACCCACTTTTTCTCTTGAAAATGGCTCCAAAACTGGAGCCGAAACGTCGAGACATTAACAATCTCAGACGTGGTTCAACCCGAGAACCTAGTATTTTTCATATATATATATATATATATATATATATATATAGATCAAGTGTGCTTCTAGAGGGCAGAAATATTAAAACAGTATTTCAGTCGCAAGCTCCTCTATAAAATCCTTATTTTACTATAAGGAATGTAACCAGACTGCAACCAACAGCTACTCTCAGGGCTATGTGCCCCGCCGAGCGCTCAATTACAAGTTACAAGCCTGGCGCGTTAAGTGTAATAATCCCATATTTGATATTTGTAAAAATTAATTTTTCCGTTTTCCCTCAAGAAAAACTACCCTCGACCTTGAAATAAAGTAAGGCTCCTGAGAGAGTAAATAAAAATGTATATCTATGCATAGTTTCATTTATCCTTCCTTAATTTTATATTTTCAATTTTTGTCGAGTTGATCCTTTCTAACTACGAATTATTATTATTATTATTATTAGCCGTTACTCGAGTCCGAGTATAAAAATGTTACAGTCGATAGATTGTGTACAATAAAAAAACAAGTAAAAGGTGTAGTCTATTGTAATTCCCATTCATCTACGGTGCACACGACTATGGCTATAGAGGCCAATTCGGGAGAGCATATGTCGACCGCAGTCAGGACAAACATAGACCTGGTTAGGTCTTGGATTCGGCCTTCTTGCAGCAACATTTCCTTGATAGCTGGCCACAACCCCTCGCCATTCGGTTCTGTCCGCTGCAAGTTGTTCCCATTGCTCGTCTGCAATACCGCAGGATTTTAGATTTTCATGGAGAACGTCTTTGAACCTCTTTCGTTGACCGCCACGCCTTCTTCTACCGCTTAGCAATTCACCATAAAGTGTACATTTAGGAAGGCGGTTATCATGCATACGATGAACGTGACCTGCCCATCTTAGGCGTGCTCTTGAAATAAGCACCTCAATTGGAAGGCTGTTTGCTCTCCTGAGTACTTCCACGTTTGATATGTGGTGGAACCAACGGATTTTCATCATACTTCTGAGGTGTCTTTGCTGAAAACGTTCTAATTCTTTCACATGACGACGGTAAGTGACCCAGCTTTCACATCCATATAGCAGTGTTGGAATGACAACTGCTCTGTAGACAGCCATTTTCGTTGACAAAGCAAGGTCGTGGTTGTCAAATACTCTCTCTCTAAGTCCCCAGAGTGCTCTAGATGCAGCGTTAATACTACAATACTACGAATAACTAAGCATCTCCTCACATTTTCTTGCAGCAATAGCAGGCCTGTAGTAAAATACGTTACCCGTGAATTGCCTATTCATTATAAATTATTATTAAATGTTTGTTATTTTATTTTATATATACGTTTATTTTTTTTATATTACTTGACCTAAATAAACAAATCCCTAAATTAACTAGACGTTCTAGAGATGTTGTGCGACATATCAATTTTTCAACATGCTCCTAATCTGCCAGTTTTATTCACGAATTCATTTACCTAAACCACAAAAAATATTGCGGTATAAAATTCGAAAAGACGGGAAATTATTATTCTAAATGAATATTAATAGAGCACCTAATAGAAACATTATAGATCAACTTAGCGTAACACAATATCGCAAAGGATCCTAACGACATGTCTGATTGATGACTTTTGGAAATATTTATACACGTTTTATGTATTAACTTTGCCAAACATTTGTAGTTGGCTATTAGTTGTAAAATCACTCACAGCTGTTTTCGTTTAAGTATAACATTAGATATAAGGTATCTCAAAAGATTAGAGGTAAATTTTATGGCGTTGTTTGAACGCGCGTTTGTGCCATGCCTTGATGTTTCTATACTAATAGATCTATTTTCGAGTATATTTCATTACTAATAGTAGTTCTTGGAATTATTGCTCTCACTTTATTGCCCTGTTCGACCGCGTTCAAAGAGAATACCACTACGAATATACAATACCACCAAGATTCCCGCCTCATTTAACACGTTGCGCAGGGCCGGCTCTTAATCAAAGGGCTACAAGAACAACAAGGATGAAAATAGGTAAGGTAGCTGAGATTTATTCACCAAAAAAGTTATTCAATATTTTATCCAACACCTGTATCATCAAATAGAAATTATAGTCTGACCAAAAAGAGTAAATAGTAGAGCCAGTGGCGTGCGGATTTACAAATTTCGTAAATTCCATAAAAATTCAATAATATTTCGAAAAAATGAAAGCCTTCGGAAAAATGAGTCAGACCAAAAAGAAGTTATCATTGTTTTGAAGATAAATCGCTTAATCTGAAGCTGTGAGGAAGGGGATGACTTACTCAAAAGCAGAGAAACAGTTTGGAGTTCCGAAGTTATCAATTCAGAGAAAAGTAAAAAATGTTCAACAAAATTTGTACGGCAGACCACCTATTTTTAAGGAAAAAGAAGAAACAGCTGAGTGGGGATTTCCACTTACTGCATTTGATGTAAGACGTATTGTGAAGCGATTATTAGATAAGAAAGGTGTAGTTGAATCACGTTTCAAGAATAACATGCCAGGGAAGAAGTGGATCAGGTGCTTTTTTAAAAGACAAAGTTTTATGTGTCATAACACCAAAAGAGCTAGGGCGGCTGTGTCTCCACAGATGGTAACAGCATACTTCGAAGAGCTTTCTAAATCTTTGAAGGATGTTCCGAGGGAAGCTCTCATTAAGTATGATGAGACAAGCATGCAAGATAATCCAGGAAGCAGGAAGGTTATTGTTCGTCGAAAATGTAAATACCCTAAATGAATAATAGATCATTCTAAATCAAATTTTTCTGTCATGTTTACTGGTACAACGAGTGGCGTTACTCTGCCGCGATATATCGTTTCTAAAGCCGACAATCTGCATGGCAGCTGGACAGAAGGCAGGCTTACAGGAGCAAGGTACAATAGGTCAAAGTCTGGTTGGTTTGAAGGTAATATCTTTGAACATTAGTTCCAAGCTATAGCTGTGCCATATCTAAGAAGTCTTGGTGATTGTCGCAAAGCCATAATCGGTGACACATCACCACCCAATATTTTGAAATAGTGTAACAATATTCGATTTATATTACTGCCTCCAAACAGCACCACCCATTTATACCAGCCTCTAGACTTGGCTTTTTGAGGTGCAAGGTGTACTTGACGAAAGATCAATTCCCTAGGCTCCTGAAGAAGGTCTTAGTTGAACTCGGAGGCCGTGCAGTTAAAAACTTGAAAGTAGGGTTTAAAAAGAGCGGAATTGTAGCTCTCGACAAAGTGCTTGACTGCCTGCCAAAATTCTCTCGAGGATGATAGCTCCAATTCAGCAACAAATTGGACATCAACATTTGAAGAATATCTCAAGGACATCCGTAAAAAGGAAACTACAGCCAAACCAAAGAGGAAAAGAATATCTGTTACACCTGGAAAAGTATAGCTGAAGAAGATGTGGTTGCGGAACTAAGACAAAGAGAGATTGAAGCTACTGAAAAACGGAAAAAAAGTAAAAACTCAAGAAAGCACAGATGAAGCTGGTGGAAGTAAGGAAGCTATTGAGGAAGAAGGCGATGATTCAAACAATCCTAAACCAGTACCTGAAAAGCGGAGGAGAACGAAAGAGCAAAAGGAGGATGAGAATGATATTACAGACGAAAGCATTGTTATTTCACTTAACGACAGTTTGTCATCACTTGATCAAGAAGATTTTTCAATATTGTTCGACGATAATGTTCAGGAGGGACTAGATATTACAACTATAAATGAACAGCAGCAACTGGAAGCGGACATTAATAAGGTTGAACCGATTAACACTGAAATTCAGCCAGCAATTTCTGTTCAAGTGAATAATAGTGAAATTCAACCAACAACCCCTGTTGAATTAAGTAAAAATGACACTCAGCCAACGACCTATGAAGAGATTGACTTTGTTGTTGTCGAATTTATTTATGACCTCGGCAAAAGGAATCAATCAATAAAAGACTATAGGAAAGATAGTGAACAAAGACAATGACACCTCTTCCTATGCAGTCAGTTTTATGCGGAACTACATGGGATCAAGAAATATCTTCATTTTTCCTATAATAAAGGACGTTAACGGTAAAGTGTGGCCTAATCGAATTAAGTGAGTTGTCAAACCTGTCTCTGAGTCCAGAGTATTTCCAAGTTTGATATCTTTTTAACTTTTCATGGTTGGATTTAATTTGTATCTTTAAAGTGTGATAAAACCATAAAACGCTAGTTTTTGTATTCCAAGTAAAGTAATACAGACTCTAACATGGTACAAGAGCCAAATCAAACTATGTCCCAAGTTAGGGGTTGGATATCCTAACTTGGGACAATGAACATTAAAAAATAAAAATAAGAATCTAATGCAGATATGAAATACTTAACCGGTGTAATAAAACGATAGAGACCAATATGTGTACACATATAATATTATTATTGTTTAATTTTGATTTTTAATGTTTGGTTTTTAGCACTGAACTTGAAAACTCTCCCAAGTATGGGCCTCTGACTGTGGTAAAAGTTCATATCTCTAAAAAAATTTCCATTGAGCTACAAGGAGAAGAAAATTATACTGAATGTATATCATGCATTGAAGAAAGATTATCCGATGCTACAGAAATCAGGATCAGCAGGTTTAGTTATTATGACTTCAAGGTATACCGGCGTCAGTGAGTGCACCGTTTACAAAATTTTAAGAGAAGAAAAAAATGACGGGGATGTTCAGAAATATAAAGCAAAGTCTGGAAGGAAAAAAAATAATATTAAACGATTTCGAGAAAAATGGAATTCGACGTAAAGTTCATACATTTTTTCTATGATAATGAAATCTCTACGGTAAAGAAAATTGTACAGTTCTTTAATGAAGATAAAGATATACCCAAAATTCGCAAATCGACGCCTACATTTTTTTTACATGATATGAGCTTTGTATTTGCAAAAGTAAAGAGGATTAGCCTCCTACTTGAGAGAAATGGTATTATTTGTTGGCGAAGAAATTATATTCGGGCAATTAGAGCTTCTCGTGAAACAGAAAGAAAATGCTATTATTTAGATGAGACGTGGTTGAATGAAGGACATAGTGTAATGCAATTTTGGCAAGGTAGAAATATAATAAGTGTTCGTTAAGCCCATACGGAAGATTGGTCAACCGAATTAACAATGCCAACAGAAAAAGAAAAGGTAAACGCTTAATAATAACGCACATAGGAAGTGATTCAGCATTCGTAGAGGATTAAATTCTACTGTTCGTGTCGAAAAAAAGTACCGATTATCACGAGGACATGAATGCGGATGTTTTCGAGAAATGGTTTGTAAAAATTCTCGCAGAGATAGAATCCGGATCTGTCGTTATTATGGATAATGCCCCGTACCACAGCCTATTACTGGAAAAATTACCAATCAGTGTATGGCGAAAAGTGTAAATTCAAGAATGGTTAGACGGTGTATTATTCGATCGTGCTTCGTTTAAATCCAAACTGCTAACCCTAGCGAAACAGCATTTGCCGATATTCAAGAAATATGTTATGGATGAAATAGCTAAAGTTGGAGGTATTACGACTGGCGTCTTACCACTGTGAACTGAACTGAATAGTGACAATGACAGTGATGAGTCAATGGTAATCTGTGATATTGTTATGTAGTGATTGTGATAAGATGAATTATTTATTCTGGAATAGTTTTGTTTTTAACTATTTTATTTTAACAAGAAAGTTTATTTACGTTGTTAAAACAGTTGTTTATTTTTAACTTTGGTAAATTTTATTTTTAATTATGTTATTTCAACAAGAAAGTTTATTTATGTTATTCGAACAGTTATTTATTTTTAATTTTGGTAAGTTTTATGTTATTTTAACAAGAAAGTTTATTTATGTTGCTGGAACAGTTATTTATTTTTAAGTTGTAAGTTTATTTTACCCTGTTACTCCCTAATTAACAATTCTATCTCCATCCTTTCCTGGCAAGGGATATGCTCACACCTTCACGTTGGTCCTTGCTGGGCAAGAAGAACAACGAACAGCTGGCATGGTTGAAGTTTGTGTACATTCTTATAAACATCAAACATTATAGAGTTTTGATGTCAGATTTCGTAGGTGTTCCACTCCTAAACAAAGTTATGCATGCTATTAAAAATGTTCTTAAAAGAACTCCAGTTTTTCTTTTTGGCTGAGTTGAGTGTAAAAACAAATTAAATTATATTTATTTTTTATTTTATTTTATAAAATATGACCATTATTATTATTATTGTATATCCCTATATAAATATATGTGTTGCGCTACTGGATGGCGAGCTACCCGAATATTTGGCGTTCGTCTATAGAAGCTCCACCTATTTCACAGCAATCAACAAATATTTAGGTATAAATGCCGCACGTTCACACATTCAACCTATTTAGTCGACTATGGCAATTACACAGAGTGTCCTAGTCATGCTTTTCATTTCTGGTAGGACGTAAAAGCGGATAAAATTTAATATATTTCTGTAGTAGAACCAGGTGCCGCTTCAGTATTAAATAACAGCTAGATCCTTTGGCGAAATAATAATAATAAATAGTCTTTATTCACTTCTTATTCAACATTTTTTAAACAAAAATAACGCACTAGTGAGTTATCACTTATAAGTCACTAGTGGGTTATGATTTATAACCCCACACTTTTTTTATATAAAAAACTATAAATTCTGTGTGTTTTTATTCCGATTCGATTAATAGAACGTGACATATTATATAGATAATTGAAAAATTGGTAAAAACGTATCAGAAAAACGCATAACTTTTGAAGCACCAACCACTTTTTGGAAACGATATTTTTTTGTAATTAGTAGGTTAAAATACGCAAAAATCACTATCACTATTTTCCTTGAAAATTGTCGCCAAAAATAATTAATTGACATGCAAAATGTTTCTGATTATAAAACAATATTGTACTTTGTCACTATCAAGTTTACAATATTGCCGTGTAACTATGTAATAATTCATACCGGATTTCGATTTTATGTATTGTTTTAGTTTCTACTTAAAAATACTAGCATTCGCTGCCAATAAAGGCATTCCAGTGCTGTCCTGTCTAAGCATTGGCAACATGTAAACATGTGTTCCTTCGATCATACCGTTCGAGACCACGAAAAAGAATATTTATTCCAGGCATTTCTCATTTCTCGTCGTCCAACTGGATTACTTAGTATCGTGCGGTCGCAATAAGTTTATAAACATACTCACATACGTATAATTTACACATTTTAACGTTCAAAATTTATTTTATTACCGAAGTCATATGGCATAGCGTTTAATATAAGTCGTTTCGATTTATTGGTGTTTTACCAAATGGGATAAATACCTAAATGTAACATTAAACAAAATTATATTACTCTCGATCAATTCATGTGAATGCACGTAAGTTATTGGCGCCTGTGTGATCATTTATATTCAAGTTAATATGTTAATTATTCTGTGGCAAGTTGACATGATTACAGAATATTATAGAATAAAATCTTCGCTAAAAGTTTGGATTACTGAATTGGCTAAAATCATATATAATGTTCTTAAAACTTTACACCTTTGTGAAACTCGCCCATCAACACCGAGAAACTGATAATTTTAATAAGATGTCACCTACCCCTTTCTGCCTCAGGAAGGGGGGGGGGGGGCAATAAAAGCAGCTGTCGTTGGACAACTGGGTATTCGCCGACCACATTTAGTGGAGACGGGCGAAGTTCAAATAAGATGGTACTTTTAGTGAGCGCCAAGTAAATTAAATTATTCTGCAAATACTCCCCTGAAAACTTCCAAAACTCCCCCAATTTATTAAACAGAGATTTTTACACACAAAATAATGACAAGTCCACTTTTATAAAATTATAGGCAGTTTATTACAAACAAAACATATATAGGGAAAGGCTACAATACTCAGCAGATATCTACACATATTAGTAAAATACCCAAATTCAAAATTTGCAAAGTTTTAAAAAATAGTTGTGCGTTCAAATAATATATATGTACACCTATATACAAAAAAAACATATGAACGACAAAATATAGAAGTTATCAGACTCAATGACGGTTGAAGCTATAGCATGATTACTATTGAACTAATTAAAATTAAAAAATAATAGCATTATCTTAAAATTACTTATTTTCTGGAAATATTGACCAGACTAATGTAAGTAAATGATTTATGATGCCTATGATTAAAAATAATACAGTAAAAAAAAATTGTAGCTTTGTACACCTTAGTGGGACAACCTGTATATATGCATTAAACAATAAAAACTGATAATTTTTTATACTAAAAGAATGAACACTATATTACTTATCAGTTACTAATGAAGATAAAAAAAGTATGTTTTTCATAAGAGAAGAATGCACAAAAAAATTTGTTTTCAGATACCCCACGTAGATCCTTAGCAGAAATTAGATGAAGTTTTACGCAAACTGAAATAATTCTATAATGTTGCTTAAGCTGAAGCGCAATTATAAGAAGGCAAACAAAAGAATATTTTTCCTTATATTTCTTTGCAAAGCTGTACAAAATCACTTTTCAAAATTTAGTCAAACTATCAGTCAAACTACATGTAATTAATACCTACTTCTTTAAAATATGTAAAGAAAAACCCCTATTAATATATATTTCTTAAAAAAACTAATATTCCCAAAATTCAGTAATAATACTAAAACTGATAATTGAAAATAATCATCAAGGCTATCAGATTTATCAGTAAATAGCATTCTAAATTAGGTGCACTAGTACAAGTTTACACACATTTCGATAGCAAAAAAATTGGACAATGATCTATTTGTAAAAAATAAATGTTTATTTTGAAATTAACTTGCGTGTCTTCTGGTACCGGTAGATCTCCCCCGTCTATAGATATGAGAGTAGGTTGCAGCCCCAGTGACGGTGTTAATTCAGGCAGTTGACAATAAATAAATTCCAAGAAGGATAAAAGTTCCAGGACTATTAAGAACTTCTCGAATTAGCAATTTCCAACTCTGTAACTTCCCAGATACGATATGCCTCCAAAAACCGATAACAGTCCTTCAGGAAAAACACACTTTGGAAATAAAATCCCAAAGTTAATTAATTATCAAATTATTTACAAAAAAAAAATTGAACATACCTTCTCTGAAGGGCGTTTCACAGTATTCCACAGAAATGCTTATAAGATGATGGTGTAAGGCGGTAGAGAGAGCGTGGAATGGTCACTATACACGAAGAAAACAAAAATTACCCTACTATTCAATCACATGGAAAAGGTATGTACTTACAACTGCTGTTTTAATCCCCAAATAGGTGTAATTTCGAAAAAAATATCACTACAATCCAAATATATCGACTATCACCAATCGAAATCACTTAAAATATCTGCACGGATAATCCCTTAACGGATGATCACAAATCAAAAACTTCTTCGCACAGAAACAATCAGCAATTAATTAAGCACACCTCATTCTCGGAAATTGAGAGAGAAAAACTTATATTTCTACCAATTAAAAATTCTATTTAGAAAAACCCACTTGAAATACTATAGAACCAGTAATTGTATTTCGCGAAATTATCGATCAATTAAAATTTGACCTCCGTCTACTAGATGAAAGGGTAAGTGCTATTCTGGAATATTTATTACATTTCATACTATTGTGATAGGGCATGCAATTTGCCTTTTGTGTTCTCAAATAACTATTATATCTTTTCAATACAACTTTCATTAACAGTTAAATGAATTGTTACTGCAAATTAAATTAAAATACAAAGCAAAGTTGTCAACCTTGTTTACCTTGACTGTCAAATAAATGTGTGATTCAGTGCAATGTTTACAAAAGTATAACCATGTAATTAATAGATGAATATAAGAATTATCAAGCTAAATAGTGGAACAGAGACCTGAATTTGAAAGTTCAAACCGTGACCGACTGCCACAAACATGATTTCTGTGAAAACTCCCTTCTGTTTCTTAGAAAACAATTACCTTAACCTTAATATGTACAACATATCTACATAAACACAGAAAAAATAATCTAAGCGAATCTCATTTTTATTTTCCTTTTAGAGATACTTTTTTAATTTGCTTTAGAATCATTTTTATTTTGCCTTAGAATTTCTTTTTATTTTACGTTAGAATCATTTTTATTTTCACTTAAAATAATTTTTGCTAGAACAATTTTTCATTTTTAAGATACACTCGGTGTATGTGTAAATAGTCATTTTTCTTAAGAAGGTTTTGCTTATTTTCCTTTATATATTAACTTAAAATTTGTAAATAAAAATCCCTACTTACAGCATTTATTTTAATTTTTTAACTTTTGGAATTCTTAATTATTTTAATTTGCCTAAACTTTTTTAGGAGGGCAATCTTTTGTTACCTCAACAACACACAACTTTTTTGGTTTGTATATATTTGGCATTAGATCCGCCGCCCGGAGGAATTCGTTTTTTTTTTGCAAAAAACTTGTATCCACTCAGGAAATTACTACAATTGTAAAATGAAGTAAATAAAATACAAATGAAATACCAAAAATGACATGTTAACCACAGTTAAATAGAATAAAAACATTTTTAATGGTTAATGGTTAATGTATCGTAGGTGCACTATTTTTATGACGCATCATTTTAGGACGAAATTAAACCGTAACAAAGAATAACATTTTAAGAATGCATTAAGATGAAGAAGAAAAATCTCCAGTTATTAATAACTTTTTTCCATTCCAAAGAAATTGGTTATGAACAAATTTAATTTTAACAAACAAAAAGACTTGACAAAATATCTATACCTATCCTTAGGAAAAAGGCGAAAAATTTGAAATAGTATTTTTTTATAATGCAGGTATATTTATAGAAATAATAACGTGTTCGCTCCAGGTAATATATTGATCGATTAAAATGCCTAATTTTTTAAAGATGACGTTATTTTATCTATGCTAATTATGTTTAGGGCTTTAAATTTAGCTAAAAAAAATTTTATAAGAACAGAAAAGGAAAAAACAGGTTTTTCATAATAAATAGTCCAATAACCTGTGGTGATCGAACCTTTACTTTAGATAGGTACTTCAGATCTTTAATTGAGTTCTATTTTCGATACAGTAAAATATGGCTATGTCGTCAGCAAAGCTATTATAGATTCAAGCGTTTCAATATTAAATAAAATGTCTATATATAAAACAAAAAGAAGAGGGCCAATGTTGTTCTCTGAGATATACCACATTTGGCCTTGGTAAAGTTGCTAAAGTTGTGTTCTTTTTCAGATAAACTTTCGTCTTAGATCTAAAATGTTCAGCAGTTATTAATGCGGCACCATGTCGAAGGCTTTAGATGAATAATATTTGGTTGTAAGATGTGTAGCGTCATGACCGGATATACCGTTTTTTAGCTCAAATTGAGTTTTTAGTATTGAAGATATCTATGGGAATGATAGTCTACGAGAGAATAGATTTTATTCGCATATAGTCAACGCCGGCGACAGAGGTGGTCAGTTAGTTGATTGTGTCCGCATAATTTATCTCTAGTTGAATTATATATTGCTTTTTTGTTGTAAAGATTTAGGTAAAATGATTTCATGTCACATATTATAGGTGAAACATGAAAAACTAATATAGAGGTGATTGTAAAATAGAGTAAAAAAAAAATAGAAAATAAAATCAACAGATTTAGGTAAATGAAGCTAGATATAGTGGAACTTGACTCCGGACTTTGCTCCCCAAAATGGGACCCCACAATATTTTGGGGTATAAAATGTATTGACTCGACGTGACGCGACGTCTAGAATGATAATACAATTTTGAAACAGGGCCTCTTCAAATTATGTGAAACCTTAATGAAAATAGACACCTCATGATGACGAAGTATCTAAACAGTAGTCACATATATAAAATTTTACCTCCTTGGATATGAACCTGATGATGTCTACTGAACAGGCGAAGCAAATCAGCTCCATGAAAAAGTCAATATTTTAATTTCATGATGTCTGATCGAAAATTTAACATGGGTATACTAGGCACTGAATGTGATCGTTTGGCGTAAAAATACCAATGGGCCTTACCTTTAACTTTGTCCAATTTCAACCGAGCAGAGATTAAAATTCATAAAAAAGTAACCGAATAAAATTATAAGAAATAATATTTTTGATAAGTCAATAAAGAGAATTATTTGGTCATCTGATGATGCTCACTAATTAGACGAAGTAAATCAGTAAAAGTAAAACGTTTCATGATGTCTGATCGAAATAAAATTTGATGTGGATAAGGTTCGGATGTCATCTTTAGCGCACCGCAATCCTCGCACACCCATTCGAAAAAGCTCTACGCATCATGTCATCAAGTCAATTATGCTTAAGATATTAGGTTTTAAAATCAAATCTCATTCGATATATTAGGTTTTAAAAGTATTAGAACTATTTGTATGAGTGACGGTCGAGAGATAAGCGCACTTGCTTCTCACCCAAAAGTTCCGGGTTCGATTCCCTGTCGTGTCAGTGGATAATACTGTAAGAGGAATTTTTCCACTATACAAGGATATTGGGTGTGTGTCTCTTGTCTCCAAATTTATAGCCCTCTCTCACACAAGTCTCTTCTAGAGCCTTTCGGGATAAAGGAGGTTGTAATTACCTGTGGTGTTGTTTATTTATTTATTTTATAACCGTGTTTAATAAATTTCTATTTGAAATAATAAAAAGTGATATATTTTGGAAATCATATATTTTACATTATTTCTTTATTTCTTCTATATTTTATAAGAATGGTTATCATTTTCTTTAGTAAGCGTTGGACTGCTACAGTAGCTTTCCGGTATTTCAGTTACATATCAAAACCGCAAAAGATTCTAATTTTTCTTATAAAAATTATAAGTTTTACATAGCCACGTAATCAACTCTTTAAACCCTTGTCTACACGTTTTGAACACAGCTAGGTGCGTGAACTTTCTTGTACTTAACACCAACGTGGACGTGTGTTAGAGCTAATAAAAAATATAATTACACATCCATCTCTATGACAAATGGTGAAGAGGATAGAACATTTACCAAACGTTTTCATAAACATCAGTGTCTACATAAGCCGATATTATCGATCAATAAAATTAATAAAATCCCTGAAAATATCGAGTTTCTGTGTTACTTTCTTTCCTTCAAACAAGTAACTAATAATATCCACATCTAAAAATTCAAGCCTACTGTTTCGTTCTTATAAATCCCTTTGTTTTTAGTTAAGGTTCGCTCTTCAATTGGCCTTCTTAAAAGGACAGTTAGTTTGTTAGTTGTATTTGTTTCCCCGGAATTAATTCCTTCCTCTACGGATTCGTTAGAACTCAACTTCTTAGTATTTAAGACGGATTATGAGGGTTCAGCCGTAAAGGGCCTACAAATTTTATATAAGCGAGATCCAGTTCACTTTCTTAAGCACAAAGCCCAGCATAAAGCAAATACCGTCTTTATTGCAATTAATATAGCTTAACATAATTTCTCTACACAGTACACAGGCGGAATAGACAGAATTTGTAACTATATTTTTCTCATACAAACACAAAGATAATAACTTGGTTATTCTTAGTTCAAACGTGCTCTTAGAGGGCGGAATATTAAAACATAATATTTTTTAGTCGCAAACTGCTCTATAAAATCCTTATTTTACTATAAGGAACGTAACCAGACCAACCAACAGCTACTCTCCGGGCTATGTGCCCCGCCGAGCGCTGAATTGCAAGTTACAAGCCTGGAGCGTTAAGTGTAATAATTGCATATTACCATCAAAACGCTAATGCTTCGATTGCAACAAACACCAGCCGAAAGATTGATCCTACTTAAAAGAGCTCTCTAATGTCGCCCCGACCACAAAATTTGGAAAGTATAACGAAAACCGACTTTAACTTCGGAAATTTTGAAAATAAAAACTCTTTTACGAATCCACGTTGTGCAGCACTGCAACTCATGCGTTGCGTTAAATATGAGAACAATTTATCCAGTCTCTAGTCAAAGTATTTCGAGAGTTTTAGCGAAAATAGCTCTTATCGTCGAGGGTGCCCTATCATTTCCTAGCAGTCGATTTTGACGGGAAAATGATGGGTTTTAAGCGTATTTGCCCTAAACCGGTTCCTCAGTGATTCGGTGTCAGAAAAGTATAGTTACCATGTACTCAGAACGTGCGTGGGACCGCCTTGCCTGAACATATGAATTTATAATTGCAGAATATAATTCAAAGTCGTTGCGATTCAAACATTTTTAAGCTCCGAGGAGCGAATTCAATTGATATTAAACTGAATATATGTCAATAGATAGGCAAGAAAAAGCCCACCAAAAAATTATAAACATTGACCTTTTTACTGAATCTTTTTGTGTAATCGTTAGCTAAAAACTAAACATTGGTAGTTGGTACATTATGAGTCGTTCCGTTCCTCACTATGTGTTGTACACGGGCCAGACTATAGTTTGTCAATACATTTTTCTTGAACGTTTTGTAGAAACATAATTTTTTAAAAGATTTAATATATATTTTTTGAACTTTATATTGTCTTTTTCTTGTGTTTCAAAATTCCTTTTAGGGTTTAAATTTACGAAAGTGTTAGTATTTACTGTGTTAGATTTATAGAGTTACGACGTCCAATTGGTACAATCAGTGAAGCAGTTAAGAGCGCTCCGGATATAAGCCGGAAAGACGGTGCAAATTACTCTTATATAAATCATTATTTTAAAAAACGGCTTTCACTAAAAGACATTAAAAACATGTTACAATGTGGGACGATGAGAGAAAAAAAAGTATATATAAAAAAATAATTTTTTTTTTCTTCTATTATCGATTTGCAAAAATAATTTTTATCGTCCCGCATAGGTATTATTAAAATAAACATTTTCCCTTTTGTAGAACTAAAATAAAATTAGCCCTAATGTCCTCAAATGCACAGAGAAATTTGAAGATTAGGTATAATAAATTTGTCCAATGTCTTCTACTACATCTCTATCTCTCGCCTTCCAAGCACACCGTACATTCAGCTGCGTCATTTTATTGACGTGAAGTCATTTACAATTAAAATTGGAAGCATGGATGACTAATACACTCCGACCAACTCTTAAGCAAAAACGAAACAGTAAGTATATATTTTGTATTATTCTGTGTCTGAAACAGTCGATTTGAACCCTTCTTTGTGAACGTTTAATATCCACTTTAGAAAATATAATAAAAGTCCTTCAGACATGTAAAGATGGATCGTTCACATTAACATTGAAAAAAATAAAAGCCCCTAGAAAATCAGTACGAATCAGTGCCGCCAACATTGAAAAAATAAAAGTCCCTATAATTAAATCATAGAGTATATACTTAGATGCTAGTGAGTATGTGTGCATATTAACATTCCGAATTGCTGAATGATAATTGACACATGCGTTCGCATATACATACGTATATAAGATAATTAAAGTACACAAATATGAACATACGTTAATTAGTGTATGGTAGGAATAGTATACTAGTTCTTTGGTTTCGTACTTAATCGTTCTGTCTTCGACGAGCAGTGGCTTGCGCTATATTGACTTTTGACCATGGCGCCCATGAGAACTATAGTTTAGGAGGCCAAGACCTATAATATAATAAAATTTGGTGCAATTTAACCGAGGGCAATTTTCCTATCATTCCGTGCGAGGTTTTTTTACAAGGCGTCATTTTAGGAACTACATCGAAAGTTTCACAAGGCGTTTTAGAAACTGCATCGAAAAAGGATTTTGTACTTCCAAAAATTAATCTTCTTTTTTCTATCCGATTTTGTGTACTGCAACTCACGCAAAATATTGTCTACGAGGATGGATTGGTAATTTCTCAGGAAAGTTCCAGAAAGGAGATTTCTGAAGGACGTCGAAATTTTTCAAAATCAATTTTCAAAGTTAGCAGTCATTTTTGGCGGGAAACTAACACTATTAGGCCGCATTTGCCAACACGTAGTTCCTTAGTGATTCGGGATGCAAGTCGTCCTTTTACGATGTACTGTGTACGTGGGATCCGTCTTGCCTTAACGTAAGAATAAAAATTCCAAACCGTTGCTATTCAAGCATTTATAAAGTCAGTAATAGAATACCCGAAAGCAAGGAAGTAGCAAATATTAAACATTTTTAAGTTGAATCTTGTCAGTCGATTGCTTTAACGTAAGTCATTGGGATGGTAGTTGGTAATCCCATTGCACGAAGTCTTCCAAATACTCATCATGTGTGATATGGACCGATATCTTTGTTAACCTCCTACATTTTCATATACATATTGTACAACTAAATTTCTAAAGATCCAATATATTAATTTTTATCTATATCTCGTCCTCTTTCATTGTGTCTTAACGAATCCATTAATATATAAAACCTTTCAGGAAATAATAGTAAGCAGTGTTAGGCAATGAGAAGTTTTGGACATGAAAAAGCGTAGTGAAAGTTCCAGTTCATAACATCTGCCGGAGTACCGTTGAGGAAAATCGAAGTAAGTATAGATTTTGTATTCTCGTTTGTCTCAGTTAAGTCCGATTAGGAAGTATCACTCAACTCAAACATACCTCAGACAGTCTTAGCATGGATCGTTCACATCTTATCCGGCCGTGGCAGCAATGCCTAGCGTACGCTGGTAAATCAAGTCGAATCAAGAATTACTTTTTTTTCCTAAACTCAAGGATTAAAAAGTTTGCCCCTTCCGGATTCCATCCGTGGACACACGGTATATTACCTATACTTATTTTTAAAAAATCTTCCTCCAATAATATTTTTCATACTGTATATGTTATTTCCATTTGCCGTATTCTGCTATAGTAAAATAGTGAAATAAAAACAAAGGACGAGCTCGAAAAACATTTTGATGTGATGTATAGGTAGGACTTAGACTGCCATGGTAGCGGAAAAAACTTCATTTGTCGGAGGTCAGGCGGAAAGTAGCAAAAGTTGTCTCATTTAGAGAGACAGGAGCTTTTCGAATGTTGCAGCAATTGCGAACTAATCCCGTGTGTTCTTATTCTTTCTCAGACTGCAGACATAAATACCGGCGGCGGCCTACCGGGATAAAAAGTAGAAAATACTCTTCCACTTGGACAACGCCACACAAAACAGCAGTAAGGCAATTAGTATCGTGTTCTATACAATTAAGGAGTCTCGGCTTTTTCTTTTCTGTATCCAGTCCGTTTATTCAGCGGCGTGTGGCGCGGACAATACTTGCCTACTGGGATTTATTTGTTCCTTCTTTTTTTAACTTTATCTCTTTTGTTTTACAAAGTTAAGGTGATGAAGAGTTACGATGCTGCAAATTTGTTTGTTTACAGCATACATTAGAACCTCCTAGATGTTATTTGCCTGATCAAGGACGACTTTTATGCTTCAAACTTTCTGGATAATGAAATCTCGTACGCTATAAACTTAAACCACAATCATCCGCATTTCCTAATGTTCGATTTTTAATTTACTGACCTCTTGGAATGTATTACAATATTGCAACAGTTTGTTCGTGTCATTTGGATAAAAGCATTTTTGTGGCTGCATAAATAAGTATTTGCATTAATGGAATGCAAATCTCAATTACTATGTTGCAAAGTTACATTTCAAAATAAGTTATATAATGGTAGCGTAAGAAATTTATTATTTTTTGTACACTACGAGCGGATTTATCAGTCATTATTAATTAGTAATTTTCAGATATCTGCATTACCAATAAAAATATAGGCAGGTAAAAAACCAATAAGGAGAAGAAACTTGGAGGAACTAACACCCTTAAGAGTCTCAGGTGAAGAATTAACAATGTCAGGGGAGGTGAAGTACAATAGAACCATAATCAATTCCAAACTTACCTAGAACTAATGGAAATTACCCTAAGTGTAAATAGACGAATCTGTGGAGAAACTTAGGGACTTATGGTGTAGTGGCTCTATACATTTTATCATATGCAGCCCTGATGTGGTGGCCAAAAGTAATGCAGACAACAGTCTCGCACAAGCTAAGCCAGATACAAAGGCTGGCGTGCTTAGGCATAAAGGGGGCAATGTGGTCGACTTCCATTGCAGCAATGTGAGTCCTGCTTAGCCTTCCCCCACTTCACATAGTGATACAGGGGGAGGCTAGTTTGGGACTCTTCAGGCTGCAAAACTCTGGCGAACAGGCACAGTACTGCTTCCGTTTGGGCCACGAGAGAATTAATCAAATCGTGGCGGATACTATCTTTGAGATGGCGTTGGACCACGTAGTTACAAAATACTCCCTCCATAAACCTTTCGAGCTGGTGATATCGGATAGGGAATATGTTTATTTTTAGCAAATAAACTGAATAAAAATTTAGATATTAAGAATTTGAGCTATTTAAATTAATTGCAATTGATGGTGATGTTGAAACCATGTTCCTCTGACCATGAAATATCGAGCTGTTGATTTGAGGTTGAAGTTTTAAAAGAAGTAAATAAGGACCATGATTCATGTATCTGGAGTTTAATTGTTTCAGTCAAAATTTACGCAAATTTTATCTGTGCTTCCAGTGAATTTTCCACATAACCTTCAGCTACTGAACTCAGTTTCCAACCATTCAGCTTCTTTAACTGAAGAATATCACCTCCAGTATTGGCAAACTCAGATAGCTGTTATTCGACTGAAACAATGTCTAATAAACTTGTCTACGTTACTCTTTAAAAACATTGCTATTTTCTCGGGTGGCTCTTCCATGCCGTACATGCATTAAAAATCTTTGATTTTCCACATGCTTACATAAATCATATATTCTGTTGCTATGGCAATCCATTTTAAATCCGTCATTACAAGACTCCGATGATGGTAAGTTTTCGTATCTGGAATTATGATAATGACTCTTTTTTCTGCCATTTCTGTCATTTATTTTCATTTTAAACTATTCTTCATTCCTACAAGTGGCAGAAGTTTCAATTACTAAGCAACCTAAAGTGTTTTTTTATACAAGGTACTGATGATGCAAATAAAAGTTTAAGATTACTACTTTTTAAGGAAGAAAATTCAAAGGGGCAGTATTAAAAAATGTATCTATATCCTCCGTGTTTAAGACATTTGATTTCTTAGGCCTGTAACCAATATACTCTTTTTTCGAGAATACTAATAATTTTGAGAATTTTGACATATCAGCTTTATTTTTAATTTTTAATGTAGTTCGTAGCGTGGAATAGGTCGCCCATAAGGTTGATGTCTTTTCTATTAAAGCCAGTTCACCGAAATAAGCTATGACAACACTTTGCAAGCTGGTATTTTGGGACCCTTTTCCCTGACATCGGTACTTATACTGTATACGCGCTTTCAGACCTCCCTTTACTTTTCTCCGGCAATACCCCCTCTTCTTAACACCACTAATTGAATTTAATTTTGGTTAATACCATAAAATAATAACTTTTTATAGATATTAAATACGGTACCAAATCTCCTTGCTGCATCACAAAAGGTTCCTGAAATGTTAAATAAAAACCTATTCTAGGGCACCACATTCAAAGGACCCTAACCTAGGAAGTATTTCCTGGCACATTTCTATAGGGACTTTTTTATATTCTGACAAGTACTATATTTGTCAAAAGTTAGAGATACGAATCTCTTAACACAAAAGGATTGCAGTAAGCGATGTGGATGTGTTACAGTTGGATTACGTTGTTCAAGTATCTCCTGAGGAAATGCTAAATGGACAGGATCCAACAAACTAATAAAGAATCGAAACGTCATCGTCAGTGGCGTAGCCCTACTGGGTATACCACTTTAAAAACGCACTAATAGCTCTACGTCATGAGTGGTGTGAAAACGATCTCAAATTATAAAATGCTCAGTTATAGTGCTCTATAAATATTTTAGTAAAATTTTAAAATTTGCCCTAGATAATTTTACCTAAGTATATTTTTATTATTATTAGCCGTTACTCTAGTCCGAGTATAAAAATGTTGCAGTCGATAAATTGTGTACAATAAAAACAAGTAAAAGGTGTAGTCTATTGTAATTCCCATTCATCTACGGTGCACACGACTATGGCTATAGAGGCCAATTCGGGAGAGCACATGTCGACCGCAGTCAGGACAAACATAGACCTGGTTAGGTCTTGGATTCGGCCTTCTTGCAGCAACATTTCCTTGATAGCTGGCCACAACCCCTCGCCATTCGGTTCTGTCTGCTGCAAGTTGTTCCCATTGCTCGTCTGGAATACCGCAGGATTTTAGATTTTCATGGAGAACGTCTTTGAACCTCTTTCGTTGACCGCCACGCCTTCTTCTACCGCTTAGCAATTCACCATAAAGTGTACATTTAGGAAGGCGGTTATCATGCATACGATGAACGTGACCTGCCCATCTTAGGCGTGCTCTTGAAATAAGCACCTCAATTGGAAGGCTCCTTGCTCTCCTGAGTACTTCCACGTTTGATATGTGATGGAACCAACGGATTTTCATCATACTTCTGAGGTGTCTTTGCTGAAAACGTTCTAATTCTTTCACATGGCGACGGTAAGTGACCCAGCTTTCACATCCATATAGCAGTGTTGGAATGACAACTGCTCTGTAGACAGCCATTTTCGTTGACAAAGCAAGGTCGTGGTTGTCAAATGCTTTCTCTCTAAGTCCCCAGAGTGCTCTAGATGCAGCGTTAATTCTATTGCGAATCTCGCTGTCCATGTTTGCTTTGTCATTAACAACGTTGCCTAAGTAATTGAACTGATCCACCACTTCAAGAGAATTTCCGTTAAGTGTAATGTCTATTTGGTTCACTTGATGAGGAGTTGACATAATCTTAGTCTTTCCAATGTTGATTTTAAGTCCCAAGGAACCATAGCTCTGGGCATACACATCTAAAAGTTCCTGAAGCTCTTCCGGTGTAGAGGCTAAAAGTGCACAGTCATCCGCATACTGGAGATCACAAATGAATCGTGTGCGTGTCTTCGTGAAAGCTCTAAAGCGCCCTATGTTAAAGAGACCGCCATCAAAACGGTATCTGAGACCTATTCCTCTGACTGTCAGTTTGTTGTCAACAATAATTGTTAGAGCAGTGGTAAACAAATTAAAGAGTAGGGGTGCTAGGACACATCCCTGCCTAACTCCAGTGAGGGTTTGGAAAGGTTCGGCTGCCTCATTATTATACATAACCTGGGCGTTGTTGTTTGTATGTAGACTGCGACATACTTCCACAAATTTTCTAGGGATACCTAAGCGGAACATAATTTTCCAGAGCACTTCCCTGTCCACCGAGTCAAACGCCTTGGTTAAATCAATGAAGGCCATGTGAATTTCTCCTTGATGTTCAAGTGCTTTTTCTTGAAGCTGTTTAAGTGTGAAGATTAAATCCGATGTGCCTCGGTTTGGTCTAAAGCCACTCTGTGTTTCAGGAAGTAACTTTTCCATAACAGGTGTTAGCCTATTTGCCATCGCTTTAGTGAGTATCTTCCCTCCAACAGCCAGGAGAGCTATACCCCTGTAATTTCCACAGTCCGCAGCGCTCCCTTTGTTTTTGAAGAGGTTAATTAAAAGTGTATCACGAAACTCCTGCGGAGCTTGACCACTTTCCCACATGACATCAAACAGTTTTTTGAGGTAGGGTATGAGCTCTGACGACACAACTTTAAAGATCTCAGCTGGGAGTGAGTCGGCGCCGGGAGATTTGTTATTTTTTAGCTGCCCAATGGCGGTTAAGACCTCTTCCGTTGTTAGTGGTCTATCTAAGTCTTCGAAGGTGTCATATTGAGGGATAAGATTTATAATATCGTGACCGGCTTGACTTTGCTGGTTAAGAATGTTAGAGTAGTGTTCTTTCCATCGGGCTCTTATTTCCTGGTCTTCTTTGAGGAGATTTCCATTTAAATCTTTAATAGGGCACATATTTTTCCGACTGGGGCCGTACACTGCTTTTACTCCTTGAAAGAAATTCCTGTAGTCGTGTGAATCGGCGTACCTTTGAATTTTTCTGGCCTTGCTTGCCCACCACTCGTTCTTTATTCTTCTGATTTCGCGTTGCATTTCATACTTAGATTGGGTAAAAGCTTCTGCTTTTGATGAGTCGTTGGGGTGGTTGATAACGTTTTGGAAGGCAATATGTTTGCGGTCAAGAAGTTCTTGTATAAAAGCTTCATTATCATTGAACCAGTCCTCCTGTTTTTTACTTGCTGCAGTGCCAAGAATTTCCTCACTCGCACTTTTTAAACTGTCTTTAATTTGTGTCCAGGTAGCAGCGACATCTACAGAATTGGTTTCTTCTAGTGCACTCAAATTCTCTTGAACTTTTTGCTTTAGCTGTTCGACGGTTTGTTGGTCACGCAATTTACTAATACAGAGACGGAGTCTACGTTTTACTTGAGTTCTTCGCTATAAACGCTACTCCTAGCTTTGAACGCTATTTGCGAGAATTGAGTAAGGACTAGCTAAAATGTTGATATAACTGTTTCTGTTTAGAATTTAATGCACAATATTTTTTGGTCTTATACGTTTTGTATGTTTGAATAACGGTTTACAAAAAATTAAGAAAAACTGCCAGAATGTACCACCGAGGGAGGTTTATAGCAAAATAAGGGATGTTGCGGACACTGGTTAGATGGGAACTTTCTTGGGTCTTGTTCCTAACACTAGTAATACATATACGTAATATTTATTTATTTATTTATTGCATACATTGCTCAACGGATAAAATACCCAATTATAGAACAGGAATAGAAAGTTATAAAAACAAATCATAAAATTAGAGTACAATATAAAATATTAAAAATTGATATAAGACAAAAAAACAAACAAAAAAAAGCATAGAGAATAATACAAACTAACAAAAACATCAATAAATACAAAGTGTAAATTACAGATAATTAAAAACAAGTTTAATGAGGTACATGTGCAGTATTAACTTAGAAAATGACAGAAGGAAATAAATATTAAAATTCAGTGTAAGAAAAACAAAAGTAATTTGAAAGTATCTAAATTAATTAAAAGCTTTTATATCATTAAGGCTGCAATTAAAAATATCGAGGTTGCTACACAGTTTATTAAAATTGTTACAGATAGTGAACAAAGGCGAATTTTTTAATAAGTTTGTATGTGGAGTGGGTAAATAAAAAACTTGGTCATTACGAGAATTTAATCTAGGGACGTGAAGATTTACTTTGCAAATTATTCCAGGAACATCAAGTTCATTGTGTAGCGTTTTAAATAAGAATACTTGACCGGCGTTGAACTGCTTCCAGGTTGCTCTTATGAATATCATAACTGGGACACCAAATAAGTGATGCATATTCAAGTTTCGACCTCACAAATGATTGGTAAAGGATTTTCAATGTATCCGTATTAGTAAATTCACGACTGGTGCGAGCTATGAATCCGAGAGCCTTAAAGACTTTAGAGGCCATGGTATCAATGTGGTTGGTAAATGATAATTTGCTATCAAAGATTACGCCTAGGTCGCGAAAAGTTGTAGGCCTCTGAAGAGTATCACTAACCAAATGATAGTCAAAAATAATCGGAGATGTTTTCAATGAGAATGACATTACGTTGCATTTACTAGCATTCAAGGGTAGTTTATTTACTAAGCACCAGTTGTTTACTTTACTAAGACAAGCTTGAAGTTGAAAACAATCATCAATATGGTTTATAACTGAGAAAATTTAAGGTCATCAGCATATAACAGACAAGGCAAATCAATTTCGTCCGTTATGTCATTGATAAATATGTTAAAAATAAGGGCCCCAAGATGGATCCCTGGGGAACACCAGAGGTAGCGGCAAATTCAATTGACTTGAATCCGTTAAGAGTCACATACTGAAACCTGTTTGTTAAATAAGACTTGAATAAGAGAATCAATGAGTATAAAAGGCCAATTTTCTCTAATTTGATTAACAGTAACTGATGATCTAACCTGTCAAATGCTTTGGAAAAATCCGTATATATGACATCATTCTGGCGATATTCATATAAGGATTCAGAAATATACTGAGTTATACAGAATAAGTTAGTCGTCGTTGAACGCACCTTCATGAATCCATGTTGGTGAATAGATATCTTAGACTTAATTGAACAATAAATACTGTCGTGAAGTAGGATTTCTAAAACTTTGCAAAAATTACAGATTACAGAAATAGGCCTGTTTTGAATATCTAATTTATTCCCCTTTTTATAAATAGGACAGACTTTGGAAAGTTTCCATAAGTCCGGAAATTGACAATTTTTTAAAATAAGGTTAAAAATTAGGGTTAGAGGATAGGCAAAAATAATAGCACAGTCTTTCAATAAAAATGCTGGTATGGAGTCGCGACCTGCAGTCATTTTAGGTTTAATGCGTTTTAAGACCTGGAGAACCCTCCTGAAAAAAATGTATATTAACAGTAGGGTTATTATTTGGACAAACGTTATCGATAGAATTATTCACGGCGTCTAATGAGGAATCAGAATACGACTGGCTAAAAAATCTGGCAAATGCATCTAAAATATCATGCGGACTATTAAGTGAAGCATTAATGAACGCCCAGAATTTGTTAGGATCGCTTTTTATATTATTTTCGGTATTTTGTACAAAGTTTTAGTAGGCAGTATTAATATCCCTCTTTACTTCCCGTCTGACCTTTTTAAACCTCCTCAAAAAGGTCATCGGTTTCCGAGCACGTTATTCTAAGACGTTCCTTAAGCCTATTTTTTTATAATACTACCATTAAACCAAGGGGGGTACTTATTATTCCGCGAGGCCGATTTCTTTGGTACACACAATTCAAACTCCAAATCAAGTCTATCATAGAACTGAGTGCATATACTGTTGATATAAAAACTTTATAAATTATTTCTTCTAAAAAGTACTATTTGCGTGTACTTTGCTTCATTCATCTAAAGTACTCCTCTAAAAATGCTAAAGTTTGAGCTATCATGCAACGTTTACAGTTTTCAGCTCATTCTATGCCTATTCTGATTTGAAATTTTAATTGAGAATAGTACTTTGTAAGACCTACAATTTCCCTCACTTTCATTAGAATTTTCCCATTTTCAGCTGAGAAATAATACACCTAATTTTGTAATATTTAATTTTTTATAAATAATAATAATCAAAGCGAATTCTACTTTATATATATTTGTTGTAAAACTCATATATAACTTTTCCATTTGTCTCGTAGAATTTATAGACCTCGAGATATTTTAAAAAAACCGATGGAAAATACGATCTAAAAACTATTGTTTAAATAAACAACACGCCGACTTCACTTAAACTGCAAAACTGGACTGTGAATTCAACTTGATCCTACATTAAAGTCCTAATTCGACTTCAGTATAAGATTTTCAATTTAAGTAAAATTATTCCTTGATCAAGACGACATAGAAAAGTTCAAAAATCATATACTGCAAAATGGTATTAAGCACGTAACCTCATAAAACCATATTGGTGTGGTGAAATACATCTTTTATCTGTGGTGTAAATAAAATTACAAATGAGATAAATGTAAGAAAATGTCTGAAGTGTTTACTGAAATTTATAAACAGAAATATAGACTTTTCTCTAATGCATAATTAATTTAAATTTAAATTTTATTTTGGGTAATACATTTTTATTTTGCGACAGATAACAAATTAATCACAAATCGGTCATTCTGATGCAAAAGTTTATTTGTTAACATAAACTTTAACAACTTGTCTAACAGTGGTATAATAATGACCAATTGTCTATTTCCACTTTACCTTGAAGTTTAACTGAGCTATAATGTGGGATTAAAGTATAAGCAAATTAAAATCCTTTTGCCAAACAAAAAGCCATTGAACTCACCACATGTATCTGTAATGTATTGAATTTTAATGTTATTTACATAGCCTTATTGCCTCGGTAAAGGATACTATAGGTGGATATGTATTATTGAAAACATCTGGAAAGCTAATAATATACATTAGCTAAATGTTTGCAACACTTTATTCATTGTTTGGACTGCGGTTGAGATATCTCCTTTGGGACAACTTGGAGTGGTCATTGTTTATTTAGCTCGGTAGTCCGGAGCAGGGCGAATACGCTGCATCGACTAACATAAAACCCTCGAGCTACCTTTAATAACAGGGAACAATGACTCTGTCAACATATACTTTTATAACTCGATTCATTTTTCTTTGATTTTTTTGTAGTGCAAAGCGAAATATTTTGTTAGCATAATTTTTTAAACAAAACTAATGATGAAACATGACCGCGATTCTTTTTTAAATGAAACTGAACTAAGGTTATCTAATAATAATATTAAATCTTTTTGGACATGTAGATTGAAAGAACACCACTCGTGTAATATCTAAATAATATCATCAAATCAACAAAATCATTTTTATATTTTTAATTGTGTATATTTTGCTTGAAAAGGCGAATTAATGTCCATACTGAGTACTAGAACTTGAGTAATAATAATATACTTTATTTCTTAATTAGTTGTATAAACAAGTAATTATAGAGAGTGCCAAACTACTAAAAAATTAACAATTAAAAATAAATAAAAATATGTAAAAGACAAAAAGTATAAAAGTCTTTACACATTGCAGTAAAATTTGTCATAAAAAAATATCAGCGAGTAAGTTTTATCGATAAGAAAAGTCTTGTCTTTTTTTAAAAATGTGAATGTTTTCGGATTTTTTTATATCAGCGGGAAGAATATTCCATATTTTCCAACAATTAAAATATACGCCTTATTGATATCATGCCGTGGAAAGAGCGCTCCGGATATAAGCCGGAATGACGGTTCAATTTACTCTCATATAAATCATTATTTTAAAAAACGGCGTTCACTAAAAGACATTAAAAACATGTTACAATGTGGGATGATGAGAGAAAAAAAGTACATATAAAAAAATATTTTTTTTTCTTCTATTTTCGATTTGCAAAAATAATTCTTATCATCCCATATAGGTATTATTAAAATAAACATTTTCCCTTTTGTAGAACTAAAATAAAATTAGCCCTAATGTCCTCAAAGTGTACCGAGAAATTTAAAGATTAGGTATAATAAATTTGTCCAATGTCATATTCTATTACATCTCTATCTCTCTCTTTCCAAGCACACCGTACATTCGGCTGCGTCATTTTATTGACGTGAAGTCATTTACAATTAAAAATGGAAGCATGGACGACTAATACACTCCGAACAACTCTTATAAACAAAGCAACTAAATTCATAAATATAAGTGCCAGGTAATGTTAAGATTTTGTTGGTCTATAAGATTCTCTTCTTGGCAGTTTAGCTAATGTTCTCAAAGCATACTTTTATAGGACAAAAGTGCGTTGACAATGACTACTAGTACCTAGTACCCCAGTTAGTAAGTCCATGTGGCATATGAGAATGAAAATTTGCGTAATACAAACTAATTAGAATGTGCTGACTGCAGCGGTTTGTCAGTGACCATAATGCCTAACAGTAGGTCAGAAGCTTGTCACAAAATTTATATATGTGGATATCCCACTTTAAAATTCAGTCGAAGGTAATTCCTAATATTTTGTCATATACATTAAAGTGATCCGAAGGTCGAGTGTCTAAATCATCTTGGTAATTAGGAAGTTTCCATTTTTCTCACTTTCTCGTATTAAATAGTCCTACAAATTTAAAAAAAATCTGTAATTTTTTAAAATTATCTCTATAAATAAAAAAAGTTATCGTCCTTCAAAGTTTAAAACTCCGCGCTCACCTGGGCTGAGGTTCGATTACGTCACAATACATGATTCCGTCAGCGGCGAGCGGGCGCGCAGGCACCGGCAGCTTACTTCAATCAGTGTTATTCTTACCGGACACATCCTGAGATATTTTTGTAGTAGGGCTTGTTAAACGTTTTAATTCTTTGAAGAACTAAGTTATGTCTAAAATAACAGTTTCTTATAAGTACCGTATCCCTCTCAAGTGCACTAACAACAGTGTAACTAGTCCCACTAGACATTTTTTCACTGTACCAAAAGATGATAAATTAAGGAAAAAGACGGTGTATCGTAATGAAGTGGAAGCCCTATGGAATATATAGCAATAACTCTAATCAAATCCAGACGTGCATCCAAACAAATAATCATATAAATTTAGTAAAAAATAAATTGTTCTTGGAAGTATAGTAACGCAAAAAAAATTCTGTCTGTCGGTCTGTAACTTTTTTTGTGGGCTGTTTACTCTGGAACCGTTTATGATATTGACTTGAAATTTGGTACACTTATGTAGTATAACGAGATCTGGAACTGAATTATATTTTGATCTAATTCTATTGAAGGATTCGGGGGTATTTACCCCATTTGGTAAATAGGAAAAGCAAGCAAGTAAGAGTCCATAAAATTGCAATTTAGGGCAGGTACGAAAGTCAAGGTATAATTTTTTTTTGCGTCAGCCCCCCCACTATCACCCCCACACTATTATGAAAGAGAGTAAAAAAAATTAAAATGTGATTTAGTGTGTAAACATGAACGAACAAAAATTTTTTTGCATTAGTTATCCCCTTTACCATCCCCACCCTATTATTAAAGGGAGTAAAAAATTAAATTGGGATTTAATGTGTATACGAGAACCAAGGGACTCTAAAAATTTGTTGGCATTAGCCACCCCGTCTACCACCCCCTTGCCACCCCCGTCCTATTATTAAAAGCAGTAAAAAATTAAATTGGGATTTGGTGTGTATAAGAGAACCAAGGGCCTCTAAAAATTTTGTGGCATTAGCCACCCCCTCTACCACCCCACCCTATTATTAAATGGAGTGAAAAATTAAATTGGGATTTAATGTGTGTACGAGAACCAAGGGCCTTTAAAATTTATTTTGGCATTAGCCACCACTTCTACCACCCTCAATGCCACCCCCACTCTAATATTAAAGGGAGTAAAATATTACATTGGGATTTAGTGTGTATAAGACTTGGACACAAAATCGGAATGTGGAAGTAGTGATTCCTTGGGCCGCAGTTTTTATTATTATTTTTTTATATTAACAGCTTGTAACAACCCATATTCTACACCAATTTGCAAATATGAATCGGTTTTACAGATTTATCAAATAAATGTTTAAAAAAGTTTGGTTAAAAGAGATTTGAACTGTTAGACTTGTGTTCAATATTTGCCCCCCTTAAAAGCCTTAGGCCCTACGCCATTGAGTACCATATACTAAATGCAGGCATATGTGCCCCGGTTGCCCAGTTAAATATTCCCAAAAATCTATTGTTACACTCTAAAACAAGTTGTTTTTTTAAACACACTCAAGAAGGCTACTAAGCTGACAGTTTTAATTCGTTTTCAACGAAAACAAATGAAAACGTCATTAGATAGTTTATTGATAAGCCGTGACATATTTCAAATATTAACGATGATCAAGTAATACATGCGGCCGTGAAGTAAAGGCGGCCAAAAAAATAAAAAACGGCCAAAAAAATAAGATTGACAAATGAGTACAAAGAGATGACATTTTAGGAATGCTGTCAGATCCAATAAACATTATTTTTTGAGACAGTTGCCTAAAAAATCCATTATCATGCTAAATCTACTTTGGGTAGGTTTGCTGAATCGCCACGAACAAAACCTTCTTCCATTTTTAGAATAATTTTTAGTAAAAGTCGAGAATTCTTAACCTCACTAAATGAACATGAGTGAGTATACACACTAAATAAAGTAAATATACGACGCAAGTTCAGAGAGTTGTGTATTGTGACGTCACCAGCGGACTTCAGTGGAGCGCGAAGTAATTATAAATTTCACAAATAAAACATTAAATAAGTACCGAGATGATTTTTTTTTATTTGACTAGTTAACTGAATGACTACTAAATGAGATTTAACGTACATGATATTTCTAAAATAGGAAACTTCCTAATTGCGGTGTTTAAAAAGTATTGAAATACTTTTTCTGTACTTAAGTTTATAATTTTTTTTTTATATTTTGTAAATATTTTCGGCCGAATTTATGGCTAAAGTGGTGTTAGTTTCTGAAATTAAGAAATTTGTGTCACCGGCGTAGCATAGAGCCTGCAAATTATTAATTTGTTTCAAGGAAAAACTAAATCATTAGTGAAAATTGTATATAGCAGGGGACCCAAAATAGACCCTTGTAGGACACCTTGAGTCACCTTCCTAGGACTACTTGTGGTATGGTTTATTAGCACAACTTGCTCTCGATTATTTAAATATGACTTTATGAAGTCTAATGGTTGTCCTCTAATTCCATATCTAATTACTTACATCTATTGTTTTTACATTTTATTTTTCTCAATTTGATTTGTTTAATATAAATAAATCTACAATAATAAATCAGTTTTTTAACCGCCTTCCAGATCATTTGAATCATCCTCATAAAGCTAGATCTGTGTGATTAAAGGTGACGATGCCCTACAGTGGGATCTGAACTACTCCGTGGGGAGTAATTTATAATTGAAGAATACTTTGCAATACATAGGGCTCGAACCCACTTCATTAGGTAAGCTCAGAGAGAATGCTAGACGCGCTAATCACTGTGCTACCATCCCCTTAACTTATTTATTGAATTTACTATGTTATACATATTATTTTTGAAATACTTTAATATAAATTTTGATTTGTACATATATTGAATGTATATTAACTCATTAAATATACCGTGTGTTTTACGTTGAGCTCCCTATGATAATAGTTTTTCAAGTAAAATATCACAATTCTTACAGAAGCGTTGTATATTTCGGCCTCTGAAAAATCGACATCTTCACTATACTATCTTGAGCCTTATCATACTGTTGACAGGGAAAAGCAGCAATATTTCTACATTCTATAACAGAAACTGACGCCCGAGATAAAACAAGCTTGCATTTTAACCAGGTGTAAGCTGCAATTCCAACGTAATAGCGTTACATAATAAAGGTCACCAACACTATCGATTTAGGAACCATAATAAATTATTTCCGTTTCGTTGTCTAATTTTATTGGCATCATCGGATCTGAGAATCCTAGGTAGATGATTTGTGAGTTAACCGAACTGACCCAAATCTAATTTGGAAATTATCAAGCGAAATCGGCTCAATTGCACCACCGACCGTCTTCTATCTCCACCTTGCCTGGAAACTGAGTATTCGTTGAAAGATGTATCATCAAATCTTTTTTCCATCTGAATTATACCTCCCTAGGTATGTGACCGCTCTCCCCATTGTTAAATCAACCTCTGGAATAAATAGATAATTTTGTATTCGTTAATAATCCTCTGAAATATTGCCATTCAGCCTAACCTACCACAAATACTAGTACAATTTCAAGTTCTAGACTGCATTCACTATTGTAAATCACTGTATAGCTGATGCAGCGTATTATCGAATACTCCAGGCATTTTTGTTTAATTACTTAAAATATAACCCTCATACTACTAACACCCTGTATAAAATAAATAAAATGTAATCTCAACTGTTATAATATAGTAAACTCTAAACTGACATGTGTATGAATTGATAATGCGCGTACGATTTCATTTCTCTCGCACACAAAGTTAAAGTAATAGCCCAAAAACACTGTCGCGTATGTCTGCCAAGCTTCTCTCTCACCTATTTTGAGACAGAAATATTGAGATACACACTGAAGAGAGAGATAAATTTTAATCTACGTTCTCACGTTTTCAATAAGTTCAGCGATTCTCAAACTCTGAAGATTTGTCATTGGTTATTTAATAATCGTCTCATATTAGAATTAAATTCATCTTTATATGAAATATATAAGTTATTTTTAGTGGTAGTGGATATTCATCCGACAAACGGACATTGCCAAACCACTATAGCTAGGGCTTGCAATTTTCTAGTATCTACATATTACATGTTTTATAGCTGAATTGTACATCGTGGAATAGCTCAGTGTGTAAGTAAGTAAGTAAGTAAGGTAAAGGGAATAAAACATCCGGGTTCAAATCCTGTTGTCTACCGATTATTTTTAAATTTTATTATATTAGAATTAAAAGTTAAACATTTTTCTTCTAAACATTTTATTTTATTAATCCGCGCCGCAAGTTTTGTTAAAACTTTTTTTTCGTTAAACATTTTTCTTGTATTATTCCGCGCGAGTTTATCCCTTTATTTAATGGTCTGGTTATTTATTCGCTTGTCAGACGAATATCCACAGCCATTTTTAAAAATTTATTATACATTACATAGGCCATAGGCCGTCAATCCTTCGTGTTTTATTTCTTGCTAAATAAATAGTTGGACCGAACAGTTTACCGCGGTGTGCCAAAGCTGTAGTATTTTTTAAGGTATTTTTTACAGCCCATTCCTATATTACCTGATGATATGGGCGTGGCGTATCTATAGTTTTTATCCAACAAACAGACGTACCATCTACAGTTTTCGGTTTGGAGGGTCGCTAATCCGGTCATTCTATTTAACGTTAAATGTGTCCGGGTTTCTAAATTAGATACGTGTGTAAATATTTATTTCGACTAACATTAAATTATAAAAATACAGTATTTGGTAAATATGGCAACTAAATTAGGCGTCTTAAATGAACAGTCAAAGAAGTTGGTATTAAATGCAATAGATTATTTTACAAAAGAAAAGGAAAACAAGAGACCCTTGGTACCTCTTGAACGAATTCATGAAAAGTTTCTGAAGCCTTAAACATAAGTCACAGAACAGTTAGCAGAATTAAGCATCAACATATTAATAATGTATCCTTGAAAATAAAAAAACGAATTAAAAAGAAACCAAAAGCATTAGATGTAGGTGAAGGCGTTAAAATGCAAATAAGGGAAATAATTTATAATTTTTATGAATCGAAAACACATTTTACACTAGATACTTTGAAGGAAATGCTAAAAAACAAGGGAATCATTGACGTCTCTAAGGTAAGTTTCTTAAAACTATTAAAACATTGTGGATTTAGGTATAAAAAAGATAGTAACCGTCGCTATTTATGTGAACAAATGCAAATAGTTCAGCAAAGGGCTGTATTTTTAAGAAAATATATGGAAAACTAAGACAGTAACCTTCGAAGGGTTGTATTTATAGATGAAACATGGGTATTTGCCAATGGAAGTGTTCGAAAATAGTGGCATGATTTATAAAAAAAAAGTGTCAAACACAAAAAATCAACTGTAGGAAAGCGATTCATTATTTTGCATGCAGGAACATCAGATGGCTTTATTCCGGGAGCAAGCTTAATTTTTTCTACTACCAATAAAAGTATGGATTATCACAATAACATGAATTGTGACAATTTTGAAGAATGGATACAACAGCAACTACTGCCAAATCTTGAAGAACCAAGTTTAATTGTAATGGATAATGCTTCGTATCACATCCGACAACTAAATAAACAACCTACTTGTCAATGGAAAAAGTATGATATTGCAGAATGGTTAACTAAAAATAATATTCCTTTTCCTTCTACAGCATTGAAAGCGGACTTGTTAAATCTTGCTAGGAGTAATAAGAAGGAAAAAATGTACTTTGTTGACAAACTGCTGCGTGAAAATGGGCATGAAGTTCATATTTCCTAATATTTTATGATAACAACTTTAATATTTTTGTATAATTATTTAGCCATTGCATTACAGTTACAGACATATAATCATTTGTAAATTGTTGTAAACTGTTTGAGAACCACTGTCATAACTGAGCTATCGAGTAAATAGTTTCTTACTTCATACGACGATGCGACCTTTGGACCCGCCAAGTTAGAGTTTACTCGACTTTACAGATAGGAAGCTGCTTTAGTCAAACTATACATTATTACCAACTAATTATTTATAGTCAAATTTTTTTATTTCGAAGGACCAAAAATGAAATATTTACGGCTAAATGTAACCTTTGATGATACATTTTCGTTATAGCGGTAATTGACAATCCATTTGAAGTAGTTAAAACGATGATTATTTTTAAAAACTTGGGTAATATGAAACCTTATATAGAATACGTATCCATCTAAACGTAAACTAACGTTACAAATGTGCTTAACTATTCATCATAAATATTGATGGGATAGCTCGAGCTTTATACGTACATATAAACATAATTCGATCCATTGGTGAAATAAATACAATAGAATAGAAATACAGTGACGTTTCCCTTCCAACTTCAAGGATATTAACCCCAAATAACTAAATAGACGACGCATGAATCTAATGCATCACTTTCAGCGATGAGTATAATCACAATGCTTGATTCAATTACATTTTATATAATCTGCACTCGAATAAGCGGCAGGGCTGAGTGCATTTGTCATTCGGCAGTTCCGCCTGATCTGACAGGTCGCCGCGACGCTGTACGGATGCACGCGACTGTCAGCGCCGAGGTGCACGGCCGTCAGATCAACAAATCACATTAAACACAAATAATCACATTACACTCTCCGCTGATTTATACAGCACGTTATTTAAGCGACCTCCATTGTTATAAATCACTGTAAACTGTTTTGCTGCCACCAGTTATTTATTCCTATTTAATATTGACCTAGCTGTGGCCTCTTCTAATTCCATTATATGAACGACAGTCACTTTTTGTGTATCATAGTAGGAAACATTATATATAGACGGTTATTATATATAGCAGCATGCATTTGTATCAAACAGAATGATAGAACGTATTAATAGTGAGAAAAGTTACAAAATATTTTTGAAATACACTTTTCCAAGAAATTAACGCACCACACTAGTTTTAAGTCAGTTTTTGTCTAGACCTCTTGTCCGATTTCGATGTTTTCCTGTGTATGATAGGCCTTTAAGAATGTGAATATTGTTTTTTCAAATAGTTTCTTTTATTGATTACAGGGTGTAACAATTGCGACGTGTTTTTTTCCACAAAATTTTGTTAACTTACTTCTAATTTTTTCATTCTCTACTGCCAATACATTACATTAGTTTTGAATTTTTTTGAAGTTGAAGATCCAAAACGTTCCCTTGCTTCGGTAAATAGGCTAGGCATATTAGGATTCTGAGAGGAAAGTTTTGCTATAGTATTTATTTTCTCACCCTCTATGTCTTTTGGGCCACTGAACACGAGTTTGTAGTTTGCAGGCAAAAATTTGGCCCGGAACTTTGTTCCTTAAAATATGGTTTACAGTAGTCCATTGGTGCCAATTCAGGCGGATAATTTTTTTTTGGGATATTAGTATTCTATTAACATTTGAGCTGAATGCATTGCCCCAAACAATTAGATTAAATAATAAATTATAGGGCATAATAGATATTTATGAATTGTTTAGTATCAAATATTGTTTTTAGTTGAAGAAGAGCACATAAAAACCACTGTTGTTTTTTGCATATATAACCAATATTGCTTTTCCAGGTCATGTCATACTCTATAAACGTACCAAGAAATTTAGTGGATAGAGAGAAGTTAGTTATTTGATTGCTTACTGTGATATGGAAAGAGAGGTATTATCCCTTTTTTTTACTACTAGAGCAAAACTTTTTTACCGACGGTTCAGTGCTTCCTGTGTAGCCGTACACGTTGACCAGGAATCTCTCCCCTGCTGCTGCAATTCTTTCTGGAGTTGCCTCAGGGTTTTTGAACACACTTACAACATCGGCAAGGTGGGGGTTTTTGGTGAGAGTTTTCACAAACTTCAATTTCTCTTGGTTGTAAAGTGCTGAAGTCGTATCACACCCACTCATTGCGTGAAGAAACTGATATGTTCTTTAATGGTTCTGTTTTGCAGAGCGTGCATAGGAGGGTAGGTGGTTGGAGGAACGTTTCCTTTTTCTGGCTTCAGGAAGAATACGTTTTCTCGTTGGCAAAGACCGTGAGGATGACCAGCAGGTCGACGTCCTCTCCAATCACCACCACAGTCTCAGTACGTTCAGCCAAAGACAAGGTTTCGTCCACAAAGACGGTATAGTCATCTTCTGTGACCTGTCTCCATGTCATTCTTTATATCATATAAATTTATAATGTAATAAATTGATGGGTTTGATTTAATTTAAGGTTTATTTTCTTCTTTTTAGAGTATTTAAATAAAAGCAAGTTGCAAGATTTGCCCTAAACAAACTAACATACATACATACATATATAGCAAGTTAAATAAATGCTTGTAAAAAACCATTTTTGTGTTCCTTCCAACATTTTTACGACTTGATCCGCTGACCAAGAGTCTCACGCAAATTTTGGAAATTTAGAACTTTATATTCAGCAATCATGACAACCCATACAAAATATAGGTCATTATAAATCGTTTACGATCAACAGTTAAGTGTCATAGCAAGGGCGATTTCCACGAAAACGGTGAATTTCACTAGATACGGGAATATGGCCTTTTTGGCGCGCTCTAGCGGCGGAACGGTTAGTCTCCCAAAAAATGTTATATACGAAAAATTTAGGAAATTTTATCTACTTCAATTTTGTATAGAGTGGACCAAAAACTGAAAAGTGCCAAGATTTGGGCAAAAAGTCCCAAAAAAACAAAATTCTGTACCAAATTTTTGCCTGCAAACTTCAAATTCATGTTCGGTGACCCAAAAAACGTAGCGGGTGAGAAAATCAAAACTATAGCAAAACTTTCCCCTGAACCCCCATTTTTTCCCTAATATGCCTAGCTTAAAAACTGCAAGTGTCGGTTTCATTATCGTGTGCATCGTGTTTGTGTCAAATTCAGCCTCCTCGTGTTTATCCTGTTCCAAAAAAGCTAATACCCTATCTTCCATTTCTTCGACTTGATCTAAGTCGTCTACATATATTCCCCACCTATAACTCTAAGAATATTAATACTACTTAAAAGTGTGCATCATTTCGATAAAGAATTTACTTATCTTTAACTTTGACAACCATATTTTTTTATAGGATCATTTAGAACCGAGATATTTGCAAGAAAATGATTTTTAAGCGATACTGCCCAAAATTAGGGCTACTCCGGGGGATGCGCGAGGGGAAAAAATTTGTATGTCTAAAAGAGGCCTATAATAAATTGGATCCAATAGTAAAATCTCTTGTCTGATTTAACACGGTATTTACGCACCTCCTCCTCACGACTGCGACTGGCCTAATAGGGTTATACTTCATTACTTTGTATCAATTTATTTATTCATTTATGGGACAAGCCTTTTCTAAAATAATATATGGTGATTACTCATTATTTGATTGGTTTCATAAATGACACAGTTGAGATCCAACAAATCCTACAGTATTTTGAACTGTATTGACAGTTTTTAAAATCTTACTCAATGTCTCGTTTCGACCATATGACGAAATAGAATAGGATAAAAGAAATCTAAATTCTTATTTCGATTTCTTCTATGATTCACATTAAATTTCATCAGGATAATAAAGTACGAGCAATATAATCATTAAGTATTTTATGCAGAAAGCACATATAAGCCTCCAACCATCTATGTTCGAATGTATTAATGTAGAGTCAAGAAAGTCGTTTTAAATTCACCTCAACTACCACTGCTGATTCATACTAATTAGAAGCCTCCTTTAAGCACCTTTTATATTGTTAATGTGGATATTGTAATTGGGGAAAAAGATTATAAAACAATATTCTACACGGGCGCAGCCAAAAATTAATTCGAGGGGGAGGGGGGGGTCAAGCCCGCCGAAAGCAAAATTTTTTTGATGTGACTTAATTTCTGTTTACCTAACTTGTTGCTTTTAGCCGTACAGGCAAAAGTTCTGCATAAACAATATCCTCCTTGGCCAGATCGACAACTTTTGTTTAGCATGTTTTTCAGTAAAATTAAAATTTCGCAGGATAATTAAACAAAAGTGATTTTCTATGCACTGTTTATTTTGACGTCTAAAGGTCTGGGGCGCTCTTTTCTTTTGTCTGTTAGGGCTGGGACGATGAAAGGTTTTTTTTTCATTGCTGGGTACCAGTCTGAGTGTGCCGCGAAATAATTTCGAAATAGACGTACATCAACATACTGTTGCAATTGAGAACCTCTCTTATTGGCGCATTTATACCACTGTACACTAAACGCAGCATGATGGAAAAGCTTTGACTGGACCAGCGCAGGCAATAATACCATACAGCTAGTTAAAGATTTTTATTATTATTTTATAAATCAAAAACTAAATTTTTACCGGCGCATTCGCCAAAAGTAATTAAAAATTACACCAATTTTTGTTTACATACGTGTCTTGATAAAACTAGAATAATACCACTGCCGAGTTATACACTACAGTTGGTAAAAAAAACTTCATAAAAGTCATTTAAATTAATCCACAGTAACTAATGAACAAACAAAAAATTGAAGAAACACACGAGTCGAACTGAGAAACTCATGTTTTTAATTACTTAATGTAGGGTAACAAAAGAAGTATTGAAATTGCTTGGCAATGTAACTTGCAACATTTTAAAATTCGACAGGTTTCCTAAACAATATCAAGAAATTTTATATTTGATGACAATGACAGATGAAATAAAAAATAAAAATCAATTCCATTTCTGACACTCAGATATTAAATTGTATATTTATGACTATGACTAATAGAAGTTTGAAATGATATGGTAACACTTAAGTTTATGTTCCAAATTAAATCAAACCTTACTTCGTAGAAATGTCAAATATATTGGTTAAAGCAGTTGAATGATATGTACAACAAATGTCCGTGAACAGATTTATAAGATCATTACGTTCTCAAACACAGTCATTTTTATAAATATCGGTGAGCACATTGCCAAATAGGTAATAATTATCCTACACAGTTGATCCACAAACTTTTGTCATTCCTATCATATGGGATGTCCATTTAATATCCATTATGTATTACTAATCTCTAATACTTATTAGTAATACTCTTGCGCAGACATTTTCTGTACATTAAATAAATTGGAACTGCAAATATATTTTTACTGAAAATTGCTAATCATTATTGAAATGAAATGTTGGTTATAAGTAAGAATTCTTCCCTATCTGTGTTCGCTTCCGTATCTATAGATTTACTACGCACTAGTAAAAGTAGCCATTCTACAAATAGACGACTGAAATAACGAGGTATTTAAAATGATTGATATCTTTTAGTACGCCATCATATTTTTCTTACTGGTGATGGATAGGTAGATAAATATAGTGAATTTAAGTAAAATCAAGACAAACCATCATTTCCAACTTGTTGGCAATAAAATCATCTTTCTGTGCATAAAATCGATATGTGAAATCAAGTTCTCAATTAAAAAAAAATCTAAATAAAATTGCAGCAGTGTAGTGTGAAAAGCAGCTAGAAGCAGAGGATGCATGCATGTTTTAATCCTATATTTGCATTTACAAACGAATATTTTATAATATTTTACGTAATAAATAGTTCTTAATTATTTTAAATATTGAAATACAACTTTTCAATAAATATTTGGGTCGAAGTTATAGGCGATAAATTAATAGGGCCTTTTGAGTTACCAAACAGATTAAATGGTCCAGCTTATTTAAACATTTTACAAAATGACCTGTATCAACTTACAGACAATTTACTTCTTGCATTACGTCAAACACTGCGGTTTATGCAGTATGGTACGCCACCTCATGTTACCTCCTTTCCCTTAATATATATTGTTGGGAAAGAATTGAAGCGACATATGCGGACGGCTAGCTGGTTTAAGCGCAAAGAGTCGTAGATCCGAAGTTTTCGTAAGAGTTGTGAAATTTACCTCTTCGAATGTACACCATAAATGACAAATTTTTGTTTTGTTCGACAAAAGGAGACAAAGAGAAATTTATGTTATTTGGGCACCATCTATAGTGATAATAAGGAATAATTAATATTAGAAATCAATAACAAAATTATACCAATCTCCTAAATTCCTAGACTGAGTATCGTCTAGGAACGCTCTGGAACGGCAATTCAGGCCCCAAGTGTCTCTTGGAATATGGAATCTAAAGGTTTTCTTGGCAATTTAATTTGCATTAAGTTAAGTTTGAAGATTGTAGAACTGATGTCGAATTTAAGGCATAAATACCTTAACATAAGTATAAAAATATTGTCCATTTAACAGTTTTATATAAAAACTAGTGTTTTGTTTATGTTTGGCACAATCTGTGTAACATTTTTGATTCAGTTTTTGTAAGTGAAACTGTTTTCAACTAACAGAATTTTACTTGTATAACTGCTAGCTAAACCATTTCACACTGTTTTATGTACATATTTTTATATCTTAGGAACTCAGTCATTTTCTATTAACTATTATGTATCTCTGATAGCATCCCAGGAAACAATTGTCTACAAAACATTTATTTACATCAGACACCTACATTTCAATTTATATATTTTTATTTACTATGTAAGTACATATGGTTATTTTCCTTACCTTTTCTCGTTACTATATATAGTATATCCTATAAGATGTAATATATTAACTGAGTTCTCACAATAGTCACAATTTTTACTATTTATTATAGCTGTTCATATTTGTGGTTATGTATAAAATATAAATTACATATTGCGAGGTAAAGGCAAATCAGCTATGGTATGGAAGTAATAAAAACTATTACTATAGATTCCTTTTATCGATCATATGCCACTATTTTAGTTGTGAGTAAAGAAAATTGTAGAATTTGCGACCTGCAAGTTGTTGCGCTTAACTCAACCGTTGACAGATGGCCATACCTGTACTATTTCTGTATTTTATAGCTTTCAATTTAATTAGGGAATTAGATTTCTCAAGTTTATTTGGTAGCATTATTTTGCAGTAAATAAGGACAAAAAAAAGTTTACCTTATCAGTAATACTCACCAGGAAATCATTTGCTTGCAGCCTTTGTACTGATTCGAACGTATATAAATTTCAACTGTGGACTTCAGTAATTGATATTACATTTTTATATCCGCGTTAACAATAACATCCAGGTAATTTCATTTATTACTCATTTAAAATTTAATTAATCTTCAATTTTTGTCTGTGATGTATTTTCAATTATTTTTAAAATGAATTTAAATTCAAGGTCAATTCTTTTTAATTTAATAAGTAGTTAAAATTCTATATGTACCACATGGTTCTAAAATATTTTTTCTTTTTCATTTTTCTGGCAATTTATGGTTTACGAAATCAGCTTAAATTCTTATATACTTATATATGCTTTTATATACTTATATATTTCTATATATTTATATGTAGTTATGTACTTATATGTTGATACACATATATACTTATACATTTCTGTATACGTTTCTGCATAGCTTCTACAATCCTGCATAGCTTTTGCATAGCTTATCTTTCATATAGATAAGATTTGGTTAACTTTTAATAAACCACATAATTGGTTAATTTTCCTACAACTTTCACTCCATTTCATTAAGAGACGTAAATTGCCAAGGAAACTTTAGAATCCATTCTCAAGAGACAATTGTGGGCCTGGATTGCTGTCCCAGAACCAGTCACCTCAACAATAGTCAATCTAGGATCCTTTTGTTATATATATACATTTTTTTAAATTTCAATTAGTCTTTATAAACCGATTTATCTATTATTCGTGTAATATATTTTAACATTAATTTCAAACTATCTTCTTATTTCTCTTACCAACAATTTCAGTCTGATCTATAGTAGACTGGTTATTCGAGAAAAAGAGACAATTCTACTTATACTTATTTTCACTATAGATGGTGCCCAATTTAACATCAATTTTTCTTTGTCTCCTTTTCTCGAACTAAACAGAAATCTGTCATTTATGCTGTACATTTCAGAAAGGGTAAGTTTCTCCACTCTTACGAATCTCTGGATCCACGGCTCTCTGCTCCGACTTAAACCAGCTAGTCGTCCGCATATGTTGCCTCAATTCTTTCTCAAAAATAAGTAATAAGGGAAAGGAGGTAACACCATGTGGCTTGGAAAAATTAATGATCGCACATGTAAATGCGAATTTACGTAACAACTAACGTAAATGCAAAAGAACTGATTATAGAATTAATAGATATTGAATTAATATGAATTTAACGCAGAGTATGAATTTATAATTAATATAAATTTTTGAGACATAAATTTTAAAGCTGCTTTAATAAAACTCAATTTTAAGAAAGCTTAATTTTGAGAAACTGATTTCAAACTATAAATTACCAAAGAAATGAAAAAGAAAAGAATATTTTATAACCATGCGGTACATATAGTATTTTAGTTACTTATTAAATTAAAAAGATTTGAATTGAAATTTATTTAAAGGAATTGAAATGACATTAAAGATAAAATTGAAAATTACTGAAATTTTAAATTACTAATAAATGAAATTTACCTGGTTGTTAAACACTTGAAATGTGGATACAAAAATGTAATATGAATTACTGATGTCGCGCAGTTAAGGTTTGTAAGTTTGAATCAGGTCAACTTAATTAATAAAGTAAACTTTTTTATCTCATATTCTGCAATATAATACTAGTACACAAACTTGAAAAATATAGTTTAACTAACTAAAAATGGAAAGCTGTGAAATGCAGGAAATGGTATAAATGCTGCCATCTGTTGATGAGCGAAATTAAGCGCATAACTTCGTTTGTTTAGGTAGATTTTCTTACTCAAGCAAATTACAAAATCGATAAAGGGAATCTATAATTCTTATACCAAACTTGACTTGACAGTGAAAATATAACCTAAGACCGAACTGCCCTATGAAATAATAAATCGTATACAAACTGTTTTGTGAGAATTCAGTAAATACGTTACATCATATAGAATACACTACATAACAGGAGAATGAGCAAATTTCAAATATAATGAAAATAACTACAAGTGCATAGTAAACAAAAATATAAAAATTAAATATAAATGAATGTAAATTGCTTCTGTAGCTTGAGATCGACAATGGGTTCCTGAAGTAATGTAACAGAACGGAGATACATAATTTAGTGTTACAAAAACATGATTGAGTTCCTAAGATATAAAAATAGGTACATAAAACAATGTAAAATAATTTAGCAGTTATACAAAGAAAATTCTGATAGTTGAAACAGTCTCACTGAAAACTGAATCAAAATGCTAAACAGATCGTGCTAAATATAAATAAAATACCAGTTATTATATAAAATTGTTAAATGGACATAGGCATGTAACACTCATTATCCTTTAGAGGTTCGAGAATGGCTACTCAACATTTAGAAATCGATGGATTGGAAGGGGGCGAGACGTCACAATTAAATGGCCCCCTCGATTCCCAGATATGAATCCATTGCACTTTTACTTTAGGGGGCACGTGGAAAATGTTTACTCGACGTCGAAGTTTTAAGAGAGAGAATTTTTAATGCTGCCAAGGAAGTTCGAGACTCTCCACACATTTTAAATAGCTTGTATGGCAATTTTAGGAAAGGTTGCAAACGTGTATTCAAGTTGGAGGGGTCGTCATTTTGAACAAATGCTTTAATGTCTAAAAACAACAATCGTTGTCTTCATGTTTAAATTTTTTTACTGTTTAAATTTACCTTTTGTGTATTTTGTGTTAGTTTTTTTTAAATTTACTAATGAATTAACTGTTCAATACTTTCGTTTTTAATTTGTAATGTCTCGTGCAATTTGGTGCTTACCAAATGATCATATCAGTATGTAATATTGTCAAATTATAATTTGACACTTTTAGTATTTTTCACTAATATAATTGTGCTCATCGCTTTTGATTTATCACTTAGGCAGATGTAATTTAATTTTTTCCTCAAAAATGGTCGATTTTACGAATTTTTTTCAAGCGGTAAAAAAGTTTCTAAATGAATCAAAATGTTCAGTTATTTTTTTTAATTGAAAAAAAAAATAGCAGGCAAAAGGATATCTTTAGAAAACTTCAAGAAGGGTAGTTAATTTCACCCCTTTGTGTACATGCTAGGTGGATGAAATGATTTCGTTAGATGGCTTTAGATAAGTAACCGAGATGTGCCAGATTTCGTCTTTTTCCGATTACGTTATTTTGAGATAGAAAGTAAAAACGTTTTTTGGCACACCCGTTTATGGGGGTGTAGCTGGAATTTTTCAAAATACCCCTCATTTTTAAAAATTTTGTACGAAGAACCCGTCTTAATTTTCAACAGGGAATCTACAGTTAATTTTTTGCACGTTATTACGGGACACCCTGTATATCACAATAACACTTTTTAAATGAATACTACGGAATATTTTAATCTATCGGAAAATTCTGTTAAATTAGTATTTTCAAGTTTTCAAAAATTTTAAAACTTTCCAAATTTCTAAACTTAAAATTAAAAATTTATTAAAATTATTTAATCAACATTTTATCAAATCCAGCATCCTCTTTAGTATATCAGTTAATTAGTGTGTTAACTAATGACATATTAGATCACGAAATAAGTTTTCAAACTCTAGTAAATAAAGTTAGTTTCTATTACTCAGGCTAGTGTGAAGTATGTCTGTCCTGTTCTAAAAATCGCCATATTTTAATCTTTTGTTTTATTAAAATGGTTATTTGTTCAACAAAGCCCCTTTTAATTACTTGACTCGATGCCTTACTTTCATCGAGTGATTATTGTTCAGGAAGAAATACAACACAACAAGAAAGGCATCTGGCGAAATTTCCCATCAATTTAACGATTAGCAATCAACACTGTGTACACAGTTTTCTATTTTCATAAAAGCAATTAGCTGTCCCTTTTAAAAATGAAATAAAAATCTTCTTGTTTAAAGTTACTTAAAGGTATCAAATATAGAGCATTTTTTTATTGAGAAGCAATTATTTTCGAAAGAAAGGTGGAGTTTAAAAAAGGTTTTTCAATCAAAGGGTCTTTAGTGTCTTTGCGTGACAATGAGAAGAGCTCCTCGTTGGGCGCCTTATGGAAGCCTCGATGCCGGAAATGCGATGCTTTCATTACTTCTACGTGCTCCGTTTAATGGAGTTTTCTTGTAAAAAAGCCTAGGTAAAAACCTTTTATCGACCAATTTATTACTTACGAATTTCGTTGAATTAACACGTCTTGACTTTGCAAATTGTTTTAGAGGAGAAAATTTATTTCCCTCGATAAACTTTATATAATGCTGTTTCAAGGGCTCTTCAGTCAAATGGTTTTATTTTTATATTCTCCATTGTATATTGTATATACTTTTAATGATTAAAAATTGGACAAACTGGTTTTACTTTTCCGGACGAATAATCATTAACCCTTCAAGAAAAATATTGTCAGTTATAGTTACAGAACAATTTATTGAAGGGATATGTTTCAATTGTGTAAAATTCACGAGCATGGCTGTAGGTGTACAACTGCGAACTATATCATATACGAGGAACAATGGTTATTAAGTTATTTAAGAAGATGTAGCGTAGTAAACAGGAGGAATTGGCTTACTAATTTTTTATACTTGTTTCAATAATCTATCCTACAAAATGTACTTTCAATTACAGGATAGAAAATAAAAAATAGTGAAATATAGTACAAATATTAAATAAAGACAAACCGTACACTTATTAAAACTAACAATAATGTATAACATAGGACTACATATGGTTATCAAACACCCTTTAACATAGAGTAATTAGTAACTAATGAATCATAACTGAAAAAGAAATAAAATAGTTGATAAATAGAACATTAATATTAAATTTGTCCTTAACTTCCTTTATATTATAGTAAAAGATATCAGTACTATATTTAACCCTTGAATAGCTAGAGCAAGCATGAAATATTGGAGATGCCCCTAATAAGTTTATAGGTAGCTGCAGATGAGTATCCCGGAGTTACTCTGAGAATTGTAAATCAGGAGCTGGAGAGTGGAGTTCTTCCGGACAAATGGAGGAGAGCAAGGCTGGTACTAATAACAAAAAGGAATATACCACTAGAGGAACCGTCCTCCTACAGGCCAATGTGTATTTTGGACGCATGGAGCAAGTTGTTGGAATATCTTGTATTGGAAAAATTACAGACTGAAGTAGAACAGAAAGGGGAATTGGCGGATAATCAGTACGGCTTTAGGAAATGCAAATTGACGGCAGATGCTGTAAGGAGGATTACGGAGATTGCGAGAGGAACCATGAACTCTAAAAGGATTTGTGTAGTAGTGACCCTGGATGTCAGAAATGCGTTTAACACAGCGGAATGGGCTCAGATTGTCAGTAATCTGAGGAGAATTGGAGTAGATCCATACTTGCTCAGAATCACTAAGAGCTATCTAAAGAACAGAGGAATTGGGTGGGAGGCAGAAAGCGGGGCACACTGGACGAAGGTGACCTTCAGGGTTCCACAGGAATCGGTTCTGGGACCGACCCTGTGGAATTAAATGTTCTATAGCTGATCCTAACGGGAGGAGTCACGGAGACACAGAGTACGCTGATGGTCTGGCCATAACAGCTAACGGAAACTGGATGGATGAAGTAGAGGTAGGGGTAAATGAAACCATTAGGAGAATAGAGCGGTGGTTAAATGGAGTGCAATTGGAACAGTGTGCATCGTCATTACTAGGAAGAGAATTCTCCAACCCCTCACAGTAAGCGTAGGGCAGGTGGAGATCGGACCAAACTTAAAATATCTAGGAATATCGTAGACCCGCAGTTTATCTATGGGCTACATGCGTTGAAGACAGCAGAAAAGGCGGGGAAAGCCGCATCTGCCTTAGGAAGGCTTATGAGCAACATCCATGGGCCAAAGGCTAGCAACAGTAGGGTATTTATGCAGTGTGGTGAATTCAATTTTACTGTATGCAGTTCCAGTATGGGAAGAGTACAGCGGAACGCCGCACACAGATTTTGCAGGGAGTCCATACAGAACCCGTGTCGTACGAAGCAGTCTTGGTGCTGGCGGCGGATAGATCTACTGGCCAAGGAGAGAAGAAATGTATATGAAGGGATGGTAAAGCAAGAAGCAAGGGAGAGACTCCTCGAGAGATGGCAGACTAGTTCGAACAACTGAACTAAAGGGAGGTGGACAAGACGACTTATTCCAAATATAAGTAGGTGGATGGAGAGGGGGGGCATGGGGGGATGAGCTTGCACTTCTCCCATGCTCTTACGAGACATGATACCTTTGTGAAATATCTATTTGATATAGGAAATGTTGATACATAGAAGCGTGTGTACTGTGGAGAGAACGACGACGCAGAACATGCCGTGTTTTATTGTAACCGGTAAAGAGCCGAGAGAATAGGAGAACACTCATAACCTAATTAGGTACATGCTGGAATCGGAGGGAACTGGAAAAGTGTAGCATATGCAATAAATCGAATAATGAGGACAAAAGAAGAGGCTAGAAGAAATCTAACAAAGAACCCATAATCGTTTTAATAGATGAGAGATGTAAGGGTAAACGTGATAAGTTGTACTAACACCAATTTATGATGAATGACCCGTGGCCTGATGGAAAGCGAAAGCAGTTCCAGGTCACGTGGAAACACTAATCCAGGAAGGGTATTAGCCGGTAGGAGTCCGACACTAGCCAGTGCGGCAGACCCTAGCCCGGGCATCCATAAAGGATTTCCTTTCCACCACAAAAATAAAAAATAAGTTTGTATGAGAAATGATTAGGTATAATGTTTCAGGAAATCGCGATGATATTCTTGGTACAGTGAGACTTAAAAAATTCCTTCAGCGATGTAAAAACTTATATATTTAAAAGTAGAACATGACGAAAACCAAAGCCTGTGTAAATCCCATTGTCCCTAACGTATATAACTATAATAAGGTGTGCTGAATGTTTTCTAAATTATTTATACGCATTGCACATTTTTGAAAACAAAAGTATTATTGGTTGCCTAGCAACAGAGGAGAAATCATTTTTGTTCTGTCAACATTGTGTATTGTTCTGTCAACCGTGATATTTCATTTTAATTTTGTTAAAAAATTCATTTGAATTTAAATAGTTGTAGTTTTCCTGACTGCAAATTTCATCTAATCTTGTACCTTTGAAAGCAATAGATGTATTTAGGCTGCTTTCTTTTAAATATATTTATTCGTTGAGGTCCAAAATTTGGCGACCGTGGCAGGACAGCAACTGATATAGATACATTGAAAAGGAATGGAGCAACGACAAGAACATTGTTCACAAAGATTTTATAACTCACTGAAATAAATGTTAGCGGTAGAGCAACCTGATGCAGATGAAATTAAGTCAAGTTTTGGTTTATTAGAGGAAAAAATAGTTATTAAATTAGCTGAACAGGGAGGTTTACAATTTGCTTCTTGAAGACGTGAAATGTGGTGAAACATGTTTCCAAGCAGAAATGGACGTAAGGGATGATTATTCAAAGTATTTGAATAGGCTGAAAATAAAAACAGATAAGTTTTTTTAACCAAACAAATAATCGTTACATCAGCAAATTCTGCACAAGAAGTTAACATCAAGAGAAGATTTAAGTTGCCCTACTTTAGACTAGTGTTATCTTTAAATACAGTGAAACAACAGATGACACCACCTGCCTCTTTATTAAGGTTTTTCACTAGATTTTTGTATTACTCGTTTAGGAAACTAGCATAGTATTAACATACACTTTTTATATTATATAATCGATTATCCGCTTTGATTGTTTTAAAATTTCATGAAGTTTTGAAGAACTTCCATAAGTACGGTTAAGTTATAAGCTTTTAGTTTGTTTTTAATATTTTCAGTGGTGCGCGCCTCCACCCTCTTCTAACACGGATTGACCAATTTATTCAAAACGTTTTTAGCTTTCTGAAAATACAATTTGAATTCGTCTTTTTTGGTGCTCTGATGCTTGGCTTATGGGATCATAAATCTTGCACGAAACTTCGTATTTTTGTGTTCTTCAAAATGACGGTGCCACTATTTGCTGATAAACCGAGATTTAAAATAAACCTCTACCCTCTAAAAGTAAAAAAAAATGTTGACTTCTACTAGCCCCTTGTAATATTTTTGTAAGGGAGCTGACATATTGATAACACAGTAGACAAATTGTTACACCCGGTTTTTGAAATTAAACACCGCAACTTTGGAACTAACTTTTCCATTTCAAAATGTACCGAACATAACTTCTAAAACTTTTATATCAATTCATTGATTTTATTCAGTCGAAATTACAATTATTAACCCCATTTTCCAGCTCCCCTTGGTTTCCATTGGTAAAAGAAAGTCCATTCAGCAAATAGAGTTAAAAAAGAAAAGAGAGAATCTTTGGCATTGTAGGTGAGTATAGGATACTGCCGCCGCGCCGGTGTGAGTGATTGCGGGCCGTAGAGGTTCCCTGAGGGAGGCACGTAACACGGATGTTCACCACCCTTCGCAAATCGTCGCCGCAACAAAGCCAATTCAGATTCCCTGCTAATGGCATATTACATTGTTACCTTCCTCACATCATCCAGGGCCCCATTCTCAACAGACGCACTCAAGAGCCTCTGCCACGGTGAACTCCCATACACAAAGAAAAATACATTTTGGTAATAAATATTTTATTTAGTAAAAGAATAATAATGAACCCCTTAAGTAAATTATACGTTGTTATAACAGAATTTCCTCTTTTCATTCGATAGATGTTTATTCGTATTTAAAGTTAATTCAGTTAGAATAAAAATTAAGAAACTAGATTCTAAAATTAGAAAACAGTGACGTGGTATAAACGTGTCCAACATAGGCGTCAATATTGAAGATACCTCGACCTTTGTTTGTGATATTTTACTAATCAATTAAAGAAACGAACACAAGTTTTATTTCTTACATCATCACATGATAAAAATATTAATAATAATCAATGCCGTAGATAAAATTGAAATAAACGTACAGAACTTACCAACTATTCTATTTTTGATAATTTGGATTTGGATCACTCTGCCATTCTTTAGTAATAAAAATCCTTTATTTAGCACTTTTCTATACAGGGGGTCTCACCGGGATCTGAATCGATCGATATAGAGAAAAGTACGCATCAGAAAATTTTGAAAATTTAGATAATTACTAATGTCGGTGTGTCCAATCCAACTAAAATAATTACAAGCAGCTGGCACTTCCGCTTATACCGGAAGTCGATACCAACTTGCTTATTTCAAATGGAACACCCTATATATTTTAGGGTTTTCGAAAAGTCGAAAATATGTAGCATATCCTATACCTAAACCTAGCCGTTTCACAGATATTTGACATTTTATAGAAAATAGAACACCCTGTATTTCTTACGTCAAGTTGTGTAAAATTGAATTCCCTTTTTTATGATATTGGCATTGTGGGGGTTAAAGTTACAATTTCTTGAAATATTTGCAATTTTATTAGAAATTCATGAATTGTTGTAATCATTTTATCAAAATAGCCATGATTAGAAACAATCAGTCATTATCATATGTCAAGAAATGCCAGCACTTTTAAATTATACCAACGAAAACTTTTTAAATTTGTTTATTATTTTTGTAGAATGTGATAAAGTAATATCAAGAACTTGCAGCACATTTGCTACTCGACATCCACAAAAACGCAAAATAACACTAACACTGTAACATGCGTATTAATCGAATTGAAGATATGGCATGAACTAAAATAGCAGAGATAAGATCAATTTAAAATATGATTTCACTTTAATTTAATAATTGCTCAAAATTCCGCCCTCGAACCTCGTTCTCCCCAAATGAAATAATTCAGAACTGATAAATCGGGCGAGCGAGGAGGCCATAAGAAAGGTCCATTATTGGAAAACCATTGATTATAAAAAGTTTCTTGTAAATAATTATTAATTAAATATGCGTTATGTGGGGGAGCACCGTCGTGCTGATAAAAAATGTTTCTATGTTCGGCGAGAGATAAATTTTCTAAATAGTTATTATTCAAATTTTGTAAGATATTCAGATCTTTCACCTAAAAAAAAAAAAAAAAAAAAAATTTACCTATACATATGCAAAAGAGAAAATTTAATTTACTGTTAAAATTGTAATGCCACCACTCTATCGTTTCTTATGGCACAGTAAACATTGAACTACCAACTTTCCTGAAAGTTTCGCTTTCTGAACATATGAGGATTTGAGTCACTCCAATAATGCGAATTGTATCTATTAAAAAGTCCATTTTTAGTAAATTTTGCTTCATCTGTTCATATAATATTTCCCAAATAAGAATTGTGACCATCAGACCTTATTAGAATAAACTCCCAAAAATTCTGTCTTCTTAGGAAATCTGTTTCTTTTAATCCTTGAACCATATGGAATGAAAACGGGTGAAACTTATGTTTTAATAAGATTCTGTGAATTGAATTCTTGCATAGTCCCTATTCCAGAGCAGCTTGTCTTAATGACATCCTTGGAAATGCATGAAAATATCCCCGAATGACTATTTCAATGTTTTCGTCATCAACAATAGATAGGCTTTCTTCTTTGCATTTTTGCCTTAGAGCCATAATTTTTTTAATTTTCCAGTATGCGTTTTACAGTGTTTGGTGACGGTTTCCGTTTTTCTGGATATTGAGTAGCAAATGTGTTGCAAGTTCTTGATATTACTTTATCACATTCTCCATAAATAATAAACAAATTTAAAAAGTCTTCGTGGGTGTAATTTAAACGTGCTGGCATTTTTTGACATATGATAATGACTGATTACTATCATCCCAAAAAAATCTAATATTCGTTATTTATGAAAAATATTATATTTTCCAAAGATCTCGGAAATGAAATAGCATTCCTCCTTCAATAGTTATTGTACCTTCAGTGTCCTCTTAGAGATTATATATAATTATCTACGCAGTAATCTAAGCCCTCAAGACAACGTTACATACATTTTTCTCAGTGTATTAAATTCCGCGCTCTCCCGTATACCCCGCGACGCTTGTCAGCTGTTTTAGCTTCATCTCTCGTTATGATGGATAGCGGTAGGGCATCAATTAAGATTAGCTCGAACAATACCTATCCAAGTGAGACGCCGAGTGGAGCTATAGATGCCACAGAGTTGCGAGTTGGAATCATTGTAAGCTGCTTCTCACCGCTACAGGAGCACTTTACTGTATTGAATTTGGGCGGTGTTGTGAGGGTTTTTGCCCATCTAGCCTAGGAAATATATCGCCCCAATCCGACAAAAACTCTTAACATACTACACAGCAGCACTCTAACGACGATGGCTATGAAGGTGTAATCTGATAACTGGCAATTAGTTAAATGCAATCATTTATCAAACGCAGGACATGCTGACTCCTTATTAAAGTATAATTAAATTTCTACATAATTTTCAAAAGGGTCAGTCTCTGAATGGTCTCAGCCCCTGCTAATTTTACGTGAGGAAATAAATGATAGTCTAGATGCCGCTTTATCCCGATCCCAAATTAACATTTAACTTAAAAGCTTTATAACTTTATTAAAATAGAAATATATATTAGATTATTGTTACAAAATCTTTATCTTATTTTTGTTGTGAAAACAAAAAAATTAAAATAGGTTTAATTTCGATGCTTTCAATAATTATAATTTTTATAAAATACAGTATTTAAATTTATTGCATAATAGGATTGACAAAAGAAAAAATAGTTGATAATCGAAACACAGAGAACGCGTTAAGCATAATATGTTCTATAATTTTAAGTTCTTGATTAAGGTTACATTGCAGTTGAACTGATCAAACCTGTTCTGCATTAAATTAAAATCACTGCATATTTGTCGAAGCGGTGAAAACTTCATTACATTAATACGAGATGCTGAGAGATATAAAAGGTATCAGATTGTCATAAAGACAGTGCAAGGTACCAAGAAATTCGATTTATTGATAATATCATCACACTCGTGTCACTGGTTATTAGTTTGCGTAAGAAAACAATTACGATATAATGATTTTTGTGTGCGTCAAACGGTCTTCTAACTAAAATTCTACTGTAATAAACTATTCCGGTTTCTCTCTATGTTGTGCACACAAATTTTATGAAGGCCACGTAATAGAGTCATATTTTTTCTAGAGATCTGACGAGAAAAGTTTAGCAATTGTATTAATATTATTTAATTTTCGGTCACTTCTTGGGCGACAGGTTTCTTTATTTCTTTACTTAATTTATTATTAATAATAATAATAATAATAATAATAATAATAATAATAATAATAATAATTTATTCATCCTTTCGATCACAATATGGTGAAATAGGACATGTCAACAAACTATGTAAAATACAAAACATGAAATAGATACATTACAAGCACATAGATACAGATTAATAAAAGTAACACACATTACTGTAAAATACATAAATATATATTTTAAGTAGTTATAAATGAACGTTTATCGTTCAAAAATTCATCGACTGAATAGTAACATCCTTCTACTAAATATCTTCGTAGTTCTTTCTTAAAAGAATATAATGAAGCTTTTTCTTTAATGCTAGAAGGTAGAGAATTGAAGAATTTTACTCCGGCTAGCAGTGGAGACTTTTCATATAGGGCAGTCCTGTGTTTTAATATTTTTAACAAATTACCATGCCTGGTGGGGTAATTATGCAGTTGCGAGTTTGTTTCAAATTTGCTCATATTCTTTTTTATATATAATATACAGTTATATATGTACACACATGTCCATATAAAATGTTGCCTGAAAAAATCTCTGCATGACTGAGTTTTTTGCAAACCGAAAATTAATCGTATGACTCGTTATTGGCCAATTAGAACTCTTTCACGATCAGTGGCCCCACCCCATACAATAACATTGTAGGATAACACTGAGTTAATGAGGGCATAATAAACATTTATTAGAGATTTTTGGTCCAGAATATTTTTAAGTTGTAGGATTGCATAGTGGCCCCTGCTCATTTTCCGACAGGTATTGTTAATGTGATATTTCCAGTTCATATCAGTGTCAATATATATGCCAAGAAATTTTGTTGTTTCACTTGGAGTAATAGTTGACTGGTTCAATGTAATCTTTATGGGAATTTGGAATGTTTTCCTATCAAAAAATTGCAACAACATAGTTTTATCTGTGTTGACAATTAATTTATTAATTAATATCGCACCAGTTGATAAATTGCTGAAAGATAGTATTAAGCTTACCTTGCATTTCCTCAGGGGAGTCTGCCTCTTCTGCTATGGAAACGTCATCCGCGAACAGCACAACGCACTTGGTATCAATATGGAGTGGCAAATCATTTATAAACAGAAGAAAAATAAATGGCCCCAATACAGAACCCTGGGGAACTCCTAGATTAACGTCATACGTCTCTGAACTAGTTTCCTCTAATTTTACAAAAATTTTTCTAAAGCTGAGATACGATATTATCCATGAAAGAAAGTTACCCCTAATTCCAATTGAAAGAAAGTTAATAAGAGCTCAAAGCGTCATTCGAATAACGCAGTATTATTGGATCATATTCTAAATGAGGTGCAATCATGGTTTTATTATAAAAAATCGATTTTCAATGTTAACAAATCGTGTTTTCTTTGTTTGAATTTATATTTTTATTATGTCGGAATTGATTCAAATAATTCAATTCGTTAAAGATCGTTATTAGAATAACCCCAATCGACCCTCAGATGAGCTCAATACACGCTATCCGTAAATTTAACTTATAGCCGTGAGGGTTCGAATGGCATTTTTCGGAATGCGTTCGGTATTATGCAGAAATCAAGGCGACAATATTGGCCCCATTCCTAACGACTCTGATTGAACATACAAGCTACCAAATGTATTCAGTGCCGTTGTTTTCCTCAATACCTCGACCGTTTGATTAAATTCTGATCGCGATACGTTGCTGCTTCCTCTGCAGGAATTCACACCGAGTTCCAATATCATCGCCTTCAGCTAGGTACTAACCTATCTAACTGTGACCGGATGAAATTCAGGACCTGAAAATAAAAGTAATCTGCCTCTAAATGTGTCACTGTAAAGTCTTCTTTGTGTCGTTTGGCTCCGCCAATAACAATCGGCGATCGCACGTTTCTCTCTGCGATACGTGATATATGTGACACGGCAAGGGGAAAATTAGTTTTCAGAGACGAAGATTGCGCATACCACTGATGTCTACAGTCTGAACCCTCCTGTAATGCGGATTATATTTATATCGTTAGCGATATATGAGTTTAATCTAATACTGCTCAGAAGAATTTCATTTGCGATTAATTTAAAGCGTTCCCGTCTTCAAAGTCCCGTTTTATCCGTTTTCGATAAAGAAGGTATTTATAAGTTTAAAGCAACAATGCACTCAAATGGAGCGGCCAAGGCTTCATAAGCGTTGGATAATATGGTTGTTTTTCCGCTTCAGAGGTACGGTCCAAGATGATTGGTCTCGCATATTGGATATTTCAGACCGGTAGCATGGCCGCGAGCCGCCGAGGCAATAACAGACCTCTTGTCCTCATCCTCCGGCTCTGCATACATCAGTTCGACCCTCGTCCACCACCGCCTGTGGCCTTTGAAGCGACCCTGGGAGACACTTTGCCTAATAAAAATACCGATATGTGGCTGGACATAGGTTACAAGTATAAAGAAGGTATATATAGCGAGGGGACTCGCTCATATCATTCCCTTCGAAATGACACGTGCTGATCGTATATCGCGTTCCCACCAAAGAAAAATAAATATAGAAGTCGTAATTTTTTATGATTGTAACTAATTAAAAACTGTACGTATGCGATTTGAATTGAAAAGATTATATACATGTTGGCGTTTTTGCTGTGGTGGTGAAAAAAACTACCATAAAATATACCAAGTCTCTTTGGACCAAATCGTGGACAGTTGGCAGTGGCAGTTATTTTTAAAATTATTTATTTGAAATAATTGGTCACGCTTAAATGTGTTCAGTTTCTTGCATGTTGAGCTGATAGTAGAGTAAAAATAAAGTTAAGAACCGAAATAAAGAAAGCGTTTGGGTAGGGAATTCTTTTGATTACGAACTACAGGGTGTTCTAGGACTTTAGAGCAAGAATTAAGGTGAGGGTAAATGGGGTCAAAAATAAAATAATAACAATAATAATAATAATAATAAATGGTCTTTATTTCCCAAAACAAACATTATACATCATAGAAAGAAGGTAACAGACAATAAAAAAACATACATGTTTTAGGAAATCGCCGAAGATCAGATGTCTATGCAGGACATAGACCCTGTTTTTCATCTTAAGTGGGGAGGCAAAAATATGACATCAATAAAAAACATATAGCAGACAAAAAAGTGACAAGAAATTCAAGGACATTTCAATAGCCTAAGTTAACAATTTATTGTGTATTAAGAAGGTGCTTTTTAAATTTACGTTTGAATGCAAGAGGATAGGGCTTTAGAAAGTCGGGTATATTATTGTAAATTTTTTAGTAATCTGGTAACTAAAAGATCGTTTGTAAATTTCTGTTCTATGTGTTGGAGGACTAAGTGTGCCTTTAAATCTAATGTTTAGGTTATGCACGTCGGTCCTAAATTGAATTTTTTTGCTAAGATAAGCAGGAATTTTGTTTGTGATAATTTTATGGAATAGACAAGCTGAATGCAGTAGGCGTCTTTTGGACATATTGAGCCATCCTATGTCATTAAGTTTGGAAGAAATATGTTGTCGACGTCTAATACCGAATATAAGCCGCAAGCAGGAATTTTGAATTACTTGAATTCTGCGAATGTTTTCTGAATCCAAACAGGGGCCATATATAATATCGCCAAAGTTAAATTTGGACAGAACAAGTCCCTCACAAAGAATCGTCTTCACTTTTTGACTGAGAAAGTGCCTGTTAATGTAAATCATTTTCAAACTGGCATATGCCGTGGCGATTTTACTATTTATGTGTAGTTTGAACCTAAAACTAGTGTCTAGTGTTAACCCCAGATTTCGCGCGCTTTCGACAGGAGATATTAGTTGCCCTTCTACATTTACTTGCAGTTGGTTGGTTACAGCTGTACAAAACTAAAACCGATGTCTTGCTGGCATTAATATTTAAGGAATGACCTCGTGATTTAGTTACTAAAGCTTCAGTGTCTTTGTTAATACCAGCAATTGCTTCAAATATTTCATGAGGTGAAAATGAGAGGTATAACTGCGTATTATCTGCTTAAAAGTGTATTTTACAATGTTCAACGACATGTTGAAATTCGGAAGTGTACAAAGAGAACAAAAGTGGACCTAGTATCGAGCCTTGTGGAACACCACAAGACACTTCGAGAGGACCAGACACAGCGTTATCAATTTTAACTACGAAAAAAGTTTATTGCTTTCTCAGATAACCCTACATACTTCAACACAGAAAACATGATTTCGTAATTAATAGTGTCGAAAGCTTTAGAATAGTCAAGGAGTACAAGCACTGTAACTTCCTGTTGGTCTATTCTTCTCAAAATGCCGTCAGTGATATTCAACAAGGGCGTTTCACAACTATGTAACGATCGAAATTCGGACTGCATTTCGGGAAGTATGCTGAACTTTGCTGTATACGCACGAAGTTGCGAGTCAACTTCTCTCTCCAGTACTTTTGACAACGCAGATAAGACGCTGATTGGCCTCAAGTCTTTAAATTCTAGTGGATTACTTTTTTCAGGGATCGGTTGTACTAAAGCTTGTTTCCAGTTGTTCGGAAATACACTTTCTTGTAAGCAGAAATTTATTATGTGAGTTAAAAATGATAATATAAAAGGACAGCACATTGATAATAATTTAATAGTAAGCTGATCATAACCTACTGCGTTCGATTTTATGCTGTCCAATATTTTTTGCACACTAAATTCATTAACAGGTTTAAATTCGGACGAGTCTGCATATGGATGCAAATTGTTGCTATAAAAATGAACGATGTTATGGTCAGTTGGTAGATTTGGAATGCAATTTATATAATAATTATTAAGACGTTCGACGTCTCTTAAATTATTAGGTATGGTATTGCCCTGCTTTCCTATACTAAGCGATTTTAAATCTTTCCATACATTATTAATTCCATTAGTCCTAAGCTTGTACTCAAAATATGCTTTTTTCTTATTCCTACATGCTAGAGTAGTATAGTTCTTTAGTGTTTTATAATAATTACGTGAAGCCTCAGTTTTAGTGCGGTACCATTTACTAAGAGCTCTATCCCTAAGAGATATAAGAAGACGTATGTTGTCAGTTATCCAAGGTGAATATTTCTTGGTAATCCTAATTGTTTTCAAAGGAGCATGAAAATCAATAACAGAAAGTATACTGTCGTTAAAAAACTGAAACTTGTCATTAACGTCATCTAATTCATAAATTAGTTCAAAGGGAACTAATGTGATGTCGGCATAAAAATGATCTAAGTTGAAGTTCCTAAAATTTCTTATGGTCTTAAAGATTGGTACGTTAGGTGAGCAAATAAAATTTAACTCAGCTATATAGTACTAACTCGTAATCAGACATATGGTCTACATTTTTTATGATATTATTATTATCGGTAGTTAATATTATGTCTATCAGAGAGGTGGATAGAGGTGTATTTCTTGTGGGAGCGTCTACAAGTTGAGTTAAACCGAGAGCATCAAGCATAGAATTAATTTTAATAGCTGTTACAAATATTCGTATGTGGTGTTGCCAGGTAAAAAGCCGAGTAAAAAGCACTGCCATTACGAGAAGTTCTGGGAATATTAAAACAAATTCTTGAGAGCAATTGTGGCGCATCAGTAGTATTTGATGAAGAAATATTTGTGAGAAACATACTCGCCTACGGCTGAGACCAACTATTGAGTATTTACGCAGCAAGTCGTCTTGCCGAAAACCTATCGCTGGATAAAAACCTTCTGATTTAAAATGCAACAATTCGACAAATTTACGTTGTACTGATTCTAAACTATTAATATGCATATTGCAGTGTGGGCTCCATACAAATGAAGCATATTCGAGCTTCGATCTAACATAATAATAATACAGTATCTTGAGTGTATCTAAATTCGAAAAATCACGGGAATATCTGACCATAAGTCCATACATTTTACCAGATTCAGCGACAATGGTATTTATATGTATATTAAATGATAAGAGTTTTATCAAACACGACCCCTAGATCTCACAGAGTTTCAGGTCTGTGAAGTGTGGTATCACTTATGGTGTAGTCGTAAGAGATTGTATTCAATTTGCGTGTATAAGATATTACATTATATTTTTAGGAATTTAACGGGAGTTTATATTTAATACACCAATCACTTACTTTATCTAAGTTTTTTGCAATCGAATGCAGTCATCAATGGAATTAATTTTAGAAAGAAGTTTCAAATCATCGACTTTCATTAAATAGCTAACATTTTCTCAGCCATCTACATTATCATTGATGAATATAATAAAAAATAGTGGTCCAAGGACAGATCTTTGCGGTACCTCAAAAGCAGCCGCGTATTCGGTAGACTTGAATCCACTAAATGCCATGTATTGAGACCTGTTTCACAGATAGGAATGTAATAAAGGTAATAAACTATGAGCGAGACCGATATCGTTAAGTTTCATAAGCGATATACAATGGTCAAGTCTGTCGAATGGTTTGGAAAAATCCGTATAATATTATTGAGTTTGGTCATCTATTGATTCACACACAACGCAAATTTGTTGTCGTAGAAGTCCCCCGCATGAAACCATGCTGGTGAATTTAAGTTTGGTTATGTACTTGAGAGTATATGACTTCATGCAATAGAATATAGCCCGAAAGAATTAGCAGATTTGTCGTCCGTAAAATGTAATATGGTGGCAGCCTGGCATTATTAATCAAACAACTTGTTAAGATAATAAACAAACTCTTTTTTTCTTATTGGCTCTTAACTAAATTTGCCAAACTGTTAATTTGCCACAAAATGGGACACATTTTAGACATATCTTAAATTAGTTCAAATGTGCTTTTAGAGGGCGGAATATTAAACATAATATTTTTAGTCGCAAACTCCTCTATAAATCCTTATTTTTACTATAAGGAACCTAACCAGACTGCAACCAACAGCTACTCTCCGGGCTATGTGCCCCGCCGAGCGCTGAATTACAAGTTACAAGCCTGGCGCGTTAAGTGTAATAATTGCATATTACCATCAAAACGCTAATGCTTCGATTGCAACAAACACCAGCCGAAAGACTGATCCTACTTAAAGGAGCTCCCTTGCCAGTCGTCACACACCACTTGCAGACTGCAGTTTCGAGCTGTTGGCTCTCGTCAGTGCAAGGTAGGTATGCGACGACCGACATGAGAATCCTTTGACTATAGTACATCCCGGTATTTTTACAATAGCGACATGTAAAACAGCCAGCAGGCGCCATCCAGCGGTCCAGTGTCTGTTGCAATCGAAAAATAAATAGCCTGACTTGGCTTAGCATAGTTCAAATGTGCTTTTAGAGGGCGGAATATTAAACATAATATTTTTAGTCGCAAACTCCTCTATAAATCCTTATTTTGACTATAAGGAACCTAACCAGACTGCAACCAACAGCTACTCTCCGGGCTATGTGCCCCGCCGAGCGCTGAATTACAAGTTACAAGCCTGGCGCGTTAAGTGTAATAATTGCATATTACCATCAAAACGCTAATGCTTCGATTGCAACAAACACCAGCCGAAAGACTGATCCTACTTAAAGGAGCTCCCTTGCCAGTCGTCACACACCACTTGCAGACTGCAGTTTCGAGCTGTTGGCTCTCGTCAGTGCAAGGTAGGTATGCGACGACCGACATGAGAATCCTTTGACTATAGTACATCCCGGTATTTTTACAATAGCGACATGTAAAACAGCCAGCAGGCGCCATCCAGCGGTCCAGTGTCTGTTGCAATCGAAAAATAAATAGCCTGACTTGGCTTAGCATAGTTCAAATGTGCTTTTAGAGGGCGGAATATTAAACATAATATTTTTAGTCGCAAACTCCTCTATAAATCCTTATTTTTACTATAAGGAACCTAACCAGACTGCAACCAACAGCTACTCTCCGGGCTATGTGCCCCGCCGAGCGCTGAATTACAAGTTACAAGCCTGGCGCGTTAAGTGTAATAATTGCATATTACCATCAAAACGCTAATGCTTCGATTGCAACAAACACCAGCCGAAAGACTGATCCTACTTAAAGGAGCTCCCTTGCCAGTCGTCACACACCACTTGTAGACTGCAGTTTCGAGCTGTTGGCTCTCGTCAGTGCAAGGTAGGTATGCGACGACCGACATGAGAATCCTTTGACTATAGTACATCCCGGTATTTTTACAATAGCGACATGTAAAACAGCCAGCAGGCGCCATCCAGCGGTCCAGTGTCTGTTGCAATCGAAAAATAAATAGCCTGACTTGGCTTAGCATAGTTCAAATGTGCTTTTAGAGGGCGGAATATTAAACATAATATTTTTAGTCGCAAACTCCTCTATAAATCCTTATTTTTACTATAAGGAACCTAACCAGACTGCAACCAACAGCTACTCTCCGGGCTATGTGCCCCGCCGAGCGCTGAATTACAAGTTACAAGCCTAGCGCGTTAAGTGTAATAATTGCATATTACCATCAAAACGCTAATGCTTCGATTGCAACAAACACCAGCCGAAAGACTGATCCTACTTAAAGGAGCTCCCTTGCCAGTCGTCACACACCACTTGCAGACTGCAGTTTCGAGCTGTTGGCTCTCGTCAGTGCAGTGTTGGTTGCAGTCTGGTTAGGTTCCTTATAGTAAAAATAAGGATTTATAGAGGAGTTTGCGACTAAAAATATTATGTTTAATATTCCGCCCTCTAAAAGCACATTTGAACTATGCTAAGCCAAGTCAGGCTATTTATTTTTCGATTGCAACAGACACTGGACCGCTGGATGGTGCCTGCTGGCTGTTTTACATGTCGCTATTGTAAAAATACAGGGATGTACTATAGTCAAAGGATTCTCATGTCGGTCGTCGCATACCTACCTTGCACTGACGAGAGCCAACAGTTCGAAACTGCAGTCTGCAAGTGGTGTGTGACGACTGGCAAGGGAGCTCCTTTAAGTAGGATCAGTCTTTCGGCTGGTGTTTGTTGTAATCGAAGCATTAGCGTTTTGATGGTAATATGCAATTATTACACTTAACGCGCCAGGCTTGTAACTTGTAATTCAGCGCTCGGCGGGGCACATAGCCCGGAGAGTAGCTGTTGGTTGCAGTCTGGTTAGGTTCCTTATAGTAAAAATAAGGATTTATAGAGGAGTTTGCGACTAAAAATATTATGTTTAATATTCCGCCCTCTAAAAGCACATTTGAACTATGCTAAGCCAAGTCAGGCTATTTATTTTTCGATTGCAACAGACACTGGACCGCTGGATGGCGCCTGCTGGCTGTTTTACATGTCGCTATTGTAAAAATACCGGGATGTACTATAGTCAAAGGATTCTCATGTCGGTCGTCGCATACCTACCTTGCACTGACGAGAGCCAACAGCTCGAAACTGCAGTCTGCAAGTGGTGTGTGACGACTGGCAAGGGAGCTCCTTTAAGTAGGATCAGTCTTTCGGCTGGTGTTTGTTGCAATCGAAGCATTAGCGTTTTGATGGTAATATGCAATTATTACACTTAACGCGCCAGGCTTGTAACTTGTAATTCAGCGCTCGGCGGGGCACATAGCCCGGAGAGTAGCTGTTGGTTGCAGTCTGGTTAGGTTCCTTATAGTAAAAATAAGGATTTATAGAGGAGTTTGCGACTAAAAATATTATGTTTAATATCTTAAATTGTAAATATTTTTCATGAATTTTCTCGAAAATTTTGAATGGCATCCACTACCTATCACCGACGCCTGGAATTTTGCGAAACCTCTTCTCTTCCGAAAAGTAGGGATCTTTTCTTACCTAACATTTAATAGACAAGACAGCTTCCTCCTGGCGTTGCTTTAGTTTAAATATCTACAGATACGTACAGTAAAGATGCACCTACGCTCGCCTCTAATACAATAATTGAAAGTACTTAAGAAGTTGATATCAGTACAAAATGGCTTTCAATCATTTAAGTTACTCATTAAAATTTCTGTTGTCTTGTTGATTTTAATACAACTATGACCACCTCACCTATATTTGGTTCAAGTACTAATTTTTCAGGGTTTCTATCATTAAAAAAACTAAATAATGAAAATAACTCGGTACACTTTTGTAGATATACCTCATTAACCTTGAATGTATCATCTGCAATTGAATAATATGGAGTAAATCGGGAGTAGAAATCTAGTATTATGTCAATGTCGCAATAACCTTAAGTTAGCAGCATTCAAACATTTTAAGAAAAATTTGTAGACATAAAGAATGGCAAAACTTTCTTCAAGTTTTAAAATAATCCATATATTCTTTTAAACATCCTGTACTTATCCTGAAAAACAAACATTTTTCTGGAATGGATTTTAAAAGGTTACTATTTTGTTTTCGTTGATTGTACTTTGATGCCATTTGTCGATTGACGCTGTAAATAATTTAAACATTATTAGATGCAACATTCGGTTTGCAAGACGTATCAAATTTAAATAACACTTAATACAATTTTTATAGAACCGATTTAGAGTCAGTAACAAGTAACTTGGCGAAGAAAACTCTTTTCTTTTTTGTGACTATAATTGCGGGACAATTTATCAAGCCCCAAAATGATTGTGTTTACAAGACACAATATTAAATTAATGTTCGGTTATTAATTCAGGGAATAATTCGAAGATTTTATAGAGAGCTAGCGCTACGCAATTTCATCCGGTCGCCTGTAAAAACAACATAAAATGTTATTTCTTCATCGGAGCCAGGTTTCCGCTGGGTTATGTCGCCGGTTTACCTCAGATATGAGATGATATGAAGAAAAACATGCAGAGAACGTCTCACGTCCGCTGGCCACTCGGAGTAATAAAACTAGCCAATATCCGGGCCACCTTAGCTGACCGGTCGCACATCTCCGCGCAGATGGCGCCGGATATTGTAACTCTGCAAGAGTAACGCGTGCACGCTGTACATAAGCTGATCTGACTGCAGTCACATCCTTTATCAATCGTTGCCTTGCCCTGGGAAATTGTGGTCAGATATTATAATGTTAATTTGACGGTTCCAGCATTCGGAATTGCCCCGAAATAAAATTCTATAATATTGAGAACAAACGAATGTAGGTTTTTTTAAGATGATATTGTTACTACGTAAACATTTCGACTAAGAGAGGTCCAGAAGTCATGTAGATGGGGATATAGATATAAGATGTATTATATCCAAACCCGGTGGCCTAGTTTCTATGAAAGAAGAGGAGGGAGTCTTCCTCGTCAAATACTGGTAACTGTTAAAGTCAAATTAGGACTTGAAAAATCTGAAATGTGAATTATTTGGTAAGGGTAGTTTTTTGTTTAATTGAACAATAAAAAAATTTAAAACGTGCTTTCCATCGGTTTTTTAAGTCTCTCGTGGTCCATAATAGTTAGAGAGACAACGACAATTAATGCCTGAGTTCGCTGGTGGGGAATAAAGTGTTCCTACATGGTGCTCGAGCTCCCCACTACAAAATTGTCTTGTGGAGTGGCGCTCTGCAGTGGTCGGCAGAGGCGCTACAGGAACGTCAGATTTTATAGATAATTTTTTCAAAAGTACATCACTACTTTGTTGAAAATTATTTTATTATATGTGAATGACCTTCAGAGTACCGACAACACTTTTTCTGCCAGATCCGCCAGTCTAGTAACATTTGAGAAATGTTTTAAAAAAAACCTGAAAATTAAGAAAACAAAAAAATTTTGATAGCAAGTTGAGACTTGCAAGAATAGATTGACAAATTCCTGGAGATAATCGTAAATTTTTTTTAGCGGTCCGCAGTTCATCTTTTTTTACAAAAATTCGCAACGTGCCAGTTGGTTGGCAGAAACCGTGTCTATAGTTTCTCTCACTCAAAGATCACAGGAAAAATATTTTCTGCCAGCCCGATTGGTCTTACCTCTGAATCAGATAGGCTGATAGACGGGAAAAAAATATTAGTAGAAAAATGGGTTGGAAATGAGACTGGTATCAATACAAACGAGGAATACATAATCTCCTTGGTATTTGAGGGTGCTGAATCTTTTGCAATGCGTCTCAGGCACGTCTTTCGGTGCTGCTGCTTATGGTTATGAATGTTATTGAATTTTTTTAGATAAAAAATGTTGTAGGTAAAATTAATAATTGTTTCAACGATACATTTTAAAGAAGATGAAACAATAGGAAATAAAAACGGATAATGATGACTTTTTTAATGTGACAGAAGTTGAAATTAGATCGACTTGAAGTCATTGCATCTCAATGTCTCAGTCGCTTACATAATCATCATTGTCGTTGTCAGATTCATCATCAATGCCGCCATAGTCGCCCTCCTGATCATATGACTCTCTGGTACTCAGACGACTTTCGTCTGCCTCATCTCCGGGGTCGTTTTCTTCGTTGTCTACGAGATATTGAAAAAAAAAGTTAGTTAAGATGCCAATTATAAGTATATTCTTTATGAAACAAAGGATGTACCTGATATGTCGTTATCTGGTAATACTAGGTCAGATAATAGTGGAAGTTGTTCTCCTTCGAACCATTTGAAATTCAACGAATTATTTTCTGCAATCCATTCGAAATCAGTGGGATCCTCCCCTTCTTTTGCTGGCAATCATCCATGTAGTCGCAATGTGTTAAATTCTCAGTAGGTGTTACATTAATTCTGATTTTGATGGTGGCAGATTGCATCCATCGTTCTTCTACAGTCCGTCAAGTTGGAGCATTCTGAACTCATTTTTGTATGTATCTGTTTATACATGTGGCATACAAATTCTTCGAGGGTTTCAAAAACCTGCGATCTATTTCGTGCAGTCAACCTGTTAATTTTTCCGAAGGCTTTTTGGAATTTCAATTCAATTTCTAGACTATTGATTTTGGTAGAATATATTTTTAAGGGGTCCTCTACAGCAAGATAAATCATTTAAGCTTGGTTTTATGCATCTAGCTTACTTGAGTTGAATTTTCGCCCGAGCGGTCATCTTCTAGTTCAGAACACGATTCTGAACCGGCGGACCTGGCAGAAAAACGGTTGTCGGTACTCGGAACGCCATCTGGATATAATACAATCATTTTCAGCCAAGTAGTGATGTACTTTTGAAAAAATTATCTATAAAATCTGACGTCCCTCTAACGCCTCTGCCGACCACTGCAGAACGCTACTCTAGAAGACAGTTTATAGCGGGGAGCTCGAGCACCATGTAAGAACACTTTATTCCCCACCAGCGAACTCAGGTATTTATTGTCGTCGTCTCTCTAACTATAAGTCCTACGGGAACCAACAAATATGGGAAACGTTTGTTATGAATTATTCAACAAATACCTAAAAACCCGCACTCCCCTTTAGGTACTAATTCTATGTACAAACGCAGTAAGCCAACTCACATAAATCTTATTGGAAAATGTTTCTTAAGAGAGTGAAGGCCTTTTGAAGATGGCGCCTAATTGGGAGACGGTAGCTCAATGGGTTTGCGAGTCTAGTTTTCTCTCTCAACATACCTAGCGAAGTGAGTTCAAATCCCACCAAGTTCGAAGTAATTTTAGTAATATATAAATTATCCCTAAGAAGTGGTTCTGATCCCACTATAAACTGTAGGGTACCGTCTTCTTTACTCAGACAAATCAAGAGGGTCATTCAGGTAACAAGAAAGGCGGTGAAAATTGTAGATTTTTAATGATTATCTCGAAAATGTTTTGAGACAATTTTGTAAAACTTGGTTCTCAATTTTGAATCGTTACGGCTTGAGGATTCGTTTGGTTATAAACTAAACAACAAATATATTTCATGTTTTTTGTCAATGAAAAACTTATTTACCGATAATTAGTTGTTGGCGTGCAAGGATAGTGAAACATACCATACCGGGGTAGGTAATATTCAAAAATAATTCTGATGTTTGTTTTTAAAATCAGGAAAACATTGTTTTTACCACAACAATTAACTAAAAATTATGATAGGCTTTTAGGCGCCGTGCGTTTATAGATTTTGACTATAACTATGGTCAAAATTTAGCTGGAATTCCAGCCAAATGTCAAGTGGCATTTTAGAATCGCTTGTAACATTATTACTTGTTATCTAATACTTGGAAATTTTAAAACACGAGAAAACATTAGCAACGTCAGGGATATGTCGAGGGTTGAGGCAAATGTAACTAGACCTGTGACTAAGGAACCGATGTGCTGGAAGAGCCAAATAAAAACCGGGAAATGTGCTGCAGAAAGGCAGAAGATCATTGATGGGCGCTCAACTTCGAGCCCTCTGACTTCTCTACCCACCTGCCAATCCAGGCCCACTCTTAGAGCTTGTGGCACTGGGGCTCCCAAGGATATGCTCAACGACTAGCACTGCAACTAACGCTTCGACAGCCGATCCAGGTCTGCTTTTAGAGCCGTGACACTGGGGGCACCAGAGTATCTACCCAGTCCACGAAACATTCAATTGACGCTTGCAGTTCGGCCTGCATCATTACCTGATTATTTTCTCTGCGTTGTTATTTAAAATTAACTTTACATTCTAGTTTGGTAGGAATACGGTTAATTCGGGTATTTGTGGTACTAAAAGAAACATTAGATTTTTATGGAATATTAGCTTTGATTTCTTTTTTGCTCGGTTATTATTTTCAAGTAGAATATTAGGTAAAAGTTCACATGCTGAATATTTTACTAGGAAGATTTACATTTATATTTTCAGAGTTTATGCAATGACAAGCAACTTTAACTTCACTTATACTTCAGCTGATGTACTATCAAAGGCTTACCGTGCGCCTATATTGACATGCAAGATGTCACAGGAATGTTTGCCTTTCAAATTATTGTGTGAGGTTTCTCACCGGTGACTACCTGGTTTTCTATGACTGCTTAATAATGATCCGTCACTCTAATTACTTTACAAACTACAACTGTACAAGCCAGCGGTTTGCTTGGGCCCATCTAGTCTGGTCAAATAGAATCTTAAAGCTGTGTATTTGACATACACAGCAAAATAAGAGTTCTTCAAAAAATAGCTTTGAAAACGGAAAGAGATTACTTTCCGAAACGTCAGCAAAATACATTATTTTTGTGTTTATTCCGATTTATATTATTTGCAAAACATAACCTCTGACTTTTCCTTTGGCGTAAACGCCACAGGCGCAGAGGCTTTTTTTCCAATAATTCTATTATTTTGTAGATTCGGTGATTTGTTTTGAAGAGGATAATAGTACATGTGGTAGAAAACCCAAATAATAGGAAAGAATAAACATTCTATGATATTTTACATGAGTATGTAATTCACATTTACCACGTAAATTCTATAATGCACGAATATGACATGATTATTGTCCTCTGTTTTGCCTTAAGTTTTATTTTCCTCATAGCGATTGCTAACACCATAATTTCACCATTTAATCGGCTTATTGGCCGCATCTTTGATTACAACCACAAAATAACACGGAATACTATTGTATTACCTGGTTCTGGTTGTTGCACAACCAACTCTGAAACATGTATAGTATGGCCATTATTATAGCGACGTAAACTTTCCTATATAACATTTAGACAATTATTGTATGAAATATTTTGGACTTCATCTTCATGTCCGTCTATTTGCTGCCTCAATTATTATAAAATAAAAAATGCATGTCTCAGCATAACATTATTTGTGTCCCTTTGTGCCATTTCCCGAGTGATTGATTGTTTCAGAAGCCTCTACTACGTCTGCTCGTATGTCGTCCTCACTAATAGTGTCATTAAAATGTACTAAATCTTTTTTATAACCCCCATACAAAATAGTCCATCGGATTTACATCCGGTGAACAAGGAAACCAAAACCAATTTAGAAAAAGTTTTTGTGTTGCAGGGTCAGTCTTTTATGCAACAATTAAATCAATTCGTACTAAAACGACTGGACCTATGTTGTCTAAGAACGTGGATTTTCTGTATAATTTTGATCAACAATCATATTTTTAAATGACCAAATTCTCATCAAAGTAGGGTAAAAAGGTCTCCTGGAATGTTAATAAAAATATACTCTAGGGCACCTTCTTCAAAGGGCCCTAGTTCTCTTAGGAATATTTTCGAACACATGTCTGTATATACACCCTATTTCATATTTTTCAACAAACTATTTACGTTTACTAAAATTATTGATGTAAAACGATTTTGTTAACGTGTCCCTAGAGAAAAAGTTATATAAGTTTTTTGATTGTCTGGTCATTCCTCATTACCAGTTGTTTTTAATAGCATGAAACTTATTACAACCTGTATAATAAAATAAATAAAGGTCACAATAACACCTCACACTTTTTCAGAATGAGCTGCGATTTTACTGCGAATTGCCTACTATTAGGCTTTTATATGTCACACTAATTGAATCCATTGAGAACCTTCTTTTTTATCTAATTTTTTTGAAATAGATTAAACAATAGTTTAGGAACGTTAAATCTAATGAACCGTTTGTAACGACTACCTTAATATAATTGACTAATTGACTAGAGTTTTGTTATTTCACCCTATCTGTTTCTGTTTTATTGTTATTTACCTCTCTTGTAAGCAAATGGATCGAAATAATTTTTCTTTAGGATCTTATGGTGTTTACGATATTTTGCAATGACTCATTTCACCGTTATGTTCTATTTCCATCACCCTATTGAGCTTATTTCTATACTTTCCAAATGGCTTCCAATATTCTATATATCAATAATATAAATGGAATACGTAGAAATTGCCTTTATTTTATGAAGGTACTATGTTGAGGGTAAACTTAGTTATTTGATCCAAATTGACGTAGAAGTATTTAATCAGAATAAAAGGTATAGATAGATAGCCTGTTTACGTTTTTATGTGAATTGCTAATGATTCTCGGATGGCTCCGCAAATGTTAGTTTTTATAGGTATTCAGTCACTAATAATTGAACTTTACAAATTAATTGTCAAGAGATCGTTAACACTGTGCTGAAATAAATTTACAAATAAATATATTTTTGTTTATTTACGTCAGCAGAGCTGAGTACCTCAGTACGAAAATGTACTGCACATTTGTACTGCAGTAGTTTAGGTACTCTAAGTACTTTACTTTCAGTATTTTTAATATTTCTGTACTGGTATTGTAAATTTCTAGTACATGTTTGCAATGTACTTATACTGCGTACTTATTTTCTACAATGTTTGACGAAGTATTATTACTTGCTACTTAAAAAGTTACTGCAAAATCATAATCTACTGCAGGTACTTTACTTAAGTACTCTCAATAAAAGAAAGCACTTCCAGTGATAATAACAACTGTAAAACTGTAAACTACTCCAAGTACTTAAGAAAAATTGGACGAGTATTTTATTTTCATAATTCAAGTAATTTGGATAAAATTTCTCTACTTTTAAAAAAGTACTTACAAGTATACCGTAAGTAATTTAAAATACTGTAAATTACTGAGGTTACTGTTTTTAAATGTACATGCAGTACTTGAAAGTACTGCAAGTATTTATAAAATACTCTTAAGTATTTAAAATACTGATTGAAGAGTACTTTGCTTAATACTGCTACTGCAAATTTTTCATTTTAAGTACATTATTGAATATTTCAAGTAGTTTTGAAGATTACTGGTACTTAATACTGCAAGTAAAACAAAAATTGTTTGATACTGCTTACTGGTTACCGCCAGTACTTTTATCGAGTACTGGTCACAGCTTGGTTTACATGTTAACTCTGTCGTAGTTTCCACAAACACCATGCTATGCTTCATTGGGAGATGACTAAACAGAATTTATCATGTTCCGAACGAGTTAACATGGTCAGCGAAAGCGCGTCAAGTAGTGTATTCGGGTGTAGTGTTCAAGTGTATTGGTATTTGTGGAAACTACGTCAGAGTTAATGTTACATCAAAGGTTTCTCCAACTCTCTCCAGAAATCCAGGACTAAGGAATTCAGGATCTTGGGGTTATTTACGTGTTCGAAAATATTTGTTTACTGCTTTTCCAATATCCTATTAACTCACTGAAAACTAGTAGATCTAACATAGATTGAGTGAAGGAGACGGGACCCTACAAATTATAGTAGAACCCAAACCATTTATTTGGTACAACTATTTCGCAGTAAGGTGTTCTTGATGCCCAAAATGCAAACTGGATCAACCAACCGTTAAGTTACTCGTGTTATTAAAAAAAATGTCTGAACGTAGATCTGTAAGATCTCTGATGAGTATTTTTTTTTTGTTTATATGAAGTAATTTTCTTATAGTGCTACGTCTAAAGTTTTAACTGAATTTATCGCCAACAATTCAAAGTTGAATGAAGAACAGGACAGCATAAAATAATTTAACAAATCATTGTCTGGTCGATAGCCGAGGTGGCAATCGCGATTAATCACACGGATATCGCACCACCGGGTTCGAATCCTGGCTCCGACACTGGCACTGTCGGAGGAAATGGTTATATGTCCGCGTTTTTTCAATGCGTAACCCCCTTTCGCACAAGCCCTGGCTTCTGGAATTGGGGGTTGTTTAATTTCTGTGGCGTTTATTTATTTTATTTATTTATTATTTATTAACACTACACTAGTCCACTATTTGCCGAGCTGAAATTGTAGTACCTAATAATCATCCAACTGTGATATAAATCTGCATGTAGCAGTTGTTCACATTCAACTGACTCAGTTAGATAATTAATATACAGTAAATAAAAATGTCGGTCCAAGATTTGACCCTTGTGGTACTCCAGATGATGCGAGATACGAATAAGACTTATGACCGTTGTAGCCACAAAGTGCAATCGATTTGTTAATATACCAACAGTGGAATGCCAATTAAAACCTTTCCTGTTTAGTAATAAGAACCGAATAGCCTAAAATATGAAATAGTTGAGAGTTATATCAATTTCTAGCACATGATAAACTCTAGTTAGTGTTCAACGCTCAAGAAATGTAGAGGTACACAAAATAAGATTGAATATTACTAAAAGTGCAGTAACAAAAATTATAGAATAATCTCTATTTAAAATCTGGGTACTTGATAATAGCCAACTGTCATTTTATTTTTTAATTCATATATGGCTCCAATCACTTCGTTTTCATTGGAAAACATTTATGCAAGTATTTGATTTACAATCACTACTGCCATTGTTATCGGTAATAGAATATCTTGGCAAATAAACACTCCCAAAGCCGGCTCAGTAGATGACTGCATATTAGACTTAAGCTAAAGAAGTCTCGAGTTCAAACCCTAGTTATGGTATGGATGTTTAGTGCCATTTTTAATGTGTTACAGATTACTATAGTGGAGCCAAGAGAGTACATTGTAGAGCAAAAAATCAGCGGCATTCTCATCGAAGGATTTAGCTGTTATTTAATGCCAAAACGGCACCTCATACTACCATAGAAATATATTAAATTTTATCCGTTTTTGCCTCCTACCAGAAATAAAAACCACGACTAGGACATTCTGTGTAGTTGCCATAGTCGACCAAATGGGTGGTATGTGTGAAAGTGCCGCATTTATACCTAATAATTTGTTGACTGCTGTGAAATAGGTGGAGCTTTTATAGACGAACGTCAAATATTGTCATCCAGTGGCGTCACATATATATTTATATAGATATGTATATAAAATAATAATATTCTTCATATTTTATAAAATAAAACAAAAAATCCATCCATAACATTTTAATTTAAGACATGGCAGTTCATACATAATTAATACAATTCGAAGGCTTTAATTTTTTCGAAATATTATGGAAATATGTAATTTACGAATTTCGTAAATCTGCACGCCCCTGGCTCTACTGTTTACTCTGTTCGATCAGATTATAGGTAGTGTTGTGTGAACAAGCAATATTTGCAGGGGATCTAAACGCGAAGTCCATAATCTGGAGCTCGCCTCTTACGGATACCCGGGGGAAATACATAGAGGAATGGGTCGCCGAACTAGACTTGGTGATAATAAATACAGGAGATGTGCCCACCTTCGAACGAGGGGGCAGTCGATCCTTTATAGACGTAACAGGAGCTACGGCGAAACTGGCGAAAAAGGTGAAGGGATGGAAAGTACTGCTGGGAGAAGTATTAACATATCATCATCATATAGTATTCGAGCTGGAAAACAAACATAAAATAGAAAAACGAGCAGTAAGGAAAAGCCTTTTCGATGCTATAGCTTTTGAGAATGGACTAAAAAGGGAACTGAATCGAAAGAACGTTGAAACGGCGGAGGAATTGACCAAAACGCTTAAGGAGGTGATGGACGAAAGCGAAATAGTGACTGGGAGAAATCGAAGAGCCATGCCATACTGGTGGAATGCAGAGATAGAAGAACAACGAAAAATATGCCTACAGCTCAGGAGGAAAGTAACCAGATTACACAGAAGACCAGAAGTAAGCGATGACGAATTGGAAACATCTCAAGATCTGTACAGACAATCCTGCAGAGAATTAAAAAAGAAAATCTGGAAATCGAAAAGACAGCTGTGGAAGGAACTATGCAATGACCTGGAAGAAGATATTTGGGGTGCGGGTTATAAAATAACGATGAAACGTATAGGACACACACTACCTTTTAACCTGAGTGATTCGAGGAAGGTAGAAATTGCGGAACATCTGTTCCCTTATAAAGAGGACTCGTGGACAAAAGGCGAAAAAATCCGCCAAAACATTCCCCTCGTGACACTGCTAGAACTAAAACATGCTGTAGAGCAAATCAAGCCAGGAAAAGCTCCAGGCCCGGATAGAATACCCCCTGAAGCAGTTAAACTGGCAGCAACAGTCGCACCGGAGGTCTTTGTGCAGATATTGAACGGCATAATCAGAAGTCAAGAGTTCCCAAATATCTGGAAGATAGCCTCAGTCACCCTCATCTGGAAAGGGAAACCGCCGGAACTCCCATCCGCTTTTAGACCCATATGCATGCTGAGCATGGCGGGCAAATTGTTGGAAAGGGTTATAAAGGAGAGGATAGAACAGGAGCTGGAAGAGAAAGGTGGGCTTTCCGAAAGGCAATTTGGCTTCAGAAAGGGCCACTCGACCCTTCAGGCAATTGATAAGATAGTGGGGGACGCTAGGAAGTGTGATAAAAAATGGCTAGTATTAATAGCGGTAGATGTGGAAAATGCGTTCAATTCGGCAACCTGGAGCATAATTATAAGGGAATTACGCGACAGAGGTATATCAAAATACCTGGTGAACCTAGTAGAAAGCTACTTCTCCAAAAGGAAAATCAAAGTCACAAGAAATAGGAGTATGGAAATGACGGCCGGTGTCCCACAGGGTTCTGTATTGGGGCCTCTTCTGTGGAATATCTTATACGATCGGGTCTTAAAGATCGCCCTACCAGAAGGAGCGACGTGTATAGCATACGCAGATGACTTGGTAATCATGGTGGAGGCTATAAACGATATAGAACTGGAGCGACGGGCAAATGAGTCAATGAGGCTGATAAATAATTGGATGGTCAAAAATGGGCTAACACTGGCACCACAAAAAACGGAAGCAATTATCCTAAAGGGCAAAAGGAAGAGAGAATCCTTAAACTTTCACCTCCAATGCACTAGAATAATCCCTAGGAAACATATAACATATCTGGGCGTAGTAATAGACGAAGGAATTACATTCACGGAGCAGATAAAATACATAAGTAAAAAAGCAGACAGTAAAATGGCCGCACTGACAAGGATACTACCGAATATAGGAGGACCAAGTAGTCTAAAAAGAGCAGTATTATGTGGGGTCATACACTCCATAATCCTATATGGAGCACCGGTATGGTATGAAGTGCTAGAAAAGAAAAAATACCTAAATATTCTATCAGGGGCCCAAAGGAAGGCATTGTTAAGAATTGCGAGTGGGTATAGGACCATCTCCACAAATGCACTGCAGGTAATCACAGGTATACCCCCAATCTCGCTGTTGGCAGAGGAAAGATATCGCCTCTATAGAAAAGAAAACTCGCATCTGCAAGCAATAAAACAAGGGGAGAGAGAAGAAACGGTAGAGAAATGGCAACGATACTGGGAAAGCAATACGGAGAACGCAGCCTGGACAAGAACATTGATAGTAGATCTCCGGAAGTGGATAAAATGCGAGCATAGAAACTTGGATTTTTTCCTGACACAATTTCTGTCAGGACACGGAGCCTTCAGGGCGTACCTGAAAAAAATGGGATTAACCCAGGAAGACCAGTGCATCTATTGCGGGATGCGAGACACTGCCGAGCATGCAATACTGACATGTGACAGATGGGAAATATGGAGGGATGAACTAGAGACAGCGGTAGGCGTAAAGGTGGATACAAACAACGTAATAGAAATTATGCAACGCAACAAAGAATGCTGGGAAAAAATCAGAACCTTTGTGGGAACGACAAGGATGAAAAGGAACATTGGACACTGCGATGCTTCTGACGTTATGTCTCAAACGAGACAGTTCCAGGAGCACCGTGAGAAATCGAGGGGTTTTTAGTCTGAGTAGCGCCAGACACTGTTGGTTACTGTGTAACCTTCGCCATGCGGTTTTCCCCTCCCAAAAAAAAAAAAAAAAAAAAAAAAAGTGTTGTGTGAGAGGCAACACGTCTAGTCGCTGTACCAGTCCTGAGTTCGAGCTGCTACTTGTTAATGTTTCTGTTACTCTCTATTAAAAAATACACCAAAACATAACATAAACTTCATTAGACTAAGAGCTGGCGGCCGCGGAGGTACTACGACATTACTTCCGGCTGGAATATTATGAAGTGGTTGGGGGGACCATGAGGAAGTGCCATCTGCAAGGATTTTGCTCAAAACCCCTGCAAAGGACACGTCAGACGATTCAAAAATGAAAAAATTCTTGCTCAAAAAATGATCATACCTCCGGCTGAAAATTTGCACATTACCTGTTTAAAAGTCACAGATAATGTATGTAAATCGTCAGACGTCTCGGTCGCTGCCAAAGGGGTTATTTTAAAAAAAGACCATTTTAAGCACATATTAAAATCGTCAGACGAAAATACCGCTGCGAAGTCCCCCTACAATGTTCACAAAGTTCCGACCCACATGGAACGTATATTTTTTTTTTTCGAAAAATTATTTTCATCACTTCCGTCTGACGTTTTTACATATTATCGTAGAGACAATTTTAGGCATATTTATAAATCGTCAGACGAAAATACAACTGTGGAATGCCTCTGCAATGCCGCGAAAATCCAGTCTACATTATTACATATTGGGGTATTTCAAAACAAAGTAATTTGCTATTTTCTAACTTGGCATCCCGTAAAAAGTTTACTGACGATGAAATAGAGATTTTGCTCAAAGATGAGCGTTCTAGGTGATGTGGAGCAGCGTCCGCAATTGTTTTTTGATGAAAAATCACAAAATTACGTAGAATATTTGTGACAAATGGGTCAAAAAGAAAATTTTTCAGGCGAGATGTATGTTTTAAGTTTTTTGAATCATTTTGAAACGAAAAATTTTCTTGACATTATTTAATAAAAGCAACCGTTTAGCCAGAAAAAATTCAAACAAATTGAAAAAGTGGGCATTCTCCAAACTACAATTAATTTTTCATGGCGAAACAGTTGATTTTTTCGAAAAATGGGGAGAAATCTTTTCTTTTCCGAATGGGCCAATTTATAACAATTTTCACTTTTTATTTTACAACAAATTACGGCTATTACACACTAATTTGTGTTCCTTCACAAAAAAATAGTTAAAGTTTGGAGACTACTCACTTTTTCAATTTGTTTGAATTTTTTCTAGCTAAACGATTTATTTTGTCGAAAAATGTCAAGAGAGTTTTCTGTTTCAAAATCACTCAAAAAACTTAAAAAATACTATGCCGAACGTTAAAATTTTATTTTTGACTTATTTGCCACAAAAATTATATTTTATTTTGTGATTTTCCATAAAAAGTTGGATTGCGCTGAATCTTTCACTCTACGGAAAATTCTCATCTTTTGGCAGAATCTTCTGGTTCACCTAAATTAACAATTTCAGCTACAGCTCGTTGAGAAATCGATTTTTTTAATTTTTTTTAAATCATAAAATGAATACCGTATATTGTTTCAATATTTTTTTTTTTGATTTATTGAAATGCGTGTTGAGGTAATAAAAGGAAGTCAATGTAAGGGAAAATTTTTCAGTACATACATATAAAATTTTCAGCCGGAGATATGATCATTTTTTGAGCAAGGATTTTTTCATTTTTGAGTCGTCTGACGTGTCCTTTGCAGGGGCTTTGAGCAAAATCCTTGCAGATGGCACTTCCTCATGGTCCTCCCAACCACTTCACAAAATTCCAGACGGAGGTAATGTCGTAGTACCTCCGCGGCCGTCAGCTCTTAGTCTATATGTTTTCACATTAGAAATTCATCAAATTCAAATTGCTTCTAAGTGGTGTGAAAAATCCTAACGAACTGCATAATAAAACATTTAAACAATATGAATTGTTTTTAGTATAAATTGCTTCAACCACTTTAAAAATCATTAAATTGCACGTACATACACCACATAAATTTAATTAAGCAGCATACTAAATTATCTCTCGTAACATTCAATGCTATTTGCTCCAGACAGTAACAAAAAATTAAATACGTATTTATCCCTCCCATTTTCGTCTTCCTATTGTGTCTGTTGCCTTAGTAAAACGATATTATTTGAGGTTCGTAATTGTTTGTGTACAATAAAGTTTAATATAAGGCAATTGTATTTCTGCGGGTATTCAATTTATAAAAGAACTACCGTGTTTATTACTAGCTGTCTGCCTGTGTATGGTGTAATAAAGACCTTTAGTTTTAATTATCTGTAAGTGGAGGTAATGGACCACACCTGCTATCCCGCATGACGAGACAATGAACCTTTATAACCTATAACAAAGATAACTTTCCAGTGTCTGAATGTCTGAGGGAAGGTATTCATTCAATTAACCTACGGGTCATATTTGTTAAAATTAACCTGTTCAAATTAACAGCGTTAGTTTAATGTCCACCTTTTGTTACAGCAAATCATTTTTAATAAGGCGTATTTGTACAACTACGCATATAAAAATTTTATTAAGAATTCTCAATTATGAGTGTTTTCAATATATTTGCCAATTACATGCATATTTTATTAGAAAGCATGCCACAAAAATTAGACAACCGCACATCCAAGGTCCAGCTAGTATAAAAGCAGCATATACCTGTAAACATACGTACGAGATACAAACTTCCTTAACGATATTGACACCTACGTGAGTTTTGAGACGTGGTTTTATTACATTACAATATATTCAAAATTCCATGGTGGGATCATGTGACAAATGTTAAAAATCTCCGGAAACTGAGAAAGGTAAAAAATTGGGTATCACCCTAAAAACCAGGAGAGTCAATAACTCCTTCGCATCACAAAAAATTACAATGGATTATATCTCCTGTAGTCTGGGATAGGAAAAGAGACATTGGACGGAGAAGTAACTTCTGATTGAAGAGCGTCAAAACTTGGTTTGCTAAACTTTGGAGCCAGAGCATTATAGGTAATGATTTGTTGTATTTCCTGTACAATATACTCCAACTCATTATCGGTAATAATAATTTTAGGTTTCATGTCACATTTTTTCGTTTTTTTTTCAGGATTATGCTGAAAGTACATTATAGTGCGGCAAGGTCTGAAAGTGAGATTAATACGATACTTGATCGTCATGGTCACCTGAAGTCGTATATACGGTTAGTTATTCTCACTCGACCATTACTGGAGAATAATGATATTAATCTAGAAAAGGGAACTCATCGAGGGTACTTATGAGAAGCCCAATAACCAAGTGAATATGAGCTCATACAGTTGCTTCACAATATACAAACCATGATCTCTGAGTTCGGCTTAAGAACTACAGCAAACACGTTCTAGCTCTTCAGCGTCGTATTGCTCATTTTATTTGTCGCATCAACCAGAAGCAGAAATATCCAAACCGATTGATGGTGTAGGGCAACATAGACCTAGATATTACTTGAGCTAATGGAGTCTAGTATATTTTAAGTTTGGCGTATGTATGAGGTAATATTGTGCGTACGATTTCGTTTTCCCAAAAATATAATAATAATAATAATAATAATATTTGACAAGCCTGACATAGTACTCCTCGACCACCAACTCAAGACAATGTATGTCGTGGAATTCTCAGCTCCCGCTGAGAGCAACATTGTCTTGAAAGAGGAGGAAAAACGGACAAAATATCGAGATTTGCTCCGCAGGCTTTATCCAGGCCATTCTGTTAAAATAGTGGTACTGATTATAGGAGCCCTCGATGGAATGAGACAGACGCTGCTTTCAGAACTAAAGATCATACCGGCATAACGAGATTCGGCAGAGATCTTAGCCGGCAGAAAGCTGTCATCCTCGATTCATTGCGTCTACTTAGGGCACACGATTCGCGGACCCAGTAGTCACTCACCCCACGGTCGTGGGGAGGGGCTATATTGGTATTACCAGCTCCCCTCTGTGAGGGTCGGAGCCACAGAGTAGGGACTGATTTTTTGTAAAAAAAAAAAAAAAATTATTATTATTATATTGTATGGGTGAAAATCTTTTTGGGCTCTTGCTTTAACTTTGCGTGCAAGAGTAAATGAAATCGTACACGCAATATCTACTCATACACGCGCCAAGTTAAAATGTACGAGACTATATTACTAAAGATCTAATAGGACAATTTTGTTGAGGCCGTACACGTAATACAACCATGGTAGCTGAAAAAGAAGAAGGAGTTGTTTTTGGTTTATTATTTATAAAAAATTTATTTGATATAACTTACTTTCAGTTATTTGTACAATTATTATACCTGTACCTGAAGAAGACATGCGACTATACCATATGTAAAGATTATACTCTTCACCGGTTTATAGATGTTTCATAAATATCATTGTTGATCATTCTATGGGATACTGTTCGAGGTTTTTTTAAAATAAATTAGTTTCTTTAATTATAATTGCTATATTTGTAATTTTAATCATCTCTTGACGATGCCAGCTTGGCTGCCGAAATTCTCGACGGTATATTATACACTAATTTTGTCATTGTAGAGTTTGTTCAAGGACTGCAACACTCTTCATGTACATTTCCTAAAATGTATCACGGTTTCTAATATATTTACTCACAAACTTTTTTGAAAAACAATGTTTAAAAAAAATCTCTAGCTAACATTGACTAATTTTGAAAGTTAGAATTTGAGAACATCGTAGGAGAAAACAATTTTTAGTGTGTTTTCAGTAATTTTCATTACCATTTAAGGAGCGATTTCGCAGCAGAATTTGTAACAATGGTTTATTTACATTGAATTGCCTGATAGATAAGTTTAAATAAATATATTATTTAACAATTACTTAAACAAAACTTCCACAGGAATAAAAGTTTGTCAGTTTCCTTAAAAAATTAATAGAAATTATAAAAATTCCGCGTAATTGTCAGGTCAATTGATCTTGTTTTAGTCGAGTTCGTTTATTATTAGCACATAAAAACGCAACAGAAGCTTTGCGACATAATTATTAATACCGTGGGCCAAGCGGCTTTCTGTCATCAAACAAGCCAACGCACATTAAAAACTTATGAAGGTAAGAGAGTCAATTTTCTATCGATATAGCACAAAGAGTAATGGTTTTTTAATGAGGCCGTAAAGTTTTTGTTGCGTTTTCTGAGTGCTGATAATAGATCAACTCGATTATACCTAATATCAATATATTGAAATCGCGTACAAATGAGCAAGTATTGAAACCAAAGCATTATTAACCGACTTCAATATTGATATTAGGTAACATAAAATTAACTGGACAACTGTGTGAAATTCTATTTCACAATTTTTAATTTTTGTAAAAAAAACAGTAAAATTTTTTGTAAAAAAAAATGTTTAACATTAAGAACTAGCAGCCGGTATTTACCTCCTCTTTTTGCAGACCTACCATACAGCATACGGCTCATTTCATAATTAAAATTTCAGTTTCTGAGAAGTTGATTTTTCAATTTGTATTTGACATGGATCAAATATGGGTACCGCCGTTTTTGAGGGCGCTGAACACGGTAGAGATATTTTGATATTTTTAAGGTTTCCACCACTCAGCAACTACCCTTAAATTCGCGAAAAATCACCGATATTTCGCGTTTTTTGTATCGTAGGCATTTTTGGGCAGGATTTGGGTAGGCCGTATGATATTTAACCATACAACATGTTATTCACCCCCGGGATGGAAACTACCCTCTCCTCCAATACTAAAGTATTCCCAAAAAATCAAAATGCATGAAAATTTGTTTATCCCTGTTTTCGAGGGTGCTCAACACGATGGCAATATTCATTTCTCCCCCACCCTCCATCACTCCCTTTTCATATTTTTTTATATTGGTCATGTGAGAACTCGTTGGACCGGGTTTTTCAATGTTTACAATGTCGAATATTATGGGAGGGGGTAGTTTCCAACGCGGGGGGTGGATAAGATGTATGGTTAAATTTTATACTGCCTATTCGAATCCTGCCCAAACAATCGATCCGCATGCCTATTATGGATAAAACACGAAATAGGGGTGGTTTTTCGAGTTTGCGGGTAGTTGTTGAGGGGTGGGAGCCTTAAAAATATCACCGTCGTGTTCAGCGCCCTTGAAAACGGGGGGTATCCATATTTCATCCCCGTCACGGAACTTTTGTGTTTTGAGCCTTTTTCTGCAACTTTTTCATGGACTATTTCATACAAACCTAGTTTTGAAGTCTATTTACGTAATAGAAGACCGCCCAATGGCGTATTTCAATCAGTGTTGTTTGATTATTCTTTTGAACTCTCTCTGTATATTTCTGAAGTCACCAAAACTCAACGATCTATATATTACAACTTCTGGGTTTTTACCTTGTCTCGTTATTACCGAGCTTGTGATTGGCCACGGATCATTGACGAAAAAACTAATTTACACTGATGAATGTGTCGCCCTAGGTTTTACAGCCAGCGTAGGGTCTGTTTCACTTGACTGAATCTCTTGTGAAGTTTTATTGGCTAATTCTACGTTTTTATTTCAATTCATATCTTTTCTATACCGAGATCATTATATAGGGAGATAAAGTGCTCGTTAAAAAGCTCGATCTGTATCTGATAAACGCCGATAAAGTCCCACTTTTAGGTTTGGGCAAGGAGATCTGAGAGCTAAAGGAACGTGACGTGGTCTTTGATGTTACATTCAGTTACATAGATTAGATGGCACGAATCAAAATTTTTGGTTGCTATTTTTCTGTTCGTCAGACAAATTTGGAAGATCTGATATGTCGTTATGCATTTCTTACTTATGTCTTAGTATTAGATTATCAGATGGAAAATGTGCATGTAATAATTTTGAAGTTTGAAAGTAAATAACAACGTACAATTTCAGAATGACCAATATGTATATTAGGATGAAATACACGAGTACATTTCAGGTTGCGTTATGTAGTTTATGTTCAAATTGCAGAAATGAGGTATGATATACATCCCGTTTAGTGTTTATTAATGACCTAAAGTAAGGTAAAGACAAACGATGTCCCAGATGTTACAAATTTTCATAGTGAGAGTAAAGCAATAAAAAGAACAAGTAAAAACAAATACAATTTATTATAACAATCTGCAAAGTAAAGTACAAAAATTTTAAAGGTAAAAAAATCTTACAACAATACGCGCTAATTAAATCCGAATAAATCGAAATTTGAATTAAAATAATCCAAAATATTAATTGGAAATGTGTTAAATCTCGTTTTTGATCCGGTACCAAGCCGAGTAGCAACCACATGTCTTTTAAACTAAATTAATCACTTAGCAAAGTTTTCACTTTAATTTCTTGATCAAAAAGGTAGTTTGGAGAAACTTGGCTGATATTTATAACCATTTTAACTCACAAAAACAAGAAGAAATGAGAGGAAATTTTAAAAACCAAATCGATTATTAAGGGCTTTTTGATCTTTATCCTATCATTTTGTAAACAATTTCTATACGCCAATTATGATAAGAGTTTATATTTTAGATTACATATGATATACACATCTATTTAATAAATTGATATATTTTCCTAGTGGGAGCTACCTTTTGGCAGAAAGCTTAAATTTAGGTGGTAATTTAGATAGGCAAAGCGTGATGACATCTATCGCTGAATGTGTAATTTATTACGATTGATGAGTGAATTGATCTACTAAAATCCTATTCTTACACGTTACTATTAATTTGTCGAAACCAGCGAAAGATGACACGTCACATGTTTGAGAAATTACCTTAAGAATTTTAAGTGGCTCATATACGTCGGTGTGTCTGAACTTAGCATATTCCAATTGAGCTACTTCTTATAAAATATATAATACAACGTAGATATTTTATTAACAAACGCGATAGCCATGGCATACGAGACAAAACCAAATGATATAAAATTATGTAAAAAAGGTATTTTTTGTAAAGTCATTACTTTTCAAATTATCTGATATTTTCTATTTTAAAATTTGTCAAAGTATAATTTGAATTGTAATAATAATAATAAATAATATTTATTCACATCTTAACGTTTACATTAATCTACGTTATTTAAATATATACACTTATAATATATTACCATAAATTTACTAGAATGAACAATGTTATTAAAAAATATAAAAATCCAAAATGTGACTTAACATTTGTTTTGGTTTGAAAAATGAAACATCGTTAATCTTTGATTAAGACGGGCATATCCAAGACAAAGAGAGAGAGAGAGATCTGATAAAGAAATATTTATTATTTTTGGCCATAACTTATTAGGTATTGGTAAAAAAAAAATATAAGACTACATAGGTAGAATTATGACAGGTGTAATGACACGAATTTTCACTCAATAATTTCAGTTGTTTGCAAAATTAAGTTAAATTAAATTAAAAAACAGTGCCAATCTGCTTATTTTGTAGTTTTAAATGAACTAATTATGCGAACAACTGAAATTATTGAGTGAAAATTCATTTTACTATATCTGTCATGGTTCTACTTAGGCAATGTTATACTTTTTTTTTACTAATATATGTATTTAAAAAAAGTTATGACCAAAAATAATAAATATTTGCTTATCGGATCTCTCTCAATTTCTCCTAAACATTAGGTAAACTTTAAAATAAAATAAGATCAAATAAAGTAAAATAAGATAAAATATGACAAAATAATATAAAACAAAATAGAATAAAATAAGTTAAAATAACGTTAAATTAAGATAATAGAAAACAAAATAAGATAAGATAAAAAATAATAAAAACGGTAGAATTCTGATAGACACTACGAACTTTGTGTGAATGTAGAATTTCATGATTAATGAGGATTATAGTTTTTTCTTTGGGTCGATAATGTCATTTGCGAAAGTTCTTGGGTTTTATATTATAAAGTTTTTTAATAACTTTTTGAAAAGGTGTATTTTGGCAACGTTTTGTATAACATCTGGCACAGTGTTGTAAACCCTTGGGGCTACGACGATGTAAGATCTTTGAAAGATTGTCTTAGTCAAGAATTACATTGGTTTCTTTGCCTCTTGTTACATTCGTGTACAGATAGGTGTTGTATATTTTTTGTAAATTGATATTTTATATTTATGTCATAGTAATATAATTGTCTGATGTCGAGCAGTTTTCCTTCTATATACAACAAATCAGGTGGATATCTTGGATTATTGGACAGCATTATTTTTACAAATCTTTTTTGGATATTCTCAAGAGAAATTAGATCAGACTTAACGACATCTCTCTATTCAAGTATGCAATAATTGAGGTGTTAACCCATATACCTTTTTTGTTAATTATTTAAATTTGTGGCCCTAAGTCTAATTTAATAATGTAAAGTCAAGTAAATTGTGTAGTAACGTATTTTAACTTTTAAATAAAATATACTATTTATTTTTAAAGTAAATTGTCTCCTCATCCATGGATACACATTTAACGCTTCTAATTCATGCTGAAGCTACACATTTTCTAATCTCTTTCTGAATTCTTCATATACAGATGATATCACATCTTTATTTATGGTTGAAACAACAAATGTGTACTAGTAGGAGGTCTAGATGTAGAATAGTGTTAAACTTAGTTAAATAAAATATTTTTTTAAGAGGTTTTTACTTACTTTGCAACTAAATTGTATTCTCTTCATAACAGAAAAAACTTCGTTAAATAAGAATGACTTTTTCTCGGCAAATCAAAAATAAGTTTACAAATCAAGTATTTTAAAATTGATCAGATTACAATTACTTTTCAATAAATTTAGCTGCGTTCCAAAAACACCATTAATGTCTTTCATTAAAACTTTAATTGTTGTAACGCGCCCTGCATACTATTTCTTATTAATTAGGTTCTAATACATTTCAATATTTTCAACTACATACCAAAAATCAGATTCCTACGAATTATTTTTAATACAATTTTTGGTTTGACGCACCCTGTTTATCCTTAAGATCTATCCGGATTTATTTTATTTGAAAATTTTCAGTTCCTACGTGCCAAGAATTAGATTCCTCCGAAGTCTTTTTGTTTATAGTTTTTTTGATGTGATGTGCCTTGTACATTTTCTTTAAATTTATCAGGTTTCATTCCATTTCAATTTGTCAGCTGCGTGCCAAAAATCAGATTCCGCTAACATCTTCTTGTTAATAATACTTTTCTAATGAACGGCTCTGTATACGTGTTTTTCAAATCATTTTTTCAATTAAATGTTGAACGTTTAAACATCTTCTTGATAGTAAATTTTTTTTAAATTTAAATACATTTATTTTATTTTCTAATAAAAATTCAGCATTTTTACAGAATGTGCTAAAGAATCCACCCAGACACTTCAAACGTCTTTGCTAAAAAGGGTTCTCTTTAAATAATATTCGTTCTCGCTTTAATTTTTTCGCCTTTTTTCTGAACCGTCCATCATACCCAATACCTCGGCCAATACCCAATATCACAAATAAATACTTTAAATACTTTACATTGCCTGTGAGAACTGTACAAATGATTTAAATAAAATTAAATGGAACAAGAATATTACACGAAATACAATTTTATGATTATATTTTATTAGAATGATTTAGTTCTGTTGCGGAAAATTCATTTTGCCTTTCAGAAAGTTAAGGCTCCTCAGAGGGCAATTAAAAATTAACTCTTTTGAAAGTAGAACTATAAATTGCGTTCAAAATTATTGAAATGAATATGAAATACCTAAGAAACAGGTTAAGAGTGCCCTGGAGAGTGCTATAACGGGAACTAATAACATTATGTATTAAATAAATAACGAAAAAGTTTACTACTGGATTCTAAAACCAGAAACAAGAAAAATATCAGAATGGCAGAACAGAATTGATGTTTACGTAATTATAAAAAGAACTTGTAGTTTTGTATATTATTTGAAAATAAATATCCGCTCAAAAATAAAAATGTTATAAAGGGATTCAATTGAATTTTATTGAATATAAAAGGTTTTACAAAGTTTCAATTTGACGCTAATGTTTACAACATCAATATATTGATCATTCACCTCAATTTCGTACTTTCAATAACTGAAATATAAAATATTATTTTTCGTTGTTGTTTTAGTAAATTAGAATACAACAACAGTTTAAATGGCGAAAATTGTTTACTATAATCATTCTTTTAAATCGAATTAAGCAAAACGAAGCCAATTTAAAATGTCCCAAAGCCCCAAAATTAGCTTAAATAAACTAAACCATTTCATCCGGTCACTAACAGGTGAATCAGTTGACGTTCTACCTACATTTAAATTACTCCTGGTGACTGACAATAAAGCTATGTGGGGAGCAGACATAATGAGTCATTATTGCTATATAAAATCAAAACCATACTATTAGATATGTTTTTATTACGTAAAAGAGATAAGTAAATTTTGTTTGAATGATTTAATTTAACCGAATTCATTGTGCCTATTTTCTTCCAAGAACATCGAAAATAAAATTTTATTGTAATCTATAATATGACCATGAACTTACTCAAAAAAAAACAGGTTCTCTGTATGTTTATTTACATGTCGAACTTCTGTTATTTCTCGAGTATTTTCGATTTTCTCCTTAAAATTTAGTACTTAAGTACTGTCGTGCGCAAAAAAATGGGAAGTCTTATAACGTATTTTTGTTAAAATATAGCTGTGTACATCTAACTTTAATTTTCGGCTACTCATTACATATTCAAATAGAGATAGATTTACATTTCCTATTTTTTTTGCTCACGACAGTACCAATCCATCATAAAAGGTACGATGTCTTCTATTAAAATAATTTTGTCATTGTTTGACGTAAGTATCTCAACCATCTGTATAAACTTTCATGTATAACCGTCTACAATTTTACCGTACAAATAAAAAAGGCAACAAAAACTTTACGGCCTCATTAAATTACCGTTACTCTCTGCACTATTTTGCCCGCAAATTGAGTCTCTTGCCTTTATAGGTTTTTAATGTACGTCAGATTGTTTGATGACACCATACCGAATGGTTCACCGGCGTTAGTAATAAGTTAGTAAAGTTTTTGTTGCATTTTTTATCTGTCCAGTAAAATTGAAGACCACTATATCTCGCAGAATTTAGACGGACCTTATAAAACAAATACCAAACTATTCACGTAATGGCCATCTATAAATTTTTTAAATTTAGGATAATCAGAACAATAAAATCAATTGACTCAATCTCAATGAATAATAAAATAATGAATTTGTCAAGTTTCATAATTTTCTTGGGTGTTTGAGATGTTTACCCCATGTTTACTTGCTTTTCATGTTCTACTTAGTTAAGCCACTTCCAATTAAGAGTTGGTCGGAGTGTATTAGTCATCCATGCTTCCAATTTTAATTGTAAATGATTTCACGTCAATAAAATGACGCAGCTGAATGTACGGTGTGCTTGGAAGGAGAGAGATAGAGATGTAGTAGAATATGACATTGGACAAACTTATTATACCTAATCTTTAAATTTCTCTGTGCATTTGAGGACATTAGGGCTAATTTTATTTTAGTTCTACAAAAGGGAAAATGTTTATTTTAATGATACCTATGCGGGACGATAAAAATTATTTTTGCAAATCGATAATAGAAAAAAAAAATTATTTCTTTATATATACTTTTTTTTCTCTCATCGTCCCACATTGTAACATGTTTTTAATGTCTTTTAGTGAAAGCCGTTTTTTAAAATAATGATTTATATGAGAGTAATTTGCACCGTCTTTCCGGCTTATATCCGGAGCGCTCTTAATGTGTTTGATTTGACCAACGTATATAACCAGTTTTGCAGGTGACAAATTAATAAAATGGGAAAATTAAAAATGATGTAATTTGATGCAATTTTTTTTTTAAGAATCAAGGTGATAAAATGTATAGTTTTAAATATATATGAAAAAATCGAAAATTCTTTATTATTTATAACAAACAAAAAAAACATATGGTTATAGTTATACTTATTATTTTAGTCCATTTCTGCCACATTTTTTCTCTTCATTTTGTGCATTTCGAATGGTCTCTTTCCAATGTTCGGCAGAAACATTTCTAATGTGCCACTGACAGCTGTCAACTGTCAAATGCTACTTTTGACATCGGATTTGAAATCAGCGACCCCAAAAACATTGATGAATGGCAATGAATTTAGTTCCATTTATAGGAAATAGTGGAATTTTTGGTCTATTTGTTTTTGTAAAAAAAAAAAAATGTAGTTAATTCCTGATAAATACCTACTTAATTTTCTTAGACTATTAAATTATTTATTTCTAGTGAAAAGTGTTTAATAACATTTTCTGTTTAAATACTGCTTGCATTTACTTATTACTATAAACTTAAATATGATTTTCACGATCTCTGATTAATTTCATACAGTTGCACTATTCGAGGCCATTCCTGATTCGACTTTGATTTCGAATAAAACTATTGTAAAACTACTTCAAGCCTCTCAGGTAAGTTTAGAAAGTAGCAATGCTGTCGGTTGAACCGGAAATAAATTTTTGGGTTTGCTTACGTCACAAACGTATTTTATTGTCAAATACACTGTAAATTTCAATTTTTTATCTTGTTAAACAAAGGAAAAAAGAGGTGTATCTGGTCTCGTAGTCAATCAGTATAAATAACTTGTCAGAGTTTCAAAGTTTACGTCTTTCCTATGCCACTTTAATTAAAAACTCTGTTTTTAACTCAGCTATTAATTAATACAAAGTTTTTAAATTTAACCAAGTGCTTCTAAGCACTTTTTCTCGCTACAACCGCGATCTCGTAATTCAACAGGTTATGAGCCCAGGTAATAAGTGTAGTCATTAGCAGAAAGTATATAAAAAGTGTGTTACGTCGCTGTCAAGTATCATTATCGTCAAAAAGAAACCGAATGCGAATGGGAATAGTAGTACGGTGCGGATTGAAGCGCATATTAATAAAGTGCAACATAAATGCATAACATTTTAATTTTTCAGGTAATACGTAGTCATTAGCAAAAAATATATAAAAAGTGTGTAACGTCGCTGTTAAAAAGAAGCCGAATGTGAATGGGAATAGTAACATGGTGCAAATTCAAGCACATATTAGTAAAGCGCAGCATAACTACATCATTTTAATTTCTATTGCAAATGAACTAACTTCTAAAAATTTATAAATATGATAGTAAATGCTTATTATGTTTTATGCTTTTATTTTCTACTTTACTCATTATGGTTATTTAAATAATAAATTAGCTATATTATAATCACATACAGTAAAATTTACAACACTCCAAACTCAGTATTTAATAATAAAAAAACTAAAAGTATATGTTTGTCCCTCCGTCTTTTGAGGATGACTCTGAATTTTACAGGGAAATGGATGAGAAGAGAATCAAGCCCATCGGCTCATTTGTTTTAAATAAAAGGGGTTATTACAGAAATCGACATTTTTTTCGGAAAAATCACGTCGTAAAGTGATTTATTAAAGTTAAATAACCTGTTCTACCCGTATTGTTAACGCTCTGTACATTAAGAGAATAAAAAATTTGTAAATCATTGTTATAGGTCATATAGGTATGACTGGTGGTCGAGAGGTGAGCGCACTTGCCTCTCACCCAAAAGTTCCGGGTTCGATCCCCGGTCGTGGCAGTGGAAAATACTGTGAGAGGGATTTTTCCACTATACACGGATATCGGTGTGTGTCCCTTGTCTCTAAATGTGTAGCCCCCTCCCACACAAGGCTCTTCTAGAGCCTTCCGGGTTAAAGGGGGTCGTAATTACCTGTGGTGTTATTATTCATATTAGCATAAATAGAAAAAAAAATTATAAAGTTTTTCCACTTGGGGATTAAACCTGTCAAGGGATGTACTTTCAAAATAAAAAGAGTTCCCAAGCAACAATTGGAAGCTTCATCCCTAAACCCCACCCCTAAAGTGCAATTCGGTCGTATTTTGCGATTTTCTTGAAAACGTTTGTCCTAGAAAAAAATTATGTTTACAAGAAATATTCCCAGTAAAATTCTACACAAGAAAGTATTTATTACCTAAATTGTTTAGAACAGAGGTTTTCGAGAAATTAGCTATTGAAGTTAGGGGTTGTATTAATAGAAATCAGTCAGTATCAAAGGCCTGTATAAAAACATATGAAATACTGACATTATTTTTGCCTCTATCTCTCTTATGAATTCTTGTCCCGAAGTTTTGGGACATCCTGTATATAACACGATAATGTAAGGATGTTTCGTGTTTATTTCAAAGAACAGTATTTTACTTATATTCTGAGTATACGGCGATATATTTTTCATTAAAAATGTCATAAATATTATACAGAGTGGGACAATAGTGCGTCGGACCTCGATATCTCGAGTTCTACGATAGTTAGAGAACCAATTTCGTTTTATTGAGCAATAATTACAAAATTCAAAAATAAACAAAAAAAGTGGTTTGTTTCCTCAAATTACTCAGTAGAAAAAATTATAATAAATGTTCCACATGTTGCCCATTTTGATTGACACATATGTGCTTTTAAAATGAGGTTCCCACTGTTCCTAAAACTGCCTGTGTGATAGATGTAAAGGCAGTTATTATTCTTTCCTTCGTATTTTGTACTGTTGTTTGGTATGTCTCTATAAACAATTTCCTTCACGTATCCCCATAAAAAGACATTCATTTTTGTAAGATCTGAGGATCTAGCACACCATTTAGTGGTTCCGTTTCTTCCAATTCATTGATTAGGGTAAGTATTATTTAAGTGGTCTCTAACTACATTTAAATTTACCAATAATTGTGGCAGATAATTTTCCAAAAAATGAAGATAAATAGCTCCAGTCAATGTACCTTCAAAGAAATGTGGCCCTATTACATGTTCTCCAATTATTTCTCCCCATACGTTTACAGACCATCTGTATTGGTTATCAACTTGCATAAAAAAGTGAGGATTTTTCGAAGCATAATAATGGAAACTATTAACTATCCATTTTTATGAAAAGTTGCCTCATCACTGAATAAAACAGTATTGAAGAAGTTAACATCATGTTGCATTTCACCTCTGGCCCAATTAGAAAATTGTAGGCGCTTTTGAAATCGTCATGAGATAATTCCTGGTGCATTTGAATATGGTACGCATGCAGCTTATTTGTTTTTAAGATTCGACCCACAGACCGTATACTTATTCCTACTAATGGGCTCACTTCTCTTTGACTAAATGGGGATTCTCAACAGTTGCCAGCACCACAGAAAAATCATTTTCTTCGTCCACAACACGTTTTATACTTTAATTTTTTTAATATTCGGCATTTCCAGTTTCCAGAAATCTATCGAGAAGGTTTTGGAAGCTGCTAACATCAGGACTCCTTCTTTGAGGATAATGTTGGTGATAAATTTTATTGGCAAGTAAACCATTTCTGTCTAACTTGCTCAAAACCAAAGTCATGTCTACAGTTCCGCTTTATTAAAATTCATATGGTAAAATTCCAAATGTTTTAAATTCAATACAAATTGTAACTATCGATAAGTGTGATAAATGCTTCTTTGTACATGACAATTCATACCAAACTGATGTTTTATTGCTTGTCGAATAATGAATACAGCAAAATAATGCACAAGAAAACATTACAGTAAAGAAAAGACCGGCTACTTTACTCATTTCAATGGATTGGAAGAAATTGTCCCACTAGGTGGCCTCATTTCAAAATTGTATAAAGACGTGTGTTAATCAAAATGGGCAACATGTCGAACACCTGTTATAAATTTTTCTAATGAATTATTTGAGGGGCCTCTTTTTTTAAGTTTACTCTTGAATTTGACACTTATTTATTTATAAAACGAAAATGGTTGCAATTAGCCCTGGGGAAGTACTTACAAAAATGTTCGCTTTTGATTTCTACATCACATCGTCGAAAAATATACAGGGTGTTTCATTTGAAAACATTCGGAAAATTCAATTTAAAATGTTCTTAATTGAAAAATAATTTTTGGCAACCCTGTACATTTTTAGGAAATGGAAATGATTCAAAAACATTATATATATAATTATTTTATGCTAGGTGTTTATCATTATATACTTCATTTGTTTGTTCCATAGATACTTGTCATGTAATTTATAATTTCATGTTTGTTTGAGTTTGTTTGTTCTTTTTTACCTGTTTCTTTTATCTTTTTTGTATTATATCTACTTTTGTTCTAACCTTATCCTGTAAATGGACCTCGGTCTGTTGGATATTGTAATTCAATAAGTAAATAAATAAATAAATATTGTCTGAAAGTTATTTGTGGCAATAGTACATGTGGTAGAAAACCCAAATAATAGGAATAATAAATAAATAAATTAGATGTCTCGTAACTGGCATTCACATAAGTTTTTCTTAAAACCCATAATTGTGATTGTGGTGATTTTTTTAATATCCATTTGCAGATTGCATTATTTCAACAAAAAAAATTCATTACATCCAAGTGGTTGGGAGATATTCAATGCTAATATAGGAATGAATAGAGCCTAGAAAGAGGCTTCAAAAAATGTACTGATATACATAGCATTCCATTTTAAAAAATGGCACCTGGTCCTGTAATTTCGTCTTGGCACGCCCTGTATGTTCGAAAATAATTTCCAGTTATAGATTTTTTTATCTAGTTTACATGCAATTTTTTTAAAAATTCCTAGCTATCGTAGAACTCGAGATATCGAGGTCCGGCGCACTATTGCCCCACCCTGTATACCTATTTGTCAAACAAAAACAAGTTTTTCAAGATATATTTTAAAGCGACACAATAATTACGTATAATGTTAGCGCCTTGTAAATATACATGTCAAGTTTTTATTTATTTATGTTTTATTTAATGAAGTAAAGAAAATAAAATGAGATTTAAATTTATTTATCATATATTTATCAACAGATAAATAATTTCGTTCTATTAAGAGTATTTCGACGAATAAAATAACGTGCGAATGAGGAATTGCGAGTAATTCCTGCCACACGTGCGATAACAAATGATCGCCGTTGGAAGTTAAAGTCAATTTGAAGAGTTGGGACTAGCGTTCCTCCTTTGGTTAAGGCAGGAATGCGAGTGCAGGAATCCAGAAATTTCAACTGGAAAGCGGAATGCTGCGACATCTGTTGACGCCATGCTTGGAAGTCAAGCCGTGGGGTGTCGCCTCCGTTCAAGATTGAACAAATAAAGGCAGTTTAATTTGCAAAGAAACATTAAAGTTAAATTCCAATTGGAATGAATGAGGGAAAATGCTAGTAGATATATAATCATTTCAATCTAATTTTCATCAAACACAAAATAATTAAAATAGCACTTAATACATGTTTCATTTTATTAACAATTTTTTTTTCCTTACAACTGGAAAAGACATAAAATATCATATCGGTGTCGATCAGCAACATGCCTATTTTTAACTATTTTTATTTACCTTTCATGTTGTAGCATGTAATTCAATAACAGCTATTAAAATACTAAAATGAATCAGCAACATAAACAAATATTAATTAATATCAATATGAGATTAATTAAAAGTGGAGCTATGAATACATCATTTAAAATGAATAAACAAATATTTACTTGAAGCGATTAATATTTGTTCCAAGTGAATTTCTGCAGGAACAAACTACATTAGCAACTCGTCACGTTTTCAAAAAGGCTAAGAAGCTTATGTGAAAAAATTATATTGTTATATAATTTATTCATATATATATATATATATATAAATAACCAATTACAGAATGGAGAAAGTTAAGCTGATTATAAAGTTATATTCGTATTACACGGATATTAAATTTTTATCGAGGCAAGACTACAATTAAATCAGGCACATTTTGTAGTGAATTATAATTTTCACACATAAAATGTTTCACGCTTTCTATTTTTTATACGAGGTACACGAAAATATAGCTGTTCTAAAATATCGAGATGAATATTGTGAATAAGTTTATATAGGAAACCTATGGGGTGCGCTATTCATCTTGCTACGTTTTACAAGAGCATAAATACACGTTGAATAATAAGGGTTACAAGATAATACAAAAAGAAAACACTTGGGCTGCTGAGGCGTAGCAGATCGCAGACAATACCTAGCCCGGATGAGTGATGTAACGTGCCCACGACAAAATTTCACTAGCTCAGAAATCTCAGGGCGTTAAGCCCAAGTATAACATAAACTATTATAAATTATTAGTTTACTTATTTAACATAAAACACTGAGGGTTCCATTCGTAATGGTCGCAGATGAAATAATGACACTTTCTTTCAACATGAAATGCACTATATTACAGTATTTACAAATAATTTCCAGTTCTCTAACATGAAACCTGGCGATGTTCAATGATGTGGCTAATTCTGATTAATAAATTACAGCATAAATAAAGATGTTACCTCTCGTGTAGCCGCAATGGGTCTGAATAGAGAACCTCCTTAAGTAATAATAAATGCAGAACCACTGAAGGTGTCTTCGGGAAAAAAGGAATAGACCAAACGATGAGGTTGATTTACAGCCTCTCCAGCCGTGGAACTTTCTACTCTTGTGCTTGGGCGCTCTAACCCCGTCCGTGGACTCTAAAGATACACCGATTTAATTTGCACGGTCGAAAATGCACGTGAAACGTGCCTCATGAGAGCAATTTAAATCAGACGAAATATAATTAACCTCAATCCACCAAAACTCCTATAGAAGGCTTCAGCTTAATGAATGGAGTCGAGTCCGTATTTCAAACCAACGAGATACTTCCAAAGGAAAGCCTGTACATTTAAATCCTGCACCAGCAGTTAAAATTTGCTCCCAACAACAAAATATTCTGCTCAACAGAACAACATAAAACGGAGGAAATTTTCTTGGTGTTGATAACTCCAAAATTCACAAAGGTGCCTTGAATAAAACAAGTTTTTAGGAATCACTAATCATGTACACGTCGTCAAACGTCTTTCTCTCTTTTGACAAAGACGGAAGTCACGTGACCGTCCTTCCCAGCTGGTAGACGCGCGACCACCCACTAGCGGCTGTTAATGATATGTGGCCCGCAAAACACACATGTGCATCGCGTGTCGTATATGCGACAGGGCCATAACAATCTGTATTGCACGTTCAACACATCAAATCTTTCTACAGCATATTCGTATTTCAGATTAATACAAAGTAAACGAATAATATCAACGCGTGCAAAGGCGAGGTGTCCTGAATGTCGCATTTCTATCTGTGGATCGGCCATAAACTCGCATGTGTTTGTTTATATCATATGAATCTGAAACGTAAATATGTTGTAATGTAATGCCTCGTAAATAGCCAATTGTAGAATAATTGACATCTTCAATCAAACCCGGAGACCACACCAGTGAGCAATATTCTAATTTTTTGCGTATAGTTATTTTTTCTGGGGTTAAAATTTAAAAAAATTAAGTACAAATGTAAAATTTTACTTTGAGAGTTTCTAATTTCCACCACATCATTGTTCAAAAAAATCAAAACCAAATGACAGGCAGTTTTATTAGTTCAGTCACTTTCATTTGAAAATTATAAAAAACTAGGCTAATGGGTGCTACTATAGTCTAGTATACTTTAACTAGGCGTGTGTATGTATGAGTTAATATTTCCGTACGATTTCATTTTCTCTTGTACACAAAGATCCAGAAATATTGTCCACGTAGACAATGTTTCTGGACTATTGCTTTAACTTTGTGTACAATATGGGAGAAAATGAAATCGTACGGAAATATTAACTCATACATACACACGCCAAGTTAAAGTATACTAGACTATATCAAAAACTACAAAGATAAGGATATACAAAACCTTTTTATGCTATGTTGACATATGGCTCAGAAGCAAGGGCCTTCAAAAATAATGAACAACTCTTTCAAAATAAAATTTTGCGGAAGACCTTTGAAGCAATAAATAATAATGGCATATGGAGACGTAGGTGCAACTGTTAACTATATAGCATAGAAGAGTGTTGCCAAATAGCACAGACCTAATAACGATAAAAAAGTTGGGGCATGTGATGAGGGTGGAAAACAATAACATGGTCAAGATAATCTTTGAAGCAGAATCAGTGGGAAGTAGGAAAAGAGAAAGGACCCACCTTCGATACCAATAAATTGGAAAACTAGAAAGCGGCAGTACAAAATAGAACACAATGGAGGAGGTAGCTGCAGGAAGTCAGGGCTCATGACGGGCTGTAGACTAATGAAGATGATGATAAAGTTAATTTCAAATACGCATTTTTTAGGGTCCAACTAGTTGAAAAAAATCCTTTCATACTCATATAATATAGCTGAAATATTGTAATACAACTTCGTATAATGCATTTTTCAAAACAATTTTATTTTTTTGCGAGATTTATTTTTGCAAGATTCATATTTTCCTTATATTCAAATGGTTCTTTCTAAAATTGAAATTAAGATGAATTGATGTCGCAAGCGGCACCAAGAAAATCCTATTAATTTTTTTCACTTGATTCGTTATAAACAAGCACCTTAACAATATTAAATTTTCGTAAATATGCATTTTTTGGAAGCTTTTACCTATATCTTGGCATATCTCTATCGCAAAGGGATGTAACAGGTCTCAACCTTTAGGTAACTGAATAACTTTATAGAACATTCTTAATGCAACTCATTATTTTTTTAATATGTTGCGAATTTCGAAAGTAAAAATCGAATTATTTAAAGGAATGGTTGAAAAAATGTCATAAATTTAACACAGTCATCTTAGTTAATATTTATTGAACATAAATCCGACAAATTTAAAATTAACGGAAATTCCATGGGCTTTAAAAAGATTTATTGACATTATTTAGCTAAAATGCTTATTTTTCAGGATATTTGGAAAAGTCTCACTTCCTGCCCCTTTAAAAAAAATTCTGTCGATTTTGAGGTAGACTCATTCGTAACTAAAAGAGTTAAGTACAAATGAAACATTTCATTGATATCTTTTAATTTATTCCTTTATATTCCTCATTATCGTATAAATCAAAACTCAAAACATTTTAAGCCATTTTTTCCAGAATTTTAGCAAATGTTCCCTGATAATTGTTGATTCTTTGTGACTAGTTCCTGACTGTTTCTAAATTCACCGACTTTTCCATTTTTCCATGTTTTCCAGGTTGCTGAGCATCCTAAGTACTTAGCACTTGAAGTTCTAGTTATATATTGTAATTATTTTAATTTAAATTTTTAAATCTGGAGATAAAAAGACCTAAAGAAGCCGAAGCACGTGTAGAGTTTAAGTTTTAATAAAAACTTTCTGAAACATTAAAAAGTGCATATCCAGCTTTATATATTTAATAATCTTTCACTTGGCGCCAACCGTGAAATCTGTTGAATTTATTTAGATTTTTAAAGGTATTTCATTATAACAGTAACATACATATAAACCACGCCTCTGCCATTGTAGACGAGGTGCTACTGTGCAGCTAGCATGCCTTCAACTCCGTTGAACTTTTACTCTTCAAAATTAGATATAATAATCTCACATTTGTTTGCTTTGCATACTACAGGAAGGAAGTAAACAATTGCTGGAAGGTATAAGAGGTAAAATTAAAGCGTAAACCTGTTATGAATGTTATCCCTTTTATTAACAAGTACCGTTTATTACATCAGTCAGATAAAACAAGTCAAAGTTAATAAACGACTTATTAGGATGTTCTACTTGAGTTCTGAATTACGAAATTAAGGTCAGAATTTAAAAAAAAAAGGTGAATGACAAATGAAATTAAAACAACGTATATTTACACTCGAAATATTTCTATTATTATGAAACATAAAAATGTATTAAAATTCCTGCGTGATAAGTTGAAATATATGACTGAAAGAAGTGAATCGAAAAATGTTATTGCTCGCGATTATGTTTAAATATTGTAGATTTCACGATTATTATTCTATCTACTAGTCGAGTCAATGAAGCGCCAAATATATATATTTAAAAATTTTCGAATTTTCTTAAATATATAAATTACATATATTCAACATAAATAAAAAATGATTTATAATTGTTTAAATTTTTTTACAATTTTCATATACTAAGCTTTTAATAACTGTAAAATAAAGAAGAATCCTTTACTATTTAAAAGTTAATAAATACCGTAAAAAAATAATTTCTGCATAAATTGTCTTTATATTGTTTAAGCAATATAAATATTCAATTGCGCACATTGAAATGTTTCTGATTTCAAATAATATATGAAAACAAACCTTAAAAAAATATCATCAAAATCGGACTTGTTCCTGAGAACTAAAAAGTAAAAACCTTCATTGACTCGATTATTTAGATAAAACGGAGAATCGAAATTCTAAAGAGGATGGAGAGCTTTTTTAAGAAGAAATTATAAACACACTCATGGGTCACCTGAATATATATTTTTAAAACATCTCAGCTATTATTCGATAAAGGGTATACTACGCGACCTAAGAAAATCCATTCCCTTTACTTTTAAATTTTATTTTTCTCTTTGAACATAAGGAATTAGTAAATGCTACTTACAACTACTAGTAGATTAGAAATAACAGGACTGTGATACAGATCCCCCACCACAGGTTCCACACCACTACTATGATCCCCCACCACAAATTCACACACTTCCCCCTCACCACCCTTCACCTCACCACAAATCCTTTTACCATTGATACCCCACCTATTTTGGGAAGGGGGAATGTCACAGAATTCTCATAGGCTGGGTCATTCAAAAGAGAAAGGGACATGCTATATGACTGACTTGTTAAGTTATACAGAGCTTTCAGTAATGATCACAGGACACGTGACCGCAAAAATATAGACAACCAACTGTACACGATGGTATTGCACTAAACAGAAATACCCTAAATCCATTAGCGTTCTAGTTAAAGGTAAAAAATTTATAATTCATTTATTCATCAAATTTAAGAATTTTTTAATATTAAAAACAAATTTAAATGGGATGCCTTTTATCTGAATAAACAAATGTTCGCAAGAAATAAATTATTACACCTAATTCAAAATAATCTTTATTTCCACAGACAACATGAATATAAACATTAGAATCGAACAATTCACAGTAAATAAAAGAAATTACATAATAAAAACTTTTGTTATGAGATTTAAATTAGAAGAAGAATGAATAAGTACATTTTAATACGAAATGCCAAGAAATTATAACAAATGCTCAAAATGGCTGCTTGAATTTCTAAACACACATGGACTATTCGCTTCATATTTTCGAATACGTTCTGTAACTGATCAACAGTAATATTGCGGATTTCTCTTTCTATTACCTCTTGTAATTCGTCAATGGTATGTAATTTATTTTTAAAAACATTGTTCTTCATGTGTCCAAATAAGAAATAATCACAGGGCGTTAGATCTGGAGACCGTGCAGGCCATAGTCCCTGGCTGACTAATCGGTCATCGTAAAACTCCCGTGAAAAATCAAGTGAAGCTCTTGCTGTATGGGCAGTAGCGCCGTCTTGCTGGAAATAACCATCTTGCAGTTCATCATCATGCAACTGCGCCAGAGATGGCTCTAAATAAGAGTTTGATACCTTTGGGCATTAATTGTTTCACGAAAAAATATAGGGCCTAATAATTCACCTTCTGGATATTGCCACCCATACACCAACTTTTAAGGGGTGTAAACTTGTTTCTACATAAGTGTGAGTGTTTTCTATAGCCTATGTCCTGTAGTTCTGACTATTGATATAACCTGTTAAGTGGAACCACGCTTCATCAGTAAAATAGGTTAAATCCAATACATTGTTGTTATTTAAATTTCCGTTGAACCAACGACAATATTTTACTCGACTTTCAAAATCAGGGGGTAATAGTTCTTGAACAACGGTTACCTTGTATGGATGCAAATGGAGTTTTTTGAATGCTTTATGGGTTGTTCCAACTGAAAGACCTAAAAAAAATAAATTTCGTTGATTTGTCGTTTAGGTATATTAAGACATCTGAAGAGAACCGATTCCCAGTTTTATCTATTTTTTTATTTGCATTCAGGTTTTATATATAAACAAGAGTTTTAGTAGGTATCGTTATTAGTTGTTGATAATAATTTTCACTAAAGAAATTCATATTTTATATTTTCAAGAAACTAATGATTCATTCTTTCTCGAACGTCGTTCATAACCACTTCAGTTAAAACAGTTGGCCTACCAGTGGATTTTCCCTTGCAAAGGCAGTGTTTCTTTGCAAAACGATCAACAAGTACATATTTGCGATTTGAAGATGTGTCATATGGAATATTTGCGTCAGGAAATTTTTCCATAAATTGTTCGATGCATGATTGCAATGAATACTTCCATGATCCATCTTCGTTGCGAGTTCTACTTCGAAAATGAGCCATCAAAATGAAGGCATCTTGCTCTGGCGTAAAAACCATTGCAAGACAGGACTAGAATAAAATTTAAAAAACATTACTTAACTTAACATTCTTTTTGTCTTTATCATTACTCACCAGGAGATAACTGATGTAAATTATGTAGTTCCGAAAAGAACTGATTAGTACTCAAATAATAATTAAAACAATTCAAAACTGAAAAAGAACTGATAATTATGCAATATCCATCAAAACACTACTACTACGTCTATGATGTGACATGACAGATTAAAATAAATAGTTAAATGTTAGGATATGCCTACAAGAAGGCTGTACAGCGCTAAATATTCTGCGTAGACAAACCGTTGCCTTATTGGTTCTGCAGGGCGTGTTCAGTTTCAGAGCCAATTATACTGTGCGTTCAGTCCAGATTTTGTGTAACTTCGTGGAAAAAAACCGTTAGCAAAGGTAATTGAAAACGCACCCTTAGATACATACGAATTAAAATATCCCAGTATGGAAGGTTCTGACATGGCTAAAACATGACAAGTCTAAAAGATGAACTAAAAATCACGTGTTCTGTGATCATTATTGAAAGCTCTGTACTAATATGTATTATAAGAATGACATGTCTATTGATTTGAAAATAGTGAGAGGAATTAAATTTGTAATAATAGATGTGCGTGTGAATTTATACCATTGCAGATCAGTGTATGGCGACGATAATGCCTCCGTACACCTTGTTTTAAATATGAATAAAATGTGTCTGGAGGAGTTTTCAATTTGTCCAACAAGAAATGGGTTTAAATGCTTTGAGGAACGTTTATTATCGTTTTAGAATTGGAAAGGTGTTGTAAAACCTTTAGACCTTGCTTTGGCAAGATGTTGGCATTGGTTACGAGGATGTCGTCTGCTGCTTCCATCATAGAGCTGAAATCTATAGATGGAAAATTGACGACATTCCTATTAAAGAACATTTAAAGTACTCAGAAAATTGTTCTTATGCAAAATTAATCAAGGATAGATTACTGCAAGTTAAAAAGGAGGACGAGAATAAACATGTAACAAGAACTGATTTAATTAGTTGCATGGTAGTCTTCTCATGGCTTTTGAATATTACCTTAATCTTATATTACACGCACTAGTTATCTAAGTTATAGTATTGTAATATAAATCAATGTAAACTGTTATTGTTATTTTAATGTACCACCCTATAAAATTAAAGAGTTTTATAGAAAGAGTGTTTTTATGTCTTTCATAATGCACATTTTTACATGTTTTATAGGTTTTATCTATTCGACTGTTCATTCATTAAGTTATAATTGGGTCATATTTAATAACTTGTATTTGGTTTCAAGTTCAAGCGAAATTGTGATTATGCTGGAATGAATGCATTTGAACAGGTAATTTTTATGAAGTAAACAATTTTCAGAGAATATATAGGTTACCATTTAGCAAGTTAAAAAAAATACACATATAATTTAATACATTTATTTAAGAATACTTACATAATATATATTCAAAAATATGTCTGCCGCCTCTCAAATTTTACCGCCGCCGGCCGGCCGGGTGTTAATTCCAAAATACCCGCCCAAGCTGGCGTTGCTACAAAATATGTATGGAGCAAGAATGAGATACATATCTAGATCGAAGAATCCAAAATCATAAAAAATGATTTTGTGCATCAAAAAAAACCATATGATGCTCCGAGCGGACAATTATTGATAAAAATAAAAAAAACAACAATGTATCATGATAATTTTATCGTAAATACTATCAAGGAGCAATTGTAGAGTTGCGCTTAATTTATTCTGAAATTATCTCTGTATGCGTTTGTGCCAAAACAAGCAAACTAAAATATGATTAATTATATTACATTTGAACCGCATGCTTAACTACATCTTTGACAAATGTATTTCCTCGGTAAATTCTGAGAAATTATAGAAATTGTGAAATTATGTTCAATTAAACTTGAATAATTTTATAGCAGGTTAGCAGGAAGGTGTTACTGATTTATGGGCATGTATAACCATGAACGTAAACATACATTTTTTCCGCAGGGTTAAATAAAACAAATGAATGCCGATATTTAATAAATAAAATGGGATTGCCATCAATACTGATAATATCATAAAAAATAAGTATTTACTGACAAGATTCTCCTGTGAATTACACATTTTTAAATGTGATACTGAAAACATAATTTTTCTAATGCTTTGTAACCTTCTTCAAAAAAATATCTTGATTTCAGATCATGTCTGTTGCCAGCATCGAGAGCCACATGACTCACGATACCGGAATATAGGGTATGAAATGCAAGTACTTGTGAAATGTAAAAAAAAGAAATACCATAAAGAAATGAAAATGATGTGTGTGCTACGGAAACCAATCCAAGAAAACTCAAGAACAACTTTAGAAGAAAGAGAAGCATAAACAACCCATATCGCAATACAATGCAGTAAATATTTTTAAAGAATTACGAAGGGAAATCAGAGCTAGTGAAATTTGTAATTTGCTTTATTAATAAAAAATAAATGTGGGAAATACAAATACTGCCCCTGAACAGTATATCCGTCAAATACGATGTAATTTAAGCTCTCCCCATCTTCCAAGATTGCCTTCGGATAGGAACATAGTAATATTGTTACATAAGGAGTGAAACTGAACGTCAGCCCAATCAATTAAAGTTTTTTGTACAAAAGTACATAAGTGAGACGGGTTCTGTTGATTTTTTTATATGCAATAAGTTCAATTTTAACACGAAGGGTACAAATTTAAGTAGAAAGTTGTTTATACAGGAAATAGTCCTAGAAAAGTCAAATTTCATGCCAAAAGATAAAAGTAACTTTAAATATACTCGGAAGCAGGAAAACATTTTGCATAATTTGTTAAATTAAACTCAAGTAGAAAAATATTTTGATTAATTTAGTAGAACTTCCCCCATTTTTCATTTATATTTACTGGTCTCTGGTGAAATAATAATTAAAAAAACTTAGATACATTTCTTCTTTGGGAAATAAACAATATTTCCGGAATAATAACGCTTTTATAAAAATATTTATATAATAATGTTTTAAAGAAATTCGTTCCTTAGTAATAGTGCTTTTATAAATATATTTATATAATAATGTTTTAAAGAAATTTTTTCCTTAGTAGTAATGCTTTTGTAAACATATTTGTATTGTAATGTTTTCTGTATTTTTTTTTTCATGTAATGAAATGCACGAGGGCGAGGCACACTTAGCACTGAAAACCAGAGGATGACAGTTGGCATTGCGAAACCAGTAGGGTTGGATCCTGAGCAGAGCAAGGAATAAACACTTGGACAATCCGTAGTATATAGGTCATTGTTAATGTCCAGAGAAGCAACATGGGACCTAAACATTAACTTTCCCTAACCACTACATGTTGGTGACAATGGATTTCCAGTAAGGACCGTAGGGATAATCCATTCATCTATAGCCAGCCAAGGGCTAAAGTTTCTGCTGCAGTTCCCGAAGCTAGCTACCTAGCTATAATGCAGTACATATTCCCATCATAGCTGTGCTAACTTCCTTCGAGAAAATGTTTTGTTTATTTATGGTTTACAAGAAGTGTCAGCAACCCAGGCGTCTGCTACAGCTAACTCAGCGACTTCACCTCCAATCCACTCAATAAGTAATGACTCAGTGTAAACGAAAAAATACTAGACAAGGTGTGCCCGCAAAAAACTATATTTCCTCGTAATGAACAAATATTAATTTGAAGAAATGTTTTATTGATGAAGCGTATTTTGCTAATTTGTATAATTTTGTTACCTTGAATGAAAGTTTTTAAATGGATGAATGAATTTCTTTTTTTTAGTATTAGGCTGAAAACTTTGTTTTTTTCTATGTTGAGAAATGTGTTTTTTTAGAGCTAGGGGCTAGCTCTATCTAAAAGGGGAAAATGTGTTACGTAAGGAGTATTCATATTTGAGGAGAAAACTATAAAACAGCTTTAGTAGGTTACATATTGATACAAATTATTTTTCCAAGTTATAAATAATTGATATACTTTGTAATAAAATTAAAAGAATATTGAGAACGAGACCTGACATTAAATTATTAAACACAAACAATAAATACGAACCTGTACTCAATAGGTAACCTGCTAAATAAGCATATAGTAAAATTTTAAATACGAATTTTATTAACGCGGGCGATAGTCGAATTCTTAAGACAGTTCTATTCTTAAGTGTTAAGAAGTGCGACTCCTTATCCTGACGCATTTCCCCACATCAGTGATATTGGTAAGAGCCCCCCAATTTGTTACTATTATTGTTGTGTGCCTGTTGATACTGTGACACTGTTTGTTGTTATTTTGTTAATAAATTATATTTGTTTTAAACTGGTTTTCTACTTGGACTACCCAATCTCCCTCTCTCACAAGCCAAGTGGCCGTCAGTCGCGGCTTCCCGAAAGGGGAGTCGTGACAATATATCATCTACTGAAACAACGATTTTATCTTCTTTTGGTGGTCAAAAAAGATGTTTTTGTTTTCGTCTTGCTTCTTTGTTAAGAATCTTATTTTCGAGACGTTTTTATCTATCGGGAGTATTTTCCGATGAAGTGTTTTTTGGGTTTTGTTTTGTTGAAAATTCGATATCTACTAATTTACTGGCTTTTAGCTTTTCTGGTTCTTCTATTTGCTCGATTTCTTCGCAGTAGATAGATAGATAGATTATTTATATCATCAGATACAATCGGATACATATACATCAGCATGATTGTACAACATATTTGAAGAGATACGTTACAACAAATTTAAAAATATATTTCACAAACAGTAATTATAAAACTAACAAGTACATGAATAATTAAATGCAATATAAATATAGAAAAGACATTACGTGGAGAAAAATTCATTCAGTGAGTTACAGTTTCTGTCTATTAAGTATTTTTTGAGCAATCTTTTGAAAATATACTGATTTGCAGAGTCCTTAATTTCAAGAGGTAAAAAGTAAAATAATCTACAGCCATTGTATATAATGCTCCGTTTGGTACAGGAGTGAGATATATGGGTTGAAGCATTCTTTTCGTAAGACTCTTAGGACAGATTGTTTACTTACTCCTGTTGCCACTGCTAAACGATTTGAGCCGACTTGGGAATCTTCATCCACACGAATTTCTAGTTCTTGATCTGGAGTAATTCGTTTCGGTCGTCCTACATCGCATTTATGGCGAAATGAACCCGTTTCTCCCAAACGACGAAACAGATCTTTGAAAATCTTATGGCCTGGCTGTATTCTATTTGGATATTACAATGAGTATCTCCTCGCTGCAGCACATCCGCTAAAATTATTTTGCGCGTAAACACATGGTTTTATGGAAAAACGCTCTACAATATCAAACTTAACGTGTTTAACCCAATTTATTTCTAACACTCTGGACAAACGGGGGCAAGCGGATGTGGTGTACACCGACTTCTCAAAGGCCTTTGATCGTATTGATCATGGAATTTTAATTAATAAACTGAACAACTTGGATTTCAGTGATATACTTGTTAATTTCTTTCAATCTTACCTACAAGACAGATTACAATATGTTCAGTATAATGGTTTTAAGTCAAACACGTATGTTGCAACATCTGACGTACCTCAGGGATCGAATTTAGGTCCCCTCTTATTTTCTGTATTTATCAACGATTTATGCGATACACTGAATTGCAACAAACTTCTCTTTGCGGATGATCTGAAATTATTTAACGAAATTAATACCATAGAGGATTGTGCGAGATTACAAGAACAAATAAATATCATTGAGGATTGGTGCCTAGTGAATAATTTAACGATGAACATTTCAAAATGTAAAGTTATGACTTATACACGAAAGGTTAGTCCAATTGAATATTCATATAGTTTTAACAGCATCACTTTATCGCGCTGTGAAAATATTAAAGATTTGGGTATACTGTTCGACTCCAGATTGGAATTCACAGGATATATTAATTCGATAGCTAAATCTGCCTTAAGATTACTGGGTTTTGTCATAAGAAATACAAGAAATTTTACTAATGCAGAAGCATTAAAAACGCTATATTTTTGTTTCGTCCGTTCTAAATTGGAGTATGGCTCAGTGATATGGAATCCTATCTATGAGATACACTCACAATCATTAGAATCTGTTCAACGGAAATTTCTAAAATACTTATCTTTCAAAATAGATCATCAGTACCCAGTACAGGGATATCCGAATAATTTAATGTTAATGAGATTTAATATGGATTCATTACAAAACAGAAGAATTATGTCAAGCTTAATGTATATCTACAAAATTATGAATAATACAATAGACTGCCCAGAACTCCTCTCCCAAATAAATTTTAGAATTCCACGTTTAAGCTCGCGTCAAACTTCCACCTTTGCACTACCGTCAAAACGAACAAATATTCTTGGTAAATCGCCTATTTATGCTATGATGGAAATGTATAACTCTCTTGGCATTGTGACATGTTTAGTCTTTCCTCAGAGAATTATTCAAGAGGCGTAAAACTATCCATTAGAAATAGGCCGTAACTCTGTATTTTGTATTTTACAATTTGTACTTTGTATTTTGTATCTCGTATTTTGTACTTTGTATTTTGTATCTTGTACTACTTATACTTTATAGTTTATACTTCATTTTATATCTTATATTTTGTAATTTGTATCTTCGTAAAATTATCCTGTAATTGGAGTATTCTGTTGGGCAATAAATTCTTTATTATTATTATTATTATTATTATTATATCCCTCAATTCCCTATTTGAGAAATTATTATATCTAGGCATTGTAAATAAAGAAGTTAAAGAAATTAGCTCGAGGAACACAAGAACAAAATAAAATGATTAAATGACGTAAATGACAGAACTAAAACGTAACCGAAGCACACTTTTCAGTAAATACACTGTTTCATTAAATTTGAATTTGTCTTTAAAAAAATTATTGAAGTGTTTAACGGCACTTTACTAGAAAACGGTTGGAGTTCTACCAAGTGTACCTTTTATACGTGAAAATGACGCCCTCATCAAATTTTATGGTCAGAAGTAATACATTTCGTCAAAAAAAAAAAAAATGAAAAAAATTCATCATCAGATACAGGTCATGCGGCGCCTTCTATGATCAAACGTGATGTAATACGTAAATTATTGTTTCTTAGAATAAAAAAGTTCCTCTAGCAAGTTTGGCGAAGATCAGTCAAGAGGCTGTTGAGTTATTGCAAAGAAACGAAAAATAATTTGAACTTTGTCACCCTGTAGCTTTTTCCACAGCAACATTTTACTAAAGCATATTTGGTTATATCCTCATATTTTGGCCCAAAGAATACCTATGGCCTATTATTAATGGTCCACCCTGTATACTATTGTTGAGGGCATTGAATCTTAGCAAGTGCGGTGGATTCTGGATTATGTGCCCCCCTTTCCTTTATTTAACAGAAAATCGACCGCTCGAGACCATCAGGTATCATTCCACAAACGTTATATTTCCATGAAAGATTTAAATTTAGAGAGTATACTTATACAAGTATTTCCCATTATATCGATTCTACGTACAAAAGTGGTAAGTAATTGCCCTATAAACTTTTTTCAGAAAATGCTTCCTTCGGGAGCTAGGGCCTAAAAGGTTTCTTAATGATTATTTGGCAAATATTTTGATACAGCTTCATGAAATGACTAATTATGATTCCCGGCTAATATTATAAAAAACGCCCAAGGCACTTTAATTTAAGTATTGAGGATTCGTAATTTGCCAAAGTAGTCTTATGATGAAATGACCCAGTGAGTTGACCTCTTCGGTCACCGGATTTAAATCCTATGGACTATTTTCCATGGACCATATAAAAGACTTGGTACAATTTAGTGATACTATTAATAAAGACAATATGCAAGCATACATAATAATTTGAACCAAACACACTGGAAATAGAGCAATAGGCCACAAATAATATTGTTCGCCATGCTAAGACATGCATCGAGTGAGAGGAAATTGATTTTGAGTAGTTTTATATTTTTTCTGTATTTTGAAGCTTCTTTAATCATAATTCATTAAACATATTTACACTCGATAATATCTCGAGTTTCCGGTATACTTACATGTGATACCCATATGGAAATAAAAGCTAAGAAGTTACATACATTACTTCGTTACAACCGAATATGAAATATTAATTGTACATGAACCTTCCTACGATAATATTTTGCCCAGGAGAGTAGTGACATCAGCCTAATTTGAAATAGTCAGTTTATGCAGACTTACAAGTAGAAGTCTAAGGGATCAACTCACTCACAATTCAAGATATATGTGTGTGGGATTACGTGGTGAATCTCAGAGATATAACAATGCTGCTTGTCATTGTCAAGTATAGGTAACAGACTCCCGTCGATTTAAACTGCTTCCCTTATACTTAAAGAGGGGGATTTAATTATTATGGTTATCTTTATAAAACAAGGTAGATGAGAGAAGTAAGTGCTGTCTCAGTGATGTATAATCTGAGAATAATTCACGCCAAGATACCTTCCTCTTCATTTAGATTCCTCTTAGCTTTGTTTTCCAGATTTATACAATTGTTTACATTACGAGTTAATTTGGAATTTAAATTCCTAATTTATCAGATGCTCTTATACATTTCCTAGTTCATTTCTTTTAGTTGCTTAATCTTCTGCGGCTTGTTCGCTCCAGAGTTTATCGAAACAAGGTCGTTTACTAACATGGGAGGAAGGAAAAGATGTGTATGCCAACGGAAAGTTAATTTTTGTCTTTTTATCTACTCATTTAATATTAATATTATGGAACAGAATAAAGTATAATAGATTAGAATATGTTTTGTTTGTGATAAATATAGAGGCAAAATTTGTGGAAGCCATCGTGAAATATTTGAACTCGTGCGCAATTTAGAAAACACTGGAAGCTATTTTGGAAAAAGTTATGAATGAAAACAATATATTTTAAAATATTTTCCTAATAGTACAATCGAATTGATTATTTTTGGGACAACTTTCCAAGGAACATTTTATTACCCGATTACGAAAAAAATATTATCTCCAAAAACTGGTAGAGCTACAAGAGTTATATGAACTTTTCTGATATAGTCACACGAATTTACTACGTATCTGCGTAATATATCGAGTTTTAGAAAACAAATCGGAATAAAAAAAATACCGGCTTATTTGAAATTAAATTCTTTAGAAATCCAGACCTGTACAATAGTAAAAGGCCAACCCGCCATCCGCCTTAGTTAGAAAACGCCAAAAATTGTCGAAATATTCAAAATTGAATATCGTTACGATAAGAGGGAGTGATTTTACCAGTGTCAGCAGAAATAAAGCCCATCAATGACCAAATCGAATGCATCCAACGTGGATGTTGTAATTCAAATAAAACGGTCAAAAATGACGAGCAAAGTATAACTTCCAATCCTTCGCCAAGTATCAAAAAGGCAATGTGCATATTTTTTTTTAAATCGTAGGTTCCTTAACGTACTTTAAGGTCATAAAGTTATGAAGAACATTGTTTTCAAAAAAGCACATTTAAAAAAAAATCAAGAATGCTTTCTTTTTCCCCCTACTTTTTTTCATTCAATTTTCATCTAAACAAACTAGACGTATTCGTCAATATTGGCAAATTGGGTGCAAAGCAAAAGCTACTTTTGTGTTTGCGGCTATTGTGACAGTACTAATTACAACATCGATTTCAATAAAAATAATGAATAGTAGAAGATCTTAGCTTTCATTACATGTGATTTAAAAAATTGAGTGAAATTCAAGCTAAATTTTGTATGCTTCTTTGTACTATGAGCACCTGGAGTTTTCTGGGCACCTGGAGTTTTCCCTAAAATGATTTCGATTAATCATAGCAGTTTCCTACGACGCCAGATCAATATCGTGGAACGTCAAGAATGCCCCTTTTCGTAGAATCGTGCAGCTTTCAATTTTCGATTTTGCAACTACAATCTACAATGCGCGTAGAACACTATCCATTTACCCTTCCAATGTCTATAGCACAGTTTTTAATCTACTTCTGTTTTTACGTAATAAACGGTTGAAATGCATGTTTGAAATTCGATGAAATTTCATTGCGCGTCATCGCTGTACGGCTGGCGTCACCGAAACGAGGTAGTGACGAAAGGTGTTGACCAATAGAGTCTGTACCATCTGCTTCGGTATGCGGCGAACCGTCTTCTGAATATGTACGTAAGAATTTTTTTCAATTGCACAAGAAAACCAAGGGCTTCTACTTGATAATATGTATCTTGTTGCATGGCCTATGTCCATTTAACAACTTTATATAAATAACTGGTATTTGTTTATGTTTAGCATGATCTGGTAGCACTTTGATTTGGTTTTTGTAAGTGAGACTACTTCAAACTAACAGAATTTGCTTTGTATAACTGCTAAATTTCTTCACATTGTTTTATATAGTTATCTTTGTATCTTAGGAACTCAGTCATATATTTTTAACACTAAATTGCAATATGTAACACTAAATTGTAATATGTAACTCTGTTACAGCAGTTTAGAACTCCAATTGTCGATACCATGCCTGCATAATATTTATATTAATTTAAATTTAAATTTTTACTTTTTTTGATTTTGTTTAGCAAAAATATACTTTTAAAGTTTGTACATTGGTACTGTTGTTAAAATAGTGCTATAAAAAGTTTACCTTAATAATTAATCATCCGAAGATGCCATTTGCCTTCCAAATCTGATCTGATTAACATCATAAAACTTTTCGATTGTGAGATACTCCAGTTATTATTATTACAATTAAATCCACATTTCATTGTGTTAGAGAACATCATTAGGTAAATTTTATTTATCAATTATTTCATTTCCAATTATTTTATTAATGTATTTTCGCTTGTATCAAATAAACTAAATTCAATTTCTTTACTTTCATGTAACTAAAATTTTACATGTAATAAAATATTTTTTCTATCCTCATTTGGCAATTTAGTTCTAATCAGCTTTTACATTTATATATTGAACTATATATTGATTTATATATTGGAAAGTATGTTGAGAGCATTAGCAACTTTAATTTTGTTTAACTTTCTGCAATTTCAATTGAAGCTTATTATTTTTTTCGGCTTTTCCTAAGACCGAGCTAAGACGCTTAAGCCTTCTATTCCTCTAAAATCGAATGTTGCCTAGCGAAAATAAATTGCCAAAAATATCTAGATTCGATGTTCTGGGATAGTTGGATCTGTAGTACAGTACAAGGACGTCCCAGCTTCAACTACACTCAATTTGGAATCATAGGAAATTGGTATTATATCCTCGATTATTTTTTAAGGGAAAGAGAGACAAATCAACTCATTATTCGCTATAGACGGTGCCCAAATAAAACAAAATTCGTCTTATATGTTTCATCTCTAGAATCCACGACTTTTTACTCCGGCTAAAATCAACTAGTCGTACACATTTGTTGCTTCGTCTATTTGCCTTAATAAGTATAAGGGGAATAAACAGGTAACAATCTTCGGAAATCGATATTGTAATTAGTATTGTTACACTCGCGGCAAACATAGAAGTAACTTTTGCAAGTTGATCAAAACTGATAAATTTTATTTTTAAATTGTAGATTTTGAAAAGTTCTTTTACTGTACGTAAATGAAAATGAGGCGAAATACTAGAGAGTCAAAGAAAAGCATTCTTAATATTCTTTCCTATTATTTGGGTTTTCTACCACATGTATTATTATCCTCTTCAAAAACAAATCACCGAATCTGCAAAATAATAGAATTATTGGAAAAAAGCGTCTGCGCCCGTAACGTTTACGTCAAAGGAATAGTCAGAGGTTATGTTTTGCAAATAATATAAATCGGAATAAACACAGAAATAATGTATTGTATTGACGTTTCGGAGAGTAGTGTCTCTTCGTTTTCAAAGCTTTTTTTTGAAGAACTCTTATTTTGCTGTGTATGTCAAATACACAGCTTTAAGATTCTGTTTATGTTATTTCCATAGATTCTTACTACTTACACAGAACACAGAACTGATGATATTTTCTTTTAGATAATGTTGAGTTTGTTAAGTTCTTCTGTTAACATTGGTAGCCAGGTTGTATAAATATCTACAAAACAATTCGATACGCACTTATCTTCATTTAATAAGATTATTGCTGATTCTTTAATTTTCCTTTTTTTGGTATCTGCTTCTTTTGTTAAAATTTTTGCCGAGTCCCAGTTTATTCTATGTCCGTTTTCCCAAGCATGTTCACACATCTTTGATTTCTGAATTTCATTATTTCTAATGTAATGCTTGTGCGCATCCAACCTCACACTGAAAGGTCTGGATGACTCACACACATAACATTTATCACATTCGCACGGGATATTGTAAATAGAGTTTTTTTTAATTCTGCTCTTTGTTTATGGGTTCTGTTTTTGTTAAAATAGATCTTAAAGTGTTCCCCGTTTGAAATATCGTCCTAACATCAAATTTGTCACCTATACGGCGTAGCTTATCCGATAGTCCGTATACATAAGGAATTATTGCTGTATAATGACTTTCAGGTTTTTGTCGTACCCGATTGTCCCTATTTTCAAAATTTATGAAAACTCTATCAATAAAGGCTTCAGGATATTGATTTTGTACTAGAACCTATTTGATAAATTTTTTCTCGTTATTTAATATTTTAATAATTTTAATATTCCTTTGACGTAAACGTCACAGGCGCAGAGGCTTTTTTCCAATAATTCTATTATTTTGTAGATTCGGTGATTTGTTTTTGAAGAGGGTAATAATACATGTGGTAGAAAACCCAAATAATAGGAAAGCATATTCGTAGAATGCTACAAATAACTTTTAGACAATATTCTTAATAATTGTCCAAAAATTATCAGCTACACAGTATTCATTAGTTTATATATAAATTAAAATATTCGATGTCTTTGTAAGAACCGGTACAATGTACACAACCATTTTTTTGTTTCCCTAAGGTGGAGTATAAGAAGTAATTAAAGTTGATCATATATTATTATAATAGGTATTTTATGATGCACTTTTATAAAACTAAGGGTAGTTCATCAAAGAATATTGTTGCTTTGTTTATGAATTCGAGCCATTGTTGTACATATTCAATGATTGATTAATTTTATTTACTCACTCATTAGTTTGCATGATATTGAAATAAATTCTGAACATTTTCAGACTTATTTATTACGCTTTTAAAATGAAACTTAATTAAATCCTTTTTATGCACAGCAATAGATATTTTTGTTATTTTTTTATACATAAAACCTTAACTATGTCAAAAGAGGAATAGATTTTCTTAATGAACAAAAAATTGTTATTCCATTAGTTAAAGTAAATAGAAGAGTAATTTAAAATTAACTCAAGCCACTCTTTTCGTCGAAAACCTAATTGCAATTAAAACCTTTAAAGTAAGCTTTACTACTTTGAAAGGGAGACTGATGAGAGAAAATAAATTCGAAACAAAAACTTCACCTGGGGACTTTAAATTGGTCTCTATTTGATTTCACTTCCAAGGAAATTCTCTCTACAGTCTTATTTGCTTACTTTTTAACAATAAGTATGAGAGTTGAATTTATATGAGGGTACATTTGTCAAGGCTTAACCTGATTTGCTAACATTGGTGTACACATATTTTCACGGACCGATGTATACAGCCATATTCGTAAGCTCAAAGGAATAATTAAACATTTTCTATCGAAAGATGCCGTTCTGTATTGTTTGCGCATTGTCTACATATCAACACATATCCTTATAGCAAACATTACGTAATTTCATCAAAATCTCGACTCTTTAAATGGATTGAATTTAGAAAACCTTTTTATAAACATAAGAAATAAGAATAAGAAAGTTGTCCGAAAATTTTTCCGTTGTAAGAATAAATGTAATTCTAAAATTATACACTAATTTCCCGAGAAAATGAATAATACAATCACTGTTAACATACAAGAACATGACAGTGTAAGAGTGTAAATCATGTTGTATACAGAGAAAAACATAATATACAATTACACATATATTAAAACGACATATTTATAAACATATAAACATGTATGTACATCGCAAACTAAATATCATTGTCTTAATTTTTGATACAGTGATATTGTAAATCCTGTTGAAGCTAGCACATGCAAAGCGTAGATTAATTAAAGCATACGTATAGAATTCGGACCGCTATTGGTTTGGTATTTCGAGGCAATAAATTATTTAATATAATAAATATTGTACACAATAAGGTGAAATACTAGGGTTTAGCAGATTGAACTTGTTTAAGTGCACCAAAGAAATCATAAGATGACTGATAGAAAGAAAATCCCTACCTAATTTAATAGACGATAACTTCAAGAAGATTTTCTCATTTTAGTGCTAGTTACAACTTCAGAATGATATTGTCTGTTGCATTTATTATCTTCTTGAAAATTACCTACTGTATTTTAACATATTTCCTTTAAACCCATTTGCTTCTTTTGGTTTCGAATGTGCGGATAAAATACATATCTACAACTTTGGATATATATGTATAAATACCATGTATTAATAAGTTAAGTGTATATCAGAACGTGAATATACTTATTACCGAGTATGGAAAATAAAAATTATCTACGTGTGTGATTACTATTCAGATAAAATTTTGTCTCTATATACTTATAAACAAGTTCATTTGCTATTTATTACAAAATGAGCAATTATCTTGTCAGCAGCGCAGATATTTTATTGTATTAAGATAATATTTACATTTTAAACAAATAATATTTATAATAATCTTGAGAATGTCGTTTTTTCAAACATATTTCCTCTAACAAGCATTTTCAAATATTTATTTTCCAATAAATACACCACTGGTAATGGCAACCCCCTTTAACACGGAAGGCTCTAAAAGAGCCTTATGCGGGTGGGGGCTACACATTTAGAGACATGGGACACACACCCAATATCAGTGTATAGTGGAAAAATCCCTCTCACAGTGTTTTCAATTGCCACGACCGGGGATCGAACCCGGAACTTTTGGGTGAGAGGCATCCATTTCCATTTAAAAATTCTTTATTTTATTTATCTCATGTATTTCATTTTACAATCATAATACAGTCACCCGACGCGTTACAAATTTTCAAACGAAAACGAAGCGCTTCGGGCTGCAGATGTTATGCAGAACTTGACAAACACAAAAAAATTTTAAAATTAATGAATGAGATTGCCATCTTGAAAACAGTTTTGACAAATTATATATCTAAATCCGAGAGGTTAAAAAAATAAAAATATTTAATTCTACCATAAATCTTATTTAGGTGAGAGGCAAGTGCGCTCACCTCTCGACCATCAGTCATAAATAACATATCTTATTCAAAGTGCTTTAGTTATATATTATTATTATTATAACTATTGTCATAATAGAAGAGCTAGCAACTAACTGATTTACTTGGTATGTTTTAGTATGAATAACAAGCTGGAGAAGGAATAGAAAGTCTGATGTCTTGAAACACCCGAAATGAAAGTCTCTAGCTTTCAAAGGGGATAAAAAAATTACTAAATCACTTACAGGTATGCCATTCTCAACCAGTCATTGCATAAAAACGGCAGTATCTGGAGGACAGTGCATTGGAAAGATATTGCGTTTTATATGTCAATATAATTTGATTCTAAAGAATTTTCCCTTCATCACCGCCACTTTTAAATATATCACTTTTCGTCTACTGCACTGGCTATATAATTTGTTTGGCAACAACGTTAACCTCTGGACTAATATTAACCTACTTTATTCATGCGTTGTGCGCATTGGTATTTGATACGGTATTTTTAATAAAAATATAAATTAATTTCTTAACTGTAATCAAATAAATCGCTTTTAAATTGCACCTATCATATTAATCTACAGCTAAGTAATATTAATGTATATTCCAAAATTGTTGAATGAGCCTGAATAATTCCAGCGATGAAAATCATAATTTCGTGAATGATAATTTATTAAATTCAGCTTTGGATACATCACCTTTTTAATTAAATACTAATAAAACTTTTTAAACACCTCAGTTTCAAAATAACTCTTTCCACTACACTGAAATAGTAAAACTATATTCTTGAAACTATGTATATACAGGGTGTCAAATAAGTGGGCGATCAAACGAAGTAGGGTGATGGGGGAGGTCATTTCCAATCAAAATAACCATATTGTAAGAAATATGAATCGTTATCGGCTGGTGTGTATTAAACATAATATGAGGACTTCGTCGCAGAGCCGCCACCAGTCAGGTTTCATGACGTCATTCCGATGGTGAAGGCTGCCTGGGTAACTTGGCCGCTAATAATTTTATTTTACTTGTTTTATAAAATTCAATTATAAATGTTCTAAAAATTAAATAAATAAACAAAACTAATAATGTGGTTATCCAATTGTTGATAGTTCAAAAGTTATTAAAGTATGCCCAGTAAAATTAATTAAAAATAAAATTATGACTTTTTTGTTGTTTTCTTTTTTTAATTAGATTTTAAATTGATGCACCTTTAGATAAAGACGTTTCCATTCCTTTATTATTATCTGCCCCTTTAAAAAAGCGATATTCTGAAAACTTTTTGTTCATAAAGACATTTAGTTAATTTTTAAGTGACGCTGATGGATGAAAAATGTACTAATAAAAGTTGTACAACTACCAGAAAAAGTCGTCAATATAATGCAAATTCTAGTATAGGGTTATTCAAGACAGATTTTTTTGTCAATATTTTTTACAAGTGATTCGTGTTTGTTAAAAATTACGTTTTACAAAATTTCAAGCTGGCCTGTAATAACTATTCGTGATTTCTGCCATTTGCTCTAACATATAATCGGCATCGCCGAATAAAATTTCTTTTAATTCATCGGAGCACACGTTCGTTATTCTAATAACATTGACCTCTTCTCTTATTTTTGCCGTAATTCTTGTTTGGTTTTGGTTTTCATTGGTGTAAACAAGTTCTTTAAAATAACCTCATGAAAAACTCTAAAGGAATTAGGTCAGGCGATCTTGGTGGCCACTCCCCTTCCAATCCAGCGATTTTCGTATTGTGAATTGAGGTCTAGTCCAAGTAGGAATATCCTTGCACTCAAAAAATGCAACAAAAACTTTGCGACCTCATTAAAATACCGGTACTTTTTTTTAGTGCTGTTCGCAAATTGACTCGCTTACCTTTATAAATTTTTAATGTGCGTCGGGTCGTTGATATCAGGCTTGACGCCATGGCCTGCAGCAAATAAATTATGTCATAAAGTTTTTGTTGCGTTTTTTATTTGCCGGGAAGTCCTAACTTGGACTATACCGTCTCACTTCTAGGGCATAGTGAGTAGAAGCCCCATCACACTGTAACCACATTTCTTGGCGTGTTTCTAGGGACACGTCGTCAAGTAAGCAACTCAATTCATTTTGTAAAAAATTTAGGTACTCTTCACTATTGAGCCTTCTTGACAGCTCAAAAGTTCCAATCAATTTCCCTTCAACTATCCCTTCCCATATATTGACCCCAAACTGGTGTTGAAAATGGCCGTTTTTTACAACTCTGGGATTTACACAGTCCCAATAATGTAAATTGTGGATATTGAATATCCTCGTCCTAACAAAGGAAGATTCGTCGCACCAAAAAATTTTGTTCAAAAATTGAAGGTCTACCCTGTCCGACGCATCATTTCACGGCAAAAATTGTACTCTTTTGTCGTACTCAGCGGGTAAAAGTGCTTGTACCCATTGCCCATGATACGGGCCCTTTTTAAAATACGATGTACCGTGGACTTCATAACTCCTGAACATCCTGACATTTGACAAACACTTGTAGACCAACCTTCAGTAACTATTTCCATTATTTCGTCTTCGTCGATGTCAATTCTAGGTCTTCCTTCTCTCCGTGGATGTCCGAGGATTTTGCCTTCACAGTACCACCTATGTACATCCTATAGCCAGGGTGACATTCTTGATCGAGGTATTGTATTCGACACTCTCTATGAGCAGCCCGACCATATTCGAAGAATGCCACAAGTAACTTTCAGACAATATTGAGAATAAGACATTTTACACAAGATGTATCTAATTTCAAATAACAACCATTAACAATAACACTACATGCAGGTAGACTAATTCACAAAAACAATGATCTAATATGATCTTGTGAAGTGATTTACCGTCATCGGTTTAAGCGCTGAGACCTCGATCAGCGAAGTGAAGCAGCGTTGGTCGAGGCCGTCACTTGGATGGGTGAACGACATCTCATTTCGCCGTCCTGGTTGAGTGGAAGAGTAGCTGTAGCTAAACTCCGCCAGGACGTAAATATAAATAAGGCATTAAAATAAAAAAATAAATAAAAAAATATACTGAACTGAGTTTGTGGTTGGTTCCTTGTGAACCATCTTTAAAATAGTTGTTTTTAAGTAAACATTGCTTTTAGATGTATCAAATTATTTTGTTTAAAATTCTCTACAAATGTTTCAGCTTATTAGGCCTTTATCAAGAGAGTACAAAATACACTACAGAGTACACTGCAGGATGTGAATGACCACATATATGATTATTTTGAAAGAAAATGACCTCCCCATCGCTCTACTTTATTTAATCGTCCACTTATGGGACACCCTGTATATTGGTCTATAGCAAATACATAAACAGATGATAAAAAAAACAAACACACACCATTAGGTTCTTAAATACATTAGACATTATTTTACTCGCAAGTATTTTATTGCATAAACTAATACAAATTTCATTGCGAATGCATGAATAACATGTCCATAAAATACCTCTGCATTAGGTCTAAATCACTGAATTTTAGATATTTTTGAGTCAAGGGCATAAGAAGTGTTAATGTTAACATTCTGTTGCATTTACTGAAGATATCTAATGGCGACTTCAGGGACTCTAGTCCCAGTCAGTAACGATAAAGAGAAAAGACGTCTTTAGAGGCTAAATTTATACAGGATTAGTTGCAGTACTTAATAATTATCATTATTCAATTCGACATAGGAGCACAGCAAGACAAATCCGAATGAACCTCATTGTGTTCAAAGGTATAGGTTTTATTTATGTACTTAACTATATAAAACACTTATCAAACCACATCATAATTCGACTTTTGGTCAAACTTAATCTAATCATCTCTGTTGCAAAGATAGAAAGTAACAGAAAAATAAAAATCCGTAAACTTTCACTCAAGCATATCAGAGTGGAGAATTTTATCGAACAAGTATTTTTCCTTCTCGTCAAAGTATTAAGATCGGTTCCAAGAAGATCCTAAACAAGTTTCTCGTCGAATAAAAAGATATTACAAATAAAAATTGTTCAGCACGAAAAATTGTGTCAAATTTTTTTAATTTCTCGTCAGGGCATCAGGGGCCATCCCTGGATGGCCCACACAAATGTTTGAAATAAAAATTCTTTAGAATAGAAGATTGTATGAAAAGGTCTTCTACAAAGTTCTCGTTAGAACACCAAAGTTGGTTTCAGAGAGAGCCTAAATACAATCTACTTTGGATCAAAAACCATTTTAAGTAAAAAAAAATTGTGATGGAAAACTGTATTGAAATAGTTATTTATGTACCGAGGGCGATAAGAGATGTTTATGCCCGCGGGTGGCGAATTTCGCACAAGGGCATAAACATTCTATATCGCCAGTGGTGCATACAACGTTTTATATATCACTCTACTTTAGATACCTACCTAATTTAAATTTAATAAATGAATATAATAATTTATAAAATAGATATGGCTTTGCGGTTGCTGGTCCTTGCGTTTGTTTTTGTATAAATAACGATGCGACTATTATTTTATTTATTTCTGCCAGTGAAGTAATAAAGTGTGTTGAAACCTTTCTAAAAGTGATCATGCAGGATGAAGAAATTCCCCAAATTCTCGTCCAAAGGGCCACAGAACCAAATGAGGCGCTGCTACTAAAAAATCCCGATGACTGTATGTGAAAGAATGTGACAAAATTCAACAATGGGCTAACAGAAATTCTGTAACTGTCAATGACACAGTTCCAATGGCTTATTTTCACAAACTGGTACGTATCTATTAGTGTAATTTTCAACTTTTTGTGCCTGTGTTAACTAATAGCATTAAAGAACCTTAAACCAAACGTGTTTATTAAAATTGTTTTATAAATGTTTTTCGATGTTTTTCAAAAATGAGTATTGGAGGTCAAAATAAGCGGGCGTAATCATTACGCCCGTTCTTTTTTGGCCCTAGGGTATAATGGCCTTGTTTATATATCTCGCATCCAAGCATAAGTATACTATAGAACGATGCTACAATGAAGGCTATTATTACTGATGATGGAGATCAATGCACGTGTGTAAACGTGTGTGTAAACACCCAAGGTAATAATAACTATTACAGTGAGTTGTATACTATACTTTATATACGACTAACTTGTATACAAAATATAGTGATACATACATAATATCTAAACTCATAAAAAAAAATTAGTTTTTTATATCTTTTCAACAAAATGTAAGCTAAGGTTACTGCAGTAAATAAACTGAACTGATGAGGGCATATTTTGTGTTATAGTATGATTAGCACTATTTTCAACGGTAGTAATACTATCAGCATTAATCACTCTAGCAGCTGTAGAAGTAGAAGCTGTAGCATTGTTCACTTGAAATAATTTCGACTGTTATCATTTTATTTTTAACAGATTAGTCGATGTATCCTTTAGCTACGAGTGAGGACTTCCAGCCTCTGTGACGCTTCAACCCCATAATATCGCCATATCCATCCACGTATAATGTGGCCCAAGATCTCCAAAAGCAATGACTGGTGTAAAGTTCAGGACGTGGCAAATTCAATAAGTTGCTATTTGTTTCCCAAGCACAGTAAACTTATTTTTTCCAATTCGTTGAATGGCGCATTTACTTATTTGGTAATTTAAAAAAAAGAGCTTCTTGTCACTGCGACGCCGACGGCCGAAGATCCATGTATAGTTCAAGTAGGAATATCCCGAGACATAAAAAACGCAACAAAAACTTTACGACGTCATTAAAATATTATTAACCTTTGTGATACCTCGACCCGAAATCAGCTTGCTTACCTTTATAGGTTTTTAATGTGCATCGGGTCGTTTGATGCAGCATTCCGCCATGGCCCGCGGCGATAATAATTGTCGTAAAGCTATTGTTCCGTTTTTTATGTATCAGGAACTTATTACTATACTTTTTTACAATCCCATGAAATTGACCAGTAATGACAAAATTTCTTACCACTTTGGTTTTCGTTTTAGATAAATCATCATCATCATCATCATCATCATTGGTGCTACAGCCTTGCAAGGGCCTCGACCTTCTCAAGTGTCCTCCGCCATTCCTGATGATTTTGTGTTATTGCTGTCCAGTTGGGGGCACTGACACTTCTGGCATTGTGTGTTACACCATCGGCCCATCTAAGCTTTGGCCTACCTCTCTTCCTGCTTCCTACAGGTTCTATGCTAAGTACTTTTTTAATGGGATTCGCTTCACTGGCTCAAGCCACATGTCCTGTCCCAGCGCAATCTGTTTAGTTTGGCCACTGTAACAATATCTCTTCCCTTCGCTTTGTTTTTATACAAGTTATATCGCTCGAAATTATACCTGCGTCTTCATAACCCGTTTTCGCATACGGCCCCGAAGATTTTTCGCAGTATTTTCCGTTCGGAACAAAGTAGGGAGGTTTCGTCGGCTTCTGTGATGGTCCACGCTTCTGATCCATATAGCAGTACAAGGATTACTAAGGTCTTGTATATTCTCAGCTTTGTTGTTTGTGACAGTCGCTTATTGGAGAAATGCCTGGAAAGGCCATTGTAACATCTGTTTGCCGCCACTATGCGCCGCTTAATTTCTCCCAAGATGTTGTTGTTTCGGTCGACTTGAGTACCTAGATAGGTAAATTCCCTGACTGCTTCAAAGTTGTGATTACCAGTTACTAAATTTTGTCCTGCGTCACCAACTCTTGTCTGCAAAGTAGTTGGCATGTATTTTGTCTTTTCGTCGTTTGCCTGTAGTCTCATGGCCCTCGCTGCCGTTGCTAGGTCCAAGAAAGTCATTGTAGACTTTCTTGCCGTTCTTGTTATTATGTAGACATCGTCTGCATATGCCAAGGTCTGGACTGACTTAATGAATATTGTTCCCTTAGTCTCAAGATTGGCGCCTCTAATGATTTTCTCCAGGGCTATATTAAATAACTGACACGCCAGCGCGTCCCCCTGTCGCAGCCCTTTGTGTATTTCGAATGCTTCCGATATGTCGCTCTGGATTTTAATTGCGGACGTGGTGTCAACCAACCATGGTCATTTTAATCAGACATGTTAGCTTCTTTGGTATTCCGAAACCGAGCTCCGATGTGGACTTTGGTGAATGGTTTCAGTCTTTCATTTAGGATGTTAGATAAAATCTTGTATGATTTATTGAGGAGAGTTATTCCCCTATAGTTTTGGCAGTTTAGCTGATTTCCTTTTTTATGCAGTGGGCATATTAGTCCCAAACTCCATTCTGCTGGCATGTGTTCCTCTTCCCAAATTTTACAGATGATGTTGTGCATGTACTCAACTAGTTTTTTACCACCGTGTTTGAAGAGTTCTGTTGGAATGTTATCACTGCCAGGGGTCTTGTTATTATTCAGATTTTTTATGGCCACTGTCACTTCATCCATTGTTGGGGGTTCTTGGTTCAGGAACTCGAACTCTAGGAGTTCGGTTGGTTCACCTGCCAGCAACTCTTGAAAATGATCTGTCCATCTGGATAGGATATCTTTTTTATTGTTTATTAGGTTTCCGTCTTTGTCTCTACAGATATTAGTTCTTGGCTTGAAAACCTTTCTTGATGCGTTTAGTTCCTGATAGAATCTTCTGGTGTCATTCTGGTTTCGGTGGGTTTCGTTTTAGGTACACTTATTAATAATGTTATACTTAGATCTTATTTTCATTTCATAGAGCTCAATAGAGCACCCATAACTCCCCCGATTAATACGACCTTAAATGCAATATGTTACATTTGAGACATTTAGTATATGGCAATCTTACCTTATGTAAAAGATAAACTGTATCAGGTGCTTCCTTTATAAATATATTAATTTCTTCATGTGTCAAAGTTTTGGCCTTTTTTGCTTTATATCCCTCAGATCTTCTTTTTAAAAAAACCTAGTTTTCCATACTTTTCCAAATCTATGTCGTGTTCTATTTTCAAAACTGCTTTTAGCATGGGATAATAATAAACAAATTATATTATGCGTGACCACTACCTATTTTTAACATATTTTATTACATACAATGTATAAACGATTCCACATTTTGAAAGATGGGAGTGAGCATTTAGTAATTGAATTAGTCTTAGCTTTTATAGCGAGCTTAAGAATCGGCTTAGTTTTTATTGAAATAGCTTTTTATTTCCAGGATACCTGAGTCTTCATGAACAACAGCAGAATGTGACATAAAAGTAACATAAAACGTGGCAGTTCCCCGTAAACCGAAACTTTAAACTCGGCAATAAACATGACAACCAATTAAGATGTAGATTGGAGCAACTACGTTATTTACATGATGTAGGTGAGCAACGCCGTATTTGTTTTGTATTCGTGTGTTTGGAATAAACTCTAGAAAAGACAGAAATTGCAATATACCATGGACGGAGATAACGTTTTCCACGAAGGTATATTTGATTTTTCGATTACCTAGTTCTTAGTACTCGTAATAATAATAATAAACTTTATTGATCCTTTGTATATTACAAATCATTGTAAATAGGATATGTCACAACGGGATACAGAAAATGCACGAACTATATAACAAAAATAATCGTAGAAACATACATACATAAAATCGGAAAAAATAAATAAATACCACAATAACAGGAGACTTAAGAATACTATAAATTCACTAATTGAATAAAATGGTTCAGTGATGAGCAATTTTTTCTAATTATTGAAGAAACAATGTTTCGAATATCTTCAGGTAGTACATTTTAAAAAATGAGATCCAGCATCAAGGGTGATTTTTTGAACAATTCGTGATTGTGTTTTAATAACTTAATGTTATTTTTGCCTCGGGTGTTGTATGAGTGAATATCATTGTTAGTAATAACTTTTTTTCCGACCGCTGGGATTATTATTATTATATTAAATTTAATATTAATCGGAAAATTCGTTTTCATAGAACGAAAACTCTACTAACATCTTCTGACTGTCCCCACAAGACTATGTTGTAAGCTATCGCCGAATAGACAGATGCGTAATAAAAGTTTAACAATCCTGTTTTGTCCATTGAGTTTTTTAGTTGGATCAATAGAAAAAAGCTTTTATTAGTTTGTTGCATACGGTCTCAATATGCAGGTCCCAGGTAAAATGTTATATAAAATAAATGATAATCACGCCTAAGTTTAGCTGATGTACTTGAGGACAATTCGCAACCATTAAAATTTAAACTAAAATTATGGTCAATTTGATATATATTATGAATTGGCAAGCATATTGTTTTATTGTGATTTATCATAACTTTATTTTTACACTACAGAGAAAATTCTTTGAGAACAGTATTGACCATAGTTTTGGGTCTGATATTACGATAGTAGTATCATCCGCGTACATAAAAGCACGCCTTTACGAGATATTTGTGGGAAGGCCATTGATAAACAATAAAAAAATAAGCGGTTCAAGGACACTGTCTTGTGGGGTGCCTATATTCATATTAAATTCATCTGATCTTACATTATCAACCTTGACATAAAATTTTCTATGAAATAAAAAGATGTAAATCAGCTATAATTATCTCCTAATACCCAGCGCATGTAACTTCACGGAAACAAAATCTTTATCAACCTCTTCGAAAACTGTGCTTGCATAAGATATTGCTATTTAAAAATTCTGTTTTGTTACAGGTGACCATTAAGAAAATTTTTGAAAAAACGCTTAACAGAGCAATAAGTCTAGTTTTCAATATCTTGGTGATTGCCTTTTTTGTAAATTGGTACTATGGTTGCATGTTTAAAGAGATCTGGAAATTTTCCACAAGCAATTGATAAGTTTATCAAATGTGACACAATTTTACGTAATTTTGTTTAGAATTTACTACCAAGGTTAACGGGATTCCTGCCAGGACTTGTAGATTTTTTATTTGGTAAACCCATTTTTACGTAAACCATAATATTTTTAGTCGCAAACTCCTCTATAAAATCCTTATTTTACTATAAGGAACGCAACCAGACTGCAACCAACAGCTACTCTCCGGGCTATGTGCCCCGCCGAACGCTGAATTACAAGTTACAAGCCTGGCGCGTTAAGTGTAATAATTGCATATTACCATCAAAACGTTAATGCTTCGATTGCAATAAATACCAGCCGAAAAACTGATCCTACTTAAAGGAGCTCTCGTGCCAGTCGTCACACACCACTTGCAGTTTCGAGCTGTTGGCTCTCGTCAGTGCCAGGTAGGCATGAGACGACCGACACGAGGATCACTTGACTATTTAGTACATTTCGGCATCTTTGGGAGAGCGATATGTAAAATAGTCAGCAGGCGCAACAGACATTGGACCGCTAGATGGCGCCTGCTGTTCTAGTTCATAATTTGTAACTGAAATAAAAAATCCTGTTCTCATATCTTGACAAATACCTGCGAAAAGGTAGGGGAGCTTTACCGTTATTCACATATTTTAACAATTAATTACTGGGAAATTGTTTAGTAAATAATAGTTTGTCTTTTCAGTGCTCTCTATTTATTATTGAGAAACAGAATATTCAAGATACACATTGATATGATATTACTTGCACTTAAGCTTTGGAATACACTCGAATCAATTCGAGTTGTGTATTGCGAATAAAATGCATTTTATTTTATTTGAGTAAAGAGTTGCCTGCCTGTTTTTTGTTTTCTGTTTTCGTTCATTTGATCTGTTTGATAAAATACCAAGTATTTTATAGAAGACAGATATTTTTTATTAATTACATGCAATTTTTATATTTCAGCCATTAAAAACAGTTAGAGATATTTATAACACAATTTAATGTTAATTAGAATCAGTTATGTTATTTTAATTCGCTTAGTTATTGCTAAACTAATAATTATCAAAATATTTATAACATCTCGAACTGTTTACGCATTTATTAGGTTCATGTACATATAAGATTTTTGATTTAATCTGTGCGAGAAAGTGATAAAACTGAAAAAAGGCCCAATACCATGTGATGAGAACAAATTCGTTTTATCAAGTTGATGTCAAGAAAGATTCAAGTTGGTATCGGCGATTTTATTATTGCGGAAAACATGAAGAAGAGTGTGGAAAATTGGAAGTTGCTAGGGGATGAAAAATAAATAATAACAAGAAAATTACAGAACATTGCAGGAGTGAAAATTTTTAGAGAAAGTAAATATTAAACGATACGAGAGAAAATAGACTGTTGTTGGTGAAAGTAAAGTATAGTAAGAAGAAGGAAGACAACCAGTTTGCAAATTTGAGACAAAGAAAAAGAGAATAAAGTTTTTCAAAATTCTGAGAAGTTGGAAGAAGAAGATAATTATAAATTATTTTAAGGTGCAGAAAACGATTCCCAGTAGAACCGACATATCACTTGAATTGGGTAGGAGTTTAGCAGATTGCAGCTGAACATCGAATTAAGTGATACAGTGCGCTTGGAGGTTTAATTTGAGAAACGCGGACTAAAAGTTTGTAATAAACTTCATATAAATTTTTTGTATATCTTTTGATAGTTTGGAAAATAATTGGGTATATTTTAAATTGAATCATTAATTCTATTATTTTATTAACAAATTTGATTTTGAACAATAATTATCCAAATTATTTCATCGTATTCATATTTTAGCTAGGTAGGGAATCTTGTTTCATCTTTTATGTGTATCGTATTTCATTGTTCTCACAATACACTGTTACATTTGATTTGAATTTGTTTTATTGCTGTGTGTTTTCTAGAATTGTGTTTAATTTCAATGGTCCAAACTTACGACTTTGAGATCTAAATTAGAAATTATTTTCTGCGATAGATTTTTACTGCCGTCAGCGGATATCACAGCAATATGTTTTACATTTTAATACATTTTTAGGATATATAAATTGGTCGTTTGTAAGTGAACTAAGAGACAATTCTGTCGAATTAAATGATAACGAGATTCATTACATTACATTACAGTTACGGTCTATTTTTATCATGTGTAAATTTAGCAAAATATTAGTACAATGTCATATTATATAAAGCGGTAAAAATAAAGCCTGTGCCTCCAAGTGCGTATTTGGAAGATTTTCGTTAGTGCCAATTATTGCTTCATGGACAAAGTGCATCATAAACTGTAAGTACGTACGTTCTTGTTAAGTTCACTCAATAGTTTTCGGTTTTTTACCATAAAATAAAATCCGTGGCGCCCAACTTTCTTTTCGAGATTTTGGCACCAGTTGTTACACTCCAGATTTTGTTCATGTTTGTAAATTACCTTTTATTACTATAAAAAGTCTATGTACTAGTTTGGTTATATTTCTATGACTTTGATTGCGTATTCGAATACCGTATATTTCAAAGAACTCTTGTTTTTGACATTGATGTATTTTTATGTTCCACGACCTCAGGGTCATGAATTTTATTGTTGTAATAAGTATAGGATTAACTTTAATATTGTCCCTTTAATCCAGTTTTTCCCTCACCCCTGATGTTGAGCTAGCTAGAGCCATTTAGGTACAAACGTTCATAAATAAATTTAGAGTAAAAATAAAAGTTGTTTCAATGTAACCTATAATTTCCAGCTTAGTTTGAAAGTTCCAGTAAAATTATTTTTCATTTTTATTCGTGTCATTAATGAATTAAATTCAACATACTCGCACAGAACTGTAAATCCTCTTATTCAATTTAGTGTACGTCTCTGCTTAAGACTTTATGTTAATTTATTCTCTTCATTTCGTGTTTCCCCATAAGAGTTTGTTAAGCATACACTCTCTGTTCTGCTTCGCTTTTACTCTTCTTTGCTCGACTTATTGCTTTACTTGTATTTGTTGATGTTTATCAACTTATAGAAACGTATAAATTAGGAGGATATAAACCGTACAGAAAATATTTGTTTTTAGTTTTGTTCCGTGAGGTGAATTTGAGACTCTTTAAGGGGAAAACGTGGAAAATGTTTGTTTATCAACCGTTTGCTCATTCGAGTTCTTACTTTAAAAAGTAAATGTTACAGAATTATCAAAGGATAGCTAATGGTATTATGTTAAAGATACATAACACCATTAACAGAGAGAAATAAATTAAAAAATCACTACGAGTAATATATAGACTATAGAATAATGTGGACAATATTCATGCTGTTCGTAAAGTATGGGGCTTCAGTAAATATATATTTTTTAACAATTGTAATAAAGATAAAAGAGTACAGCAAACCTTACCTTGGACTTGAAATAGTTTTTTATTTACAGTATACCACAACATGAAAATATTTGATTTTGACAAATAGCTATTCAAATTGGTACATATATCTGGCAGAGCGCCGTGTTTTAAAATACCTTAGTTATAAGGTAAGATAAAAGCAATTTTTCTGTCTAAAAGATGATGCTTCAATCAAAGTATACCTTTGATATTCTAAATAAAAAATAGTTATTCATACATTGTTGGCTACTACTCACCATTGTAAAATGACAGTCATAGTAAATCCTTCACTAAACCCCTTAACTCACCTGAAAAATAAGAAAAACTTATTTACAAACTTATTTAATTAGCAAACTGAAATTAGAGATAGATATAGTCTAGTATACTTTAACTTGGCGTGTGTATGTATGAGTTAATATCATTTTCGTACGATTTTATTTTCTCCCATATTATACACAAAGTTAAAGCAATAGTCCAGAAACATTGTCTACGTGGACAATATTTCTGGATCTTTGTGTACAAGAGAAAATGAAATCGTACGGAAATATTAACTCATACATACACACGCCAAGTTAAAGTATACCAGACTATATTAAGTCATATATTGAGTGGGAATATTGTTCTTTGCAGATGGTGCCAGGTAAAATCAAATTGGCAAAGTCAGAGTCAACTTATCTTCAGTTGTAACAAACATATTGAAAAACCTCTGCCCAATGAATCATTACATCCATATCCACACTTTGTATCTCAGTCCTATACAGGCTGTCCATTATATCAGGGCACTCGAGAATATCTCACTTAATATCGGTCGTACAAAAAAAATTATTTTTATGAAAATTGTGCCGATTTATATATCCTACAAAATGATTTAAAGACATTTGAAATCCATGGCCTACTTTAAGAGTTATGGCGGAAAATATCGAAAATGCGGAAAACGTCTAGGCCAAATATTTGAAGATACGATAAAAATTCTAAGGCGAAAATTTTTTGCAAAACAGAATGTTTCAACGAGGTTTTATCTAATTTTTTTCAAAACTGCTGTATTTTGAGATTTACTCTTCAGGCTGTTAAAAAAAATATTTTGAAACGGGCGGGAAATGACGCCATTAAATAGAGTATTTTCCTCCCTTTTCAACGATATATCACATGCCATATTTATTCATTGGTTCTACGTTAGTAATTATAAAATAATTTTTTTAAAACCAATAAATTGTTTTTTAACAAGCATTATACTAGCCGTGGAGAAGTATGATTAAATAAAACGATAAAATAATTCAATAAGTTGTACAAATCTTTGCTATAATAAAACATTAACACAATTAAGAAGAATAAAGTAAATTCAGGTAACAAAAACAAAATAATCAAGAAAGCAACATGGAACAATTATGGAAAGAGTATTCGCAGTTATGTCAATGTATAGAGGTCCTCCATAAAAGCGTCACTCCTTGCTCAGAAAGTTAAAATGTTTTTACCAATTAATTTAAGAATAACATCCATTTGTTTGTATTTCATGATTTCACTATTATTTCAATTATTTTAAAATAGTTGGCTATGAACAAACTTGACAATTTAATTTTTTGACAGATCATCTCAATAAAAAGAACAAATCTCAAAGTAGGCCTATTTTGAGACTTATTCTTTCCATTTTTGCACAAGAGCGTATATCAAACTTTATTCTTCTACAATACCGGGTGTTAGAAAAGTATGGGAACGGTGGAAAATCTCGAACAATTTGCATCAAATCGAAAAATAAAAAAATACGTGTCAAAAATTTTTCAAAAAACTATCTACTGATACCAAAATGACCTCCCCACCCACCACCCTGTGGATGGGGCGAGGGACAACTTTAAAATTTCAAATGGAAACCCCTATTTTTTATTGCGGAATCGGATTCTACGGCAAAAAATACGTAATACTCTTGCATGGTGTCGCTTTAATCGCAAAAAGAGTAGCGTCTTGTGCCCATAAAAAAAACGTCCAATTCAAAAACTGAAAAACACGTATTTGTTATTTTTACGAAATCTATCCAATGACATTGGATTCGACTCTCCCACCCCTAACCCATTGGGTGGGGCGGGGGGCAACTTTGAAATTTGTAATGAAAATCCGTATTTTTTATAGAGGATTCGGATTCTAGGGCCAAAAATACGTGAATTTTATATCGGGCATTTTTTTCGATTCTCGCAAGGTGTCTCTGCAATCGCACAAAATTGAAATAAACCTTAAGAGTCCATAAGTTTGTAAATATTTACAAACTCTAGCTACTCGTGTTGACAAAAAAACATTCAGTTTAAAAACAGTATTTGTGATATTTTGGTTTTTATGAATGTTTTTTTAAAAGTGTTCTTAATAACAGTATTTGTTTTGTGAAATTTCTACGAGAACGTTCAGTTCCTTCCAACTTTTGTAGAGGCAGGAGCGCACTTTTGTACGGAAAAAGTTATTTCATTTTTCATCAGTTCTCGCGTTTTTTCTACATAATGGCTACTTTAACAGAGGAAGAAAGACTTTCTCTTTTAATGATGCGAGGTTGGGGAGATAAAGAAAGGTCCTATGATGAAGTTGTGATTTTATTCAACGAAACTTTCCGTGTAAATTAAGTGGGAATTTCGAAATCTACTGTGTCCCGTCCCATCAAACGATTCCTAGATACAAGGACAAATAAAAATCGCCCAAAATCTGGAAGACCAAAATCTGAAACATCGGAAGCTCGACAAATGGAAGTGGCCCAGGCATTATTTGTTGAAAATCGAAGGTTATCAATCAGAAAAGCCAGTCAACAGCTTGATATGAGTGCATTTTCAGTTCATAAGACTTTCAAACTTTTGAAATTTCATCCTTACAAAATTCACCTTCACCAAGAGTTAAATGAAGATAATTTTGATCGGCGACTTGAATTTAGTGAATTAATGATGGAAAGGGGTAACCAAAACCCAAATTTTTTGTCATCTCTACTTGTCTTCTCAGATGAAGCAACTTTCGAACTCAGTGGAAAAGTTAATCGCCATAATTTCAGATATTGGAGTGACGAAAACCCTCACTGGATGCTCGAAACACACGCAGTATCCACAAAAATTAAATGTTTGGGCAGGAGTTTTCAGGGATCGAATCATAGGACCGTTTTTCATAGATGGAAATTTGAATGGAGAAAAATACCTGGAAATGTTGACAAATCAAATAGGTCCCGCAATATAAGACATTGCTGGTTATGAGTTCGATAATGTTTGGTTCCAGCAAGATGGGGCTCCTCCACACTATCGGGATATTGTTAGGGACTATTTGAATGGTACTTTCGAAAGGAGGTCGAAAGGAACTATTGAATGGCCAGCAAGATCTCCCGATTTCGCGCCACTTGATTAATTCGTTTGGGGCTACGTGAAGGATAAGGTTTATTTCACTAAACCTCGTGATTTGGAAGAGCATAATAAACATTTTTGCAGAATTACCACCTCAAATGATAAGAAGTGCTATTGAAAATTTTTACGTTCGCCTCGGACAATGCCAAGAAGTCAATGGGCACCATTTTGAACACCTGCTATAATCTTGAAATTAAAACCTGCTAGTGTAGCAGTTAAACTGTAAACTAATTGCCTCGACTGGCCGAAATCCTGACCTTGCCTTAAATGGCTGAGTTACCTCCTTGCCTTCACTGGCTGGGATCAAGAACTTGTCTGAAGTGGCTGAATTAAGAAGTAAAACCACTGTTAGTTTTTTTTTAAATCGAGTTTTTTATTGCCCTGTATAAAATGTAAATTGAAAATTACTAGCTGCTAATAAATTTACAGAATGTTAATAGTTGTTGTAATTTCCCCGCGACCGTGTAAAATCACTGTTCTCAAAACAGCTCGGGAAATCACTCACTCTGAGATCAGTAGTTTTACTTTTCGTATTTTTTTAAGTATGCGTTCAAAACTTTCATGTTTCCACTCAATTTTTTGCCATTGCAGCGGCACCTTGCGAGAATCGAAAAAAATGCCCGATATAAAATTCACGTATTTTTTGGCCGTAGAATCCTAATCCGCAATAAAAAATAGGGGTTTCCATTTGAAATTTTAAAGTTGCCCCTCGCCCCACCCGCAGGGTGGTGGGTGGGGAGGTCATTTTGGTATCAGTAGATAGTTTCTTGAAAAATTTTTTACACGTATTTTTTTATTTTTCGATTTGATGCAAACTGTTCGAAATTTTCCACCGTTCCCATACTTTTCTAACACCCGGTATATATTAAGCGAAGTGGTTCGGATGTTTGGCGTGGCCCTCGTAAAATAGACAGACGGTATATTAAAAAAATTATCTAAATCAGACATTAAATAAACTTTTTATAGAGATGGTTCCAAGCAAAATGGGACACGCTGTATATAATACGTATTTAAGCTAACTGGCATTAGGTGTACAAGGTGTCAAAATTATACCATAAAATGAAGAATTATAATTAAATTTTTCGTGAAAAATCCCATAAGCTATAATAAAGTTACATTGCACTTGTGCAAGTAACATGGTTCACTTTATGCATATGGAACAAATGACAATACGCGGTAGTGTAGAGCACATCCTGAATCAGGATCCGGAATGGTAAAGTCGCGCTTAATGAAGCAAAGCTTGCAATCCGTTGCGACCTACAACAAGTGGTATCGCGTAATATATAATGTTATTACTTAATTAAAACATGAATTCGAATTACCTTTACAAGACGTACTGCTGCATTTTACCGAGGAAACTCGAGAGACTAAGACGATCTCTGTTGAAGTTAATCTTGCAGAAGGTAACGTCGAACTTCCCGCAGAATTAATTGGAACTGGATTATTCCAATTAGTGTTTGGGGAGCTTTTGCCTGCTGCCTTTATAAATATTCCAACTTTGTTTAAATTTCAAGGATGCATACTAAACTTCTTCACTAACTGCAGATCACGACTTACTAAATAACTTACAGAATATTTTATAAGAAAATTTGTATAACACGAAAAATAATTAATATTTTAATTTCCTTAATCAAATATTGGTCTACGGGAGCAGAGTGCAGCAGCAATTTAATTGCAAATCAAAGGCAAGTTTGATTAATTTGAAAGTGATTAAGAATGCCAGTCTGACGTTCTAATTAATTAATGCTATATCTTTCACATATTTTATAATTATTTAATATAGTATCTTATAAAAATAAACTTATACGAGAGTGCAGTATAATGATTCAGTCTTTATTTATTTTTTCCGAATGTATATATTCAAGAACTTTTGATAGAATCAATGTAATGATGCTTTGAGGATGGCAGCTCAGTGGGATAGCTCGTTTAGCTTTGTCTCTGTATACCTAGCGAGGTGGATTCGAGCTCCCCCTACTGCGAAGTAAATTTTCAAACAAATTATCCCCACGAAGTGGTTCGGATCCCACTATAAACTGTAGGGCCCCGTCTCCTTTACTCAGACAAATCGAGATTTCCCAGACTTAAGAGGGTCACTCAGGTAACCTGGAAGGCGGTTAATAAACATTTATAAACATTTTAAACAACATTTTGATATATTTTAGAGGCATTACACAGCCACACAATTTTTGTTTTCTGATCTGGGGGTCTGACCATGTTTACTGCATATTTTTGGGGTCGTTGAACCTTTTAGAACCTTTATACATGTGACTGATTAACTATGCTTGTAGATCCTGATAGAAGGACTGATGGTAAGGTATAATTTTCACAAGCAAAAGCATCAGTACGAAAATGCTGTCGCTTGAAAGACGTAACTAACTACCGCGTGATAAGACTTATGAAATATAGGAAACAGTGAAATGAAATACTTAAGTATAGTTCAAGTAGGAATATCCCGAGACATAAAAAACGCAACAAAAACTTTACGACCTCATTAAAATACCATTACTCTTTGTACTACCTCGACCGGAAATCAGCTCGCTTTCCTTTATAGGTTTTTAATGTGCGTCGGGTCGTTTGATGCAGCATTCCACAATGGCTCACGGCGATAATAATTATGTCGTAAAGTTTTTGTTGCGTTTTTTATGTATCAGGAACTTATTACTTGAACTATAATTCAATCCATTTTTTGCGCGCTATGCCTACAAATGGAGTTTTATTTTATTTTTTTTGTTAGATATTAGTGAAGAGTAGTAGTAATAAACATGGAACACAGATTTTCGATAGCGATCAAGTTCGGCCTGGAAAAAAATTATATTTAGATTTAGGTTCGGCCAATTTTTTGTCATCAAATTTTGATCTTCCGTCACGTAAAAAAATTTATTACACAACCCTGGAAATTATTACAACTAAAGTCAGGTAAAACCAACCGAGGTCCCAGATATTACGAATTCTTATAGTGAGAGTACAATAAAAAGAACAAGTACAAAGGATACACTTTATTATAACAATATTCAAAATGCAGTAAAAACAAGAGAGATAAATAATCTTACAATAGAATAAATATCGAGAATATAGCAAAATTTAGGGTTTTTATCAACTAACGCCAGGAAAAAAATGGTGACTTAAAAAATTTTAGAAGAAAAATGATATACAGTAGACACTTAACTTTTACAAAATTGGAGGTTTTCCAGGCGCTCCAGACTTAAAGGTTTGTTTGTTGATCGAGCTCCTTGCTTCACAAATCTAAGCGTTAAATAAGATGTTATCCAGATGGGAGATTTTCAATTACAATTATATATGTTTCTCTATCGTAAAGGGCAAAATCATATTCCAAAAATCGTTTACCAAAGAATAGCAAATGATCCAAAAGTCCAATCCAAAATAATTAAAAACAAAATAGTTGGTAAGTTTTATATCCAAAATCGGGCCGTACCAAAATCGAAATCTGACCTTACCAAAATTGTCTATAATTAAAGTTACAAAATTAGTCTAAAAATTAACCTTTAATGTGAAATCTAAGAAATTCAAACTTACCCAGAATAGGTACTTCTGGACGATAAACCAGCTAATTAATCTGAATAAATCGAAATTTCATTTAAACAAACCAAAATATTAATTGAAAATGGGTTCAATTTAGTTTTTGATCCGGTATCAAAAAGAGTAGCAACCACGTGCCTTTTAACTAAATTAATCACCAGCAAAGTTTTCGGCTCAATGTCTTGATTTCAAAAAGGAATGTTGACGATACTTGGGTAATATTTATAACCGTTTCAACTCACAAAAACAAGAGGATATGACTTCAAGTGACAGTTCGACAATCGACAGTTAGAGTACCAACTTGAGAAATTTCAAAACTAAATCGATTGTTATGAATTTTAGCTTTCCTGTGATATACACATCTATTTAATAAATTGGTATACTTTCCTAATGAGAGCCATCTGTTGGCTGAAAGCTTAAAAGTGGTAATTTGGATAGAAATATAGAGCGTGGTGACATCTATCACTGAATGGATTTATTGACCGACTAAAATCCTATTTATACATGTTACTATTAGTTTGTCGAAGCCAGCTAAAGATGGAACGTCACAAAATTCATCTTAAAAACTAACGCAATTTGTCTGATTAGAAAATGGAGTAAAAGTTCCTATAAATTATTTTTATTGCTGCTATAGTACAATACGGGGTTATCCCAAAGGTAATTACAGATATTATAATATCAGTCAAAATATGCTTTGTTTTTCATTTAATTAATGGCAAAATCATTGGCCCCTACGAATTACCGCTAACACTACACAGTGAGAGTTATCTAGGTTTCTTACAACACGCCTGTCAATTTTTTTAGAAGATATGCCCTTGAGCCTACGATAACCATGTGACTGCAAAGCAACGGTTGTCCAGCACACTATGAACGACAAGTGAGATAGCGTTTAGATCAAAGGTATCCAGAAAGGTGGATCGGGTACCTCTGTCCAATCCTGTGGCCTTTTTGGTTTCCAGATTTGATTCCATTGAATTGGGAATAACCCCTTATTATAATCTAACAGCAATAACTGCTCTTGGAAAAACAATTTATAGCAATTTTTATAACCATCTTAACTAATTTGATTTATCAGCGCACAATGGGCATTCCTGCCATTCCGGAAAACACACCGCCGGGCCGACTACGTCTATGCTGGGTTGGACTGATGTCATGCTTGTTGCTAGTAGTAAGAGTCGCAGTGCATGGGTACAGGAGTGGGAAATGGGAAGTGTAGGTGTTTGTGAAATACATTGCTGCATGCATGCGTCATGATATGGAGTGTCTATGATTCACTTTTTGTATTTTGTGTCTAGAGTTGTTCTTTTGGGGCTTGTTTTCTTAATTTTGGTAGTGCATATATCCTTGTGGTTTCGTTAGATTTCTTTCTTTTTTCTAGTTGATCCTCTCAATTGATGCTATCTACGTGTAGTATGTCTCTCTATTTTTAATTGGTTGCTGTTCAGTACTCAGAATTTGTACTTGTCAGTATTTTATCGTGTATGTTTGTATCCTTTCATAATTGTTTTCAGTTCTATTAACGTTGATGTTTGATTTTCTCCTTTAGCTTTATTTGTTTTGTGAATAGTTGAAGTAATCGTATGGTTGTTCAACTTTCTAGGTATAAATATGATCTCATCATGACTCTGGTGCCAATCTTTTACAGTCTGCTCTTTTATCGTCCCTCTCTGTAGTGCATTTATTCCTTATTTGTTCCTCTGTTTCATGGGCAGTATCTCTTTTAAATCCAGCCATTATCAGTTGATCTTTCGATGGATCGCAATTGCTCCTTTCTTTAATATATAGGTATTTTGTTTGTTCTTTCTCGTATGCATGTTATTCCACATATATGCATTAACTTATACGTTTATATTCAACATGTACGCATCGATACACGCGAATACACTTATATAATATTTTTTCAGACATTGATGATTTCTTTCAGCCATTGTACTGTTGGGAAAATTTCTATATTTTCCGAGAACACTGCATTTTTCTGGGTTTCTTTATATATACACGTATATACACATATACATTCATAATATACGCAATTACACATACACACATATATGTTGGAAGGTTTAGTCGTCCTATTACTTTCCTTTTTTCGTTTAACACTTTTTTAATCTTTCATTTACGTTTCACTCCCATTATTGTTTGTCCGTAGTTCTCGCACCTTTGCCGTTCATATTTTCTGTTTTTTTTTTTTTTTTAGTGCTTCTTATAGCAGTTTCGATCACCATCGGTTTCTAACTCCAGTAACTGATGTATCTTCGTTCATCTGTTTCGTAATAGGTCCACTGTTTTGTTTTTTTTTTTCATTATTTTATAATCACTATCACTATGATATTCCTATAAAAAACTTTTTTCATTACCTATCTGTCTTTTGGAGAACTTCTGTTTTGATCAAAGTACGTTGTTTATTAATTTGCATTGTATCTGTGAGTGAAGTTGTTGTATCTGATTGATAGCCGAGTGGGTTAAGGCGCGAGGTGGCAATCGCGATGAATCACACGGACATCGCACCACCGGGTTCGAATCCTGGCTCCGGCACTGTCGGAGGAAATGGTTGTATGTCCGCGTTTTTTCAATGTGTAACCTCCTTCTGCACAAGCCCTGGCTTCTGGAATTGGGGGTTGTCTAATTTCTGTGGTGTTTTAAAGGACATTTTTTAAAAAATTTAGAAGTGTACATACAGTTTACCAGACCATTTTCTAAATAGATGATGGAGTGGGGAAAATGGCCACGTAGCAACCTTCTGTGGCCACTTAGTGATCACAATTTGGCTACAAATTTTTTTTATGAATGCAGGAAAAGAATTGGTCTTGATAGGAACATTGATGTTATGTAACGTATATGATATTTTGATTCCATTTCCTAGTACAAATGCCAAAATCTAAAATGCTATCAATGTCTACAGTTTTTTAAATAGAATAATGTTAAAAAAACCGATAAATAATATTAACTTTTCAATTTCTACGAAAATATTATACTAAACACTAATGACTATACACTCAATTATTTGATTATCATTAATTAATATTATAAAAACTTTTAAAAAAATTGTAAGTTACCCAAATATTTTTGTGAGAAATCAGCTTGTTGACCGTTATGTTTTGTGTTTTACTTATTTGGTGGTGAGGGATGAGGAGGGATGTTAACGTTTCTTTTGGCCACCCAGTAAATAATTCTTAAGAAATGTACATCATACACCTCTCAGTGCACCTCAGCCACATACTTGTATTTTTCTCCTCATGAGAAAATTTATTTAGTAGAACACCAATGCAAGTATACAGAGCACATCAAAATTGTAGTTTATTTTATTGAATTCTGACGAAATTTGAAAAGTATGATTTTTAAATCGACAAAATGGGCAAATTTTTAAGATGAATTACCAGATTTTTATAGTACCACTGTTTATACCAAGGGAGATCAAAGTTTGATAATAAGACGTTGGCAGAAACCAAATCTCAATTTAGCTTTTTTCCAGATCAAAATTATCGCTATCGAAAATCTGTTTTATACGTTTGTTGGTACTACTCTGCACACGCTGTATATATGGGAAAACACTAAAATATTTCATTTATCAAAGGAGTAACTAAAAATAATAAGAAATACTCCCAATTAATTTCTTTGAAATCATTAATAAATACGTATAAAAGAAATATAACTATTACCACCTGAAATGATTACTTTTGTTATAATTAATACACCTACCATTCGTCAAAATTTGCTTCGTCGCCGCTGTGGCTCTAACAGTCGTTAATTAATTACAAAATTACAACATAACCATTGTCCGTTGTTCTTTCCTAAAGACCAACTCACTAAAATAGATTGAATTACTAGGGTAATTAAATGTTATCCAACTAAATGTAATCTAGACATTGGTAAAGTATACCTTTCGTAGAGCTTCGCACTGCAGGGATTTCGAACAATAGTCCGATTGTTTTGCTGGCGAGAACGGGAGTGTAAAGCTCAATGCTAAAAACAACCTGGCCAGAGGGAGATGTCCGACAATATAACTATGCCAATCAAACAGTTTACGCTTTGTATCCTTTGTACAGACAAATCCAATTTATTCTAAATTCGAATGAATATATTGAACGTGTAACGAATGAGTGCGACGCTTGTCGTTTTCGGAAATATGAATACATTATTTTGATGATGCATAATCGCAGATAAATGAATACCTATTCTGCACGTAGCGCACTAACTGCATTCATCGCCAAACTGTTGACTGAGCTAACGATCGAAGGGCTATTTGGCGTGTTCATATTATATTAAACTTTTGAGAATAATGATGGAACTAATAGCCAACCAATAACACATGAAGTGTGTCTTGATATCTAGAAGATAAGTATTTTTGCCCCAAATCACACGCCTAGACACACACTTAAAAGAGCAACCCTTTTACAATTTCTGTTACGCCATAAAGAAACGTCTGTTACCATAGCGTAAGGACAATGGTTCACATGAAACTTAAAAGCTTCGAAATAACAAAACTTGTGTATCTGATTCCAAAATCGCTTAAGAGGGTGCTTATCTGTTCAATTTGAGACCAAAGAGTTCTTGGGTCGAAATCTGCCTAGGTTATAGATAGTTAGTGGCATTTTTCGTGTGGCAAATGGCCATGCCATAAGAAATGATTGTTGTGTAATTACATTAGTTGATACATGTTAAATTCCTGTAATTCTTATCGATATAGCCGAGGCCTTCGATCAAGTGCAATTGAAAAAATTTGGGCAATTTGAAATATATGAGAACTGGATCTCACTCTTTTATTCTTAATTAACGGATAGAAAAACTATGAAGAATATAAGTCTCGAGTCAGATATATATATATATTGTATAACAAGCGATGTTACTCAAGGGTCTAACTTAGGCCCCTAGTGTTTGTGATATTTATTAACGACAACGCATTATCTTTAAACTCATATATTTTCCTTTATGCTGATGATTGAAATAGTAAGAGTTGTAAACAATGAGCAATGGCTGCCATACATTACAGAGCCATGTTGATTCCTTATGTAAATTGCAAACAGAAAATAAAGACAATCACAAGAGAAAATAACATACCTGTCTACAACTGCATAATAGGTGATGTTATATTAGAAAGGTGTCATCGGAAAACGATCTTGGTGTTATATTGGATTCTGAATTACATTGCATTCCTTATTCTAAGTATATCAATAGTCATTATCTAAAAACACTTGTCTTAATAATTTGAAATAGTAAAGAATTTAAAAGCATTTATTTTATTGTATGAAAATAGGGCGAACGTAGGTGCGACTTTACTATGTACATATTTCGATATGCGATGTAAAGTAACATCAGACGCGATTAGTACTTGGATGGGAGACCATTTCAAGTGTTATAAGTACGTTCCATATATTAGCGACATAGAGTCAAGGTCAAAATTATTAAAGTTTTCAAAATAAATAAATCTTCAAGGCCACCGAATCAAAGAGCAATAAAAAAGTCATTCAGCCACTCACAATAGTCAAAACCACAAATTTTCAAAAATAATTCTGAGAAAATTCATACAACCCCGATAATTCACAATCTAAATTTATCAACAAAATCATTCAAATATCAAAATTTACCAAATTACAGCCAAAACATTACAAACGACTGCCCTAAAAATACCGGCCCTTCACTATCTCGATTCACTTCAAAATCACTCTCCAAACCCCAAGCCAAACATTTCTATTCATTTCCGAAAACTTTTGTTTTATACATTTATTTAACGCCGCCCTATTTCCGCTACTGAGACCTAACACCGATGCCTGTAGACGAGCTATCCCCAACCAGGAATTTTTGCCCAACCTCTTCCATTAAGAAGTATAGGGATCTTTTACTTGCCTAACATTTAATAGACAAAGGACCGACGGATTTACATCCCCTCCGAAGGATGATATATCCACTATACAACCCTCGCCTAAGGTTGTATAACTCCCGCGCATACACTGATATACAATCCGTTGGAAGATGTGTGAGGCGAGGACGCGGTCTTCATTGGAACGGTCACCCATTTTCGAAAAATTTCTACAAACGAATTTCTCTTCAAATTAACTTTTAACCCAATCTTCTATTCATGGCTCAAAACATCGTTCATTCGCATTTCCAACAAGCCCATAACATATTCATCCAATCATATATCTAATTTACATGTCCCATACGAGTTGCTAGCAACTCGCGGTTACTTCACTTCAATACTCAAAACTTACTTCCACTCCGTTCAACACCGGCGATAGAACATTCTCAATATGACATTAATATGGTATAAATATGGATTAAGTTGCGACTTCCAACATTACTTTGCGGGTCCAGCTCAATTTTAACACTTTATTCATACAGTTATCACTTATATTTCTAAAACTAATTTAGATTCATACATCGAAAAATCTCATTTTTCATCGCAGTTTTATTGATATATTTTCCAATCCCGAATTTTAATTTTTCAAAAAGATTGCGCAATATTTCACCACTTTGAGCCCCATAGACTGGCTGGGGAAAGATCCAGCTTTTCCAGACTTCGGCGAGCCAAGTAACCATCATCCGTATAAATAAAGGAGCACGCCAAGCCCAAAGCAAATCAGTTTCGGTGTAGTTACCTCAAGTTAGTTTCTGCGTTCCGCGAGCAAAGTCTCTAAGCCAACAGTGTTTAATTCTTTCCCAGTCAACCTTAAGTTCAACAAATCAAGTGGCCATTCTACTTCCTTGGCAATACAAGTAAAAAATAATAATTTAATTAAACTGCTCTCGCGCATAAAACCAAACAGTGAATTTTCTCAGACTTAATAAATCTAAATAAAACAAATTAAAATAAAATCGTGTGTCGATACGTTAAATCTTTTAATTCGTGTAAGCAACTTTTAATTTTAACTAAAATAGTATATTCAACTCTGTTATTTTACGCTTAATAAAACAACTTTTAATTTTTGTTTAAAACAAAGTGTTTTAACTTCAAGAAAAGTATATACAAGGTGTAGCCATTGACCCTGCCAATAAAAATAAAATTAATAAAAGTGCTAGTCAGACTGAAATAAATAATAATTATAAGTGAACAATAGCTCTGAAACGTATACAGGGCGAAGCATTTGGCCCGTTCCAACCATTTAAGAACTAACCACCCCAACTTTAAAAAATCAAAAAATTAAGTGCACATACAGCAACTCAAGCTCTCCAGCCCCAATTATTTTTTATTTTTTCAACGACAGAAGGCTCGTGCATGTTCACAAGGGAGATATTGTCCTTGCCTCGCATCTTTTAGCGACTTGTATATCAGTGTATGGGCGGAAGCTATGCAATCCTCGGCGAGGATTCCCTAGTGGATATACCATCCTTGGGAGGGGATACAAGGCTGCCGGTCCTTTTGATTATTTAATATTAGGTATGTAAAAGATCCCTAGTCTTCGAAAGAGAAGAGGTTCGGCAAAATTCCTGGTTGAGTGTAGCCTGTCTACAGGCGCCAATCTAAAGTTCATTTTCTCTTCTATAGTTCTTGACGAAGTGCTTTTTTTGGTGGCATCAGCAAGTGCTCCTCTGCAATGCAGTCTAAACAGACTCTATGTATTACTTTTGTAAATGAGAGATCTGTGCGACAATGATCATTACAATAATTAGTCAGAAATTAAAAAGCAGGTATAATTTCACCAAAGAACTGTCGTGATACGGATATTGAGCACCTTGAGTTTTTAGAGGATTTGCATCTCTAAAAAGCTTTTATTATTCTCTCTCATTTCCAAATAGAGTTGAAAAACCAAGCCGACAGCAGGTGCTAGCTGGTAACCAGCTGCCAACAAATTTTATTACTTGACCATTTCGTTGTGATTACAAACGTATAATTTTTGAATAACTTTCGTAATTACGCGAGAGTCGAGTAAATTCGAGTATTGTTAGCCCCCGCATCTCATTTGTTCAATGCGAAACAACTTCGTTTCTCGGGTTTACAAAAACGTTATATTGGCACACGCCGACAAAAGTCTTGAGAAGAGTTATGCAACATATATTCTATTCTGTAAACTTTGGCGTTGTATCGAGTTGTTGTGGACCAACAACAATTTTTCTTCACTTCATATTCGTGTTCTATGCGGCTCTCGCTGCTAGCAACAAGTATGACTATAGTCCAACCCAGCGTAGTCGACCCAGCGGTATGCTTACCGAGAGGAGTAGCAGCAATGCCTACCGTACGCTGGTAAATTAAATCAAATTAAATCAAAATCAAGATAAGCATATCCTAAGATAACTGCGGCCTAGGAGAATACACCCGTCTTTTCAAATTAATCACAATTAATATAAAACGCAAGTAATAAACACATTTATACTATGCTTGTAAAGATTTTATTTTATTTAGCTCGCCCTTGTCGAGCTATTTAGTTGTGGCAGTTAACGAACATGCAAATGATGAGATTCGACCAGCTTGTTATACAGATGAGACTGATTATTGTTTTGACTGCGCATAGGTATCCCTATAAAATCCGTTTATGACTTCCACCAAATGCACAGTCAAAAACAATCAAATTGAATTTCACACAACGACACAATGGATTAATAGACGGACATTAAATGGCATGGTCTTGATTTAATTATAAAACTACTACTAAAATACGGACGAAGTATTTATTCACTGATTTTGAAAATTATAATAGAATTGAATAGAATAGAATAAGTTCATTTATCAGATAAATATAAGATATACAATTCAATGACAAAAACATGTAAATAAACTTGGTATTTCATATAAGTGCATCAAGGCACTGTTCATGAAAGAGAAGACACATGTGAATATAGTTTTAAAATACATATGAAATATGAAAATATATGGAATATACAAAATAAAGATATAAAATGTAATGCAAAATATATGGCACTTGTAAAATAAAGAATATCTAATGTAGATTGTACAATATAAAATGTAATATCATACACACATATATATATAATCATGTACGCATACAAATCATGTGCACACACCATAAAGCACATATAGGTAATTCTAAATGAATAACGCTATTGCGACATATTGTGATGGTACTATATTACAAAATTACAAAGTTATGGAATTATATAAACCTAATTATAGTCACAATTATAATTACAACAATAATAATCACAACAATAATAATAGTGGCACCGAAACCTAGAAACTTAAAATAACCTATTATTATACTGTTTAGGGTTAATAACATTATGGATTTCTTCTCTAGATTTTTGTAGGGTATACTGCTTTATTTTAGTTTTTACTTTACTGGATAGTGATATGCGTTTAATTTCGTTTGGTAACGTATTATATGCTCTTGGACTTAAGTAAGTAAAACATCGTTATCCACAAGTTGTTTTGGTTTTAGGTGGTCTCAAGTTATTATTTATACTTCCTCTTGTGTTTTGTAGAGCTATGGTTGGCATATTAGATTGACACTGATATAAGGCACATTGAAAGAAGAATTCTTGCCTAATGTCTATTACATTGGCGTCTTTGAAGAGGATATCTGAGGGATAAGTACGTTCTTTACCTAACATAATTTTTAATATTCTTTTTTGTAAAACTTCTAAAATTTTCAAGTGTGTGTCCAGTACTCCTTCCCAACCAAGAATTCCGTATTTTAAATGAGACTCGACAAGTGAATGGTGCAATATTTTTATTTGCTTATAATCTAGAATTGCACTTAAACATTTAAATCTGTACGTAAGTTTTCTTAATTTATTTGATACATAATTCATGTGCGCATCCCATTTTAGTTTTGAGTCAATCATTATCCCCAGATATTTTATTTGAGTTGTAGATGCTACCTTGAAATTATCGTCGACACTAAGTTCATTATATGCCGGGGCGGATGTTTCATATAAATAAAAAGGTAAGTATTTTGTTTTGATTGAGTTTAGTGTTAATAGCTTGCTGTCGAAGTATTGTTTTATGCTCTTCAAATCATTTTCCGCTTTAATTTTCAGGTCTTTCCAGTTAGGTGCTGTATAAAAGATTGCGGTGTCATCAGCATAGCATAGCCAGAAGTTTGTAAATCAAATAGAGAGTTGATATATACTATAAATAATATGGGCCCCAAAACTGTTCCTTGTGGCACTCCATACTCAACTGTTTCAGGACTACTTCTCGCGGAATTTATTTCCGTGTATTATATTCTGTCTGTTAAATATGATTTTAAGAGTTGTTTACTATTATTTCTGATACCCAGATTTTCAATGTCGACAATAATTCGGAGTGGCTTACTGTGTCGAAGGCTTTAGTTAGATCAATAAATACAGAGCTAAGCTTTATATATTATTATCTAAAACCTGGTATATTTTACTTACTAGGAAAGCGATAGCATCTTGAGTGTTTTTACCTTTTCTGAAACCAAATTGGGAACGGGATAATAATTTGTACTTATCTAGGCTATTCTCGACTTAATGATTTTTTCAAAAATTTTTGCTATGTTACTAATTAATGAGATTGGTCTGTAGTTTGTTACCTCCTCTTTACTGCCACACTTAAAAATGGGTTTAATAATAGCTATTTTAAAGGCCGATGGACATTCACCCTCACACATTACTTTATTTATTATGAAAGTTAAGGGTTCTAAAATAAATTCTGAGATTTCTTTTAAGGTAGTAAAAGTTATTCCATCTATGTCGGGAGATTTGTTGTTTTTTAATTCTTTAATTTCGGTTGTATTAGTGGGATACAGGAATATAGAATTCGCTTGAGTTTTGGCTATAGGCTTCCCGCTACTACTAAGGTTGATTCTGTTTGCAAGAGAACTTCCAATTTTACTGAAAAAGGAGTTAAAAAAGTTGGCCTTTTTATCATCGTCCGTAACCTTTTCTCCGCTCGTATCTTTAATGGTAGATATATTTGACTTGGCTTTGTTGAGAACGCAGAATTAATTTCTGATCTCCCATAAATTCTTAGATGATGCTTTATTGGTTTTAGGCATAGAGGAGTAAAGTTTATATAGTATATAGTAATATAGTGTATAAGAACTATAACAAAAATGTACCGAAAATTCAATTTAATTATAACTCGAACTAGCTGTCTGAGCTACCGTACCGGATCAATCGCAAACAGAAATAAAAGAAAAAACACATCACATACATATAATAGATAATCCCCAAATCCAAAGCCAAAGGCTGCCCGGAAGGGGGTTACCTATTTGAAAAAACGCAGACACCATCCATTGCCCACCGAAATTGCCAATACCGGTGCTGGGGATCGAACCCAGCACACAGCAAATTCACATTAAAGCCAATTTGCCATATAACGCGCCCTGGCCGACTATATTACCGTGCCGTTAAATTGATAATTTTCTAAATCTATTTTTGTAATGGTACAAACAAATAAAATAACCGCTATAGGTTGTCACTTTGGCTGTGTAGAAGTAGCAGTAAAAAACAAAATTCTCGGATAAGTAAATTTTTTTTATAAAAATCCACATTTTATGTAATAATTGAATTGATGATGATGATTTTGAGGGATATGATATCACTTTTGTTTAAATTTCAAAGCTATGTTTCTTATTGGTTTTGGATTTTTGGTGGTTTGTATTGATAAAGTGACTGTATAAAAATGTTTGCTACATAACAAGAAAAATTCAAAAGCAAATCAAATGACATTGGAGGTTATGAAACGAAGTAAATTTAGCTGTATAAGAGTTATATAAAAACGAAAGTTTGCAGCTATATATCTCCAAAACAGAATTTCAGTTGAATAAATGTTTTATAAAACACTCTTTCTACTACACATAAAAAGCATTTATAAATAATCTACATTAGGGCAGACATAAGTGTCATTTGGCTTAAATAACTAGATTGCTGTAAAATTTTGCTTTAAAAACCTTTAAAAGTTAATGTTATAAAGCCATTATAGAGAAATTGCTAAACTATAAAACAGATGTATAAATGTCATATAGAGGTTTATATGCCTGTTATGAATATACATGGTGTGTATCTGTATAATAGACCTTACTAAGCCTCTTATAAATAAAAAAAACTGGATAAGATGCTTTAATAAAGAAGCCCTGTTTATGATGTGAAAGCATTTACCAGCAATCTTATTCCGCTGAATTACTTTATAAGCAGTAGTGGCGAATAAAGCTTCAATATAACCAATTTTCTGTACAAGTTGTAATAATGTATCATTTATAAATTTTTAAGCGTAATAAGAGGAAAGAGGACGACATGTGTTACTTGGAATAGATTTTATGATTGGTATTATACGTATATTCTAATGTACAAAATAAATATACATATACAATAAATCCTGCAAAAATAAAACTGCTGCGAAATTCCCCCGAAATATTACCGAGGGCTTTTATTACTATAGGTATGAATTGAATACATTAGTAAAATTGCTTTTTCTCCATTACCAATTTTGCCAACTCACCTGAAACCCCACCGGCACATATGGTTTCAATCTTGCAAAATGTAAAAGTATAAGTGAATTCAGGCTATAAAGTATTTTAACCGAATCCAAATGTTTATAATGTCTATGTCGTCCACCTGTTCTCGTTTTAAACGTACCATACTTTTTACTGAAATTGCTCCCCAGGGTTATTTCACCTCAAATAATTCTGAGAAATTTATTTTATGTTTAAATAGGCCAGGACGCGATTTTCTTTTACACCTACGAGCGCAATTTTCCACAGAATGTTTAAGAGTTACAAATTTAATTAAATAAATACAGTAACACATATTCTACTTTACATTCATTGATGTTATACAATAAATAGACACATAGCTAGATAGACGTTTATTGACTACATTATATAGTTTCTACTAGTACACTGTTTCACCTTAAGTAATCCAGTCTAAATTTATAACAAAAAGTGCAAAATATAAGCAACGCAGATTCATAATAAGTGAGTATGAATAAGTGAAAACATTACTATTATACAACATAGACAATTATAAAACCGCTGCCCAAGGTATCACTACTTCCACATCCAGATTTTGTATCCAAGTTTTATGCATATTAAATCCCAATGTAATAAACGTAAATTAAACGGGGACGGTAGCTCAATGTGTTAAAGCGTCTGGCTAGTAAACTGGGAAAATAGAAAATAAAATATTAATTTGGAATTTCGAGAGGAGCCTCCATTTTTCCGGCAGTACATCGGCCATCCTACTCTATGAAGTCTACTTAAATTAGATAGGTTGTTATTATAATGCACTTTGTGCAGGATTATTATAATGTTAGCTAGGGAAAGATGAAATAAACGAAATTCAATGTACTTATAATACTTATTTTAATTGGTAAATTGGTAAAATTGGCTAGCAAACTGAGTTACTTAGCGTAGTGGGTTCGATCCCCGCAAGGCGAAACAATTTTTCATTGAAAAAATTGCCCCAAGAGTGGTTCGGAGTCCACATTAAACTGTAGGGCCTCGTCTCTCTCTACCTAGCACAAGATCATTGAGACCTTCCAGGGAGTTACTTCGGTAACTTGAGAGGTGGTTAAGAAAATATATATAAGAAAACATAATATTTTATTTCCTTTAAAAATAGCGTGTGGATGGTGGGGGGGGCGGCTAATGTAAAAAAAATTAGAATCCTTGATTCTCGTATACACACTAAATCCCAATTTAATTTTTTATTCCCTTAAACAATAGGATGAGGGTGACAATGGGGGTAGAGAGGGTGGCTAACGCCAACAAATTTTTTCTAAACGTGTCGTTCTTGTATACACACTAAATCACCTTTTAATTTTTTTACCTTCTTTAATAATAGGGTGGAGGTGGCAAGAGGGGATAGCTAAAGCTAAAATTTTTTTTTAGACATTTCGTTTTTGTATATACACTAAACCACATTTTAATTTTTTTACTCCCTTTCATGATAGTGTGGTGGTGCTATTGGGGGTGATAGTGGGGGGGGGGGGCTGATGCGAAAAAAAATTCTGAGACCTTACCTTTTCGTACATGCCCCAAATTGCAATTTTATGGACTTTTACTTGATTGTTTTGCCTATTTACCCTTATTTACCCCATTTACCCCCGAACCCTTCAACGGAATTAGATCAAAATATAATCTAGTTCCAGATCTCGTTACAATACTTAAGTGGACCAAATTTCAAGTCAATATCATAAACGGTTCCAGAGTAAACGTGTGCACAAAAAAGTTACAGATAGACAGACAGAAAACAGATAGACCGACAGACAGACAGAAATTTTTTTCGCTCAAATTTAAAATCTCGACGTTTCATGACATTTTAAGCCTGAATATTGTCTGAAAGTTATTTGTGGCATTCTACGAATACTCTTTCCTATTATTTCGGTTTTCTACTACTATCCTCTTCAAAAACAAATCACCGGATACACCCCCCTTGTTTCGGCGAATCTCTTTGTGCAATAGTTTTGTTACATTGGATTAAAAATGGTTGTGATAAAATGGATCATTGGATGGAGTCTCTAATGTGTGGTATGTTGTCAGACCGGCCTATATGCAAATCTAAATGATGATTTTTTAACAAGTATCGATGCAGGGCATTCGATTATTATCAAACTTTAAATTAAACATTGAATCCAAAAATTGGATAAAAAGAAAGAAAAATTTCGACGCACTGAAAATCATTAGTGTCCCTTCACTAACACCTGCTTGCGTCTGCTGCTCCTCTTCGGAACTTTGGCTATGTTGATCACCCTCGGTGTGAAACTGCCTTCTGGATCAGGTTAGGTGGTCCTTGGACTGCTATGGCTCTACGGCTACAGATTGCTCGGACTGTTGGGATTCTGTGGATTCTATATGTGACAGAGATGCATCTCCGTCTAGGGATGTACCGCCTGGGCTATCGTCTACTTAATCTGAAGATTCGAATTCCACATTGTGCTCCTCTGGCGGAGCTGGTCGCAAATCATTTACATGGATTCTATTAGTTACGTCCCCCTTCTGAACAAGATATACTTCGTCTGAAAACTTTTTCAAGATTCTGATTGGGCCTGACCAAGACGGTGCAAATATGTGAACCTTCCTAACTCTCTTACTCATGACTTTATCTCCTATCTTAAATACGAGGAGTGACGGCCTCTTGTGGCGCGTACTTTTCCTTATAATTAGATTGAGCTTGACGGGCATCCTGTACCTTTTCATATAGTGGAAGTGTTTGTTGCTTAGCTCTTTCTTGTCTCCATGCATATAAATCCCATTCGCCTTTTTCTGCCGGTTCATATCCTAACACTATCATGGTCGTTGTGTATGTGTCCTCGTTGTCCGCCAGGACGTTGAAATAAATAAGGCGATTAAAATAAAATTATTAGTATCCACTGGTAGGAGGAGTTATAAATGTCAATATGTAAGTTACAAATAAAATACTAAATAATGGTGTGGACAAAACATAGCAAAATCTATTTTGAGGCGACCAACTTTTCGGACCCGCCCCAAGACTGTAGACCGAGGTGCGAAACGCATTTTTTCAATAATTTTAATTACAATAACTAAAACACTTTTATTTAAAAAAATTCTTTGTCTGTTCTACTCATCGTAGTACTAACTTCTCATTAAAAGCTAGAAAATAAATTAAATAAAAGCAATTTGAAAACATCAAGTGACATTTTAATCTATGTCAATTACACAATAGTGTTTTTATTTATTCTTTTAAATTCCCTGAAATTTGGGAACAAAAACAGATTAGCATCGTGAAAGTCTTGAGAATATTACATATCTGCACAAAACGATTTTCTTTTCTCACAATTATAGAAACATCAAAACAAAAAATGTACCTACACCGCCTGTTGATAATAAGATCTGAGAGAACATAAAAAAAATCATTAAAAAACAGAATGAATGTTTTTATTTCAATGAAGACTAATTTTTACTATATTAGAAATTTGTATTATTCCTTGCAGAAGTCATAAAACTAAATCATTGTAGTTGTCGGGCAGGAAATTTTATCTATTGTTGTTTTCCAAATATAAGGAATCTCCTAAGCTCCTTTAAGTAGGATCAGTCTTTCGGCTGGTGTTTGTTGCAATCGAAGCATTAGCGTTTTGATGGTAATATGCAATTATTACACTTAACGCGCCAGACTTGTAACTTTGGTTGCAGTCTGGTTATTTTCCTTATAGTAAAATAAGTATTTATAGAGGAGTTTGCGACTAAAAATATTATCTTTAATATTCCGCCCTCTAAAAGCACATTTAAACTATGCTAAGCCAAGTCAGGCTATTTATTTTTCGATTGCAATAGACACTGGACCGCTGGATGGCGCCTGCTGGCTATTTTACATGTCGCTATTGTAGAAATAGCGGGATGTACTAAATGGTCAAAGAATTCTCGTGCCGGTCGTCGCATGCCTACCTTGCACTGACGAGAGCCAACAGCTCGAAACTGCAGTCTGCAAGTGGTGTGTGACGACTGGCAAGAGAGCTCCTTTAAGTAGGATCAGTCTTTCGGCTGGTGTTTGTTGCAATCGAAGCATTAGCGTTTTGATGGTAATATGCAATTATTACACTTAACGCGCCAGACTTGTAACTTTGGTTGCAGTCTGGTTATTTTCCTTATAGTAAAATAAGTATTTATAGAGGAGTTTGCGACTAAAAATATTATGTTTAATATTCCGCCCTCTAAAAGCACATTTAAACTAAAAATAAGGAATCTAGTTTGATCGCTTTTCAAATAGTCTCTCTGTCAATAAAGAAACTGTTTATTAGAGTACCGTTCCAATTTGCTATATTTGCTGGGTTTATCAGTGTTTAGTAAAGTAAATAAACTGTCGGTTAGTGTGTAATGGATCAATCATACGGCCAAATAGCGGCTAACGCTCAGCTAAATTATTTAACCCGACATTGATAAACCAGAACAGAGTTTTTACATTTTTATATAATTTGTCAGGACCTTTCCCAAATCGTTCTACATTTCCTGTACTCTATTCGGCGTCAACAAGGCATAATTCGCTTTGTTTCTTTTCTCGTCCTTTTACAGAGCGGTATTCGTTATATCGTATAAATAATTTTCCACGGTGACAACCTCAATTAAAAGAAAAAAATAATCGCGTAAGGACAGTATGATATATTATACATGACAGCACATTGTTCAACTTTATTTGTCTGGCTGCCAAGGATGTTTAATAAGTAAAAATCTTGTGTCGTCTACAGTGTTTTATACTTAAAGTTTCAAAACAGACTAGAATAGTTGTGTGAGTATTCATTAAAATTTCCCAACAATTAATGTCAATATAAAAGGAGATTAAATATTTCGTACACCTGTTTAAAACTCTCCCACATCTTTTCATTAGAACAAAATATATGACGATTAGACCAGTCGCTTAACTTAGGAAGTGCCAGGTGAAAATATTTTGACCACGAAAATAACAAATTATTTAATAGCAAACGTTGTTTGCTTTGTTAAATTTCATTTTAGAGTTTGTAGTAAGATATTTGCAATTATGTGGCAAATTATTTGAATATTTTTCGATGGAAATAAGTTTGGGATATAACCATATTACATTCAAATATGACATTACTATTAACTAATTATTCTTAGCCTGGCAGTTAATTCTAATTAACTCAATAACCACTTCAGATAGAACCTCCATCTTAATTCATAAGATGCCCCTCATCAATGCCCAATTTTCCATATATCTTTCAGTTTCAAAATATTCGTTTTCTATGCGAAAATCGCTTCCTAGCTGAATGAGTTGAAGGGGCACGACAAACGAAAGCAAAAAATAGGGAAAAACGTCCTGGCGAGACACTGCCCCGTCTAAATGAAACACTTTTGGACCTATACAAGGCCGAGATTTTTATACACCAGCAAATCAGTCTACAGTGATCTCTCAAGTGTTATATATCTTCGTAATTTCAAGAAAGTGTAGTTCTAGATGATATTTTGGTATTAAAAGTGCTTTTTAACTTCTGTAACTACAAACAGAAGTTCCAGAAAAGATATATGCTTTGGACCCTGACCAAAATCTCAAAAAGTGTTTTTTGACTTCTTCAACTAAAGAAAGTACACGAGGTACATTAAGAGTCTCAAACCACGCTCCAAAATATTTTTTTTTTATTTCCGGAGCTGATTTGCAAATTATAAATCTCCAAAAATGAGACAGAAGAGGATATTTCATTACCATGTGGTAACATGCAGTATTTTAATTACGTATTGAATTTTAAAAAAATTAATTTAATTTATTTAAAAAAATTGAAATTGCATAAGGACATAATTGAAAATGATTGAAATTTAAATGACTAATAAATAAAATTTACCTGGCAGTGTTAACCACAACGCAACGTGGATATCAATGTAATATAAATTACTGAAGATCTAACAGTTGAACGTTTGTAGTTTCAATCAAATCAAATTCAGCAGGCAAATAATCACTTCGTGATTTTAACTAACAAAATAAACTTTTTTATATTACAATCTAAAATATGGTATTAATATACAAAAATATATTTTGTTAATAAAGTTGAAAGCTGCAAAATTGTACGAGTGTTGCCACCTGTTGATGGGCGGCTTAAGCACACAACCTGGTTTCTTTGCTAGTTAGGTTTCCTTACTCAAGCAAATTACAGAACCGATTAATAGAATCGATAAAGGGATTCTATAATATCTCATAAAAGCTTGACAGTGAATAAATGGCATTTATTGTATATAACCTAAGAGCGAACTGCAGTAGTAAATAATAAATTATTTCCAACTGTTTTGTGAGGATTCAGTAAATACATTACATCCTATAGGATATAACAGTTTAATGAGAAAGTTACAAAGGTAAGGAAAATAACTACATGTACATAGAAAACAAAGTATAAAAATGAAATATAAATGAATTTAAATGTTTTGCAGGCTTGGCATAGACAATTGTTCTGAAATGCTGTAACAGAGATACATAATTTAGCGTAAAAAAAAACATGACCGAGTTTCCAAGATTCAAAAATAGGTACATAAAACATTGTGAAATAATTTAGCAGTTATATAAAGAAACTTTCTGTTAGTTGAAACAGTCTCACTTACGAAAACTGAATCAAAATGTCAGATCAGATCGTGCTAAGTAAAATACTATTTATTATAGAAAATTGTTAAATGGACATAGGCCATGTAACACTTTTTGGAACAATCATTGTTTTTGTCATACACAGACTGGAATTATTCCTTTTTTCGGTTGCTCAAAATTAAATTATTTTGATATGGGACACTTAAATAACTAGGATTTAATAACAATCTTATTGCATTAGTAGGTTAAGCTGAAATACGCTCACTGAGCGATATTTCATAATTCTTGTACATTAGTGTAAGCAAGTTAGTTCGAAAAACAAGGAATAGAAGAAAAAATTTATAAAGTTTTTAAATTCGTGACCTCGCGATTTTTCGGCGTTTTGATCGTAAACCGCAACTTCTACGAAAAAATGTTATAGAACTTTTTATATTCTCCATGAAAGTCTCTATAAAAATGTCTCTTACAGTTTTTTGCGTATCTCCCACCCAACGCTCGTAAATGACCTTGGAAAATAAGCATAGTTCTCAGTGCGAAGAGAAAAATGAGCCCAGCGCCGTTTTTTGAGGCGATTATTTTCAAAAGTGTTAGTCTGAGCAAAAAAATTTATAAAATCGAAATTAAAGTGCAGTTTTTTCTCTACAAGGTGCATATAAAATAAGATATTTATGGACAAGCGTTAGTGTTCATATGATGATTTTTTTATATTTGTGCATTCTGTACTTTGAGCCCATTTCCACACCACCTTTGAGGTAGAGCTCCCGGCGCATTATTTTTTACGTGGTTTCCCCCTTCCCCCTTCCGAAATTTGTAAGTCATGAGAACTATACGCAGCCAACAATTATGAAAAACCTGTTGTTGTTGGGCAAGATATTGATTTGCTAACACTCCTCATCGCTCTCTCTCCATCATACAAAGACATTCGCTTTTTTAGAGATGCTTAAGGAAATATTAAGAAAAGGGCGTATAGTTCCCATGACTTACAAATTTCGGAAGTTTTAAAGGTTTGCAAAGATAATATTTTATTTGTCCATGTGTTTAGTGGCTGCGACATCACTTCTGCCTTTTTTGGGAAAGGAAAATCGCAGACTATAAACTTAATAAATTCAAGAAAGGATTTACAAGAAGTGGTTGAAATATTCAATAATCCTTCATCGGCGAAAGATGACATAGCAAGAGCTGGTGAGAAATTTACGCTTGCCTTATACAAGGCACCCCGAAATGAGACATCTTTGAATCATTACCGGTTCATTTCATTTAAGTTAGTTGGCCAATCCAGTCACGCAGTAATTTTGCGCAGACTGCCACCTACATCTGCTGCATTAGCATAACATTCATATCGGGTTTTTCATCAAATTCATACGTGGCGAGGAAAAATCTTAACTACAACTGAATGGGGCTGGAGAAAAACTAGAAACATTCTAATACCAGTGGTTATGACTGAAGCGCCAGCTTCAACTTCAATTCTTCAGCTTATATCCTGCGGCTGTAAAAAGCGGTGTGGAAAGCGAGGTAGCTGTGTAAAAGTTGGTTTGCGCTGCTCCCCAATGTGCTCTAGTTGTCATGGGCAAAGTTGTTTCAATTCGGACGAGGAGGGCGACTTTGGGAAAATTAATGATAGATATATTTTATTAGTGGAATAGGCCAAAGGGGGAAACCACGTAAAAAAAACGCGCCGAGAGCTCTACCTCAAAGGTGGCGTGGAAATGGGCTCAAAGTACAGAATGCACAAATATTAAAAAAATCATCATAAGAGAGGTGAACGCACTTGCCTCTCACCCAAAAGTTCCGGGTTCGATCCCCGGTCGTGGCAGCGGAAAATAATGTTAGAGGGATTTTTCCACTATACACGGATATTGGGTGCGTGTCCCTTGTCTCTAAATGTGTAGCACCCTCCCACACAAGGCTCTTCTAGAGCCTTCCGGGATAAAGGGAGTCGTAATTACCTGTGGTGTTATTTATTTTATTTACTTGTTTATAAATATCTTATTTTATATGCACCTTGTAGAGAAAATACTGCTCTTTAATTTCGATTCTATAAATTTTTTTGCTCAGACTAACACTTTTCAAAATAATCGCCTCAACAAACGGCGCTGGGCTCATTTTTCTCTTCGCGCTGATAACTATGCTTATTTTCCAAGGTCATTTACGAGCGTTGGGTGGAAGATACGCAAAAACAGTAACAGACATTTTTATAGAGAATTTCATGGAGAATATAAAATGTCCTATAACGTTTTTCCGTAGAAGTTGCGGTTTACGATCAAAACGCCGAAAAAGATCGCGAGGTCACGATTGGGGGCGGTTTTTTGGGCAAAAGGGGATTTGGGTTACCACTGAGAGTGCATAAACAAAATTTAAAAACTATAAATTTTTCATCTAAAAAAGCTAATTTTCCTACACTACATGTAATTTAAAAACAATTTGTAAATTGTGGTATTACAAATGAATAAAGACGTATTATTATTATTATTATTACTATTAAATTTAATATATTGAACACCTGTCTAATAATTATAGAAAGGAATTGTACGTTAAAGATTTGCTAAATGTAACCAACCCCCTTCCTACAGACGGCTCTGAGTGCCGATTTGGAGTTTGTCCAATTCATGTAGTGTGTTTTACGTTTTATCTATTACCTAGGTGTTCAATTTAAATTTAATCTAGAACATTTTCGCCTCTCATTTCCTACCTACCTAATCGACAGAATTAGAAAGTAATAAGCCAACCAATTATCTAAAAATGTTTCCAGGGCTCATTTAATCCAACCATCAGACGCGATGTTTTCATTGAATTAAAATAGCCATGAAGTTGGAATCGTGTTTATATATTTTTAAATTTATTAATGGCTTATCTCAACTCATTTTCTTAATAAATTAAGACAGTTTAATTTAATAAATAAATAACAAGGTCTCATAAATCATGGCAGTTGTTTTCATTTCAATGAATCAAGTTTGGAGTAAAATTATATTTTTTGGGTGTTTAGTTTTATTGTGATGCCATAACATATTATATTTCGTAATTTTAAGTGTTGTCGGACTGTGCCAACTCTCATTACTGAGTCCCTGCATTTTGAGTGCTATCGTTGAAAAAGTTTCGATAAACAGGTGGTAAAAGTTATGTTTAGATGAGTGTTATTTAATATTACTGTCTGTAAATGAATGTCTAGAAGTTAAAAATAAAAAATCACGGTTTAAAATAATGGACACGTGGACATGTCGATTTGAAAAACCAGTAATTCTATTAGTTTCTACTCTACGTCAACCAAACTGGTTTTTTTTTAATTTATCGATAATAGATATAGTCAAGATCAGCGCTTCACGGCTCTCAAAAAAATTTACGACCTTATTAAAATACTGTTAAACTAGTCGCAAAAATAATTGCGTCCAGGTACGCACTTGAAATATTTAGATCAGCAACTCAGTCGTTCAATTTTAACAGCGTGTTACGGTATGTGTTCTTGTTTACATTTTATTAGAAGTTATATACAGAACTTTCACAGGTATGCGAAATTTTACTGTGTTTAAACGTGTTTGATACAATTGTATTTTTATAAATATTTTGGAGGGTAGTGAATATTTGGAGGTTTTTGTTTACAAGTGGGTGTGATAAAATAATATTGTGAAAATGTTTAGGCCTTGGGAAGATCCACAACCAAGCATCAGAAGAGAATGTCAGGAAGATGTGATGGATGGTAATCATTCACAAATTATGAAGAAAGTTTCCGCACAATATTTACACCCACAGAGTTAAGAAATGGTTTTAACAGTGTATAAAAAAAGTATAAAAGAAAGTGAAGGAGAAAAAGGAGCCGTGAAAAAAACGGTCTACTACGAATTATTATTATAATTATTATTATTGTATATATATTATTTGATAATTATTTATTTGTTTTCCAGAATTGAATGTATTTAGTTAACCTGGGTTGATTAAATCAAGTTAGGATTATCGATATAAATATAACATTTTATTTATTTTATTTAAATAATTTATTTATTTTAATTATTTTAATATCGAAAATCTTCACTCTGTACCCACCTTTTTGGCAAGGAAATGCTCGTACCTCCTCGCGGTACTAACTGAGCAACAATAATATGATACATTCGAGGATATATCATATTGTTATTGGCACATCTGAGCAACAAGAGAATATTAATTACTTCCACGTCCAGTGGAAGTATAGTAACGCAAAAAAATACTTATTTTTTTTGTTAAAAGGCTTAAAATGTCAGGAAACGTTGAGATTTTGAATTTGAGCGAAATAAAATTCCTGTCTGTCGGTCAGTCTGTCTGCCTGTCTGTCTGTAACTTTTCTTGTGCTTGACTTGAAATTTTGTACATTTATGTATTATAACGAACATTTGTTGGAGTCAGGTCCCCAGGTGGAGGTAGAATGGTGCAGGCCGAGATCAACAGGTTAGAGAGGCGATAAAATTTGTGGTTAAAAAAGATCGCAAGTGTTATATTACTGTGAAATAATGTGTAAAGTTAATTACTTGTAGATTCATTTTTTTTTAAAGTTCAAGTTTCAAGTTTTTTATGTTTTGTTTGATGTTTTGATGTTAATGTCTGTCGATATTACCTTCATAAGTATCAGTTTAACGAGAAGTTTGTTTGGCTAATAAAAAGTCGCCATGATTTATATATACGGCACGTCGCCGGCCATATTACGAACATTTCACGTTCAATTCTGTTATATATATTTACGGTATTAGTCAGATACTGATTGTAATATCAAAGTGTAAACTCTGAAAATTTTCCCAGCGAAACAAAGACTTTCTGTGGAAAGTCCCTTGTTTAGTGTGGAATCCTTGTGCCTTAGGGGTTGATTTGTACATTTTCAAACTATACACCCTACAAGTGGGTATTTGGAAGATCAGTACCAGTGACAAAGAGCAACGAGAATGTAAGTACATTCCAATTAAGTTCCCTGAATGGTTTTCGGCTTTTTACCAAAAATAAAATCCGTGGGGCCCAACTTTTCTTTTGAGGTTTTGACTTTAAGAATTATTATGTGTGTTAATATCGGAGTATCAAACTATTATTCTGGTATACTCCAGATTTTGTCCAGCTTGTAGATTAACTTTTGTTACAGTGAAAATGCTAGATTTTGTTCACATTTGCAAATTACCTTTTGTTGTAAAAGTCTCTGTATTAGTTTAGTTATTTTTCTATTACCTGATTGCGTATTCGAATAACGTAGATTTTACAGAATACTTGATTTGCTTTTGACATTGATGTATTTTTTATGTATTATGATCTCCGGGTCACCCATTTTTTTGTAATATAGGATTAGACTTTACCTTGTTCGTCTCTTATTAATCCAGTTTTCACTCACGCCCTGCTCTTGAGCTAGCTAGGGCCTTTTAAGTAGAAACATTTTTATAAAAAATTTATAATTAAAATTGTAAGTTGTTTCAAAAGGTGGAGAATAAATCAATGCTAAGAACATAGGTATCAAATATTTAATATTTAAATACACTGATACAAGAGAGAGATACCTAACTTGAATGCAGAAAGGCAATTTTATAGAACATTTTAATTATGAATTGGGAAAATATTCATGTTCAGTAAGTATTTTTTCTGTCTTGATATATTCTGAAGAGTGGTATTATTATTAATCATTTTTTATAATCCTTTCTTTTCCAGCAATACAATAAATTTAATTTGCTTAATGGAATTAGGAATTCAGAGAATATAATAAAACTTAAAATTTAAATTAAAAACACATTGCTCGCTGTGAATTTCCGAAACAGGTATAAGATACATTGTTTTATTGACATTATTAGATAAGTTTTATATTTACTGGACGCCCCTGATCGAAAAGAGCACATTCTGGAAACAATTTAACTCTTGTATGCACCTCTATTTCAGACGACGGCACATCAATCTTTTCCCATGTGTTCAGGTTGAAAATACGAATAGTGTCCCAGGTGTTTGATCAATCTGTCGGTAAAACACTTTGTGATTGCTTCTGTACCGCTTTGTGTCGCTGCAATTTTATATTTATTACATTTTTCCTGCTATGTTTCAAGTAATATGTGACTGCTTTTATTTATTTTGTGGAACTGTATTTATGAAAGTGATGAATTTATTGCAGGTATTAACGATGAATAATGATATCATTAAAACATTTAAAATACACTAAATGAGTATGATCCGTATTAATTAAACTATTTATAATATGATGAAAAAGAAGAGATACTATTTTATTTTATGAATTTAGAAAAAAAGACAAAATTGATCAACTTTTAACTGAACTAATTTCCTTAATTTTAGATAATTCAGGACTAATGAAATGCAATTTATTATTTCATGATGTAGCTATAAAATGTTAATTAATTCACAACATCGCTCTAATTCTTAATCGTCATCAAAAAACTAATACAAGGCTTGATTGTTTGGTATTTGGTATCTTAAAATTAGAGACCGATCAGATATTCCGAGAGATATAACTTTCTGCAGGTACTTCCAAATGTCATCTTAAATCTTTTTATGTATTATAACGATTAAGAAATGGGGTTATTCCATGTGTGTAAAAAAATTATTACTAATTTTGACGGAGAAATATAAGAGGATAATGTAACAGCAATTAAATGATTTTAATATTAGTTAGTTATTTTCATTAATCCATAAAAATTATAATACCTAATTTACTGCTTTTGACCATAACTTCTTATTCTAAAACACATATTGCAAACAAACTGTAAGACTACCTAAGTAGAACTATAACAAGATTAGTGTTATAAATTTTTACTCAATAATTTCAAACATATGCGAAATAGTTAGATTTAAATTTAGAAAATACGAAGATTGACATAATTTTAAAAATTAAATCTAACTATTTTGCACTCTCTCAGAAAAGGTGCATCCCAAGGGCATTTGCTGTATAAATATACTAAATTTAACATCATTATAATCTGAAGCAATACCAAGAAAATGCGTATATTCAATAGCACATGTTCTTAAGAAGTAAACAAATAAAACATAAAATTATCAAATATCTAAAAAATAAAATATGAATTGAAAAAAACACTGAACAAAAAAATTGCACCTAAACAGTTTCTATTATTGCACTAAAGTCACAATTTCTAGCTAAATCTGACTCAACATCTAATAAACCTAAATCTGACAAACGATCTTGAGTCATTGCCGATCTTAACTTAATACGCGCTAAGAAACTAAAACATCATTCTGCTTGAGCTACAGTAATGGGTATAGCGCAAAATAACAGCAATAATTAGAATGTTAGAAAATAAAGTATCCAATTTAAAATACCTAATTTTTTTTAACAAATTAATGGGAGATGATATTTTGTGTGGTAAATTGCTTTTAGGTGCTTTGCTTCACCTAGTATTTCTGGACCAATGTCAAGTTCGTAAGTGCTCTGGAGTTTTCTGTTTCATTTTTAATTTGCTCATCATTATCACCAAGAAATGTCTACAAAATACTAAAATGATCATATATATTTTTTTGAGATTCAAATAGGTTGAAATATTTAGAATCACGCAATCCAAAAGAATATTAAACACATTAATTCAAAATTTGTCCTCTGGATTTAATTCTAGAAAAACATCGTTTGAATTACTTTCGTCAAAAAAGTTGTTCATTTTCTTTTTCATTCTTCAGGCAATGAAGAGAAATCCCTCGTTAAACCTAAGTTTTCAGCAACCGGCTTGCATTCATTGAGTATCGACTGCCAGTTATTCCTATAATAAAATTCAAATCGTCCAGCAGGCTAGAAAGATCTTTAATTTCTAAATCGATCATACCTTTCCTCTCTTGAAGTACTATACTTCTATAACTTATTGAGGTAAGAACCTTTAGCTAAATTGATCCCACCAACAGACATTCAAATAACTCCACGTAAGTTAAAGTACAGTTTAGATCTGTTCGCGTTTTTGGACTTAAACTTAATTCTAATACCAACTGAATTGATTTTTTGATCCCCGGAAGTTCTTCAACAAATAGTTTTACATTTGTATAGTAAATCACTAATATTTTCTTTCAATATTTCCCATCTTTGAGGACTTGCACTAAATATGTTATAGACTCCAATGTTGCACCACTCCAAAAAATGTAATTATCTCAGGACAACATTCTCCAGCATATACCTCACAGAGATTTAAGCTGTGACAAGCACAAGGAGAGAAAACTACTAGGGAGTTATGTTGCAATATACGAACCCTTATAGGCACCACTCATATTACTTCTATTGCCGTACCCTTGATCACGACAATCTTCTATCGATATTCTTCGTTTCTTAAGGAATTCTATAATTAAATCTGTTATCGCTTCTCCTGTTTTATGATTGCAATTAACAAATTCCAAAAATCTCTCAAAAATTTCGTAGGTACTCGTTAATTGAATTAATCCAAACGTACCTTAAGTATGAATGTAGTTCGCTTGGTATGAGCTGCATCAAGAGTTGCGTCCAAAATTATGGAAACATATTTTGCAAAATCCCTTTCTCTTAAAATACGTGACATAACGTACACTCTGCAATACGAAACTCATTTTCGCAGATAAATAATGAATCTGCATCTTTATTGATCAATTTGAAACTGCTAGACTTCATTAAGATGCTCTGATAATAGTGGGTCATAGTGACTAACTAGAAATTATAAGATAATTTTCTAAATTTAAAAATAAAATAAAAATGCGTATTGAAAACCAACGCGAAACTATGCTTGAGCAGACCCGGGCCTTAAATGAGCCTACTCCCCTCTCTGGTGAAAAAGTCCTTGTATTGTTGTGATTAGAATTAAAGAATGCTAATTTATTTATATTAATAATAAATTACTAATATATTTTTTTAGGGCTTATAGACCAGGTTACGGTGATGATGTGCTACAGTATACACCCAAAGAAAGTGAGAAAGAAATTTATTTATGCGTTATTCCGAAGCATAAAATATACAACCAACCCTAGTTGCAAAATTTAATGGGACACATGATTTTATTTTAAGCTGTCAATGCGTGAATTATTCTGCTGTGGAAAACTACTAAAATCGATGTGGTTTAAGGAATATTTATTAAATAATTTATTATGCAAGCAATGGAATTTTGCAAACTGTCATAGTTCTCATATTAATAAAATTATGAATTATGAAAACTTTGTTTCGTTTTTGTTTAATATAAAAAATTGACCACTTAATTTTTATTTAATAGATGTAGTTTATTTTTGACAATGAACATTTGTTTGTTTCTGTTTGTCACAACTAAAAGTGTCACACATTTTTATTAAAATAATTCTTAAGTTTTTAGAACAGTTATGAATGTTTTCTAGATGTCACTAGTATTTTCATTTTTAACGTGCTTTAAAATACACAACTTTTCCCTACTTTAACAAAATTTATGTCTTTTACGGCTTAAAAGTTACTAATACAATTCCACTAAATTATTTGACACCGTATATCTAACTAAACGAAAAATACTTGTTTTTGCTTCCATATTCTGATCCTGATCATTGCTTTAACCAAGGCGTTTGACTCGGTGGACAGGGAAGTGCTCTGGAAAATTATGTTCCGCTTAGGTATCCCTAGAAAATTTGTGGAAGTATGTCGCAGTCTACATACAAACAACAACGCCCAGGTTATGTATAATAATGAGGCAACCGAACCTTTCCAAACCCTCACTGGATTTAGGCAGGGATGTGTCCTGGCACCCCTACTCTTTAATTTGTCTACCGCTGCTCTAACAATTATTGTTGACAACAAACTGACAGTCAGAGGAATAGGTCTCAGGTACCGTTTTGATGGCGGTCTCTTTAACATAGGGCGCTTTAGAGCTTTCACGAAGACACGCACACGATTCATTTGTGATCTCCAGTATGCGGATGACTGTGCATTTTTAGCCTCTACGCCGGAAGAGCTTCAAGAACTTTTAGATGTGTATGCCCAGAGCTATGATTCCTTGGGACTTAAAATCAACATTGGAAAGACTAAGATTATGTCAACTCCTCATCAAGTGAACCAAATAGACGTTACACTTAACGGAAATTCTATTGAAGTGGTGGATCAGTTCAATTAGTTAGGCAACGTTGTTAATGACAAAGCAAACATGGACAGCGAGATTCGCAATAGAATTAACGCTCAATCTAGAGCACTCTGGGGACTTAGAGAGAGAGTATTTGACAACCACGACCTTGCTTTGTCAACGAAAATGGCTGTCTACAGAGCAGTTGTCATTCCAACACTGCTATATGGATGTGAAAGCTGGGTCACTTACCGTCGTCATGTGAAAGAATTAGAACGCTTTCAGCAAAGACACCTCAGAAGTATGATGAAAGTCCGTTGGTTCCATCACATATCAAACGTGGAAGTTATTATTAGCCGAGTATAAAAATGTTACAGTCGATAGATTGTGTACAATAAAAAACAAGTAAAAGGTGTAGTCTATTGTAATTCCCATTCATCTACGGTGCACACGACTATGGCTATAGAGGCCAATTCGGGAGAGCACATGTCGACCGCAGTCAGGACAAACATAGACCTCGTTAGGTCTTGGATTCGGCCTTCTTGCAGCAACATTTCCTTGATAGCTGGCCACAACCCCTCGCCATTCGGTTCTGTCCACTGCAAGTTGTTCCCATTGCTCGTCTGGAATACCGCAGGATTTTAGATTTTCATGGAGAACGTCTTTGAACCTCTTTCGTTGACCGCCACGCCTTCTTCTACCGCTTAGCAATTCACCATAAAGTGTACATTTAGGAAGGCGGTTATCATGCATACGATGAACGTGACCTGCCCATCTTAGGCGTGCTCTTGAAATAAGCACCTCAATTGGAAGGCTGTTTGCTCTCCTGAGTACTTCTACGTTTGATATGTGATGGAACCAATGGATTTTCATCATACTTCTGAGGTGTCTTTGCTGAAAACGTTCTAATTCTTTCACGACGGTAAGTGACCCAGCTTTCACATCCATATAGCAGTGTTGGAATGACAATTGCTCTGTAGACAGCCATTTTCGTTGACAAAGCAAGGTCGTGGTTGTCAAATACTCTCTCTCTAAGTCCCCAGAGTGCTCTAGATGCAGCGTTAATTCTATTGCGAATCTCGCTGTCCATGTTTGCTTTGTCATTAACAACGTTGCCTAAGTAATTGAACTGATCCACCACTTCAAGAGAATTTCCGTTAAGTGTAATGTCTATTTGGTTCACTTGATGAGGAGTTGACATAATCTTAGTCTTTCCAATGTTGATTTTAAGTCCCAAGGAATCATAGCTCTGGGCATACACATCTAAAAGTTCTTGAAGCTCTTCAGGCGTAGAGGCTAAAAGTGCACAGTCATCCGCATACTGGAGATCACAAATGAATCGTGTGCGTGTCTTCGTGAAAGCTCTAAAGCGCCCTATGTTAAAGAGACCGCCATCAAAACGGTATCTGAGACCTATTCCTCTGACTGTCAGTTTGTTGTCAACAATAATTGTTAGAGCAGTGGTAAACAAATTAAAAAGTAGGGGTGCCAGGACACATCCCTGCCTAACTCCAGTGAGGGTTTGGAAAGGTTCGGTTGCCTCATTATTATACATAACCTGGGCGTTGTTGTTTGTATGTAGACTGCGACATACTTCCACAAATTTTCTAGGGATACCTAAGCGGAACATAATTTTCCAGAGCACTTCCCTGTCCACCGAGTCAAACGCCTTGGTTAAATCAATGAAGGCCATGTGAATTTCTCCTTGATGTTCGAGTGCTTTTTCTTGGAGCTGTTTAAGTGTGAAGATTAAATCCGATGTGCCTCGGTTTGGTCTAAAGCCACTCTGTGTTTCAGGAAGTAACTTTTCCATAACAGGTGTTAGCCTATTTGCCATCGCTTTAGTGAGTATCTTCCCTCCAACAGCCAGGAGAGCTATACCCCTGTAATTTCCACAGTCCGCAGCGCTCCCTTTGTTTTTGAAGAGGTTGATTAAAAGTGTATCACGAAACTCTTGCGGAGCTTGACCACTTTCCCACACGACATCAAACAGTTTTTTGAGGTAGGGTATGAGCTCTGACGACACAGCTTTAAAGATCTCAGCTGGGAGTGAGTCGGCGCCGGGAGATTTGTTATTTTTTAGCTGCCCAATGGCGGTTAAGATCTCTTCCGTTGTTAGTGGTTTATCTAAGTCTTCGAAGGTGTCATATTGAGGGATAAGATTTATAATATCGTGATCGGCTTGACTTTGCTGGTTGAGAATGTTAGAGTAGTGTTCTTTCCATCGGGCTCTTATTTCCTGGTCTTCTTTGAGGAGATTTCCATTTAAATCTTTAATAGGGCACATATTTTTCCGACTGGGGCCGTACACTGCTTTTACTCCTTGAAAGAAATTCCTGTAGTCGTGTGAATCGGCGTACCTTTGAATTTCTCTGGCCTTGCTTGTCCACCACTCGTTCTTTATTCTTCTGATTTCGCGTTGCGTTTCATACTTAGATTGGGTAAAAGCTTCTGCTTTTGATGAGTCGTTGGGGTGGTTGATAGCGTTTTGGAAGGCAATATGTTTGCGGTCAAGAAGTTCTTGTATAAAAGCTTCATTATCATTGAACCAGTCCTCCTGTTTTTTACTTGCTGCAGTGCCAAGAATTTCCTCACTCGCACTTTTTAAACTGTCTTTAATTTGTGTCCAGGTAGCAGCGACATCTACAGCTTCTAGTGCACTCAAATTCTCTTGAACTTTTTGCTTTAGCTGTTCGACGGTTTGTTGGTCACGCAATTTACTAATACAGAGACGGAGTCTACGTTTTACTTGAGTTCTTCGGTGTTTAGGTCTCATAACAATTTTCATTTTAGAGACAACAGGACGATGATCGGTCCAACATTCGCTATCAATGCGCGCCTTTGTAATTTGAACGTCCTTGAGATGCTTCCTACGTACGATAACATAGTCCAGTAGATGCCAGTGACCTGATCTGGGGTGACGCCAGGTGCCTTTAAATTTATCCTTTTGTCGGAAAATGGTGTTTGTTATAACTAGATCATGTTCGGCGCATTTAGTTAGGAGTAGTTGACCGTTAGCGTTCATGTTGCCCAAACCGTTCTTGCCTATGATGCCTGGCCAGGTGTCTGCATCTCTCCCTACTCTAGCGTTAAAATCGCCAAGAATAACGAGTCGTTCCGTTTTAGGTATTCTACAGAGGGTTTCTTCCAGCTGTTGATAGAAGCTTTCCTTGGTTTCGTGACTTGCATCCAGAGTGGGAGCGTAGGCGCTTATTAGATTTACCGCGTTGCCATCTGATAGCTCATAGCGTAGCAGCATTAGACGCTCGGATAGGCCTTGTGGTACTTGTGTTAAGTTGGATACAAGTTGATTCCGAACGGCAAATCCTACTCCATGTTGTCTTCTTGAATTAGTGGGAAGACCTTTCCAATAGAAGGTGTAGTACTTTTCTGTGAGAGAGCCTTCCTCCAAAAATCGAGTTTCGCTGAGAGCTGCAACGTCAACATTGAGCCGGTGAAGTTCTCTATCTATTAGAGCAGTTCTTCTTTCAGGCCGATCGGTGCGAGTGCTGTCGTTCAAAGTACGAACATTCCAAGCGCCGTAGATGAAAGAATTACTTTTCTTGGATTTGACTTGTCGGTGTTTTTTCGACATTCGATGAGGTGTCCCTGTGGGCACCCTCCCCCGGAGATCCGATCGGGAGGGTATTTTACCTCCGGATGATTTTGTCCCACTTGAACGCTCCATCATTTTTTTAAAGCCTTAATCGACTGAAAACGAAGCTGCATTTGAAGTTTTAGCTGGAGCAGGTATGCAACTGACCAGCTCGGTTGCGGAAGGCGAGTGGTGTGGTCCCATGGCACAGAAGGAGACTGCGACGATGGGGTAACCAAACGATTCCAAAAGCAACCTTTGTGTGCGGTGGGTTATTTTTACCGCACTCTTCGTGAGAAAGTGGATGTGCTCACGGCAAAAGGTAAGGGTTATTCCGCCCTTACTCGGTTGTTAGAGCCTCGTTAGTGAAAACAGGGTGCACCAAGTTCAAATTGAACTCATCGCGAAGGTGAGGTTAACAATTGAGTAGGAGAGGCTATAACTTGCGCTTCACTACTCAGGAGAGCAAACAGCCTTCCAATTGAGGTGCTTATTTCAAGAGCACGCCTAAGATGGGCAGGTCACGTTCATCGTATGCATGATAACCGCCTTCCTAAATGTACACTTTATGGTGAATTGCTAAGCGATAGAAGAAGGCGTGGCGGTCAACGAAAGAGGTTCAAAGACGCTCTCCATGAAAATCTAAAATCGTGCGGTATTGCAGACGAGCAATGGGAACAACTTGCAGCGGACAGAACCGAATGGCGAGGAGTTGTGGCCAGCTATCAAGGAAATGTTGCTGCAAGAAGGCCGAATCCAAGACCTAACCAGGTCTATGTTTGTCCTGACTGCGGTCGACATGTGCTCTCCCGAATTGGCCTCTATAGCCATAGTCGTGTGCACCGTAGATGAATGGGAATTACAATAGACTACACCTTTTACTTGTTTTTTATTGTACACAATTTATCGACTGTAACATTTTTATACTCGGACACGAGTAACGGCTAATAATAATAATAATTCTGATCCATTTTGAAAAAGGTTGAGATTTAGTTTATTTATAGCAAATAAAACATTTAAAATTTAAAAAATCCTATCCTGGAGTGAAAAATTATAACATTCCAGAGTAGTGAAACACAAATTATTAATAATATGAAGTTTATTCTGCTTGAACATAAAAACAGTAATGGCTTGGCCCCATATCGAGGTATACAAAAAATTATTGACAAGAAACACGTCTACATACTAGACGACAATATGTAATTGAAACATTACGTATAAGAAAACTGTGTACCTCCTCCAGTAGAACTAAACAGTGATTATTTGGTATCATAAATAATAATTATCAAATTATGAGAAATGTCTTAAAGTGTAAACGAACTTAATTGAAACATGGGCGGAGGTAAATAGACATGCTTGTCATAAGAAAATGATAAGATTTTCGGACGTTATTATATTATCCTCTGTTTCAAATGGTCTCCAGAAAGCCATGGTAAATTAGTAAATAATTAAAATATTTTACCTTTTATATAGTAGCAAATATTTATAAATATGAACAATAACTAACTAAACTCCTACGCTTGATATTATAACAGGTATTTACGCACTGCACTGGCACATCTCATAAGTCCACCGTTGACTATAGAGAAACGAATTACGAGTTTTTTTATGCTAGTAGGTCTGTCCGTTTTATTATCTTTAAACCAGTGCAGTCGTAGATGGTTCAGTCAGGCTGATTACATTGCCAGTCTCGGACTGGTCTGCACAGTTTCAACTACCATTCGAATCTCGATACCATTACTAAATATATAGGACAATATATCAAGTTCAGTGCGCACGGTCCTGTGCTTTAATTCTGACCAGTTTCAATTATCCCCGTATAAAGTATACTATTTCCAGTCTTACTTAGATGAATGTGCAGATTTTCTTTTAAATTACCTAAAAGAAATCTGCATGGGACTACCCACACAAACCAAATCCGTTCAGGCATTACAAAATTATGACCGGACACCAAAGATAAATAAGAATAACGCATGGATAACAAAACGTCTTCCATTTGAAAAAATTGAGAAAATTCAATTTAAAATGTTCTTAATTGAAAAATAACCTTCGGCCACCCTGTACATTTTTAGAAAATGAAAATGATTCAAAACATTAAATAGATGTCTCGCAACTGGTAATCAGAAAATTTTTTCTTAAAACCCATAATTGTGACTGTTTTGATTTTTTAAATATCCATCTGCAGATTGCATTATTTCATCAAAAAAATTAATTACATCCAAGTGGTTGGGAGATATTTAACGCTAATATAGGAATGAATAGAGCCTAGAAAGAGGCTTCAAAATATATACTGATATACATAGCATTCCATTAAGAAAAGGACTTGATCTTGTAATTTCGTCTTGGGTCGCCCTGTATGTTTGAAAATAATTTCCAGTTATAGACTTTTTTTATCTTTTTTACTTGCAATTTTTGAAAAAATTTCTAGCTATTGCAGAACTCGAGATATCGAGGTCCGACGCTCTATTGCCCCAACCTGTATAAGCCTAAATAAATAGTTCAATCAATATCTCAAGTTCCAGATTATCGGTTTGTCTCTACCTAATAGCCGGAGTATTGCCGTTTTGATAATAAAATTGATCACAGTTAATCTTGTCCCGTTCTATCGGCAAACATATTTTGCATTCAACTATTTTTAATTAAATTGTTCTTCATTTATTACAAAAAGAAAAATTAAGAAATCATTGTCTAAAGTCTAAGCTAAGTGTTTTATCGTGCAAACATAAATTATCTGTGAGATATATTGTGAAACGGCATATGAGTGGGCGATTGTACACGTTAACTTATATACAAGCAAACATTGTACTGTCATAAAATAAATTGAATTTGAAATAAGCTCGTTCATAAAATTTGAACCTGACGTCTTGATACATCGCGATATTGTAAAATGAGAATATTTGTACGATTCTCTCTATACAACGAGGAGATAATCTTTTAAAGAAATCTGAAAGTCAAGTCAAACAATGTGTTTTCCATTTGAAAATCTTTTTAATGATACTTTGTACTAAAGTAATATATTACTGGAAGTCAATTCATTTGTGGAATATTAGATAATATCATAAAGACTATATGAGTCGGATTCTCCTGATTGTCAGGTTTTATCAAAATCAGTTATGATACGCCAACAAAATCAATGGTGTGATCTCTTCACAAAATTTGACATATTGAGTGTCTGGATATCTGAATTTTTTTATCGAAACTAGAAGCCAAATGTATAAAACGGTTAGTTTTTGATATATAATATCTATATTAAAATTCTTCCTTTTAATATATTTTAACCTCACCACAATAAAATTGTGAGAGGTTACTAAAATTGGTTCAAAAACGAAAATTGAGATAACATCAAATCTTTACGTTTTGAGGTCCTAGGAACCCAAAAAAGTGGTTTTTGAAAAATGTCTGTGTGTGTGTGTGTGTGAATGTGTGTATGTGTGTTAGCACGATAGCACCGAAACTACTGAACGAATTTGAATGAAACTTTGCATATGCGTTTCTTTAGTGCCCCAGAAGATCTGAAAAGGTTTTGGTTGAGATTGGATTACATTTAGTGCCGTATTCTTTCCTATTATTTGGGTTTTCCACCGCATGTATTGTTATCCTCTTCAAAACAAATCACCGAATCTACAAAATAATAGAATTATTGGAAAAAAGCCTCTGTGCCTGTGACGTTTACGCCAAAGGAAAAGTCAGAGGTTATGTTTTGCAAATAACATAAATCGGAATAAACACAGAAATATGTATTTTGCTGACGTTTCGGAAAGTAATCTCTTTCCGTTTTCAAAGCTTTTTTGGAAGAACTCTTATTTTGCTGTGTATGTCAAATACACAGCTTTAAGATTCTGTTTATGTTATTTCCATAGATACTTACTACTTACACAGAACATAGAACTGATGATATTTTCTTTAAGATAATTTTGAGTTTGTTAAGTTTTTCTTTTAACATTGGTAGCCAGGTTGTGCAAATATCTACAGAACAATGCGATACGCACTTATCTTCATTTAATAAGATTATTGTGGATTCTTTAATTTTTCTTTTTTTGGTATCTGTTTCTTTAGTTAAAATTTTTGCCGAGTCCCAGTTTATGCTATGTCCGTTTTCCCAAGCATGTTCACAAATCTTCGATTTCTGAATTTCATTCTTTCTAATGTAATTCTTGTGATCATCCAACCTCACACTGAAAGGTCTGGATGACTCACCCACATAACTTTTATCACATTCGCACGGGATATTGTAAATACAGTTTTTTGAATTCTGCTCCCTGTTTATTGGTTTTGTTTTTATTAAAATAGATCTTAAAGTGTTCCCTGTTTGAAATTTCGTCGTAACATCAAATTTGTCACCTATACGGCGTAGCTTTTCCGATAGTCCGTATACATAAGGTATTATTGCTGTATAATGACCTTCAGGTTTTTGTCGTACCTGATTGTCCCTATTTTCAACATTTACGAAAACCCTATCAACAAAGGCTTCAGGATATTGATTTTGTACTAGAATCTCTTTGATAAATTTTTTCTCGTTATTTAATATTTCATTATTAGATGAAATTATTTTGGCCCTATCGTATAAACATTTTACAACACCCCTTTTAACATTTGTTGACTATTCTTTCCTATTATTTGGGTTTTCTACCACATGTACTATTATCCTAGAGGAGGATAATAGTACATGTGGTAGAAAACCCAAATAATAGGAAAGAATATTCATAGAATGCCACAAATAACTTTCAGACAATATTTGTTGACTGATTTGAGTTAAAATTAGTTGTTTATTTTATAATTACTTTCAACTTGCAATGAAACCATTGAAAAGCAGTTAAAATTCTGATTTCAACGATATATCACACTTCCATCCTTTCGATTTGGTTTCCGCGAAAAAAATTAAAAACAAAGAAAATATGAAGCATAGATCGCATTTCGCGTGACATGATCGATGCGCGTAGCCGTTACGTCGTGAAACTCGTCACATTACGTCTCAATTCACGTGTGAGGGTTTCTTCACTGCTCTAGAAGTAGAGCGGATTACGTTTAGTGCCGTTTTTAAATATATCTATAGTCAAATCGAAGAATTAAACTACAAATATTCCTCTAAAATCTAGTAAAATTACTGAAATGCTATTATTTCATTTAACAAAGACAGCCGCGAGCGATCGAATTGCAATGAGCAAATTTTGACGATTATCATTTACATCGTTTGTCATCCGATAACGTTGATGTCATGTCATGTTAATAAGATTTCGGCATATTTGTAACTTTTAGTGACTGCACCAGTGGATTGTCACATACTTTAAAGGTAGATGTAACAATTTCAATATCTTATGCTTTCTGTACCTTCGTTGGTGAATTTATTATAGATTATCACTTTACCCATTTTCAGTTTGTTGCTTTACAAATCTGTAGTATTTAGGATAACTAGACTTTCTTAGTCGTTCAAGTGATGTTAAAGTTGTTAATATCCTAATAGTATATTATTCAACGAGCGATAATATAGGTAATAATTCGCATAGACGAAATTTGCAGCACGAACTGCAGGCGAGTGTTGTAAATTCATTAAATTGAGGGTTTTTTAGTACCCCAGAAGATCTCTAAAGGTTTTGGATGAGATCGGATTACGTTTAGTGCCGTTTTGTCACACAATTTAATGCTCTATTCGGCTTCAAAGATCCACCGAGTGGGGAGGTTCCAGCCGCTTCCAGTAGCTGCCGATTGAAGTTGAAAACGCGGTGAAAAAAATTAAATTGTTAATAACAATTGAAGCAGTTTGAAGTACACAATTTTTTTCAAGGGTAAAATTTACATTTTATTCACCAGCATGTGTTTATAAATTGTAACTATAATTCACGACGTCTTAACTCTAATGGAATTATAATAATGATAGTAACAATCTTTATTTATTTCTACAAATTAGAAATACATCTTGGGCGAAGTTGAGCCATTAAAGGCTATCTAACACTTAACCCTTTCTAACCTAGTTTATATTAATCTAAAATAATTAACCTAAAGAGAGAGAGAGAGAAATAAGTATTCTTTTAATTTCTTCCTAAATAAAGTAATAGATAAATTTTAATATCAGCACTTAAGTAATTATACAATCTCACTGCATTATACGTAAAGGAACGTCGAAAGATGGCTGTCTTATGTTGGGACCTAGTTAATATTGTTTGATATAATGACAGTCAAAATAGGATTTGAAGTGGAATATCTTCCATAAGCAATTTTATGGTTGAATCCTGTTGGGGAGGTGCTAAGGAATAACCAAAAAATTTTTGTACTTGAAAGACCCTGGGCTTCAATTGTTATTAACAATTTAAATTTTTTAACCGCGCTTTTCAACCTAAAAATGTGAATAACTCGAGATATGTAGGTCCGATAGGGACAAAAAAAAAACATAATCTTGGTAATTAAATTTTCTACAAATCTGCGTTTAGTGTAGGTCTTGGGAGTGCAACCATAACCTACAAAAGTGAAAAAATCGTTTTATTTTTTTTCATTTAGCCGCTCAGAGCCGCTGGGTGAATCGATCAGCTCCAGCTTCAGAAAATCTGCCTCTTGCTCTAACAAAAACACATTGAAAGTTTGATGCAAACATATTAAACGCGGTGTATGCAATTGAACTTGTTATTTAAAATTTGAATTAGCCGCCATTTCATGCCATTAAGTCCAAAAACGGGTAATTTTTTCTTCAAAAGTTAGGTTTCGACGCCAACTTTTTGATGCCGTAAAATTTTTTTTTAAAACCTATTTTGGCCATTTTTTGCATTTGTTTAAAACTCAATCAACAAAAAATTGAATTTTTATCGGTCATTTTGAAACTATTTTTTTAAATTAAAATAAAGGTATTAAAATTTTCTTTATGATCTGATTAAAAAAAAATTCAAAATGGCCGAAAAAATTCATTTTTTATTTCTTGGGTTTTCAACAAATGCAAAAAATGACCAAAATAGGTTTTAAAAAAATTTACGGCATCAAAAAGCTGGCATCCAGAACCAACTTTCGAAAAAAATGATCCGTTTTGGACTTAATGGCATAAAATGGCGGATAATTCAAATTTAAACAAAATTGAATAGGGTTTTCCCACTAATTTTATTTTAACAATTTGTGTCGTAAAAATGATATAATAAAACATTTTATTAATTTACAACAATTTACTTTTCTAATAAGAATTATTTCTAAGAAAATATCGTTAAAACAACTTGCTGATAATTTCACTGCTTTTTAAAACGGGCATTTTACGCGCCAGAATTACGTATCTACCCGGAAAACCAATGAGATTATGGATATAATTTGTTTGTAATAGATTCTAACTATGTGTTAAAGAAAGCTTTCCCCTAAAACTTCTCAGAATTTCAATTTGTAATGCTTGTACTGTGATTGGTCTAAAGCAGTGGACGTGTAAATATTGACCAATCAGAATCCAGATAAATGCCGCACAAGTTATTCGTGAAAGCGTCGGACGTTAATATTTTGTACTGTAGTTTAGGTTTAACCTTCACCGACATTACACATCAGATGACTAACCTAAAACGTTAAATTTATATTTTTTATGTTTGTATTGTTTGGAGTGAAAATATTATTTTATCAGTTTCTGGTTTATGTTTTAATAATTCTACAATCAAAATGGAATCAAGTGGATATGTTAAAGGTGCCGCTGATAATTTACCTAAAGTAGAAAAGTGCTGAGTGCTGTCAATAAATAGAGGTTATGTTATGTTAACAGAGACCAAGATTAATAAACAATCTTGAACAGAGACAACCCCTGTGATTGGATTTCAGGGTGTTGACGTCACAACGCGCCAATTTATCGCTGTTTAAAATGAACCCAATATTTTTCAAACTTTAAGTTTTTTTTTGTTACTATTAGTAAAATTAATAAGATAATAAATATGCTATAAATCATTTTTTTACGTGAGTTAAGTATTTCAGCAATAATTTTTTTTTCTAGGAAAACCCTATTGCACCCTCTGGGTTTAATATTTTTGCACCAAATTTTGAGGGTGTTTTTATTAAGAGTAAAAGGCATAATTGGAGCACAATTTTTTTAGTACTCCTGAGCACGTCTCCATCAGGATCCAACCATAAAATTGCTTATGGAAAAAGTTCCTTTATATTGAGTTTTTGCGCTATTTTTACAGCCCTAATAACTAACATTCATATTATGACTGGTTTCCCGTGATGCAAATTTTTCCCGTAAATATTTTGGTGTTGAATTTTTTAGAAGATTTTGCACAAAAACAAAAAAGTGATATTCAAATAGACTATCCGCGAAAGCGTTAATTATATGGTCATACTTTTTTAAATTATTAATAACCCTACAGCAAGTATTCTGGTTATTTTGCAGTATCTCGCATGTGATTGCATCAAGACAAGGGCAATACATAATATTGCAGTAAGCCACTTCAGATAAAACTAAACTTTTGCACAGCATTTTTTTTAGTATTTTTATTCAAAATATGCTTACTAGAATAAAGTGACTTTAGTCTTCCATAGCACTGCTTTAAAATATCATTGATATGATCTATAAATCTGAGGTTTTCGTAAAATATTACTCCCAAAATTTTGGCTATATTTACAAAGGGTATAACTTGATCACCAATCTTGATGGGTATAACTGATTTTAAATTTTCACGTTTTCTTTTTGAACTAATTAAAAGAACTTTAGATTTTAAAGGATTCAATTTTAGGTTAGTTATGTTTTTCACATAACTATTGATATTTGATAAGTCATTGCTGATGACAGCGGTAGCGTGCTATAATATATTTACTGAAAAATGATGATAAAGCTGTGTATCGTCTGCAAAAAACTGCACATTTGCTTATTTGTGCAAATCAGAAATGTACAACAAAAGTAAGAGAGGCCCCATGACTGAGCCCTGGGGTACACCGAATGTAATAGGCAATTGACTTCCTTATTTATAATGACTCTCTGTGTGCGAGTTTTTAGATTGCTCTCTAAAAAGTTACATGATACAGGATTTAGAATAATTACATTTAGCAACAAGAAGATTATGATCAATAGTGTCAAAAGCTTTAGTAAGTCCAACAGTACTAAAACAGTTGCCTGACCCTCATCCAAAGCTCCTATCACTCATATTTAACAGTACAGTATTTGTAATATTATTTATGGAGCTTTTTTAAAATAAATTGATTTAAATGTTCTAAAAGGGGAGTGTGCATAAAACATCTTTTATAAACCCTGTAAAACCAGTTAAGGCTAAATTTTTTAATACTTTACAGCCAAGAGATGATAAAGTAAAATGGAATTTTGTTTATGGGACTAGACCTCAACTATACCGATTTTCTAAAAAAAAAATAATATTCACCAACGAAGTCACTTTTACCACGGCTTTATATCAAAATTTCTAGGTACGGGCCAGTTGAAAATCCTGAATGGTTCACCAACTGCGGAATACAATATTTATCCAAAGTAAATGTATGATGTGAAATGCTGTATGTCAAAATTACTGGTCATTCAAAAAATATATCACAAATAGGTAATGCTTTCAAACCTCAAACCCTTATGATATTAACAAGAGGATGAGGGGCATGAGTCGGAAAATATTTATTTCATGCCCAAAGTCAAATTTGACATACATTCCAATTAACACACCTAGTCTTCTTAAAGCTTAAAGCCTTATACATTAGTATATTATAATACAAGTGTGTAAGTAAGCCTTTAAAGCACGTACGGGTTTAGGGCACGACTAGCGTAGCGAGGAGTATAAAGGCTACTTATACACGTGTATTATACGCTATTTTCTATTATACCTGCACTGCAAGGTAAAAATTAGAAAAATTAATTAATGTAGATTCATTTTACAAGGTAACCTCTGAATTTCATTTTTAATGGGTAACATAGAAGAGAGGTATTTATCATTGTTTAAAATTGGTTGTTACCTAAGCAACTGTAAATCTCTAGTGCTTTAAAGGCCCGATTTTGCACGCTTTTTAGTTTCAAAAACATAGATTATAATTCAGGTATATTAAAAAATATATTATGGCAACTTATAGAGCTAATTGGTTATATTGAAGCTTTATTTAAAACTGCTAATAGAGCAACCAATTCGGTGGAATAATATTGCTAATAAAATGTTCTCAAGCATAAATGTAGCTCTCTTTTACTTAATAAAATGCTTAGTAAGATCTTTTACGTAGATATAAACCACATATTGCTATGATGCTACTTAAGTGTTTATACATTCATTATCGCTTACCAAGGCTATATAAACTGTACCTATTTTGAGTATATAGATACTTCATTAATACTGGAATAATACAGGCTTAAGCTTTATAAAAATGTGAAATAGATATTGTTAACGTTTTTAAAAAGCAATTTGTGTAGGCATTGTTTTAAAAATAAAGGAGAAAATCTAAAAACTCATGAGATTTTAACCAGAGGACTATGTTGTTAATGTTGAAAAACATTTCTTCCACATTGTCAGGTTATTCAATTTAGTCGTATGCTATATAGGTACATAATTTCGAATTCCTAGTTTTGTCAACATTTGAAAGAAGATTACTGAACAGAAGTTACAACGTTGATAAGTTTCATAGTTGTTTGTCAAACACTATTTACTATATTTCTAACACGAATAATAATGTTATTAAACTCCTGAAGGTCATATTTTCCATAAATCATATCCTCTCGTTTACATAATAATACTAATTGATATCAAGGAAAATACGTAAATACACATATACACGTACTTCTCTTCTAGACATTTTCTCTGTTCTTTGTTGTTATCAAAAGATGACCAAATTCTACAAGAGCTGAATTTCATGGATCTTGCTTATTTGTTTTTCATGGGATTTAAATTGTTTAGAAAGAATTATAACTTATCTGTAAAGTTGTTTAAGAAAGTTTAGCGGAGAAAATTATGATGCAGTGATAAAGACACCTTAAAAGAAGACAATTGGTATAAGAAGTTTAGAAAACCGGGAAGTAATTAAAACTGGTTTATTTTCCCGGGCACAATTCCGCGATTAATTCATTATCATGATTGGCGATTAGAATCTCAATTTATAAAATACACAGAGTTATAATTAGCAATTAGAAAGATTCCGCGGCTCCGTGTATTTTAACGTTGATGTGTTTTAATTAGTAGACATGAAAATCCGATTAAAAGTGCCGCGTTGTTATATTAACCCTTAAGTGGTTCACACTTTGCATATTTCAAGATCGGAGGAACTTCCAAACGTTGTTTGACTTGGTAGGTAAACGCCCCGACGAGAAATTTTATAACTTATTCCTTGCCAGACAAACAAGACAAGGTGTATCTTGAGATTTGCATTAATTTTATGCCGTCATAAATGTAGCTTATGGAAGCGGGGACTGCAGAGATTGACTCTCTTCTAAGTGTTCCCCACCGCCTCTGTTTAGAGAATCGAGTAATCAAAAAGGTAAATCAAAGCCATGAAGCTTTGAAGTTAAAGTGGAGCAGGTTTTGTTTATTCGTTCGGATTTTTATCCTACCTAGTTCTGAGTAAATTGAATTTGCACATCGCCTTTGTTATTTTCCTCCTCTCATTCCATTTGTGGCTTAATCTCTGAGTAGAATTCTGCCATCTAATCAGTAGATTTATATACTCCTTTTTGCATATTTTATTGCTTTATAGAGAATAAAGATGTCAATTTTAGAAAGCTCTATATAATTCTATACATTTCAGTTAGTTTCTTCTTATTATTTACTGTAGCAAATGTAACCTCAACGCGTTGAATTTAATGTGCTAAAATAAATGAAATTATCTCTTTGTGTACGATATGTGTATTCAAGTCGATGTTTCGCCAAATGTTAATACGGAGCGCGACACTGATCAAAATGTTTCACTCGCGTACTGTGAACGAGCAATCGCATTAAAAAAATTAATGAAAGATATGTTCCTTGTAAAATTATCATCTTTGAAACGAGTTCTTAACAGTTTTGGTCTAGAACTAGCTGTTGCGGCACTGCTGCTACCAATAGATATAGCACTATCAAATATTGAACTGAATGTCTATTAACTGAATATCTTGTATTCTAAATATTGTCTGAAAGTTATTTGTGACATTCTACGAATATTCTTTCCTATTATTTGGGCTTTCTACCACATGTATTATTATCCTCTTCAAAAACAAATCACCGAATCTACAAAATAATAGAATTATTGGAAAAAAAAAAGAGAAAGAGACTAGTTTTCCGAAACGTCAGCAAAATATATTATTTCTGTGTTTATTCCGATTTATATTATTTGTAAAACATAACCGCTGACTGTTCTTTTGGCGTAAACGTCACGGGCGCAGAGGTTTTTTTTTTCAATAATTCTATTATCTTGTAGATTCGGTGATTTGTTTTTGAAGAGGATAATAATACATGTGGTAGAAAACCCAAATAATAGGAAAGAATATCCTGTATTCTCTTCGCATGGACCACCATACGAAGATAATACAAATACAGGATGTTTCATTAATACACATTCAAAACAAACAAGATGATAGAAAACCCCAAGGCCAACAATATTGGCCATTACATATTTTGTCCCGTTGTAGATAGTTTAAATGTTTTGAATTATTTCTATATTTTCGTATGTATTGTATTTTGTACAACGAAGAAAATATCTTTTGCAGCGAGGTGATTTACTTATTGGTGACAGCTGGATAGTGTACATGCCTAGCTTAATTACCACTGCAACCGTCAAATAAAAAAATTTTTTGCAACATTTTCTGTTCAGTTACTTTACTACATGACTAATTATAACATAATGGACCTGAGAATATCATACATCGGCCGTAAAATGACAATAATATGAAAAAGATAAAACATTATGATTTTTTCACTGGATGGAACGAATAAAATGGCACGAGCTATTTATAAATTCGAAAATATTGTTCATTCCAGTATTTTTTGCAGTGTTTTATAAATTTCAGCCAGATCAGTTTGATAGTTTATGAATTATTACATTTGTTTATCTCATAGACCAGGGAAATGAAAAAAAAAATTCCAGAATATTGTCTGAAAGTTATTTGTGGCATTCTACGAATATTCTTTCCTATTATTTGGGTTTTCTACCACATGTATTATTATCCTCTTGAAAACAAATCGCCGAATCTACAAAATAATGGAATTATTGGAAAAAAGCCTCTGCGCCCGTGACGTTTACGCCAAAGGAAAAGTCAGAGATTATGTTTTGCAAATAATATATATCAGAATAAACACAGAAATAATGTATTTAGCTGACGTTTAGGAAAGTAATCTCTTTCCGTTTTCAAAGCTTTTTTTTGGAAGAACTCTTATTTTGCTGTGTATGTCAAATACACTGCTTTAAGATTCTGTTTATGTTATTTCCATAGATACTTACTACTTATATAGAACATACAACTGATGATATTTTCTTTTATATAATGTTGAGTTTGTTAAGTTCTTCTTTTAACATTGGTAGCCAGGTTGTACAAATATCTACATAACAATTCGATACGCACTTATCTTCATTTAATAAGATTATTGCTGATTCCTTAATTTTTCTTTTTTTGGTATCTGTTTCTTTTGTTAAAATTTTTGCCGAGTCCCAGTTTATTCTATGTCCGTTTTCCCAAGCATGTTCACAAATCCTTGATTTCTGAATTTCATTCTTTCTAATGTAATTCTTGTGCTCATCCAACCTCACACTGAAAGGTCTGGATGACTCACCCACATAACATTTATCACATTCGCACAGGATATTGTAAATATAGTTTTTTGAATTCTGCTCCCTGTTTATCGGTTTTGTTTTTGTTAAAATAGATCTTAAAGTGTCCCCCTTTTGAAATATTGTCCTAACATCAAATTTGTCACCTATACGGCGTAGCTTTTCCGATAGTCCTTATACATAAGGAATTATTGCTGTATAATGACGTTCAGGTTTTTGTCGTACCTGATTGTCCCTATTTTCAACATTTATGAAAACTCTATCAACAAAGGCTTCAGGATATTGATTTTGTACTAGAACCTCTTTGATAAATTTTTTCTTGCTATTTAATATTTCATTATTAGATGAAATTATTTTGGCCCTATCGTATAAACATTTTACTACACCCCTTTTAACATTTATCGACTGATTTGAGTTGAAATTTAGATATCTATTAGTATGTGTTGGTTTTCTATAAACGCTTGTTTTAATTGTATTATTTACCCTTCTAATTAAAACATCTAAAAACGGTAGTTCATTCGTACTTTCTACTTCTAATGTGAATTTAATAGATGGTTCCTTACTATTTATATTTTCCAAAAAACTATCTAGTAAATCGACACCATGAGGCCAAATTGCAAAGATGTCGTCAACATATCTCCACCAGACAACCAGTTTGTTTATACAATTTTGAACATGTGTGTTCTCAAAGTTCTCCATAAATATGTTGCTTAAAATTGGTGATAATGCAGACCCCATAGCCATACCAAAATCCTGCTGATAGAACTCATTGTCCAATTGAAAATAGGTTGATTTTATACACAGTGTTAGGAGTTCCATTATGCTATTTACACTTAATTTAGTTCTAGTTTCCAAATTATTATCATTTAGTAACCTGTCTTTAACTATCTTTAAGGTTTCATCTACCGGAACATTGGTAAAAAGACTAACTACATCAAAACTAACCATCAGGTGTGATTCATGAATATCGTTTTCATAAATTTTTTCTATAAAATGTTTACTATTTTTAATATATGAATCGGTATTTCCAGATAATGGATCAATAATTTTAAGTAAAAATTTTGCCAAATTATGACATGGTGAATTAATAGAAGTAACAATTGGTCTTAAAGGAATATTTTGTTTATGTGTCTTTGGTAAGCCATAAAAATGAGGAGGCTTACTATGATGTGGTGTAAGTTTCCTTCGTTCAAAATCATTAAATTCATGTTTGTATTTAAACAAAGTTCTGTAAATTTTGCTCTCTATTGACTTTGTTGGATCTTTGTTTAGTTTTGAGTAGGGTCCCTCATTTACAAGAGTCATGATTTTTGTGTTATATATATCTTTATCTATAATGACTGTGGCACTACCTTTGTCTGCTGGCAAAATTTTTATACTTTCATCGCGCTTTAAAGAATGTATCGATAACTTTTCTTCTGGAGTTAAATTATTTTTAATTTTGTATTGCTTCTCTAAAGCAATTCTTGCCCGTATGCGATATTCATTACCATTATCTGTTGGTAAATTTTGAGCCGTTTTTTCTATTCCAAAAAATTCCAGAATTTTGGCAAACAGCTCGTATCGAGATGCGGTTTTCGGCATTGTGTTCGGAAAAATACCAGGAAAAAGTCTACATGTAGTGTACGCGCCATTTTTAGAAAATTGCATATGGGGTGAAAAAAATGCATTTAATATTGTATAATTATTTACAAAATTATGATAATTTACAAAAAAACCGGAGAAACCCGGAAAACGCTCGGAAATCTTCACTCGTTTTCGAGAGCGCCGTCCAGATCTGCCTTCGAAACCGACCGGGAACGCTCAGGGGTAACGCTACGGGGGTGGCGGTGGGTGAAGTCTAATAATAAGTAGGATGTTAAAACTGTTAAATTAATAATACACATTCTAATTATAACCTTCAATTCAAAATATTTTTACCTATAAATCTAATATAATTTTTAACATCAAATGAAAGTTAACTTTTCATTATTCTTGAAAACAAATATAATATAAGAAGCTGCTCTCGAAGCTGCTTCATTAATTTATCAAATTTCGAATATAAAAAATAAATAGTTTAGAACAATATTGAAGCAAAAGTAAAAGATTTATTGCAAAATTTTAGCAAGTATGGATAATAAAACATGTAGATTTTTCAGGCATTTCCCAATTTTCCAGGGCAATGACAATTAGTCAGTTGTTAATATTTCGTCGAGTTACGGAGCACGGGCTGCTCTTCCTACCTCCTCGTCACGGCAGTCTTGCAAGAGCATCTTCACTTTCAAGAGCTAGGACTTCTTACTCATTGCATAAATTGTATACTTATCAATTGAATCATAGAATATAGGTTTTCATTGAAAATCTGTGAATATTTCAACTCTTAGTGTTTATAAAAAATACAGATATGATTAAAAAAGTTGCTATCTTGACTGCTATTGGTCATAGAGGGTTCATTTTTTTTTAAATACGTGTTTTTCAATGCGCCTAACTACAAGTACAAATGCAATATTCATAACCTATCAAATCGATCTGGCTGAAATTTCGCACACTTATAAAAACCCATAATGGCTTCGTCACCAAGATGTTATGTGTCACTAACTGCCATTATTGCAAAATTTATTAACATTTTTAAAATAGTGCAAAAAAGAGGGTTTTTCACCATTATCTCGATAATTTATTCATTGATTTTAACTCATAAAAAATGAAATTAAAGGTCTTTTTAATATCTACAACTTTTAGATTAATATTACATTATGTCCGATGTAATGTACAAGAGTCTATTTTAATTAGGCACATAGTTAATTTTTTCGTAACAAGAAATGAAAGAGAGTCAAAAATAGTATATTTTATTACTAGGAGTAGAACGCACTGTTTTTTTGTTGGGCCCAGGATTTGCAAACTGGGCGAAATACAAAAATACAAAAAAAGGCGTTCTACTCCGTGTAATATACAGGGTGTTGCATCATGAGAGGGACATAGCTTAATAGGAGGTAGAGAACATCAGTGGTAACCGGAACCTCCCATAGAAATGTCTCATTGGGCCTTCATTACGAGATTACTGGGTGTTAAATAATTTTTGGCCAAACCTGCTTTTTGTCATAACTTTGACAGGGAATGAAATAACGGATTCATATTTGGTACGGCTAATGTACTAACGAGCCCCAAGAGGTACATGTATAAAAAAAAATATATCCAGGTCCGGACTCACTATAATTTATGTTTCTTCTTTGCATCAATAAAACATCACCCTGTATATATTTTTTTGAAATTTCGATACGATATTCGAAAAGAGCAAGAAAAAACAAACAAAATGGCCTATTTCATTTTTTTGTTACACCTTCGTGGTTATTTAAATACGTTGTTAAATGTGCAAGAAAATGGATTACAGAACCCTATTAAATGAGAGGCACGTGAAATAAATAGTTTTATAACTAAAATTTGCAAAAATTCTATTGAGCCTAGGTGGTCTGGGTGAATCCTAATTCCGGCACGTTTCAAAGGTCCATTTTGGTAAAAAACTGTGGTCCTAATAAGTAATCGGGTATGAAATAACAAAATTTTTAATCAATCACAGTAGGCTTGTTCAAAGAATAAAAGTGACAGATAATTTAAACCATTTAGGCCTAAGCAACCAGTTACTTTGATCAAGAAAATCATCAACGTTTTATACTTAATAAAAATTGGAAAAGAGAACAAACTAAAATCTAAATAAATAAAATATTTTCCATTCAATTAACAATAAATAACAAAACAATAACTAAATGTGTTTCAAAATAAAACGTAATTGACACTAAAGTAAATTTTCAAAATGTCCTCCCCCACATTCTGTGCATTTTCTTGCGCGTTTAGAAAGGTCACCAATTGCTCGACGTATCATTTCTGGATTATTCCGTATTTCGTCGCAGGTTGTAACGATGCGCTGGATTAAATGTTGTCTACTTTCAATTTCAATGCTATAAACCTCGTTTTTTAAGTGGCCCCATAAAAAGTAATCACAAGGGTTACAATCAGGAGATCTTGGTGGCCATTCATGTGGACCCCCGCGTCCAATCCATCTATTAGGATACACATTGTTTAAGTGTTCTCTTACTTGAAGGTTAAAATGTGGTAGGGCCCCATCATGCTGAAACAACATGCCTCTTATACCGATATTTTCTAACATATTCGGTAAAATGTTTTGAAGAAAATCAAAGTAAATTTCACCATTCAATCTTTCTTCAAAAAAATGTGGCCCTATCAAATGTCTATTCACAAGTCCGACCCAAACATTTACAGAAAACCTCTGTTGCGTACGGCGTTGGCGTACCGCATGTGGGTTTTCCTGTGCCCATTTATGATTATTTCGTGAATTGTTTACTCCATCCCTTGTAAATTGTGCCTCATCCGTAAATAAGGTTCTGTAAATGACTGGGCGATGGTTAGACAACCAATGACAAAATGCCAGGCGGGGGATATCGTCGCCTTGTTGAAGACGCTGTACCTGCTGGATATGATATGGATGGTAACGTTCTCTTTTTAGGGTTCTCCATACTCGCCAATGAGGAATACCAGTTGCCAAACTGATTCGTCTAATGCTCATATTTGGGTTTTCTTGAACTACGTTTATAATATTGTTTTGTTCCTGCACACCTTGTTGTAAAACACGCTCCACAACTGCAGAATTAGGAAACTTTCCGTGTTGTCTTGCATACTGGAACACCGTACTAAAGGTTTTATGATTAGGGCATCGACGACCAGGAAAACGCAGCCGATATTCTCTTTCCGCCGACCTACCATTTCCATTACAGAAATCATAGATGAATATTATGTCAGCATATTCCACGTTTGTAAATTTTACTGGCATAGTTAAAATATTTTCACAAGTTTTCACTAACTAAATGCGGATTATTGACACATTAAATTACTAACAAACAATTATTCAACTGTTTAGGAGATTCCTTTTTATTATCTGTCACTTTGAACAAGCCTACTGTGATTGATTAAAAATTTTGTTATTTCATACCCGATTACTTATTAGGACCACAGTTTTTTACCAAAATGGACCTTTAAAACGTGCCGGAATTAGGATTCACCCAGACCACCTAGGCTCAATAGAATTTTTGCAAATTTTAGTTATAAAACTATTTATTTCACGTGCCTCTCATTTAATAGGGTTCTGTAATCCATTTTCTTGCACATTTAACAACGTATTTAAATAACCACGAAGGTGTAACAAAAAAATGAAATAGACCATTTTGTTTGTTTTTTCTTGCTCTTTTCGAATATCGTATCGAAATTTCAAAAAAATATATACAGGGTGATGTTTTATTGATGCAAAGAAGAAACATAAATTATAGTGAGTCCGGACCTGGATATATATTTTTTTATACATGTACCTCTTGGGGCTCGTTAGTACATTAGCCGTACCAAATATGAATCCATTATTTCATTCCCTGTCAAAAGTTATGACAAAAAACAGGTTTGGCCAAAAATTATTTAACACCCAGCAACCTCATAATGAAGGCCCAATGAGACATTTCTATGGGAGGTTCCGGTTACCACTGATGTTCTCTACCTCCTATTATGCTATGTCCCTCTCATGATGCAACACCCTGCATACTATTTTTTCTTCGAGCGTATTAAAATGCAAAATTTTTTTTATTTATTTATTATAAATGTACAATTATTCAAATTGCAGTGTTGCATGTTGAAACCACTGGTCGATGTTTCATTGTCTATATTCATAATTTTATTGTTAGTTAGTTCCAAGTTGTTTGTTATGGTGTATTCTTCATTTGGAATAAGTTCATTAGGGGTGTTCGAATTTGTGTCTTTAGAAGTAAATAGGTTTATTATAATCGACTGGGGCTAGAATTCTTTTGGCTGTCTCCTTTTTATTCGTTATAGATTCATCTATATAACCCTCAGCTACGGAACTTGACTTCCAATCCCCATGTCTTTTTAAACAAGAAATATCTCCACCATTGTCTACAAGAATTGTTGCTGACGTTCGTCCTAAACAGTGACCTGTATATTCGGATGGATTTGACAAATTTAAATACAGAGCAACTTCTTTTGCCGTATTTGAAATTTTATGTATGCCCATTACTAATTTGTGACATTTTCCTTTTTGATACTTGATAAAAAATCGGTATAGTTGGAAATCTTTCGGGCGAAATTTGGTATACTGGCGGCACAAATTCAAGTAAAAGTCACCGACAATAGTAAACGACCGTGGCTTCTTAGTTTTTGTATTTATAATTTTTAATAAAATTAATGTTCCACAATCCTCAACATCTTCTACATTTAATTTTAATAGCTCATCACAGCGACAGGCGCCTGTGACTCCGAATATCAACATAACCTGCAATCGATCGACAATTACCTATTTGTTCATTAGTAAAGGATACTAAATTTCTTACCTTTGTTGCTAAATAAGTGTCATTGGGTGCATTTTGCAGAAAACCGTCGAACTCTTGTTTTGTTAACACTTTGGATTTTTTCGGATTGTAACCTTCCCCTTGACGTTTTAAAAAAGCATTGAGTTTTGCATATTTTGCAATATTTACATTATTTTTCAAGTTTAATTCGGCTTTAAGCATTGAATACTGTGCCCAGAGAGTTGAACTTTTCAATTTATGTTTTTCGGCCAAATTCGAGAAATACGCCAACATAACGTTTTCGGAATAATTGCGAACATTTTCTTCTTGGGCCCATTTCATTAGTCGCTCGTATGCAAATCCATAAATCTTGCGAGATTTCGTAGGAATTAAATTTTCTACAGGAGAATTAGCAATTTTCACTAATTTTGGTGGTGTACACTGTATTTCTTCAGACATCTTTTACGTTTCACACAACCACATATGATTCGAATGCAATCGCGGACCATACTAATGACATAATATATGACAGATGGTTTGTAGATAGCGCGTCACCGGCCGCTGTGGTGGCTTTCCGTACTAACATTATGTTACTAGTAAAAGAATGTCCACCATGGTGGCGTTCGGTATTAACAGTTTGTTATTAGCAAAACAATGTCCTATTTCTAATCCTATTTTTGCTAGCACAATTCAGACATTTTAATACACTTGAAGAAAAAATAAGTTATTATAAGTCAAGATAGAAATAGTGGTGGGAGCGACAGCAAGAAGTATGGAGTTAGATATTTATTAATGGGTATAACTGAAAACCCCTGTTAATTTCTTATAAAAATGTTGACACGTGGAGTTAATCTCGGTATAGTCATTTAAAAAAGACCTTAAGTAGTTCCTGATCTAGTAGGTTAAAATTAGCTTTCCGAAAGTTAATTTATTATTATCCTTTTCATATTCAACGTGTAGAGAGATTACAAGTCCGGGATGATGGTTATCTTTGACTAATATCTCTAAAGCATTCTCAACTGTACAGCCGACGTTAGACAAAACCAAGTCGAGTAATCTATTATTATTGTTGTATACAAAATTGTGTTAAAAGAGAGAGTTATTAATTAAGCATCTCATGATACTACGATAGGAACTGATCTTATAGTGCGGGAAAGAGGAAATTGAGAGGAGGGGGTGCGAGGTGACACGCTAAGAAGGCAGGCCCGGACTTAACTATATTGTGTACGTATGTCTGTTTAAGCTTTTAAAGAACCACGCAATTTTCTTATGGAAAAGTGACTTGCGTTAAATTGGTTGAAATTTTGATATGTTGTGTATCCCATCTCTCTGATCAAATGTCTCAATTGGCACAAATTGACAAACTTTCACAGTCTTGAGATAAAGCTTGCTAAAGTAAGAATTATCGTTTATTTGAGGTGTATGGGTCTGGGTTAAATCAGTACTCTTTTTTTTGCTTCTAGGGTCTCACAGTGGTTTGAAAACACCTCATAACTGTCATGGTTTATTTATTGAAATATTACATCATATAATCTCAAACGTCGTCACGTCATATGACGTCATAGCATGTAATATCGTGTCATAGAACATCATGATTTAAATAACATTCTTTTCTCTTACTTCTAGGTGCTCAGATCACAATAAAATTCAAAGTGACCACTATGAGGTTCTGTGACACGACATGACCTGCTATGACGTCATATGATATGATAAGACAATCAATTATACTGTTTAGGTGTTATTAAACAAATCTGAGACATTGATGCATTTGATACAGAGATAGGATACACAACATATCAAAAATTCAACCAATTTAACGGAAGTCACTTTTCCATAAGAAAATTGCGTTGGCTTTTGTTGTGTGGGCTCAGTTTAGCTGGCAACAATTTACACTACTGACTATACAGTAGTTACAGTATCCTAGTTCACTTAATATTTGAGTAAATTGTTACTACCTAGCAAGAACCACGGGGAGGTATGAGCATATCTTGCCATGATAGGATGGGTAAAGAATATTAGTACAGGATAAAGAAAATTATACAAAAAAAATAAAACTAAAAACAAAAAAAATTTAAAATAGTAACAGTAAAAAAATATATAGGTATCCTCAAAATAAATAAAAAAAATAACAATAAACATCTAAAAACAAAAAAAAAACTTAAAATAGTAACAGTAAAAAAATATATAGGTATTCTCAAAATAAATTAAAAAATAACAATAAACCTCTAAAAACAGAAACAAAACTCGAAATAGTAACTTTTCGTAAATAAAATATGTATTCTCCAAATAAATAAAATTAAATATAATTGAATTCTTTAAATAAATAAAAATAGATTAAAATACTTACGAACACACAAAATGACATAAATAATAAGCTTGATATCACGATCACTATAATTGAACACAAAAACGGACACAAATAATAAACTTATATATATCACTACCACTTCTTCAATCACAAGTCATCACAATCACTTCTTCCTCAGAATCCTGTGCGTTCTCCCCCTCTTCTTCATTTTCAGATGATGAACTATCCTCTTCTAAATTTATAATGAATTTATTTTCCCCATTTTTATTAAATTCACAAAGTTTCAAATAATCATCCTCAATTCTAATCAGTTTGGCAATTCTCTTTTCCCAATCTTCCTTGGTAATTTTGGACACTTCGTTTTTAATTAACTCTATCACTTTTTTGTCGAATTTTGGAAAAGTATTTCCTTTTCTGATATTTTTTTCAATTTTCCCTAAATCAATTCTATTGGGTTGAAAATACAATAATATGGTGGTAATCTTAAAACTTTGTGGCCAAATCTTTCAGCTATACTGTCTATAACATAATTCTTCTCAAATGTTTTCGTATGAAGGACTTCCAACAATTCTGCTTTAGTATAACTGTCCATATAATATAGGTCCTGATCCGTTAAAACAATTTGCAACTCCAATTTAGTCGAACTCTTATTAGGAATTTTATATAATTCTCTTGAATGGTACTTCGCATTGTCAAGAACAATAACACTATTTGGCTTTAATTTTGGAATTAGAGTATTTTCAAACCATTTTTCAAAAATTACTCCCTCCATATTCTTGTGATAATCCACGTTACACTCTTCCATGTTTTTCCCGCATAGTTTCAATGCATTATCTACCCATCCATCACCTGATCCACAGTGTAATATAACCAATCGAGTCCCCTTATTTGGAGGCAATGACTGTGGTAGACATTTTTTAGTTCCATCAGTCCATCCTTTTTTTACGGTATCGTGAGTGTCATACCAAGTTTCATCTAGTTAATAAATTGTTCTATTTTCCCTTCTGAACTTTTTAATCTCCTCTAGATATGAATGTCACCAATCCACTATTCGTCTGCTTTCCATAATCGCCACGCGTTTATTAATTGTTTTAAATTTAAATCCAATTTTTTTCAACCAGTTCCTTAAAGTTCTTGTCGTATATTTCAAAGGACAATCCATTTCCTTTAGTTTTCTGTCTACCACGTCAACAGTCGGGATTTCATTTTTCTGATATGCATCATAAATTACATTTTTTAAAAGTTTTGCTATTGATGGATCTAAAATTTTTGATATACCAGCGTCGCAACGTTGCTTTCTTTCGGTAACACCTGTTTTCACTAGTTTGTACAATGTGGAATAGGGAACGTGGGTTAAAGATTCTGTTTCCCTTAATATATCTAAATCACGCAAGTTAAAGTCATTAGTTTGTCGCTGTAAAAGAGTATTATACACATTTAAACAAATTTGTTTCCCGTCACTGCGTAAATGCCGTTTTTTTCTCCCTTGAAACTCATTTGGAATTTTATTTTCTTTATCACTGAAATCACTATAACTGTCACTTTCACACTCACAATCACTCGATCGACTCATTTTTGTAATAAATAAGTTACATACCAGCAAAAAGACAAATATAAACTAATGTATTAATGTATTAATTGCACTTACACCCGTACACTAAGCCGTATATGAAAGTAAACTAAGTCCGCCTCTGAAGTACCATATCTCACATGTCGTTCGTGCTAGTTGGCAAACAACACAAGCCTGACCTTCTCTCTCATTCTAATGCACGCCACATAAAAGACGTAAAACATGATGTGATACAAACAGCTATGCGTTATGCATAGCCACTACCCTCTCTATTCCCCACTACGTCTGTGACCGTTTTCATTTATCGTTTTCCTCTACAATACCTGTAGAATCAGTTCCTAAAAGACGGATGGACATGTTTTAAAGGACGCCCTGTATATCTGAATTGTTTTGTCGGCTCTAACTGTATTTAACTGACACAAAACGTCTCATTTCCTTGTTTCTTTAATCGTAAATAATACACCGGCCGAACACAAATAAATTGCTTAAATTACTTTTTGTGCTGCTAATAGAAATATGATTTATACATAACAGCGGCCACGCCACTGACTGGGAAAACTATTAATCCTTAAAGACTATTTATCTTGTTGACACGCACCTTACTTGCAATAAGTTAAATAAAAAACGCATGGCGTTTTGGCACAGACTCATCTACCTGGGCGTATTGCTGGTGCATTTTCAAAATTGTCAGACACCTTGCTGGCACATCGGACGGATTCTAGTCGCGTTTTAAAATACCACAAAGAAAAGCGAGCGACAGCTTATTTTTGTGGAGCGTAAATATACCTTTCATTTTATATACCTTTGTGGTTCTTTTTGCGAGAGAAATTGGGACTCCCGAAATAACTAACCAGGTGGCGACGTGTTTTTGTGAAAGTTATCTCTGCTACTTTGTTGCGTGCTCGTAAATGCAAAAATCCGAACAAAGGCGCAAGCAATAAAATTCTATTTGTGAAATTCATGTGGTTATTTCAAATTTCAAGTGAAGTGGGTAATCCAAACATAATTGAGGCGGCCTATTTAATATAAATCGATGGATAATGTCATGCATACAAAATTCGCGATTAAAAGTTCAAATCGAGGCGCTGATAGCTGAAAGAGAACTATAAACTCCTCAGGGAGTGTCCTAAGACCATTATCGTTTTTGTTGTATATCAATAACCTATCGACTTACAGGATTTAATTAGTTTCGTGTTATTAAAAAACTGGTAGTAGTCGGCACATATAGTCTAGTGCCAATAATTTTTGTTAAAAAAAATAATTCTTAGCAGCATATGGATGATCGGAAAATTTAGGATGAATGGTATATAAATGGGGAAAAATCGATTGGACCTCAACAAATAAGAATAAGTAAGTTGGGGGTGGAAAAAGGAATGTTGCTAGGGGTGAAACATATTTTTTTACTATTTCCGGCAAAACTACGCCTCCTATCGAAACAAGTTAAATGTAAAAGTTTTAGATAATTGCAAGATATACAACTTTTATTTCAGCCATTTTTCAACATCACCCCAAAACTATTGAGAAAAATGTCAATGTCAAATGTAGATTTTTTTATTTTTATCTCCCAAAAAAATGATTAGATTTTAATGAAATGTAGTGAAAATGTACATTTTCTATTCTATTTGCCTGCACCAAGAACAAATTTGCTGTTATTTTCTCCTCTGCACCGTATGTGTTCCAACTATGATTCTTTATATAATAATATAGATATTTTTAATACTAATATTCAAAATGCGAAATGTGGTTCTCAATTCAACACAATACCTGCAGCTTCTAAACTATTAGATTATAACTCTTAGGACTATACTAATCAGAGACATATTTTGTTAATTTTTATTATCATTTAGTTGTTTACCTTTAGTTAAGTTATTTAGTTTTAGTTATTATTCAGTTTTCTTTTTATGTTTGTAAAATTACTGCCCTATAATTGGATTTCTGTCTGGGCAGTCGTAACCAAAATTTATAAATAAATAAATAAAAAGATAATTGATTGAAATTTAGGATATACTACATACATAACAACATACACTTTTGACATACAATTGATTCTTTTTTCACTTCCAGTTTCGCCGGAAGTGACACGAACTTTCGATTTTTAAATGGAACACCCTACATATTATTGCATTTTTGAATTCCGCATAATTTTCTGAATCCAACGATGTTAAATAAGTGACATTTCAAATAACACTTTTTTTTTAATATAATTTTTAGTTTCCCATTTAAGTGTGCCATGACGGTTCCGATTTATTCTAAATGACCCGTGTATTTATATTGCAATTGGACTTTGTATAATAATGTGCAGCCAAGCAATGATTTTTTGGGACTGATTTTATTTTCGGACGTTTCAAGAAAATAAAAATTTATTACGGGAAGGTAACTGTTAAGTGCGGTTCGGTTTCAATGTTCGGCTTGGAATAATCGATAGTAGAATCATTGGTCCAATAATATTTGAAGGACCTCTGACTGATGCCAGATACTTGAGATTCCTGGAAAATGAGATTGAGGACATTTTAGATGAGTTACCTTTAGATTTAGGACAGGGAATGTATTTCCAACAAGATGGCGCTCCTCCCCATAATTCAAGGATAGTAATTGATTACCTCCAACGGAGATTTGGAGAAAACGTATTTTCGACGAATGGTCCTGTGAGTTGGTATCCAAGGTCACCTGATTTAAAGCCCCTTGATTTCTTTGTTCGGGGTCATTTAAAAAATATTGCATGCAACTGCCGTTACAACCCGTGAAGACCTGGAGCTGCGAGTAAGACGAGCAATTAATAGCATAAATGCCCGGCAATTGGCAAACGTTCTTCGAGAAACAGCTATGCGAGTTCAGAAGTGCATTGACGTTAAGAGTTGGTCGGAGTGTATTAGTCATCCATGCTTCCAATTTTAATTGTAAATGACTTCACGTCAATAAAATGACGCAGCTGAATGTACGGTGTGCTTGGAAGGCGAGAGATAGAGATGTAGTAGAATATGATATTGGACAAATTTATTATACCTAATCTTTAAATTTCTCTGTGCATTTGAGGACATTAGGGCTAATTTTATTTTAGTTCTACAAAAGGGAAAATGTTTATTTTAATGATACCTATGCGGGACGATAAAAATTATTTTTTCAAATCGATAATAGAAGAAAAAAAAATTATTTTTTTATATATACTTTTTTTCTCTCATCGTCCCACACTGTAACATGTTTTTAATGTCTTTTAGTGAAAGCCGTTTTTTAAAATAATGATTTATATCCGGAGCGCTCTTAATGGACAGCATTTTGAACAACTGTTGTAATGTTTTGTGTTAATTTTTTATATTCCAAAATCACCTTATGTGTAACAAGGTAATTAAAATAAAATTGTATTTTTTTGTTTTCTTTTAGCTGTAATTTTATTTGTATTTATCGCACATTTTAATGCGACACGTGAATAAATTCCTTATTAATAGTACCATTACCATTTGAAAAAATTGAGTTTTGCCCCAAAAACAATTTTGGTGAATTTTATTTGTTCATAAATCACGTAATTTAGTATTTTTAACCGGATTTCGATTTTTATAGCATTACACGGGTCGTTTAGAATAAACCGGAACCGTCATGGCACACTTAAATGGAAAACTAAAAATTATATTATAAAAAAAAAATTGATGTCACTTGTTTGGCATCGTTGGATTCAGAAAATTATGCAAAATTCAAAAACTCAATAATATACAGGGTATTCCGCTTAAAAATATAAGGTTAGTGTCACTTTCGGCGAAACCGGAAGTGAAAAAAAAATCAATGGATGTCAAAACGTGACGCTTATTATGTATGCAGTATATTCTGAATTTCAATCAATTATCTTCAAAACTAAATGAGAAACGGGGGTATACCATTATCCTGTTTGCTATGATGTGTTTTGCATCTGAAAAAGTACAGAAAGACAATTGGACAAATTTTTAAACCCTCTAAATTCATTCAAAAATAAAATTCAATTTACTGTAGATATAGAAAACGAGAGGTCGTTAAATTTTCTAGACATCAAAATAAGTAATATCAACAATAAATTAGAATTTGACATTTACCGGAAACCAACTTGTACAAACACAATTCATGAAAATTCCAAACAATTATCTCAAGTAAAAATGGCACTCTCTCATCCATCGTCTGCTATCTTTTTCGTTAAATCAAGAAAATTATGAATAAGAAGAACTATTAAAGAAATTGCCAAAAATAATGAATATAACAGAAATTTGATAGATAAACTAATCAAGAATAAAATTCTAAGAGTTCTAAGCTGGTGCTTCTCAGGTAACCAAAATTTATAACGTATTAATTATAGACCCAGGATTAGTGAAAAATTAGCCATAAACTTAATAAATTAGGTTGTAAAACAATTTATGTTAATAAAAACAATTTAGGGATAATAATATTAAGTAATAACAAAGGTAAATTGAACAAATCAGAAAAAACAGGGGTGTATAAGTTGAATTGCAAGAATTGTGATGCTGAATGTATTGGTCAAACTAGCTGAAATCTAAAAAAGCGGCTACTGAAACATAAAAAGTCCATATTGAACAATATGTGTAGCACTGACATGTCCACCCATTGTATTGAAAACAATCAATTCATAGAGTTAAACAATGTCGAATTACTTCATTCAGAAAAGAAAGGTAAGAAATTAAATGTACTAGAGAAATTGGAAATAATGAAAGCTTTAAAAAATAATAAAAATGTAACAAACGAACAACATATTTTTGTGGGTTCTAGGCAAAATTAGTTAGTATATTGATATATATTTTATGGTATATTAGATATTTTAATGTAATTTTAATTATATTAACATTTAGTAATCTCCAGATAGAATTGTGAAAGGTTTAGGTTGATCCTCTCATAATCGTTTTATTGCCCAATTATAACCATTATATATCAGTAAACAACACAATTTTAAACTTAGTATCATTGTGCTCTCGAGAAAGGCCTAAAGAAGGCAAAACATATCTAGAGTTTAAGTTTTAATAAAAACGAAAGTTTTTCAGAAATAAAGCATTGAAAAGTGTATCTCCAAATTATTATTTGTAGTTCTTTAATGTAGTTTTCAGCGGACAACAGCATGATTCACGGACTTTTAACTATCCCCTTATTCAATGCATATTATACCAAAGAACTACAAATAATAAAACAAATTACATCCAATAATAAATAATAGATAATCTCGGTGGTAAAAAAGTATTTAATAAAGCTGTCGGAGGATAATACCTAAAAGAAAAAGAGAAAAATTGATTAAAGACCCCACCAGAATAACTGCTCAAAGTGAATCCCTATTAGATTTAATTATAACTAATTCTGAATTAGATGTTAAAAACGTAAAAGTTTTAGATAAGTGTTTCTCAGACCACAGTGTTACATCTTGTGATATTGAATTGGAAGGCCATGACTGCAAACCTGTAGTAAAAGAGTTTCGTAGCTTCAGAAATTTTAATATAGATTATTTAATCTGGATGCTTCTGCTATTAATTGGAATATAATTTACAATCTTAATTCTCTAGAGGAAAAAGTTGACTTCTTTAATGCAAATCTATTAAATCTTTTTAATCAGCATGCCCCTCTAAAAAGAGTTACTTTTAAATCAAACAAGGTTCGAGAACCATGGTTTACAGAAACTCTATATGACCTAAAAAAAATTAAAAAGAAGGCCTGGCTGAGATATAAAAAGACCAGAAGTGCTGCTCATAGACAATATTTTTGCGAAATTCGCAACTACTATACCAATGCCGTAATTCAAGAAAGAACCGCGTTTTACTCTTTTCACATTAACAATGCTAAGAATAATCCCAAACAAATGTGGACTAATTTAAAGACGTGGGGAGTAGTAAATGATAACATTCCACCAAACCTTCCTGAGGATCGTTGTAATGCTAACAATATTAACAATTACTTTATGGACTCCATACCTAATCTATAATCTAATGAACAACATAATGAGATATTTCTGGGAACAAAATTTATGGATGATATTCAATTTATTTTTAAACCAGTTACTGTTCAAAAAATTGCAGAGATTACAAATAAGTAAAAACCTCACACCATAGGTCCCGATGGATTATCAACTAAAATGCCTACAACTTGCTTTACCGTGGATATCAGCCCCGCTAACACATATTATTAATATACCGTTCGAATTAGGTATTCTACCTCCTCAATGGAAACTATCTTGTGTTAAGCCCATACAAAAAAAAATCCAGAACAACTTAAAGATCTGCGCCCTATTAGTTTGCTCTCGGTTCCTCTAAAAATTACGGAATCAGCTATATATGAACAACTGTCTGAATCTGTTTATCAACACTCAATAATTCCTTCTAACCAGTCCGAAAAGGTTTTAATACTTCTACTTTACTAAGTAATATAACTGACGATATCTTGCGAGTCATTGATACCACGCCAAGTCACCTCCCTGACATTACTTGATATGACAAAGGCTTTTGGCTCTCTTGATATTAATTGCGTGATTGCAAAACTAAGCTATTATGGCGTATCTGGAAGTACTTTCTCCTGGTTTCAAAATTATCTCCACGACAGACAATACAGTTTATGAGTGTTAATACAGGAAACTCGATACTAACATCACATTTTAGATCAGTCAAATCCGGTGTTCCACAGGGATCTATCCTTGGACCACTTCTTTTTAACATTTTTATTGCGGATGTAGCAAGGCTCCCACTTAATTCAAAATTATACATGTACGCTGATGATATTCAGCTAATGCATAGTTTCTCCTCTACAGAAGCTCAGATGGCTGAATTTTACATAAATAATGATTTACGTCTTATATACGAATGGACAATCCAAAATACTCTTATGCTGAATGCCAACAAAAGTCAAAATATTGTTTTTTGGAACATCTCAGCAGCTATTGAATCTTAGAGAACTGAATATTCAGGTAAATAATGAGATCATTACATCAACCAACAACGTTAAAAATCTGGGTGTTAATTTTGATCTTTTATTAAATTTCTCTAACCACGTAAATACTATTTGTAAAAAAGCTTTTTATTATTTAAAACAGTTATACTCATTCAAAAAATATCTAGACACAAATACTAAAATATTGCTTTCTGAAACTATGGTGCGACAGGCGCAGTTAGTACTTGGATGGTGACCATTCCAACGGAAACCGCGTTCTCGCCACACACATCTTCCAGCGGCTTGTATATCAGTGTATGCACGGAAGCTATACAACCTTAGGCGAGGGTTGTATAAGAGATATACCATCCTTCGGAGGGGATGTAAAGCCGTCGGTCCCTTGTCTATTAAATGTTAGGCAAGTAAAAGATCCCTACTTTTCTTAAGGGAAGAGGTTCGGCAAAATTCCTGGTTGGGGGTAGCTCGTCTACAGGCGTCGGTGTTAGGCCTCAGTAGCGGAAATAGGCCGACGTTAAATAAATGTATATATAAAAAAAAAAACTATAGTGCTATCGCACTTAAATTACGCAGATACTGTGTACGGTCCCTGTCTCCCACAGGAAGACAAATTCCGTTTGCAAAAAATTCAAAATTACTGTGTACGATATTTTACAACTGTGCCTCAATTTGGTCATATAACTCCACATTTACGTGCTTTCAACTTATTAAATATGTGCGAAAGGAGATTTATACACATTGTAGGATTCGTATTAAACATTTTCAAAACAGAAAAACCAAATTATCTATTTAATAAAATACATAGGCGTTCTGAAATCCACCATAGGGATCTAAGACATGTTGAAAATAAAGTTTGTATTCCCGCTCACAAAAATGCATCTTTTCGATCTTCCTTTTTATTCATAGTAGCATACATCATTAATAACCTGCCAGCTCAATATCACAACATATCAGTGGCAACTGTAAAATATAAGTTAAAGGAAGACATTATCCTATCAAGATTAGAAATCTTTAATGTACAATTGTTCTAAATTAAATATTTTTTTTACATGTATAAATATTTCTGTACTCAGGAAGTGTTGTAAGGCAACTTCGTTGATACATTTCCTTTTGGAAAAATGTATGTATCTGTACTACTTATTTTTCAATAAACGTATCGTATTGTATTGTATTATTACCGATACTCACAATCTTATTGTATCCGTGCCTAGTTTAAGGTTTGTGGAGACTCACCTGAAACAAAAAAAAATAGATAATGAAAAATTACAATTATTGAGATTCTGTAGTACAATAAATCAATATTCATTCCCAAACAATCTGCATTAACAGAGAATATCTTAAGTAGTAATGTATATCAATTTTCATAATATAAATTAATATTTTGAGATTCAATACGTTCTCTGTGTCCCTAAACAATACGTTTTTCTCGAAAACCATCCAACGCAAAACCTGAAACTTTAAAATAAGGACCATGTAGACTCCTCCTGACTATTACTAAAATTGATACGTTGGGAAGAGGATTCAAAAAATTTTCTTTGTTTTAGAAAAATTATATCAAATAGAAGTTGTTCGCGAAGAGGAATTGATTTGCAAATTTCCCATTAAATTTACTGCTACTGATAAAAAAGTTAATTTTGCATGGTACCAAAAATTCTCTAAAAAAAAAGCAGTAAATCAGCGAATAACATTTATATCATCATCTAAAGTAGGAAATAAAGCAAAGCAAAGTGTCTTGTAGAACTTCAAAAATTTAATTTTATAAATCAAATCAAAATCAAATCAAATTTATTTATCAATCGGTATGAACATAGGTTTAACAGATACATCATCAAAAGAACCAAAAGAAATATTATAATCTAAATCTAAATCTATCTGTATACTTAATAGTTACGGGTTTATACACTCTAGGCGAGAAGCCTGTGTGTGTATACTGTACATATCGCATAGATATTATCTTTTAACAAAAAACATATTTTATGAATGAAATAATATAATTTTATATAAATATTCTAAGCATTAATAAGAATTCGAATAAAAGTAGATTTATTTTCCTCAATAAATGTGTTTAACCTCTTGGAAAACAACTTGATATTGTTAATTTTTTTTATCGTAATAGGGAGGAGGTTGTAAAATTTAGGGCCATAGTAAATAATTGATCTTTGGATGGTTGAGCGTGATATTTGTGGCAGATTGAAATTTAAATTTACTTTATTGCGGGTGCTGTAATCATGATCGGCCGTGGTGTGTAATAAACTTTTATTTCTAAAAGTAAATATGAGGGCACTTTTCACATACAACATATCAATGTCAAAAACTTTAAATTCATTAAATAATACGTCGGAAGGGTATTGTTTGTTTCTTTTTAAAATTACTTTAATTAAATATTTCTGCGAAATTTTTAAGGGTTCTAAATTAGAGCGGTAAGTTCCTCCCCATATTGTTATCCCGTAGCGGATTATAGATTGGGCCAAGGCATAATACAATGTTTTTAATATGTAATTAGGCATTATATTTCGGAGATGGTAGAATTTATATATTAATTTTCGAATTTTATTGTTTAAGTTATTTATTTGCTCATTCCATTTTATATTTTTGTCTATAGTGATTCCCAAATATTTTATGCTATCTGTTGCTTTTAACTCGCCAGTACAGTCGCAATTGGTTTTATTTTGTAAGAGACAATTAACAGTATGTACTTTTAATGTATTAATATTTGGTGAATTTCTATCATAAATGCTGAAACATATAAATTTTGTTTTATCAAGATTAATTGTCAATAAATTTTCTGAGAGCCATTGCTGCAATGTTGCGAATTCAGTTACGGTTTTTTCCATAGCATTTTGCCAGGTATCTCCTTCAACCAGAAGAACAGTGTCATCGGCATATGCAATAATTTTACTATTGATGTTTAGAAATAGCATTTCATTGACGTAAATGATGAATAGGAGCGGTCCAAGGACAGTCCCTTGAGGTATGCCCATATTTATTTCCCTTAAAGAACTATTTTGATTCCGAATTTTTACACATTGTCTCCTGGATTTGAGATAACTAGCAAATAGTTTATTAGGTACACCTCTAATACCATAATTATCAAGTTTCTCTATTAATTTACTATGTGACACAGTATCGAAGGCCTTGGCCAAGTCTAAAAATACCGCTATTTGTTTTTTATTATTTTCAATTGAATTATATAGTGTTTGGGTGACCTCGTATATTGCATCTTCTGTACTTTTTTTATCTTGAAAACCATACTGCTTATTAGATAATATTTTGTTATAGTTTAAGTGTTCCACCAGTCTACTCTTGATACACATTTCCAAGATTTTGCCCAAATTATTAATTACGGAGATTGGTCTATAATTACCTACTACAGTCCTGTCATCTTTCTTGTAAATGGGAGTAACTATACTTACTTTTAAATCGGATGGGAATATTCCTTCCTCAAAACATAGATTAAAGATATAATTTAATGGTTTTGCTATATATGCGCCAATTTTTTTTAATGTTATTGCTGATATTTTATCATAACCAGAGGCAGCATTGTTTTTCAGATTATTAATATTCCTTAAAATTTCATCCTCGCTTACTGGATTAAGAAACATGTTATTGTAAGAAATATCTCTATCATTTAACTTTTTATCTACTTTTATTTTATCTGCCATTTCCTTTCCAATATTTATAAAATAATCATTGAATGTTTCTGCAATTTGATTTTCATTTATGATAATTTGATTATCATGTTTTAACATTAATGTTTGGCAGTTGTTAGTATTTTCATTTAGACCATCTTTTATTATTTCCCAAATTTTTCTTATATTATTTTTGTTTTCTGCAATTTTGTTACAATAAAATTCTCTTTTTGTTTTTTTGAGAAGTTCGTTAACTTTATTTCTATATCTTTTATACTCTTGCGCAAGTATTAAATTATTTCTATCTCTATTTAATTGTAATTTAAGTTTATCCCTATTTCTTATTGAAATTACTAGCCCGCTGGTAATCCATGGTTTGATCTTTTTTTCGTTAGATTTAATTTGAAAATTTTTTGTACATTTATGTATATAATACAACAGCTTATCTTTGAAAAACTCAAAAGCAACATTTACGTCTTTTAATAGATATAATTCATCCCAACATTCTTTCGAAATTAATTCTTTTAAATTGTTATAATTTATATAAAATGTTGATTGTGAATTTATCTTACAGCTAGATTTATTAGAGTCCTTTTCAACCTTTAAAATTATAGGGTAATGATCAGTTGTATAATTTTGTAAGATAATTGGTATCGATTTAACGTTTTTTATTGATTTTGGCATTTTTATAAAGATGTGATCTAAGCAACTTGAAGAAGATGGCCTTGTGATTTCATTAATAAATGGTAGAAAACCATTTTGGGCCGTAATATTTAAATATTCATCTTTTATTGCGTCGGGTTTATTATTTATAATATCAATATTTATATCACCTATTAGAATATGGATTGTATCTTTATTTTCAGTAGTTGTTAAAATTTGTTGCAGTTCATGTAAAAATTGTATTTCATTAGTTGAGGGTAATCGATATACAGATGTAATATTAAAAAGTGTGTCATAAATTTGGAAATTAAGATTGATAAATGTGTTTTCTGTAAATTTAGTACACTTAAAATTGGAAATATATAGTCCACTTTTTACATATATAACCAAACCATCATTTTGGTTATAGCTTCCTTCTGAATAGAATATGTTGTAACCTTTGATGTTAAAGTTTTCAATGCAAGTTATTCTCCAAGATTCAGATAAAATAATTATATGAAATTCCGTTTTTAGGCTTTCCAGTAAAACCATAAAATTATCTATGTTTTTATTAATGCTACGAATATTTAAATGTATAATGTTTAAGGTAGATTTAGAGACTTTGTTTTTTATGATCGAATTATTATGATCCTTAACTATAAAAGTTTTTATATTATTATCATTTTCTAAATCACGATTAAATTCAAATATATCCATTAAACAAAAAGAAAGAATAAAAGAAAAATAAAAACAATAGCAATCAAATGCGAATTATCAATAAATGGATATCTTAGTCCAACAAAATAATGTAGCAAAAACTTATCGCTAAACTAGAAATATAAAAATATTGTAGTGATAAACGTATGAAACAAAATAACTTTTTTATGATAAATTATATATAAGAAACATGGTATACGAGATATTCGACAATTTAATTATAACCTTTTAAATTATTTCTGTTAAATGTTCAGTAAATTAAGTTCCATTGTGTTGTTAACTCTCATTTTAGTGTTATCAGGCTTCATTACATAAATGTTTCCATGAAATGTATATGCATTCTTTTTGCCAAATTTCTCCTTAGCTTCTTTTAACAAGTTTAATCTTCGATTTGTCAAATCCTCCATTATGCCCAGGTTGGAGCCCTTTAACTTACTACAGTTTTTTATAATTAAATTTCTCTGGTATAATTGATTAAACTTTATTATAACCGGTCTCCCTCTTATCCGATTGTTACCTATTCTATAACAGTTCCTTATTTCTTCTTCTCGCAGATCGATGTTCATCTTATCTTTAAATATTCTTATTACTTTACCTTTAAGATTTTCATGTTCTTCTTCCACTAATCCATACATACATAAATTATTAGATTTTTCATTCTGCTTGAGAACTTCGAGTTGTGATTCCATTTCTACAATTTTTTCCTCGCAACTATTTACCTTTTTTTCTAAAACTTGTATCTTATCATTGACCTTCTTTAGAATTACTGCCATAAATTCGTCGTTTTCAAATAATTCCTTTATAGTTTCACGTATTAAGGATTTCATGTCTTGAGGATTTTTGGGAGCCATAATGCACTTACTATACACTGATAGGCACTTAAAGAGATTGACTAATTACTTTTTTATGTTTAAATTATTGATAATTACTTAGTTTTTAAACTGATTGCTAGGAGCGACAGAAACGTGTGCTACTCTCTCAGCGACATACATAAATTTTACATAAATATCTCAGTACATTATTAATTTTTACAAAGACGTAGATAGGGCGTAGTAAAATATTTTTATAATTGCAAGTTTAAGGTTGCAATTATATATATTATATATAATTATAAGATTAAAACTTGCAATTATATCTAATTGCAACTTTAAACTTCTAGTTATAAAAATAATATAACTAATTTTTAATTTTAAAAAGGACTACTGTGGTATATTCATTATATAAACCTAATAAAACCCGGCACGTTCGTATATTATTTCCGTCAGGTAGTTATATTTTAAAAAAAATTAAAATACGGAATTTTTCGCTAATTTATTAAGTCTTATCATCATTTTCGATATACTAATAATAGAGAGCGAATTTGACTCGCCCTGTATACGTAAAAAAAAAAACTATCGCTTAATTGCTTACATGTTTGTATGGCCTCTTCATCTATCAATATTTCCTGATATTACTTAATATATCTTAAACTTCAAGAACAAATTCAACATATGTCGCACCGAAAAAGTCAACCCTTCGTCTATACCGAAAGTTAAATCTGTTAGGCGACGACACAAACTAATAACGCTCATATATTTTGCCACCTTTGTTCTAAATTAAAAGCAGTCACTATCAAATGACTGGGATTTTTTGAGGTTTAAATTAAAACATGTCTTCACAAACGTTAATCGCCAACATATGGTTGGTTAATATACGTTAATGTACCGTCGACATGTAAACCTATTTATAAAAATATTTCGCTCATGGATTATTGAGAAGTTATTTTTGCACGGTTGAAATATTTATTTCACATATTTTATGGCTCAGTTTGCTAGTCATGATCAAAAACGATGCCTTTTACATCATTTTAATAATATCAAAAATGCAACTACAACAAAATAAATAACCCAAGTTTCATTTAGTAATTAATTAATTAAATAATTTACGATTCAAACTGTTTGTGCAAAGTTGTACAAAACTGCCACATTCTTAAGAAATATTTAAAAGATATAATTATGTTTTATAATATAGAACTTAATTATTCGGATATCTCAAAAACTATTGAACCACATTATTTGTTACAGGTAAATATTTCTTACAGCTTTACAAATATCGTCATTCAATAATCACTGCAAGGTCTACATCAATTTTTTTTTTTTTTTTACATTTATTTAACGTCGGCCTATTTCCGCTACTGAGGCCTAACACCGACGCCTGTAGACGAGCTACCCCCAACCAGGAATTTTGCCGAACCTCTTCCCTTAAGAAGAGTAGGGATCTTTTACTTGCCTAACATTTAATAGACAAGGGACCGACGGCTTTACATCCCCTCCGGAGGATGGTATATCTCCTATACAACCCTCGCCTAAGGTTGTATAGCTTCCGCGCATACACTGATATACAAGCCACTGGAAGATGTGTGAGGCGAGAACGCGCTTTCCGTTGGAATGGTCACCAATCCAAGTACTAATTGCGCCTGTCGTTGCATTACATCGCATACCAAAGTATGTACATAGTAAAGACGCACCTACGCTCGCCCCTCTATATCAAATCAATCTTGACAAACCAGGATTTGTATTATCTGGTCAGAGATCTCGCGTGCAGAAAAACTTGAAGGTATATTTCAGTTGCGATATCATTGTTTATTAAATAATAATACAAAATATGACTAGTAATAATAACATAATTACTTTGTTAATTGCTTGTAAGATATACCGTCTGTCTATTTTACGAGGGCCACACTTAATATCTATTGCAGAAGAATAAAGTTTTAGAAAAGGTTATATTCCAGTAAGAAGAAATTTGAAGCCTACTTAAACCTACTACCATACTGAAATGAAAATTTGTGTATTTATTTTTCTAACTACAAATGCTCAAATTGTGCACCATGCATTCTAATACACAAACGTGCTCTACGGGACACCTCACGCATTACATTTTGGAGCATTTCAGTAGTAATTGCCTCACATGCGTTTCTAATTCTGGTTTTGATGTCCTCAATATTTTCAGGGGCAGTTTGAAATATCTTTAATTTAACCCGAGACGAAAAAGTCGACGGAAGTAATATCTGGTGATTGAGCTGGCCATAGAATGGGTCCATAGGTGCCTATCCAGTTATCTAGCATAAATTGATTTAAATAATTTGTACATATTACAGCAATGTAAGGTGGAGCTCCATCTTGTTGAAAATATGAATAATTTAATCTTTCTGCCATTGTTAATTCATAAAGAAAATCTTGAAATTCATTTTACAGGAAATTAAGGTATTTACGAGCGGTTAATTTGCCATCATAAAAATAAGTTCCAATTACTTTAGTCCCTAAAAGACCCACCCAAACATTCGTAAAAAGTATTTCTTGGAAAGCAGTCCCTCTGCTCCAAAGTGTATTTTCTCATGTCTACTTATAATGCATATTTCTATTGGAAAATCCATTATTAGAAAAATTTTACTATATATCAGCGGATTATCCCTTTTTTTATTTAATAACCATTAGTGGATTTTGTGAGTCGGACGAACATGTAAGTATTTTCTGATGCAACCAGACCATCTTCCCTCCCCGTTTTCGAGGACGCTGAAGTAGTGGGCAAAATTCTTTTTAAGCATGCACAACCTCCCAAACGACCAAAAAACGCCCCCAAATTAGGGTGAAACGGAAAGGAGCACGCTTCCGTCGGACAAACACCGGCTTATCCCCATTTTCGAGGATGCTGGGACCGACGCCAGCCTTAAAAATCATCCCCGATGCAGACCTACCCACAAACAGTCAAAAATACCCCGGAAAAGGGGATGAAACGCGAAGGAGCGGACTTCCGTCCGACAAACATTGGTTTATCCCCGTTTTCGAGGATGCTGAGAACGACGCCAGCCTTAAAAATCATTCCCGATGCAAACCCACCCCCCAAAAGAAATGCTGGAAAACATACATATCAAATTTTTCGAATTATTGAATGAATTTGGAATTACATTCGTTGAGAATATATTTAAGAATATCCACGATCTTATTCTCAAATTACATATGAACAATGAAGACACAGATTCTCTGAATTATCTGCAGGGAATATTGGGTGCTTCAAAGATCATTGGTAAACTGTCACTTACTGAAGAGAGCCTCTGTCAGTGCAGTCCAAGAGCTCAATATCAATGCAACATTTGGCTAACTTTGTTGTAACCAATCCAAATCCAAAACATATTAAGACTATTTTAAATATAGGTAGCCGCTTAAAGAAGACAATTCTTTCTAATTCTACTAAAAAATGCTCTTCATTCCATTGATTTTGGTAAATGAACAAAGCAAAAAGCTTACTAAAAGAAAAAATACGGGAAATTCACATTATTGTCAATTATTTGTTTTTATAAGAAAGAAGTCGTAAAAGAACAGAAATATTGCTAAACCTCGATTTCAAACTTATCGCTTTACTGTATTTTCGCTTTGTCAACTGTCACCTATAACTCATATACAGCTTTGCTTTTGATTATAAATCCTGGCTAATAGATTATAAATGTGAGTCTGATAGCTTAAGATTGTATATATTTGTGAATAATTTAATTTTTATAAATATCATATTATTGGCAAGTGATCCTTTTACTGTTATGTTTGTTTAGTCTAGTTTTCCCTTAGCCCACTAGTCATTCCGTGTCTCCACTGTAGTTACTCAAACCCTGCTTAACGTCCTGTAGGGAAGCGGGGCTATAAAACTTAAAACAGGAACTGGAACCTGGGAAATCGAATTGTTTCGCAACCGCTGCTGATGGTCCTTTTTGCCTCTCCGTCTGTAGAGACTGAAAAATACCCATCAGAATTGACATGTGTGTGATAGTTTTGACAGTTCGGCCATAAAATGAACTCGTTCAATGAAGACTTAAACCAAGGACTTGATACATACATAGCAATTATATGACAAACTAGATCTGCCCCCCCCCCCCCTATGAATTTTTGCACACAGAAACCTAATCAAATTGTACCGTCCTAATTTCCTTCTAACTTCAAAAATTAACTTAAAAGGTCTAATTTGTTTTTGAGGTTAGAAATAAGTTGGAATGTGGTTCGCCAATTTGAATGTTGGATTCGATTTCAAGGTGGCCAAATAGCTAAATACATAAGGTCTAGCCTATTGTACAAAAAACTTGATGCTCCTGAGCTATTAGCTAATTTTGTCTAGATAATATTTATACTATTTTGATAAGGAATACTAGGTCAGTGAAGTATAAAATGTATTTAGTTGAAAGTATAAAAAAATTGCACACTTGGCTACTCATATATCTGAACATTCTAAACAATGTCGCAATACACGTTACTTGCTTTAAGTTATCCTGTATTCAAAAACACTAACTCTGCTTTATTATTTATTTCATTTAAACCCTGTTGATTCGTAAATCTATCACTAAACCGGTTTTCCGAGACAAAATGGAATTTCATAAAAAGGTCGTGTATATTTAAACGTTTACATAATTTTAATAGCAAACAAACATAAATTGGATCATTTAGAAAATTTATCTAAACGTTAATAACGCCACAAGGTGTGCTGCCAAAATTTATATAATGGGTATATTAATACAGAGATCTATGATTTACGTTTAGTGTATTGAAAAATATATCTGCCAATAACTAGCTGGCAATCAATCTTATGTTGAAATATTTAAAAATTGCTTTATATAGTACCAGTAATTTTCATCGAAGTAATCTCCCGTTATAGTGCTTTGGATTCTCTGAACTTCAGTAGATGATAATATCAGTAGGAATGTATGTGTATACATGGTTATTCACAGAAAGCGGTGTTAGATATTTCTGGGGATGTGTCGAGTTAAAATATTTGAAAAATTATTACAGACGACATTACGACAAAAATGTATTCCTCCACACTGTTATAAATAGAGGCAGAGGAGTTTAATATAAAAAATCTTTTTGTCTATCAGTGTTTAATAGATATGTTTGGCGAAAAGACCCCACCAACCCATCCTAGTTATATAACTAAATTTACTGGAAATATATCTGTTGTTTTACCATTGGTTAGTAAAAGCCATACACAAAGATCTGTCTTTTATTGTGGCATAAAACTTTTTACCACTTTTAGCACACCCCTTTAAGGGAGTGTAGCTGGACAGGAAAGGGTTATTTTGAAAAATTTTATACGAAGAACCCCTCTTAATTTTCGACAGAGAATCTACAGTTAAATTTTTTGCACGCTATTACGGGATACTCAGTATAAATATTGTTTCTCTTATCTGTAATAATTTTTTTCATGCTTTTTAATTAGTAAACGCAACAATTAAATAATTAATAACTCAGTGATCAAGTTAACATGAAATTTACAATACAAGCATTCTATGCTTAGATGTTTTCATATCAGCTTGATGCTGATCATCTATATACTTCTATAAAAAAGTGTATAACTAATTTGAATTTAATTGTTCTTTTGTTACATTATACTTATACATAAATTATTTTAGACTTTACTATAGGGTGAATCTATGTAAGAATTTTTGTATTATTTTTGGTTTAATAATAAACTTAAACTTTTTTCAGGACTAATGAGGTGATAGGTTATCGGTCATTAAAATCAGAATTGATATCATCGCTAACAATTTAACAACAAAAAACATGTATCCAAAAGTAAAACTTAGTACATGAATTTTTCTCAATATGTTACAAGTCTAGGTATTTGAAATATTTCAAATACATTGCTTTATCCTTGTGTCTACCTTCAATTGTGTCTTGCATTATTAACGTATTGTTATAAATTCAATTAAATTGTCCTACTAAAATGAGTATTACATGCGGATTTTTAATTTGCAATGCTGCAAAGGGACATTTTCCGAAACAGTTTCGAGTTTCGTATCTTTGATTATACAATGGAAACTCTTTTCCCCATGAAACTATTGAATTTACCAACAGGAAATAAATAAACAATTAACCTTCTTAATATTATGAGCTCTTGGTACAAGGTAGTACCTTTGAATCACCAATTTTCGAAATGAAACTGTGTAGTAAACAATATGTAAACTAATACTATCTAACCGAACTTTGATCACTTTTCCCGTTACCTACTTGTGCAAAAATTTTGCAATAAATTTTGCCAATGCTGTGTAAAAGAGCAAAGCTTGGTGATTAAAATCTTCCTACAATTTATATTTGCCTGATAATGGTTAATACAATTTATAATAATAATCTATAACAATAATAATAATCGGATTAGTAATAATTGTTAATAATTATTGCATATAAATATTAAAAATGTTTGGCGTAATGTAAATTTGATAAGAATATATTTTTATCGTACAGGAACCCCAAGATTAGGTACCACTTCTTCTACTCCCTAAAACCTCTGTTATCCTGACATAATGATCAATTTTGAAGATATTTTTTATAGCAATGATTAACTTTTAATATGTTTTCTTCATGAAGATTAGATGCTCTTCTATTTAAGCATAAAATCTGGCAATTTTGAAATATTATCTTCTTCATTTTTTGGTCTCCTGATACATGTGATGAATCTAGAAACAATAAATTTTACATCTGTTGCTTGGAAAGATAGGAAGGACAACGATAAAAATTCTCTGTCTAATAATAACATTAAATTCATTTATTAAGAAGTGCAAAAAAACTGCTGAATAAATATATGATACAAAATTTTTCACAAACCACACAAATTAAAATAATGAATAAATCATCATGGTAATTGTGTTAAAACCCAGACTATCTGGAAAATATAACTTTTGGAAACTTGCCATTTTTAAAATAATATTTTCAAATGCTCTAGTGTGAATAACTTTATTTATTCACTTGGATTAATACAAAAAAGAAGAAATTCACCAACTTCATATACACTTTATATCAGCTGCTTTTACATAAGTAGGTAGTATACGTACACAGGGTGTTCCACGACGAAATGCGGCGATTGATATGTCGAAAGGTAGACATTGGAAAATTTTGAAAATTTGGTAGTAAACTAATGTCGATGGAGGCAACACGGTTAAAATATTTTCAAGGTGATGGCACTTCCGGTTATACCGGAACTAGATGTCAGCTTGCTTATTCTAAATGGGGCACCCTATATATTATTACATTTTTGGATTGTACGCTCGGGTCGCTGATCTCAAATCCGATGTTAAAAGTAGCATTTGACAGTTGACAGCTGTCAGTGGCACTGTCAACTCGCTTTATTTTCCGGAAATGATTTATCAGAATATATACAAGAGATTTTTCACTTTCTTATATATATGTAAATGCCTTATCTATGCATTCGACAGTTGACAACTGTCAGTAGCAGTGTTAGCTGTATTATCCGGAAAAGATTTATCACAGTGTTCTCGGGTTACGCTAAAAGTAGATGCAAACAATCCAATTAATATGTTGTGTTTGAGCAATATTATAGTATATTACTCAACATGCCAGTACGAGGTGAAATTATTTTTGTTGATTGATTTGACGCATTCACCAGTGCTGGTCAGTGAAGAAGTTTATTTAGAACTTGTGCGAGAAAACCCGTAAATCTTTTCCGGGAAATAAGGCGAGCTGACAGTGCCATTGGCAGCTGTCAAATGCTACTTTTGACATCGAATTTGAAATCAGCAACCCGAAAAGCCGCCGTAGAACACTAGCGAAGTTGCATTGAAAGGATCATGGCTCCAAACTATCAGTAAAAAAAGGCCCGAAAAATCGATTTTAAATAAGATAGGATTATAAAAATTTCCATTTGAATAAATTGATTTTTGACAGTTTTCTCAATTTCATTTTTATTCTTATTTTTTGAACACTCTGTATTAATACTTATCAAACTATTATAAAAACTCTATTAAAGTAAGTCTTTGTCAACAAAGAATCCAACCCAAATTAGATAATAAAGGCTTCCTTATAGGAATAATTGATATTTCTTTTAGACCCTGCAAACGTCATTTTTGACATAAAAATTGAAATATGTCAAAAATGGAGGGAGAGACTTAGGTATAAGACATGATGTATAAAATCGGCCTAGAATTTTGCGTACAATCCAAAAATGTAATAATATATAGGGTGTCCCATTTAAAATAAGCAAGTTGACATCTGCTTTCAGCATAACCGGAAGTGCCCTATCTTCAAAATATTTTAGTCGAGTTACCCCCATCGACATTACTACCAAATTTTCAAAATTTTCCAATATCTACTTCTTGAGATATCGATCGGCGCAGTTCGTCGTGGGACACCCTGTATAGGAAAGTATTGTGATTGTGCAAAATTGATATTGAATTTTTGGTGAATTTACACGTTTTCATGTCCCCTGAAGCCAAAAAAGTGTTTATAAAAAAATTGTCTGTCTAGACTACTACTAGATTAATGTTGTTCAAATTTTGTATGCATATTTAGAACGGCCACGTTTCGAGATGAAATAGCAAAATCTAACCTAGCTGAAATTTGGGGGAGTTAGCCCATAAAACCGATAAGCAAAAGCAAAATAATTTTTTCTCAATAATGGCTCTGACAATTTTTATCAAAACACACGGATACTTCCTTAGTATTAGTATGAGATGTCGTACCTCGTTAACCCTAATAAATCCAGGGACGGAGGCTGTGGGGTAAGGTTAAAATATTTATATAATTTCTTTTCCTAAAATACAATGCATTAATCACATACCATGCGACATATACACTTTTTTGATCCGAAATTGTACAACCATGAACAGATTACTTATATTTTAAAATTATTTACGAGGTTACGTCCAAAATAATCAACACATTATTATTATAACTTTCTTGACACAGAAAATTAAACTCAATAACAAATATATCCCTTAATAATAAAAGAAAAAAGATAACAAATTGATTAGAATTCACTCTTGTTTTACACATATTGCAAAATTAAATTATAAATATTTACACAAAATATTCATACACCTCAAATGCAGACTTCACACCTTACCTGAGATGTTATTACTTGTAAATTGTAAAAATAATATAATTCATAACATTTTTCGTTCTTTTTTTAATTCTCTTCTGATTCTTTTCAAGTTTGGCATCCCCTTAATTGTTATTTTGTAGTTGTCTGGCTAGTTCTGACACAGGTGTTCGAGCAGGATAACTATTTGAATGTTTGTATTTTCATAATTTATAAATAAAAATACCTACTAAGAAAAGTAAAAAAGAATGTAAAATGTTCGTTCTATTTTGCAATTATATTAATATTATTAATATATTATATTAGTTTTATGGAAAAAAATACCAGATACCAAAAAGAGATCTTATACATGAAGTATTTAGTTTAAACATTAAACATATTTCAAACATTATGGCAATTACGTCAAAATGTTAAGGACAAAAAATTAAAGATCATTAATTCAGTTTTCAAATCCTCTGAGGAAAACTAAACATATGTATATGACCTAATTTCTAAGTTTTGCACCTTTCTCACATTCCTGTGGCCGTGCTGAAGTCATCCTCGGTGACTTGGATAATGGGTATTAATATATCCTAGATTTACATAAAGTTACCAAAGTCGATATTAAATTACAAAATTGTAGATATTTATTTCATATTTAAATTAAATGTATGTTTGAGCTCTTTGCAGAACATCCCAAATTCCCAACAGACATTTCAGACAAAAACAACTTTACAGGTTTAGAGTCCATTCTGAATTTCAAACTAGTATTGCAGCACAGAAAAACGTTCTACTATGTTCTACTGTGTGCGTTTTAATTTCCAAATAAAGGAGCAAGTGAAAGTTACCTACTTCATCAAACAAGTACTTTAGTACTTTTACTTCTTCAAGGTTCTGCGTTTCTGTTAAATATTTGTTGCTATTTTGTTTAAACAAATTCATTTGGTACTTGAAAATTTTGCAACAATCTTCATATAAGGGTTATTGATTAAGACATTAATTGTCAATATGCAGATATACAATTTAATAGCAGTGATCAGACATTAAAGAACTATTTTAACCACGACTCGTGTTACAAAACTAGGATTTGTTTTATTTTCGTAAAAATTAAAAACCCATAAAAATACTTTTGTGAATAAATTTGATTGTTGATACTTCTGAATAATTTTTCATTAATTTATAAATTAGTTATTGGTTAAACAGCTACCTACAGCCGGAAAAGTGTATATTTGCGTGGACTATTTTTTTTATCTTAATCAGACTTATCAAGCATTAACTTGTGTGCATTCATATTGTACTGAAAAGTACATTTGCAACATAAAATTATGACACATTTAAAGACATAAAATCTAGCATACCAAATCTTTGTATAATTTGGTTTGCAAAAACGTACACTTCAATATCCACAATAACTATTATTCTCTATCTTTTTTCTATTTACTTCTACTTACTCTTTCTTCTGTAAGATAAATCATATAACTTTTCATAAATTCTGCAGGTGAAGCAAACACCGGTATTAGGAAACCATAAATGTAGAATGATTTAGATACCTTGGACTTTTAGTATCTTCAGGTAATATTAATTTTCTTAATACCTTTTACAGTTAATAAATTGATTTTCAACCTAAAATTTTCACAATTTAATACTTCATGTAGCAAAATGGTGGTGAGAGCCTATACCTGTATGTGGATATATTACACTATATACAGGTATAGGCTCTTACCACCATTTTGCTACATAAAGTACTAAATTTACGTGGATTGATGAGTATTAATTAACTTAATGTTTAAATCCTGTTAACTAACCAACGAAAATCGATAATTTGGTCCAAAATTTCATAGGAAATCATAAGTAAGAGGAGGTAGTTAGTTATTTGACGACAGGGACATAAGAAACATCTCTCTAAAACAGTAAATTTATATTCATTCCCAATATTCTTCTTTCCTTCGCTTTCGCCTTTCGTTGTCAGTAAAAACATTTGTTTAAATTTAATAAGTTTAATAAACTCAAGTGTACTAAATTATTTTTTATTATTATTATCATATTCTTGTAGCTCGCATCTAGCTTTCTCTATGAGCATGCCTAGCGAAGTGAGTTCGAACTCCAACAATTACGATGTAATTTTCAGATATAAATTATCCCTAAGAAATGGCTCGGATCCTGCTTTAAACTGTGGGATCCCGTCTTCTTTACTCATACTGGAACTTAGGAAATTGTTGACTAATAGACATTTTTAACCTGTTATTGTTATTGTGACTGATGTGGGGCTTATAAAAATATTTTTAATTTTTAAGAATAGATAAGACATAAAAAAAGTTCATAAAATGCTTTGACGTGTGAAGAAAAACATTTTTTATTTGATTAAGGGTTGGTGTGCCTTTCATTATGCTCAAAAACAGCCGAGTGACCAAAAATATACGTTACAAGTTCTTTAAAAATATGTCAAAAATCACTTTCTTATTTTTACTGTTTTCCTTATCTTCTTTTTTGTTAATCAAAAAAGCTAAATCTATAAATATTAAAATATTGTATTGCAATGTACTGTAAATATTATTAAAATAGAGAAAACACATTAAATGTAAGAAAACAAAATATTGCCGGCAAGCGATCTCTATATATAATTAATTCTTATTCAATTTTAAACTTGATATTATTAACTTCCAAAACTATAAATGCTGTACTGTCTTTAAAAAGTGTTATTTGCTTTCACACTAATAAGAAAATAACCAGTGTCTTTACATTTACTTATGTAGATGTGCTTTCTTCTGAACACTCAAATATAATTATTAAGTTAAGGAAATAATCATTAACAAGCACGCACGTACAAGATAAGAAATTAAAGATCTCTATATTTGTATAAACATTCTTCTTCTGAATGAGTTAACACATAAAGCTTTAGACAACACTTATAACAAAACACTTCAAAACACAAGCTATTGTAAGATCTATTAAAACAATTACCTCATCATAGCTAATACTAGAAGAAATTAGATTTTAGAATTTACAGAATTTTAAAGCAAAAAAGTAATAGAAATAAAAAGTTAAAGAACTCATTGAAAATCCTCAGTTTTATAATTTCACTTTATTAATTTACTAACCACTACCTATGAGCAACATTTATATATAGTGTATACGACCAGAATTGAAACCGTATAAAAACTAAAAGCCTGCAAAAACACCCGGCATCTCTTTATTGTTTTTCTTGACAAGCACTTCTGTTTACCTCCGCAAGAGATGCCGACTGTTTTTACCGGCTTTTAGTTTTTATACGATTTCAATTCTGGTCGTATACACTATACTCGAGTATATATTCCTTTCTGTAGGACCTTGTTCAATACGCCAGAACGTTCCAAATTGTTTGTTTATTTTTGAATCAATAGTTAAGTGATAATGAAAATTTTGCACTGTAGGCCGTCAGAAATAATGATTTGAGGTCGATTTTCGAGAAGTTTTTTCTCCATCAGATTTTATAGGATAGAATGATAGGTTTAGGTGTAAATATGCACTTTTATACAAAAAGTGCATTTTTTGCTATTTTTTCGATAGTTTTCCAAATATATATTTTAAAAAATAATTAATATTGACTAGAAACTTTTTATTTTATCACATAAACTTTATTGTACATATAGAATTATTTTTGACCCTCCAGATGCAATTTTTAGCCCTTGATTGCATCCAAAAGTGCATTTTATGCATGCATAAAAAACAATAATTGTACTAATGTTTTAATATTAAATATATTCTTTTCTATTATATGGGTTTTCTACCACATGTATTATTATCCTCTTCAAAAACAAATCACTGAAGCTACAAAATAATAGAATTATTGGAAAAAAGCCTCTGCGCCCGTGACATTTACGTCAAATGAATAGTCAGAGGTTATGTTTTGCAAATAATATAAATCGGAATAAACACAGAAATAATGTATTTTGCTGACGTTTCGGAAAGTAGTCTCTTTCCGTTTTCAAAGCTTGTTTTGGCAGAACTCTTAACTAGAGGCCTCATAAACCCCCATCTATTAAAATTTATAATTGGAAATTCTCAGATGCAATTTTTATGGTCTTTCTTACGTTTTAAGTGAAAAAAACACGAAAAAGCACATTTTTATTTAAATTTCACGCCATTTCCGGTCAGCCATTTTGAATTTTCCAATTTTCATTTTTTTATGCATGCATAAAATGCACTTTTGGATACAATGGGCTTGGATACAATCATGGGCTAAAAATTGCATCTGGAGGGTCAAAAATGACTATATATACAATGAAATTTATGTGATAATAAAATAAAACGTTTCTTGTCCTTCAGCCTATCTCATTGTATTTTCTAGACCGAATTAGTCATACTCATCTCATACTGGTACTAAGGCAGAGAATGTCGTTGGTTCTGTAACATCTCTAATGCGCAAAATATAAAATTGTTAAAAATTGAATGTATACTAAAGGTTTTTATAAATTTATTATTTAAGACATGCATGTTAATAAATTAAATTTAATTTCATTATATCACATTAGGAGATATTTCTAACAACAGAAGTTCAATCATAATCGAGGTAATATGTCCTGTGAATAAATATACCACATTATAGGTATTACAGAACCAACGACGTGTTAAATTATTAAAGATGTTTTACTAAAAACATTAATTAATTCTTTAAACTGTACCTCTCACAGCCTCCCACCATGCATTTTTTTGGAGCAGCAGGTCATGCCATCTCATACTATTACAAAGAAAGTATCTATGTGGTAAGTTTAATCCACATTGATACAGCTCCTTTAGAGGGAAACATTATTTTTTACTTTTTACTGATTTTTAGCGGTTAACTGACCTCAAATTGAGCTAACGATTTTGCGATTTCGTCAAGAGGTGTATGGTTATCTTGAACACATATGAAAAATTTCAGCAAAATCTATCCAGTAAACGAATTACAAAACCTATTTGCATAACCGATACGGTAAAAGAACTCAAGGAAAAACTTCGTATATGGAAAAGTAATAGTAATTACTCGTAGTATAAAATAAGTCAGGAGAGCATTGGTAATAAAAAGCAGTGTCCTGCTTTCATGTATGTTTCCCTGATACCAAGTTTTATACTACAACTCACCCTTCTATTGGAAGTTTATAATTACATAGTAAAATAATCATCGTATATGGTTTCGACAAGAAACCAGGAAGATTTACCAATTTGCAAAAATTTTGCAAATCGAGATCATGAATTATATTCATCCATGGAATAGATTCCTATATTTATATAAATACTACCACAAAAACTTACTGCTATATAAGCACATGTAATTTAAAAAGGCATGTTTTTTAAACATTAAATAAAACATATATGACGCAATTATTCTGGCATTGTACGATTGCACTTACAAAGGTACTTAGAATAACTTGTAGGTACTTCATTAGCCTATGTACGTTTATGTTCTCCTAATGTACCTTTGTACTTAAGTGAATATACATAGTATGGTCCTTTAAATCATTTTACATCACAAATATGTTGTCCAGTGCAAAATAGTGTAGCAAAATGAAGAAACCAGGTTTCTAGTTAGTATAAATATTGAAGCTATTTGCTGTTCAGTTTTATACATCTTTACTCACTTATAATCTCCTGATATTAGATATTGCTACACCGCTCACCTTTTTTTTTAACCAGGTGAGATCAATTCATCATATTACATATACGTAAAATTTGTACTGGTAAAAAAGTAAGTGGGATTCTATTTCAGTTTGCAAACTAGAACGAACCATAACTAATATATAAGACATCTAACTTTCCAGATTCGGCATCTATTGAATACTACTTTTCTTCATAATAATAATTTGAGGCAGCACTACCAATTAATTAGTTCTTGACTTACAAATATTTTTGTATTAAAAAATAAATCGACTTTATATTATGTTCTCCTAATGGAATGTTTTACTTTTAGATTTCCATATATAGCAAAGCTTTTAGCTATTTATAAGTAAGTGTAACTAACTAACAGTCAATAATTTCAGCATTTTAAAAATATTCCGTTGTTGTTGTGTAAATAAATTATATATTATATATACCCAGTTTCATTTAATAGACAGTGGTCCAAATTTTTAACGCGCCAAAATCAATTTGTTGCAAAATTGCATTATGCAGAAATAGGATAATTAATACATTTTTCTCTGTCCTCAGCACTACCACAAGGGGTGGTTTTTTCGTACTGATTATTTTTTAGGAATTTGTCGTAAGGGGCCTACGCATTTGTCGTGTCAGAAAACAGTTTGTCGCGAACTTCCATTACGCAGAAATAAGAGAGTTAATACATTTTTGTCTGTGTTCAGCATTACCACCCGCGTAAATCATCAAGGGGTGGTTTTCCCCATATTATTTGCTCACGAAAAACTCACGACAAACTATTTTGATACTCAGAGCCCTTCTCCACCATTTTATCTCGTTTCGGAATGTGGTAATGTTAACTTGACAATCAATTTGGTATTACCATGGTCTATTTTTTAAATAAAGCGTGACAAATTTTATCACGTAAAAACTTATCGATTATTTACTAAACATAATGGAAATTGTTATAAAAAATATTTAAAAAAATCCCTAATTATATTCCACAATTTTCATTTACCTAATCCTGCCAAACACTGGCTACTGTTTTCGGACTCCCGCTACTTTGTTAGCCAATTCTGATGAAGATAACACTAAAATGCTACAGAAAGTGAAAGTCTCAACAAATGTAGCTGAAGACAATACATCGATGATTTTCATTAAAATAATCAATATTGAAGAATTTACTAGGAAGGATATGGTAGATTAGAGAACATCAACATCTGCTTTAACTTTAATCAACCATCCCCTTTCATTGAAAAAAAAATGGAGCTTCAAGAAAACAAATTATATGTAGTAATCGCAAAAGAATATCGTAGAGAAAATATTTTACTTTCTTTAATGATTGTATAACAAATCTAATAAGCGTATCATGTAATATCTAAACATTAATTAGGATATCCTGTCAGTATTTGAAAAATTGAGGTTGTGGAGTTGTCTCCAGAGGCACAGTTGTAACTCACTTATTTTTCCGAAAGTCATATACAGATATATATTATTTTCTGATGTATAGATGTAAAATTAACTTCTAATATAAAAATATTTTGTCAGTGTATTTTATTGCCGAAATGGTAAAACTTCTGTTAACCTGTTATAGTTCAATCAAATAAGCACTTTATATAAACTAGATAAAAAAAGTCTATAACTGGAAATTATTTTCGAACATATAGAGCGAACCAAGAAGAAGAAAAACTTATATGAATACCAGTTACGAGACATCAAATTAATGTTTTTGAATCATTTTCATTTCCCAAAAATGTACAGGGTGGACAAAATTATTTTTCAATTAAGAACATTTTAAATTGAATTTTCTCAAGTTTTTAAAATGGAACACCCTGTATATTTTTCGACGATGTGATGCAGAAACGAAAAACGAACATTTTTTGTAAGTACTTCCCTATGGCTCATTGCAACCATTTTCGTTTTATAAATAAATAAGTGTCAAATCCAAGAATAAACTTAAAAAAAGAGGTTCCCTCAAATAATTCATTAGAAAAATTTATAATAGGTGTTCGACGTGTTGCCCATTTTGATTGACACACGTTTTTATGCAATTTTGAAATGAGACCATTTAGTGGGACCATGTATATCGAGGTCTGACGCACTATTGCCCCACCATATATAGATGATCGGTATAAGAAAGTAACATTTTTCATTAAAAGCTTTTATTAAACTTGCAATGTTTGTTAGAGAGTTAGTTTGTTTAAGTCAAATATTGCAATAAAAATTTCGACTAGTTCGAATTAACCTAGAGCTTTGAAATTTTGCACATGTGTATCAGTCCGGTGACAATATACATTTTCATATAAGAAAAAAACAAAATGGCGGCTTCAAGATGGCGGACGACTTTATCGTTTATGATCCGATTCGACTCAAAATCGATATCTGGGGGTTCTCGAGATGGCTAATTATGAATTCTTGGTCAAAATTTAGAAATTCAAAATAGCGGCGCCAATATGGCTGACGACTTTTGTCATTTAGATCCAAATCGATTAAAATCGATATCTGGGGGTTTTCGAGATCGCCAATTATGAATTCCCGGTCAAAATTCAGGAATTTAAAATGGTGGCGCCAATGTGGCTGACGACTTTTGTCATTTAGGTCCAAATCGATCAAAATTTATATGTGGGGGTTTTCGGGTTCGCCGATTACGAATTTCTAGTAAAAAATTTAGTTCAAACTGGCGGACGACTTACCGTTTATGATCCGATTCGTCGCAAAATCGATTTCTGGGAATTAGAGCATATCAAAAGGCTAAAAAGTAAAAACTAAAATTGTTTAAAAAATATTTTTAAAAAAGCTTTTATCTAAATGCTCTAAAATGTAGAAAATAAACTTTGGAGTAAATCAAACCCATTATTTTGTTACTTTATAATTTTTTTATGATATAAAACTTATCGCGTGCAATCTCCTTTACAGGGGAAAATCTCGCGACAAGCTTTTATATCATAAAAAAAATTATATAATGTAACAAAATGATGGCTTTGATTTACTTCAAAGTTTATTTTCTACTTCAAAAAAAATTTATTTAAATAAAAGCTTTTTTAAATATATTTTTTTATATAATTTTTTTAAAGATATAATATCCTTAATTTTAACTTGATATATTTAGAACATTACAAAATGTACAGTATAAGTATTCTGAAGTAGTTTTAAATGTTGCGCTGCATATTCGAAGACTGAGAGTACGATTTAGAAATTGATAATTACAATTCTTCAACCTGTGTTCGTTTGTCTAGGTCTTAAATAAAATTTTTATTCATTATAAATCTAGGCGAAAAACTAGACATTGGCAATAGAACAAGTTTCAAATAAATTTAAAAACAGTATAAAGATAAAGACATATGTTTTACCTACACGTCTATGCCGTATAGATAACACCACACTTTCTGACATTTATGATGTCCTGATAATATTTTTATCGCCTACACCTAGCCTATAATCTCTTAATGTGACATATATTTATTAAAAGCGATAAAACCAAATAATAATCGTAAATTGAAATTATAGCGCATATATTTCGACCTAAGAGAAAATATTTGGAAATACTTGGCAATTTCTACTACGCCAATAGATTATCAATTCCAAAAATACAATAATATTTACTACTTGTATATGATGTAGTATAGCAATTTAAGTAATTTTTATTTTCCCATATGTGCAGGGTATAAAAAAATATTCTGATAATACTGGAAACAGAGTATGTTAGTCAGGTAGATTTAAAAACTTCTAATTGTTGCGGATGCGGACCTCCTATTTGAAAATAATTTACACCACATAGTATAAAAATTATATATTTTGCCTGCGGAATTCTGAATTTGATTCTTATTATTATTAGCCGTTACTCGAGTCCGAGTATAAAAATGTTACAGTCGATAGATTGTGTACAATAAAAAACAAGTAAAAGGTGTAGTCTATTGTAATTCCCATTCATCTACGGTGCACACGACTATGGCTATAGAGGCCAATTCGGGAGAGCACATGTCGACCGCAGTCAGGACAAACATAGACCTGGTTAGGTCTTGGATTCGGCCTTCTTGCAGCAACATTTCCTTGATAGCTGGCAACAACCCCTCGCCATTCGGTTCTGTCCGCTGCAAGTTGTTCCCATTGCTCGTCTGGAATACCGCAGGATTTTAGATTTTCATGGAGAACGTCTTTGAACCTCTTTCGTTGACCGCCACGCCTTCTTCTACCGCTTAGCAATTCACCATAAAGTGTACATTTAGGAAGGCGGTTATCATGCATACGATGAACGTGACCTGCCCATCTTAGGCGTGCTCTTGAAATAAGCACCTCAATTGGAAGGCTGCTTGCTCTCCTGAGTACTTCCACGTTTGATATGTGATGGAACCAACGGATTTTCATCATACTTCTGAGGTGTCTTTGCTGAAAACGTTCTAATTCTTTCACATGACGACGGTAAGTGACCCAGCTTTCACATCCATATAGCAGCGTTGGAATGACAACTGCTCTGTAGACAGCCATTTTCGTTGACAAAGCAAGGTCGTGGTTGTCAAATACTCTCTCTCTAAGTCCCCAGAGTGCTCTAGATGCAGCGTTAATTCTATTGCGAATCTCGCTGTCCATGTTTGCTTTGTCATTAACAACGTTGCCTAAGTAATTGAACTGATCCACCACTTCAAGAGAATTTCCGTTAAGTGTAATGTCTATTTGGTTCACTTGATGAGGAGTTGACATAATTTTAGTCTTTCCAATGTTGATTTTAAGTCCCAAGGAATCATAGCTCTGGGCATACACATCTAAAAGTTCTTGAAGCTCTTCCGGCGTAGAGGCTAAAAGTGCACAGTCATCCGCATACTGGAGATCACAAATGAATCGTGTGCGTGTCTTCGTGAAAGCTCTAAAGCGCCCTATGTTAAAGAGACCGCCATCAAAACGGTATCTGAGACCTATTCCTCTGACTGTCAGTTTGTTGTCAACAATAATTGTTAGAGCTGTGGTAAACAAATTAAAGAGTAGGGGTACCAGGACACACCCCTGCCTAACTCCAGTGAGGGTTTGGAAAGGTTCGGTTGCCTCATTATTATACATAACCTGGGCGTTGTTGTTTGTATGTAGACTGCGACATACTTCCACAAATTTTCTAGGGATACCTAAGCGGAACATAATTTTCCAGAGCACTTCCCTGTCCACCGAGTCAAACGCCTTGATTAAATCAATGAAGGCCATGTGAATTTCTCCTTGATGTTCGAGTGCTTTTTCTTGAAGCTGTTTAAGTGTGAAGATTAAATCCGATGTGCCTCGGTTTGGTCTAAAGCCACTCTGTGTTTCAGGAAGTAACTTTTCCATAACAGGTGTTAGCCTATTTGCCATCGCTTTAGTGAGTATCTTCCCTCCAACAGCCAGGAGAGCTATACCCCTGTAATTTCCACAGTCCGCAGCGCTCCCTTTGTTTTTGAAGAGGTTGATTAAAAGTGTATCACGAAACTCATGCGGAGCTTGACCACTTTCCCACACGACATCAAACAGTTTTTTGAGGTAGGGTATGAGCTCTGACGACACAGCTTTAAAGATCTCAGCTGGGAGTGAGTCGGCGCCGAGAGATTTGTTATTTTTTAGCTGCCCAATGGCGGTTAAGATCTCTTCCGTTGTTAGTGGTTTATCTAAGTCATCGAAGGTGTCATATTGAGGGATAAGATTTATAATATCGTGATCGGCTTGGCTTTGCTGGTTAAGAATGTTAGAGTAGTGTTCTTTCCATCGGGCTCTTATTTCCTGGTCTTCTTTGAGGAGATTTCCATTTAAATCTTTAATATGGCACATATTTTTCCAACTGGGGCCGTACACTGCTTTTACTCCTTGAAAGAAATTCCTGTAGTCGTGTGAATCGGCGTACCTTTGAATTTCTCTGGCCTTGCTTGCCCACCACTCGTTCTTTATTCTTCTGATTTCGCGTTGCGTTTCATACTTAGATTGGGTAAAAGCTTCTGCTTTTGATGAGTCGTTGGGGTGGTTGATAGCGTTTTGGAAGGCAATATGTTTGCGGTCAAGAAGTCCTTGTATAAAAGCTTCATTATCATTGACCAGTCCTCCTGTTTTTTACATGCTGCAGTGCCAAGAATTTCCTCACTCGCACTTTTTAAACTGTCTTTAATTTGTGTCCAGGTAGCAACGACATCTACAGAATTGGTTTCTTCTAGTGCACTCAAATTCTCTTGAACGTTTTGCTTTAGCTGTTCGACGATTTGATTCTAACTGATATACAAAGTGATACTATAATCTCCTGATATTTCTGTGGTCGATAGTACATCCAAAAAGGTACTCTTTCACATACAATTATCTCCGTAAATAATAGATAATAAATGTCAGTCTTCTAATCATCCTAAATATAAAATTCACATTTTAAATTTAGTTATAGCCCATCTGAACACCAGTTGTAGTGGTATTAGTCAAACCAACTCTTCTGCTTAAGGGGTAGTTTTAGAGGTGGCTGTCAGTACATTACCCTTAACTTTTTACATATTTCTAAAAAAATTATAAAAGATAATGCAGAATATAATAAATATATAGTAAAATGCATACTATGATAGACCAAAAATACCACCAGTTCCTATAAAAGGAACTAAATTCATTGCCACCCATCAAGGTAGGTGCACAATGTGCGTGTCCATAACGATTGAAAATATTGCCCTAAACCTTGCGACATACTATGTCTTCAATCGAAAAACGCAAACAAAAATGTGATTGCAATAAGCCTCCAGCAGATAGATGACAGAGTAATCCTATAGAAAGGACTACAGTGCAGAGCTGTTGTGTACCACCAGCCCCAGACTAGTTTCGAGCTTATTAGCTCTCATCAGTACGGCTTAGGTGAATATACAACAACCTTACACCATTCCTTGAGTCTATCAAATTACAAACGAAAGCGTCCACAACTTGTCGAACGGCTCCATCTGGTGGCGATTCATTGCAATCTGAGTTGGCAACGTACTTGGACTAAGTTATATTTAACAAAATATAAGACCAACGCGAAGTGGACTGAAAATAAGGCATTATTTTCAAAGTTATAATAATAATACAATAATAATAAATAAACGCCACAGAAAGTAGACAACCCCTAATTGCAGAAGGCAGAGGCTTGTGTGGAAGGAGTTACACATTGAAAAATGCGGACATACAACCATATCCTCCAACAGTGGGAATGCTGGAGCCGGGGCTCGAATCTGGTAGCGTGATACCCGTTCAATTAATCGCGATTGCCACCTCGCGCCTTAACCATCACAGATGGAAGCCGTATATTATCAGCTCAAATTTAATAAAGGATGTTTAATCCGAATTTCAGTAAAATTTTTGTTAAATTTGCAATTTAATGTAAGTACATTGAAGGTGACGAGTTATGTGACTTGTGTTTTTTTTGTGTTCAAACGCAGGAAAAAATACTAAAACTTGCTTTAATTTGTTATGCTGCATAAAAACGAAGGATTTATAATGTGCTAAATATATTTGGAATTGAAGTTTTCTCTAGTTTATTAAAACAGTATTAGGTATAAATAGAAGGGGGAAGAAAAGGGTATTAGCGGAAGTATTTTATTCTGTGTTCGTTGCAGCCTTTTGCACTGTGTGTCTGAAATGAAATTCCAAGACACGCAGGCATATTATGTCAGAGCAGGTCGGAGTATAAGCGTATGTCCTGTTTTTGTGATATGAGGCCCGAAACTCAACCTCTTATCCAGGGTGACCCCTAGATACTTGGCCGCGTTCCATTCCTCAATCACTTTGTCGTTAATTTTCAGTTTAGTTATTGTCTGTATGTTCGTAAATTTTCTGTTAAATGTTATTGTTTCTGTCTTATCCTCGTTTACTTCGATTTTCCATCGTCTGTAATAGTCAAGTAGTCTCATTCTGTTCAGATAATACTGTATCTTCTGGGTAGCAGTCTGTGCATAGAAAGACTGTCCATAGATGGCGGCATCATCTGCGTATAGCAGTTAGTCGTTGGGGGGGGGGGGGGGGGGTATATCGCAGGTGTAAAGATTGAGGAGGATGGGACACGCATGCCGATAATCTCTTGTGAGAAGAGTAAGCGTTGCCTATCTTGATAGTTATATAGCGCTTGCTTATAAAGCTCCTTATTTAAAGCTGTTAAATGATCGGGGAGTTTACAAATATTTTTAGTTTAAAAATCAGGTCATTCTGCCATACAATATCATAGACTTTTTTATGTCTAATAGAGGCATTACAGAACATTGTTTTTTTTTAAGCTTAGAAGTATATCCTACACCACCCTGCGCAGCGCTTTAACTAACGCGGTCATCGGCTATGTTGTACACATACATTAAACATCTCCAGTGTTGTTCAAATGTGCTTTTAGAGGGCGGAATATTAAACATAATATTTTTAGTCGCAAACTCCTCTATAAAATCCTTATTTTACTATAAGGAATGTAATCAGACTGCAACCAACAGCTACTCTCCGGGCTATGTGCCCCGCCGAGCGCTGAATTACAAGTTACAAGTCTGGCGCGTTAAGTGTAATAATTGCATATTACCATCAAAACGCTAATGCTTCGATTGCAACAAACACCAGCCGAAAGACTGATCCTGGCAAGAGAGCTCCTTTAAGTAGGATCAGTCTTTCGGCTGGTATTTGATGTAATCGAAGCATTAACGCGCTAGACTTGTAACTTGTAATTCAGCGCTCGGCGGGGCACATAGCCGGGAGAGTAGCTGTTGGTTGCAGTCTGGTTACATTCTTTATAGTAAAATAAGGATTTTATAGAGGAGTTTGCGACTAAAAATATTATATTTAATATTCCGCCCTCTAAAAGCACATTTGAACTATGCTAAGCCCAGTCAGGCTATTTATTTTTCGATTGCAACAGACACTGGACTGCTAGATGGCGCCTGCTGACTATTTTACATGTCGCTATTGTAAAAATACCGGGATGTAACAAATAGTCAAAGGATCCTCGTGCCGGTCGTCACATGCCTACCTTACACTGACGAGAGCCAACAGCTCGAAACTGCAGTCTGCAAGTGGTGTGTGACGGCTGGCAAGAGAGCTCCTTTAAGTAGTATCAGTCTTTCGGCTGGTGTTTCTTGCAAACGAAGCATTAGCGTTTTGATGGTAATATGCAATTATTACACTTAACGCGCCAGACTTGTAACTTGTCATTCAGCGCTCGGCGGGGCACATAGCCCGGAGAGTAGCTGTTGGTTGCAGTCTGGTTACATTCCTTATAGTAAAATAAGGACTTTATAGAGGAGTTTGCGACTAAAAATATTATGGTTAATCTCCAGTGTTGCCTACCTAAACACATCAACCAGAAAATTCCCTGCTACTCACTAGCTAATAAAAAGTCGTGGAAGAAAATATTTACAATTTAAAATAAACAGAACCTAATTAATAGAAACTTTTAATCAACACAAAACGAATAAGTAAATATAATATTATTTTATATATTCATTTAACATCACCGACACCGACTGCATTACATCCCTTCAATGATGGCATACCCTTCCCCAAGATTGCAAGGCGTCTGTCTGCATATACACTGGTACACAAGCCGCTAGAAGGTAGGGCGAGACCGTTGTAATTAGCGATCACCCACCCCAGTACTTATCTTGCTTTACATTTTGTATGAACGATACGGCACATATGTCGAGGCAAGAATTCAAGCGATGCACGTTACAGATATATTCTATAAATAAGACAATACTGCTAAGAACCATGAAGCCCCATTAAACTGTACCTATTTCTGAAAAAAGCTTAATACCTGGGTGTCAAGAATTACTCTTTTTAACGTAATCAATGATTAAAAATTATGTTACTATTAAAATTTCACGAGATCACTCATGACGTGCATCGCTTGAATTCTTGCCTCGACTTTAGTAAAGTTGGACCAGATACATTGGCTGACCATTAATTAATAATAACGTTATATTTCTAATAAAGTAACTCTATACGCAGCCGTAAGTACGTGTGGTGGCATACGCACCCTCCCAATGACCGGTGTCTCACAAAAGACAAATTATATAGGATGACTATAACTACACAAATTTACAATGTAGCATTGTAAAATGCTCCAACGACAAGAACCAGGGGCTCACATCTACGTCTCTCTCGATGACACCTGAGAACTGGGTGATATGCTGTCCAGAACCCGGCTTGTTTATCTACTGCGCTGTTTATCCTGTTTTTTCGCAGACGGTACTTTTAAACAAACAGTTTTGAGTCTGCAAACTCGCAGAACTATATTAGTAATTATTTCCTTTGCCGACCCCCAGAACTAACTTTCAGAAATTTTCATCGCTATATAAAATGTGTAAACACTATAATGATCTTTAATACCAGACGAGGTTGTGTGAGAGGCAACCCGGCTAGTTGTTTTACCACTCCTGAGTTCGAATCTCAGCTGCGATATATGCCATTGTCGTAGGAAATGATCGCTGTATAATTGTCTATGCGTATGTGTCCTGGTTGAGTGGTGGAATAGCTAATGCTAAACTTCGCCAGGACGATAATCTAAATAAGGAGTTAAAATAAATAAATTTAAAAAATTTATTATTATTTTACATTCTTATATTTTCACAATTCCTTAATGCATATTTTTGTAAGTACTTATCTCCTCTCCAGTAATTTATATTATAATATTCTATTAGGCAGTGTAATAAGTAAATAAAATAAATAAATAATATGTATAAACTAGAGGACTTATTTAAAACGTTTAGATTTATTGCAAACTCAACAATATTGTCTTCTAATCAAATTACATTCATACCTAATAGTTCCATTATAAACACGTAAATAAATGGCCCAGCCAAATTTACCATATGTAGATCAGATTCTAGTAATTGAAGTAATCTGTCCCGAGGACGTTCCGCAAGGTAATCTTTTACCCAAAGTCCCTTATGTCATCAAAGTCTATCTCTTTACCACAGAAACCACCATAATAGTAGTTTTATGTATCCCCTGCGCTATACCTGAAGTGGAATTTAATTCATTTCCCCAAGTAAATTAACAAACGCAATTTATTTGCTGAATACTATTATTTGAACATAAAAGATAGTATACATTAAACTGGAGATTATAGGCAGTTCAACCATAGAATTAGCTATATATTTGCATGAGTACAGGAAACGAGCTCCTTGTCATTCGTTCATAGGCGTTCATGAATAAAAAATAGATTAATTATGTGAAGACAGCATATGATAAGTAGAAAAACATGCAGTCGCTGCATAGCACAGACAAAATAGCACACAAAATCAATATAAAGGAACTTTTCCATAATTTTATGTTTGTATCTTGTTGGAGGGGGGGGGGGGGGTTATTTAGGAGTACCTAAATTTGTACCTCAAAGACCTTGTGCTCGAATTGTTATTAACAATTTAATTTTTTTAACCGCGCTTTTCAACCTAAAAATGTAAATAACCTGAGATTATAGTATGGGACAAAAGAAACAACATAATCTTTGTAATAAAATTTTCTACAAGCTGTAAGTCTTAGTAGCGCAACCATAACCTACAAAAATGAAAAAACTGGCCACAAATAGTTTTTATTTCCATTTTGCTGTCTAGAGCTGCTGAGTGAACCGATCAGCTTTAAATTTTCAAAAAAATCTATCTTTTATTCTAGCAAAAACACCCTGAAAATTTGAAATAAAACTATTAAACCCAGTGTGCGCAATTGAATTTGACATTTAGTCCAAAACGGATCATTTCTTTTTTTTAAGTTAAGTCACGATGCCAGATTTTGAATGCAGTAAAAAAAAATTCACACTTATTTTAGCCATATTTCTTGCATTTGCTTAAAACCCAATAAACAAAAAATGATTTTTTTCGGTCATTTTGAAAAAAATATTGAAATATTTCAGATCATAAAGAAAATTTTAATACTTTTATTTTCATAATAAAAAGAGTTTCTACACTAAACTCAGTATAGTTAAAAAACTGCAATTATGCCATACAGTTTGATTACAAATTGAAAATTACAAGTTTTCTCCAAAGCCCTGGCGAATTCTTCAAATACAATACTTTAATTTTTCTATTTTCGTAGCTTCCACAAAAATTTCATGGGATTACCTAGAAAATTTCCTATTGTAAACAAAAATAGTTTCGTCTAAAATGGTTCCCAGTTCAAGGTTTGTAACTATAAGTTTTTAAAAAACGACATATTTCTTCTAGGGTACAAATATGTGTACTATAGAAAAGGTTCCATATAATAGATGTATGTTCTAACTTCAGTCCCACTAAAAGAATAATATACATGTGTTAATATTGAGTCAATATTATTTTTTTCAATAAAAATTACTTGACCACTGTTGATGAAAACCTATTATTTTATAAAAAATCATTTTCAAAAATCTCATGTCAAAAAATAATAAAGAATTTTGAACACCCTGTAACTTAGAAAGCAAGCGTTCGCTTGAAAAGTTTATTTCTGGTTTTTACTCACATTCTTGTTACGTTCTACCAGACTATGCACTTCCTCTCATTTTAAACCAGCAAATTTTTTCACGGACACCCATGATCTCACCTATATTTATAAGCTTCACCTGAAACCCAGCCCCGGACCTGGTGCCAGTAATTTTATTTTAGGACCGGAAGTAGCTGTGTGAGGTTTATGCACAAATAATGAACGCTTTTAATTTTGTTACTGTTTGTTATAGCAACCTATATTTAAAATAGATTGAATAGGTGCGTTTCTAGTTGAGGTTATATATACAAACACAAACACAATAATATTGGTCGCTTAAAGTTGTGCAAATATATCAGATTAATGAACGCATTTTTTGGCTATACGATACGGGATACTATAAACATGAGGTTAAAAATCAAGTTTCAGCAAATTAAAAATTAATGTGTATCAAGCTTGTGTGTTTGTTTGATTTAACTAAGTGCTCAGCATCGATTCTAGGAACACTATGGATGTTTTTTACATTTTATTTCAAAATTTCATTTTAAAACATCACAAACAAAGTAAGACTAATTATATTAGGATATTACCCGTTACTGTTATATTTCCCGAATCAAAATTTTAAGAAAATAGTTTTGTAATGGATTGAACCATTTCCATGAGCATTTCTATTATATGTACTAAGAACAGATGTTTTCCCATATAATCTAAAACAACCTTTCTTGCCTTCAGTTAAATTTGGGTAACTATCATATTTATTGAAATCCTACACATTCATTCACGATGAAAGAAACTGTTAATAAATTGACTCTATTCTGTTTTAAACTTGGAGTAGCTTATAAATTTAAATAACCTTGAATTACTCCACTTAGACAAGAAAGACAAAACATTGGATTTACCAGAACAACTATAAATAAGAAAGACATACAAAATTAACAAAAATACAACTAATGATCAAGAGATCTGTATAGGTAACATCATTATACAAAATTATTTAAATTCTCAAGACTTTGTCGTATATTACTTCCACGTCGTTTAAGTATAGTAACGCAACAAAATTTTTATTTTTTTGTTGAAATAGGCTTAAAATGTCGATATTTTAAATTTGATCGAAAAAAAAAAATTCCTGTCTGTCTGTCGGTCTGTCTGTAACTTTGTGCGCACGTTTACTCTGGAACCGTTTATGATATTGACTTGAAATTTGGTACACTTATGTATTGTAACGAAATCTGGAACTAGATTATATTTTGATCTAATTCCGATGAAGGGTTCGGGGATAAATGGGATAAATAAGGGTAAATAGGCAAAGCAAGAAGGTAAGAGTCCATAAAATTGCAATTTAGGGAATGTACGAAAAGTCAAGGTCTCAAACATTACTATGAAAGGGTGTAAAAAAATTAAAATGTGATTTAGTGTGCATACAAGAACGAAGCGTCTTATAAATTTTTTTTGGTGTTAGCTACCGCCTCTACCCCCCTCATTGCCCCCTCTACCCTATTATTAAAGGGAGAAAAAAATTAAATTGGGATTTAGTGTGTATACGAAAACCAAGGGACTCTAAAATTTTTTTGGCATTAGCCACCCCCTCTACCATCCCCACACTATTATTAAAGGGAGTAAAAAATTAAATTGGGATTTAGTGTGTATAAGACTTAGGTACAAAATCTGGATATGGAGTAGTGATTTTTAATAAGATATTGAGTTTATTTCTTGCAAAACAAATTAGCACTTTATCACACACTTTTGGATAAATACGAAGATATTGACCAGGACCAGCAAACAAAATAATATTATACTACTACTTTACTAGTAATATATCAGTATTATTCATAATTTATAAATAATCTATAGTATAAAAAATAGTTATTATAAATTCTAATAAATTGAATGTTTTCTTATCTAAATAGGATTCATTGAAATTGTCGATAAAAACATATTTTTCACTTAATAAAATATCTATTTCACGTATTTTAAATGCTATTTTGAAGTTGGAATTTATAATAACAAATAAAACATATGTATGACTGACGGTTGAGAGGTGAGCGCACTTGCCTCTCACCCAAAAGTTCCGGGTTCGATCCTCGGTCGTCGCGGTGGAAAATACTGTGAGAGGGATTTTTCCACTATACACGGATATTGGGTGTGTGTCCCTTGTCTTTAAATGTGTAGCCCCCTCCCACACAAGGCTCTTCTAGAGCCTTCCGGTATAAAGGGGGTCGTCATTTACCTGTGGTGTATTTATTTATATATAGTCAGTAGTAGTAGTAGATTGTGCTACTGTTTTATTCTAGTCAACTAGGCCACAGACTAGCCTATTGTGCCTAGGGATGTACAGCTTAGCGTAGACTCCAAACCACGGTCCTCGACATATTGACCACCATATAGTCAGATAAATCTGTTGTTGCTTATGAATTCGTACATTGTGTGTTTTGGATTTATCGAACAAGAAAATTATTATAGCTTGCCAATACTGCTGTTTAAAGTATATGCAGATGGTATGGAGGCCTACCAGTGACAACTGTCATCTGGTGCATTAGCATACGTCAGTGAGAGTGTTAAAGAACACGCCAAATCCCTCGATAAACTTTTTGAAACTATAACAAAATCCACATGATCCGCATTTGGCATGAAAAGCGTGCTTCACGTAAAAAAGCCGAGGAAAGAGTTTTTTATATATAAATTCACATTTTCGTTCTACGGAGCGTTTGTTATGTCAAAATCTTGGAAACTCATCAAGGAGTGTAATTTTAGAAAGTATACTAAATGTCGTTGAACGGGAACGTAATGCCGCCCCGACCACAAAATTTTAGAAAGTATAACGAAAACCAGAATTTCGAAAATAAAAACCCTTTTACGAATCCACGTTGTGCAGCATTGCAAACTCATGCGTTACGTTCAATATGAGGACACGTTCTCTAGTCTCTAGTCAAAGTTTTTAGAGAGTTTTAGCGAAGATAGCCTTTAGCGTTGAGAGTGACCTTTCACTTTTCAACCATCGATTTTGGCGGAAAAACTATGTGCTTTCCGCGTATTTGCCCTAAACCGGTTCCTCAGTGAATTTCTGTGATGTTTATTTATTATTAACAGGGACGGCGCCAGCGTTGGCAAAATATGCTGCAAAGCAGTTGGTGATTTGATTTCCATCTGACGTTAATTTGTTTTGAATACTTTGAATATTGTAGTATAAATAAACTTAAGATGTAAGACTGTGCAATACGCCTTCTTTTTATTTGCATAGTATCTGTTTTCTCTGTTTCTCTGTTCTTTTCTACTCAAATCTGTTAAAATTATGTTATGTACTATATATTGTTTGAAATTTGTAATATTTGTTCATAATCCTGTATTTTCCTATCCAGTATTTGGCCTTGGATGTTGGATGGTGTATGCAAATAAATAAATAAAAATATTTGGAAAAAATTCAATTCCGAATTTTATTCCCTATGTACTGTGTTAGGCGAATTTTATATCATTACTTTGTTAGAAGAAAGCATACGAAAATTATTTAAATATTGCATATGTACCTGCTTCTATTTTGAGTTATTAAAACTTAATTTATCTTTTCTCTGAAAGTGTCCAATAAACTGGACTATCCGTCGTGTTGACAGCAATCCATTTTTCTCTTTAAAATTGAGATACATTGGCACTATTTGGATTTTACTAAGTGAAGCAGACAAGATGGAGTGAGGGCATTAAAGAATAGTGACTCCATTTGTACCTGTCACCGTAGCAGGTGCACGCTTACACCTGATATCCAAGAAGACGGCCAATGGACGGATCTACACTGTCTATCAGCGACACCCATCCCATTATGTAGCCGACATACGGAAACAAGGCTAGTTTTATTTTCGGAACCATTTTTATTCGGTTAAATATACAAAGGCGCGTATTTCGATAATGTTATCGCATAAACGCGCTCAAATATGTGATGACAGACGGACGTCAAAACTTAACTTTCAAATCTAGCTTTATGTTACCGACAAAAATATTGCTTGTGAATTACTATGAAACTGGTGACATCTTAATCTTTAAAATAATGGCTTTTAATAAAAAATATTTAGCTTTGATTTAATTTATAAACAAAATAAAGACGCAAATTTAAAACAAAACACGTTTTTCTTTACATTAAAAAGAAAATAGTTTTTAGCCTTATATGAATAAATATGAAATCGTGCGGAGCACTTTCCTCTGATCTTCTCAACTTCCCGTTTTTCGACTGAGCAAAAAAATTTAAAAATTTCTGATATTAAGAATATTTTTTTTTATGAATCATTATCTCTTCATGAGCACTCCACGCTCTTATCTTTGACAAACATATTTTCTGCTCTTTATATAGTCCAATGTCTACGATATTTTTCTAAGCAGTGGGTCCAAGACTCTAATTAAGAGGTGATGGTTCGCATTTTAAACATGCTTTTACTGGAAAAGCACTAATAATCCAGTAACTATAAACTTTGGGTCCAAGTATCGGATCAAGAGTCGTTTAAAGTATGTTCAGAAAAATTGTTAACTATATATTTTTATTAGTGAAGGCTAAAGGACCTCGGTCGAAGGCCTTTTGATACATATGTGTAATTTTTTTTTAACATTTATTTAACGTCGGTCTATTTCCGCCACTGAGGCCTATCACCGACGCCTGTAGACGAGCTACCCCCAAAAAGGAATTTTGCCGAATCTCTTCCCTTAAGAAGAGTAGGGATCTTTTACTTGCCAACATTTAATAGACAAGGGACCGACGGCTTTACATCCCCTCCGAAGGATGGTATATCACCTACACAACTCTTGCCTAAGGTTGCATAGCTTTCGCGCATACACTGATATACAAGCCGCTGGAAGACATGTGAGGCGAGGACACGGTTTTCTTTGAAACGGTCTCCCATCCAAGTACTAACCACGCTTAACGTTGCTTTACATCGCATATCGAAGTATGTACATAGTAAAGACGCATCTACGCTCGCCCCCATACATATGTGTATGCATGTATAATTGTGTATAGTTGGGAAGAAACATATACGAGACATTTTACACAATTAGCACAAAAAGTTAAACTGAAGCGTGCCGCTCAAAGTACCGCGTTTTTTGCTTTAGAAGTCCGGTCGGCTTGTGGGTATAGCAAAAAACGCGGCACATTGAGCGGCACGCTTCAGTTTAACTTTTTGTGCTAATTATGGAAATGTAAACAGTCTCGTATATGTTTTTTCCCAACTATATATTGTGCATATCAATAAAAAGGTTTTTTTACGGTTGCCTAATGACGGACATGACTTCTGTGGTCTCCGACACCACACGAAAATCTCGCCACCAGGATAACCGCTTTCTGCATCTAGCTTCGGTCGAGTTTTGACCATGCTATGTCAACTTCGGGCCTTTGCGGTCCGCACTTACCGAAGTGGGACGGAGGAGAAATTCTAATGTTGACTCCTGTTAGGCGCAGTTTATCCACTTCTTGATTTTTGAGTACTTTTTGTGGATACATTAAAGAGAGTAATGACGCGTTTGTGACTAAAGAAACGTTGCGCAAATGTTTAATAATCGAAGAAATCGAAGAAAGTGGAGCAAAAAGGAGTGCTGAGTGTGTAAAAACAAGTAAAAATATGATGTTTTTAAGTCATTTTGAAACGATTAGCATTGAAAAAGTCATTTTAGGGCAAGAGTAAATAAGAGTCATGGATGGCATTTGATTGCTTATTACTGCAATTCATTGATTTCCGTCGTACCCCGATAAACATTCAAATTTGTCATGTCGCTTATTTTCCGTTGTCCTGGAATGACTGTTCAAATGCTTTTCTCGCATTTTTACCCCTTTTTGGGTCCTTTACGTATTGGTCATTACAAACCGAAAAGTTAGGCTATAGGTTGGTTTAGACGTATTTAGTAGATATAATGCTGTAATGGCTCTTATCTTATTTACCCTTGCCCTAAAATGGCTTTTTCAATGCCAATCGTTTCAAAGTGACCTAAAAACGTCGTATTTTCACTTATTTTTATCCACCCAGCACCCCTATTTGCTCCACTTTCTTTAGTCACAAAGGTTTCATATAACTGTCTTATCAATGTATTCACAAAAAAACTCAAAAATCGAGAAGTGGATAAACTGTAGAATGACCGTAGTCTTATTCGTGGAATTTCGGTTGAGTTCGTTGAGCAAGCAGCGAGCAAATGTTTCTTGACAGTGTTATTTGGTGTAGGTCGCGTATTAAAGGTTAAGTTCATTGTCTGCTTATTTGATTTTATATTTCTCGTCATGCCTCCAATGGTTTGGTATTGTTGTGTGCCACAGTGCACAAAAAAAATACGTCACTGTTTTCCTGTGGATGTGGAGGTAAGTGATTTTAATCTTTCATTGAACTTTTTATTTGTACACGTGTTCAATTCTGCTATTAGTTAGTTATAATTATTGGCAATTAATAAGCAATTATTTTTCATTCAAGATCCAGAAGACGATGTAGAATTCAAATGGCTTCAGAAAAAGACCTAGCGAGTGAGAATTTTTATATTTTAAGTACAATTTTCAATCTATTGATGTTAACACTGTATATATATCATATTATCTTATGTGTGTATAGTAGCAAACTGCTACGAGACGAGATGTACACAATTAATTGTCGTGTTTATTTTACTCATACAATTATAAGTATAATTGGCAATTTTATATGGTATTAATCAAATACATTATCTGGAAAATTAAAAATTGATGAATCATAAAAATCAATTTTCATTTTAAGCTACTGTGGCAAAAGATAATTTAAACTGTATAGTTCCTAGTAACTTGAAATAAAAATTAAATTGAATGAAAATCTAAGCAAATTTTTATACGTACACCCTACCCTCTATTGGTTACAGCGCCAAATGCGAACGGATTCAACACTAAAACACTTCTGACAGATATTGGGAGAGTGGCTTATCTGCATCAGTATATAACTATCTGATCTGTGGTTTTGAAAGGCCGGTATGGTTCGTAATTCCGAGAGCAGCGTTGACTTCATGCCTCCGAGTACACCGATTATAAGGACTACCATCTTGATCGAGTAGCCTGGATGCAGCACTAGGAGCTCGTACCGGATATCGCAATATTTTGTCTGTTCTCCCTCGACTTTCAAGACGATGTTTGTTTCAGCAGGTGCTGAAAACTCAATGATGTATATCTGAGATAAACGAGGAGTACTATATCGAGCTTGTTGGCTTGAATTAGCCTGACGATCGGAAACGTGTGGTTCCAGTATATCTTACACCACTGATGGATGTAGGTCTCTACAGAAAATATGTTCTATGAGGTCATTGGACAAAATACCTTTCCTATGAACTACTCGCATTAATAAAATTCACCTTTCCTGACAATTTTATATAGTTATGGCAAAACTTTAGATAGATTTTCTTTTCTAATTTTAGGAATGTTTTAGTTTTTCTATCACCTACCATTTATTCACAGATACCTAACTTAAATAACAAAGTCCTCCCTCGACGCCTCCAGATCAATAAACTGTATCTGTAAAAATTTCACCTTATGAAAATTTATGCTCCAAGTAGATTTATCCATTAGATTATCAGCAGTCATCTAAGTAAAATTAGGACTGCTTATTGTACCTCAAATTTGCAAACCTACAACGATCTGCCTTACTTTCCCATCAACATCCTTTACCATCCCGCCGCTTTTTTCAAAATTTTCCGCCACCTTCCTCCACTTTCCTAATCTCCCCACGACGTATTCCTACTTTCCCGCCGTCCTCCAACAATTGATTCTTCTTCACATCTCTAATCTTCCCACATCCTTCCAACCTTCCTTCATGTTATGGTTGAATAAACATTCAAATAGACAGATAAGTAGACAGAAATTCTAAAAATATATTTTCCTGTTTTGGTATTATTAAACAAACCAAAGTTTGTCACATATTTCAACAAAAATTCCAGGTCTCGCTTAAACCATAACTCAGATCTACTTAAGAATGTTATGTTTATATAGTCCACCTTGCACATGTTGCACTAGGTTGCATCAGGTTTCTTCCATGAAAATAATGACAACTGCTTGCTAAACATTATCTTTCCTCGTCACACAGTTTTTAGTTCTAGCTCTAACAGACAGAGTAACAAACACGTGGAAGACAGAAAGATAGACAAACGGATGAACGAATGAAATTGAAAGATTTATTTCGTTTTCTCGGAGTGAATGAATCTATCTGATACCCCGCAATATACAAATCCGACATTTACGAAAATTTAATTTGTTGAAGTCATGGGAACGCTGGTATTTATTAATTTCTTATGGTGACTGAATTATAATTTAATAGTAAAACCTGTGGTAAAGCATTTAAAAAAGCATCACATAATATCTCGACCTAAACTCAACAAACTTTATAAATGAAATTAAAACAACATAAAAATAGTGTATATATTGTAGATTTTCTCATACCATTACTGGATTGGTGCCAAGTAGCCGCAATACATCATTCTCTAATATTGAACGCAAGTTCGTAGTGCACGTTTCGAATTACCTTTTAAGCGTGACTAAAAAATTCGAACAAAGGTGGTTAAATGAGAATTTACGTTCCTTAAATTTGTGCGGAGCGTTCCAACGTATTTCAATTTCGCGGAATTCTAAGTGTTCTTATTTTGAAGTTATTTTGGTGTACATGTTTTATATCCATTGCTCGGCTTCGTTTTAAAACCACGGGGGTCCGGTAATATTTTCACACCGATTCATTTATCTTTCTACCTCTCAAGTTTACAGTTTATATTACTAATTTACACGTAATGATGCTTTCCAAATTAATAACATACTCATGTCATATAAACATGGTTGATTTAAAATTAGTTGCTGTGGTGTATAAATCAACGATCTCTGTTAATTACAATTAATATGAAATGTAAGTTTCATTATAATAATTATTTAATATTATAATAATTATTTCAGGAATCGGTATACCTCCTGCGATTCGATTCACACTAAATCAAAATATGTCATGACTGAAACACCGGGTTTGTCCTAGTCTGTGATAATCTTTATAAATATTTCATTTGAAGCTACCAGGAACTGAGAGTATTGAAATCGGACGATAATTGCACACCATCTTTCTGTCACCACCTTTAAAAACAGGAATTACTTGAGCTTGTTTCCAAATTCCAAGGAAGACTCCCTCAGATATTGATTTATTATATATAATAAACAACGGATATAAGATAGAATCTTTGCAAGATTTAAAAAATACAGGAGGTATGCCATCCGGGCCAGCCCCCTTATTTATATCCAACTTGTCTATTTGATTTTTAATCTGCTCAGTTGTTACAAAATTTAATACAATTGTGGTAAGTGTCTCACTAGAATTGATTAAGGATGGGGTATCGGATGGTTAAAAAAAATATGTACAAAACAAGATATCAAAAAGTTATTCTTTTTCTCAAGAGTATCTGAATGTGTTTCAATGGCAACTAATTTAACTATTTACAAATCAATAATCCAACCTCACTTTGATTATTGTGTAAGTATTAATTTTTTAGATAATAATTGTATCGCTATGTTCCAAAAGTTGCAAAACAGGGGAATGCGATGCAATAGATATACGCCAATTTTAACAATGCTGTAATGATATATAATTTGCAAGGTATATTTGCAGGGATTTGTAAGATATAATTCAATGCAGGTCGGGGTATTTGCCCGCTAAGTAGTTGTTTCCTGCAAATCATATATCACAACAGTAGGTTACGTCCACCTAGGGCTAAAAGATCGCCGCTCTCGGTACTTGCAGTATCGCAAGTCGCTATACACATGGAGACATCTATGATGTATAGTAGCAATTGACCACGAGAGGATTCAGTTGCCGCTCAAAAGTTGTTGATACTTGATTGGCTAAGTGTGAAGCAACGATTAAGATATTTCACTCTAATTTTTATATACAAGATGTTAAATAACTTACTACCATCTTACTTTGAAAAATATGTTATTTTTAATAAGCAGGTTCATAATTATGTGACTCAAACAAATGGCCAACTTATATGCACATATTATTTTATGATGGTTTTCGGGAATACAACATATTACCAAATATTATAAAGGAAGGCTTGAATATATTTAAGAACAACTTACTGCGATATATATTAAATCTCGAAATTGCTGTATCTAATTGCTTTACAGTTGAATTGTTTAATATTTATATAGATCAAGTGCACTATTATATTTACATTATTTACTTTTTAAAGAACTTTATCTACTTTGTATTATATATGTATATCAGGTTATCCTATTTAAACTTTTTATACTATTCTATTTATGTTTTAAAGTTAGTAATTGTGTAAAACCGCAATGGCTGCGACATATATATTAATTTCTTACATCTCACACTATGACAAAAATTCAATTGTTTATTATTTTTTAAAAATTTTCTAAAAAATACTAGATAAAACACTAACTAATTAAATAAATTATTTTGTATTATTTATGTTAAATGTACAATTGTGAACGTTAAATATTTGAAGGGAAATGTTTTATTTTCTGACTCTTTAAAATCTGAAACCATATTTTCAAACTTGCTAATTCATTTTTGAAAATTCAAAAAATTATGACAGAAGAAGATGAGGAAGAAACTGGGAATTACAAAAGCTTTTGCCGATCAACGATGCCCATATTGGCCGGTAAAACGTTAAGTTCTAGCGGAGAGATTATCCAGAAACTGTATACTTTCTGGTGGGTTGTAAGAAAATAAATTTAAATTAGAATTATTATAAGAATAAATGCAAACATTATGTAAACAAATTCTTATAAGAATAAATACACAAATTAAGCGAATTTGGTTTTTCAATGAATATATTTTAATTGTACCTAATAGGGTTATACGTCGTTATATTTTCGACGTTATATTTCAAGCACTATCGTACAAGGAAAGCATAATAGCCGGATTAAAAATATTACTTGCTGAAATTTTACAAAATATAGACATCAACATTCTATTTGTGAAATCGCCACCGGCGTCGAATATATGTGTTGGTTTGACAAACAAAATCGATTTGTCAAAAAATCGTTTTAGTATCTTAATTCAGAACTATACACACATTTATGAGATAATTATATACACTGATTTATATTTTTGTCAAGACGCAATATTTATAGCAGATTTTACTACTCTTAAGATGAAAGATACGCAGAATAATCTAAAATAAATTAAAGGCAGTTACAACTGCACCAATTATAATGACTCAAAGACAAATGACCCAATGACGTCTCCGCGAACGCTTTTTTTTCAGATTAATGAGAAAAAGAATATTAAATATCACAGCGACATTAAATTATCCATCAATGTGAAGGCTGCGATACCAGACTAGTATTAATTAATTTTATCTTATAAGAGGTGTATGTTTCTCGGCGCCAAGAGGGAGTTTTTATACGTCGTCATATTGAAACACTAGAGACTAATGGAGATTTATGTAGGTGATTTCTGGGTTATTATTCAATAAATTACCGCCGGTTATAATGAACAGGCCCCTTAATTAGTGCTGAACCTGATATAGCTACGGACATTGCCCAGTTACGGCCACTTGATTAGTTTAATTTGTATCCGAGGATCTGGCCGTATATCGGCAATGCCTTCCCCCTTTTCGATTTATACCATGTTATTATAGACGCTGCGATTTTAATCAATTTGTCTTCATTAGACCGAAGTGTTTTGTTGCGTTAACTTCATATTCATATCCGAATTCACCCTTGAAAGAAGTAAGTTTATAGTAGTTCATAACCAAAGTATAATGCATGATAGTACAAGTAAGTATTCTCAGAAATAAGTTCAAGGTCTCTGTAGCAATGTGAGTGAGTTCCAGTACGTATTCCGGATCGATGGAAAACATCAAGTTATATGTGGATTTTATTCAAAGGAACAGTCAGAGGTTATAGTACGGGGAACCGTAACCAAAATTAGCTGTTATCGCCTAATGGATATGGACAAGTTATGTCAGTAGTTTTCAACAATACAAAAAGAAAAGTCCTCTACCAAAAAGCTTGAAAGTTGGGCGTTTCATAGAAAAATGATTTTCCGTTCGTAAAAAATCAAGTCGTTCTTTTGTCATCGCCTAATGTTCGTTCTTAGTGGAATCTTGTAAAAAGTATAAAAAATAATGAGAATCCATAAAGAACGGACATTTTGCATGGGACAAAATCGCAACAGCGAAAATGGAAGATGTAAAGAAAACTGGTGTAAAAAAGTTACTCCCTAATGGCTGAACTTTTTTTTTAAGTTGAAGTATACACCTAATACATGAGAAAAAACAAGAACGGACATTTTCCATGGGGCATATTTACAGGAGATGTAATTTGCTGGCATCTCTAATACAGCGCGGTGGTGTCTGTAATCCAGCGTGCTGCGCAGCACATGCCACTCCACCTGGACGTCGAAGCTTGTAAAGAAGCTACGCAGCCTCCACGTTCTTTCTCACCGCGTGTTCGTTGCAAGTGTCAACAGTTATTTTGTTACGTTTATTAGATAAATCAATTAAACGTCGTGACTTTCAAGTTTACTTTGATAATAATTTATAAAAACAATGAGTGCATTAAAATAAAAGAATGTATTTTCTGTGAGGAGACAAATACACTCGAGAAACTTATTCCGTTCAAGAAAAAGAATCTTGATAAGTACCGTGCAGCGTGTGAAACCCGCCACCTTAGTAAAAACGATCCCGATTTTTCCGATGTAAATAGTGATATCATCGATTCCTACTTGGCGCGGGTTCAAAATGAGCAATTTTTTTTCTGTTCCGTCGGAAAACGAGTTTTTTCAGCCCAGTTTCAATTGAGAACGGACATTAGGGAGTAACAAAATTACACCGAAAAATTTTACATATTCAAAATTCAATTACAGACAAACGCCCCATTAAAACCCTTTCATATTTTTTTGTTGACTTAAAAAGCCTTTAAATAAACAATAATTTTCAGAACGGACATTAGGCGATTACACAACAAAAAATTGTCAGAAATTTTTATTTATCGACCTCCAATATTCTTCTGCCCCACTAAAAGTGTCCGAATGCATTTTATATGTCAATGAATACACAGAAACAGCAAACGGACACTAGGCGATTACTTTTTGAGCTTATATTTTTTACATGTTCAATAAATAATTAAATGGCTTTTGCCCCACTAAACATTTGTTGTTATGTTATAAACTATCAATCTATGGGTATTATTCATTAGGCGATCAGGCGATAATTTTGGTTACGGTCTCCCGTACTATTATTTTTTAACAAATAATATAAATCGGAACAAACACAGAAATAATGTATGTTGCTGAAGTTTCGGAAGTAGTCTCTTTCCGTTCTCAAAGCTTTTTTTTGAAGAACTCCTATTTGTCATGTATGTCAAATACACAACATTAAGATTCTGTTTACGTTATTTCCATAGATACTTACTACTTACACAGAACTAATGATATTTTCATTTAAATAATGTTGAATTTGTTAAGTTCTTCTTTTAACATTGATAGCCAGGTTGTACAAATATCTACAAAACAATACGCATTTATCTTCATTTAATTAGATTATTGCTGATTCTTTAATTTTTGTTTTTTATTATCTGCCTCTTTTGTTAAAATTTTTGCCGAGTCGCAGTTTATTCTATGTTCGTTTTCCCAAGTATATTCACAAATCTTTGATTTCTGAATGTCTTTCTTTCTAATGTAATTCTCAAAGTTTTTCATAAATATGTTGCTTAAAATTGGTAATAATGGAGACCCTATTGCCATACCAAAATCTTGCTGATAGAACTCGTTTTCCAATTGAAAATAGGTTGTTTTTATACACATTATTAATAGTTTCATTATGCTATTTACATGTACCTTAAAAATAGTTAAAGATAAGTTGCTGAATGATAATAATTTAGAAACTAGAACTAAATTAAGTGTAAATAGCTTAATGGAACTATTAACAATGTGTATAAAAACAACCTATTTTCGACTGGGAAATGAGTTCTATCAGCAGGATTTTGGTATGGCAATGGGGTCTCCATTATCACCAATTTTAAGCAACTTTGAGAACACACATGTTCAAAATTGTATAAACAAACCGGTTGCCTGGTGGAGATATGTTGACGACATCTTTGCAATTTGGCCTCATGATGTTGATTTACTAGATAGTTTTTTAGAAAATATAAATAGTAAGGAACCGTCCATTAAATTCACATTGGAAGTAGACAGTAGGAATGAACTACCGTTTTTAGATGTTTTAATTAAAAGGGTAAATAATACAATTGAAACAAGCGTTTATAGAGAACCAACACATACTAATAGACATCTAATTTTAACTCAAATCAATCAATAAATGTTAAAAGGGGTGTTGTAAAATGTTTACACGATAGGGCCAAAATAATTTCATCTAATAATGAAATATTAAATAACGAGAAAAAATTTATAAAAGAGGTTCTAATACAAAATCAATGCCCTGAAATTTGTTGATAGAGTTTTCATAAATGTTGAAAATAGGGACAATCAGGTACGACAAGAATCTGAACGTCATTATACAGCCACAATTCTTTATGTATACGGACGGAGAAGCTACGCCGTATAGGTGACAATTTGATGTTAGGACGGTATTTCAAACGGGGAAGACTGACAAACCGGGAGCAGAATTTAAAAAAATTATTTACAATATCCCGTGCGAATGTGATAAATGTTATGTGAGTGAGTCATCCAGACCTTTCAGTGTGAGGTTGGATGAGCACAATTACATTAGAAAGAATGAAATTCAGAAATCAAAGATTTGTGAACGTGCTTGTGAAAAAGAACATAGAATAAACTCGGACTCAGCAAAAATTTTAACAAAAGAGGCAGATAACAAAAAAAGAAAAATTAAAGAATCAGCAATGAAATGAAGATAAATGGGTATCGAATTGTTCTGTAGATATTTTTACAACCTGGCTACCGATGTTAAAAGAAGAACTTAACAAAATCAACATTATCTAAAAGAAAATATCATCAGTTCTGCGTAAGTAGTAAGTATCTATGGAAGTAAGATAAACAGAATTTTAAAGCTGTGTATTTATCATACACAGCAAATAAGAGTTCTTCGAAAAAAGATTTGAAAACGGAAAGAGACTACTTTCCGAAACGTCAGCACAATACATTATTTCTGTGTTTATTCCGATTTATATTATTTGCAAAACATAACCTCTGACTATTCCTTTGGCGTAAACGTCACGGGCCCACAGGTTTTTTCCCAATAATTCTATTATTTTGTAGATTCGGTGATTTGTTTTTGAACAGTTGCTGACAGTTTTAATTTGTTTTCGCGTTAAAAACGTAAATAAATGAAAACATCACTAGCTAGTTTATTGACAAGTTGTGCCATTTCTGTCATTAGTAATAATTTAGTTATAAAGTTTGTTATATGTTATTTTGATGTACCTCAGTTTATTAATTTTAATATACATAATAAAGCTTTGAAACTACTGCTTACTTTTAGTTTTTCTTTAAGGCCAAATCCATTTCAAATATTGATGAATTTTTACTTACCTACTAAGAAACAGAGATACTCTCTGTACTATAATTATTTTCTATAATAATGTATTTGTGGCATTTTGCAATACAATATTATTATTAAATATGAAACGAAAACAAGGTTTTAAATTCATATCATTTTAAACTCTACGCACGCTTCTGACCCGGCGTATATCAGTTTATTTTATTCCAGATATCAGGGATGTTACTACAATGTACGGCATACTACTTGAAACCACAAAGGTTGAAAATGTTGGCGCCTAATGTATAATTCAACAGATAATAAATTCACTAACCTATCAAAATCCTCCTGGTTATAGGCTGTTTGTACCTCATTTTGAACGATTAGTATCCACAAACACACACGCACAGCACAGAAAAGGTCACAAACACTTTACTACACAGGTCAAGAACACAAATAGCACTGATCTTATACTCGTCTATAATGAAGATGTTGGAGACACTGACTACACAGTTGATAAACTAATAAAGATAAATTTTACTAAAATCTGTTATCGCTTTTAATTAATGTTAATAATTACAACGCTTAGATATTTCTACTTTTACTTCTAACATTTTTTGGTGTACGGAACATAACAATTTGACTGATAATACGTTATCGGATTTATTTCTAACATTACATTTCTTACGTATTTTCTTTGCTAATAATACAGAAAGAGAGTGTTTTTACAGGAGGAACTAGATAATTGTTACTGATTGCTCGGACACATAACAACAATAATAACTTAACAATTTGTTCAAAATATGCAACCATTTTTTGTAATCTATATTTATCTTGTTATGTAAGATCCTCAGTAGCTTTCGAAATTAATTTAAAATTAAATTAAATGGTACCCACCGAAAGACCGTTACTGTTGTATACCTAGCACCACTTTTGCGCTTCCTATCCCAACTCTGCAATATTGCATACAGTATTATCATCGGAAATACAAAAAAAGCTGAATTGAGTGTGCCAGTTGAGTTTTTTCTTTCGTGACGCAAATCGTGTGTGGTGCTGGGTTAATGGTTAGCCCGAGCGATACTAACTAATGCCTTACAATGATTTACTTATTAACTATTTACCGAGGTCCAATTGCTATCGTTCAGTGCAGTACGTAGTGAAGGTATTTCTGACATAATTTCTCCTAATAATTAATTTCTGTTAGTAATTGTTCGATATAGCCATTTGTAACAACTACAGGAAGTCTATCAACATCTTTTCTGTCAAAGCTGGAGGTAATCCAGTACGTGGGTATCAAAAAGGGGTGTTTGAATGCAAAGGTGGGGTAGTAGTGATTTTTTAGTATGTTGTTAGGCTTGGGGCCCTAATGAAAAATCCAAGTTTTCGACCTCGAGGCGCATGCGCTCGAGCCGCCATCTTGGATTTTAGGTACAAAAATTTGGTTTTTTGATAATAACTCAAAAACGGTAGCTTTCACGACAAAAGATGTTCTATACAAAGTTAAAGAGGACAAAATTTCCTACATTTTTTGTTAAAACAATTTTTTTGTAGCGCACATATGTTAGGAGTTACAGCTCTGTGAAGTTGCAGTAGTTGAAAAAAGTATATATTGTTATTTGGCTGTTAATAACTAAAATAAATAATGTAAACAAATGCCAATCATATTGAAATAATTTTTAAAGAGACTCTACTTTAATTTTATATTGTTGGAGATGCAACGATAAACTGTCATTTGTCCAGGGAAATGGGTTTGAAAGGTTTGAACAAAATGGTTAACTCGTACGAAAATTTTGAGGCAATTAAATTTAAACGAAAAGACAAAGTTATCCCACTACTAGCAGTTAATAGCAGCATTAAAGTCGACGAAGAAACTATTTGCCTCAACCCACTAATGCTGTTTCAAAGGATGTGCATTGCTAAGAAATTCGAAGACGAGATAAAGGATTTCCTTAAGTACGAGCTGGCCCCCTTTCCTTTGTCGCTATTTTCGGAAGCAGGTCCGATGAATTTCAATTCGGAGATAACCAGACCAATGTGGTGGATGGGGGATATCTCCTACACAAAGTTGTGTGGCACCGAAATGATTTGTTTGGAGCGATTTGTGACAAATATGTTCGATATGTGCAAGATCATTTTGGTTAGCACGCAATTGTTGTTTTTGATGGATATCCAACTGATGGTGGCAATACAAATACAAAGACCGCAGTAAGACTTCGTTGATCAAAAAAGCACGTGTCTGCCGATGTCCTTTTTGATGAAACAATGGTGGTGCAAGTTTCGCAGGAGCGATTTTTAGCCAATGAAAAAAATAAAGTTCGTCTCATATCGATGCTGAAGAACAAATTTGAGCTGGCTGCATTTACAGTTAAAAAGCTGAAGATGATGCCGATTGTCAACACTGCAATTTCTTTATGCAGTGAATCAATATTTGATGCTGTTTTTGTGGTCGGGGAAGATGTTGACCTTTTAGTACTTGTGACAGCCTTAGCACCAGCCAAAAGTTCTATCTACTTCCGTAAACCTGGAAGAGGAAAAACTGCTGAGAGGATATATTCAGCAAGTAGCCTCGTTTCCAACGCTTCGCCAAATCTACGCTGAAAAGCAAATTTAATCTTGCCTCTTTGCCACCTACAAAAGACGCGGCGCAATTCCACGCCTTTAGGACGTACCGCCAAGTACAGAAATGGAGAGGCATAGAGAAAAATCCTGAAGACTGGGGTTGGAAGCATGGCGCTTACGGGCTCACTCCCATAACAATGGCGGAAAAACCAGCTCCCGATTCCTTATTAAAATCGGTATCTTGTAACTGCAAAAAGGGGTGTGGTGGGGGATGCAGCTGCCGAAAGGCTGGACTTAAATGTTCGGTTATATGTGGCTTCTGTAACGGAGAATCTTGCGGAAATATGCCGAAAATTCGCATTGAAAGTGACTACGAGGATGACGACATTTTTCAGGCTACGGACCAAAACTACGACCAGGACACCGACAACCAACCCGGACCATCGAAACGTACCAAAATGTAGTAGAAATTAATTTTTGTAACGCTCTAAAATCATAATTTACTATTCTTAAATTAAAAAAAAAAATGCGATATACTTTTCGCCTTTAACTTTGTTTACGATAAGTATAATACTGTTAAATGATAATATTCAAGTGCCTTTTAGTTTTTTTTTAATAATTATGTACAAATATAATGATATATAATAAGAATAATAAAATAAAACTCAACCAAAATGAAGTTTCCGCATTTTTTTTTTCAAATAGTGCAACTTCACGGAGCTGTAACTGCTAACATATGTGTGCTACAAAATAATTGTTTTAACAAAAAATTTAGGAAATTTTGTCCTCTTTAACTTTGTATAGAACATCTTTTGTCGTGAAAGACACCGTTTTTGAGTTATTATCAAAAAACCAAATTTTTGTACCTAAAATCCAAGATGGCGGCTCGAGCGCATGCGCCTCGAGGTCGAAAACTTGGATTTTTCATTAGGGCCCCAAGCTTAACAACATACTAAAAAATCACTACTACTCCACCTTTTGTATTCAAAAAACCCCCACGTACTTGACCAAGGAATTAAAACATAATATTTTTAGTCGCAAACTCTTCTATAAAATCCTTATTTTATATAAGGAACGTAACCAGACTGCAACCAACAGCTACTCTCTCTTACTTTTCGATTGCAACAGACACTGGACCGCTAGATGACGCCTGCTGACATGTCGCTATCAAAAAGATACCGAAATGTACTAAACAGTCAAGTGGTCCTCGTGTCGGTCATGACATGCCTACCTTGCACTGACGAGAGCCAACAGCTCGAAACTGCGATCTGCAAGGGGCGTGTGACGACTGGCACGAGAGCTCCTTTAAGTAGGATCAGTCTTTCGGCTGGTGTGTGTTGCAATCGAAGCATTAGCATTTTGATGGTAATATGCAATTATTACACTTAACGCGCCAGGTTTGTAACTTGTAATTCAGCGCTAGGCGGGGCACATAGCCCGAAGAGTAGCTGTTAGTTGCAGTCTGGTTACGTTCCTTATAGTAAAATAAGGATTTTATAGAGGAGTTTGCGACTAAAAATATTATGTTCTAATGTTCCGCCCTCCAAACGCAGATTTGAACAAAGCTGGAAGAAGTTTCTCATCCCAATGCACTACTACTGCATTCGGTTCAGACCTTTCAAAGTGTTTCTTCGGATCTTCCGCTTTGTCTTGGCGGATACAATCTCGATAGCGGTGAATGGAAGACCTGTTGATGATCAAATCCTTCTTGATGTCCCAAAAAGCTTCAATTTCCGCCATTAAAATTCGCATCACTGTCGCTAATTTTGCATCTGTTTAATACCGCGGCAAGTTGCGGGGATCATTATTTCGCGGCGTGCTCGTTTTTTCTTGGCTGCGAAGGTCCATGGGCGTTATGCTCAACATTACTCGTGAAAACAGCTCATTACGAAGGATCTCGTATATTTTAATTCTCGACATAGTATTGCGATCATCGTCATAGCATACTGGAAAAGCGAATAGTCGGTATGGCAACACTATCTAACTTCGATTCGAACATAATTTTGATAGTTGGTTTTGAAGTTATTGAAGTAATTATTATCCTATGGTTATTGTTACTATTGTATTTACACAGAAACTTGTGTCATTATATTTAAAAAATTAATGCCGAAATCTGTAGTTCCCACCTTTAGCATTAAGAACTGTTTTACGAGATCCACCAAAAAATAAAAAAGCTCTTTTGTTAACCTATAAATATTACGAAATTCTTCATTGTTCAACTCTTCCAACATTATTGTATTCAGTTCTTTCCAGTTGTTCCAGTACCTCCAGGATAATCTTCGAATTTTCATTATTATTTATGATTACTCATCAAGTCCGTTCGCTGTTACTGCGAGTGGCAGAAAGAAGCGTCTGCGCCTGGTAAGCGAGTGGTCGAGAATGCCGAAATATCTAATTTCATTCGACTCGCAAACTTTGCTGTTAACCTCGGACATTACAAATGCCGGAGAATATGGCCCCAGGCTCGTCTAAAGCGAAACATTTTCCCTGATGTACGACATCCATGTCAGTATCAATTTCACTGCCACTTGAGGACGTCGCCATTTCTAGAGTTGCCCCCTTTAAAATAAGAACAAATTATATATTTGGAGTATTAAAAAAGGTAATTTGACTTTAACTAGGATCATTCAAGCCTATGATGTGGCTAAGCGATATACTTATAATATGTAACATCGTTAGGTAAAGTTAAGAACTTACATGTCTTGTCAATTTCAAGCCTGCTCTTTCTTTTCTCGACAAAGCTTTACCTTCCCGTACTGCAGCTCTCTCTTCCTTTCAAAATTTATTGCAGTCGATACCAGGCATGTAGTGGGGTTGGCCTTTCTACCTTTGAAGAATTAAAAACTGCTTATCCTCTTCAAGCGCATTTGCGTGAGCTATATAGGAAAGATCGTCAAATCTAGAAACGAATGCTCCTTCCTGACTCTTATGAAAGTCAGTCTTTCTTCCAGAATGTTTTTGCATGGTCCACCATTCTCCATGTATAGCCTCTAATTTATCAATGCAATGTTTGACATATCTGGCTGGAATTAACGCTTTCTCCCAGAAAATTATGACTTCTTGAATCACCAATCTAGCAATGTTCTACAAAGTCAATTTCACTATATGAAGATTATAAAAGAGCACACTGAGAACTTCTTTGTTTGAATAATTTTCAATATTCTCCCGCAAATGAGTATCCGAGGCCATCATGATACAGTATAACATGCACTTTCAAAACAAACGGAAAATCGGCCACTAACCTTGCTATGACTGATGGTCGAGAGGTAAGCGCGCTTGCTTCTCATCCAAAACTTCCGGGTTCGATTCCCGGTCGCGGCAATGGAAAATACTGTGAGAGGGATTTTTCCACTATATACGGATATTGGGTGTGTCCCCCTTGCCTCTTACACAAGGCACTTATTAAAAAAAGCGAATACTGCACTAAACAGGTAGAAAAGTTACAGTATTATGATTTAAAGAGTCTCTTAATCAGAGAGAAGGACCCCACTCCTACAAATAATAAAAGGATGATGCAGTGTGATGTACGCGCACACATCCAACAACATTCAAGTAAAAATAGCCAGGTCGTGGATAAGTTCAAGAGCGTCTTCTGAGTATTACGACTGTCTCCGGTGACAGACCGTTTAAGCCGATGTGAATCAAGAAGTTTGAATACGTTACTGGAATTCGGAAAATTGTGACATTCTTTTCCTACATTGCCATTCTAGGTCATTTTGTTGGCCTTTATCCGTTTTTAAGTAACATTACTTAAATTCAATGAAGTGCTAGCCTGAATAGATATTCTATTGCTTAAATTTTTAAAAAGCGCTTAGTGATTGTGAATTTAAAGCACTTTTTCAGAGTGCTTAATAATCATAAAAGTTTTACTTCTAATAGTATTCGGCACATCCCTGGTTGACAATTTTCTCGCTTTGGTAATAAAAAGTACCTACTTTTGAATTGATTCCCTGCGTAAAAAGGGAAAAATTTGAAAATTTAAAGCGCGTAACTGAATCATCAACACATTTTTCAGTTTCTGTGTCAATTGAAAAAATCAACTATGGATATCAGAATTCATTTTGCTGGCATGTAACTGAATATTTCATAGTAGAATGCAGGCTTCCACGACCATTGTTCAACAAAGTAGTTTCTTCCAAGTTATATCAAGTTAAGCTAAGTTTGATGATCATGATATAACCCGGGGGGACCATTTTAGCAGTTTTCGTCTACGACGTATATTAAGCAAGATATTTCTATGACAAAATGTATATAATCTATTTACAAAATTATCTTAAAATTAATAATAGGTGGACCATCTTAATGCATCCGTGCAATTACTCGCAGAACTGAATAGATAATTTTATATCTTCTGGATGGTATTTTTACCTTCATTTGTTACTTTCACTTACTATTCCTTCGACATTCAATGCTACACGATTTACTCTTTTCAAAAAATATTTAGGTCCATGTTATGTTATTATTACAGTTGCTGTAATGTTTTTGAAATATTTATAACTCATCTGAGATCGAGCAATTTTCGTCCGAATCCAACAGCGGTTTCAGAACAAGATCCGAACGGAAAAGCAGTGTTCGAACATCAGGTACATGTTCTAATAAGCGGGTCCGTCGGCACGAGTGACGCCTTGTGGCTGTGCCTGGAAGTGTGGAAATTACCTCATTTATTAGGTAAGGGTGTGCGACCCCTGGCGCTGACACCTCTCCTTTGCACCTGCTGCCGAGTATTATTGAGTTTCCAACAGAAGATCCATCCAGAACCGGATCAGGAAATTTCATAATTGCCTTCCAATTAACTGTTGTTTCCTGGCAATTAACTATAATAGAGTGCGTGATCATTTTATTGTTATTTGATCTCGTCGGTGTCGCTCCAAATAAATGAAACAATTTGTAGGGAGGGCTTAACAAAGAATGGGCTGTAGAATTTATGAAAATGAAATTGGTGCTCCAATAATTGTTATTAACAATTTAATTCTTTTAACCTCGTTTTTCAACCTAAAAATAACTCGAGATATATAGGTCCGATCGGGACAAAAAACCAAAGTCTTGTAAATACACCTATCTAATGAATAATACTTTGAAAGCGTTTCCATTTTCCATTAAATTTACTCATAATACAAAAAATCCATGGAAAGAAATGAGCTGAGTTAGTCAAATTCTTGCTACTATAAAGACTCAACAAACTAAAATTTTCAGACCGATTAACCCAAATCATACAGACTCCTCACAAAAGTATCGCTTTTACTCTTAATAAAACAATACACTATTAAAATGCATATAACTTGGGCTTTTCATTAATTTCCTATTACGGTTTTTTGTATCGTTATGATCCACCTACGCATTTTTTGGGTATAATCTATGGTACATACTGAAAAGTACTACCATGCGAAAATGTATAATAATAACGTGTCTTTGTTGCTTCATGCAATAATTGATACAAGTATGTTGCTCTTCCACGTAACCCCCGAAGTAGCAGGTAGCAGCATATAGTATAATATAATGAATACGACTGTTTTATAAGGCTGACATCACAGCAATACAAGAAGTCAGATGGTTAGGTAATGGAGTCATCCAGAAAAAACAATGTCTCTTATCAATTAATACATGGTTTATTTGGTTTTGAGTTGTGCTATCTGGTGATGTCCATGTCACTTTGTGTATTCTTTTATGAGGAAATTGAGTGCTCTCCACTAACAAATTCTTTGCGGTGGCGAAGTTAATTACTCTGATTCCATTGTTATTTGTTTCGTCATGAGCACTGTGTTTCCCGACAAGTTGCTGGTAATATTCCTATTTCTCAATGTTGACGTTGAAGTCCCCTATTACCATTTTTATGTCATTTGCTGGGCATCCATCATATGCGTTTTCTACGTCATCGTAGAAATTATCTTTATCTTCCGCTTTGTCCTTAGTTGGTGCATGTATGTTGATGATACTTATGTTGAAAAATTTTCCTTTAACTTTGAGGACACTTATTCTAGCGTTGATTGGTTTGAAGTTAATAGTTAGATACTTTACTCTGTGGGATACAACAAAGGCTGTTCCAAATTCACGTCATCTACATGTGCGGAGCTACCGAGGCGCTAACATCGACAGTGACTACTACTTAGTTAGAAAAAAACTACGTGTTAGGATATCAAACATAAAGAAGCAAAAAGGCACTAGACAAAATATGTATGACACGTTCCCGAAGCCTTACAAGGATATCAGAATCACGTAAGCAACATTATAGCAGCTACTGAGGATGATATGGCAACAACGGACATGTGGAAAGCATTAAAAGAAGCAATCACAATAGCAGCTAAGGAAATATAAAGAACGATGCATATAGCGTTATGCAGCAACGCAGAACCCGTGCAACGGTTGATATCTACAAAGCATTAAGCAGGGAAGAGAAAAGGATATAAAAGATAAAAGAAAGCGGCCGAAAATAGTATGATGGAAGAACTGGAAGCCCAAAGAAATCTGAACGAGACAAAGAAATTTTATAAAGCACTAAATTCAAATCAAGAATCATCATGTGTAAGGATAAAGATGGCAACATTATCAACAACAAAGAATAAATACTACAAAGATGGATATTTAGCGAATTGATGTGTGAAAACGAACAAATTCATCCGACAGATCTTAACCCACCAGAACTACAAAAGGAAAATCGGCATGACACCGAAGAAGGAACTGAACTCCCCACTGCAATGAGGCAATCAAAGGGCTAAAAAATCATAACGCTTCAGGTAGTGACGACTCTGAATTATTAAAGAGTGGAGGAGAAGCATTAACCGCACACATGCATAAAATTATCAACAGAGTATGGAACGAAGAGCAAATACCTGAGGAGTGGCATGTTGGAATAGTATGCCCATTGCATAAGAAAGGCGACCAACTGAACTATGCAAACTATAGAGGCATCACACTACTCAACTCGGCATACAAAATCCTTTCAAATATAATATATAAGAGAATAACCATCTACATAGAAACCATAATGAATATCAAAGCGGCTTTAGACCAGGTCGCTCCACAATTGACCAAATATTTATGCTACGCCAAATACTTGAAAAGACCAGAGAGTTCAACATCGATACTTACCACATATTCATAGACTTCCGAACTGCATATGGCAGTATCATAAGACCAAAGTTATATGAAGCAATGTTTGAACTCAATATTTCAACAAAATTGATGAGATTGGCAAAAGCAACAATGTTTAAGGTCTAAGGTATGCAAAATATAAATTCAGAACAAAACGTCCACTACATTTGAGACCAGCAAGGGCCTGAGACAGGGTGAAGTACTCGCGTGCCTACTATTCAATATTGCTCTAGATAAAGCAGTTAAAGACTCGGACCTGGACATTAGAGGCACAATACCAAATAGCCGCAAATGCTGGCATATGCGGATGACAGATATTGTATCCCGAACTCCACAGAAAGCCAAGGAAACGTTTTTAACATTTGATAGAGAGGTGGTGAAGATGGGGCTAGCAGTAAATGAAGAAAAAACCAAAATAATAGTATCAATACCTAGCAACAGACTTCCAGCGGATGGTCGAAAACTAAGAATTGGCAAATACGAATTCGATTAGAACAAAACTTCATTTATCTTGGATCCTGTGTCAACAATGACAACTTAACATCACAAGAGATCAAAAGAAGAATACTAGTCTCAAAAGTCATAGTCTATCATGGAAAACGAAAACGCATATCTACAAAACCCTGATAATTCCAGTCCCGACATACGGATCTGAGACCTAGACAATCAGTAAAGCAGATGAAAACCTACTGATGATCTTTGAAAGGAAAATATTGAGGAGAATTTTTGGTGCAATTTGTGATAATAGAATATGGCGCAGAAGATATAACTTTGAGCTATATAAAATAAAGGTAAGGACATCATAGTAACCATCAAAGCCACACGACTTAGGTGGGCAGGGCATATAATGCGAGCCGATGAAATCTTAAACGCAGAACCAGTAGGAACACGACCCAGAGGCCGACCGAGACTGAGTGGAGGGACGGAGTGGATGAGGATGATAGGAAAATCGGAGCAATCAACTGATGCCGGATGGCACTGAACAGAGTCGAATGGCGAAAGAAACATAAAAAAGTCGAAGCCTACATGTGGCTGTAGAGTTAATGATGATGATGATGACCATTTCACAAGATAAATTAGATTGAATTGAAAATAATACGAGTAATAGTAATGATAATAAGAATTATACACAGCCTAAGACACAAACATATTTAATTATCATCTATTTGTTAGAAGTAAGGATTTGACTTCCCTTCTAAAGCTAGTAATACTAGGGATGAACTTTATCCTACATGGTAAATTATTAAAAATTTTTGAGGCATTGTAAGTAAAAGACCTTTCATATTGAGCGATGGTATGCACAGGAACAGTATACAAGTCACAGGAGCGTGTATTGCTTGTTTGATAGTAATGAGAGGTCAGAACCTCTGGACCCTGGATTGTTATTATAAGAAATACTCTTTAAAACCTGTAACAATAAAACAAATTTAGTTTCAATTTATCAATGCAAAACCTGCCTATCTTATAAACCCTTATATTTTACAATTTGATGTTAAGTAAATCTAAAGTAAATCTGTAAAATATGCTCCAATCAAATATAAACGCAGTAAACATAATATCTATTATCTATCCGAAAAGTAAAATGAGTGATAGGTACTTAACTTTACGTATATCTGTATATGATACGGTTCTGTTTACTACGCCGAAAGTGCCAAGTCAGCATGGTACAGAAGTTGAAGGAAACGGTGTTCAGCGGTCACTGAGATAACCAGTCATGTGTTCTAACATGCTAGCTTCTGCTCAGCTAATATAAGTTAAATTTGTTTACAACTTTAACACTATTAATTTTCCTCTTGCTATTAATTTAATAGATCATAAGCAAATACAATGAAGGGGATAACTGTCAATTATCCAAATTCAGCTAAGGATAAAATATAAAGCAGTTCGAGTTCGATTGTTTGAAGCTAGATGCTTATGATCCGGAAAAAAACAATGAAGTTGAATTTGGTGAATGTTTTTATCAATTGAGATGCGGCTAGTTCATAAATTTCTTATACATGAGTATAATATGTGTATACACATCATTGGATCATATCAGAACTGGATGTAATGTGATGATGGATTGTCGATTACAATTACAAAAATTATTTATTAATCAATCAATCAATTAACTACAAGATTCATAAAATATATATTTTATCGTACTCATAAGAGTATTTGTGAAATATTCTTATTCTAAAGAAGATATAAATTGTTCCATTTTGTAAACATGTCGTCTCAGTTTACCTCAAACTAATGACCGAATAAGTTTTGTAAAACTCAAATTTAAACTTTGATATGTTCCCTTCAACATTTTTTCAGCTATTCTGGCAGGATACACACATATGGGTAGACAGACAAATATAAGGACATATCGGTACGCGGATAGGTAGCCTCGTTGGCAAAATGAAAATATTTTTTTCAGAAAAGGCCAAAACATTTAATATTATGATGGAAATGAAAATGTTGAAGCCCAAGAAGGCAATCTATGCCTGACCTACAGCTTTATTGCTGAAAAACGCTATGGTCCCATTGACATTTATTTTATGAAATTGTTCAAGCAGGCAAATCATATATCCAAATAATTAAATAATGCTATTTTTGTTTACTATTTATTATAACACAACTTAATATTAGAGATCCATTTTATGTATTTGATTAACTTATTCGTGAAATATTCTCCCCAAATACCACTCGCGCTTTCAAATTTTAAGTACAAATTTTTTCCCGAACTACGTTGCCAGGAGTCATATAATTCATGTAAATTGACAGTTTATTATCAAAGATTAAATACTTCGCGCCACAGTGATCGGGATTTAATCAAATAATAAACTGTCAATTTACACTCTTTATATTACCAGGAACTATGCTCTCGAAACAATTTTACCGATAAAATTCTAAGCACTAGTGATATAACATACGAAAATCTATATTAGTCACATCGAATTATAAAATATTTTCAAAACGTTAATTACTTTTAAATTCATTATTATAATCTGTACAGAAAAGAAGAGTATATTCTATTTGTCAAGCATTTTTCTAAAACCGTAAATAGTGTTCTCAAACCGAATTGAATTTTGAACAATTCTCAAAATATCATCTGTCAGCCAGTTCGTCACGTTTCTTGTACGCATTATAATTTAAGGAAAAGTTCAAATGTATTGAAATTTGAGAAGTTGTTAATGTGGATCTGAGATTTTGGATCAGATGTTTTTCGTTAAAATTGGTGCTGCCTACGACAAACTGGCTACGTTCTGTGAGAATATAATACCGCTCGACCATAGGCAACCCACTGCACTCTATAAAGTATACAAAATCACCTAATATATAAAATCGCATTTGCATTGCTCCAGCCTAGAGGGCTCTGAAAGAACTTTCGCCTCGGCCATGATTCATTTATTATACGTCTCGTAGAGTACTCGGCCGCCTTGTTGACGATTGCTAAGTTTATCTGCAGCCATTCTCGTGGGATTTGTAAATATATGCAATCTGTTGCAATTTTCCTTTATTTTGGTTGTTGTTTTATTTTGTGGAATTAGTTTCGAGAGAAACTGTCACTACTAAGTAGGATTTTAGTAGACAAACGGTAAGCATGTTCTCCATGGTCACTCTTTCACCTGTTGATATGTGATTTTATTATTTTAGGCCGCTTCCGGCACTTTCAAAATACGCATTTACGGTTGCTTCCGGCAAGTTTATGGTACGCTGTTAGCACGTTATTGGTACTCCTTTCTTTTCCTGGTACGCCTCCCGGCACGCTGTTAACCACGCTTCTGGGGTGCAGCAAACTATGTAACCGACGGATCTACGAAACGATCAGAATTCTGGCCTATCCGGTTGAGGCTCGAAGCCATGAATTCCAGTGGGTAAATACCTAAAATTTCATTTATACCCTTTCATTCATCACATTAAGCAACCTGACACACCGTCTGGGGAATTAATTGCAATTTATTTCTTACATCATATTTAAGTTGATATATATCATCATTTCCTGTACACTTGCGGTAACTACCAAACGGTATTGTAAATATATATTTTAATCTTTTGTCACATAGCAATGCATAACCTATTAGTTACATATCGAATGTCACATTGTTAAATTTTAAATATATAATCTGTCCTGAGTCGGTTGTTGCGATATTAAAGTGTTGTATCAGGGTGTTTTATTTTATTGTCACGCCAGGGGAAATAAGAGCAAACTGATAATTAATCCCGAAAGTATAAGGAACAGTTATGACCCGAGATACTGATTTAGTAATTTTTCTTTTGTCGTGAGCACTACATCACAATTCCGGGCTAACCGTACCATGACATTATGCTACACTCTGTGCCCTTTCGAATTTATAGCTTACCCTTATGGTATCACCTACAAGGGGCTTCTCCTCTGTAGCAAGTGACGGCAAAAATGTGCTCAGTGGAGTCCCTCAGGAATCTGTTTTAGAACCCTTACTATTTATCATGTTCACATACGATCTGCGACACTATATCAAATCCACCTGCTCTTGATTTAGTGCAACCCACTAACTGATCACGTTCTGTTGTAAGAATATTTAAACACTATTCAGAAGTGGAGTGAAACATGGTTACTCCCTTTAAATATTGCGTGTAATACATTTAGGAAAGCATAATCCATACTTGGGATACAACATTAATGGCGAACAATTGCTTTCACCCAATTTTCATGACGACTTGGGAGTCATCATCACACATAATCTTTCTTGGTCCAACCACATTGCTCGGCAGATTAAGAAAGCAAACCCAAAAGTATACTTGCTAAGTAAAACTTTCATTCATTAAACTTATGTTCGTCCAGTACTTGAATTGTTGAATTCGCCAATAGTGTATGGTTTTCAACCTCAGTGCGTGACTCAAATCTCTTGGAGAACGTTCAACGTCGCATAACTCGTATACCATTTGGACGCATCGGCCCTGCCAGCTCACCTAGCTGACTGCCAGAAGACGTCTTGGCGACCTTATTAAAACGTACAAAGGAATACGGAATAAATGATCTCAAATTCATTATTTATTTCCTCTTGCCAATGATGTCAGACTGCGTAGAGATCGGTTCAAAATCACTAGGAACCCCATTAGAATGTCAGTGCGTGAACATTTCTTTCAGCGCTTATTCAATATGTGGAACAATATCCCATCCAGTGCTATGTTGTCACCCAGTTTAAATTATTCTAAATGTGGATACGACAGAGTGGTATTGCTATGACGTTTTGTCAATTTTTTTTCCTTGAAGCTTTGTGTTTTGTTGCTGAGCATAATGGAAATATTTCCCCCGCTCTTATTTTTTGTAAAATAGGTAAGTAAATAAATAAATAAATAAATCGAAGGACGAACGACCAACCCAAGGAACGAACAAACGAACAAACAAGTAAAGGAGTAACGGAGTAAAGGAGTAAACTAGTAAAGGGTAAAGGAGTAATGGAGAAAATGATTAAGGGAGTAAGGGATTAAAGAAGTAAACGAGCAAACAAGCAAACAAACAATCAAACATATAAATAAGTTAGTGTTTGATACAAGAGAAAGAAGAAAAAAAACATACCTGATAAGCGCTGTATCTTGAGCCCTTTCTACGAAAGCAAATATACCGCATCTGGAGATGAATAAAATTGCAAATGTGGCAATTATGACTTTATTTACTACAAATAAATTCTATAGAATGTTCCATAATTAAATAAAACTTCAATGAGCTGACAAAGAGCATAATAATTATAGTTTTTTCTTAAAATTTCAATTATTTTAATTTAGAATCTTTGATGTTCTTCTGAATATTTTCATTGCGAAAATTAATTATTGTATGCTTTATTTCTTTTATTAAATAGTAAAATATATTGTGTAACCATGCGAGGCACCAAAACATTTGTTTGTAACAAAGAAACAGTCAATTATATTGAAACACGGGTGATAAAAAGCCACTATTTACATAAGCTTTTCGCTCCTGCCACTGCAAATACCATTGAAATGGGGAATTTGAGAAAGTTTTCACATACCTTCTAATGTAATCGCAATTTAAACGCCAATAATTCTATTTCACTTTCCACATTTATTCGGATTTCTTGAAATTGCCTCTACACACTGCATTCGTGATCCACTTTGATAAATATTGACTAACTAATCGCACGTTCTAAAATACTAGGCCCAATAATCTGACAATATACTAGTCGATTGAAATATACCGAGTAGCATAATTGTTATAAAATTTAATAATTGCTCTTAACATGTCTCCACCGTTATTATCAAACCAGTATGTTCAGTAATAAGGAGGAGTGGCCTTAGAGGCAAACCAACCCAGACAGTTGGCGATGGCTTCAGAAGTAACCGGACAGGTGAAGTAAATTCCTGCCCCCATCTTCAAGATGGTCAAACCATCAGATCAACTCCAATAAATATTACTGGTGATTTGAAAACCGTACTTTGGCTTCTTTTAGACTACAGAAAATATCTATTAGTCCTTGTCTTATTGTTCATATACGTATTTACATAGCATAGCATAGCATAGCATGTGAAGATCCGAACAAATATTTGGTGAGAGAATGTTTCACGATTATATACTACTAATATGTCAATGAGTCTAGCTCAGCCTAACAAATTGCTTTATTTGTGACAGTGTCTTCTTTCCTGATCATTTTTCTACCTCCTTGTAAGTTTATTTCACCTAGTGGTTGACAATCTATTAAAGAAAGAAAGATGAATTTGAGCCCAAGAATATATTGATATCTAATTAGGGGAAAGTTTAACAACATAGTCAGAGAACCCTGATCATGGTAGAAAAATGGCCCAGTGAAGAAGAATTGAAGTTAAGTCCATCAAAAATCAACATGGTTTCATTTAGTCGACGGAAAAACTTGATTGAGAGCTCTAGCACGATATACTACAACTATAGATGCCGAGAGAGGTATTGGCATGGGGTTGTCATAAACCACAAATTTACCTGGGGCCAATATCCAATAGGACAATACAAAGATCGGTAGGTATGGCAATATGTAGTCAAATGGCGAAAGTATTAAATATCCATCGTCATTTAAAAGTTCTGAGGCAAACTAGTGAAATAACTACATTTTGTTTAGGCCCTGTTTCAGATCATTATTCCAGGCCTTAAGGCGCAGTAATAAGTGATAAAAAATAGTAATATTTGCCTGGACATACTAGCCTAGCTATTAAAAATAGGGCGGCAGAAGTTTGTAAAGATAATATTCATACCTTTTGTTAGTAAATCCTGGCGACCTACAACAACTGCACTTGAAGTACTAGTAGCCGCATTAATGCTGTTTTCTTTATATATATCCCTCACAACATATATGTGTGTTGACGCAGGCCAAGCGGCCATACTAGGATGTGGTTTTAAAAGATGTACAAGCATACCCCCATCAAATGCCACTACTTTGGCTATATCTGGCTTTTTGCAAGGATCATAAAGACCTTCCAGAACTACATCTAGAGTTGCAAGTTCATTTTAAGCTGTTTATTAGTTTTTCACTGTATCTGTTTTTTTTTTATCATAAATACTCTAACATTTGCTCGTTTAATAAGCAGGTAAAGAGGAAAGATTGTTATCAATTTTTTCTGGTACAAAATCGCGATACAAGTTCACAGCAACTTTTTCAATATTGTTGCGAGTATTGTTGTTGAACTACTACTAGGGTTATGTGAAAACCAAATTATAAAGTTTTAGCTATACCTAAAAATCAGCCATTTATAAGTTCCAAAATCGACAATGGCTACCATGGCAGTTTAATAAGTCAAAGACTTACAACGCTACAGGCATGGTATTCTACTCCTCGACTTCATAAAAAAGGAATTGTATTGTACCCAAATTATAGCGCAATTTTCAGGTTAAAAAACTGTATTTTTTTTACAAATTGTGCGCCATTTCCGATTTACATAGCCAGAGATCAAAGTGCTGCAAGTAAATTTAATACAATGGATGTAGACATGTAATTGTTTTACTTTCTGCATCAACTGTCAGATTTAGTGGATTTTTGCAATGTGAGACATACATACAATACAGTAAGAGTGCAAAGGTAACAATTTAAATGAAAAAATCTTCAATGATTAAGTCAAACTAGTCATTAAACAATTTATAAGTAAGACTGTAAAAGATTATATATTTTAGAGTTTAAATATTTCACTAATATCTACACTGATATTAAAGATGTGTAGAATATAAGTACGCTATAAAAACAGCATGATATAAAACAAACACCTTAAGCTTCAGTAGGTAGCTTCCAAGCACTTTCCTTCCTTTCATCAAAACAGCCGCAGGGGAATGAAAAGAAAAACAAATTACACTGAAAAGGTGCAAAATGATTAATTAACTTTTCGCAGTTAACGATTAGAATTTATGTATTAAAACATGACGAGAGAGAAATTCTTGAGGGAAATACGAAGAGGACGGCGGCCAATTATCCTAAGTTTGTCATATGTATCAAATGATTTTATAGATTTTTATTTGTTTGCGTTCAACTGTATGTGGTATGCTATTTAATAAACATAGATAAATCACAGAAAAAATAAATTTTGTAGTACTATTTGGAGATTTTTGTGGAGGAATAGTGGGGTGTATGAGTCGGAAAAAAAGCCGAAAATTGTAAGTATTTTGCTATGATAAGAGTACCTCCCTCCCGTTTTCGAGGATGCTGAGAGTACTATGGCGCTGGTAGAAGTAAGTCTCTTTGGAATTGCGCAACCCTCTAAACGACCAAAACCAACGCTTCACATTTTTTCCAACGGTGAAACTTAGCGTGCCCCCGTTTTGGAGGATGCTGAACACGGTGGTGATGCTGAATGTTTCTTCTGACCCCTTCTACCTCTCTATCGGCTAATAAACACCCCCGAATAAGGTGATAATCTTTTTTTCTTTATAATACAGGTTGTAGACTGCTCAAATCATATCTTGAAGGACACTCACAAATGGTAAGGATATCCGATAAACTTTCCCAGGCAAGGGCGACCAATAAAGGTGTTCCACAAGGATCTATTTTAGACCCCCTGTTGTTTACAATTTACACATCTCAATTTCTAAATTTTGTTAAATCTTGTTCGGTTCATATGTATGCAGGCGATACCCAAATTTACTATTCTTTTTATGCTAAGGATTATGAAGCTGCTGTGCAACAAGTCAAGAATGACTTAAAAAGTTTATCGGACATTTCTTTGCATCATTCACTTGTTTTAAATCCATTAAAATCAGCTATGCTTTTATTCGGTAAAAAGCCAGACTGTGCTAATTTGAAAAATCTAATTAATATTGAAATAAACGGATGTCGTTTAGAATTTTCGCAACATGCCCGAAATTTAGGATTAATTTTAGACACAACTTTAAGATTTAGAGAACAGGTTTGTAAATTTATACAAAAAGCTTACTCCGCCCTAAGGCTTCTCTATCCACAGTTACTTAAGCATAAATACTAAAAAGACGCTTTGTGAAACATTGGTATTGTCGCAGTTCACATACTGTGCTCCAGTTTATGGCCCTTGTTTGGACAGGGATTGTAGCAGTCGTATACAGCGCGTGCAAAACTCGTGTATTCGATTTATCTATGGTATACATAAATATGAACATGTTTCACATAAGCTGCCTGAACTCATGTGGCTGAACATGCAAGGTCGGAGAAACTTTTATTCAGCTTGTACCTTTCACAAGATTATCAAAATGAAGGCTCCGTCTTATCTTTACAATAAAATAACTTTTCGCAGCGACGTTCATAACCTCAATATCAGGTCTAAAGGTTTACTTAGTCCACCTATGCACAGAACTTCCTTCTACGAGAGAGGTTTCAGATATTGCATTTACAAATTATATAATCAAGTCTCATTTAGTGCCAAATCATTTAGTGTTGCAAAATTTAAAAGATATTTTAAAACTACTTTGTTAGGTTAGTCAGAATAGTTTTATGTGCCTATTTATTTTATTACTTGTTTATTTATTGCTCATGCATATAATGTTTTAGTTTTTTCTATACTACCTTACACTTATTGTAAATGTACTTTGTGCGTAATTTTTCATTTTTAATGTATATCGAGGGTTAAGTGGTAGAGCACACTTGTTGTGAACTTCCCCTTGAGATTTCCTAAAATATATCTATTATGTTCTTTTTTTCTCTATGTAGAATATTACTGGAAATAAAGGCATTTATTATTATTATTATTATTATTATATCACCGGCAAAATGCATATAACGTCCGTTTTCGAGGATGCTGAATGTTATTCTGACTCCCTTCAACCCCTTTTACGGCTAACAAAACACCCTCGAAAGGGGTGAAAAACACTTTTTATCTCATCTGTAAAATGTATATGCCGCCCGTTTTTGAGGATGCTGAATGTTTGTTTACCCTCTCCAACCCCTCTAATGACTAATAAAAACCCCCGAAAGGGGTGAAAATCTTTTTTGTAAAATATCAGCGGCAAAATTCATGAAAAAAAATGTTTTGACCTCTTTCGGGGGTGTTTATTAGCCGTTAGAGGGGCTGGAGGGGGTCAGAGAAAATATAGAGCATCACCAAGGTGTTTAACGCCCTCGAAAACCGGGGGGGGGGAGTACGCTAAGTTTCACTGGTGGAAAAGATGTGATAAGCGTTTAACCCCTCTTGGGATGGTTTTTGGCCATTTGGGGGGGTTGCTCAGCTCCAAAGGGAAATTCCATCGTGTTCAGTATCTTCGAAAATAGGGGAGAGGTACTCTTCAACTTAATATTAAATAAAATGAATAATATATTAAAATTTTCCTGAGAATATGTGTGAAGGTGGCACTTATTCTGAGGTAAACCATCACCAATTATCAAGGGCACAATTTCCATATTACTAAAAAACCCATAGTTATCGAGCGGTGTGAGATCAGGTCTATTTGGTGACCAAAAAACACGTAATGGTAGGAAATTTGTCGGTTCGGGACAATAAAACAAACTTATTCGTTTCGTTTAGTTCGTAGTAGAAACTTCTTCAGAGCTACATAATGAGGACTATTTTATTAGTAACTAAATAAAACCCTATATATATTTTTGCAATATTAAATAAAATAAAAATATATTAAAATTTACCTGAGAATATGTGTGAAGGTGGCACTTATTTTGAGGTAAACCACCACCAATTATCAAGGGCACAATTTCCATATTGCTAAAAAACACATAGTTATCGAGCGGTGTGAGATCAGGTCTATTTGGTGACCATATGCCTATGTACCTGTTTATAAACATATTCTCTTGGCGAAATTCTCATTTTTGGATACATTCTAGTATGTCCTGCTAAAGGCGTATTTTTATTGGTCTAAATACGCACTTGAAATATCAAACCTTTCACTTTGCAATGTCAGGTAATATTTAGATAAGAAGTTAGACATTATTTCAAAAATTATATAATTAATAACTTTTATAAAAGGAGTATCTTCAATAAAGTATTTAGGAGTCATTCTAGATCAACATACCATATGACACAGAAAGTACATACCTCCCACTATTTTCTACAGATTTAAAAATAAAATTCTGAAATTAGGGAAATAATAATAATAAAGGTCTTTATTAATCTTTACGTACAGAAAATTTTCGATATATATAGAAAAAAGAGAAAATAGATTAATTCGGGCGAGGTTCAGTTCAGCAACCTGAACCACAGACGATTCAGGTGACTGTCTGTTATGCTATATCATAACAGACAGTCACCTGAATCGTCATCAATGGCCCACATTTTGACCATTCGGTGGTAAAAAAATCGCTTCCGGTATGGCCGAAAATTGCCACAACTCTCTTATTTTAAACAGCACCCTGTATATTTAAATCATTTTTCTCATAAAGCTGTAATTTTTCTCTCCAACGCTTTTTTCAGATTTAAAATCGGATGAAAAATACCCTTGCAAATGGCATTTATTTGCTATTTCTAGTTGGCTTTGGAATTCAGGAATAGATTTAAAAAATTTCAAAGTAGACTTTGAATTTGTATAACGGCATTTCTCAACAAATTAAATGTAAAAATTGGCCTATTTTGTTCATTTACTTGGATTTAGAAATGTTTTTCACATTTTTCAAATAGAATCGTAGAACCGTGTAGAATTATATATCCATATCTTGCAGTAAGCTATGAAAAACAGATGAGTTATTTGTAATTAAAGAAAATTTATTTTGATAAATATAGCAAAAATTTTGATGAATCATTTCACTGAACGATAACGTTTTGACAGATGCTGTGTGCAATTTTTTATTAGATACATAGAGAGAGCCGGCGAGCGTAGGTGCGTCTTTACTATGTACGTACTTCGATATGCGATGTAAAGCAACGTTAGGCGCGGTTAGTACTTGGATGGGCGACCGTTTCAAAGAAGACAGTATTCTCGCCTCACATATCTTCTAGCGGTGTGTATGCGTGGAAGCTATGCAGCCTTAGGCGAGGGTTGTGTAGGTAATATACCAGCCTTCGGAGGGGATGTAAAGCCGTCGGTCCCTTGTCTGTTAAATGTTAGGCAAGTGAAAGATCCGACAAAATTCCTGGTTGGGGGTAGCTCGTCTACAGGCGTCGGTGATAGGCCTCAGTAGCGGAAATAGACCGACGTTAAATAAATGTTAAAAAAACATAGAGAAAGGTCCATATGTTCTTTTAATATCCCCGAAATTTGTTCCGTTTAGTGAAAAACAATTCTACAAAAAGGATAGTCAATCGGAAAACGAAAAAACGTGCTATATTTGCCTTAAAATTTTCAAATTTGACGTTACAATTGGAGATATCTCCATTAATACTTTTTAATAAAAGAATAACTTCTCAGTTGTTTAATAAGAAGAGCCTCCTAATCAATATTTCAGACAGGGTTGTCAGACGACTTCATGTTTAAAAAATTACATACATTCAATAAATAAAATAAGATACGAAAAAAAAACTAATCTTATAAATTTAAATTGAAATGCTCACATTATTTTGTACTTTAGACGCACACAATAGTATATATTTATTGATTGGTACAGGGCAGATTGCAATCACCTCTAAATTGGATTGAAGCTGGGGGAGCAAAGTAGAAATACCGGTGACTGGCAGATGGTAGACGAGGGTTACTTGAGGTAGGATACAATGCATATGCATTCAGACAAAGAGCACTGTTTAATTCTACTCCTCCACCCTAGCTCACCTCGCCAGATGTGCCCACGTGAGCTCTCGCTACCCGTCACATTAGGGACCAACGGACAATTCTATTTAGTTTTAGTGCCCATTATGCCTCGCGGCCAATGTACTCAGGTGTTGAGCCTCGGTCGGATTAAATCACGCGGGCAAGGTGTACCACGCGCCCTGCTCTGTACAACGCAGTCAGCGTAGACAAAGGAAACAATTGCAGGAGAGTCAGTGTGACATAGAGGGTACATGTAAAGAGCCTGATTACTTTGATAAACGATCCATTAATCACACTGCATGGGGGGTGGGATTTGACGGGGAAGAGTTAGAACGGGCAAAGAAACTCAATAACTGAAGCAAATAGATTTTTTGTGGAGTTTGATTTTTGAAAGTGAGAGCGAGAGTAAATGTGGTATGAAATTATGTTGGCTTGTAAGGGTTAAAATAGCAGGGTTAGTGCTGTTAGCATCGGAGACTGACGGTAAATTTTGATTAATATTAGTAGATCTATTCATATTTTAATTGCACGTAGTAATAAAAACTGTAACACGGTGGGTAAAAATAACCGATTGATGACTGTAACTTTGTTAGTAACGTACCTGTAAAACATTACCAGGATAGAAATTTTGTAATACGTCAGACAGCTACATATTTTTAAAAGTTTGGTTTTGTGCTGTATAATTTAAATAAATTAATAGTAAAAAAAATATTTTTAAAAACAAGCTTTTATTTAAATGTAATGTAAAATGTAATCCGCCATTTTGTGGCCGCGGCCATTTTAAAATGACGTCACTCATTTTTATCGTTTCCTACTATTCAAGCTCTTTCATTTGATATCCATATTAGTGTAGGAAAATTAGCTTTTTTAGAAGAAACTAATTATATGAACACTAACACTCGTTCATGAATATCTTATTTTATATGCACCTTGTAGAAAAAAAACTGCTCTTTAATTTCGATTCTATACATTTTTTTGCTCAGACTAACACTTTTCAAAATAATCGCCTCAAAAAACGGCGCTGGGCTCATTCTCTGCGCACACTGAGAACTAACTATGCTTATTTTCCAAGGTCATTTACGTGCGTTGGGTGGGAGATACGCAAAAAACAGACATTTTTATAGAGAATTTCATGGAGAATATAAAAAGTCCTATAACATTTTTTCGTAGAACTTGCGGTTTACGATCAAAACGCCGAAAAAGATCACGAGGTCACGATTGGGGGTGGTTTTTTGGGCAAAAGGGGATGAAGCTCCCACCGGAGAGGTGGGAACTCTTCAGAACTGTATTTGGGTCCCTACTGAGAGTTCATAACAAAAAATTTAAAAACTTTATACATTTTTTCTTCTATTCCTTGTTTTTCGAACTAACTTGCTTACGCTATATTAACAGGGTTGACAAACATCATCCGCCATCTTATGGCGGCGGCCATATGGAAAATATTACAATATTGAGTATTGCATACTATATTGCCATTAGAACTAAAGGTGTATGCAAAATTTCAGCAAAATCGGTTGGGAGGAACTGCTTCCAATTCAGCTTGCAAGATTTGACGTAAACAAACTATAATAATAACAAACATAGCAAGTTAAAAGCTTGTAAAAACATAGTTCTTTAATAGTTTCAAAACAACCATTTGTGCATCGCTGAATAATTTATTACCTTTAGAAACATTTACCTTATGTAGATGCTACGTGTATACAATAGAATGGCCCTTGCTTTTCGAGATACTTCTAAACCTGTTTTGTTTAGTTTCTTTCTTTTCTTAACCACCTCTCAAGTTACCGAAATACCCCCTGGAAGATCTCAAGAGTCTTGTGCTAAGTAAAGAGAGGCGAGGCCCTACAGTTTAATGTGGACTCCGAACCACTCTTAGGGCAATTTTTTAAATGAAAAATTGTTTCGGCTTGCGGAAATCGAACCCACTTCGCTAGGCAACTCAGTTTGCTAACCAGACGCTTTAGCACACTGAGCTAAGAATTAATTCATGGAAAATGGAAAGTCAATCGAATAATGAGAAATCGTGCCATATTTGGTATGAAATTTTCAAGTTTAACTTTAATTTCACAGGTTTCTTTATTCTGACACATTATTTTTAAGTAAAATAAACATTTATTTCATAAACAAACAATATTTCAGTTTTTTAATAATAATGTTTACTTACAAGTTCAAAAAACTTATTCGGAAACTATTAAATTACATGTGATAAATTAAAGTGATCTTATCTGTGAAAAATATTAGAAAAATATGTACTAATAGATTTACATTAGCAGTGATAAAATAATAAAATGAAGGAAATAAAAGAACTAAAATAGCAACTCTAGAAACACGAAAAGAGGAACATAAACATTCCATATCACGCCACAATGCGGCACGCATTTCACAAACACCTACACTTTCCATATCCCACTCCTGTATCTTGTGCAATGCGGCTCTCGCTGCTAGCAATAAGCGTAAATGTAGCCGGCCCGGCCGACGCTATGCTTTTCGGGAGTGGCAGCAATGCCTACCGTATACTAGTAAATCAAGTCAAATCAATCGAAAGTATAAAAAAAGGGTTACGAATTAACTGATACGCTATTTTTGCCATAAATAGTTACAAGCTTAGCCAATAGCCATGTTGGTTAAGGCGCGAGCTTGCAATCGCGATAATCGAACGGGTATAGCGCTATCAGGTTCGAGCCCCAGCTACAGCACTGGCACTTTCGGAGGATATGATTGTCCTTAACTGCCATGTTGAGTGCCCTAACATACATACATGAATGCGTGTTAAAATACCATAATTTGGTTATTATAATTACGAAAATAAATAATAAAATAAACACCAAAAGATGAAGTACGTAAAATATACGTCTCAGTGTTTTAAAAATAGTTTTAGTATAATAATTATACGTTCATGATATATCACTACGATTTTCCATTTTCATTATACTTATGATTTCCACAAAGATAAAAAATTCCTCATTTAATAATCGTATCGAAACTTTCTTTATTCAAAGTTAAATATACAAAAAAATGTGGAACGCTTCACGATTTTGCGTGTCATCCTTGCGCAGGGGCCATGCTAATCTTCTCTGTATCGTTCCAATTTTAGTATATGTACCGCCGAAGCGAGTACGATAGAGTGTTGAAACGTAACACTATATATACTTACTGCTGTAAATGAAGAAGCCGCGACATATAAGTAAATAAAGTAGTTCTAAATTATTTGACAAGTATCAGAAGTAATTATTATAAAAATTATTTACTTATTCATATCAACAATTTATAATATTTATAATAACAAAAAAATAGTAACTGGTTTTTTAATATGGTGCAAATTTTAAAATTTGTGGCGATATTTACACATCAAATTTTTGAGCATGTGTTATTTTCATGAATATTGAGTAATTATACATTGTTCTCTCCTGCGATAGTTACTAATATCAATTGATAAATTTTAAGAACCTCGAAAACTTTTTAAATAAAAACAAATATCTTACTTTACTCAATATTTGTTAATATCATATATAAATAGTTATCTATTAATAGTTTAAAACAAAAAAGTCGTAGAGAAAATAAAATTTAAGCTTCTGAAGTAGTGATTTTCCTTCCTTGTGTAATTATTGCAATTTTACGTGCGCCCACTGTAGACGGGGGTGAAGTTACATTTTCCTCCCTAGATAAACAAATAACTATTTCTGCATTTCCATTTGCATAGGCAATACAGTGTTGTCATTTTAACGCTAATTATAAAGAATTATTCAATTTATGTATTGACACTTGTTACAAAATGATTTTAGACTATTGATCATTATTTGTGTGTTATTATTCATATCATTTTTATTATTTCTTTTTTCCCTCTCCATCAATTTCAATAAATTGACAAATTTTAATAAGGAAAACTTATATGTTTTCTATTCTTTCCTATTATTTGGGTTTTCTACTACATGGATTATTATCCTCCTCAAAAACAAATCACTGAATCTACAAAATAATAGAATTATTGGAAAAAAGCCTCTGCGCCCGTGACGTTTACGCCAAAGGAATAGTCAGAGGTCATGTTTTACAAATAATATAAATCGGAATAAACACAGAAATAATGTATTTTGCTGACGTTTCCGTTTTCAAATCTTTTTTTGGAAGAACTCTTATTTTGCTGTGTATGTCAAATACACAGCTTTAAGATTCTGTTTATGTGATTTACCTAGATACTTACTACTTACACAGAACATAGAACTGATGATATATTCCTTTAGATAATGTTGACTTTGTTAAGTTTTTCTTTTAACATTGGTAGCCAGTTGTACAAACATCTACAGAACATATCGATAAGCACTTATCTTCATTTAATAAGATTATTGCTGATTCTTTAATTTTTCTTTTTTTATATCTGTTTTTTTTTGGACGACATTTTAAACGGCGAACACTTTAAGATCTATATTAACAAAAACAAAACCGATAAACATGGAGCAGAATTCAAAAAACTGTATTTACAATATCCCGTGCGAATGTGATAAATGTTATGTGGGTGAGTCATCCAGATCTTTCAATGTGAGATTGGATGAGCACAAGAATTACATTAGAAAGAATGAAATTCAGAAATAAAAAATTTGTGAACATGCTTGGGAAAACGGACATAGAATCAACTGGGGCTCGGCAAAAATTTTAACAAAAGAAACAGATACCAAAAAAAGAAAACTAAAGAATCCGCAACAATATTATTAAATGAAGATAAGTCCGTATCGTATTATTGTGTAGATATTTGTACAACCTGGCTACCAATGTTAAAAGAAGAACTTAACAAACTCAACATTATCTATAGGAAAATATCATCAGTTCTATGTTCTGTATAAGTAGTAAGTATCTATGGAAATAACATAAACATAATCTTAAAGCTGTGTATTTGACATACACAGCAAAATAAGAGTTCTTCCAAAAAAAGCTTTGAAAACGGAAAGAGATTACTTTAGGACACGTCAGAAAAATACATTATTTCTGTGTTTATTCCGATTTATATTATTTGCAAAACATAACCTCTGACTATTCCACGTAAACGTCACGGGCGCAGAGGCTTTTTTCCAATAATTCTATTATTTTGTAGATTCGGTGATTTGTTTTTGAAGAGGATAATAATGTATGTGGTAGAAAACCCAAATAATAGGAAAGAATATTCGTAGAATGCCACAAATAACCTTCAGACAATATTTATATGTTTTCTGTTACCACATCATCAACCGCGACTTAACTCAATAAGCAAAATTTTTAATCAAAAAAAAACCGGAGATAAAAGGGACAAAATTAAATGCTGTTTGGCGTCATTCTTGTTTAGTGAGATATATTCTGAAATATGGTAAATTTAAAACAATCTCAATTACCCTAACACTACGAGAAACTGAATAATCATACAGGCTTCTATTACTAAAACTACAATAAATTTCCGTAGGCAACAAAACTGCAAAGGAACATGAAACAATTGATACAATTGTTATTGGACTGGTCTTCTCTGGCCTTTTGTATCATCTCTCCAATCTGATTTAATATAAATCACGTTCCCATTTGATCTTATCACAGGACAATAAAGCAGTAAATTTTGATAATAGAGGCCTCAAAAATAAACATCGTTGCCTGACTCGCATTTGCTAATTGAATTGTAAGTAAATAACAACTGTTTTCACTAAGTTGCACAGGGTGTTATTAATTATAAAGGTGTAATATTCTTAATAAAAATAAATATGACTTTAGAAATAAAATAAACACAGAAAATGCAGTTATAGAATTTATCCAAAAACGTGTGAATGCTTTAAATACAAATAAAAAATGCTTAACTGTACTCTTAGACTTAGCTAAGGTATTTGACACTGTAAACCATGCAGTGCTATTAAATAGGTTAAAAGATATTAATTAACGTTAGAGGTATTACTCTTGAACCATTCCAGAATTATCTAACGAATATAATGCAAAGAGCAAGGATAAACGATACTATAAGTAAACTATTAACAATTACCAGAGGCGTCCCACAGGGGACTATATTGGGTCCTGTTCTGTTTTTAATTTACAATAACACATTGGTACTATTGAAAATATAGATGGGTGCCTGATATCCTATGCTGATGATACAGCGGTAACATTCGTAGATAATTCTTGGACTGCAGTATATGAAAAAGCAGAAAACTCTATGAAACATATACAGAATTTTCTAAATCAAAATTTACCGAGTCTCAATGTTAGCAAATCGAAGTTCATAACGTTTATAACCATTGACAGCAGTCAACCACAAACATCTTATCTTAAAACACATAAAAGAAATTGCAATGAAACTCCGGATTAAATATGTTAATTATTTGGGTGCGATGAATAATCAATACTTAAGATTTGATAAAGAGGCTCAAGATATTTTAAACAAAACAAATTTACATACAGTGCACGATGCCTTGGCTGAGTCTATACTAAGGTACTGTATTACAATCTGGGGTGAAGTTATATGAAATTTAATTGAAAAACTTACAAATAATGCAGAATACTTGGTTAAAAATTTTATTTAAAAAAAGAAAACAATATTCATCGGAAATGCTTTACACCAAACTAAACAAATTCAATATAAGGAAGTGATACACTATTACACCACGCAATGGATGAACAAATCACAGATGGACCTTGTTAGCCATGAATTTCAAACTAGGAGCCAAGTTAAAATGTCAGTCCAGATACCACTTTACAGAAAATGTCATCTCAAAGGTTTGTAATTTATTACGATCCAAAGCTATATAATTTATTACCCACTAAAATCAAAAGTATTAAAAGCACATATATATTTAAAAAAAGATCTAAGAAAGTTCCTAAATGAAATATACGCCACCATGCAAAACATATTTAAAAACTAAAATTACATTTCACCCTGTTCACCCATCATGCATCCATTACTTATTTATATAAATTAGAAACTGCGCAAGTTGCATCTATCTCCCCCTCCTCGGCTGACCCCATCAGTAATTAATTACAAAATTGTAATGTTTAATTCTTGTACATACTGTATGTACATATGCATACATGCATATTGCAGTATGTGCATTCCATATTATTTTCTTTATTATAAGCATTCTTACAACACAAGTTACAAACGTAACTTAGCGTAATCACCTTATATCACCTTTGTTATAACAGAATGTTATTCTTTATATATATATATATATATCCTATTCACGAACATGCATCATGTAACTCCCACTGCGTGTTACATCATCAGACACAGGAATTTTGATAGGAAGCAAATTTGTTGGTTCACGAAACCGGTCACGTAATAAAAGTAGAAATTTGTTCTACTTTTCATCCATCATGAATTATTATTATTACTACTACTAGGATAGACCTACTTATTTTAAAAATATATTTTTTATAGTTTGTATTTGAATTTTACACTAAGCAACTAGTAAAGAGTCTTGGGAAACATAATTAGGAAACACCTAGTATACTGTATATAGAATAATTCATAAATAAGTGTAAGTACAACACTGAATTGTAGATAATGGAGAACAAAATATTAAAATTTAATCAATCACGTCTTAATGATATATGGCGTTAGAGTTAAAATTTAATTGCGATCTTTGTGAACGATCAAGATGTAACAAATTTTGCACTGAAGTAAAGTGAATATGGTTTAAGATTGTCTCTCTTTAATAGGCTACGAATGGATGACTACTTAAAGTTGTAGGTGATAACAGCCACGTATTTACTTGCGCATTTTCTGCATTCCAGCTAAAACGTCTTCTTGATCCTGATATTTTTTGAAAACACCAGCTACAAAACATTTCGAGAGAAATTCATTTGTTTCTCCCAAGCTATCAGAAAGGTTTTAAATGGTCTATAATTAGGATGCCTTCTGTTTCGATACAGGTATAAGTATCTTCAAGCTACAGCATGACCACATAAACTTATTTGTGTATACACAAACCTTATCTTTCATTTCAAAATTTGAAGAAAATGCATGATGCATAAAGATTTAGAAAAAAATATATAGAAACTAATAAAAAAACACAACACTTAAACAAATCTCGCTGTAACAACAACTTATTGTATGAAGAACTGTTTCTGGTAGAGGCACTTTTTATTGAATGAATGTCAAAAAAATATAGTAGGTGCATTTAAAAAATCGACTTTTTGACGATTCTTCATTGCAACATTTGAAAATCGCCTGCGCCCATATGGTGCAAGATAGGACCATCGATGGGACATCAACTCTTAGCTTGGACTTCCAGCTGACTGCTTCATTAATCGGGCTTCATAATTTTGAAAGGTTTGTGATATATAAATTTGTTCGTTCGGCAATTTTTCTCAAAAAAATTGACATGTATCAAAACCTGTAACAGATAAATTAACATAACTTGGGTTGTCTACACTCAGAATTGAAACGTTAATCGAACCATGTAAAGAAATGTAGGTTTCCATTTAAAATAAGAAAGTTGGTACCGGCTTTTCGCACACCCTGTATAGCTGCAAGATTGACAATTTAGGTAGAACGGGTGTGATCGATTTTGGCTGCATATCAAGTTTGTAACCCAACTAAAAGTCGAAAAACTTCTAATGAACGGCCTATGTAAATCACCCTGTATAGTTTCGCCTTAAATATTTACGACTACATTAAATAAACTTTATTATACAGAAAAATACATATTCACGTACATTTATTATTTAGGTGTTTTTTACGATCCTGTTGCTAACGCAAAAACTAAAAAATCATCGCAATGTATCAGGACCAACACACTATTAATAACTAATACAGATTATTATGGAATCGATTTTCCCCTTAGCTTCCAATGAAATAATTCCACCTATTAGAACAAAAAATCCTGGGTAGGCAACAACAAGAAACTCGCAAAGCTCATTCATTGAACCACAAAACTTCCTTCCACCAAATTATTTTCTGACTATATATATACTTGTACGATGCTTGTGAAACAGGATTTCTCGATGATTGATTACCAGCTATTTGGTACGCAGTATAGGTAGGATAACGGTGCGTATTCATAATCTGCACCTTTATTCCTCCTTCTCATGTACCCGCGGCTTGCTTTTCAGTTAACCCTGAAATTTAGTCGTTTAACATCAACAACAACTGCTTTATAAATTAAACGTGTCATGCTCAACATAAACAGACTGTTTATTTTCCGTATAATGTAACTAATGGGTGTCAATTTTAATTCAGTTGTATAAAGGGATGTCACACGAAATGTAGACGTGTTTTATGATACGAAAACGTGAAAAATTAATGTTTAAGCGATTTGATCAAAATACATTTTATGAAAATATAAAACGAATATTTTGTAATTAATAATAATAGTAATCCTTATTTGCCTCAACAGGATAACACTGATTACGGGACAACGTATAAAAGTGTACATATACGTAAAAAAGTATATAAGCCGCCTATATGAATATAAGTAAAAAAAATGAACTTTATACCACATAACCCTAGAATAAAAATAAAATGATGAAAACAAGAGACAATTAAGTAGATAAAATATTAATTTAAAGCTACAACAAAACAAAAAGGAAAAAATTAATTTATAAGTGTCACAGCCGTTTCTAAAAGTTGTTTTTGGAAAATATATTTAGATCGCAGTAATTACTAATTTTATTAACATTGTGGCACATATTTGTGATAGGTGACTTCAGCTGCATATTATTTCTTGCACTATTGCAGCAAAGCATGTTTTGTTGTTTAGAACCAATTCTAGACACCAGGAATTTGTTTAAGGAAGAACGTCAGGACACATCGTGCAATAATTTGTGAATAAACAACACATTAGTACAGTAACGCCGCAGTTCCAAACTATGAAAATTGACTGCATTAAGCAAAAATTTGTACTCAACGCCTCTAGCAGGCTATATACCATTAATTTTAAAAGAATGAAATTTCAAGAATTTTCGCTGAACTATTTCAACACCATCTTCTTGATAGTTGTATTAAGGATTCCAAATTATAGAACCATATTCAATTATTCAAGCTTGGACCTCACGAACGAATAATAAACACTTTTAAGGCTTGCAAGTTATTAAAAGTCTTACAATTTCTTATTGAAACCAGAACTGATGTTTTTGACCTGATATGTAATTTAAATTAAAGTTGGTGATCGAAAATTATGCCTGAATCTTTAGTATCTGTACATGGTGATAAAATAGTACCATCAATATGATAGTTATAAATAAAACTAGTTTTCCTATTAGTAAATGATAGCACTCTGCATTCGTTCACATTCAAAAGAAGTTTATTTAATACACGCCAGTTCATGTAATTTATTAATATCGAGCTGTAGGCATCCTCTGAGTCGATACTCCTATATAATTTAAGATCGTCTGCAAATAGTAGTTTGTCACAGTTAAATTGAGAGCACAAATCATTATGAATAGTAAAAACAAAAAAGG